>CM046955.1:90439097-91738123 GCA_025698515.1 Gossypium sturtianum
TACTCTAGAAATCATGTTAGCTTTAGGAGTTGAAACTATAGAGATTGAGACTCTAGGATGCGGATTTGACACTCGAAAACAACTTTTCTACTCATACTCCATAAAACATCGTTTAATAAAACATCGAATAGTATACTGATTCATAAAACTCGTAATCAAGATTAAATCGACTTAGTGAACATGAACGCTAGAAGATGTGGACGCAGCGTAGACGTGGACGTGCTAGAGGCCGAGGTGCTAAGACTAGATCTTCAAAGATCGGGCGTGTGTCCGAAAGGGAGGAGTTGGCATCGCCGATGGTGAGACGGGATCTCATGATTGAGTCAAGTTAATGAGTCGACTCGGATAGTTAAGAAGGTATTGAAGGAGGTTAAGGAGATCAGCGAAGCACTTCGAGTTGGGTCTGTGGGATGTAAGAAGAAAAGAGACTGTGGTTCTTTTGGGGTCGCATCTCGTTAAAGTAAAGCATGTCAAGGCACGCCACCAAACTTTACGGCTTGTGATTATTACGGAAGGCGTCATCAGGGAGAATGCCGGAGGAGGTTAGGAGCATGCTTGAGATGTGGGTCTAAGGAGCATAAGGCTCGGGATTGTTTCATCACCATCAAGTCAGGTATGTTTTGGTTGGACATGATGATTGAATGTAGAAAATTTTCAGTATAAGTGGTAGATAACTGCTTGCTTCTGTGACTAGATGTTTGGTTGTGTGAAAAAGGATTCAAGATTTTGTTAAAGGTACATTGTGGTTATTAATATCAGAGTGCGCAGCGAAAGCTTAGTGGTGTGATTTGAGCGATGCGTTTAGTAGTTGGTTGGAAATTTCGAGGACGAAATTTCTTTAAGGAGGGTAGAATTGTAACATCCCGAAATTGGGCCTAGTAGAATTGGGCCCAATGGGCCTTGAGTGTAGAAGCGTTTTAAAATTTTGAGAATAAGAGAACGGCATTATTTCAAGTTGGACTTAATAAGAAGGTAATTTTGGAAAGTTACGAGGTTTCTATGAAGTTTCGGGTTCAAGTTGGGCCTTAGTAAAATTTTGTGTTTAAGCCTATTAAGGAGAGATAGTAAGTGGCATCAAGGCTTATGGAAATAAAAGAGTAAATTGCTAGCATAAATAAGCAATTGGTAAAAGGGTTATGGCGCCACATGTAGTACCTTGAGGGAAGAGGTCGAATCCCTTTGTGTGCAATTTTGACTTTTATTTTTGCATTCCTTCCTTAGTGTCGGCCAAGGTATATATATGGCAAGGTTGACTTCTTTATTTTTGGTATGGTGGCTAAAGGAATTAAGGAAAGGTTGAGGTTGGGGAAAGGAATCAAAAGGAAAAGGCAAGTAAGGGGAACAAGTGGCTTATTTCATGGAGAATGTTATGGAAAGTATGGTTGGCAAAATTTTGACCCTTATGGCTATTCATGTGGACGGTTTTGGGGGTAGATAGGTAGCTGAAATTTTACTTTGGCTTTTGGTAAGGTTTTGGTATTGTTTTGGCCAAAAATCCCATTTGCAACTTTGTGTCATTTTCTCCCAAATTGCTACTCTCTTTGCCGAAATCTTCTAGCACAATAGTGCATTTTTTCTTCTCTTTGGATTGGTCACATATTCATCTTTTGTCCATCTTCCTTGATAGTCGAAACTTCAAGTTGATATTAAACAAATTCTTCTTATTTCTTCTTGATTGCCGAAACTCTAAAGCCATTAGTGAGTACTTTTCTTTCTTTGTTTTGCCGAAACCAGCTAGCCTAATTGATCATCTTCTCCATATTCCAAGTTGGGTTTTTCTTTCTTGATTAAACCGGGTAAGTGTTTTTATTCAAATATTTCCATTCTTTTTCTCTTTAGCCGAATGAGAGTCCCTCATTATTTGGTTGTTTCATCTTGATTCTAAAACCGAAATGGTGTTCTCCCTTACTCCCTCACATCTTGATAATCTTTTATTTGTAGTATTCTAGTGGATTGGCCGAATACCACATCATTGCCTAATCATCTCAAGTCATAAGTCAATTGGTGGGAATTGGGATTATCATCGATTAAGGTAAGGAGTCTTTTCATAGTCCATTCGATATCACTACTCGATTATTGTGTTAATCGGATCGAAGTTTTGACTAATCGATTATGTTTTAGGGACGAAATCACTCGATATGTTCTACCTTCAGACATAGTGGTAAGTGATTCAAGTGTAAGTGATACGAAATCTTTTGGAAATCCGAGGCTAACTTTTGGTTGGTATTGTTCTAGGTCATCGACGAGTGGTTCGTTAGGAAATCAAAATCAGGTGTGTAATCCCGTATCTTCCGTATACATATCTGAACTGGTGTGTAATCTCACACTTCTCTAAAAGTTTGTATGAAATATTCTGTGAATCGGTTGGAATACCGAAGAAAACCAAAAACTGGCATCCGTGATCACTCGGGCGTGCGCATGATCATAGTGGTAATCGTATGTTGTAATAAAACAGTTTCTGTTAGAAACAGTGACGTGTATTTGAAAAATCACGAAAAAAGGAGAAAAGGAAATACAAAGTGAATAAGATATCAGATTAAATCTTACTGTGTCTATTTTGATATGGAAGAAACGGAGAAGGAAAAGGAATTTTATATTTTGAGATATCTTAATTTTAGTGAGACTGATTCTGAATGACTTCGTGGTTCCTTGATCTGTCTTGGAAAAATCTTATAAAATTGTACAAAGTGAATTATGAGTTATATTTATATGTACAGATTCCTTAGTGAGTCTATTTTCAATAGAAACAAGCGGGAGCAACATATGAAAACTGTACAGTGAGATATTTGAATTTTGGGTAAGAGAGGTCAGAGTCATTGGTCAGTGAAACAAGGGAATCTTTAAGGAATAAACTGTACTAAATGGCTAAGTCAAAAATTCTGGAAAAATTATAGAAAGAAGATATATGAGTCTAGTCTCAAGGAAAATTTACGGAGTTAGATTTCGAGATTCCTAATTCAAGTTATAGTCAATTTAGTTAGTACGACTCAGATGGAAAGTTTCGATTTTTATGCTCCACATTAGTAGTTAAGTAGGTTGCGAAATTTCCAAAATACCCTTAGGTTGCGAGATTACCGAATTACCTTAGTGGGTAAATTATCGAAATTACGAAAATGCCCCTATGGGTTGAAATTACGAAAATGCCCCTAAAGGGCCGAATTACGAAATTGTTATATGGGCCAATCTGATATTTTGATAAATGGGCCAATTTGATATTTTGATAAATGGGCCAATCTGATATTTTGATAAATGGGTCGATCTGATATTTTGATAAATGGGCCGATCTGATATTTTGATAAATGGGCCGATCTGATATTTTGCTTAATGGGCCTTTTGATTAATTGTTGTAATGGGCCATAATTTTGTAATAAATATCTGAATAAATTGTTGTGAATGGCTATGCATTATATACATGATTTGCATGGGATGGGATAATGATGAAGAGAAGTTCGTAGCTCGCTACATAATTCGTGGCTCGCCACAAATATGAAAAATGGCGATGCCATGCAAATTTGTTAATCTGGTGGCTTGTCCACAAATTTGATATAATCGGCTTAATGCCTACGTTTGGTGTGTTGGCGGGGTGGGTGACTAAAGCTCCCCACGGTGTCTTTGGTTGGTACGGGTGGTGTGTAGCGGATGGAAAAATAGGTTTGGTTTGGGAATTGCATATCATATGTATATTATATTTGATACATTATTGTTGTTGTAAATGGGCTTAGGCCCAAAATATTGCTAATTGGGTTCCGGCCCAATGAATAACGGTAAGGGGATTTCACACTGAGTTCTTGTAACTCACCCCCCTTTCTCTTAACCCTTGTAGGTAATGCTTGATGATATGGACTTGGTCTATGGATGACTCGAGGGAGGTCATACTTCGGAAATGGTTTATTTGGACTTTAGACTTCTTTCTCGTTTATTTTATTACTTTACTATTTTGGGTTAAATGTTGTAATAAGGCCTCTGGACTATTTTTTATTTTTGCTTTTTGGTTGGGATGTTTTTATTATTTTTCTTAAATTGTTTAAAAAGGGGAATTTTCTAAAAACTTAAACAATGGTTTCCAAAATCGATTAACAAATGGATTTCAAAGTAAATTTTACAAATATTTTTAACACAGATATTTTCTCTCGAACTATTAACAATATTTTCAAAACACTTGGATTCTCTTTCGAATTTTCAACGTCGTTTTCAAAATTCACGGTTTTGTAAGATCATTAGTTCAAATTTATCGATTTATCAATCAAATCTTTGAGGTTAGTAGTATTTTATCAAATCAAACTTGTTTTCTTGATTTTTAACAAAGCAATATTTTAATACGAACAAAAAGGGTTTAACATGTTTTGCTCGTGTGACATACCAAATCCGCTCATAACGCATGGGCCGGGTTTGGGGTGTTACACTTTCTACCATAAAATTTTCAGAATTTATAGTTTATCAAATAAGTACAGTAAAATCTTTAAATTTATCCCTATTCTGCTGTTTGACAGTTTCATCCTTTCCTTACTAAAAATTATTTATCTCTTAGTACGGAATTTAGATGATGTTTCCATTTGTTTCTATTGAAAATAGACTCATTAAGGATTTAAAAATATAAATTTAAGTTCCTAATTATTTTTTTACAATTTTTGATGATTTTCCTAAGTCAGAACAGGGGAACCCGAAATCATTCTGACCTTGTCTCACAAAAATTATTATAACTCATGATTTACAATTCCATTGCTTACACTGTTTCTTCCATGAAAGACTAGACTCAATAAAATTTAATTTCATATTTTATTCAACCTCTAACTCAATTTACACTATTTTTGATGATTTTTCAAAGTTAGACTACTGCTGCTGTCCAAAACTGTTTTAGTGCAAAATGTTGATTTCCTAGTTTTTAACACCCTTATTTCCTTTCTCTACAATTTTTTGCATCATTTTCTCTTATTTCTCTTATTTCTCGACAGCAAGCAATTTCGACTTTTCTCCGAACCCCATTTTCTGCGTTTCGGGTACACACCTGGTATCGTTTTGATGCCTAATCACTTCCGAGCACTTCAAGGCCTAAAATCAAGATACTCAACACCAATTTAACGGATTTACAAGCGAATTGACAACCAAAAACGAATAGAAACCCAACTTACCGCCAACGATAACCCTTCGTTTAACTATTGTTAAGATGAGAACACTGAATTCACCAGTCCGAGCCTCCCCCTACGCCCAAATCGCAGAGAAAAAACATTACCACTTCAGTCGCTAAGAGATTCATGATAGAAACGAAGAGAAACACTTACCGAAACTAAGCGAGCACTAACCGCGTGCGAAAACGAAGAAAAATAAATGGATTAGGGAAAAATCAGTAAGAAGAAAAAGAAGAGAAAGATGGAAAAACTCAGAGAATTTCGGCAAGAGGAGAGGGAGAAGAATAGACGATAGAAATGTTGGAAAAGGGAGTCAAAATTCGGTTATGGGAAAAAAAATCCCGATAACCCCCAAAATCCCTTAATCTTCTCCCCTAATTCCCACTTCACATCCACTACTCAGAATCCCCCTATTACAAAACTCTATCCCGAAATCTGAGCAAAATAATAATAATACCTTTGCTTGCGTAGGGATTCGAACACAAGACCTCCACCATAATAACAAACCACTTAACCACCAGACCAGCAGACCCATTCTGATGTAATTTACCCAACATTTAAACTTAAGCCCTTTGCACAAGGTTAAGGCTTTATTTATAAAAATACCAAAATTTTCCCAAGTAAGGCTTGAACTTGGAACCTCACACACACACCCAGAACACATAACCACTGAAGCAAATAGACATTGTGTGTCACACATACACGAAATCAAAAATTAAAATTTTGGGGCGTTACAGATATTTTTCTCTTTTCCTCGTTCTAACTCCGAATTTGGTATATTCGGATCTATATGAGTAAATTTAACATCAATTTAATACAATTTATACTCAATTCAGTCCAATCCACATTTTAGGCAAAATTAATGTTTTTGCCCCTAAACTTTTAATTAATGACGATTTCATCCCTAGGCTCGAAAAATGAAATTCATGCAATTTAATCCTTATTCCAAGCCTAACCGAAATTTACAAGTAACATTTACAGCCCATGTTTTTCATAAAATTCAAAATTTTTCCATGACTTTTCCATTTTTACAATTTAGTCACTAAATCATAATTTCATCAAAATTCTCTTTTTAAAAGTTGTTTATCTATCAACAACCTTTCATTTTCTACCATAAATTTCAAAATTTCAGCATATTCATCCATGGCAAAATTTCTATACTTTCATAACTTTTCAAATAAATCCCCAAAATAGATAGATTAGACTATCCCAATCTCAAAAATATAAAAATTACTAAAAACGGGACAAGAGAACTTACCCAATTAAGCCAAGAAAGCTTGTTTTCTCTTTCCTAGGGTTTCCATGTTTTTTGGGGAAGAAGATGATAATATTCATATGTTATTTCTATTAAATTTATTTATCATCCATTAATTTTTTCACTTTCCAATTTAGTCCTTTTCTTTTTCTAATTTTCCATGGATGATTCATCCAAAAATATCTACTAACTCCTCTAATGGTCTAATTACTATATAAGGACCTCAAGTTTTGAATTCCATAGCTATTTAGTCCCTTTAGCTATTAGAACTCAACTTTTTCACTTTGTGCAATTTGGTCCTTTATCAAATCAGACATGTAATCGGTAAAATTTCTTTACGAAATTTTCATACGACATTATTTTCATACTGTAGACCATAAAATAATATTAAAATAATTTTCCTTCTGGAATCGAATTTGTGGTCTCGAAACCACTGTTCCGATTTTACCAAAAACGGGTCATCCTATCAACCAATTTCATACACCCAAATTCTATCCCAAAAGTACACATAGACATAATCTAGCACCAAAATCGACCCAACCTAGGTACATGTCGCTTAACTAACGAAAGAAAATACACGAACACTATTGAGTCCGAGATCATTGGCTGGATGTTGAAGTCGATACTCGTAACTCAAAATTGGACCTAACCTGCACGCGAAAAACAAATCTTACCTTGAGCAATAAAACATAATGGTATTTCTATTATTTGAGTTAGTATAATGCAAAATCTGAACCAAATGTATATAACTAATCTCAAGTAAAAATGTTATTTAATTCACATACAAATTTTGCAAATCTTCAAACTATACAACAATTTAACCATTATCTTTTCATATCGACCCTCAGGCTAGTTTAACCAATTTGCATTCTCTTTTACATGCTATCAATATTCAAATTTCGTAAATGAATACCTGCAGTGCAACACATAACATTTGATCATTTCCAATACCAATAAACCAATTAATACATTATATCCCCTTTTAACCTGACTCAAACTCGAACAGATACACAGATATCAACCAACATATCAAATTTGTCACCTAGTGCCTCATAGGAAAGTCTGAAGTAAATACATTGCGTCCAGCGTTCATCGGTATAACCGAAGTAAAAGTTGTTCCTAGCACTTGTTGACATGTAGTCAAAGTAACCCATACTCAATCTATCCTATGGCATGCCAATTATATCCGACTCTGTCTGAACAGTTAATAAGGTAACCAATTATCCAATTAATCAAATAGATCAAATTATATTTCATCATTTTCAGTTCATCAAGCGATTAATCATTTCATACATAACATAACATGATTCAACCCAATTCAAATCAAATTTCATAATTTTATCAAGTTTCACTATTTTCAATTCTATTCAATTTAGTCCTCTATCTCGTTAATCAATCACAATCATACCAATTTAATTCATAACCATTTTCAACGCACCTCAATATTATGTCATGCAAAATAGTATAAATATGCAATAATTGAAGTGACTCGAACCATAAAAATACAACTCGAAAATTCAAATTACTCATCATTGTCTATTGTCTTTTATTTCCCTCTCGATGTCCCCGTGTCGTCTTTAGCTACAAATAATAATTTGAAAATACAAAATATCAAATTCTATATCAAATCACATTCAATTACAAAGTCACATATTATGCAATTTATTCAATTTAGTCATTAAAACTGGGACTAGCATAACTTTCAATTTAAAGCCTCAGATTGAAATTCGAATTCACAATTACTCATTAGTGACCTCCTATTTTGTATTCCTACTGT
Source organism: Gossypium sturtianum (assembly GCA_025698515.1). Taxonomy (NCBI): domain Eukaryota; kingdom Viridiplantae; phylum Streptophyta; class Magnoliopsida; order Malvales; family Malvaceae; genus Gossypium; species Gossypium sturtianum. The sequence goes on from CM046955.1 coordinate 90,447,256, forward strand.
TAATTTTACATTTTATTCAATTTGGTCCCTAATAGGAAAAACTATCAGTTAAGCTTTACAATTTAGTCGCTTTCTTAAACTAAGATTAATTTCTATTAATTTAACACCTAAAACTTTCAATTCTCAACAATGAAAACTTTTTAAAACTTTAACAATTTTATAAATTGGTACATGAGCTAACTAAATCAAGCTCTCATTACCTCAAATCCATAAAAATTATAAGCAAATGACATAATTTTGTTTACCTATTGATGGTCGAATGTAAAGATACAAAAAAATAGCTTCTTTCTTTGTTTTCTTTATTTTGGACGGTGGAAATGTTGAAGAAGATGATACTTTCATCTTTTCATCCATTATTTGCTATTTATATTAGGTTTGTTTATTAATTAAACTTAATTAAATTAGTTAATTACATTAGTTTACTTAATTAATCTTAATTATAACAATATAAATTACCATCATTATAGTCCACTAACTATAAAAAAAAAAAAACAATGGTTTAATAACAATTTTGGTCATTTGGATAGTTATCATTTAGGTCCTCAAGCTTTTTTCAAATTAAAAATCTATAGCAATTAAAATTTTACAATTTAGTTCCCGAACCTTAGTTAACTACAGTTTTTACTAAATTACTTAACTAAATTTCGATTCATTTATATATTATTTCAATAAATATCTCTATTTAATTTTTACAGACTTGATTTATGGAAACGAGGTTCCAAAATCGCATTTTCCAACACCACTAGAAATCAGGTTGTTAAATCTCACGTATTAAGTCCAATTGTATGTGCTTATTGAACTTTTGACCCAACAATTTATAATTTAATCCTACCCAATATTTGTTTTCTATTCCCAAAATAAAAAATATTTATTTAACTAATTTAATTAATCAAATTAACTAAATTAATCTTCCAATTAAATAATTTTCTCAACCCAATTCTGATTTCGTTAAAGTCATGACACTTTTACTGTAAAAGAATCTATAAGGAAATATATTTAATTTTCATATTCAACTAATTCATAATGACTAATTAATTTAATTTCATATTTAAACTTCAATTATTTAATTACAATTAATTCAAAAATAATTCAAAAACCTTAAATTAATTCTCAAGTCATTTCTATACTCAGTGAAAAAACACTTTCATTTGTGAATGCGACCCATTTCTCTAACTTCATCATTTCTATTCATTTCTGTTCATTTGGTTCTACATGCAATTCATTTCTAGTTTCAATGAGCTAGTAGAAGGATTGATTGGACATTTGTAATTAGGGCTCAAGTAATTTATAATTAAGTTCCAACCTTTTGCCTATTAATTATAAACTTATTTAGTTACGATGTCATTCCATTATAATATCGTGACTAAGCTCTCCCTAATTACATATCATTACAAAAGCTACTTAATCAGTGCTCGTCCAATGACCTTATCATTAGTGTGCTACTCTCATAGGATATTCTTAATCTCTTTAGGTTAAATTTGTTCTCCCAGTATGATCATATTTTATCTTATGGTAACCATTACATCTTTCTTCATGAAAAGTCAATTACTATCAAATAGTAATTAAGTCATTTATCACAGAAACAAATGACCCGTGACCATGTTTACTTTTCATCTATCATGTAATGCCAATGAGAGGATATAATTTTCCCATTAGTTGAGTTATGAATTCCACTATTATGAATGATACTGTAACACCCCTAACCTGTATCCGTCGCCGGAACAGGGTTACGGAGCATTACCGGAGTTTTGAAATCAAACGAACATAAATTTCAAACATTTTAAACCATATCAATAAACATATTAAATGCAAACCAAAACATTCATATTGTGCCTTATACGAGCCCTCGAGGCCCTAAACACACGCTAGAAACAAGTCGGGACTAAATCGGAAACTTAGAGAATTTTTCAAAAAATAATGAAAATTTTTAAAGCTGCAGGGGTCACACGACCATGTGGCCAGGCCGTGTGACTCACATGGCTAAGAGACACGCCCGTGTCTTAGGCTGTATGGACATTCGATATATGGACACACGGCCGTGTCCCAGCCCGTGTCCGTGCCCGTATAACTCACTGACTTGGGTCACACGGCCAGGCCACACACTCGTGTGCCAAGCCATGTACCCTTCAAAGTAACCCCACATGCCCGTGTGCCAAGTCGTGTGTTAGGCCGTGTAACTGCCTGACTTGCAACCTTTAGAAAGCTACAGGGGACACACAGTCGTGTCACCTGGCCGTGTGTCACACATGGTTGAGACACACACCCGTGTCTCTGTCCGTGTGGACGAAAATAAGTCATTTTACAAGCCATTTTTCTCACCTAGCATGGCATATACCTACAACCAAAATTGCACATATACACAAGTCATAACAAGGCATCAAAATCATGCATAAACAAGTCATATACATATGGTATAATATCATACAACCAATATGCCCTTAGGCACCTCAAATGACAATATGTAAACATGTCTAACTATGTAATCTAATTGACCCAAAATGATCAATTAACTTCCAAGCAGATTTGCCTCAACACATACCATAAAATCTACTCACTAAAACGTGCCAAATGGTACTAAACAATGTCATTCAACTACAAAGTACCAATACACAACATTTCCAACAAGTTACAAACCATATATAATATGCATATTCAAACCATAATTTCATCTTCCATAATTCAAAAATATCAAGCCAAACATCATCCATATAAGGCTAATATTTACATGCCAAAACTAAATTCATTTCATCACCAAAAATACCATAACACAAGCCAAATCAAATGGCCATTTCAAAAACCAAAACACATAGGCCAAACAAAAAATGCCTATACATGCCATTACAACCAAAATCAAAACATTTAAAGTACCGATAAAGCTGATGGATAGTGTGATATAGCTCCGACAAGCTTCCAACCCGAACGATTTTCCGATACACTATAAGACACGAAAAATGACACAAAGTAAGCATATAAGTTTAGTAAGTTTGTATAGCATAGAATATAACTTACCATTTAGTCATATAATAGGTAAGTAAACATAGTATATCCCAACATAATTTGGCCAAATGCCTAAGCACATATACACCAACCATGTTAGCCATGTAAATACATATATAAACCAATAATCATGGATGACCACAACAATTGATTAAGTTTCATATACATGTATCATCCAATTCAATTTTCCATATACCATGTAACAACATTTCCATATAATTCATATATATCCCTGTAATAGTCCGTATCGAACTCTTATCATTTCGTATCAAAACATTGCCCGTTGAACCATTTAGAATACGGTTGGATACCCGAGATAGCTTACACATAGTGTGCTAAATCATATAATTGTAATCCGTCAAATCCTGTACATGTATGCTCACACGAGTTGTGAATCGGTATGCTCACACGAGCTGTGAATCGGTATGCTCACACAAGCTGTGGGTCGAAACGTAGCTACACGATGCTACTCATACGAGCTGTGGAGTATCCGTAACACATGTCGGATCTCAGCAATCGATAGGACATTCAGGACTAGCACCCGAATCATGTAAACCCTAATGACATGTCATTTGTATCCTACAAATTCCTAAGGTTCAAATGGGGCTCGGTAATCATCGTACGTCGCTAGATATGCAACCGGTATGTACGTATAGCAATTTACAATACAAGTATAATTCAATTAAAAACATATATACACAATTTAATTACACGAACTTACCTCGACGAGTATATGTAGATACAGAGGCGATTAATCCGAGACTTTCTCTTTTCCCCGATCTAAAGCCGTACGAGGTCTGTCTTGATCTATACGGATAAATTTAGCTTAATTTAATATATATTTCATTCAATTTAACCCCAAATCATTTTTGGGAAATTACTATTTTACCCCTATACTTTTAATTTCTTTGCAATTTAGTCCCTAGCTCGTAAAAATGGAAATTTATGAAATTTCACCACAACCCACTATGGCCGAATATCAACTAGGTCCCTAGCAAGTCTCACATTTCATTTATTTCACAATTTCACAATGTAAAATTTTCTATTTTTCAATTTAATCCCTATTTGACAATTTTATCAAAAATAACTTAACGAAAGTTGTTTATCTAACAACAACTATCCATTTTCTTCCATAATTCATCAAAAAACATGCACATTCATTAATGAAAAAACCCTAATAGTTTAACAGTTTCACAAATTAGACCACGTGCTGGCAAGATTAAGCTACAACAAACCCGAAAACATAGATATCATTTAAAACGGGAAATACATACCAATCAAGCAAAAATGAAGATAGCCGAACCCTAGCTTAGGAGAACAATGAATTTTCTATGGTGGCTTGATGAAATGAAGAAGATGAATGCCTTTTACTTATTTTAATTATCATTTAATTACTAAATGTAACACCCCTAACTCGTATCCGTCGCCGGACTAGGGTTAAAGGCGTTACCAGACAGATCAGAAATATTTACAGAAATGTCATACAATTGCATATCAACCTCAAACATAATGTCCCCTTAGTAGGTCATTGAGGCCTAAAACATGCTTATAAACCGGGTCGGGACTAAACCGGAACACATACAAAATTTCACGGAAATCTAAAACTTTTCTAAGTTTCAGGGGTTACACGCCCGTGTAGGCAGGCCGTGTGCCTCCCACGGCTGCTGGACACCCTCGTGTGTCCTCCCCGTGATTGAATCTGACTTTACTCTACGGCCACCAAGCACGCCCGTGTACCTTGGCCGTGGTCGAATCTGACTTTACATCCACAGCCACCAAGCACGCCCGTGTGCTAAGGCCGTGTACCTAAGGCAATATACTGACTTTTTCACACGACTACTAGACACGCCCGTGTGTCTTGGCCGTGTGCTCCTAGGCTAGCTACTGACTTAGCCCCACGGTCACTAGGCACACCCGTGTGCCACAACCGTGTGGCAAAATAGGCCATTTGCAAGGCCAAAATGCCACCCAATGGGTCTTACCTACAAGCAAAATCATTAGGACATCTCATGCCTATTTGGCAACCAAGAACATACCAAAATAACCATCCAAATTACAAGACTAAAACTCATCTCATCACAAGCATAATTCATTCATTTGCTTAATCAAAACTTGACCATTTCATGTATCAAAAAAAAAAAAAAAAACTATGCCAAAAACATACTTCACATATCACATTCATTCAAGCAAATTCTCAACTCATAACTAGCCAAATCACATGGCTAAGTTCATATAACAAACTCATATCAAATACTAGCATATACATGCCATATCTAGCTATATACATTTCCAAAGTGTACCAAAAATGAGTTTAGTAGTGTGATGACGATCCTTGACGGTCCCGAGCCTTCAGTAGCTTTCACGACCTATAAAACAGAGAAAACAAACACACAGAGTAAGCTTTCCAAAACTTAGTAAGCCATATACAAATAAACTTAACATATAAGCATTCAAAACATATAATCAATCTAAGTTCTCTAATGGCTCAGTTGCACAATCATAATTCTTCTTAGTACATACACTTAGGCCATACATCTTTCAGTCTTGCATATCACTATATACTTTATTAGCTCATAGCTTTTCTATTCGTATAACACACTTACATTCTCATATTCAAATGCATAATTCATCTAGGTAAGTTTAAAAAAATACTTACCTTCTTATACACACAAAGTGTACTTATCAAACATACCTGAAACATATGTACAATTCACATAATCATTCATTTCTTGAACTTGACCATTAAACCGTTCGGAATCTAATAAAATACGCAGAGTGCCCGGAATAGTTATACAATGCCAACGTCCCAGACGTGGTCTTAAATGTAATTGGATATCGATGCCACTGTCCCAGACAGGGTCTTACTCGAATTAATACGATGCCAATGTCCTAGACATGGTCTTACACGTAAACAGATATCGATGCCACTGTCCCAGACAGGGTCTTACTCGAATTAATGCGATGCCAATGTCTCGGACATGGTCTTACACGTAATTTCATATCAACGCCGACGTCCCAGACGTGGTCTTACATGATATTTCAGAACAGACACCTATGTCATAACATAGTTAATCCTATCTATTCCTAGATTCAAACGGGACTTCTCGGATGCTAACACTAGGTCGATCTTATCTCGGAGTTCATATATTCAACATCTCATTTGCGTTTATCATCATTAATAATCATATGAACATTCATAATTTACAACAACGCATTTATTTGTATATCGATTTACCTCGAGTTTGATTTAACGGAAATGGAAACGGCTACTCAGTTACTTTCACTTTCCCGCGATCTAAGTCCGTTTTCTTCGGTTCTTGATCTATACATATTCAAATGTAATCCATTTATTCACTAATTCATTCATTTCAATCAAAGAACACATATTTAGGGCAATTTACACTCTAGTCCTCATATTTTCACATTTGGATATTTTAGTCCCTATTTCACAAAATCATCAAATACACAAAATCATCATATACCCATGCTTAGCCGAATACTCATGTATCACATACAAGTCCATACATTTCAACTATTTCACAAATTAGTCCCTCAAAATGCTATTTTCACAATTTAGCCCTAATTAGCTAAATTCATCAAAAATTCAAGAACAAAACATGTTCATTAAACACATATCTTTTATTTAACACCAATAATCATCACAAAGCTCACCATTTCATCAATGGCACAACTCATAAACATCATCAATTCATAAAATTGAAACATGGGTTTGATAGTAGATTAAGCAACGATTACAGAAACGTAGAAATTATCAAAAACCGATTAAAATCATACCTTGAATTGAACTTAGAAATGGCCGAATACCCTAGCCTTCTTATTCTCTTTTTCTTTTCTTTGTTTCGGTTCTAATAGAAAGATGAATACCAATATAATGGCTTTCTAATATTTGTATATTATATCATATATATTATTATAACAATTTCTATTTTATTAACCTTAAATAAAATAATTCATAAACCTTAAAATCAAGGTCCACCACCATCCACTAATCTTACAATTGGCTAAATTGCCACATAAATCCTCCTATTTAAGGAGGCTCAACAATTAGGCTACTTAATCAATTAGAAGGCTACTTTTACCTTTTACACGATTTAGTCCTTTTATCAAATTAAACACACAGACAGACAAATTAACTTACGGAATGCTACCACATGCTTAATCACATATCAAAAGCATAGAAAATAATATTAAAATATTTTACTGACTCGGATTTGTGGTCCCGAACCACTGTTCCGACTAGGGTATAAACCGGACTGTTACACTAAATTACTATCATAACCTTTAAAAACATTAAAATTTACACAAATGCCAAGCCATCACATTACACTATCTTCATTAGTGGTCTAAATACCAAACAAGGACTCTTACTTTAAGGTTCTATAGCTATTTAATACCTTTAGCTACTAGAACTCAACTTTTGCACTTTACAGATTTAGTCCTTTTTATCAAATTAAACATGTAAACGGTAAAATTTCTTAACGAAATTTTTATACAATATTACTATCATGCTGTAGGAAATAAAATAATAATAAAATAAATTTTTTGACTTCAGATTTGTGGTCTCAAAACCACTTTTCCGATTTCACTAAAAACGGACTGTTACAACTCTCCCTCCTAAAGAGGTTCAGATATTGCTTTTTCATAGTTTCCTCGGGTTCCCAGGTGGCTTCTTCTATCTTGTGACGTTGCCAAAGAACCTTTACTAAAGTTATGTTTTTATTTCTCAATTTTTTAACCTCTATCATGTAATGACCCGTGACCATGTTTACTTTTCATCTATCATGTAATGCCAATAAGAGGATATAATTTGCCCATTAGTTGAGTTATGAATTCCACTATTGTGAATGATACTACATATTGTAGAAGTTGTATATCCAACGCACCAACTTACAGTTCCTTATCTATTTAAACTCGGGCTTTTACTTACATGAAAGTATACGATTCACGCATACATAGTCCATCATCCACTCAGGATTAAGGTATGTCACACTATGAATATCAAAAGTGAGTAAATCCATAAACAAATTTAGGATCTATTCTACTTGGATCCTATCCAATGTACTATCAATCTAGTCTGTGACATCTAGTCTCTACCTTTTGAGAGTCATCTGCTCCGATGCTGAAGACAAAACATCTCCCCAATCAGACTTGATAGACGTCATGTTAGTTTTTCAATCTGTTTTCTCATTTCTAATTAAACAAAAGACATGTTTAGGTTTATCTACTAATACAAGTTGTCTTTTTGTATTACGATCTGACTATGTAATACCGCTTAGTATTAGTTAAACATTAGATAACTAGTGAGCCAATATTTACTTCCATTTTGCTTTGCATGCAAAAACATTGAGAAAAATATATAAAGGGTATTAATGTCATTAATGAGTGTTATTGTTAAAACAATTTATTCGAAAAATATAAGTATACAAAATAAATATACTACACATAAGGCACCAGATCCAACAATGGTCTTATTGTCTTAAGACACTGCTAAAATTGTGTTATACTGTGTTAGATTCGAACCCAAACTTTGTATTGGATCTCGTATAACCCTGTGAATATTGAGATTGTTGGACACTTGTAATACTTGAATAGAATTTAAAAAGAAAATAATTTGAATTATATTATGTTTATATATATGCTTTATAAATTTGTAAAATGATTCATATTAGTCTGAGTTGCTTCGACAACGTAACGTGACATCACACATTTGGATCCGACAACTGAGTTGAGTGTGGGGTGTCACACTAATCCTGTTGAGGTATTTGGCTAGTCTTCCCAACATTGCGATCTCCAAGATAGGAATCCGAATTCATTTTTTTAAATGTATAATTTATCTTATCATTACATCTAATATTTTTTTAATATCTAAATATGATTTTTAATACTTCAAAAGTTGTAAAACTAATTTAAGATTCTTAACTAATTAACTTAATAACTCTATTCATATATAGGTAAATTTGATAACGTCGTAGAGTCTACATACGGAGACATGTACTATCAAATAATAAGTTCTTTGATCTTGTTAATTTGTTTTCGTTAGTAACCAATTATGGCAAATTATTGGGGAATATGATGATATTGAAAATCTAGACTAAAAATAGTCATCCTGATTAAATTTTTTTATTTATTTATCAATATTACGAGCCTTTCCCTAATATTTCAGGTTTAAACAAAATTGGTTTTAGAGAATATATCTGTGTTGATATTTTATTAAGAATATATTTAGTTTAGAGAAAATATTTTGTGTTTATATTCATGTTTTTTAATATAAGTTGTTACGTCTTTAATAATTCTGCAAGTTCATGTATTAATGCAATATTCGTCATATTTATTTATTTTAGTTCTAAATTTAATTAAATAATAATTATTAATATAATTAAAGGTTAAATTTTAGACACTAAAAATGAGTTTTTAACACAGAGAAGTTGGGCAACGGAAAAAAAACTGTTAATGCTGGGTCGGGGGAGGTGGGCACATTGTAGAGGCAGACGAGTTTTACCGAAGATCTATGGTTCAACCGATACCAACTTTTAAACAAAAACTAGTTTTGGTTTTTGAAACCGAGAACAATAAAACTGAAAAAGAAAAAAAAGCAAGAAACTTGGTGCTATATATGAACAAAAAAATTAAAACTAATGTTATAAATAATTCCAATTCGCTATATTCATTCCATCACCAACACTAACAAAATCCATTACCAGTTCCAATCAATATCTTTGTACCTTCTAACCCCTGCGGGAGGACAACCATGGCAAATAGTAATTCAAGCTCCTACACCACTGGAATGGAGGAAACGAAAAGATCGACAGAGGTTTGCCTTACATTTCCTCCCAAAGTCATCTCTCCGGGCTTGGCTACTATACTGGTTGAGAAAGATAAAGATGAAAAGCTCATGACCTATTCTGGGCCGAGGCTTCATTGTCAGATGGTTGTCATTTTTGTTCTCACTCAAATAATTCATAGTCTGCTCAAAAAATTGGGACTGCCATTGTTCATCTCCCAGATTCTTGTAAGTGCATGCATGCCCTCAAAATGATAACATTTTTATTCTTTTTTTAAGGAAATTCTGATAAAAGGGTTGTCGTTTGTCAATAATTTTTCTTAATGCAGGCAGGAATATTACTCAGTCCTATGCTTTTCAGTGATCGACATTCTTTGGTTAACATATCAGAGGATAGTGTTTCGGTTTTGGGGACAGTGGGAGCCTTGGGTTTTGTGTTCTTTTTGTTTCTAAGTGGGGTGAAAATGGACCTCAGCTTGACACTAAAATCTGGAAAGAAGGCCATATGTATTGGTTTGCTCGCAGTGGTGGTGCCTCTGATATTTTGTATGACCACAATTAAGAATCTTCACCCAGAAGGCAATGAGTTTTCAAACAAAAGTTTCTTTCTCGCAGTAACATATTCTGGAACTTCATTTCCGGTCATACATAGCCTTCTTAGTGAGCTAAAAATCCTGAACTCAGAACTCGGCAGGCTTGGATTATCTGCAGCACTTATAGGTGACATTGTGACATTAGTTCTTACCGTGTTTAGCCTATGGGTGAAAACGGGAATTGAAAAAGGAATAAAAGAGGCTCTAATGGATGTTGGACTGGCTCTGCTCTTTATTGTAATCGTGTTGTTTGTGTTGCGACCAGTGATGAAATGGATGGTGAAACGCACGCCTGAGGCTGGCCAAATCAAAGATATATGCTTTTTTATCGTCGTTTTGGCATTCATGATGTCACCTAGTTTCACTAAACTATTTCGTGTATATTTTCTATTTGGTCCATTTATTCTGGGCTTGGCTGTCCCTGATGGACCCCCTTTGGGATCCGCTCTAGTCGAAAAGTTAGACCCTTTTATTTCAGGATTGTTTTTGCCTATATTTGCTACAACATGTGGCCTAAGGTTTGATCCGTCTTACTTTAAGGACTCTACCAAGTTTGCATATCACCAAGCCATTGGAGTTGTGGTAACACTTTTGATCAAATTTGTGGTCTCTCTTCTAGTGCCCTTATTATGCAAGATGCCCACAAGGGATTCTTTCGCACTTGCTTTTATAATGATATCCAAAGGAATTGTTGAGATGGGTTCCTACAGCATCATGAATGACAGCAGAGTATGTATTTCTTCTATTGTTGAGATGATAATTGACATAAGTAGAGGCGTCTAATGCTTTCTTGTTTGATTCCCTTAAACAAATGCAGGTTATATCAGAGGATATATTCACTCACATGACTATTGTGATCATTTTGGTTGCAAGCATTGTGCCAATACTTGTGAAAAAGCTTTATGATCCATCTAGGAAGTATTTATGCTTTCAAAAGAGGACCATCATGAACTCCAAGCTCAACCAGGAGCTTCGATTGATCAGTTGCGTTCATGTGCCAAGTAATGTCAGTTCTATTATCAACCTATTTAATGCCTCATGTCTGACTAGAGACAGCTCCATTGCTTTGGATGTCCTTCACCTTGTCAAGCTTAGTGGACGAGCCACACCGCTTTTCATTGCTCATCATAAGCAAAAGAAAACACAGCCCAACAAGTCGTACTCCGAGAATGTCGTGCTCGCTTTCGAACAGTTTGAGCGGGACAATAGGGAAGCTGTATCAGTGAACGTTTTCACCGCAGTATCTCCACCAAGTTTGATGTACGAGGATATATGCAACCTTGCCATGGACCGCCTTACATCCTTTATAATACTCCCGTTTCACCGGAGGTGGTACATTGACGGGAGCATCGAATCAGAAGATCAAACCATAAGAAGCCTGAACTTCGACATCCTTGAAAGGGCGCCTTGCTCGATAGGGATCCTTGTTGAAGGACGCCGCAACCTAAAAGGCTCCAATGTTAGAGACCCATTAGCATCAAAAAACTCCTCATCCTACAACATTGCAGTGATCTTCATGGGGGGTCAAGATGATAGGGAGGCTCTAGCGCTAGCTAAACGCATATCCCAAGACAAAAATGTTAGCCTTACCGTAATCCATATCAAAGCTGCAAACAGCTTAGGCGCCATCCTAACCGAGAATGACCGAATGCTTGATGATGCAATGTTGAGTGACATTAAACAAAGTATATGCTTAACATACATTGAGAAACAAGTAAAAGATGGACCGGAAACTTCAAATTATCTTCGATCCATTGTGGAAGACTACCAACTTATCATTGTTGGGAGACGATACAAGAGGGAAAATCCTCAGACCTCAGGCCTACAGGAGTGGTGTGAATTTCAAGAGATTGGGATTATTGGAGACTTACTTTCATCTGCAGATTTTATTGGCGATTATTCTTTGTTGATTGTGCAACAACAACAACAAAGGACTACTTGAGCCCCAATGCATAGGATAGGATAAATCTGTAGTAATCTTTTTTCATTGTCACTAATGACATTAGATAGGATATGTGTATGTATATATATTGTTTTGACAGTTGTACAAATATAAATATATTTTATTCAGGGAATAACTAATTTTTAATTTAATTTAGTTATTATTTATTACAAAATTATGGTTTTCATCCTCTACTATATTCAAACTTAAAAGATTTAGTGATGGTAATTTAATCTGCTATAATATGATTTTCTTTTATTACTAAAAATATTAAGGAAAAATATTTGGTACAATGCCAGTGAAGTTTTTAGACTTCACTAATAGGGTGAGGGTGATGATAAATGTCCTATAGGGATATAGAAAAATATTTTAAAAAATAAATATAAAAAATAGATATATTATAATTTTTAAGGCTGATTGTGAAATAAAAAATGTACACTGATAGTGTATCAAATACTAACCGTATTATTAGTGGTATGTCTTAGTTCATATTACTAACATCATTAAAAAATTAGCTTAATATAACATTTGGTATCTAACCTTTAACACATTTTTTCCTAATTTAATATCTAAGCCTTTTTTTTTTTGTCCAATCTGATACATAAACTTGTCATACGTTATACAAATTACTCAAATTCATTAACAATGTTTTTTTGAGGAAGAAAAAATAATCAATGTATGTCCGAGATGTAGTAGATGACATAAACTAATTTTTTTTTTTTGTATTTTAATTGTTCAATTACTTTTAGTTTATTTGTTTTATTTTATTTTAACATAATGATTTTCTTTTATTTCGAGTTTTTAAATTTCTTGTTTTCTTCTTCAATATTTATTCTTTAAGCATAGCTCAAAGCACATTGTTTGAATTCATATTTCCTTTGATAATGACAATATTTTTGTGGAATTTAAGGCTTTGTAAAGACCAAGTCATGCTTTAAGCATGTAACACCCAATTTTTGGTGGGTCTTAAGTTCTGGCGAGTAGGCTGAGGATAATCCATGGAACGCGGCTCTATCCACCCAATAGTTGTTTTTGGCGTATAAGATCGGGCGCATAGCAGACGTTAGAATATTATGTAGGAATCAAACTCAAAATGTGTTAAGTTGTAAGGAAGGGGAGTTTGGTAAAAATATTGAGAATTTTGTAAGTTGGAGTTATCGCCGAAGGTATTGTACGCCAAGTCCATTGAGTTACTGTGCTAGTTACGTTAAAAAAAGTTTTGATTACAAATGGATATATAGAGCCGAAGAACCAAGTATATAATTTATTGGATTTTCAATTAGGTTCTCTCTACAGTTGTAAACCATTTAGAAATGCAGTGCTGAAAGTTTTGACACGTGTCAAGTTCCAATAAGGACTTAGGTTAAATATATGGATATTAAGGGTAGAGAAAGGAGGGAGTTTTTCTTCTTTCTTCTAAAGTATTGTTATCTAAATATGGAGGAACCAAAAAGTATTTCATTCCCCTTTAAACTAGAGTTGTAAATCTGGATATTTGTTAGTGACTACTCCATGTCAAGGTAAGTACTGTGACTCTACATGTTAAAGTTATGAAAGATTAAGTCTGAATACATGCATGGATAGTAAAATGAAGAAGTAAGGCTTTGTGTGAGGGTTATCTAGGTTTAAGATGATGGTAAAGGTTACGAATGAGTTTTAATGGTATTCTCTTGTTTAATAAGCAGTGGTTGCTGCAGTTTGTTGTTGGATCTAGAGTTCGAACTGCTATCTGTCGTTGTCAAGTGAGTCTTTATGCTGACTCTTGTATGTGTATTGTTTGTACTAAAAGATCTGCAGAAAACTAGTTAAAAAGGTGATGTCGAGATCTTGAAAGTTATAGTATGATATATTTGCGACTATATAGGAGACCACTTAAGGATATTTATGATTATATGTTTGTTGAGGATGGTATGTACATCTGGTATAGATCTGATGATTCAAGTAACATGATGGTGAGTTTGATCGTATATGTGTGTCTTAGATGTATGCTATGATGTATATTTTGTTAAGAGTAAGTTAGTTATCTAAATGGTGAATGAGGATTGTGTCAATACATGATGGGCCTGTCAAGTGAGTTCATGTCTGTTCACTGCGGTGTTGTCAAAAGAGGTCTGTCGGGACTTTAAACACGAACTCTAAAAAGAAACCCCATGGCCATGGCACCTTTTGAAAGGAATTAAAGGACAATTATTGCCCAATGGGGTTCTCTGCGTGTCCCAAAATGATAATGGTAAAACCTCACATAGCGTGAGTTTAGGCAAATCTATATCGTAAACACGTCATGAAATAAATGCCTTTATGGTGAATCATGAAAGAAATGCCTTTGTGGTGAATCATGAAAGAAAAGCCTTTGTGGCGAATCATGAAAGAAAAACCTTTGTGGCGAATTATGAAGGGATAGCCTCTGTGGCGAACCCTACAAGGATAGCCTTTGTGGCATACTCTGGAAGGACTACCCTATGGCATGCCTTAATAGGACTCTCAGTGAAGATGTAACACCCCTAACCCGTATCCGTCGCTGAAACAGGGTTACGAAGAATTACCAGAATATACAGATCAAGTAAACAGATATTTCATTTTATACAGTATTCATGTCAGAAATCAAACATAAAGTCCCTTATATGAACCCTCGAGGTCCAAAACATGCATTAGAAACGAGTCGGGACTAAACCGGGTACTCAGAGAATTTTTTTGCAAAATCTCAAAATTTTTCCTAGGTGCAGGGGTCACACGCCCGTGTGGTCAGGCCGTGTGGGATACGCCCGTGTCTCAGGCCGTGTAACTCTCTGACTTGGGTCACACGGCCAAGCCACACGCCTGTGTGCTAGGCCTTGTCTAAATACCTGGCATTCTGTTTTGAAATTTTAAAGATGCAGGGGACACATGGCCAGGTCACACGCCTATGTGCTAGGCCGTATGTCACACACGGCTGAGACGCATGCCCGTGTGGACGAAAATAGGCTATTTTCCAAGCCATATTTCTCACCCCATTTTGTCATCCTCCTACACCAACACTTTAACACATTCACAAGCTATTATAGGTCATTTAACCCAACTCAAAATCAAGTTCTATACATGATATAATACCTCATATAATCAAGTATACACACTTACTTAAATTACCAAATTCACATATTTGCATATCTTATCAAATATGCTAACTTAATTCAATCATCAGTATGCCAATATAATTTCTATCAATCAACCATTTCAAACACATACCAAACATATCCATCACAAGCCATTCCATTGGCTAGTTACACTTAAAGCATTTATATGCCGATATTGGCCAATTAACCTATACATGCCATTATAATCATAATTGATTTACCATATATATGCTGAAATGGGCTGATGGATAGTGTGAGTGATCTCCGCCAAGCTTCCAATCCAACGAGCCTTCAAATAACTATAGAACAGGGAAAAATAAAACAGAGTAAGCATGAAATGCTTAGTAAGTTCGTATAACATGGTAATTAACTTACCACTCATTTAAATTCAATATAAACATACAAGGCACATTCATTCAACTTGATCACGAGCCCTAACACATATCCTCATCACCCTTGTTAGTCATATATTTCATATAAATATCAAGAAACATGTATGGGCTCAACAATAATTAGATTTCCATGTACATATACTTTCCACATCATGTATTCATATAACATATACAAATCATATCCTTGTATTTCAAGTACATTTTCATAATAATTCGTCTCGCGTTCAGATTATTTCATGTCAGAACTTTGCCCATTAAATCATTTGAAATGTCAGTGTCACACGGGTAATACACTCAAGGTGTACAAATATATAATCATGGAAGAACATATTCATCAAACAAATTCCATGTTCATATATTATCATCTCGTATTTCCATATATCATGTATCATCATTTTCATGTATTTCAGGCAGATATGTGTATTAATTCATTTCATGTTCATATTTTCTCATGTCAGGATTTTGCTCGTTGAATCATTGAAAACATCGATGGATACACAGGTAGTACACTCAAAGTGTACAAATCAAAAATCTGTCAATTCATATTCAGGAGTGCTCTTTAAAGCACATAATCAGGAAATCCTCTCTCAAGCCATATAACAGGAAGCTCACAAAGAGTCATTAATCGGGAAGCTCATGAAGAGCCTATTAGGAAGCTTATCCGAGCTATATAACAGGAAACTCATAAGAGCCATAATCAGGAAGTTCACAAAGAACTTTTAATCAAGAAGCTCAAGAAAAGCCTTTAATCAAGAGCTCTGGATAGCCATATATCGGGAAGTTCAAGCGAGCTATATCAGGGCGCTCACAAAGAGATACGTTTGTGTCTGCAGCATATGCAGGATCACAACCGATCATAAAATAGGACGCTTACAAAGAGCTGTGTTTGTGTCCGCAATATATGCAGGATCACAACCGATCATATAATAGGACGCTCACAAAGAGCTGCGGTAGTCCGCAACACATGCAAGATCACTACCGATCAGGATGCTCATAGGAACCATGTAACAGAAAGCTCGAGGGGTCTTATAACAGAATTCTCGTAAGAGCTATGGTGTGCCAGCAACATATGCAGGACCACAACCAATCTGGAAATCCTGTATCCATCGAATTCCATTATTCAAAAGGGATTTAATATTTATCGGGATTTTTCGGATATAAGATTTATTTCATATTCATGACAACAATACAATCACATACACAACATTCAATTCAAGCATATAAATATACACAATTTAGTTACACGAACTTACCTCGACAAATGTTCGTGTACGTAAAATCTACTAATATGACATTTTCTCTTTTCCTCGTTCTAACTCTGAATTTGGTCTGTCCATATCTGTATGAATGAATTTAACATTAATTCATGTTCATTTCAATTCAATTCACATCTTAGGAAAACTTACCATTTTGCCCCTAAACTTTTAATTAATGATGATTTCGTCCCTAGACTCGAAAAATGAAATTCATGCAATTTAATCCTAATTCCAAGCCTAGCTGATTTTTACATGTAAAATTTACAGCCTATGTATTTCATAAAATTCAGAATTTTTCCATTAATTTTACATCTTTTCAATTTAGTCCCTAAATCATAATTTCATCAAAATTCCCTTTACAAAAATTATTTATCTATCAACAACCTTTCATTTTCTACCATAAAACTTCATAATTCATCTATTTTCATCCATGGAGAAACTCTATTTCTTTGATAAATTTACAAATTAGTCCCCGAGATAGCTAGATAAAGCTATTACGATCTCGGAAACATAAAAATCATTAAAAAGGGGACAAGAAAACATACCTAATTGATCAAAATAAGCTTGCTTGAGCTACTTTCTCTTAGCTAGGGTTTCCATGGAAATAATTTGGGAAAGATGATGAAAAAGATGATATTTTCATTATTTAATTAATTATCATCTTTTATTTTTTTCACTTTCCAATTTCATCATTTTCTTTATTTTATTTTCCATAGATGAATCATCATCCTTAACCACTAAGCATTTTTAAATGGTCTATTTACCATATAAGGACCTCTACTTTAAAGTTCTATAGCTATTTAATCCCTTTAGCTATTAGAACTCAACTTTTGCACTTTGTGCAATTTGGTCCTTTATCAAATTAAACATGTAATCGGTAAAATTTCTTTACGAAATTTTTATACGACATTACTATCATACTATAGTCCATAAAATAATATAAAAATAATTTTTCTTCCGAAATCAAATTTGTGGTCCCGAAACCACTCTTCCGATTTTACCAAAAACGGGCTGTTACAGAAGAGGTTGAAGGATGTTCTTTATAGCGTGTCACGGCAAAGCCTTCATGGCGTATACTAATGAATTTCCCTAGTGGTGCATTCTGTATGGCTCTTAAGCGTAATCAGTGGAGTCAATAAGAATAAAGTGTATCTATGGACTACATGGTAAAGTATTATGTAAGACTAAGACTCGGTCGGAAATAATGAATTGAAGAGAAATAGAAATGTAATGTGTTACCATTGAAAATGTATTATGACTAAGGGCATGAATTTGTATGACCAAAGGAAGTACCTGTGATCTGCGCATGTGTTTTTTATAGAATTGTGATGAGGTGGTGACTCAGACATTGAAAGATGTAAGTGATGCATCGAAGACATTTTTAAGAAAAAGGAAATAGTTTCAGAGTGAGACATAGTATTAGACAAATATAATGGAATAGAACTTGGGGAAGTATTTGTCAGAGACAAAGTTGAAGGTTAAGAACGATGAGATCATTTATATAAATTACCAGTTGAAATGCGCAAATATGACTCAGGTAAATGATGTTTTCTCACTAAGCTCTTATGAGCATACATGAGTTTATACTTTTGTTTCAGGTTGAATGTGAGTATAAGCCAAGAGGAACGATCCCAGGACTACACTAAAGGAAAGGGTGTAGTGGGTTATTATGCATACAAAGCAAGTTTGGCAGCGTATTCAAAGTCTGAATTGTCATTGAAAATTCCATACTTGGTGTGTATGTAATAGATTAGGATTTCAAATCAAATATCGTTGTATTTTAATTACCACGTGTTGTAGTTGCATTTACTTCTTGTACATGCTTATGTATTCAAGTTAGAAATTTTGTAATTAAGTCGTAATTGATTGTAATTCCTATAAGTAGACTAAGTTTGTGCCTGTATTTGTTGGTAATACCCAATATCAGGATTCAGTTATTCAGATAAGGTTAAGGATGTTACAAGTTTGGTATCATAGCGTGATTTAGTCGATTCTTGGACTACAAAGGTGAAGACGCCTTGTATGCATAATACACCGAATCTGGTAAAGTTAGTCAGGAATGTTGAAATTATTCTATTATGTGATAAATGTATTAACAAGATTTTAATGAAGAGAAATGATGATTAAACAAAGAGGCAAGAGAAAGGAAAATGATGGTTTCATTGCTAAAGGTAAAACACATTAACTAAGAAAACAAAGAACATAATTATACAAAGGAAATTTCAGTCATCACCCTCATTAGTCTGGTCAGTGGGTACAGTTGGGACCTCTTCAGTTGGAAGAGGATCTTCAAGATTCTGGCCCTCAAATGCCGAACCCCCATCATGTTCTTCAATAATGGGCATAAGTGGAATGATAAATTCATCTAATTGTTTCCATTCTTCGCCCTATGGATGATAAACATCAAAGTTAAGTGACTTAGTAGAAATGTCTTTTAAGCAGTCGAAATGTACTATTCTAAGATCAAGAGGACTTGCGGCCACTTGGGCGTACAAAATCAAATTTGATCTCTATTTTGGCAAAACCTCAATAAGATTCTTTTGAGTATCCTTTTGAAACTTTCTAAATGTTTCCTTGTAAGATTGGCGTAGCCTCTCCAACTCTACCTTGTGACTTCCTTCTTGAGCGTTAAGCTTCTCCACTAAAATAGATTTCTCATCCTTCAAGTGATTGATCTCTTCTTTCAACTAATTATTCTCTGCTTGAGTATCCCCGTGCTTACCCTTCAGAGTTGTGATATGTGTATACAATCTTGAAATCAAATTGCTTGAATCTTGTTATTTTTTGGCAGAGTTCAGCCAAAGCGTATTCACCACATTTCACAGATTTTTCTAAAATTACTTTCATGTTGTTGTAACGCTTATCAGCTTCCTTGAGATTCACAGTCAAAAGACCATGTTCGATAGACATGATCTCTGAGATTTGAGCCATCAATGATAGGGGACCCTCTCGAATGCAAGGTAAGAGGAGAAAGCTTCTCTTAACTGTAAAGGTAGCAAACTTAGTTGTTAATGAAATATGGAACTGAGAGATGTAGGAGATGACACTAACTCTAAAAGATCACACTAATGAAGAATTTTTCCTAATTAATTGGGGAAAGTATTACACGTTTAAGGAGGTGAGACCAGTTGACTGAATTAGAGGAATCATCTCTATGGGATTCCCTGACAATGAGGGATCAAAAACGTGTATGGGAGAACCTGTTTGAGGGGCGGACTCTTCAGGTGCTAAAGGAATCTTGGGAAGAGCAGGAATCGAAAATGAGTGGGTGGTTGCAGTAACAGGCTCTTTATTTGATTTATGCCTTACTAGTGGAGGGCATTCACTGCTTTCAGATTCTTGAGTGCTCTCATCTAATTTGGCCCTTTTCTTTGTCTTCCTTGTTGCTGTCTTACTTGGTGGAGCATTAGTAGTCTTCTATTTGCCATAAGCTCCCTTAAAAATCAAAGAAATGTCCATGTCCTGAGGATGAGAATGTGATGAAGATCATGCACCATCAACAGGAGAATTAGTTTGATCTGAAGTAGAATCTGTAACAAGATTTGTTATAATTTTCCAATTTCTTGGGTGAAGACTACAAATAGTGTAAAACTATAATGGAGCTCTCAGATGCACCACAATAAGATGTACATTGAATTGGTAGATCGTGATACATGAAAATAGTTGTGTAGCCTCTGGTAGGGCAAATGTATAGTGCAAACCAGATTGACAAATCACGACAAAGGATACAAACAAAGGAATATGAATGGAATATATTACATTAATTTGACTAAGGATTTGGGTATGTGGATGGCATAAAGAAGGTTTATATGCATGGTCATATGGGCGTAATGTATGCGCAAAAGGAATAGTAAATCGACGTATAGACTGACTATGTATAGTACTTGCCATCGGGTGAACTGTGTAATTGCGTTTGACTCTTTGATATGATCTATTGTAGTATTAGTGGTTATTGATAAGACTTCTTCTGGAACTCACTAAGTTTTTTTGAACTTACCTTATTTTAGTTTTCCTTCTCAGGCTTACTGTTGAAGGAAGACATTCTGTTAGATTACGCCAGAAGATATCTGCTGCTGTGAGACTTCTGTCATTTTGTACTATGCATGACATATTTGAGGGGTGACTGATTGTAATTTGAGAAGAAATTGTACTCGAAACCTATGTTGATAAACTATAAAGCTTCATTTGAGATATGAAATGATTTTCCAGTGTTATATTTCATACGATGAAAACTATCTTATTAAAGCTTATACGCCACATGGCTTACATTTTATTTTATTATTTTATTAAATGTTTAATACAAAACCCCGGTTTTACAGAGTATACGCCAAAAAAAGTTTTAAAAATAGATGATTTTTTTGTAGTTACACATCATGCTCAGATCCTCCTAAAGGTTTGGGTTTGGCATGTTACAGATTGCTTAAATTTATTTGTGTTGGAATGATTTGATTTCCTTAGTTGGTTTTATTTAATTCTGTTAAATGATGTTCTGTGTTTTTCGATCTATTTATGCATACAAGTAAAATCATGATTAAGTTTCTGTTATATTATTAATGTGAAGGAATGTACGAATTAATTAATTAATTAATCTGAACAAGGTTTTCATTAATCGACATAATACTTGTATGGTATAATATTTAATCATGTAAGGATTAAATCTGTAATAATACCAAAACTATTATTAGCTTACATAGCCCTGTAAATTGTTTTACTTATGAATTTTTAAATCTCTTAAACATAGAAATATGTGAGATAGGTTTAATAATTAATTAAGTTAAATGTTTTACTAAGTGTGATTAGGGTTAATAAATGTTTGATTTAGCCATGGAATTTCCGTAACATCTTTTAATAAATTGAATAATTCTAAACTAGGAAGGATGATTATTCTGACATTCATATGATATTTTGATAAACTCTTAAGACTTGCCTAATTTTTTTGTATTCAATTTCATACTTAGATAATATTTAGTTTATTAATTTAGAATATTTAATTCACATTTATTTGTTTGCCCCATATTTTTAACTCATATTATTTTACTTAAACCAATTTGTATAAATTCTAACTTCTCACAAAGAATTGCTTAACAGTCCCTATGGAGACGATAACTCGATATACTTGTCACGACTGTGTAAACTTGCACATTTTTTTTGTTCCAGTGCTAATTTTCAAGTTTGAAAACTCAGATGACTTGCAACGAGTTTTTGGATGGGATTCAGGCATTTTTCAGATGACTTGCAATGAGTTTTTGGATGGGATTCAAGCATTTTTCGGTTGAGATGTCTTTACAGCTTTCGAAGATCTATCTCTTAGCTTTGAAACAACTTTGAATCATTCGATTCCGAGTTTTGGAGATCAAGTTATGACCATTTTAGTGAAGACTATGAGAGCAGAGTCTCTAGAGGGGATTATTATGAAAATTACGAGTTTTGGGCTTTTAATTCAAGTTTAAATCATATTGGGTTCGAATTTTAGGCTTAGTTTTTATTATATATGAGCCCAATATTATATTTATTAGGTTTTATTATTTATTTATACCAAATTTTAGATTTTTTAAAAAGTATTTTAAGTTAATTAGGAGTTATCTTTCTTAGCCAATAAGAAAGTTTAGTTTAAAATACTTCTTGTTTAGATTAATAAAGTTTCAATATACTTGAGAGTTTTATTTAAAATGTAATTAGCTAGCCTATATAATGGCCTCTTCATTGTTCATTAAAGATACAATTGTTTTCATTAATAAAGTTTTCAACTCTGGGAGTTAGTTTATTTGTGCAAGATTTATTTCTTTTGATTTTTATAAGTAGTTTTCTTTTCGATTTTCTTCAAGGAGTCGTGAGAATTCTTTTTTTATCCTTCAATTTTCCAAGGATTATTTCTTAGAAAGTGTATTAGAGCCGTTAATTGATTTTCACTCAATCCATGCATGTATCATTCTCCCTTTCCTCGAAAAGGTTCGTCCCCGAATATTTTCTTTGGCTGAATAAGAAAAAATATTTATCATAGGTGGAATGGTTTAATAAAGCTCTTCTCAAATGATCAACAAATTCTTGAAATTCAATAAGTCCACTAGACAAATTCAATTTAAAGTTAGTGAAAACATAATCATTCATCTATTTCAGATAGGTTCTCTCTTTCTTTCCATTCTCTTTTTCAATGTGAATTGAACTCTCTAATTTTACCTCATAGAAATTTTCACTCACCAAAGTTGGACCATGAAATTGACTTTTATCGCTCAAGGTCTCTTTTCTCTCAGTCTTTCTCCATGAATCATCCTCATTTCCCTTTAACCCCTAACAAAAATTTTGAACATTGGATTCATCACAATACAACTATGTAAGAGGAGAATAGATGTCTAACTCATCCAATTCATAGACTCTAGGAAACAATTCTCACTATCAATTTTTTCCTGTTCACAAAGTTCACTATCACTGTCATCATAGTTTGCACTATTACTATCATCATAGCTCGCACTATTACTATATAGACACAAAATCACATTTATTGTCTCCACAAGCGACGTCACTTGAAGTTTCTTGCTCATTTAAATCATCTTATTCAAGGATAACAGTAGATGAAAACTCCTCAATAGGCTCTGTGTCATACTTACGTTCCTCAGCTTGCAAGGATCGTGTGACTATTAGCATCAATTAAGTTGAGAAAGTTTTGATGTTTTCTTAAATGAATATGTTGGACATTTAGAGTCTTTATGACCCTTTGCATCACACCACATGCACTTGATAGCTCATTCTCTTTGCTCCACCATAAGTCGTTTAAGCTCAATAAACTTGCTATGTGTTTTGTACCAATGTCTTTGTTGACAACTTCATGAACAATAAAATGTTGAACGACATTAGAAACAACATGTCCATGTGGGCTTTTTACAAATATGACATCTATGTCCTGCCTAAGGTTTATTATTCTCCTCTTCCACATTATGTGTGCATACCATTATTAGAGGCTGAAATAAAAAACACTCAAACAAGAAAAAGTTGGTCAAAGAAATTTAAATCTCACCGTTATGGTCCCACAATAAAAAATAATATTCAAAGTAATCAAACTCAATAATACTAAAAAATATGTGGGATCATTCTCTAACAAAGCTGACCTAAGACTTTAAGAAGCTAAAGAAAAACTCGACTCCAAAAGTAGTAAGTTGCGCGAAGAAAGGAGAGGCAACTCTTTTCGTATCTATTAACACAAGAAGTGAATATTTGTTAGAATGCGCAGTTGAATAATAAAAAAAGATAAAACAAAAGAAAACCTAATGCTAGAATCAAAGAAAATAAACTACCCAGCCGAAAACCCGAAATAATAGAAAAGCAACTTGAATTTTTTGTTCAAGGTGTTCTTGATGTTATAAAATCATGAAAATTAAATTAAAGCCTCTTTATATAATAAATATTATATCTAAAAATTTGGGCACAAAATTCAACCCACAATATTTTAAAAAAAATATGTTTTATTTTTGTTTTTTTAATTTTTTATAGAGATTGTTTCAGTAAAATCGACAAAACACTTTATATAGCATAATGAAACAACCAAAAAATGCCCAAATCTAATACCAAATGATAAGGGAGGGACAGGGTAAGAAGATCGTATTCAAGTTGTTTGACTCGAGAAAGAAATATTTGGATTTGACCTAAAAACAAAACACCAAATAAATTTAGAAAAATAATGAAAATAAAAATAACTAAAATAAGAAATTTAATAAAAAAAAGAGTAAATATTCAAAAAAAAATAAACAAAAAGAAACTAAAAAGTGGAAGATTGATCGAATAAACCGATGGATATGATGAATAAATGGATAAGGGTCCAATTGAACCCTTTGAGATATAAATCTCAACAAACTTAATTAACGACTCTAATCAACCCTCCAAGAAATAATCCTTGGCAAATTGAAGGATGAAGAATGAATTCCCATGACCTCTTGAAGAAAATCGAGAAGAAAACTACTTCTAAAAATCATAAAAATGAAATCTTGTACAAAGAAACTAACTCTTAGAGTTGAAAATTTTATTAATGAAAACAATTGTGTCTTTGATGAACAATGAATAGGGCCTTATATTGGCTAGCTAATTACATTCTAAATAAAACTCTCAAGTATATTGAAACTCTAATTAATCTAAACAAAAAGTATTTTAAACTAAACTTTCTTGTTAACTAAGAAAGATAAAACTCCTAAATAACTTACAATATTTAAAAATATTCAAAATTCAGAATAAATAAATAATAAAATAATAAAACCTAATAAATACAATATTGAGCTCATATATAATAAAAATTAAACTTAAAAATCAGACCCAATATGATTTAAACTTGAATTAAAAACTCAAAACTCGTAATTTTTGTAATAATCCCGTCTAGAAACTCTGTTCGCGCAGTCTTCACTAAAATGGTCATAACTTGGGCTCTAGAACTCAAAATAGAGTGATTCAAAGTATGTTTCAAAGATAAGAGATTGATCTTCGAAAGCTATGACGACATCTGAACCCAGAAATGCTTGGATCCCATCCAAAAACTTGTTGCAAGTCAACTGATTTTTCAAACTTGAAAATTGGCACCTTCAATAAATGGAATTTAATAAACTTCACCCAATTCGTGCATGTATCATTTATTTATAATAGTTATATTCAATATTTAATTATATTTAAATAAAACTATTAGTATTTATTTACAAATTCGTCATATTTTTTATTTAATTTAATAATGATGTATCATATTATTATTCATTAATAATACATAAAATTTATATACCTACAATGCATCAAATATTATTCTTTATTTTCCTCTCCTTTTCAACAAATATAAAACGAGTATTGCCAAGTGGGCTTCATATCAACGATTTTATTGTTTTACTTTAGTTGAGTGAAGTGAAGCAATGATAAGTAAATATCTAACGATAAGTAGTACTGAATTTTGTTGATGGTTTGATGTTAAAATAAAATTATATTATAAAAGACTTACTTTGTATAATTTAAAATTAAATTAAGCAAGTAAAACTATATTATAAAATACCAAGATGTCTTGGCTCTAGGCTCTCTCGCTCTCTGTTGGGCTTTTAGGGTTTGTGAGTGCCAAAGTTTTTAGTCTGTCTTGTGTACAAATAAAAATATGTCTATAGCCTAGCTACCACCTTTACGAATATCGATTTTCATCTTCCACCAACCATGAACCATCTTGTACTATGATTCAACTCACAATCAACAAACTTAAATTTGCTATGTTTCTTCTGCATCAATTTGGTAACACAGAAATTAGTCCTCAATTGTCGCATGAAGAATTTCTTTTTAATGGACCGTACAGCTTTGTTGATGTCAACATGAAATTAAAATGAATCTTCATTTATCATACATACCCAAATTATGTGTTTTATACCGCCAACTATCAATAGATCTTAGTGTAATAAGAAGGCATATTATATTTTTAAGGGGAGATGCAACTTCGATCTTTTGATATAACATTATTGGAAAGAGAAACCATGAATCTTTGTAGACCGTAAAATGGACATAAAGAATACAAAAAAATTACATGATTTTAACAGCTTCTTTATTTTGATTTTTTTAAACATTTCAATACTATTACACAAATTGTTTTATTGATAATATTGTTGATTAAGTTGATGTCACAAGTCAGCTCAAGATTGATTAAAGTGTTTTTAAAGTAAATTACCACTCTACCTATCATTCAATACATTTTAACACTAATAAATAAATTGTTTGTGTATTTATTGATAATGTCGTTGACTGAGTTGATGATACAAATTAATTCAAAACCAACTCAAGAGTGGTTATAGTTTTTTTAAAGTAAATTATCACTCTGCCTAAGATTCAATTGTTAAATAAATCTTTTGCAACTCTATTTTTAATGTGGAATCTTTGTATCACCAACACAATAACATTTTAACATTTTGAAAACATATTCCCTAACATGATCATACTTTAACCGGCTATAGGAAAATGACAATATAAGATGGAAATCACATATATTTATTTTCACTTAGAATTTAAACTAATTTGTTCTATTTTAATTCCGTACATGTTGTTATTATTTCAAAATTGGATGCGTTCTAAATATTTAATTTCCATACTAGTATATATTAAAATTTATTGAGTTTAGTTAAACTTCCCTTTAATGAATTGTAGAAAGAAAGGAAGGTTCTTAATCTTAAAAGTCGTAAAAAAATCTATTTGAACAACTTTCAAAAGGCGTTGCCCAAATAAAAATCTACTATTGTTCCCCTAATGATTCAAATCTGACCAATCACTAGCCACCAGATCAGTTAAGGTCCATCACAAGAGATCTGTAATTTTAGGAATTAACCTAACAGAACATAAAATTAGGCCACTCTTGTTTCACCTCAAAGAGATGGATCAGCATCAGATACATTTGGATATATGAATTTGCATTTGCATTTTCAGTCTATTTTCAACAAAGATTTGAATATCTTCCAACAGACGTGAAGAACATGTTTCTCTTTTATGTGGGTGAACTTGCCTGTCCATTAGAGTTATGGCTGGTCTGTTTGCTTTCATTGATGTTCTTTCTCTTTAGAATCTCTTTAATCTCTGTTTCTTTCCTATCTACAAAGTCCATTAAGTTATTAAAGCTTGTAGATAGGATGGAACGCCGAGACAATCTCGAAGGCTCGATCTCCTCAACCTCTGCTTCCTCGTCTTCGGGGCTAAATCTACGGTACTGAGTGAAGACTCTATAGCAGAACAACGTAAGAGCTAACACACAAGCAATGCCGCAAATGAGGAACAGGCCCCAAAAGCTACTTAGGGAGAGCTTATTTTCTTCTTCTTGATTGATTTGAATCGAGCGCTCAGTGTGTGTTAGCCACTTATTATGGAATTTTTGGAGCTCACCGCTTTCCGAGAGTTGAAGGATAGCAGTTGAAAGATCGAATGCAAGAGGAGAGTCCCTTTGGAAAGCCTGGCACCATGAAAAACGAAAATGAGAAATACATATGTTTGCTCTATTGTAGCTCAGTGATTTGTAACTCAAGAAAATAACGGAAAGTTTAATGTTGAAGCTTACAAAGCCCAACCCGCTTTTTGTAAATTCTTGCCCGACAGTCCGATATAAGCAATTGGTGCTGGTTAAGAAGAGCTCAATGTAAGGAAGTTCGTCGACAATGGCAGCTACACCACCCGCCTTTGGTCCAAGATTAAGGGCTCTAAGATATGCTTCCGGATCTTTCAACTTAACTATCCTAGACCGTGCTATATTGAGCTCGTCAACCAAATAGTTCAATGCAAATGAACCTTCTTGAATTCCAATAGGTTCGGAACTTGAGATCAAGCTATCGATCCCTTGAATCCCCGATGTCAGCTGTTGCACAGTAAGTATTGATGTCAAGCTAGCCGTGTAGCTTGAATTGATAATCAGAACGACAAAAAGCCATATGATCAGCACCAAACGTCCCAATGTGCTCACCGTGTTTTCTCCTGCATCAAGTTAAAGCAAGAAGTGGTTTACGAGTTTTTGGCACAGATTCGTATGATAACATAAACACCATAGATGACTATAATGATTTTACTTACTGTGCGAGAAAAACATTGTTGAGAAGCTAAACCTGGAATTATGAAAAATAATTATCAATATAATCATTGTAAAGTTTGTTAAGTTAATAGAAGGGATCTCTAATTGTATGGACCATGCAGTTCACAGCCTCAGCCAACATGTAATGTGACCATGATGTATGATACAGAAAAATGCCAACTCTCGTAAAATTATGCTCTATAAGATTATGGTTTTCAAGGACACTGTACCTTATCGATTAGATCTAATCCGTGCATCCATTTTCTAGCAGTTAGACAGATAGCAGCCAATCTATTAAAAAGAGGACTAACCAAAAAATTGTTATAAGCTGTTGTCGGGGAGGACCACGGAATTCGTGATTTATCCGGTGCTCAAGAATCCACACTACAGCTCCCACAAAAAGAAAAAATGCAGCAGTGACAAACCACATTTCTTTAGTAAATGGCTTGAGAAATGCCCACGGACTCGACTTTGACTCTTTGACCGGCGCAACAACAACGAGTCCAGATTCCATGTAAGGCTGAGTAAAATCTACAATTTTCGTCCTGTTCGTAACAATTGTAATATCTCCAACTGCTGCATCGTATTTCTGAAGAGGAAAGGAGCAAGTCAGTATAATTACTGGCACCTAAGGAACTAAAATCAGATCATGCAATACCAGCTAAGTTACTCACATTTTGGGCAACCTGGCTAACAATTTCGTCATAGTTAGGATTTCTTTTACCATCTCCGAATAACATATACGTATGAGGGACAGCATATGGGAGCAAGTTTATTGCAGCTTCAAAGACATCGATGCAGTATCCATTTACACCTTGGGGACTACTGTCTTTTGACACAAACTCTTTGTAACCTACACGGTTGGGCACGGCAATTCGTAACGGCTGTCCATTGTTAGGGAATACCCATCCTCTCGGCACTTTAGAAGTTTCGCCAGGCCATTTTACACCATAAAGATGTTGACTGCTGGATGAGATATTGGGAGGCTTTGTATATAAGCTCTCTGGAGGGACAATAGAGAGATGCGAGTAATTTGACCAATAACCAATTCTATGAGTCCCAGTTCCACCAATGTTAAGAACATCAAATGCTGGATGAATTAAATCTCTTTGTTGATTAAATTGAATCTGACCACTTAGACCGGAGAAGTTCATCCGAAGAAGTGTCTGGAGAAGTTGTTGGCCTCCGTTAAACACACGAAGCGACGAAAGGTGTAGTGCGGTGCCATTTGTATCGCGCAATTTCGGGTCATTAGAGAAAGACAAATTTCCACCTTCACTGAGAAAAACTTCAAGGGCATGTGCAGCCAGCCAAACCGAATCATAAGCATAAAGTGCATACGAATTGAATCCTCCAGGACCCGTACTCCCCTTATCTTTTAGGTTTTTCCATCTAGAAATAAACCTTTTTTTGAGATTAGTATCCGGGGTGTAACGACGGAGAGCAACAACCCCCTGCAAGAGATTCATTGTGCTGGGATCAACTGCTTCCCTCGAATCTAAATATGAAGGAAGCCAATCTGTAGCAATCCAAACATAACCACCACTCATCATATTAAGTCTCTTAGCAACAGAAAAGATATTCAAACCAGTGTCGGGATTAACATGAACAACGAAAACTCGTGACTCCATCAGGTTTACCTCAACTAGCAAGTCATTGATCTTACTTTCGGGGTCTTCAGGGCTAAAGGAAGCCTTGTAAGAAATCTTGGCGCGTTTCTTTGCCAAGGCATCACCCAAAACAGAAATCCCATTTCTTCCATAATCATCATCCACAAATATTGCTATGACCTCCCTCCAGCCGTAATAGTCTAAAACATCAGCGATCGCATACATCTGGAAGTAGTCACTGTGTGTAGTACGGAGGAAATACGGGAACTGCAGGGAAGAAAGAGTGGGATCTGTTGCCCCAAATGAGAGAAGAGGGACATGAAGCTCATTAACAACATGGGAGATGACATGAGCTATCCCGGAAGATTGCGGACCAATTGCCACAACAATATCACTTTCCATCAGCTGCAAAGCTACATAAACAAGGACAGCATATTAGCTTTAATGTTTCCACTCTTTTTAGAGAGATCAGAAAAGGAAGGACAACAGAAGTAACGCACATATAATCCTAAAGGATTCTAGTATTCTTCAGCTACTCTATATTGCAGGAAAGTACCATACAGAACAATGCACATATAATCCAAATAAAAAGGAAATCAATCGGATTGGAAGATCATGGCCAATCTAGATTCTGAGTTTAATAACTTTTGTTCCCGGTTTTAAGCTCTGCCAGGTAAGCAGGTTTCTGATGTAATCACTTACAATGCCACCATATAGATTTCAAAGTTACAATAGCCACAACTTATATCAAACATTTTGAAGGCACAAAATCCAACTGCAGAATTGCAACATAGTAACAGTAAGATCAATGAACTACTCAAACAATCAATGCCTTTCCCTTCTATTGCGATCAATACCAGGCATTTTAAACAACCCTATACTATACTGATAAATGCCAAAAGCAATAGCAGAAAGAGATACCCAACACAAAGAAAGAGCTATTGATTTCAATTCATTATCACCATTCATCAGTTTCTCTCTTAGAACATACTGATTTTCTATCTAAAAACAGTTAAGTTTAATCCCTTGAATGATACACTCAATCCAGCATGTAAACAGATAAAAGAGTATATGAAGATCAATTAAAATTGCAGGGTAGAAGAAAAAAAATACCTTCCATGGTTCCAATAAACCCACTGCAATTTGTATCCCGCAAAATGAATTTCAGTTCTATCCCATTAAGAATGTTTGGATTAGAGTTGACATCATCAATGGCAGCTAGAAGTGCAGGCTTTGTTGCTCCCCCAATGACCGAATTCAAAGTGAAAAGAGCTCCAATATTTATAACCTTTGGATTCGAAGAAGATGATGTATTACCAGTACTGCAAAAAGCTTCCAGAGGGAAACATATGAAGAACCAAAGGCTCAACAAAACCAAAGTTCTTTTCATGAATCCTGAAATCAGCAAAACCTCTTTCATGTTTCTCCAAGACCAAAAAACAAAATGACTTTGAGAGTGAAACCAGACAACCTATTTTTCTGCCTCAAATTGTAATGAATTCAAGATACCAAACACCACCACCTGCCAACAAAGGTTTTTACAGAAATCCATAAGAAATCCATGCAATCCTAAGGATGAAAACCAAGATAAGGTTCTTACATAAATTATCAATGAAAAAGATGGGTGAAAAGAACAGTGGAACAAGAAAAAGATTTTTTTTTTTTTCTAGACTCCGAAGTGACAAACCAAAAAAGAATCCAACTAAAAAATTCAAGCTTTTTAACACTTACAGGGTCCAAAATCCACATATGGCATGAGAAGAAAAATAAAATTAATAAACCCAAAGCATATTCAAAAGAAGAAAGCTTGGGCTTAATATAAATTTAATATTGGCTTTGTGTTTGTGGAGGATGAAAAGGAAAACAGTAACGGGAATTTAAATATGTGCAAGTGTTTCAAACTGTAAAGGAAAAACACCACATGTTAGCCGATAAACAATATTAAAAAGAGCAAGGAAGTTTGAGTTTTGAGTTAAAGATTGAAGAACACTATGACCGTTCACATACTCAGAGCTTCACCAACAGTCTTACATGGCTTAAGCAAAGAATCATTCTCTTTTTGGATTTTTTTTAAAATACGACATTATATAAAGCAATTTAAATAAACAAAATATGTGATTTATTTCAACTTATTATTTTAAATATTAAAATATAATTGATAAATTTTGTTTATATTAAGTAACTTAACATGAGTTAATGCACACTTTACTCCATAAACTATACAGTTTCTACAATTTTGTTTTTAAAGTTTTTTTTCTGCTCACTTTAGTCCTTAATATTATCAGATGTTCTAATTTAGTTTTTTTTTTCTTTTGAATATTAATCCCATTATCGATTCTTATCATATCTGCTCTTTTTGATACAATTACTAAAACTACCTATAACGACTCTCTAACCCTTAGACAGGAGAATAGTGCGCTGAAGAAAAATGTTATAAATCACATTTAGTAGAGATTGAACATGAGATAATTCTCTTGAAAGGATACTACCTACAATAATTATTTTATTATTCAATTTATTGAAATTTATAATTGGTAGATATTTTTATATGATAAAATTGGATAAGTTTTTGTACTAAAAACAATGTTTTTTTTTTTTAAATTATTCTAAGTGTTTTTTATCATCTCAATACAAAATATTTGTTTCTAGACCAATATTTCAAAAATAATTTTTTTTTAAAAGTAAGTGAAGAGGATACCTAAATGTTAGCAAGCACATATTTGTTGTCTCAATTTTAAATCCGTAATATTTATTATCACAATTGCAAATTAAATACCCATAAATATCTTAATATGCCATCATTTTTTGTAAGTTCATCACTATTGTCAAGTGTTTGACCATTCTAAAGAAGTTTAGTACAAAATAAAAAGAGTATGTATATGATGACGAATAAAGGAAGTTTACTCCATAAATTAAATAATGAATTGAGTCAAATAAACAAGCCACCAGTAACATTGATAAAATATTAAAAATTTGATGTAAAAAATTATTCAATTTTTATTAAAATACTTTTAAAATATAATTTTTATAAAATTAATTGTATTACTATATAAAATTTTTATATCATTTTTAATATTTTAAATATCTATAATTCTTTTTTCAAGATACAACAATTCTTTTTACTATTTTTAAAAATTTTGAATAATTTTTTACAATATTTTACTTTTTCTAATAATTTTTATAATTTTTTATAATACCTTACAATTTCTAATAATTTGATAATTTTTTATAGTTGTTTTTATAGTTTTTATTATTTTTAAAATGTTTTAAAAATCCTAAAATATTTTTTTTAAATTTAAACTATTATATATATCTATTTATATTTTTTGGTAATTTTTTTTATATTTTTAAATTCTTTTAAATTTTTCTGGATGATAATGTCATTATGAAGTTAGCTTATGCTATATGGCAATTTATGATTGATTAAACATTTCAATTGGTTCTTTTAATGTCTAAAGGATTGAATCGGGAACATTTAATAATATTAAAGACTAAACTAAAAATCTCAGATAACATTACGGACTGAAGTAGACAAAAAAATTTAACAATCATAGTGAAAAAGGGCTTAGGTGTGTATTAAACCTAATTATAATTAGCAAGTGGTGTAGATAAATTACCATTATGATCACTGGTTCACATCAACCAACTACACCGTCTTGGTGGCTGCAATTAAATCCCATCAAATTGGGATTAGATGCTCTGAATATGGGTTTCAAAATTTTCTAGAAATTTGTTTTTTTCAGATCGTTTTTAACCATCGTATCATCTGTTGAAATGGAGTTATCTTACATTTCTTTCCTTTCATAAAAAAAATTTAATTATATTTTGTTATGAATAAGGCCTAATTGGCTCTAATCTTTTTTTATTTTTAATTATCAAGATAATAATATTTTGTTCTTGTCTTTTTTCTTTTTTTACTTTTTGTTTCTTTTAAATATACTTTTATGCAAATACATGTTATCTTCAGATGAATTTTTTTTTCTTTTATCATTATACTTTTATATTTTAATCAATTCTTTCCCATTAAAACCTTCTAAATAGTAATAACAAATTAATTTCACATTATAATTTAATGAAATCATCTAATATGTAACTAAGTTAAACATTAATTCTAATTGAAATTAAATATATATTTTTAAAATATATATATTATTTTATAGAATTTCGATATATAATTAAATTTCCATTATTTTGTAATTAAAACTGTAAAAATGAATAAACGACATAGAAAATATATAGATAAATAATAGTAATGGTGTAATTATCTTTTCATTTAAAATTTACTTAATATATAGATATAAGTGGACATTCTTGATACCATTAGGAGTTAATGTATTTTACTCTAAAACTAAGTGTCTTTTACCCTTTGATTGTTTTATAACATGATTCCATTAATAAATTTATCTAGGTTTGACCCTTGGCTCCTTCATTAGGAGTTGGAGAGAATTCGTGTCTTATCAGGTCTATTCTAACTCGTTTTACTTAAGTTCTTGGTGATTTGCATTCTCAAATTTGAGCCGACTCGTTTTGTTAAAACTAGTGTGGATAATGTTAATATAGAATGACTGCAAAGCAAAAGAAAAGAAAAATAAAATACACAGATTTTACGTGAAAACTCTTTCGGGGAAAAACTGCGAATAGAGGGGGAGAAATTCACTAATGTTGAAAACTAAATGATACAAGAAGAGTTTTGACTACGTTTACTTAAATGTTGAAAAATATTATTCTAATCAATGTCAAATAGAAGAAGTATAGTTCTATATGGATTATACTTGTGTAGCATGGTCCGTATCACTATATTTTATTTCTTTAATAAAGATTCGTGTCACGCAGAATCTAGTTTGCGACATTTTAAAATTTTGGAGATGAACAAAATCATTGATGTCAAGTACAATGCATCAATTAGCATAATCTGGTTTTGGTGGCTGATGCCTTTTAATGGAGTAAGAGCTCACAATTTGGTTTGTATTCGTGGCAATAGAATTATTTCTAGCAATTTTTTAGTATTAGACATTTTCTCATATGGTTTGACATTCAGTCAAGCGTTCATATCGTGTGTGTTTTTATTTGTAATTTTTTTTTTTTACTTTATTTTCAATGTACTGTAACTTTGTGCTCTTTGTTTTGTAATGATTTACAAATTAATTAATGTAGTTGAAGTTTGAAAAAACATGAAGTTTAAATATACCTTCAATTTATTTATCATTTAATTATGATCAATTAAATTATTAAGTATTTATTTTTAAATCTCATTTTATTATAGTAAAAATTTAGATTATATATTTTTTAATTTAAAACTCATCATTTTTCTAACAATTGGTTTAATCTTCTTCTTGCCTAGCTGGCAAGGATTTACCTCCGTAGAAAAGATGATTCATTCGGATCCGCATGAAAGTCCAACTCCATTACATTGCCAAAATCCATGTTGTATATTTGAAAAAGGTTGACCTCCTTGCTTCTCTCATGGTACAATCCTCTTCCCGCTGAGCCCCCTTTCTCCTCGGTCCACAGAGACAAAATGTAATGTAGTACTAGGACTGGCGCCAACAGTTAATCATGGAAGAAGGACTCACTAAGTTGAGATCACTAACTAATACTAATCTAATACTAATAGAATAGAAAAATAGAATAGAAAATACTAATATAATAGAAAGAAAAGAACTGTCTTTTCTATATACTTTCCCCGGTTCCGTTGCTACCGTCGGCTTTACGCAATCGATCGGATCATATAGATATCCCTTCAACATAACATAGGTCGTCAAAAGGATCTTGGAGACTCACCAAAGCACGAAAGCCAAGATCTTTCAGAAAATGGATTCCTATTCGAAGAGTGCATAACCGCATGGATAGGCTCACACTAACCCATCAATTTGGGATCCAATTTGGGATTTTCCTTAAAGGGTATCAGTAAGGAATTGGAATGTAATAATATTGATTCATATAGGAGGAAAAGGTTCTCTATTGATTCAAATGTTGTACCTATGGGATAGGGATAGAGAAAGAGGAAAAACTGAATATTTCACATAGTGCTTTTGATCGAAAAATCAATCTGATTTATTTCGTACCCCTCGTTCAATTAGAAAATGGGTTAAATTCTATAGAATCAAACCTATGGGACTTAGGGAATGATGGAAGGGAATAGAATAAAATAAAAAAAGAAATCAAAAAAAGAGGGGGAAAATAATAAAAATAATAAATAAGTAAATAAAAATTAAGTAGAAGAACCCAGATTCCAAATGAACAAATTCAAACTTGAAAAGGATCTTTTTGATTCTCGAATAATGAGGGGCAAAGGGATTGATCGAAAAAGATCTCTTGTTCTTATTATAAGATCGTGTGATTGGATCCGCAGATGTTTGGTAAAAAAAATATTCTCTTTTGAGAATAATCAAAAATGGAAATTGTTCAATTGGAACATGAAAACGTGATTGAATTTGTCCTAGTTACTCTTCGAGACAGAGTGGAAGAAGAGAGGAGATTCTCGAACGAAGAAAATGACCCAATGACATCGAAAGAATTGAATAAGGAGCCGTATGAGGTGAAAATCTCATGTATGGTTCTGCAGAGTGGCAGTAAGGGTGACTTATCTGTCAACTTTTCCACTATCACCCCTAAAAAACCGAACTCTGCCTTACATAAAGTTGCCAGAGTACGATTAACCTCTGGGTTTGAAATCACTGCTTATATACCTGGTATTGTCCATAATTCACAAGAACATTCTGTAGTCTTAGTAAGAAGGGGAAGGGTTAAAGATTTACCCAGTGTGAGATATCACATTGTTCGAGGAACCCTAGATGTTGTCGGAGTAAAGGATCGTCAACAAGGGCGTTCTAGTGCGTTGTAGATTCTTATCCAAGACTTGTATCATTTGATGATGCCATGTGAATAGCTAGAAACATGTGAAGTATATGGCTAACCCAATAACGAAAGTTTCGTAAGGGGACCTGGAGCAGGCTACCGTGAGACAAAAGATCTTCTTTCTAAAGAGATTCGATTCGGAACTATTATATGTCCAAGGTCCAATATTGAAATAATTTCAGAGGTTTTCCCTGACTTTGTCCGTGTCAACAAACAATTCGAAATGCCTCGACTCTTTTAGAACAGGTCCAGGTCAAAAAGCAATGATTAGAAACACTTCTTTTTACATTATTTCGAAAACCTAAGGACTCAATCGTATGGATATGTAAAATACAAGATTTCCAATCTTAGTAGGAAAGGGAGGGAAATGGATACTCAATTTAAAGTGAGTAAACAGAATTCCATACTCGATCTCATAGATACATATGGAATTCTGTGGAAAACCGTATTCGATGAAAGTTGTATGTATGGCTTGGAGGGAGATCTTTCATATCTTTCGAGATCCACCCTACAATATGGGGTCAAAAAGTCAAAATAAATAATTTTAGCCCTTATAAAAAGAAAATGGATTCTTGAACCCCTTTCGCGCTCATTTCTATTTGCATTAGTCCCCTTTCTCTCTCCTTTGAGTTCAACAGTTCCTTTGTTAAAAAGAAAAGAAAACACATTCTACAACAATTCTCTCAAGATCATCTCATCCTTATTCCTCACAAAATCATTTGCGTGACTTGAAAACTTTTCATAACTTACACCACGTTTAGTTGGAGTGAATGGAATAGATATGTATTGGAATAGAGTTGTAATAAAATGGAGTTGTAATTAATAATTTAATTGTTTGGTTCAATGCAATGGAATAGAATTGTAGTAGTATTCTTGTGTTTGGTTGAATTGAATAGATGTTGTAATAGCACAAGGAAAAAGGCTTAATGATTAAAGTACCCTTAGCAGAATTTTTTTTCGGTAGATGATTATTGTTATTGTTATTGTTATTAAATTTTGATAAGATTATTATTAAATATAATTTAATAAAAATAAAAATAAAAAATTTAATCATATTTTAACATAATTATTATTAAATAAAATTTAATAAAATAATATATAATTTAATAACATTCTTAATATAATTATTATTAAAATATGAATTAATAAAAATCATAATATATAATATTATAAAAATATTATATAACCTACTTTATTATTTTTAAACTGCAATGCATATTTAATGTGCTAAAATATCATTAGCAAAACAAATAATTTAATTATCTTCTAAACTAAAAGGCAAGATATTAGAAGTAATAAATAGCTTGAGAATTATATTTTACATCCAAACATAATGTTCATACATTAACAAAAAGTTATATGATGCCATTAGCTTATATGTCATAATCTATATGTTAAATTTTACAATATCAAAAAGTTACAATAGTTTGTAGCATTCTATCATGTCATTATACCATTCAAATATTACATATATAAAAAGTTACCAAAATATCACCAACACAACCATGATTTTTAATGGTCAGAAAGAAATCTTCTCACCCATTCCATCATATAAAAGAAAGTAGACTAAAGAAAATAAGCATTTGCGTTAGATGGTCTAAAATTTTGCTCAACGTACAATAGCGCTCATCCTCAATTAATCCTTCTACTTTACATAAGGCCGGATATAATTTTTGAGCACTTTCTTGAAGCACTTTCTCGGAGGCAATGCTCCTACTTAATTTAAGGCCAATAACATGGCAACATCAGTAATTGAAGTAGAAATTTCTTCACTTCCATTAGAAATCTTTATTTTTCTTCTTTGAAAATGTGGAACCATATTGATTTGGCTTCGACGGTTGTGATTGTGTAGCCGAATATCCATCTCACCCAAGGAAACATCATACTCTCATCCATGGTAATTGTTTCCTTCTATTTGCAGTAGCTACATCCTCAACATCTATTTCTTCAATAATATCTGCAGTTGTTTGAGCATCTTTCCGAGTGGCTCGATCTTTTGCATATATGAAAGTAAGTTAGTCATAATAAGGGAAACTGCGATGTCTAATTTAACTGGCTACTTTATGACTCTATAAAAAAAAGAATCCATATTAGATATAAGTTTGTTCAAAACAAGATAATAAAGATAGAAAATAAATCTTACACTTATATATGAGTTCCACATAGCATCTTCAGCAACAACCAACTGTCTATGCTCGTCCCAACCAAAGTCACTGTTGTCTTTTCCACTGAGCATGTCGTAAACGATTGCCCAATCCCTTTTCAATGTCCTAATCCTCGATTCAAGATTAGGTTTAGCCTTCAACATAGCATGAGGTAAAACTTTTTCTAGCATTCTTTCCAGCTCATTTAAATAATCAGCATTGAATTCAGTATCTGTGTTATAGGTTCCAACATTGTACAAGTTGACCATACAGGCAACCAATGCATCATCTTCTTCTGGAACTCATTTCCTTTTGGTTCCTCGAGAATTTTAGGAAGAAGCAATTGATTGTGAAAAGTCTGACATAACTATCTTAAGAAAAAATGCAAATTAAAATTAGGTTTAATATTATGAATCAGAAGGTTGACACTTTATAAAATTATAACACATGACGAATCAAAACAAAATAAACTAAAGTTGTAATTCAATAAGTCTAGTACAATACATAAATACAATTCAAACAACACCAAAGTTTCATAAACTAGATACATGAAATAACAAAAACAAATTAACCTTCCACTATGTTTTAATAAACCTAACTAATTTCTAGATGCTTGCCATTCATAGAACATTTGATTGGTTAATTCCATCCTCCAAGTAGCCCATGTATCCGATGGATGAATATTTACGATATTCGGTTCATCATCATCTATCACATTATTAGGTAATCCTTCTCCTAACTTCGCTTCAATAGGATCAAGACTCATATAGGTTCGAATAAAATTATGGAGCAAACAACATGCAATAATGATTCTATTGTGCACCATCATAGGATAGAATGATCGACTCCTAAGTATTCCCCATCTAAGTTTTAATAACCCAAAGCATCTTTCAATAACATTGCGCGTTAAAGCATGTTTCATATTAAAAAATTCTTTTGGAATACTTGGTTGGTAACTCTGACACCACTCATTCAAATGATATCTTTGTCCTCTAAAAGACGCAATAAATCTCTCACAGTCTGTGCAACTAGCATCAACTAGATAATAACAATCTATAAAAAAAGAAAAAAAAAACT
This sequence comes from Gossypium sturtianum, assembly GCA_025698515.1. Classification (NCBI taxonomy): domain Eukaryota; kingdom Viridiplantae; phylum Streptophyta; class Magnoliopsida; order Malvales; family Malvaceae; genus Gossypium; species Gossypium sturtianum. The sequence goes on from CM046955.1 coordinate 90,487,579, forward strand.
ATTTATCATGGTTAACTGTAACACCCCTAACCCATATACATCGCCGGATCAGGGTCACGAGGTATTACCGAACACAAGTGCAGATTCGAACATTCACACAAGTCATATTCATATATATAAAGCATATAGCTAATTAAATATTAAACATACATTATTACTCATATTACAAATACGAATCATACCTCAAAATTTACCCGAATCCATACCATGTATAAAATCATATTTCCAAACAATTAAACATGTCTCAAAGCTATGCAATATCTACATGCTTTACAAAATACATAACTCGAATCATATGCAAAACACCTTAATAGTATTCGAATGCCTAACATAAATTAAACACTTTACTTCATAGTTCTGTACAAGCTTATACACGGCTTAATGTCCATAAGCAAATGCGGCATTAACAACTCCATATTATAATTAAGCATATTTCATTGAACATTAAAATCTTATGCGCATTTAACCACATCGAAATGAATCATTCAAGCATAATCATGTGCACACATTGCCATTCATTCTATCCTCTGTTTGGCTAGCAAGTTACCATATAAAACTATACCCAATTCATGCACTACTCAATTGACTAATATAAGCCATTTCCTAAATACATTTTCTGAATCAAACATACCAATTTTCAAGAGCTATGTATCATGCCAAAATTACACATACTTTCTAAATTCATTCCTTGTCTATTCGGCCAACAAAGTTAACCACATAAATGGTACAAATTTTTCCATTCAATCATAAGCTAAATTATGCCATTTCCTATCCTTAATAGAATGATCAATTCACAACCAATGATATCATAGGCATATATTTATTAGTCTTACCTATTACTAGCCGAATATAAACATGCTTATTAAATCACTTAATAATTAATCATGTGATCAAACCAAATCATCCTATTTTATAACCGAATGCATACCTAGACATAGCAAATTTTTTTTTACTAATAAATAATCGAATTAATGTGGCCATACTACTATTAATTCGTCTATCACATTATACACATAAATAATATCTAACCTCAAACTAACTAAATTGACCATCAAATACCAAGACATGTACAACATGTCATATACCTGTATATATATATATATATATATATAATCAATTTATCCATTTCTAACCGAACATGAGTGTGCACTCTTTTCTATTTCTAAGCCAATTCACAAGATAAAAACATATACATCTTTAACAATTCAACAATAAACCACAACTCAAACAAATACATCAACCAATTCATTTCATCAAACCGATTCATATATCAAGCACACCACACATAAATACCATGAAACATAAATCCCAACATGAACTTATATCATGATCAAAACTGCATAAACATAAACATCATTTCTAGTCATTTTCGCATGGCTTTATATTTAAAATTTCAAAACCAACCAAAATATATGCTAGCCTATACATGCCATAAGTCCATAATTTAAGATTTTAAAATACCAAAATAACGATCGATAGTGTGACAGACTTCCTTGACGATCCCCGAGCTCGTAACTAGCTTTCCAAAATCTATAAAACAACGAATAAACACACACAGTAAGCTTAAATAGCTTAGTGAGTCATAAGCAAATAATGTAACACCCCAAACCCGACCTAGAAGTTAGGCTCGAATCTGGCGTGTCACATTGAAGTGTTTTTCGAAAACCATGTTTTCATTGAAAACCCTTCTTGTTTAAAAGCTTAAGTAAAATCCCAGTTACGTTAGTTTATTTTTAAAACGTGGTACATTGAAAAATTATTAATTTTATTCCCAAAACATCTTTTTAATTGCGGAAGCTAATTTTGAGAGTAATCGATTTATGAAAAAGATTAAGTCGCGAAACCATTCCAAAAATGTAGCGAAAACGTAGTGTTGTTTTAAAAACTATTAGCATTTTGGAAAATCGTGACTTACTTCTAACGGATAAAATTCAAACATAAATAAAAACCCAAAGTTAAAATCTAGAACTTAAAGAGGCCTTATTACAACCCAAATCAAAATACTTGAATGTAAGCAATCAAAACAGAAAACATAAGCAGTGTGTGGCCTTCTCCGAGTCCCTCGCAGCACCGATCCGTCTAAGGCTGGGGATTACCTGCACAGTTAAAAACGGGGTGAGTTTACAAAAACTCAATGTGTAATCCCCTTACTAGAGTAATAGTTAGTATACAGAAATAGAAACCGAAACAGTCTAGGCCAAAGCCCTTTAACCGTAATAGTACAGTCCAGATCAAAGCATACGTGAGCCAAAGCCCACTACAATACCATTTGGGTCACAGCCCATAATAGAATCAATTGGGCCTAGCCCAAACCAATAAAAGAACAAGTGGCCTAAGCCTAGTACAGTGACAGATCTCATAACAGATATGCAATAGTATGAGGATGCATCCCACCCCGATCCAGCCAACACACCACCCGTACCAACCCTACACTTACGTGGGGATAAAATCGACCCACCCAGCCAATACACCAATGTTAGCACCGGTTGCGGCATTAACCGAAATCGCAGTGAAGCTGCTAGAATATATATGCGGCTCCAAGCCTTCAGTAGCGGTATTATATTTGACACAAAGCCATCAGTAACTGTATTATGTTTGGCACATAGCCATCAGCGACGGTAATATAATCGGCACACAGCCTTGGGTAAATATGATCGACACAGAGTCATCGATATATATGTTAGGCACATAGCCACGGGTAAATACGATTGGCGCAAAGCCATAATCAAGATGGCACAGAGCCATATTTAGGTTGGCACAGAGCCATAATCATTTTACGCGACTTTAAGCCGTCCGTTGGTCCACAGTTGTCTCGGGCGACCTGTGCGACCTTAACATATCAATATTGGATCCACAGTCGTCATGCGACCCATGCGACCCTATCAGAACTTCCTCCGTATCAATGTCCCAACCCCATGCAATATGTCGTGTATGTCATGCTCAATCATTACACGTGTATGCAAAATGGCCATGCTCAATAACAGTCATTTAAACATATACTAAAAACATATCAGTCACACGACCACAGTCAAGTCAGTTAAAACACAGTCATACGGTCACAGTCAAATCAGTCGAATTCATAGTCTAAGTTAGTCATTTACCCACAAGGGCAAAATAGTCATTTTACTCTATAAGGGTATTTCGGTAATCCTACCCTATAGGGGTATTTCAGTAATTCTACCCTACAGGGGTATTTCGGTAATTTTGCAAATCGGGGGTATTTCGATAATTTTACAAATCAGGGGTATTTCGATAATTTCGCAATCCGATGGCATTTCGGTAATTCTACAATCTGAGGGTATTTCGATAATTTTACAAATTGAGGGTATTTTAGTAATTTTGCAAATCGGGGGTATTTCGGTAATTTCACAACTCGAGGGTATTTCAGTAATTTTGTAAATTAGGGGTATTTCAATAATTTTGTAAATCGAGGGTATTTCAGTAATTTTGCAAATTGGGGGTATTTCGATAATTTCACAACTCGAGGTATTTCGATAATTTTACAAATCGAGGGTATTTCAATAATTTTGCAAACCGGGGGTATTTCGGTAATTTTGCAAATCGAGGGTATTTTGGTAATTTTGCAAATCGGGGGTATTTCGCTAATTTTGCAAATCGGGGGTATTTCGGTAATTTTGCAAACTAGGGGTGTTTCAGTAATTTTGCAAATCGGGGGTCTTAGCGACCTAACAGAAGGTTCACCGTCGCCTCGAGCGACTTAAGTAACCTAAACAGTCACAACGGTGTAAATGGGCCTAAGGCCCATTACTTGGCCTAAGTGGGCCCGCATGCTCGTGTGGCCCAATTACCCAGAGATAGCCTTGGCTATACGAGCAGCACAGTTCAAATCAATAGAAACCATATAACATGCAAATTAATCCGTGTGGGGCCTACAGGCCTAGTGGCCCACACGACCCCTTCCGGCCCAACGAGGCCCAAAACAAACTAAGTCATGTGCGCGACATGACAAGTCCAACCATTACCCACCAAGCGGTTGGGTTTACACAAGCAAGCCTACGGGCCCATTGGCCCACTCCGGCATTTTGGCTTCTGTCGATCTACAATCAGTAAAGTGTGAACACACACTTTCGGCTTTTCAGCCAATCATCCACAAAGCACAAAGTTACACACCTTTTTCGGAATAGCACAGAAACCCCAAATGTCGAACCTATCATAACAGTAACTTCGGTTATAACCTTAACACATGAATTGAAAGAGCCATTAATCGAAACCTATTCAAAAGATTACCTACCAATGCCTTGCTTGAACGAGCGTGGATTGAACCTACTTAGATCGCCGACGAAAGAGGATTACAGACCCCTCAATGAATATCTGCTTAAGCAACGAGTCTTATTAAACAAAACTATTTCTAGAATATGACTTAAAATCCCAATACCAACATCATAGGGCAATCGGCCAACAAATCAACTTACCCCAACTATACGATCGATTGACAACAGGAAGTTTTGAACGCCTCTGCCCACTTGAGAAACCCCTTACTAGAACTCAACGTCAGGAAAGGAGATTTCGATCGAATGCCAGAGGATAGTTGCTGAATCAATGACGAAAGTAAAGGTGAAAAGAATGCAGTATTCGGTTAGCTTCCCACAGAAAAGGGGTGATAACAAATACGGATTGAAACAGACTAAAGAAGGGGAAAGAGAATTTGGGAAAAGAGAAGATGATGCATTCGGCCAAGTAAAGCAAACGAAAAGGAGAAAAGAAGAAAAAAAAAACAAAGGGAGATTCAATTATTGAAAGAAGAACTGACAGAATATTGGAGAAAAAGAAGAGGAAGGTGTATTTGCCAACGCAGAGAAAAGGGTAGAGAGAAAGATAGAAAAACGATTCAGTAGAGAGACAGAGAAGTAAAATTCGGTAAAAAGGGAAAGAAACCCCAATTGCACAAAATCTCCCCACAAAAGAAAAATCGAGGTTGCACTAAAAGAATTCGACAAACTGTACGGCTACACCAACGACTTACTAGGAAAAATGCTTAATTCTGCCTCTACCAAAACCGAACTCCCCAAAGTCTAGAGACCAAATCGGCACACACTTCCCTTCCCACTAAAATTCCTATTTTTCCTCCATAAATCACTATCTACTCCATGATTCTCTCCACAACAACCTCATCCATCAGAATTCTAATGCAACACAAACTCCAGTCGTCCTAACTGCAAAATAAATACCCCATTATGCTGTGCCAACACTCGAACCTCAGACCTCAAGGTTACTCCACATGCCACCTTGCCACTAGACCACAAGCTCTTTTGTGACTTAAAACATGCGCAAATATTTATAAAGCCTATGTGCCAGTGTCCAGATTCTTTTAAGAGCAAAATTTAAAAATTCTGCAAGAGCCAAGACTTGAACCCAGGCTCCCCTACAACCTTAATGACGCCACAACCACTAGGCCGCAAGCTTCCTTGTGTCATGATTTCCCCAACAATATTCTTAAAGCCTACTCACTTACATCCAGGGTTTTATTCACCTAAAACCAAAATTTTCCTAAAGCCCAAGTTTGAACCCAAGACTTCTTCAATACTTCTCAAGACCCTTAACGACCAAAGCAGACATACTTTTAGGTTATTCACATGCACAACTAAATTCCAATTCCTCCGGCACGCGAAGCCCATTTCTTCTAGGCCCAAAATTCGGGGCGTTACAAATAAATTATCAAATAAACATTAGCATTATTATTTCAACTTGGCCGAATATGAACATTCTCATGTACATAATGATCACACCTTTAACATGCATAGTTCATATCATCTTCTCAAGTACTATACCTACCTTATTTTCATGAACATTTAACTTCGCACGTACCTGAACTATTTAGCTTGATTTCACATTCGATCTTAACTCAACATTGCCCGTTGAACCATTCGGAATCAATAAGAATACTCGGATAGCTTCAAAAGCTCATACAATGCCAACGTCCCAAACGAGGCCTTATATGTAATCAAATATCGATGCCACTGTCCCAGACAGGGTCTTACACGAAATCATGTACGATGCCAATGTCCCAGACGTGGTCTTACACGTAAATCTCAAATCGATGCCAACGTCCCAGACGTGGTCTTACACGAAATCACATATCAGAATCCTATGTCATGACATATGTATCCTAACTATTCCTATAGTTCGTACGGGGCTTCCGGACGTCGTAATTCGATCGTTTCAAGCTCGTAATTACTTCTCCCATACTTATATCAATTCGGCATACACATATATAGTTACAAAAATTCAATTCGGCACAAATAAATACATTTTCATATGAATTTAACAACAATTATTTACTTATGAACTTACCTCGTACGGAAACGAACGGACCGGAACGGCTATTCGACAACTTTTGATTTCCCCCGATCCAAATCCGATTTCCTCTTTTCTTGATCTAAATTTAATATGAATTAAACTTATTTAATCACATATGTACTCAAATTCATCAAAAAACACATAAAAGGGCAATTTGCACTTTAGCCCCTAACATTTTACATTTTCACAATTTAGCCCCTATTTCATAAAACACAAAATATTCAAAATTTCACCATACCCAAGCTTGGCCGAATTTCACTAAGGTCTCTAGCAGCCCATTTATTTCATTTATTTCATTTATTTCATATTTTGACCCTCAATTTACAAAATTCACAATTTAATCCTAAATAGGCATTTTTACTAAAAAATCATTTAATTAAACATGACAATCTAACAACATATATTTATTTTTCATCATCAAACACAAAAATCATCAAGCTATCAACAATGGCAAATCTCAAATTCATCATAAATTCCTAAAATTAAAGCATGGGCTAGCTAAAACACGAAGCAACGATCTCAAAAACGTAAAAATTATCAAAAACCGAACAAATTACATACCCCAATCAAGCAAAACCAAGGTCGAATTAGCTTGTTCTTTTTCCTTCTTTTTCTTTTTTTATTTTCGGTCAAGGATGAATTAAAATGCATGGCCAGTTTATTTTATGTTTTATTATACTAACATATTTAATAAACCATTTACCATTTTAACCTTAATGAAATAACATTAAAATTCACCTAACCTTGGCCAATATTGTCCACCACTATTATAAATGGTATAATTGACATGCAAGTGCTCCACATTTCCATTTAACAGCCATTAAAAACCTTTAACAATTAGAAAGCCACTTTTACATTTTATGCGATTTAGTCCTTTTTATCAAATTAACTAATCAATCGATAAAATTTTCACACGAAATTTTCACACATATCACATATCATGTTGTGAACACAAAAAATAATATTAAAATATTTTTTTGACTCGGATTTGTGGTCCCAAAACCACTGTTCTAACTAGGGTCTAAATCAGGCTATTACAACTCTCCCCCCTTAGGGATTTTCGTCCCCAAAAATCTTACCGGCGAATAGGTTTGGGTATTTCTCTCTCATAGCATCCTCGGGCTCCCATGTAGCTTCTTCAACTCTGTGTCGATGCCATAAAACTTTCACTAAAGAAATTTTCTTATTTCTCAATTCTTTAACCTCGAGATCTAAAATCCGGATCGGTTCTTCTTCGTATGTCATATCAGGCTTAATTTCAATCTCAGACGGAGAAATCACATGCGAGTTGTAACACCCCTTACCCGTGCCCGAAGCCGGGACCGGGATTGAGGCATTACCTAACTAATCACACTAGACATCTCGAAACGGGCTATAAAATTTCATTTAAACTTATCACTTGCACATACTCGGCCTAAGAGGCCCCAAACATACCTCCGAGAGGTATCAGAACTATTTGGGAGCTTTTACGAGCTCGGGAACTTTTCAACAAAATAGGGGCCACAGGCCCGTGTTGGTCTAGGGACACGCCCGTATACCCCTAAGACATACCCGTGTCATTCACCCGTGGTCGATCCTGACCAACTTCACACGGCCTAGACACGCCCGTGTCTTCCACCCGTGGTCAATTCTGACTAACTTCACACGGCATAGACACGCCCGTGTCTTCTACCCGTGGTCGAATTAAATTCCACAATTAATGTGCAGACTTCACACGGCCTGGGCACACACCCGTGTCCCTAGCCCGTGGAGCGCACTGACTTGCAAACCTAGCATGCAAGGGGACACACGGTCAATTCACACGCCCATAGGGCTGACCGTGTGTCACACACGGCATAGACACACGCCCGTGTGTCTATTCATGTGGACAATTAGATGGCTATCTACCAAGCCTTTTGCCACCCTACATTGCATACATGCAAACACCAATCTATTTCAACACAATTCATAACCCAAAGGCATATCCAAGTACTCAATTCAACAACCATACACAAGGGCATACACTTAAAAAAAAATCACTTTCATTAAACATAAGAATTTTCCAAGTATCGACCTAACTAAATAGACCATTACAAAAGGAGGTTTTGATGCCTTACAAAGCCAACACTTTGGCCAACAATTACGACCTAACAAAATACTCGAGTCCTATAAATGCCATACTCAAAATAAGTCTAAATTGTTATACCAAAGTGGTGTCGATAGTGTGATTTCCGAACTCCTATGTCCCCGTTCCTCGAGTTATCTTGGTAAAACTACAAGGAGAAAGAGCAATGAAAGGGGGTAAGCATAAAACTTAGCAAGTTTGCATGGATATGAATAGAAAATATAAGCTCATAAAATAATTCATTCATGACATTAACTAACCATACACAAGTCATAGGCTTCTTGCCATACTTACTCACAATTTCCCTTATTTAGCACATACCGTACCACATATCGTACCGTTTCTTCGTGACTCATTCACGAGTACCTGTATTCACTCATTCATATGACTTTAGTACAAATCTCATTTCTACTTCTAAACCCATCTACTTAGCCCTTTAATCACTAGTTATAGTCAAGGACACATATTCAACATCGTTCATGTAGGGACGAAGCCAATGCCACATCCCCGAGGTGGTCTTACATGGAGTTACTTCTAAACGCCAATGCCATATCCCGGATATGGTCTCATATGGACTTTCACATCAAGTATCGATGCCATACCCCGGATATGGTCTTATACGATTTTCATATTCATTACCGAAGCCATATCCCGGATATGGTCTTATACGGGATATCAACTCAGTACCGAGGCCATGTCCCAGACATGGTCTTATACGGGATCTCACCTATTTCATATCTCGATGATAGCATTTTCATATTCACATGGTCCACTAGGACTTCAACATCTCATTCAACATCAATTTAATGGAGTGTCATGCATCAATATGATATCAAGCATTCTCAATTATGCTAACATAAATATTGCATTAATCACATACAAACTTACCTCGATTCCAAAATGAGCTAACTCGTCGGTTTAGTCCAAGGCTTTATTCTTTCCCCGATCGAGGCGGATTCTCAATTCTTCTTGCTCTATAATAGCAATTTAGCTCATTTTAATCACCTCATTAATAAAAGCATTTCAATAATCATGCTTAGGCAAAATTACTATTTTGCCCCTAGGCTTTGGCAAAATGACCATTTTGCCCCTAGGCTCGGAAATAAATTCTAATCACATTTCTACCTTCCATAAGCCTAGGTGAACATTTAATACTCTTATAGCTATTATCAAAACTCATCATTTCACATAATTACCACAATTTTGTAACTTTTTCATCAAGGTCCAATTAGGTGTTTTCATGGCAACACCTTTCACAAGAGTTGTTCATCTAACAACCAAGACTCATTTTCTCCCATAAAAATGCAGCAATTAACTATGATAGCTCTCATGGAAAAACTCTAAACTTTTCACCATATTGCACAATAGTCCCCTCATTTGAAAGCTTAAGCTTTAGGGGTCCCAAAAGTACAACTATTTTTAAGAAAAGATCACTAGAACACTTACTTATGAAGAGAAGAGTGTGCTGAAATTTTGAAGCTTCCTTCCCGCTATTTGCTGCTAATTTTTGATGGAAGAGTGAAAGAGAAAAGATGATATCTTTTCTTTCCTTATTTTATTAATACTAGTCAAATTAGTCCACCTACTATCACCAACTTTGACCATCATTGACAAATTTGTCTCCTATGCTAGTCTATGGCCGGCCAAGCAAATATTGGGAGTCTAATTGCCTTTTAAAGACCTCCAATTATCAATCTATGGATATTTGGTACCTTTAGCTTATAAAATGGAACTTTTGCACTTTATGCGATTTAGTCCTTTTTCACGATTATACATGAAATCGCTAAAATTAAAGCACCAAAATTCTCATGCACATATACTATCATGCTTTGACTCATAATATAACCTAAAAATGAATTTCTCAAATCTCGGATTAGTGATCCCGAGATCACTGTTCCGGTTAGCCCTTAAATCGGGCTGTTACACGAGGGATCAGATCGGTATCGTCGAAGCATCGATACGCGAAATACGTTATGAATCTTTTCTAAATCAGGTGGCAATAACAATCTGTAAGCAACCGGCCCGATACGCTCAATAATCTCATACGGCCCATTGAATCTCGGACTTAGTTTGCCTTTACGACCGAATCGGAGTATTTTATTCCACGGAGATACTTTCAAAAACACTTTATATCCGATCTGAAACTCAATATTTTTCCGTTTTAAGTCTACACACGATTTCTGACGATCTGACGCTGCTTTCAGACTATCGCGAATCACTTTCACTTTCTGTTCAGTTTCTTTGATCAAATCAACCTCGTGTATCTTATTCTCACTAAGCTCAGTCCAATACAAGGGTGTTCAGCATTTGCGACCGTACAAAGCTTCGTAAGGTGCCATTTTCAAACTCGATTGAAAGCTATTATTATACGCAAATTCAATCAATGGCAAGTATCGTTCCCACGTACCTTCAAACTCAAGAATGCAACATCTCAACATATCCTCGATTATCTGAATAATTCGCTCAGATTGACCATCTGTTTGCGGATGAAAAGAAGTACTAAAATGCAGCTTCGTACCTAATGCATTTTGCAGCTTCTTCCAAAACTGTGATGTGAATCTCAGATCTTGATCTGAAACAATAGAACTAGGTACTCCGTACAATCTCACGACCTCGGAGATATACAACTGAGTAAGCTTATCGAGCGAATAATCCGTGCGTACCGGAATGAAATGGGCAGATTTAGTCAGTCTATCAACCACTACCCAGACCGCATCTTTCTTACTCGGTGACAAGGGCAAACCAGTAACAAAATCCATCGTGATTCTGTCCTATTTCCACCCGGGAATCATAATCGGCTGAAGTAACCCAGACGGTACCTGATGCTTAGCTTTGACTTGTTGACAGATTAAACATTTTGAAACAAATTCTGAGATATCACGCTTCATACCGGGCCACAAGTAAAGCTGTTTCAGATCGTTATACATTTTCGTACTTCCCGGATGTATAGATAACCGTCTATTATGAGCTTCTTTCAAAATCATCTGAAGCAACCCTGAGTTTCTCGGAACACATATTCGGCCTTTGAATCTTAAACAATCATCAGCATCAATCTGAAATTCTGAATCAGGGTTCAAATCACATTGAGCCCGTTTTGCTAATAATTCATTATCAACTTTCTGAGCTTCGCAAATTTGTTGTATAAATAACGGTCTCACTTTCAACTTGACTATAATTGAGCAGTCATCAGATAGAGCCAGCTGAGTATTCATCGCACGTAGAGCAAACAAAGATTTTTGGCTTAAAACATCAGCAACAACATTGGCCTTTCCCGGATGGTAGTCAATAATCAACTCGTAATCTTTTAACAATTCTACCATCTTCGCTGTCGCAAATTCAGATCTTTCTGAGTCATCAAATATTTTAAGCTTTTGTGATCTAAAAACACATGACATTTCTCACCGAACAAATAGTGGCGCCAAATCTTCAACGCAAACACAATAGCTGCAAATTCCAGATCGTGTGTCGGATAGTTCTTTTCGTGCGGCTTTAACTGTCTCGAGGCATAAGCTATGACTTTGCCTTCCTGCATTAAAACACAGCCCAGACCATTCAAAGATGCATCACTATAAATGACAAATTCTTTACCCGACTCTGGCTGAACTAGCACCGGAGCTTCGGTCAACAAAGCTTTCAACTGATCAAAACTTTTCTGGCACTTTTTTGACCACTCGAACTTAACATCTTTCTGAAGTAGTCTCGTCATCGGGGTTGCAATCATAGAGAAACCTTTTACGAATCATTTGTAATAACCAGCGATTCCCAAAAAGCTTCGAACTTCGGATACATTTCTTGGAGGTTTCCAATCTAGTATAGCCGAAATCTTGCTCGGATCAACCTGAATACCCGATGCTGATACAACATGTCCCAGAAAATTGACTTCTTGTAATCAAAACTCACATTTACTGAACTTTGCATACAACTGCTTATCACGCAATGTCTATAGCACTACTCTCAAGTGTTCAGCATGCTCAGATTCATCACAGGAATAGATCAAAATGTCATCTATAAACACAACTACAAATCGATCCAAATATGGTTTGAAGATCCTATTCATTAGATCCATAAAAGCAACAGGTGCATTTGTTAGTTCGAAAGGCATAACCAAAAACTCATAATGTCCGTACCTCGTTCGAAAAGTAGTTTTCGGCACATCAGAATCTTTCACTCGCAGCTGATAGTAGCCCGATCTCAAATCAATCTTTGAAAACACTGTAGCCCCTTTCAACTGATCGAACAAATAATCTATACGTGGTAGAGTATATTTATTCTTTATGGTCACTTTATTGAGTTGTCGATAGTCGATGCACATTCTCATAGTTTCGTCTTTCTTTTTCACAAACAAAACTGGTGCATCCCAGGGAGAAAAACTCAGTCGTGCGAAACCTCTTCAATTCTTTTAATTCAGTCGGTGACATTATGTATGGAGCTATCGATATCGGAGTCGTCCCCGGTACTATCTCAATACCAAACTCTACCTCTCAATCGGTGGCAAACCCGGTAATTCTTCAGGAAACACATTCGAATACTCACACACAACTGGTACTGATTCAATCTTTTTTTCGGTCACCTTTGAATCGAGCACATAGGCAAAGTAAGCTTCACAACCCTTTTTTACATATTTCTGAGCTAATATCGAAGATATCACTGCCGGCAAACCATTCAGATCATTAGACTCAATCCGAATAATCTCATCATTCTGGCATCGCAAATCAATAGTCTTCCGTTTACAATTCACAACTGCATCATGTAACGTTAGCCAATCCATACCCAGAATTATATCAAACTCGTCGAATGGAAACAACATCAAGTCAGCCGAAAAACATGAATCTCGAATCATCAACGGGCAATTCTTACATACTTTATCAACCAAGACACACCGGCCTAAGGGGTTCAATACTCTAATCACAAATTCAGTAGACTTTACAGGTAAAGTCTTACTGGATACTAAAGTCTCACATACACAAGAATGAGTCGATCCAGGATCTATCAATGCAATAACACTAGTATCATAGAGAGTGAAAGTACTGGTAATCACATCTGGAGACGAAGCTTCTTCACGAGCGCGGATAGCATAAGCTCTAGCAGGTGCTCGAGCCTCGGATTTAACAGCTGTGTCTTTAGTTCCGCTTTGGCTGCCACTCACATTACCCGTGTTTCTGGGTGGTCTACCTCGAGCTGACATGTTACTCGGTCTTGTATTCTGCACTGTGTTTTGCTCAGCCAACTCAGGGCATTCACGAATGAAGTGATCCATCGATCCACATTTAAAACAAGCCCGATCATTCAATCTACAATTGCCGGGATGCCGTTTACCGTAATGTTTGCACTCAAGTTGGTTCGGTCGAATGTTACCAACACTAGCTACTGAGGTAGCTCTCGAGCTCACAGGTGGTCTGTTTCGATCACGTCTAGAATAGCCCGCAGTTGCCTTTGAACGGCTAAAATCATCTCGAAATTTCTTTGATGCCAACTGAAATGACTTACTCGATGATCTTTTTCGTGAATCTCTAGCTTCAAAGTCAGCCTTTCTTTTCTCTTTCCCGAGCTCTTCAGCTTTGCATACTCGCTCGACTAATACCACGAACTCTTTTATTTCAAGAATCCTGACTAACAGCTTAATATCTTCATTCAACCCCTCTTTGAATCTTTTACACATTATTCTTCGGTTGATACACATTCTCGAGCATATCTGCTGAATCTCACAAATTCTCATTCGTATTCTGTAACTGTCATGCGACCCTTTTTTAACTCGAGGAATTCTTTGCGTTTTTTATCAATAAACCGCTGACTGATATATTTCTTTTGGAATTTAGTCTGAAAGAACTCCCAGGTAACCCATTCTTTTGGAACCACCGATACTAGTGTATTCCACCAGTGATATTCGGTGTCTCGTAACAAGGATACAACACATTTAATACACTCATCAGGGGTACATGATAATTCATCGAACACACGGATCGTATTATCAAGCCAGAATTCAGCTCACTCAGCATCATCATCAACAGTAGCTCTGAATTCTTCGGCCCCGTATTTTTTTTTTATTTTATCAACCGGTGGCTTATTTAATCTCACCGGATCAAGAACTTGAGGTATCATAGGTGTCTGAGAAGGATTAGGCGGGGGTGGGGGTTTTGAACAGCTGGATTTGTCTGGATATACTGTGTGAACCATTCATTCATCATATGGAAAAAGGCTTGTTTGGCCTCTCCCTCGTGGCTACTCGTAACAGGTCTAGAATCAGATTGCACTGCCCCTTGAGTGGGAGCGGGTGCATTACTTTCCACATCATCAGCTACGGCTCAATCAGAATCCATTTACTATACAAAAACACATTTTAATTGTCAGGAATCATCACACTATCGTAGATTATATATATGGCATGTATAGCTAGACTCACACGCGCTACGTTAGTCCTAGAATCAACTAAATCGTAGCTCTGATACCAACCAAATGTAACACCCCTAACCCATATCCGTCACCAGATTAGGGTCACGAGGTATTACCGAACACAAGTGCAGATTCGAACATTCACACAAGTCATATTCATATATATAAAGCATATAGCTAATTAAATATTAAACATACATTATTACTCATATTACAAATACGAATCATACCTCAAAATTTACCCGAATCCATACCATGTATAAAATCATATTTCCAAACAATTAAACATGTCTCAAAGCTATACAATATCTACATGCTTTACAGAATACATAACTCGAATCATATGCACAACACCTTAATAGTATTCGAATGCCTAACATAAATTAAACACTTTACTTCATAGTTCTGTACATGCTTATACACGGCTTAATGTTCATAAGCAAATGCGGCATTAACAACTCCATATTATAATTAAGCATATTTCATTAAACATTAAAATCTTATGCGCATTTAACCACATCGAAATGAATCATTCAAGCATAATCATGTGCACACATTGCCATTCATTCTATCCTCTGTTTGGCTAGCAAGTTACCATATAAAACTATACCCAATTTATGCACTACTCAATTGACTAATATAAGCCATTTCCTAAATACATTTTCTGAATCAAACATACCAATTTTCAAGAGCTATGTATCATGCCAAAACTATACATACTTTCTAAATTCATTCCTTGTCTATTCGGCCAACAAAGTTAACCACATAAATGGTACAAATTTTGCCATTCAATCATAAGCTAAATTATGCCATTTCCTATCCTTAATAGAATGATCAATTCACAACCAATGATATCATAGGTGTCAAAACCATTTTTAAAAGGTTTATAAAAACGGGGATCGACTTTTAAAAACGAAAATGGGAGTTGCCACCAATCCCTTTTTACTTAGATGTGATTGGATCACCTTGAAAATCGTTTTATTTCAAAATACTGATTTTGGTCCACGAAAAACAAGAAAAAATGGGTTCTGGAGTCAGTTACGTATGAGGAAAGGCTAGCACCCTCATAACGCCCAAAAATTGGTACCTAATCGATAAAATCATGTCCTAATGTTGTAAATTTGAAAAATTTTAAAATAAGATCCTTTTATTAGAAGAAAAACCAAGACTTGCCTATCTCAAAGAAATAAAATACTATTCCCTGTAAGTTAGGATATAGCATCTCATAACTTCGAAACTAGGCACGTCTTTATTTTAGAAAATTCCTATCTTGAGACACAAAACATCGTATCTAGTAAGTTAGGACACAACGTTTCGAATTCCCAAGAATAAGTTTTTGATCTGAAATTGGTAAGTTTCGGTTTTAAAAGAGAAGTAATATCTAATACTTTAAGTTCCACAAGAAAAATCGAAACCCAGTAAGTTAGGGCACAATTCTTCTCGAAGTCCCCAAATATCACATATCACCGTATTTTTTAAACTATTTGAATAAAATTCTTTAATTCAAAAGGTATTTTTTATAAAAAAGGTTTGAGTAAGACATTGTATGAATACATTATAACATTTATGTCAAATAACAATTACAAATCATATTAACAATTACTATTAATGGATAATTAAAGAAAAAATAATACGAAATAATAAGCGATACAAACAATAAAATAATTTTACTAAAGCAAAATATGAAACATGATAATAAAATAAAAAGATAAATGGATATAAGATATAAGATATAAAACAGTAAGCAATAAAAGATAAAAAGAATGATAACATAATTAGATGTAAAATATAATGATAACATAAAATGAATTATAACAAATATCATAAATTAAGAAACAAAAAAATGATATGACAAAATCTAACAATAATACATAGATCCATGAAAAAAATAAGTAAAATATAAAAAAAATAAATGATATATAAGCAAAATATTTTTTTTGATATAGTAATTTAATATATATATGTATAAAATTTCACATTTAAAAAAATATAAACAATATACAATATACAAAATTATATATAACGTTGGGGATAAAATAATTTAAAAAAAAACTATATAAAATATAATATAAGGATATATAACATATAAAAATAAAAATAGTAATATAATAACTAATATACAAATTTCAAAATAATGTAAAATAAAATAACCTAATTAAAAAATAATAAATAATAAAATCAATTTCAAGTAAATATCATATATAATTTTAAAAAAATGTTTGTAATATAAATCATAAAAACTGCATTTTTAATATATGTTATATACTATACAAAACTTATATAATAGAGGATAAAAATGATTTAAATTATATATAATATAATATAATAATACATAATATATAAAATTAATATATATATATATATATATATATATATGTAATACAATAACAAATATACAAATTATAAGATAATATACATAATTTAAATAATATTTAAACCGAATAAAATAATACATAGTAGTAATTGAATATATAAGATAATACATATAAAAATTATATATAAATTTTATACTATATAGAATAATAAAGAAAATGATATAGACTATTTAATATAATAAAATAATTTAATACAATGTCAAAATAATAAAATAAAATAAAAAGATTTTAAAAATATAAACATAGAAAACAGGGGTTAAATAGTAATTAAAACAGATTAAAAGGATTAAATCCAAACGCGCGTTAAACCACAGGGATTTATTGGGCAATTATGTTTTTTTTCCAAAACGGCGTCGTAATGAATTTGGCCCTTAATGCAGCTCGAGGGACTAAATTGGAACAAAAATAGATTTTAGGGCTAATTTAATAAAAAAATAAAAATGCAAATTGGACTGGATTAAAATTAATAAAATTGTGGAAGGATCGAAAAGGCAATTAGCCCATTTTTAAACAAAACACGCGGACCCCAGGTGGATCGGGTCGGGTCAGTCTGACGCATCTCAGAACGACGTCGTTTTAGCGTTAAACGCCCCAGGGTGAAACGACGCCGTTTCATCCCTCTTATATAGGCAAAATTTTTTTAAAAAAATTTCATTTTCCTTCTCCAACAGAAAAAAAAATCTGAGAGCCTTCAAATGCTCTCCCAGTATGATTTTCAAGCAGACTCGATTGCCGTCTCACCGTCGTCACACACTGTGTGGTACATGCGGCGGAAATTTAAAAAAAGGTAATTTTCCGCTTCTTTTTTATTTAAATATATATATTATATAGCTTAAAAAACAAATTAAAAAAAAAAACAAGAAATAACAGTATTTGAAAATAGAGAAAAAAAAGAAAAAAACGAAAAAGAAATCCTCTGAAATAACCTCTGTTTTTTATTGCTTGTGTATTCTGTATTGGTATCTTTCTATATCTCTGTATCCGTGTCCATTTGATTTATAGGTTATTTCGGGGTTTTATAGCCCCTAAAATAATGAAAAAAAAGGAAATACAATATTCTGTTTGTCCTTTTTTGCTGTTCTTTCCTTCTTTACAGGTCGATGGAGAGAATCTCGGTGGCGAGGGGGTGCGGATTGCGGCGCGATGAGTGGCTGGTGGCTGCGGCGCTGGCGGCGTGACTGAAGGGTTGCTGAAGCGCTTGCGGCGCGAGGGCTCCTTAGGTGTAACATCCCCAAACCCGGCCTATTCACTACGACCGAATCTGGTTATGTTAGTGAAAATATGTTTCTTTACTTAGAATTTAAAACATGAAAGTTTATTATCTTCGGTAAAGTCATGTCCATTTAAAATTATTAAGTAATATATGCTTGGGATGAATTAAAACTTTATTATAATTTACTATAATATAACTCTTTTGTAAAAAATATTGCTAAATACGTTATAACCTTTAACAACTATAAATAGCGTACTTTAATCAAAAGTGACCCTTATTACATCAAATAAGTAAACCAAGTACTTTGAATTAAAAAGCTTCAAATAAAAATATTCAAAACGCCCATACGCATGAAAATCTGTTTCGCATGGGCCACCTTGTATCCACTCCAACCGGTCGATCAATCATGACTCTGCGATGTTAAAAAGTTGGGTGAGTCACAATGACTCGGTGTGTAAGTTAACCACTGAAATCCACCCACATGCTAGCCACATAATATCCCAATTATCAAATGCAAAGAGTAATATATTTATTCATTTTAACAATTACCACAATCTGGGCTTGGCCCACATTCAAATCACATCACATACTGGGCTTGGCCCATTTCTCAATAAACCATATATCATCTGGGCTTGGCCCATTTCCACGTATGTTTCCAAAACATACCTATCCACATGTCATATTGGGCTTGGCCCATTTCCATATTATCACAAAAATAATGCAACATGATTCCCAACCCAACCTAGGGTCCATCCGCTACACACCCCCTTATCCAGCCTACCACACACCAGGGGACTATCGAGTCACCCTCTCCTTTTCCCTCCAAAAAGGCAACCAATGCCATCCACGATGTAGCGCACGGCCTAACATCAAACCACGATGGAGCACACAGCAATCCATCAAGCCACGATATGGCATAAAGCCCATATCAATCAAGGTAACCACGCGAACTAAATCGCAAAGATCCACAACGCGACCTCAGTCAGCGCCAATCCACGATGTAGCACAAAGCTGACATCAACCACGTACTCGAAGTACACCCGTACCTTCTTTTCATAACCCACCCATGCACATGCCACATAAAATATAATCGTGATCATGCATGCACATGCTTATTAATAAACATACTCATAAACAAATAATCACACCGCAATAGATCCGATACTAACACTGGTCATCGCTTATACCCTTTAGGGGTATATATGGCACACATATTATTGCACTTGTTAGTAAAACATATAACACATAAAACCCGGAAACAAAGTGGGTTAGTTACACACCTTATTACTAGGAGTTCTAGACTCTCGATCCTCGACGCTATCGTTTAGCGAAACTACGACTTTTTGCCTAACGTTTCTTCTTTGTTGGCCCCACACCGTGGCCAATCTCGAACAGCAGAAACGGATCTCTTCTTGAACTTTGGGATGGGGACTTTCCTTGCCCACTTTGACCGGTATTCGCCTCCATCGAAAGTCACTTAATCGGATAAACGGGTTAAACCTCCCAGTTATAAACTAAATGTTGAACCTTTACCAAATATTGCTTACCAAAATATCCACGAATCCGGAGAATTGATCTATGTTCCTAAATATCCTCGCTCCTCAAGGCTGATTTGATTTCCAATCAAATCTCAGACTACGGAATGGTCCTTTTTGCAACCGACCACACCCTAAAACGCATAAATGATTAGCCTTAATAGCCTTCGGCTTTCGAATAAAAGAATAATTACAACATGGATCTTTACCACCACTTACCGAATCTTGACTACCAACGATTAAGGAGAAGAAACCGAAGAGATCCCCACCACACCAATATTCGGCCAAAGTAAAAGAGAAGATTCAGCTTGCCAAGGGATTTAAAAGAAACAAAAGAAATATTCGATAGAAAGCCAAAGGAGAAATCGGCACACCAAGAGGGAGAGGCAAAAGACCTGATGAACAACTAGCACTCTACCCTCCCCTATTTATAGTATTCGGCCAACCCCCCTTGAAGTCTCCAAAATTTGGCCAACACTTCACTAATTCAATTCCACTTGAATACTCTACTAATAATCCAATAATAATTCTTTTAATAATATCTTTGATTATCTCCTAAAAAAACTCATATCATCCTCCAATAAAAAAAATGCTCATATTATCCCATTATTATTTTAAAAAAATAATAATAATTCCACTTAATCTAATTAATAAATAATAATAAATAATTATCTCATAATTTATTAAAAAAACAAAAACTAAACCCATGTTTATCACCTCCTACCAGTGAATTCCAAAGTGATTAAACCACTTACCCATGTGCCAGTCAATATTCAATTCTTTGCCCAAAAAGAAATAAAATAAAAAAACTCCATTATTACGGCCTGCCTGTTCGAACACAGGACACCATCTTTCTGCTGCGACCTTTCCCTAACGCCTGTGCCACTCGGCCTCATTGAATTTCATGCTAAAAACCCCATCATTTTATTTTAAACCCTTCCTAAACGAGCCCATCACCACCGAGAAAAATAAAATGCTAATCCGCAGCTCCAGGTGCTCGAACCCGCGCCTTATCACTCCTCCAAAGACCTAAGCGCCGCACGCTAGCCACTCCACCAGCCCATCTTTCTTGTCCGAATCCTCGCCACATACCTTTAAGGCCTTACAAAGCCCAACGCCCAAAAACGGAAAATAAAACGCCAAATGCTTCTGCTGGCCCTCAAACCGCGACCTCTCCTCCTCTCCAGCGCCTAAGTAGCGCCCAAGAGCCACTTCTCCCAATTGGACTTTCATGCCCATCAACTTGGACATTTAATCTTAAGACCTACTTAGCCCGGGTCTCTTGACGCAAAAATAAAGCCAAAATTGCTGCCCCAAAGAACTCGAACCCTTGCTTCCTTAGGCGTTACTTCCAAAGCCCCAAGCGGCGCCTCAATCGCCACTTTGCCAAAGTCTTTCTTGTGTCTTAAACTCCATAAAATTATTTTAAGGCCTTCTTGCCCTATTTCCCTTTTTACCCCAAAAATCTAAAAATTTTCCAAGGCATTCTTTGCCTTCTAGGGTTCTCCAAACCCTCAAAATTCCTCCAACATGACCCTAAGCCTACTAAACACTCGGGTTATGCCCCAAACGCATAACCCCTAAATCAGGGTGTTACAATTCTACCCTCCTTAAAAATAATTTCGTCCTCGAAATTACTTACTAACAAACGTCCATACCACCTATCTTACCACCTTACGCTTACGCTAGCGCACTGATCTTACTAAGGCTATCGCACCTACACAATCTCTAAGTTCATGCTAAAAATTCAAACACCTCTCTTAGCAACACGAGAAAAGGCTAAATCGTAATCAAACAAAGTAATTAAAGCATGTACCAAAGCAAAGGAGCTTACCTAATATCACATCCTTGGTTGACTCGACTAGAACCATTCCTTCCATGACTTGAACCACGACCCTCGTCGCTTGAGGACAATTCTTAACTAAATGTGCCTTAGATCCGCACCAAAGCATTCTTTACTATTTCCCCAACACTCTCACGTGTGAGGTCTTCCACATCGAACACAAGAACGATTCCGATCCATTGGTACAAGTGCACTTACTGGGGTTCTCGGTCCTTGGTCTTTTACGGACATTACCAAGCGATACCGACGGTCCAATATTTCTCTTATTCTCGCTCCTATTCTTTTCTCGGTTTTCTCTTATAGTCTTCTTAACCTCTTGTGATCGAGCTTTCTCCACTAGCACCGCGAAGTCTCTCTCCTCTCATGGAGCAATCACCATTCGAAGTTCATCTCGCAATCCGTCTTCAAACCGGACGCACCTCTCATAATCGGTGGCCACAATTCCCTTAGCATATCGACTAAGTTCATGCAATTCCGCTTCCGTGCTCAGCTATCGACTTACTTCCTTGTACTAGATTTAGAAACGCTTTCCTTTGCGAGTCCAAATAAGCGGCTCCTACGTACTTTCCTTCAAACTTAACCTTAAAGAAGTCCCAATCTCGTCGATCTGCTGGTACACTTTGCTTGACGGTGAGCCACCAACGATAAGCTTCGCGAAGCAACGAAACAAAGAAGACCCTTGACTTTTCCTCATTGGTGCGGTCAAATCGTCCATGATTCTTTCGATCGCTTCTAGCCAATACTCCGCTACGTTCGAGCTACTCCGGACACTCCTCTAAAGATCTCAGCTCCGTTCAATCTAAGCCTTTCCGACACCGACTTTCGAGCAATCAAGTTTCCTTCCCTACCCAGGGGTAATTTCGTCATTTTCCTACAGGGGTATTTTTTAGAAATTTTAAAACTAAGGACTTTAAAACAGTGAGGCAAATCCCTTTCGGGTTTTAATATTTGGTTTAGCCTATGAACAAGTCCTCTTGGTTAAGGTGAACCGTAGCTACGCACTGTAGGATTCAGTGAAGAGGAGGTGAGTCACGAGGACTGCTTAAGTACCAAGCTCTTCCGGATCCACTCCTAGACATGCGCACAATGGTTGCCACACCTTAACTCGGCGACTTAATCACAGGTTTGTTTTAATGGTCCTTAAGTCTTATGTGTTCAATGTTTGAGTAAACTAATCCTAGGGTTTAATAGCCCTAATATTCTAATCTACGAGCCCAAATAAGCCCATATATAACAAATCACTTCAAAAGTCCGAAGTACTTACCTGGTGGACTGGGCGCGAGGTACCAGGTGCCATGCCGAAAAAACTGAAATATTTCTTAAAAGCCCATTTTGAAAATGTTTTTGGGCCCAAAACCCTCAAAGCCGAAGTTTTGAACAGGCTCACGATATTAAATCGTAACATCCCCAAAACCGGCCTATTCACTACGACCGAATCTGGTTATGTTAGTGAAAATATGTTTCTTTACTTAGAATTTAAAACATGAAAGTTTATTATCTTCGGTAAAGTCATGTCCATTTAAAATTATTAAGTAATATATGCTTGGGATGAATTAAAACTTTATTATAATTTACTATAATATAACTCTTTTGTAAAAATATTGCTAAATACGTTATAACCTTTAACAACTATAAATAGCGTACTTTAATCAAAAGTGACCCTTATTACATCAAATAAGTAAACCAAGTACTTTGAATTAAAAAGCTTCAAA
The DNA here is from genome assembly GCA_025698515.1 of Gossypium sturtianum. Lineage (NCBI taxonomy): Eukaryota > Viridiplantae > Streptophyta > Magnoliopsida > Malvales > Malvaceae > Gossypium > Gossypium sturtianum. The sequence goes on from CM046955.1 coordinate 90,511,069, forward strand.
TAAAAATATTCAAAACGCCCATCGCATGAAAATCGTTTTCGCATGGGCCACCTTGTATCCACTCCAACTTGGTCGATCAATCATGACTCCTGCGATGTTAAAAAGTTGGGTGAGTCACAATGACTCAGTGTGTAAGTTAACCACTGAAATCCACCCACATGCTAGCCACATAATATCCCAATTATCAAATGCAAAGAGTAATATATTTATTCATTTTAACAATTACCACAATCTGGGCTTGGCCCACATTCAAATCACATCACATACTGGGCTTGGCCCATTTCTCAATAAACCATATATCATCTGGGCTTGGCCCATTTCCACGTATGTTTCCAAAACATACCTATCCACATGTCATATTGGGCTTGGCCCATTTCCATATTATCACAAAAATAATGCAACATGATTCCCAACCCAACCTAGGGTCCATCCGCTACACACCCCCTTATCCAAACCTACACACACACGGGGACTATCGAGTCACCCTCTCCTTTTCCCTCCAAAAAGGCAACCAATGCCATCCACGATGTAGCGTATAGCTAACATCAAACCACGATGGAGCACACAGCAATCCATCAAGCCACGATATGGCATAAAGCCCATATCAATCAAGGTAACCACGCGAACTAAATCGCAAAGATCCACAACGCGACCTCGATCGCCGCCAATCCACGATGTAGCACAAAGTCGACATCAACCACGCACTCGAAGTACACCCGTACCTTCTTTTCATAACCCACCCATGCACATGCCACATAAAATATAATCGTGATCATGCATGCACATGCTTATTAATAAACATACTCATAAACAAATAATCACACCGCAATAGATCCGATACTAACTCGGTCATCGCTATACCCTTTAGGGGTATATATGGCACACATATTATCGCACTTGTTAGTAAAACATATAACACATAAAACCCGAAGCTTGATGGGTTAGTTACACACCTTATTACTAGGAGTTCTAGACTCTCGATCCTCGACGCTATCGTTTAGCGAAACTACGCTTTTTGCCTAACGTTTCTTCTTTGTTGGCCCACACCGTGGCCAATCTCGAACAGTAAACGGATCTCTTCTTGAACTTTGGGATGGGGACTTTCCTTGCCCACTTTGACTGGTATTCGCCTCCATCGAAAGTCACTTAATCGGATAAACGGGTTAAACCTCCAGTTATAAACTAAATGTTGAACCTTTACCAAATATTGCTTACCAAAATATCACGAATCCCGGAGAATTGATCTATGTTCCTAAATATCCTCGCTCCTCAAGGTGATTTGATTTCCAATCAAATCTCGGGAGACTACGGAATGGTCCTTTTGCAACCGACCACACCCTAAAACGCATAAATGATTAGCCTTAATAGCCTTGGCTTTCGAATAAAAGAATAATTACAACATGGATCTTTACCACCACTTACCGAATCTTGACTACCAACGATTAAGGAGAAGAAACCGAAGAGATCCCCACCACACCAATATTCGGCCAAAGTAAAAGAAAAGAGAAGATTCACTTGCCAAGGGATTTAAAAGAAACAAAAGAAATATTCGATAGAAAGCCAAAGGAGAAATCGGCACACCAAGAGGGAGAGGCAAAAGACCTGATGAACAACTAGCACTCTACCCTCCCCTATTTATAGTATTCGGCCAACCCCCCTTGAAGTCTCCAAAATTTGGCCAACACTTCACTAATTCAATTCCACTTGAATACTCTACTAATAATCCAATAATAATTCTTTTAATAATATCCTTGATTATCTCCTAAAAAAACTCATATCATCCTCCAATAAAAAAAATGCTCATATTATCCCAAAAAAAACAAATAAATAATAACTATTCCATAATTTATTAAAAAAATAAAAACCAAATACATGTTTATCACCTCCTACCAGCCGAATTCCAAAGTGATTAAACCACTTATCCTGAATCCCGGAGAATTGATCTATGTTCCTAAATATCCTCGCTCCTCAAGGCTGATTTGATTTCCAATCAAATCTCAGGACTACGGAATGGTCCTTTTTGCAACCGACCACACCCTAAAACGCATAAATGATTAGCCTTAATAGCCTTCGGCTTTCGAATAAAAGAATAATTACAACATGGATCTTTACCACCACTTACCGAATCTTGACTACCAACGATTAAGGAGAAGAAACCGAAGAGATCCCCACCACACCAATATTCGACCAAAGTAAAAGAGAAGATTCAGCTTGCCAAGGGATTTAAAAGAAACAAAAGAAATATTCGATAGAAAGCCAAAGGAGAAATCGGCACACCAAGAGGGAGAGGCAAAAGACCGATGAACAACTAGCACTCTACCCTCCCCTATTTATAGTATTCGGCCAACCCCCCTTGAAGTCTCCAAAATTTGGCCAACACTTCACTAATTCAATTCCACTTGAATACTCTACTAATAATCCAATAATAATTCTTTTAATAATATCCTTGATTATCTCCTAAAAAAACTCATATCATCCTCCAATAAAAAAAATGCTCATATTATCCCATTATTATTTTAAAAAAATAATAATAATTCCACTTAATCTAATTAATAAATAATAATAAATAATTATCTCATAATTTATTAAAAAAAAAACAAAAACTAAACCCATGTTTATCACCTCCTACCATTAATTCCAAAGTGATTAAACCACTTACCCATGTGCCGTCAATATTCAATTGTTGCCCAAAAAGAAATAAAATAAAAAAACTCCAATTACGGCCTTGGGTTCGAGACACGGGACACCATGTGCGTCTTGACCTTTCCCCTAACGCCTGTGCCACTCGGCCTCATTGAATTTCATGCTAAAAACCCCATCATTTTATTTTAAACCCTTCCTAAACGAGCCCATCACCACCAGAAAAATAAAATGCTAATCCGCAGCCTCAGTGCTCGAACCCGCGCCTTATCACTCCTCCAGCACCTAAGCGCCGCACGCTAGCCACTCCACCAGCCCATCTTTCTTGTCCGAATCCCTCGCCACATACCTTTAAGGCCTTACAAAGCCCAACGCCCCAAAAACGGAAAATAAAACGCCAAATGCTTCTGCTGGCCCTCGAAACCGCGACCTCTCCTCCTCTCCAGCGCCTAAGTAGCGCCCAAGAGCCACTTCTCCCAATTGGACTTTCATGCCCATCAACTTGGACATTTAATCTTAAGACCTACTTAGCCCAGTCTCTTGACGCAAAAAATAAAGCCAAAATTGCTGCCCCAGCAACTCGAACCCTTGCTTCCTTAGGCGTTACCTTCCAAAGCCCCCAAGCAGCGCCTCAATCGCCACTTTGCCAAAGTCTTTCTTGTGTCTTAAACTCCATAAAATTATTTTAAGGCCTTCTTGCCCTATTTCCCCTTTTTACCCCAAAAATCTAAAAATTTTCCAAGGCATTCTTTGCCTTCTAGGGTTCTCCAAACCCCTCAAAATTCCTCCAACATGACCCTAAGCCTACTAAACACTCGGGTTATGCCCCAAACGCATAACCCCTAAATTAGGGTGTTACATTAGGGTTCCAGAAACCCTTAGTTTCTGTTTAGGTTTGGGCCATTGGGCCAACATGGTATTGGGTCATTGTAATGGATTGGGGTTTAGTTTTGGGTAGTCTGTTCTATCTGGGTATTGGGCCACGAATAGTATTTGGGCATTTTGTGTAATTTGAAAAAAAAACTGGACATTTGGTATTTTATTTTTGTTTTTTATTATTTTGTTTTTGAATTTTGTATGGATGAAATGGGCCCGGGCAAAAATGGGCCATTACAATAGGCATATATTTATTAGTCTTACCTATTACTAGCCGAATATATACATGCTTATTAAATCACTTAATAATTAATCATGTGATCAAACCAACTCATCCTATTATATAACCGAATGCATAGCTAGACATAGCAAATTTTTTTTTTACTAATAAATAACCGAATTTGTAACATCCCCAAACCCGGCCCATTCACTACGACCGAATCTGGTTATGTCACTGGGAAAAGACGGTTGAAAATCTTCTTAATTTAAAATAAAACATCGTAGTTTGCTGAATTTTGGAAAACATATCTTTGGAATAAAACTTTGCTATTAAACTCATTCATTTTTAAAACTTTAGTTTATAATATCCAATTTGAATAAATAGGTTGCAAACCATAAATCATTTTCACGTAGTAATTTAATTTAAATAAACCATAGTTAAAGTAATACTAAAAACATAAAATGGCCTTTATTACAACCCAACAATTCAAATAAAGTACTTATATCAAAATCAAGCATGAAATAATTGAACATCATCTTCGGCATGGGCCACCTAGTCCTCTCCGATCCGCCCGACTTTATGCACTACCGAAATGGTTAAGGAAAAGGTGAGTCACCTGGACTCAAGATGTGCTACCCTTTTTCCCGGATTAGCAAAATATCACATACAAACATAATCATGATCATCATGCATCCCAATCATATGCACCCAATCCTAACCGTCCATACACCTTTTCTACCCCGTGTGGTACCAAACCACTTTGGTGGTGCCAAACCACCGGTGACGTATAGTCACAATGTGTTACTAAAACACCGTGACCAAGTCACAAATCCAATGATGGGGCCAACCCATCGTGTGATACCAAATCATTTGGCGACAATCCCGTATCTCAAAAGTGGGGCCAACCCACGGTGGTGTTAACCACAGGGGACGAGTCGCAATGAGGTGCCAAACCTGCGGTGTCCCAAAGACACAAATGTGGTACCAAACCACTTGGTGACCGTAGTCACGATAATCGAGTGATGGGGCCAACCCATCGTGTGATACCAAATCACCGGCGTCAATCCTCAATACCGCCTTGTGGGGCCCCTCCACTCATATCACCCATCATCATACCAACTCATGTATAGTATTCAAATCATGCAAACATGTTTAACGTTGCATCTCATAGCACATACATCATAAATCATGACATCATGTATCAATAACGAGTACTCATAATGAAACGGACTTACGAATCCGTGCACATACCCCATAGGGTATCATATCACTCAACCATACTATTTCGGTTTTACCAATCAATCGGTTTATCAAACATATACAAAGCAAGAAGTGTGTTAGTTTACACACACGATTACTAATGCGACTATCAAACTCCGTAGATCAAGATCTAACGCACTAGATCCCCATTCCTTAACACTTTTCGAGCACTAGCCACAACCCGAGATATGCGAGATCAAGCCTTCCCTTACAATCGCCAAAACTAAACAACATAATCATGCTAATCAACCTTTAAGGGTAAAATCGTAATTTTACCTACTAAGGGTATTTTTAAGTAAATTCACACCGCAATGGCCTTTCGAAGGCCTAATGTCGCCACTAGCGACTCGGCTACCACTTCCAGGTTGTACGGGACGATTGGGCCTAAAACCCGATTTCGCCCATCCAGGGCCCACACGCTCGTGTGGCCCACCTAACACGAATCTAGCCACGTATATAACTTCCACCTAGTCTAGTTCAACATATACTAACCAATCATGCAATTTACTCATATGGGCCCACGGGCCCATTGGGCCCACTTCGCCCATCGAGGCCCAAGCGCCCCAACCCACGAGAATACTACTTATGGCCTCAACTATCGCGTCAAAGCCCCACACGTGCGCCGCACGCTCGTGGTGGCTACTATTGCCGTGGCCAGCACTTCGGCATTTGCCGCTTCTACAACTAGAGTAGAGAGAGTTACACACCGATAGGACTGGGGCTAATCCGCGCCCGATCACTCTTGTGCCCAAACGCCTCCAAGATGTGTTTACTCTCCTCCTAGGATGCTCCTTATATAGCTAGCTCTTCACCTTCATTCTTTGCGTCTTTCCGATGTGGGATCCTTCGTCGATAGAGTTTAAATTCAATGAAACTCTTGCCGCCCAATCCGCAAAAATAAATACTCCATTGCTTGTCATGAGATTCGAACCTGTGCTCCTTGTCACTGCGCACGCCTTACTTCCAACGCCTGTGCCACTCGGCCACTTTGATTTTTATGACAAAAACCACACCATAAAATATTTAAGGGCTACCTACCCAAGCCCCCACCGCATAAGAAAAATAAACACGCAAAGCCGCCTGCTGTTGCTCGAACCAACGCCCACACGCACCTTCAGCGCCTAAGTTCCGCACAGCACCACACGGACCGGTTTGCTCCTTGCGACCAAACACGCCCCAAATTATTTTAAGGCCTTCTACCCTCGTGATCGCCATACTCCAAAAATTAAAACCCATCCACGCCTTCTTGAATCGAACCTAAGACCCTCACAGACGCTACCTCCAAATTTCTTAAACCACAAGACACACCACTTTGCCAAAGCCTCACTTGTGCCAAAAATTACCAAAAATTAATCTTAAGGCCTCCCTTGGCCCAATTCCTTTTACCCTAAAAATCTAAATTTTCCAAAGCCTTCCCTTCTCATCCCAACATTCTTAGAGCCTCTAAAACTCAACCAAGCACTCCCAAAACCCACTAACACTTGATTTAAAACCCAATACGCACATGACCCTTAAACCGAGGTGTTACAATTCTACCCTCCTTAAAAATAATTTCGTCCTCGAAATTACTTTACTAGCGAACGTCCGTACAACCTATCCTACCACACTACGCTCTTGTCTGCGCACTCTGATCTTAATAAAGTTGTCATTCCACCTAGACCATGCCCGCGACAACACGCCCCTAGAACTCATATCTAGCGTCGCGATTTAATCGATTAAAAGTTTTATGCTTTAGAAATTTTGTTCCATCGTTTAATCCACGAGCAAATTTTATGAAGTAAGTTTCGGAAGTCGTTCTTTCGAGCAATCAAAGTTTCGGTTTCTAAAGTAATCCACTATTGCAATCATCCGATCACATCAATAACTCACAAGCAATAGTAAGGGTACTTACCGTGGACTTGGCCTGAGGTACAGTGCCATGCCACCTAACTCGAAAACCTTTTATAAAAGCCCATATTTCGAATAGCCCATTTTGAAAACTGTTTGAGCCCAAAACCCTCAAAGCCGAGTTTTGAACCGGGCTCGACGATAAATCGTAACATCCCCAAACCCGCCCATTCACTACGACCGAATCAACGGTTATGTCACTTTGGGAAAAGACGGTTGAAAATCTTCTTAATTTAAAATAAAACATCGTAGTTTCTTGAATTTTGGAAAACATATCTTTGGAATAAAACTTTGCTATTAAACTCATTCATTTTTAAAACTTTAGTTTATAATATCCAATTTGAATAAATAGGTTGCAAACCATAAATCATTTTCACGTAGCAATTTAATTTAAATAAACCATAGTTAAAGTAATACTAAAAACATAAAATGGCCTTTATTACAACCCAACAATTCAAATAAAGTACTTATATCAAAATCAAGCATGAAATAATTGAACATCATCTTGGCATGGGCCACCTTGTCCTCTCCGATCCCGGTCCGACTTTATGCACTACTCGAAATGGTTAAGGAAAAGGTGAGTCACCTGCACTCAAGTGTGCTACCCTTTTTCCCGGATTAGCAAAATATCACATACAAACATAATCATGATCATCATGCATCCCAATCATATGCACCCAATCCTAACCGTCCATACACCTTTTCTACCCCGTGTGGTACCAAACCACTGGTGGTGCCAAACCACTGGTGACGTATAGTCACAATGTGTTACCAAAACACTGGTGACCGAAGTCACAAATCCAATGATGGGGCCAACCCATCGTGTGATACCAAATCACTGGCGACAATCCCGTATCTCAAAAGTGGGGCCAACCCACGGTGGTGTTAACCACAGGGACGAGTCGCAATGAGGTGCCAAACCTCTGGTGTCCCAAAGACACAAATGTGGTACCAAACCACTGGTGACCGTAGTCACGATAATCGAGTGATGGGGCCAACCCATCGTGTGATACCAAATCACTGGCGTCAATCCCTCAATACCGCCTTGTGGGGCCCCCTCCACTCATATCACCCATCATCATACCAACTCATGTATAGTATTCAAATCATGCAAACATGTTTAACGTTGCATCTCATAGCACATACATCATAAATCATGACATCATGTATCAATAACGGTACTCATAATGAAACGGACTTTACGAATCCGTGCACATACCCCATAGGGTATCATATCACTCAACCATACTATTTGGTTTTACCAATCAATCGCTTTATCAAACATATACAAAGCAAGAAGTGTGTTAGTTTACACACACGATTACTAATGCGACTATCAAATCCCGTAGATCAAGATCTAACGCACTAGATCCCCCATTCCTTAACACTTTTCGAGCACTAGCCACAACCCGAGATATGCGAGATCAAGCCTTCCCTTACAATCGGCCAAAACTAAACAACATAATCATGCTAATCAACCTTTAAGGGTAAAATCGTAATTTTACCTACTAAGGGTATTTTTCGTAAATTCACACCGCAATGGCCTTCGAAGGCCTAATGTCGCCACTAGCGACTCGGCTACCACTAGGTAGGTTGTACTCTGACGATTGGGCCTAAAACCCGATTCTGGCCCATCCGGGCCCACACGCTCGTGTGGCCCACCTAACACGAATCTAGCCACGTATATAACTTCCACCTAGTCTAGTTCAACATATACTAACCAATCATGCAATTTACTCATATGGGCCCACGGGCCCATTGGGCCCACTTCGGCCCATCGAGGCCCAAGCAGCCCCAACCCACGAGAATACTACTTATGGCCTCAACTATCGCGTCAAAGCCCCACACGTGCGCTCGCACGCTCGTGTGGCTACTATTGCCGTGACCGGCACTTCGGCATTTGCCGCTCTACAACTAGAGTAGAGAGAGTTACACACCTGATAGGACTCTGGGGCTAATCCGCGCTCCGATCACTCTTGTGCCCAAACGCCCTCCAAGATGTGTTTACTCTCCTCCTAGGATGCTCCTTATATAGCTAGCTCTTCACCTTCATTCTTTGCGTCTTTCCGATGTGGGATCCCTTCGTCAAGAGAGTTTAAATTCAATCAAACTCTTGCCAGCCCAATCCGCAAAAATAAATACTCCATTGCTTGTCATGAGATTCGAACCTGTGCTCCCTTGTCACTGCACGCCTTACTTTCCAACGCCTGTGCCACTCGGCCACTTTGATTTTTATGACAAAACTACCTACCCAAGCCCCCACCGCATAAGAAAAATAAACACGCAAAGCCGCTCAGTTGCTCGAACCAACGCCACACGCACCTTGCGCGCCTAAGTTCCGCCTGACAGCACCACTGGACCACCGCTGCTCCTTGCGACCAAACACGCCCCAAATTATTTTAAGGCCTTCTACCTTGCATCGCCATACTCCAAAAATTAAAACCCATCTGCTGCCTTCTTGAATCGAACCTAAGACCCTCACAGACGCGCTACTCCAAATTTCTTAAACCAAGCGCAGACACCACTTTGCCAAAGCCTCACTTGTGCCAAAAATTACCAAAATTAATCTTAAGGCCTCCTTGGCCCAATTCCTTTTACCCTAAAAATCTAAATTTTCCAAAGCCTTCCTTCTCATCCCAACATTCTTAGAGCCTCTAAAACTCAACCAAGCACTCCCAAAAACCCACTAACACTTGATTTAAAACCCAATACGCACAGCCCCTAAACCAGGGTGTTACAGAATTAATGTGGCCATACTACTATTAATTCGTCTATCACATTATACACATAAATAATATCTAACCTTAAACTAACCAAATTGACCATCAAATAAATACCAAGACATATACAACATGTCATATACCTGTATATATATATAATCAATTTATCCATTTCTAACCGAACATGAGTGTGCACTCTTTTCTATTTCTAAGCCAATTCACAAGATAAAAACATATACATCTTTAACAATTCAACAATAAACCACAACTCAAACACATACATCAACCAATTCATTTCATCAAACCGATTCATATATCAAGCACACCACACATAAATACCATGAAACATAAATCCCAACATGAACTTATATCATGATCAAAACTGCATAAACATAAACATCATTTCTAGCCATTTTTGCATGGCTTTATATTTACAATTTCAAAACCAACCAAAATATATGCTAGCCTATACATGCCATAAGTCCATAATTTAAGATTTTAAAATACCAAAATAACGATCGATAGTGTGACGGACTTCCTTGATGATCCCCGAGCTCGTAACTAGCTTTCCAAAATCTATAAGATAACGAATAAACACACACAGTAAGCTTAAATAGCTTAGTAAGTCATAAGCAAATAAATTATCAAATAAAAATTAGCATTATTATTTCAACTTGGCCGAATATGAACATTCTCATGTACATAATGATCACACCTTTAACATGCATAGTTCATATCATCTTCTCAAGTACTATACCTACCTTATTTTCATGAACATTTAACTTCGCACGTACCTGAACTATTTAGCTTGATTTCACATTCGATCTTAACTCAACATTGCCCGTTGAACCATTCGAAATCAATAAGGATACTCGGATAGCTTGAAAAGCTCGTACAATGCCAACGTCGCAGACGAGGTCTTATATGTAATCAAATATCGATGCCACTGTCCCAGACAGGGTCTTACACGAAATCATATACGATGCCAATGTCCTAGACATGGTCTTACACGTAAATCTCAAATCGATGCCAACGTCCCAGACGTGGTCTTACACGAAATCACATATCGTAATCCTATGTCATGACATATGTATCCTAACTATTCCTATGGTTCGTACGGGGCTTTCGGACGTCGTAATTCGATCGTTTCAAGCTTGTAGTTACTTCTCCCATACTTATATCAATTCGGCATACACATATATAGTTAAAAAATTCTTCGGCACAATTAAATATATTTTCATATGAATTTAACAACAATTATTTACTTATGAACTTACCTCATACGGAGACGAACGGATCGGAACGACTATTCGACAATTTTTGATTTCCCCCGATCCAAATCCGGTTTCCTCTTTTCTTGATCTAAATTTAATATAAATTAAACTTATTTAATCAAATATGTACTCAAATTCATCTAAAAACACATAAACGGGCAATTTGCACTTTAGCTGTAACACCCCTAACCCATAACTGTCGTCGTATTAGGGTTAAGAGGCATTACCGAACTATCGGAACATTTTACATCCATATCACAACACAAAGTCAAACATCGATCAAACATATTTAAATATAAACATATAGTCCCTTATTTTGGTCTACGAGACCTTAAACACGTATTAGAGAGAGGTCGGGACTAAACTGAACACATAAAAATTTTCAAAAATTTATACATTTTTCAAAACTGCAGAGGTCACACGCCCGTGTGGGTAGGCCGTGTGCCTCACACGGTCTCGGACACGCCCGTGCGTCCAGGCTGTGTCAAAACAGGGCATACATACTGACTTGTCCACACGGTCTGAGACACGTCTGTGTGCCTCACCCGTGGTCGACACTGACTTGTTTCACTTAGCAAACTTAAACAATACGGTCGAGTCACACGCCCGTGTGCTCAACTGTGTGGGCAATTATAGGCCATTTTCAAGGCCAAACTTGCCTCCTACACCTTGGATCACCTACAAGCCTCAAATCAATACCAAATCATACCTCAAAATGCATCCAAATATACCAATATTAACACCAATTCATCATCAATTATACCATCTTTAACCATACATCATTCTACTCAAGTAAGCCCATCCAAAACTAACCAATTTCACATCTCAATTAAATAGGTTAAGCACCATATAAACCTTACCACATATCACATTCAAACCATAATTTTCATCAACAATTTAAGCATGAAACATACCATATTCATCACTCATATATTCTCATACATTCATACAAACATTATTCAACCCTCAAGCCATATCACATGGCAAGATTTATACCCTTCAAAACATGCTACATTAACTAGCCTATACATGCCATATTCAAATATACACATCTTTCAAAAGTACCCAAAATAGATTGCCGATAGTGTGATAGAGATGCTGACGATCCCCGGATCCAAGCTAGCTTTACTGACACTGTAAAACAGAGAAACAAATCACACAATAAGCTTTCAAAAGCTTAGTAAGTTCGTAATATAACACATACTTCTCAATAATGCGACATTAATACATAAATAAACCATCACATAGATAGATATACAATTAAACACATTATCATCCTCAACCATATGCTCAAATATCCATTCATTCAACCTTTAAAACTATCATCAACCACATAGGTTCAAACATACCTTTGCCAACACTCAATAAACAAACGTTCTTGCTTTTCGATGTTCGATACCATACCTCATTCACTGCTCGATATGTTTTCAACTCAATCACACACTTAGTGCTCAAATCATAGCCGAAGCTTAATTAACATCGCACACTTAGTTCCTTGATACAAAACTGAACTTAATTCGGTATCGCACACACAGTGCCAAATCAATAAGCCGAAGCTTCTATTATTTCGCACACACAGTGCTAATCATCTATGTCTCGTTTCTAAATTCGCACACTTAGTGCCTCATTACCCGATTTCATATATATAATACATTTCTATTAATTAACTATACATTCAACTAATTCTCATCACATAGATACAAATTTAACAACTGGTATTATATCCGAACTTACCTCAGACGTCAAAATACCGAAACTAGCCGATCAATTGAGTACTTTGTCTTTGCCTCGATCTCGATCCGAATCTCTCCTTTCTAGGTCTATAGACATTCAAATTTAACTCATTCAATCACCAATTCATTCAATTTAGTCCAAACACACATATTTAGGGCATTTTACAAAATAGCCCTCACATTTTCACATTTCGACACTTTAGTCCCTAATTCACAAAATCACAAAATACACAAAATTTTTATTCACATAAGCTTAGCTGAATTCTTCCCATGCTAATACAAGCCCACACATTTCATTTATTTCACATTTTAGTCCTTCAATTTACACTTTTCTCAATTTAGCCCAAATTACTCAATTTCACCAAAAATTCACATACAAACTATGTTAACCCAACACTAAGCTTTCATATTCCACCAACTAACAACACAAAGCTCACATATTCATCAATGACATAACTCAAAATCACCATCAATTTCTAAAATTTAAGCATGGGTTTGATAGTACACTAAGCAACGATCACAAAAAATGTAAAAATTATCAAAAATCGAACACAAAACACTTACCAATTGAAGCTCACTAGTGCCGAAAATCACAAAGCCTCAAACTCTCTTCTTCTTTTCTTATTTCGGTGAAAGAAAGATGATAAAATGGCCACCAAATGTTTTTGTTTTATTTAATATTAACATAATTGACATTTTACCATCTTACCCTTAATGAATTTTAATAATAACACCAATTTCCATGCCATTATCATCCATTAACTATTTAATGGTGTAATATCAATATAAGGACCTCTCCTTTAATAAGCCATGTCAAATTAGCACTTTAACAATCAGCACACAGCTTTTACATTTTACGCGATTAAGTCCTTTTTCCAAATTAAGCACACAATCGATAAAATCTTCACACAGAAATTTCACACATGCTTAATCACATACTGTAAACACCAAAAATAATATTAAAATATTTTTCTGACCTCGAATCTATGGTCTCGAAACCACTGTTCCGACTAGGGTCTAAACCGAGCTGTTACATTAGCCCCCAACATTTTACATTTTTCACAATTTAGTCCATATTTCATAAAACACAAAATATTCAAAATTTCACCATACCCAAGCTTGGCCGAATTTCACTAAGGTCTCTAGCAGCCCATTTATTTCATATTTTGACCCCTAAATTTACAAAATTCACAATTTAATCCTAAATAGGCATTTTTACTAAAAATCACTTAATTAAACATGACAATCTAACAACATAGATTTATTTTTCATCATCAAACACAAAAATCATCAAGCTATCAACAATTGCAAATCTCAAATTCATCATCAATTTCGAAAATTAAAGCATGGGCTAGCTAAAACACGAAGCAACGATCTCAAAAACGTAAAAATTATTAAAAACCGAACAAATTACATACCTCAATCAAGCAAAACCAAGGCGGAATTAGCTTGTTCTTTTTCCTTCTTTTTCTTTTGTATTTTCGGCCAAGGATGAATTAAAATGCATGGCCATTTTATTTTATGTTTTATTATACTAACATATTTAATAAACCATTTACCATTTTAACCTTAATGAAATAAAATTAAAATTCACCTAACCTTGTCCAATATTGTCCACCACTATTATAAATGGTATAATTGACATGCAAGTGCTCCACATTTCCATTTAATAGCCATTAAACACCTTTAACAATTAGAAAGCCACTTTTACATTTTATGCGATTTAGTCCTTTTTATCAAATTAACTAATCAATCGATAAAATTTTCGCACGAAATTTTCACACATATCACATATCATGCTGTAAACACAGAAAATAATATTAAAATATTTTTTTGACTCAGATTTGTGGTCCCGAAACCACTGTTCCGACTAGGGTCTAAACCGGGCTGTTACATTAACTTTCCCCAAAAAAAATATGATTTTAAAAATTAATTCAAATTCCTCCAAGTCTGCACTTTACCATGTGGAACTTTTAGTCCATGTCTCCTACTAATGGCATCTCGAAGAACCCGTCCATCAGCAACAAAACCTTCCCAACCAAGAAGAATATAAATAAAATGCATATCAGGTGTATAAACACCTAACATATTTGTTACTATGTCACCTTTTCCTGTTCGATATCTAGGTTTATAAACTTTTGGAACCCTAATCTTAATGTGGGTTCCATCTAAAGCACATAAGCAATTCTACATCACATGTATAAAACCTCGGGTTAGGATACTATATTTAAATTTAAATCAACTAAATTATGTACAAGGTATATATGGAACTCACTCCAATACCTTGAACCATTTCCACCTTGGGTCTGTAGAATTAACTGTAATTGGCTCTGCCTTTTTAAATAGCACATCTTGTTAGCGTATGACAATATTTAAAATATTGTGAAATAATATGCTAACGGTTTCCCCAGACCTATTAAAGTGATGCTTGATAACCCGATTTTTAAGGTGATGAGAAATGATATGGAAAAACATTGTTACTTGCTCATCAACAAGCATGTTCCTTGATGACTTCAATCCTCCTAAAGTTTGTAACATCTCACATAGTTTAAAATAAGTAATTCTATTCATCCTAACTTGTTCAATACAGGTCTCGTATTAAAGGCAAACGAGTTATTACTGTAAGATATTAAAGTGTTACATATCTTCAAATCATAGTAAAATGGGTCACATTTCTTCAATACTAATCTCAATAACAGTAAAAAAAATCAAAGAATTTAATTGCAAAAGAACTTACAGTGGTTTAGTGAATACAAGAGGTTCAGCTGTGAGTGGAAAAAGCAATCAAGGAAGCCAAAGAAGAAGAGGAAGCGATAACACACTGCCAAAGAAAAATGAACAATACATATTAAGAATCTTTGCAAAGCAAAAAATAGAAATTGCAAATATCTTTGCAAGTAAAAAACCTAAAATTCATTTCTTTATCAAATTTGATTCAACAAAACTGGCTCTTTGTTTAGCAAATAATAATGTCTTGAACAAAAATTATAGCTGTTTTAAAAATGATATTTAAATATAACTAAATTACTTTAACATATTTAAAGATAATGTAAATAAAAAAATAAATTTAAAATAACCAAAAACTATAAACTCCAATGTTCCAATAGCCCATGAAATTGATTGGGTTATACTCATTATCAGCACCGGGGATGGCCTTCGATTTTAGGGCCAATTAAAAGATTCAGTTTTTATTTAAAATTTAAAATTTAGCAATTAAAATATGGATTACTATATAAAAAGAATAAAAAGGGCAAGCTAAATGTAAATTAATATTTCTTTCACAAAATATATACTAAGGGAATTACCATATAATTATTAACAAATTAACCCCACTAGTTGTAAAATGAATTACCAATAGTAAAAATATTATACAAGTCATTGTTTTATATCTTGAATTTCATTTCAATCCCTCTATTTGAAAAATAAACAAAATGGTCCTTGTACAATACAAAAAATGAGCAAGATGGTCTCTTAAAAGAACAAAACTAGATTAAGTTTGCTTTTTTTTGGGGGGGGGGGGGGGAGAATAAAAGGAGGGTTAAACCCTTAAAAGAACAAAACTAGATTAAGCAACACAATGTTACTGCCAAGAAGTTTCTTGCATACCCTGTTGAATAAATATGAATTCTCACACATATAGAGGAACAAATTAGGATTATCATTCCCTTACAGCTTTGCCACATGGTCAGATCCAGAGTTAGACCCTCCTTAAGATGTGACTATACTCACAATTCTCTTATGCTTTTGAAGACATTATAATTTTTTGAGGTAGTATAAGGACTGAAATTATAATTTGACCAATTTAAAATGTATTAGAAAAGCTTAATACATGCCACCTGTTTAATCACCATTATTTTATTTCTAACAATTTATTCACTCTACCAATCCAACTGTTATTACTATTAAAATTATTTTACTAAATTCAAATTCATTACATCATTATTTTTTTAGTTGCATGACTACTTTTCTTTATTTCAAAAGTAGGACATAAACCATGAGCATGAATTTTTTTTTTCAAGTTTCATGGATGTCTAATGGAGTATCTTTTAAGGATATTGCCTAAAATAAAGAAATAAAGATACTTACAACAATTTGCAAACTACTATGCATAAGAAAGAGATGAAATATGAAGAGTAAGATATATTTGCTGTGCTGAACATCTTTTTATTTAAATAAAAAATAAAGTGTAGTGACTGTTCTAAAGAAAATGTTGAAATTTGCTTCACCGGTCATAATACCAACATATACAAGATATGGAAAACCCCCACTGCAAATATATTGTTCTTGTTCCTACTAGAATCTTATCCATAATTTTCCTTTATATATGACACCAACATAAAATAGATAGATATACTTATATGCTAGACTAGGATCTTGAACAGGTATCAGTACCATCACATACAATTACCTCACTTGCATGCATAAAAAACACAAATCAACCTTGGCACATCAAGTATATGTAAATTTAATATATGTATACCCTTCTGAGTTTTGATGCATTTCAATAAGACCACTTAACTTCATTCTAACCATGTCCAAGAAACAAAACAACTTTTTACTTCCAATATGGAAGGCAAAAGATATGTTAATAGGCATTTAAACCTCCTAAAACACTTCAATGATATAAAAAGACATCCATATAACCACAAAAAAGTAACAGTAATATAAAGTCTAGGTACAAATCTATAGAAAATATTCAAAAGGATGTTGTGGATGAAACTTAAGCCAAAACATGTACATAATTTTCATTTGTTTTCAAGATCAAAGCAGAAACCAGGTATTTAAATCTTAAGGGACAACAAATAAAGTAGTGAAGATCATGAAGGTACCAAAAATTGTGGGTAGTCTGGAGCACTAAATACAGTTATCAGTTTCCCCAACTCCACATCATGCTAGTTATACTGCTTCACTTGAACATCAAGAAAGGCATCAGTTATTCGTCACATTTTCATCGATCGTGATTCATGATTTAAACCGGCAATAAATCCAAGGTCTTTAATTTTAGTCTAACAAGCCAATAAATTTAATTCTCCTTTAACAATCATATATAGTTTTAGCAGATAATGAAAAAAAGTACCATAATCATTAGGTTAGCAATAGTGTGGAGTCGTGGACAGCTACAACTACATGAAAAAGTTGTTACCACTGCATGGTTTCACTTTACAGTTGAAATTCCATATAAAACAACCTAAGACATTGTCACCTCAATCAAAGACAACTTCTAAACTTGTTTTATGGATAAGAAGTACTACTAGATTCAACTTGATTGATATTTGGATTAGTTATAATATATTTCCTTCATTGCAGTTTTTAATAACAGAATTAAAATCATTTTGTTATTTCAGACCTCAAATCTTAGAGCTCTACAACAGAACTTTGACATGTCAACACAATATAAGTCATATCTCACTTTCACTTTCTTCATTGCTTAAAACTTTTGACACTGTAATTGAAAAACATAAAGTCATAAAATTGGGAAGTTTCATCCTCAAAATAATTTGGATTCTAAGAAATTTCTTGCTTGCTAGTTGATAATGTAACACCCCTAACCCGTGACTGTCGCCGGATTAAGGTTAAGAGGCATTACTAATCTTTTTCGAACATTTCATAACAATTCACATTCATATAGTCCCTTAAATAAGTCAATGAGACCTTAAACACGTGTTAGAAAGGGGTCGGGACTAAATTGAGCACATACAAAAATTTTCGAAATTCAAACATTTTTCTAAGTTACAGAGGTCACTCGCCCGTGTGGGTAGGCCGTGTGACGCCCATGTGTCCAAGCCGGGGCAAAACAGGGCATACCTACTGACTTGTCCACACGGCCTAAGACACACCCATGTGCCTCACCCATGGTCAACACTGACTTGCACCACACGGCTAGTCACACGACCGTGTGTCCAGCCCGTGGTCGAGCCTGACTTGAATCAAATTACAAAATCGAAAGACACGGTCGAGCCACACGCCCGTGTGCTCAACCGTGTGGGCAATTATAGGCCATTTTCAAGGCCAAATTACCATCAACACTTTGGAATCACCTATATGCCACAAACCAATACCAATTCATGCCTCAAATGCAACCAAAACATACCATTTCAAGCATCAAATAATCATCAACTATACCATCTATTCTTATACTCAATTTCTACTCAAATAAGTCTATCCAAGACACTTAATTTCACATCCCCAAAACATATAGATCAAGCATTATACAAACCTTACCACAATTCATAATTAAACCACAATTTTCATCACTCATTTAAGCATGAAACATACTGTATTCATCACTCACATAATCACATATATATATATATATATACTAACATCATTCAACCTTTAAGCCATATCTCATGACTAGATTTATACAACTCAAAACATGCCACATTCAATAGCCTATACATGCCATATACCACACATATATATATACATCTTTCAAAATACCAAAATAGATGGCCGATAGTGTGATTAAGTCGCTGACGATCCCCAAATCTGAGCTAGCTTTACTGACACTGGTAAACAAAGAAACACATCACACAGTAAGCTTAAGAGCTTAGTAAGTTCGTAATATAATACATATTACTCAAAAATACCATATCAATACATAAATAAATCATCACTTAGATATATTCACAACTAAACACATTATCATACTCAACCAAATAGTTATACATCCATCTATTTAACCATAAACATTATCATCAACCACATAGGTTCCAAACATGTAACATCCCCAAACCCGGCCTATTCACTACGACCGAATCTGGTTATGTTAGTGAAAATATGTTTCTTTACTTAGAATTTAAAACATGAAAATTTATTATCTTTGGAAAATTGTGTCCACAAAAATTTAATACACAATATAAGTTTGTTGAAAATTTCTGAATTAAAACATTGTTATAAATTACTATAATATGAACCTTTTTAATAAAAATATTTCTGAATATAATGTAAACTTCAACAAAATTAAATAGAGTATTGTAATCATAGTGGCCCTTATTACATCAAATAAATTGAAACCAAGTAATTAAAATGCTTGAAATAAAAATATTCAAAACGTCAACTCGCATGAAAATCCGCTTCGCATGGGCCACCTTGTATCCACTCCAACCCGTCCACTAATCACGACTCACTGCGATGATGGATAAATAATTGGGTGAGTCACAATGACTCAGTGTGTAAGTTAACCACTGAAATCCACCCACATGCTAGCCACATAATATCCCTACTTAATCTAATTAATAATAAATAATAAATAATAAATAATTATCCCACACTTAAATAGATAAATAAATAAATAAAAAAAATAAACAAAATCCTCATCAAAATCAAAGTCTTCTAGCCGTCCAACACCTTCAAATTGGCTGCCCAAAATAACAAAAAAATCAAAACTCCAAATGCCACACACCAGGTTCGAACCTGGGACCAACTGCCGCACTCCTTGCGCCCCCCCAACGCCCAGGCCACTCGGCCACTTTGAATTTCATGCTAGAAACCCCCGACGTTTATCTATAAACCCTTCTTAACTCAAGCCCATAACCACCAACAAAAATAAAAACGCCAAATGCTTCTCCGGCCCCTCGAAACCGCGACCTCTCCTCCTCTCCAGCGCCTAAGTAGCGCCCAAGAGCCACTTCTCCCAATTGGACTTTCATGTCCATCAACTTGGACATTTATTCTTAAGGCCTACTTAGCCTTGATCTCTTTGACGCAAAAAATAAAACCAAAATGCTGCCGCTTGGACTCGAACCCTTGCTCACTTAGGCGCCACCTTCCAAAGCCCCCAAGCAGCGCCTCAATCGCCACTTTGCCAAAGTCTTTCTTGTGTCATAAACTCCCCTAAATTATTTTAAGGCCTTCCTGCCCCATTTCCCCTTTTTACCCCAAAAATCTAAAAATTTTCTAAGGCATTCTTTGCCTTCTAGGGTTCTCCAAACCCCTAAAAATCTATCCAACATGACCATAAGCCTACTAACTGCTCGAGCTATGCTCCAAGCGCATAACCCCTAAAACCAGGGTGTTACAAAACATACCTTTGCCAACACTTAGTTAACAAATGTTCTTGCTATTCAATGCTCGATATCATAATTCATTCAATATTCGCTATCTCTTCAATTCAATCGCACACTTAGTGCCCCAATTCATAGCCGAAGCTTAATTAACATCGCACACATAGTGCCATAATGTAAAACCGAACTTAATTCGGTATCGCACACACAGTGCCAATCAAAAAGCCGAAGCTTCTATTATTTCGCACACTTAGTGCTAATCATCTCGGTCTCATTTTCAAATACGCACACTTAGTGCCACCTAACTTGATTCCGCACATAGCATTACTAGTCCAAAATTACATAAATATTCATTTCATAGCATTTAAACATGATTTAAGAACACGTATTATATCCGAACTTACCTCGGACGTCGAAATATTGAAACTAGCCGATCAATCGAGAACTTTGTCTTTGCCTCGATCTCGATCCGAATCTCTCATTTCTTGGTCTATACATATTCAAATCTAGCTCATTCAATCACCAATTCATTCAACTTAGTCCAAACACACATATTTAGGGCATTTTAAAAAATAGCCCTCACATTTTCACATTTCAACACTTTAGTCCCTATTTCATAAAATCATCAAATACACAAAATTTTACTACACCATGCTTAGGCCGAATTCTCCTTAGTCTCATACAAGCCCATATATTTCATTTATTTCACATTTTAGTCCCTCAAAATATTATTTTCACAATTTAGCCCAAATTACTCAATTTCACCAAAAATCCAAATACAAACTATGTTAACCCAACACTAAGCTTTCATATTCCACCAACTAACAACACAAAGCTCACATATTTATCAATGGCTTATCTCAAAATCTCCATTAATATCTAAAATTTAAACATGGGCTAGCTAAAATACTAAGCAACGATCACAAAAACGTAGAAATTATCAAAAATCGAGTAAAAAACATACCTCAATCAAGCTAAGCCCTAGTCGAAAATCACAAAGCTTCAATGGCTATTCTTCTTTTCTATTTTCGGTGGAAGAAAGATGAGTAATAGCCATCTAATTTGTTTTATTTTAATTATGACCATATTAATTCATCATTTACTAAATTACCCTTAATGAATTTTAATAATAACAACCAATGCCATGCCATTATCATCCATTTACTATCAAAAGGTTTATTAACAACATAAGGACCTTTCATTTAAGAAGTCATGATAATTAAGCACTTTAACAATCTGCACACAGCTTTTTCATTTTATGCAATTAAGTCCTTTTCTCAAATTAAACACACAAACGTTAAAATTTTCACACAGAACTTTCACACATGCTCAATCACATACTGTAAACACCAAAAATAATATTGAAATATTTTTTTGACCTCAGATTTGTGGTCCCGAAACCACTGTTCCAATTAGGTCTCAGGCAAGGGTCATTACAACTCTCCCCCCTTTAGGGATTTTCGTCCCCGAAAATCTTACCAGTGAATAGATTTGGATATTGCTCTCTCATAACATCTTCAGGCTCCCACGTAGCCTCTTCAACTCCGTGTTTGTGCCATAACACTTTCACTAAGGAAATTCTTTTATTTCTCAATTCTTTAATCTCACGTGCCAGTATTCGAATCGGTTCTTCACTATACGATAAATCTGACTAAATCTCAACCTTAGTAGGAGCAATTACATGCGATGGATCAGATCTATATCGTCGGAGCATTGATACGTGAAATACATTATGAATCTTTTCTAATTCAGGTGGCAACAACAACTTATAAGCAACTGGCCCAATTCGTTCGATGATCTCATACGACCCGATGAACCTCAGACTCAACTTGCCTTTTCGACCAAATCGAAGTATTTTCTTCCATGGAGACACTTTCAAAAATACTTTGTCACCAACCTCAAATTCAATATATTTTCATTTTAAGTATGCATAGGACTTCTGACGATATGACGTTGCTTTCAAACTGTCACGGATCATTTTCACTTTCTGCTCAGTCTCTTTTATTAAATCAACCCCGTGAATCTTATTTTCACTCAACTTAGTCGAATACAATGGAGTTCGAGATTTTCGACCGTAAAGAGCCTCATATGGTGCCATTTTGATGCTAGATTGAAAATTATTATTGTATGCAAATTCAATCAACGGAAAATGTATTTCCCACGTACTTTCAAATTCAAGAATGCAACATCTCAACATATCTTCAAGAATCTGAATGATCCGCTCGGATTGTCCATCCGTTTGCGGATGAAATGTAGTACTAAAATGCAACCTTGTGCCTAAAGCTTCTTGCAATTTCTTCCAAAATCGCGAGGAAAATCTCGGATCTCTGTTAGACACAATAGATAGTGGTACCCCGTGCAATCTCACAATCTCAGCAATATACAACTCAGCTAATTTATCAAGTGAATAATCTGTTCTCACTGGAACAAAATGAGCTGATTTCGTCAATCTGTCAACTATCACCCAGATTGTATCTTTTTTTCTCGGAGTTAAAGGCAATCCCGACACAAAGTCCATTGTCATTCTCTCCTATTTCCACTCAGGAATCATAATCGGTTGTAATAAATCGGATGGAACCTGATGTTCAACTTTAACTTGATGACAAACCAAACATCTCGAAACAAATTACGAGATATCTGTTTCATACCATGCCACCAATAAAAGCTGTTTTAGATCGTTATACATTTTTGTCTTTGTCGGATGAACTGTCAAACGACTATTGTGAGCTTCGTTCAAAATCAACTGAATCAACTCTAAATTCCTCGGAACACAAATCTGATCTCTGAATCTCAAACAATCATCGTTATCTACTCGAAATTCTGAATCAGAATTCAAATCATATTGAGTTCGTTTTGCTATCATCTCATCATCACTTTTCTGGGCATCACAAATCTGACGTATAAACATCTGTCTAACTTTCAACTCAGCCAAAACCGAACCATCATCACATAGATCTATCTGAGTACTCGTTGCTCGCAAAACACATATAGACTTTCGACTCAAAGTATCAGTAACAACATTAGCTTTACCCGGATGATAATCTATCACAAGCTCATAGTCTTTCAAAAGCTCTAACCATATTCTTTGTCCCAGCTTCAAATCTTTCTGAGTCATCAAGTATTTCAAGCTCTTATGATCTGTAAAAATATGACATTTCTCACCAAACAGGTAATGACGCCAAATCTTCAATGCAAATACAATCGCAGCTAATTCAAGATCGTGTGTCAGGTAATTCTATTCATGCGGCTTTAACCATCATCACATAGATCTATCTGAGTACTCGTTGCTCGCAAAACACATATAGACTTTCGACTCAAAGTACCAGCAACAACATTAGCTTTACCCGGATGATAATCTATCACAAGCTCATAGTCTTTCAAAAGCTCTAACCATCTTCTTTGTCGCAGCTTCAAATCTTTCTGAGTCATCAAGTATTTCAAGCTTTTATGATCTGTAAAAATATGACATTTCTCACCAAATAGGTAGTGACGCCAAATCTTCAATGCAAATACAATCGCAGCTAATTTAAGATCGTGTGTCGGGTAATTCTTCTCATGCGGCTTTAACTGCCTCGAAGCGTAAGCGATGACTTTGCCTTCTTGCATCAGCACACATCCCAAGCCATTCAACGATGCATCACTGTAAACTATGAACTTTTTACCCGATTCAGGTTGAACTAACACGGGTGCCTCTGTCAACAATGCTTTCAACTGTTCAAAACTCTGCTGACACTTTTCTGACCACTCGAACTTAACATCTTTCTGTAACAACTTCTGTAACATCCTAAAATTTAGAATTTTATGTGTTGCATTATTTCTTGCGTTAAGCTAGTTAAATTACTAATCGTGTATGTTTTAAGGTCTTAAGAAGGCTGGGTTTAATTGGGCCTTAGTAAAAATTTGGTATTTTAACACTTTAAGGAGATATAGTAAGTGGCCTCATTTCTTATGGAAATAAATGAGTAATTTGCTAGCACAAAGGAGCTTATGGTAAAGGGGATATGGCGGCACATGAAGGACTTTGAGGGAGGAGGTTCAAATCCCATCAAGTGCAAAATTTTGACATTTTTTTTGTATTCTTTCCCTAAGTGTCGGCCAATATGGTATATAAGGCAAGGTGGAATTTTAAATTTTGGCAAGGTGGCTAAAGAAATAAGGAAAGGATGAGGGTAGGGAAAGAAATCAAAAGAAAATGCAAGTATAGGGAACATGTTGGCCTTTTTTCAAGGGAGATGTTTTGGAAAGTTTTGGTTGGCCAAATTTTTTTGACCTTATTGTCACATTATGGACGGTTTTGGTATAGGGAAAGGTAGCCGAATTTTCTTTGTCTTTTGCTAAAAACTTTGGTGCTTGTTTTGGCCAAAATTCCTTTAGCATCATTTTGTGTCATTTTTCTTTCTCTCCAAATTTCTTCTTCTCTTTGTCGAATCTTCAAGCCTTTAGTGTGCATTTTTGTTTCTTCTTTTCCTTTTTTTTTTCCGAATGTACCAAACCATTGAGACCAAATCATTCCCACTTATCTTCTCTTGAAAACCGAAACTAGTTAGCACCCCTTCTCTCCCTTTCTTTTCTTTTAATCATCTTTTCAATCCTTCTTCCACTTCTTAAAATCAAATTTCACTTTGATCAAATTCTTTTCTTTTATTCATTCTCTCCATAGCCGAATCTAATAACAACTTGTCTCATCACTATCTCTTTTTCCTTCGTGATTGGATACTATCTTCTTGTCGAATTGGTGAGTAATAATCTTCTTTTCAAATTCTTCTCTTAATGCCGAATGTATGCCCTTGTCATGGGATGGTTCTATTAACCGAAATCATCATTTTCTTCTACTCTCTCACAACGTGATCAATTTCCCTTTTGTAAGTATTCTAGAGGAGGCCGAACATCATTCTAGCCTCAAGTTGAACGGTAAAATCGGATCCAATATTGATAAGGTAAGGAGTTCTTATGGATTATTGATATTATTCAATATTCGATTGGTTGCTAACGGAGTAATAATTTGAAATAATCGACTATATGTTTTAGGGACTAAATTGCTCGATCTATCGACTTGTGATCATATGATTCTAGTGGTAAGCTGACCTTTTCTTTAGTCAATCATTTCGTATCAACGTAATATTTTGACTAAGAATTGTTTTCAATGGAGACAAGCGATATCGAATCAAAAGGGAAAGTGTTTGGAGATCACAAAAGGAGCAGATTAGCGATCCCTACTCCTAAATTCAAACGAAGGGCAGTATCAGCGGTTCGGGATTTTCCACCAGGTTGTGGACCATCATCCGGGGAGAATCGACAAATCGTGGTCGTTCACGATTCCAAGGGTAAACACTTTAGATCGTTTATTTTAGAGTTGATTAATTAAATCACGTATGTCGACTAATCGAGCGTTATGATATCTTAGGTGTCGAAGATCAAGAAAGCCTAGTACTTACCGTAATCAGGTGTGTAATCTCACACCGTTTTCCGTGGGTTTTAAGATTGATATCATATTGGAAATATATCGCTACGATTAAAATCGTTTTATAGAGTAAACCGGGAAAACTGGCCTAAATTAAACTATTTTTGATAAAATTGCCAAAATCGGTATTATCACTGTGAGAATTACGAAAATGCCCTAAAGGGCCGATTTGCGAAATTGCCCCTAATGGGTCGATTTGTTATATTGCCCCTAATGGGCCGATTTGTTATATTGCCTTAATGGGACGATTTGTTATATTGCCTTAACGGGCCGATTTGATATATTGCTTAAATGGGCCGATTTGTTATATTGCCTTAATGGGCCGATTTGTTATATTGCCTTAACGGACCGATTTGATATATTGCTTAAATGGGCCGATTTGATATATGGTCTTAATGGGCTGATTTGCAAGTACTACAATGGGCCGAATTTTTGTAATGAATCTCTGAATTAATTATTGTTGTTTATATTTGTAAATATCATGATTTGCTATGTATGATGCATTTACATAATTTTGCATGGGATGGGAAAATGTTGAAGAGAAATGATTCCGGTGGCACTGCCACAAAAATGTTTGTTGATATGATACTATGATTCTGGTGGCTCGGCCACAATCAAAATTTGTTATAAATGGCATAATGCCTGCGATTGGTGTGTTTGGCGGGGTGGGTTGACTTGATCCCCACAGGTGTGATGGGATGGTACGGGTGGTGTGTAGCGGATGGATTATTAGGTTGGTTTGGGATTGCATTACATTCATATGATATATTTGATACATTATTATGTAAAAAGGGGCTTAGGCCCAAAATATTGCTAAATGGGTTTCAGGCCCAGTGGACAACGGTAAGGGGATTATACACTGAGTTCTTGTAACTCACTCCCCCTTTTTCTTAACCCTTGTCGGTAATGCTCAGTGACGAGGACTTGGGGCCATGGATGACTCGGTGGAGGCCATACTTTTGGATTGTTATTTTCGGACTTTAGTAAACTTCTTTTCCGTATTATTTCGTTGTTTTTATTATTTCGGGTTTTAAAGTTGTAATAAGGCCTCTGGAGTATTTTACTTTTGCTTTAAGTTTGACGTACTTTTATTTTGCTTGAATTGTTTTAAATGATGATTTTTCTAAAATCATAAATAACGGTTTTCCAAATTTGATTAACAAATGGATTTCATAACAAACTTTTACAAATATTTTAACTCGGAAAGTTTTTCTCGAACTATCAACAATATTTTCAAAAGTCATGGTTTTAAAGTTCACTACCTCGATTTTCGACTCATCAATCAACCTCTCAAAAATTAGTTGTATTTTATCAAATATTCACATCCAAACTTGTTTTCTTAACCATAATCAAATTACACCTATTTTAGTACGAATCATAAGGATTTATCACGTTTTCTTCATGTGACATGTCAGATCTGGTGGGCCGGGTTTGGGGTGTTATAACTTCGTTAACGGAGTCACAATCATCGAGAAACCTTTTACAAACTGCCTATAATATCCCGCTAGTCCCAGAAAACTACGGGCTTCAGACACATTTCTCAGAGGCTTCCATTCTAAAATAGCTGAAATCTTACTCGGTTCAACTCGTATTCCCGCAGCTGATACAATATGCCCCAGAAAACCAACCTTACGTAACCAAAACTCACATTTGCTAAACTTTGCATACAATTACTTCTCACGCAGAGTCTGTAACACAATTCTCAAATGCTCGGCATGTTGCGTCTCATCACATGAGTAAATTAGAAAATCATCAATGAACACCACAACAAAACGATCCAAATACAGTCTAAATATCCGATTCATCAAATCCATAAACACTGCAGGAGCATTCGTTAGTCCAGAAGGCATAACTAAGAATTCATAATGTCCGTACCTCATTCTGAAAGCAGTCTTCAGTACATCTGATTCTTTAACTCTCAACTGATAGTAACCCGATCTCAAATCTATCTTAGAAAACACTATAGCTCCTTTCAGCTGATCAAACAAATCATCAATACGTGGCAAAGGATATTTATTCTTTATCGTCACTTTGTTCAATTATCGGTAATCAATACACATCCTCATAATGCCATCTTTCTTTTTCACAAACAACATAGGAGCACCCCAGGGTGAGAAACTCGGTCGTGCAAATCTTCTATCAGTTAACTCTTGCAATTGAGACTTCAACTCTTTCAATTCCGTTGGTGCCATTCTATAGGGAGCTATCGAGATAGGAGTCGTTCCCGGCACTAATTCAATACCAAACTCAACTTCTCGTATCGGAGGTAATCCTAGTAGTTCTTCAGGAAACACATCTGGGAACTCACATACTACAGGTACAGATTAAACTTTCTTTTCTGTCACTTTTGTATCAATTACATATGCAAGATAAGCTTCGCAACCCTTTTTCACATAGTTCAAAGCTTTCATCGAAAATATAACAGCCGGCAACCTATTCAAATACAGGATTCAATTCGAACTATTTCACCATTCTGACTTCTCAAATCAATACTCTTTCGTATACAATTCACGATAGCACTATGCAAAGTGAGCCAATCCATACCCAGAATAATATCAAATTCATCAAAAGGTAGCAACATCAAATTAGCCGGAAAGAAAATATTCCGAAAGATCAACGGACAATTCTTGCACACTTTATCAACCAAGACACACTTGCCTAAGGGGTTCGATACTCTAATCACGAATTCAGTAGACTCAACAGGTAGAGTCTTACTTGATACTAAATTCACACACACATAGGAATGAGTAGATCCTGGATCTATCAATGCAATCACATCAGTATCAAATAGAGTAAAAGTACCAGTAATGACGTCTGGAGATGACGCTTCTTCATGAGCGCGAATAGCATAGGCTCGGCCAGGTGCCTCGCCTCAGATCTTACAGCTGTATCAGTAGTCCCTCTCTGACTTCCACTCACATTTCCGGTGTTTCTGGGTGGTCTACCCCTAGCCGTCGTATTACTCAGTCTCGCACTCTGAACATTGTCTTTCTCAGCTAACTCTGGGCAATCTCGAATGAAATGGCCTCGTGATCCACATTTGTAGCAAATTCTATTATTGTACTTGCCCCAGAACTCTCCAATCTGTCGTCTTCCACACTGTCTACACTCAGGCTTGTTGCTTTTAACACTACCAACACTTGATTCAATTGGAGCTTGAGTTTTTGGACCAACACTTTGTCTCACCCGATGTAACACCCCAAACCCGGCCCAAGCGGTATGACCAGATCTGGCATGTCACATGAAGAAAACGAGTAAAGAACTTGTGATTCTTACTAAAGATGTTGTTATTAGGTTAAAATGTAAGAAAACAAATTTGATTAGACATATTTGATAAAAATACTACTAATTTTGAAAGGTTGATTGAAGAATCGATAATCGAACTAGTGATCTTTTAAAACCGTGACTTTTGAAAATATTATTGATAACTTGCAGGAAAAATCCAAGTTAAATTATTTGTACATATTTATTATGAAATCCGTTTGTTGATAAATTTTAAGAAAAACCGTTGTTTATGATTTTAGAAAAATCCCCGTTTAAATCAATTCATGGAAGATAATAAATA
Organism: Gossypium sturtianum; assembly: GCA_025698515.1. Lineage (NCBI taxonomy): Eukaryota > Viridiplantae > Streptophyta > Magnoliopsida > Malvales > Malvaceae > Gossypium > Gossypium sturtianum. The sequence continues at coordinate 90,540,711 of CM046955.1, forward strand.
CATCAAACATAAAACAAAATAAAAAAAATCCCAGAGGCCTTATTACAACTTTAAACCCAAAATAGTAAGAGTAACGAAATAAAGCAGAAAAGAAGTTTACTAATGTTCGAAAACATTATTTCCAAAGTATGACCTCCATCGAGTCATCCATGGGCCCAAGTCCTCATTACTGAGCATTACCTGCAAAGATTAAGAAAGAAAAGATGGGGGGTGAGTTACAAGAACTCAGTGCATAATCCCCTTACCGTCATCCACTGGGTTTGAACCCGCATAGCATAACCTTGGGCCTAAGCCCATTTTACATAGCAGTATATAAATGAAAAATATGCAACCCAACCCATCCATCCATCACACCCTCGACCAGCCAATCACACCTGTGGGGATCAAGTCAACCTACCCCGCCGCTCACACCAATTTGCAGTCGAGCTGCTATAATATATTATTATTGTGGCCATGCCACCGAAATCATAAGTAAGCATAATAATGAACAAGTTGTGGCTATGCCACAAGGCTACACTGCTCTCCATACAATTTTTCCCATCCCATGCAAAATGTAAAAAGAATGCAACATACATAATAAAATAAAATTTCCACATATATATATAACCACCATTAATCTAGTGAATTATTACAGTGAATCGACCCATTGAAGCACTTTGATAGTTCGGCCCACTAAGGCATTCTAGCAATTCGGCCCATAGAGGCATTTTGGTAAATCGGCCCATAGGGACATTTTCGTAATTTAGTAAATTAATACCGATTTTGACAGATCTTTAGAAATAGTGTTGAATAAGCAAGTCACTCGATTCATGCCATATCACGGTTATTAGATTTGTAATCGACAACGATCTATTTTCCAACATAATAGTGAACCACGAATTTACGGGATTTCGGTGTGAGATTACACACCTGATTACGGTAAGAACTAAACCTTCTTGATTATCGGCACCTATTACACCATAACCTTCGATTAACCAACCAAAGAGATTTTCTTAATCCAAATCTAAATCAACGATCTAAAAATGCTTACCCTTAGAATCGTGAACGACCACAATTTGCCTATTCTCACCGGATGATGGTCCACAACCCGGTGGGAAATCCCGAACTGCCGATATCGCCCTACGTTTGAACTTGGGAGTAGAGATTTCAAGTCCACTCCCTATTTGCCCTCCTATCAATTTTCTTTTAATAACGCTACCACTTGCCTCCATTGAAAGAGTCTCAATTAGAATAGTACTATGATGAGAGAATGTAATTGTTTAGGGAGAGGATTTCGGCTTACCACCACTTCCGAAGGAACAACGAGTGGATAAGAACGAGCGATCTAGTCCCTATAATAACCGATTAGTCAAATCCATTGATCCGTTTAGCAACTAACCGAGCAATGAAATAGATCAAAATGAACCATGACAAAACTCCTTACCTTAACGATGATGAATCCGATTCCCACCGATTGGACTTATGGCTATGGATGAGTCAAAGGTATAAGATTCGGCTTTCCCACTATAGCACGATTTGATCAAAGAAGAGAGTGCCAACACGAAAGAGAAAGAAATAATGAAGAAGAGATTAAGGGTTAAAATGTTCGGCTATTGGAGAGAAATGAACAAACAAGATTCGGCCACAAGGTAATGTCGATTTAAGAAGAGAGAGAAGGGTTGAAGAAATGGTCAAAAAGAAAAGAAAAGATGGAAGAGAAATGTTAGAGGGTTTCGGCTAACACCAAGGAAGAATGAACAAAATGGATTGAGTAATACGGCAAAACAAGGGAAAAAAAGGTGAACAAATTGCTTGAGTGTTTCGGCAAAACAAAGAGAAAGGATTGGAAAAGAGAGCACCAAAATGTTACAAAGAAAACAAGCCTTTCATGCACAAACTTGCAAAATGACAAAAAGAATTTTGGCCCCCCTTTTCTCCCTACTAAAACCGTGTACCACCTTTACAAAAAAGATGGGTGTTGACCAAAATTCTTTCCCCAAGCTCCTTCCAAAAATTCGGCCAACATGTTCCCCATTTTTCCACAATTCCTTTACTCCTTTCCTTCTTTTTCCCTTGATTTCCTCCTTACCATTTTCCTTAGTCTTCTTTCCATCATTAGAAAGTCTCCCTTACCTTCTTTAGAACCATGGCCGACACTTTGGAAAATAAGTACAAAAATTTATCCAAAATAAATTTGCAATAGGTGGGATTCGAACTCCACCCCTTAAGCCCCTTCATGTGACGCCACACCATTCTGCTACTAGCTCCACTTGTGCTAGCAAAATACACACTTATTCACTTAAGTCTTGACGCCACTTTCCTTCTCTCCTTTAAGTGCTTAAACACAAAAATTCTACTAAGGCCCAACTCAACCCCAAGCCTTCTTAGGGTCCCTAAACATACACAACTAACACTCTTAGCTAGCCTAACGCATGATATAATGTAAAACATAAAATCCCCAAATTTCAGGATGTTATAATTCTACCACCCTTAAAGAAATTTCGGCCTCAAAATTTACCTGATTAGAAGAGATGAGGATATTGCTGTCGGATCGTGTCCTCTGGCTCCTATGTAGCTTCCTCTGACCCGTGATTACGCCATAATACTTTGACTAACGGAACCGACTTCCTTCTCAGCACCTTTATATCCCGATCTAAAATGCAGACCGGTTCTTCTTCAAAAGACAAGTCGGGTCTTATCTCAACTTCCTCCACTGGCACAATATGAGACGGATCCGAACGATAACGCCTTAACATCGAGACATGGAATACGCTATGTATCTGACTTAACTCTGGAGGTAACTCAAGCTGATAAGCCACTGGCCCAACACGCTTCAATACACGGTAAGGTCCGATAAATCTAGGGCTCAACTTGCCCTTCCTTCCAAATCTTAAGATCTTTTTCCAAGGTGAGACCTTCAAAAAGACCTGATCACCCACATAGAACTCTATCTCCTTCCGCTTCTGACCCGCGTACGATTTCTGTCTATCCGAAGCTTCTTTTAACCGAGCCCGAATTACCTTAACTTTTTCCTCCGTCTCCGAGATTAACTCAGGACCCAATAGCTGTCGCTCCCCCAGCTCAGTCCAGCAAGTAGGAGTACGACACCTACGACCATACAACGCCTCATAGGGTGCCATCCGGATCTTTGGATTGATAGTTTTGTTGTATGCAAACTCGCCAATGGTAGAAAATCTTCCCAACTTCCTCAAGTCGATCACACATTTCTAACATGTCTTCTAGAATCTGGATTACTCTCTCCGATTGACCATCTGTCTGTGGGTGAAACGCCGTGCTAAAATTTAGCCTTGTACCCAACGCTTCATGTAAAGCATTCCAGAACCGTGATGTAAACCTAGGATCCCTGTCCGATATAATAGACACTAGTACCCCATGCAACCTCACGACTTCTGCTATATACAACTTGGCCAACTTCTGCAACGTGTAATCCGTACGAACAGGTAGGAAATGAGCAGACTTCATTAACCGATCCACTATCACCCATACTGAATCTTTCTTAGTAGGCGTTAAAGGTAACCCACTAACAAAGTCCATCGTTATCCTTTCCCATTTCCAAAATGGGATTGTCACCGGTTGTAGCAACCCTGAAGGCAGTTGATGTTCCGCCTTCACCTGCTGACATGTCAAGCACTTGCTCACGAAGTCGGTAACCTCCCGTTTCAACCCTGGCCACCAATACTGCTCACGGAGGTCTCGGTACATTTTGTTTCCCCCGGGGTGCATAGCATATGGGCTACTATGCACCTCACGCAGAATCATTTGTCTCAATTCTGAATCTTTGGGCATACAGACTCTTTCGCGGAAACACATTACTCCATCACTATTTAATCCAAAATCCCCTATCTCACCACCTTCCACTTGCTGAAGCCGAGAGCCTAACCTTTCATCCAACATCTGCTTTTTCTTAACTCGACTTACCACACGCAGCTTCACTTGAAGTTCGGCTAACAAGCTACCGTCGTCATAAAGGTGAGATGAGCAAACATCGCTCTCAAATCGATATCACCTTACGACTCAAGCGCATCGCCACTACGTTAGCTTTTCTGGATGATACTCGATTGAGCGGTCATAATCTTTCAACAATTCTATCCACCTCCATTGTCTTAAGTTCAACTCCTTCGGGTAAGGAGGTACTTGACTCTTATGATCCGTGTAGATAATTGACTTCTCCCCGCATGCGATAGTGTCTCCATATCTTGAGCAAACACCACTGTAGCTAACTCCAAATCATGTGTGGGATAGTTCGCCTCATGCGACCTTAATTGACAAGATGCATAAGCCACCACTTTTCCCCCTTGCATTAACACACATCCCAAGCCTATGTGTGACGCATCACAATAAACAATAAACTCCTTACCAGCCTCAGGCTGAATCAATACTGGTGCCTCTGTCAGAATCTTCTTCAATTTCTCAAAGCTCTCTTGTCGCTTTATCGACCACACAAAGCGGTACTCCCTTACACAATAGCTTAGTTAGGGGTGCAGCAATCAACGAAAACCCCTCAACGAACCGCCTGTAATACCCAGCCAAACCTAGAAAACTCTAAATTTCTGCCACTGACTTCGGTGGCTTCCAGTCCAATACATCCTCTATCTTGCGGGGATCAACTCTAATTCCCTCGGCAGACACAACATGCCCAAAAAAAGTCACTTCCCTTAGCCAAAATTCACACTTACTGAATTTGGCATACAGTTGCTTCTCCCTTAATATCTGCAATACTACCCGTAGATGCGAATCATGCTTCTCTTCAGTCTTTGAGTACACCAAGATGTCATCTATGAACACAACCACAAACCGATCTAGATAGGGTTGGAAGACCCAGTTCATCATGTCCATAAATGCAGCTGGTGCATTTGTCAACCCAAACGGCATCACTAAGAACTCGTAATGCTCATATCAGGTTCGAAACGCAGTCTTGTGAATATCCGCCTCCTTGACTTTTAACTGGTGATACCCCGATCTCAAGTCTATTTTCGAGAAAACCAAAGCTCCTCGCAGCTGATCGAACAGATCATCGATCCTCGGTAACGGATACTTATTCTTAATCGTCAACTTATTTAATTGTCTATAATCGATGCACATACGCATCGACCCGTCCTTTTTCTTAACGAACAAAACCGGTACTCCCCACGGTGACACACTTGGTCGAATAAATCCATGATCCATCAACTCCTGGATTTGAGCTTTAAGTTCCATTAGCTCCTTCGGCGCCATTCTATAAGGAGCAATGGACACCAGAGTCGTTCCTGGCAACAACTCAATACCAAATTCCACTTCCCGATCAGGAGGCAATCCTGGAAGCTCATCGAGAAAGATGTCTAAAAACTCTTCCACCGTTCTAACACTCTCTAACGACAACTCTTTGGCATCCAAAGCACTGATAAAGGCTAAGAACGCTTCATACCCCTTTCGTACCAACTTTTCTGCCTTTAAAGCAGATACCACATTAAACAAATAATTTCTTCTTTCACCTATCACCATCACTTCCTTATCCTCTGAAGTTCTTAGTACCATCTGCTTTGTAGCACAGTCCAAGTTCGTACGATGCTTAACCAGCCAGTCCATGCCCAATATAAGGTCGAACTCCCCAAATGGTAGTTCCATCAAATCCGCCAGAAATACTACTCCCTGAATTTCTAAGGGCACATCCCTAAACAACTTATTTACTACCACAAACTGTCCTAAAGGGCTAATCACAGTTGTTTCTCTATCAGTAATCTCAGATCTAATATTCAAAGTTCCAGACACAGCACACACAACATACGAATGGGTGGATCCAATATCTATCAAACCAGTAAAAGGTACATCAGATTTGAAGAACGTACCGGTGATGACGTCCGGTGCATCGCCATCCTCTCGACGTTTGACCGCATAGACCAATCCTGGTTGTCTCGCCTCCGTATTACCCCTATTGCCGGTACCTCTACCCGGTGCACCTTGACCTCGTCCTACACCATTACCACCTCGACCTGGCCCACGGCCTCTCGGCCTCTCTTGGCGCCGAGCGCTGGCCGTGTGCAAATCATTACGAACTATCTGAGTCTGAGCAGGCTCTCGAGGGCAATCCTTAAACCGATGGTCTTTGGATCCACATCTGAAACAACCACCAGTTCTCTTCCAGCATTCACCCGAGTGAAGTTTTCCATAATCCACACAAGGCTATAACTGATTGGTAGTAGCTGGAGCACCCACTCGAACTGGCCCCTCATTCTTGGGCCTTTTTTGAAATCCTCTAGCAGGACCTGAATACCCAAAGTCTCTCTTGTTCCTGCCTCTATCCTTGTCTCGATTTTGCCGTTCTGAGTGTTTTACTTCTTCAGCAATCTTAGCTTTTTCCACCAGTTTAGCAAAATTCCTCTCCTTCTGTGGGGCTATCAGTACCCGTAACTCATCACGCAACCCGTCCTCAAAACGCACGCAGCGTTCATGATCAGTCGGCACTATTCCCTGGGCATACCGACTCAGACGCAGGAACTCTGCCTCGTATGCTGCCACAGATTTACCTCCTTGGACCAGATTCATGAATTCCTTCCTTCGGGCATCCACATAGCTAACCCCGACATATTTTCCCTGGAATGCTGTTTTAAAGAATTCCCAGGTAATACGATCAGCCTGAGTGCCTTCCCGAACAGTGAGCCACCACTGATACGCCTCGTCTCTTAGCAATGACACAACCCCTTTCAGGATCTGCTCAGCGGTGCAATCCAAGTCATCCATAATCCGCTCCACCGCCTCAAGCCAGCACTCCGCTACACTTGGGGCTACACCCGAAATACCCCTAAAAACTTCGACCCCATTCGATCTGAGTCGCTCAGATACTGACCCACGAGCTGCTGACCTAGTTCTTGCCCCAGCAACCCTTTCTAGAACTCGTAACATAGCTCGGGACAGAGCGTCGTCCTCTCTCATTCGATCATGTGACCCAGCTTCAGTCACAGGTGATGCAGGTGCGTCCATTTCCGGCATATGTCCAGATGCCTCAGATACAACTCTAGCACCTCGGCCTCTACCACGTCCACGTCTACCACATCCACATACTCTAGCGCTCATGTTTGCTAAGTCGATTTAATCTGATTAAGAGTCTTATGAATCAGTATGCTATTCAATGTTTATTAAACAATGTTTTATGGAATATAGGAAGTAAAGTTGTTTTCGCAAAATATATCCTAAAGTCTCAATCTCTATAATTTCAGCTCCTAAGCTAAAAGTTCTAGAGTATCTCTATTTTGTGAAGTTTTCATACTACAATCATACCACAATAATCATAAAATGAAAACAAAAACTTACTGACTTGGTGCCGGATACCCGTGGTGCCATACTTCCTCTAAAACATGTATTTATAAATCAAATTTCAAGTAGTTTTAGAAAACATTTTTGAACCCAAACCACAACCGAGTTTTGCAACCGGGCTCTGATACCATAAAATGTAACACCCCAAACCCGGCCCAAGCGGTATGACCAGATCTAGCATGTCACATGAAGAAAATGAGTAAAGAACTTGGGATTCTTACTAAAGATGTTGTTATTAGGTTAAAATTTAAGAAAACAAATTTGATTAGAAATATTTGATAAAAATACTACTAATTTTGAAAGGTTGATTGAAAAATCGATAATCGAACTAGTGATCTTTTAAAACCGTGACTTTTGAAAATATTATTGATAACTTGCAGGAAAAATCCAAGTTAAATTATTTGTACATATTTATTATGAAATCCGTTTGTTGATAAATTTTAAGAAAAACCGTTGTTTATGATTTTAGAAAAATTCCCGTTTAAATCAATTCATGGAAGATAATAAATACGTCAAACATAAAACAAAATAAAAAAAAAATCCCATAGGCCTTATTACAACTTTAAACCCAAAATAGTAAGAGTAACGAAATAAAGCAGAAAAGAAGTTTACTAATGTTCGAAAACATTAATTCCAAAGTATGGCCTCCGCCGAGTCATCTATGGGCCCAAGTCCCCATTACTGAGCATTACCTGCAAAGGTTAAGAAAGAAAAGAGGGGGGTGAGTTACAAGAACTCAGAGTATAATCCCCTTACCGTCGTCCACTGGGTTTGAACCCGCATAGCATAACCTTGGGCCTAAGCCCATTTTACATAGCAGTATATAAATGAAAAATATGCAACCCAACCCATCCATCCATCACACCCCGACCACCAATCACACTGTGAGGATCAAGTCAACCCACCCGCCGCCACACACCAATTTGCAATGATTTGCTATAATATATTATTATTATGGCCATGCCACCGAAATCATAAGTAAGCATAATAATGAACAAGTTGTGGCTATGCCACCAGGCTACACTGCTCTCCATACAATTTTTCCCATCCCATGCAAAATGTAAAAAGAATGCAACATACATAATAAAATAAAATATCCACACACATATATAACCACCATTAATCTAGTGAATTATTACAGTGAATCGACCCATTGAAGCACTTTGATAGTTCGGCCCACTAAGGCATTCTAGCAATTCGGCCTATAAAGGCATTTTGGTAAATCGGCCAATAGGGGCATTTTGGTAAATCGGCCCATAGGGGCATTTTCGTAAATCGACCCATAGGGGCATTTTCGTAATTTAGTAAATTAATACCAATTTTGACAGATCTTTAAAAATAGTGTTGAATAAGCAAGTCACTCGATTCATGCAATATCACGGTTATTAGATTTGTAATCGACAACGATCTATTTTCCAACATAATAGTGAATCACGAATTTACGGGATTTTGGTGTGAGATTACACACCTGATTACAGTAAGAACTAAACCTTCTTGATCGTCGGCACATATGACACCATAACCTTCGATTAACCAACCAAAGAGATTTTCTTAATCCAAATCTAAATTAACGATCTAAAAATGCTTACCCTTAGAATCGTGAACGACCACAATTTGCCTATTCTCACCGGATGATGGTCCACAACCCAGTGGGAAATCCCGAACTGCCGATATCGCCCTACGTTTGAACTTGGGTGTAGAGATTTCAAGTCCACTCCCTATTTGCCCTCCTATCGATTTTCTTTTCATAACGCTACCACTTGCCTCCATTGAAAGAGTCTCGGTTAGAATAGTACTATCACGAGAGAATGTAATTGTTTAGGGAGAGGATTTTGGCTTACCACCACTTCTGAAGGAATAACGAGTGGATAAGAACGAGCGATCTAGTCCCTATAATAACCGATTAGTCAAATCCATCGATCCGTTTAGCAACTAACCAAGCAATGAAATAGATCAAAATGAACCATGACAAAACTCCTTACCTTAACGATCATGAATCCGATTCCCACCGATTGGACTTATGGCTATGGATGAGTCAAAGGTATAAGATTCTGCTTTCCCACTATAGCACGATTCGATCAAAGAAGAGAGTGCCAACACGAAAGAGAAAGAAATAATGAAGAAGAGATTAAGGGTTAAAAGGTTCGGCTATTGGACAGAAATGAACAAACAAGATTCAGCCACAAGGTAATGTCGATTTAAGAAGAGAGAGAAGGGTTGAAGAAATGGTTAAAAAGAAAAGAAAAGATGGAAGAGAAATGTTAGAGGGTTTTGGCTAACACCAAGGAAGAATGAACAAAATGGATTGAGTAATACAGCAAAACAAGGGAAAAAAAAGGTGAACAAATTGCTTGAGTGTTTCGGCAAAACAAAGAGAAAGGATCGGAAAAGAGAGCACCAAAATGTTACAAAGAAAACAAGCCTTTCATGCACAAACTTGCAAAATGACCAAAAGAATTTTGGCTCCCCTTTTCTCCCTACTAAAACCGTGTACCACCTTTACCAAAAAGATGGGTGTTGACCAAAATTCTTTCCCCAAGCTCCTTCAAAAAATTCGGCCAACATGTTCCCCCTTTTTCCACAATTCCTTTACTTCTTTCCTTCTTTTTCCCTTGATTTCCTCCTTACCATTTTCCTTAGTCTTCTTTCCATCATTAGAAAGTCTCCCTTACCTTCTTTAGAACCATGGCTGACACTTTGGAAAAGAAGTACAAAAATTAATCCAAAAAAAATTTGCAATAGGTGAGATTCGAACTCCACCCCTTAAGCCCCTTCATGTGAAGCCACACCACTCTGCTACTAACTCCACTTGTGCTAGCAAAATACACACTTATTCACTTAAGTCTTGACGCCACTTTCCTTCTCTCCTTTAAGTGCTTAAACACAAAAATTCTACTAAGGCCCAACTCAACCCCAAGCCTTCTTAGGGTCCCTAAACATACACAACTAACACTCTTAGCTAGCCTAACGCATGATATAATGTAAAACATAAAATCCCCAAATTTCAGGATGTTACACCCGATCTCTACCCGATTGTCCAAACGAAGCATTTGAATGATTGCTTGCATCTTTAAATCTCTTCATCGAAGGTTGGGAAGACTTACTCAGCAATCTTTTTCTTTCTCTAGCCTCAGAGTCTGCTTTCTTCTTTTCTTTGCTAAGCTCATCGGCTTTGCAGGCTCTTTCAACTAATACAACTAATCCATTCAAGTCAAGTATTTCAACCAGCAATTTAATGTCTTCTTTCAGCCCTTCAACGAAACGTTTACACATATTAGCTTCAGTCGAAACACATTCTCGTACATACTGACTCAATCTCACAAACTCCCGTTCATACTCAGTAACGAAAATACGGCCTTGTTTCGGCTCTAGAAACTCTTTACGTTTCTGATCTACGAATCATTGACTGATATACTTCTTTCGAAATTTAGCTTGAAAGAAATCCCAAGTGATTCTCTCTCTCGGAACCACTGATATCAATGTTTTCCACCAATTATATGTCGTATCTCTCAACAAGGAAACTGCACATTTAATGCATTCATCAGGAGTCAGCGACATCTCATCAAACACTCGAATGGTATTCTCGAGCGAAACTCAGCTCACTCGATATCATCATCGGCTGTGGCCCTAAATTCTTTGGCCCCATACTTTCGAATTTTGTCTACATGAGGCTTATTCAATCGAATCAGATATGTCACTTGTGGCACAATAGGCACTTGTGGGGGTGGAGGTTGTGGAGCAGCCGAATTCATTCGAACGAACTCCGAAAACCACTCACTCATCATTCGAAAAAAAGGCTTGCTTAGCCTCTCCCTCTTGGCTACTATCATTCGGCCTAGATGTGGTCGGCATCGTCCCTTGAGCGGGAGCAGGTGCGTTACTCTCTACATCATCAGTAACTGCTCGATCGGGATCCATTTGCTATATAAAAACACATTTTTAACTGTCTGGATTCATCACACTATCACAATTATATATATGGCATGTGTAGCTAGACTCACACGTGCTACGTTAGTCCTAGAATCGACTAAACCGTAGCTCTGATACTAATAAAATGTAACACCCCTAACCCGTGACCGTCGCTGGATTAGGGTTAAGAGGCATTACTAATCTTTTTCGAACATTTCATAACAAATCACAACCAAACATAATAATTCACATTCATATAGTCCCTTAAATAAGTCAATGAGACCGTAAACACGTGTTAGAAAGGGGTCAAGACTAAACCGAACACATACGAAAATTTTCAAAATTCAAACATTTTTCTAAGTTACAGAGGTCACACGCCCGTGTGGGTAGGCCGTGTGCCTCACACGGCCTCAGACACGCCCATGTGTCCAAGCCGCGACAAAACAGGGCATACCTACTGACTTGTCCACACGGCCTAAGACACGCTCGTGTGCCTCACCCGTGGTCGACAATGACTTGCACCACACGGCCAGTCACACGCCCATGTGTCCAGCCTGTGGTCGAGCCTGACTTGAATCAAATTACAAAATTGAAAGACACGGTCGAGCCACACGCCCGTGTGCTCAACCGTGTGGGCAATTATAGGCCATTTTCAAGGCCAAATTACCATCCACACCTTGGAATCACCTATATGCCACAAGCCAATACCAATTCATGCCTCAAATGCAACCAAAACATACCATTTCAAGCATCAAATAATCATCAACTATACCATCTATTCTTATACTCAATTTCTACTCAAATAAGTCTATCCAAAACACTTAATTTCACATCCCCAAAACGTACAGATCAAGCATTATACAAACCTTACCACAATTCACAATTAAACCACAATTTTCATCACTTATTTAAGCATGAAACATACCGTATTCATCACTCACTTAATCACATATATATATACATACTAACATCATTCAACCTTTAAGCCATATCTCATGACTAGATTTATACAACTCAAAACATGCCACATTCAATAGCCTATACATGCCATATACCACATATATATATATACATCTTTCAAAATACCAAAATAGATGGCCGATAGTGTGATTAAGTCACTGACGATCCCCAAATTTGAGCTAGCTTTACTGACACTGTAAAACAGAGAAACACATCACACAGTAAGCTTAAGAGCTTAGTAAGTTCGTAATATAATACATATTACTCAAAAATACCATATCAATACATAAATAAATCATCACTTAGATAGATTCATAACTAAACACATTATCATACTCAACCAAATACTCATACATCCATCTATTTAACCATAAACATTATCATCAACCACATAGGTTCAAAACATACCTTTGCTAACACTTAGTTAACAAATGTTCTTGCTATTCAATGCTCGATATCATAATTCATTCAATATTCGCTATCTCTTCAATTCAATCTCACACTTAGTGCCCCAATTCATAGTTGAAGCTTAATTAACATCGCACACTTAGTGCCATAATGTAAAACCGAACTTAATTCGGTATCGCACACACAGTGCCAATCAAAAAGTCGAAGCTTCTATTATTTCGCACACTTAGTGCTAATCATCTCAGTCTCATTTTTAAATACGCACACTTAGCGCCACCTAACTTGATTCCGCACATAGCATTACTAATCCAAAATTACATAACTATTCATTTCATAGCATTTAAACATAATTTAAGAACACGTGTTATATCCGAACTTACCTCGGATGTCGAAATACCGAAACTAGCCGATCAATCGAGAACTTTGTCTTTGCCTCGGTCTCGATCCGAATCTCTCCTTTCTTGGTCTATACATATTCAAATTTAGCTCATTCAATCACCAGTTCATTCAATTTAGTCCAAACACACATATTTAGGGCATTTTACAAAATAGCCCTCATATTTTCACATTTCGACACTTTAGTCCTTTCATAAAATCATCAAATACACAAAATTTTACTACACCATTCTTAGGCCGAATTCTCCTTAGTCTCATACAAGCCCATATATTTCATTTATTTCACATTTTAGTCCCTCAAAATATTATTTTCACAATTTAGCCCAAATTACTCAATTTCACAAAAAATCCAAATACAAACTATGTTAACCCAACACTAAGCTTTCATATTCCACCAACTAACGACACAAAGCTCACATATTTATCAATGGCTTATCTCAAAATCTCCATTAATTTCTAAAATTTAAACATGGGCTAGCTAAAACACTAAAAAATGATCACAAAAACGTAGAAATTATCAAAAACCGAGTCAGAAACATACCTCAATCAAGCTAAGCCCTAGCTGAAAATCACAAAGCTTCAATGGCTATTCTTCTTTTCTATTTTTGGTGGAAGAAAGATGAGTAATAGCCACCTAATTTGTTTTATTTTAATTATAACCATATTAATTCATCATTTACTAAATTACCATTAATGAATTTTAATAATAACAACCAATGCCATGCCATTATCATCCATTTACTATCAAAAGGTTTATTAACAACATAAGGACCTTTCATTTAAGAAGTCATGACAATTAAGCACTTTAAAAATCTGCACACAACTTTTGCATTTTATGCAATTAAGTCTTTTTCTCAAATTAAGCACACAAACGTTAAAATTTTCACATAGAACTTTCACAAATGCTTAATCACATACTGTAAACACCAAAAATAGTATTGAAATATTTTTTCGACCTCGGATTTGTGGTCCCGAAACCACTGTTCCAACTAAGGTTTAAATCGGGCTGTTACAGATAACGTGTTTTCAAATGATGATTTATTAAATTATATGAGAAAAACATTTTCCCTTTTCTATTCAATTTCCTGTTTTCTTTTCCACTAAAATCAAATCTTTAATTCAAGTGGGTGTAGTGGAAACACATAGCATCAAAATATCTTTATTTCAACAAATCTGAACCACTCATTGTGCAGAAAAAGACTTAGCAAAGACCAAACCTTCAAGTCTACTGCTAAATCAATGGCTTCCATTGCCAAGAACACTAGCTGGAAAACAACAGAAAAAAAAGGCCTAAAATATTTGTGAAAATTAAATAATCACATTTTTTTCACTAACCAAATTTTCTCATAAATCAATGCATCAAGATTTTTTCCCTACTTTTGCAGTACAATTTTCAAAAAGATGCTAAAAAAATTAAAAAGAAGAAACAACCCCCCAAAAAAAACTCACCAAAAATTAAGCAAATAGAGTATTATAGAATCTAACTCCAAGATAGTTTCAAAATTGTTCTTAATCTACAACATTTACAACATAAAAGAAGAAAAAGAAGAGATGAAAAGCTTAATAACATTTTGAAGTTTCATTATTCCAATTTTATCTACAATATTTAGATTTAACCTTAAAATCCTAGAATTATTCAACAGTTAACAGCGAAGCCAACCAAACAAAAAAGTGAATGACAAATAAAACTTAAAAGTATACTTAAACTACAACTAAACAAAAAGCATCAACTAATTATCCCCATTATTGTAGACCCATTTCCCCCATTTGTTGCAGACCAAGAAACTAAAAAACTAAAAAACTTAAAGAAAAGTTGCAACCACCATCGAAACATAAGTGACCAAAATTTATGGATTTTCTAAAGTAGAAAACATGGCCTTTTAACTTGATTTCAATTTGGTTTGCATTAGAGTTTTGGGATCTTTGAATTTTTGGGCTGAATCTTTTGAAAACTAGAAAAATGAGTAAAGAGAAAGCTTTAAAAATCTTAAAGAAAGCTTTAAAAATTCTAATATGGACCAAGAAATAGAACTCTACCTGAAACTCTCAAACTAATTAAAATACAAAAATACATAAAAATTAATCCAATAACACAAACCCATCAATGTAAAGCAACCAAACTAACATGGTAAAGAAAGAAAATAACCACTCAAAATCAAATCTGAAGCAGAAAAAACCTCAATTTCTTGAACCTAATGAGTCAACAAGGGAAAAAATCAGCAATAACTTAGAGTTGCAAACATTAAAGCAGTATAGGAGCAAAAGAGAGTTAGAAACCTTAGTTTAGCTTTCAGTTGCAGTAAACTTGGAAACCCACCAAATGATGTGATTCTAATGAAAGGGAAAAGAAAAAGAAGAAAGCAAGTAAGCAAGGGAGGAAGGAGGAGGGATGATGGTTTCAAAAAGGTGAGGGGAAATTGGAAATGGGAAAAAAAAGAGTTTCCACCCGGGTTGAATTTCTATTTAGTGGTGAGGGAAGGGTTTAGGGATTCTGCCTCTTTCTGGAATAAGGTTGTTTTCAAAGCAGACATAATAGGCCATTACAGCCAACCAAACATTAGTTTGGTGATGGGCCCATCAAATTGGGCTGTAACCCATTCCTACTCCCCTCAACCAAACATGGTGTTAATCAGTTAAGTATTCCAATTGAATACGACCTTTAATATGACTTTTAAAAGTGGTCTTCCTTGGAGAGCATGAAAAGGAATATCTAAGTTAGAAGGACTAAGTGCATACCCAATATGAAATATATATTTCTATAGTCCAACAAGAGGGAATATAAATATATTGTGAAGGATCTCAATGACAATGAAGATGTTGAGACAATAGTGAAAACTTAATTTAGTCGATCCCCTTCCCCTCTCCTCTAATTTCTACAGTTCATTTGTTAAAAAGAAAAAAAACACATTCTAAAGCAATTCTCTCAAAATCATCCCATCCCTATTACTCACAAAATCATTCATTCGACTACAAATATTTTCATAGCTTAGTTAATTAGTTAAGCATTCCAATTGGATACGACTTTTAATATGACTTTTAAAAGTGATGCTTCCTTGGAGAGCTTGAAAAAGAATATCTAAGTTAGAAGGACTAAGTGCATACCCAGTATGAAATATTTATTTTTATGATCAAACAGAATAGGGTATAAATACATTATGGTGGATCTCAACGACAATGAAGATATTGAGGCAATGGTGTTTGGGCACTTAAGTTAGTTTATCCCCTTCCCCTTTCCTCTAAGTTTTATAGTTACTTTGTTAAAAAGAAAAAAAAAACATATTTTAAAACAATTCTCTCAGAATCATATCATCTTTATTCCTCACTAAATCATTCACCTGACTTGAAAAAATTTCACAACTTAGTTAATTAATTAAGTATCTAGAACGATGAAAATATGCAAGTGTACACAATCGTTAGCAAGTAATAAAGAGATAAGTACAGAGTATCATCTTCACAGGGACTGTATAAGCAATTCTTTGTGAAAAATTAAAACTTAAACAAATTGGTGGTGAAAAAAATAGTTTAAAATGTGATGCAAACAAATAAGAGTGGATTAACTAACTAATTTAATTAACTACAGATTACCTAAGTATGAAAAATAAAATAAAAACAGAAAATATGCAAGTTTTTAAGAGTTATCACAATGGCATGCTTATGTTAGAATAATCTTCTTTCCTAGCTTAGATTTATTTAAACACTATTACAAGATGTTATAGAGATCCCGTGGCAAGTCGATCATTTACTAAACTTCATTTAATGGGGTTAAAGATGTTAAATTTATTTAATTACTAAGTCTACCTAGCATATTTCTATGTTTAATAAACTTATAATCTCATAGATAAAACATTTTACAAGGCTATGTAAGGTAATAATATTTTTGGTATTATTTCAAATTTAATCCCTACATGATCAAACATACACCATACAAGTATTTTGTCAATTAATTAACACCTTGTTTAGGTTAATTAATTAATTTAGACATTTCTTTACATCCATAATGCATAAGAAACATTGTTGTGATTTTACTTGCATGAATAAATCGATCGAAAGCACATAACACCATTAACAAAATTAAATAAATTAAACTATGGAAATCAAATCCTTCTAACACCAACATATTTAAGAAATAATGATATTATTGAAACCAAAACACTTGGTTGCAATCATGTTCATAAAATTGAGCAAAAATAAAAAATAAAAGTGTAACACCCCTAACCCGTACCCGTCGCCGGATTAGGGTTATGAAGCATTACCGGACTCAATACAGATCATTACAGCCATTTATCACAATTCATATGTTTATTAAACTCAAAGAGATTTAATTCATGCTTGTACAAATCAACCGTTGAATTAAAGATTATATGTCATTTAAATGTTTATCATAAGTTTGAGTATGCGCCTATCACTTTATGCATATGCAGAAACATAAATATAACTATCACTTATTCAATTATCAACTTGTCATTTCATAACTCATATGCACATGCATAGTTAATCATAAACTCTCATATCATTTTATAGTATATCTGCACACATACAAAAGACTCAATCTAGGTTCGCATTTACCATGATTTATAAACTCATCATCTTTACCATTTCAAACCTATCATTTAATCAACCACATATTCGAATTCCACATAATACAAACCTATTTCTTTCATTTCGTTTCATAACATTTAAACATTACAGTTTCATGCACTTCTAACCCAAACTTACTACTCAATTAATTTATCTGAACATATAATGCATGCACATATGCTCTTATCTAATTTTCCCATTTATGACAAAGATATCCCAGAATCCATAGATTTATGAAGCATAAATATAAGACTCGATCATTCCATTTTATAACCTGCAAGCCAAGACATTTATTCATTTTCACACCCACTCTTCATAAAAAAATACACTTCTAATAACTTCATTTCATAACCGAGCAACCATAATACTAATTATTACTCAGAACTTATTTATAAACCCAATAGTTTCATGGATATATGTCATAAATCCTACCTATTCAGCATGAAACATATATAAATATAATTATACCTATATCATGCATTCATTTATTTATCCAACTGAAACATGCACGCATCACACACCAAGGATAGATTTACATCATTTAATATTAACATTAAGAACTAGCCATTTTAGCATGGCTATTATACATCATCAAAACAATATTCAGACATAGAGTTAGTCTATACATGCCTTTTTATTTAAAAACCAAATATATAAGTACCAAAAGGAGTTGATAGTGTGGTTGATACTTTCGACGATCCTTTGAGCCCGTAGCTTAAACGAAATCTATAAAACAAACAAGGGTTACACGCAAGGTAAGCATGCTAGCTTAGTAAGTCTTAAGCAACCTCAATATGACAATCGAGTATACAAGCATTCAATAGAACATTTCCTAACATGAAACATCCAAGACTTAATATTTAATTTACCCAAACCGAATATCTCTTCTCCCTGTACATATATCAACTTTCATTTCTTCACCGTAGTATATTATATACTGAATAAAATAATTATCCACTTATACTTATAATTTTACTTATACAAATATTTACTACTTTCATGCTTTTCTATAAACATTTCAATCATAGTATACATCATAATTACATTCCATCTATTATAAACACACCACTTTCTTTCACCATTTCATTTACTTAGCAATATAGCATATAATCCTAACATTAAAGTATGCTTAATACATACCTTATAACCGAATTGCAAATTCACTCCCAAAAGCTTAGGCATACTTAATTCATTAGCTAGATATTACTAACATTACCCGAATCTCACACATACCGCACTAAGCTGCTTGATTCGAGGTCCGAAATCATAACAACGGCATTAAGCTCGCTAGGCACTAAGCCCGATTATGTCATGCACGACGAGGCCGCTAGGCACAAAGCCCGAAATATGTCATGCACGAGGCTGCTAGGCACAAAGCCCGAAATATGTCACGGCAAGACGAGGCTCGCTAGGCTCAAAGCCCGAATATCAGTGTGGTTATTCTTCAATTCACGATCCATAGAGCTAACTTTACAACAACTCATATATCACCAATTATTTTCACATATCCAATCAAAAATTTTATTTGTTCACATCACATTTTATAACACTTCAATCAATTCAATTTAGCACCCTTGTATTCGGCTAGTTCACATATTCATGCCAAAAGTATTCAAATTTTATCATTCAATATAATTATAAATCATTTATTAACATATATTCGCTTAAAGACTTACTCCTACTGTCGTCGATAGACCGTGCAAATCGGCTATTCGAGAACCTTCGTCTTCCCCGATCTAATTCCGTTTTTCTTTGCTCTTGATCTAAAACACATTAAATTCAGATTATTCAAGTACAAATCACTTCAATTTAGTCCCAAAACACGTCAACATGCAATTTACTATTTTACCCTACTATTTCAAAATTTTGCATTTTGGTACTAATTACACAAAACACAAAATACTCCCAATTTGCCAAGACTATACAAGGGCCGAATATTCCTAGGGCTTTACAAGCCCTTCCATTTTATTTATTTTGCAATTAAACCCCTCTAAAATTTTATTTTTACAAATTGGCCCTAAAAACAAAAATTCATCAAAACTTCCAATACATAAAATGCTAATCCTTAACTTATCTTTTATCTAAAATCATCAAACATCAAAAACCATATGAACCTATCAATAGCCGAACATCAAGAATGCTTAGATTCAAAAATTTTAACATGGGTCAGATAGTATACGAAGCAACGATCACAAAAACGTAAAAATTATCAAAAATCGACTAAAAATACATACCCGATTTAGCTTGAATGTATGAACGAATGCTCAAAACCTTTAAACCTTTATTTCCTAGCTCACATACGGCAATGAAGAAGAAATAACAAACATGATGGCTTTTAATTTCATATTATTAAACATATAATAACATTTTTTTAATGTTTTACTATTTTAACCTTTAATAAAAAATAAAAACAACATATAAATTAAGGTCAATCTTGTCATATGCCACCCACTAACTTAAAAATGGGCTATTTGCCCTTTTAATACCTCATATTGAAAAGCCATCATCATTCTAGCACTTTTCACTATAGTATGCAACTTTTACTCTTTACGCGATTAAGTCCTTTTGTCAAATTGAACACACAAACGATAAAATTTTTCTACGAAATTTTCACACACATTAATTCACGCATAATAAGCACAGAATATAATATTTAAATATCTCTCAGACTCGGATTCGTTGTCCCGAAACCACCGTTCCGATTAGGGTCAAATTTAGAGTGTTACAAAAAGATTAAGGAAAAAAGAAACTCTAAGCCGATTTTTGTAGGTCTCCAAAGCACAACTCACTTGCTCCTTCCTTGGCTCTTCCTTTCTTTCCGAAACAACTAAGCTAAAAAGATCTCAATGTGGCTGAATTGGGGCAACTCTCAAACCTTGCAAACGCTCTTTCGAAAGGAGGAAAAATAGAGAATGAAAAAGTAGAGAAAAGAGATACGAATGCAAAAAGAAATGAAGAGAAAAAGATGAGTGAGTTGAGTGATGAATGAATGGAAAGGGAAGGCCCTATCTATACTAGATGGGGATGGCTAAAAATAGCATTTAGGAGCCTTGATTTTCTCCCCCAAATGGTCAGCCTTGATTGAAGGAAGAAGGAGTTGAATGGTTTGCTAAATTTAGCTTGGTTCTTGAAAAATGGGAGCTTGAAAAATGGAGGGGTTGGAACGATTATGTGGAGAAGTCTAGGGCTGTTTTATAAATATTTTTGATCATCTTTGGATGCTTATTTGGGGCAAGGGAATGGATGGTTTGGGTTGCTCCTAGGCTTGTGATCTTTTCCTCCTTAATTAGACACTTTTGGCCTCTTCTTTTGCATCAGGCTATACAATTTCATCAACCCAATTTTTAATTGGATCAAATGAATTTCTAGAGAGTTCAAGAATAATAATTTGGGGTGTCCATGGCTGTATAATAATCAGCTATCTCTTGTATGACCAATACTTCGAAAATGCTTCAGCAATATGATCTTCCAAAGGTGACTCCAAGATTGATTTTTCCTCCGTTGCATAAAACTACTTAAAATTGGCAAAATTTTGTAAGTTTAGCATAGAAATAGTTAAAAATATAAATTTTTATTTAATTTTTGTCCAACTTAGATATTTTGTAATAAAATTACAAGAATATGCTAAAAAGAACTCGGAATTTGTAAGAAATGCTAGTAAAAAAGTGTTGAAAAAGTCTATATTTTTGAGTTTCCAGTATCCCAATTGGATGCGACCTTTAATATGAATTTTAAAAGTGATGCTTCCTTAGAGAGCATAAAGAGGAAGATCTAAGTTAGAAGGACTAAGTGCATACCCAATATGAAATATATTTTTTTATGGTCCAATAGAAGGGGGTATAGATACATTGCAGTGGATCTCAACGTTATTGAAAATGTTGAGACAATGGTGTTTGGGTACTTAAGTTAGTCAATCCCCTTCCCCTCTCTTCTAAGTTCTATAGTTACTTTTTTAGAAAGAAAAAAAAAACACATTTTAAAACAATTCTCTCAAAATCATCTCATCTCTATTCCTTACAAAATCATTCACCCGACTTGAAAATATTCACAACTTAGTTAATCAATTGAGTATCTGATTTGATGCGGCCTTTAATATGAATTTTGAAAGTGATGCTTCCTTGGAGAGCATGAAAAGGAAGATCTAAGTTAAAAGGACTAAGCGCATACCCAATATGAAATATAGATTTCTAAGGTCCAATAGAAAGGGGTATAGATGTTGGATTTGGTACCCTAAATGTAGTATATTCATTTTATATACTTGTATTTTAAAAAAAATGGTTTAATAATTTTCATTAATTACATTAATACCCTTCGAATATTGTCCTCAATGATTTTTTCATGCAAAGCAAAATGGAAGCAAATATTGACTCTGTAACAGCCCAAGTTTTAGTGGTGACGGAACAGTGGTTCGGGACCACAATTTTTGTTGTGTCGACTTGTAAATATTATTTTTAGAATATTTATGAAGTCAATAGAGTTTTATTAAAATTTGGTTCGAAAATATTAACGTTTGGATAGTTAATTAAAGAAAAGGACTAAATTGAAAAAGGTGCAAAAGTTAGTAATTAGTTCAATTAAATGATTAAATAGCTTATTAACTACATGAGGAGGGAAAAATATAACAATTAGTCCCTAATGAATAGTGTTGGACGGCAAAATGAATTAAAATGATAAATAAATGTGATTTTAATGGCAAAATTGTAATTCGGTTAAAATTAAAATAAAACAAATAGAATTAATTAGTGTTCTTCTTCATTTTTCTTCTTGCTAACTGAATGTCCATGCTTTTCTATGCTAGGAAGATTGGCCAAACTAATATCCTTGCATGTGAGTGATTCTCTTACCCATTTCTTGTAATTTTTATATTTTTGAGATCGTTGCAACTAGGTCCAGCTAGCCCGTACCTTCGTTTTTTTTTTCTGTTAAAATTTTTGGAAGTTTTCATTGTTGAATATTTGATTTTTTTGATGAATATAATGTATTTGGAGCTTTGATTTTGTTGTTTAATGATTTTGTAAAGAGATTTTTGTTAAATTTTGATTTTAGGATTAAATTGTGAAAATGTCAAAATATTAGGGTTTGATAGTGAATTTAATAATTATTAGGGACTTTTTAAGGGACTATTATATTTATATGGAATATTGATTTGATAAAAATGGTTAATTTGATGAATTTCGGGTTAAGGGATTAAATTGAAAAAATTGTAAAAGTTTAGGGTAATTATGTAAATTTTAAAAATAAAAGGGTATTAATTGTAAAATGGATTGGAATGTGAAATGTAAGCTGATAATAGAGAATTTTATATTTTTAGATCACGATCATGTAGATACTTCTGGAAAAGGAAAAATAGCAGAATAGTCCCTGAACTTCTGCAACTACTACAATTCAGTCCAGGGAAGTTCGTATGGTTACAATTTAACATTTATATAAATTGATGAATGGTATTACATGATATAAAATATATATATTCCATTGTTGAAAATGAATCGTTATTTGAGATATGTTATTGAAATTTGATGCTCGATTTGGATTGAACGCAGGATAGCGTACAATCATGATTTGGTGTGTTACAGGGGTTTGGAGTGGAGATGGTATTGGAGGAAGATATATGCATATTACCTGTGTAAACTGAGGTTCAACATTTGTTGTGAACTTTAGTGTTATACTCTCTGTAATATCCCGGGTTAGGGGGCTATTTCTTTTTGTCATGGCATGTTCTGCATGTTGTTAGTATGCTAGGTTGCTATCTCTATGTTTTTGGGGCTTAATTATAGCCTAGGTGTATGCCTGAGTGGTTGGGAGAATTTTAGTTTTTAGGCTTTATAGGAAGGGGAGCTGAGGTAGCTGGGGTTTAAGAAAATAAATGGTGGTTTCTTTGCACAAAAGAAGTGTTAGCAAAGTGGCAAAGCAAGGCGCCACTTGGAGCTTGTGTGTGGCGTCATTTGCAAGGGAGGGGAGGTCCAGTGTTCGAGCAGCAGGAGTCCCCTTTTTGTTACCTATTTTGGACGGCATGGGAGTAGAGGTAGAGAGCAACTAGAACACTACCTTGGACCAAGTCTTCATATTCAAATGAGGGGTGGAGAGCATTTGTTGGAGGGAGACTTGGTCATGTAGTTTGAAATGTGAGGAGTGGAGTGAATGGGGGGGGATTTTTGGCCGAATTTTGTGGGGTGTTGGAGTGGGGGTGTGGACGGTTTGGTAGAGAGAAGGGAGGTGTGCCGAAATGCACTTCTCATTTTGTGCATTTTCGGCCAAAAGCATTTGGGAAGCAATTCTCTCCTTGTACCTTACCAAAACCGAAAGTTTTAGCACTTGCCGAATTGTTCTTTGCTCATTTTTGTTTTCTAATTTTCCTTTGCTAGCCGAATGTCACCTTGAAGACACACCCGTGGTTTGTTTTCTTTCACTTTTACTTTTGGCCGAACCTAGCATTCCTCTTTCATTCTTTTTCTTTTCTCTTTTGAAACTCTAATAGCCGAATATTCTCCTCCTCATCTTCTTTTCTTTTGTCCATTGTGAAGCTTCGAATTCTCCATTTCCTTTCTCCTTTCTTTTGTGCCGAAACTCTACCCATTTACAATCTTTTTCTCTCCTTTACACTAAAGCCGAATTTAAGGATATTAAAACACAAGCCGAATTCTTTTCTCCTATTGTAGCCTTGGCCGAATCTCTTGTGGTTCCCTCCTAGAAGTCATAGTTTGGCCGAATATTGGGTGTTAGTAAGTGCAAGGCCGAATGGCCATATCTTCCTCTTGCGATCTTTGTTGGTTATGGTTTGGTTAAGGGCCGATTATGGTCAGAGTTGGAAGGGTGTTAACCGCTTGGTTTAATCTCTTCGTTATAGGGTCTTTGAATTGCGGAATCAAGCAAGAGGAGTCATTTTTGTTGACCGATTGGTGAGTTGGGGGTAAGCGATTGGGTTGTTAGTTCATTCTTTTAATTTCGTTTAATCGGGAGTTGTAAATGATTAACCGTTCTCTTGTGAAGGTGTGACCGATTGTGGGTAGAAGAACCACTTCGTGGTTCAGAGTTTGGTAGGGAATCAAACCAAGTGAAGGTGATGATCCGATATTAACCCCTTTGGTTGAGTGTCTTTGGCCGAATGGTCTTAGTGCCTAATCCTATGTTGGCCAATTGTTGTAGGAGCTAGTAACCGAAGGGACTTAGAGCGCTTTTGTCGGGATTGTTAAACTCGAGTATACGGTGTGTAACTAACACACTCTCTACTTAGTAACGTTGTTAATAAACTTGATTGCTTAATAAGATTGAAACAGTGAGAAGGATGATTGGATACCAAAAAAAGGGGTATGTGTACGATTCGGGTAAGTCTGTTTCTATGATGAGTATTAATGATAATACATGATACCATGATTTATATTATGCATGTTATGTGTTGTAATGCTTGATATGTGGGCATGATATGCATGGCTTGTATGAGATGCATAATCCCATGAGTATGATATGTGTGGGTGATACGAGAGGAGGGAGGCGAGTGGTATATTGTCCGACGAGCACCAGTGCTTTGGTAGCACACTTTGTGACTTTTGGGTCACGGAGGTTTGGCACCTCCAGAGGTTTGGTACCTCGTCGTCGTCCCAGTGGCTTAGTACCACGGTGGGTTGGCCCCACAAATGATTATACGGGATTGACGCCGGTGTTTTGGTAACACACACGATGGGTTGGCCCCATCACCGGATTTGTGACTACGGTCACGGTGCTTTGGTAGCACACTTGTGTCTTTGGGACACCAGAGGTTTGGCACCTCATTGCGACTTGTCCACGTGGTTTGACCACCGTGGGTTGGCCCCACTTGAGATATGGGATCGTCTCGCTAGTGATTTGGTATCACACGATGGGTTGGCCCCATCATCATCGGATTTGTGACTACGGTCACGGTGCTTTGGTAGCACATCGTGTCTTTGGGACACCAAAGTGGTTTGGTACCACAATGATGGATATTGTGTCTTTGGGACACCAGTGTTTTGGTAACACATTGTGACTATATGTCACCAGTGGTTTGGCACCACCGGTGGTTTGGTACCACACGGGGTAGAAAAGGCGATATGGATGGTTAGGATCGGGTTGCATTAATTATGTTGCTATGTATGATGTGTGTAGTATGTTGTTTCTTGGGAGCGGGATTTGCACATTGAGTCACTCGACTCACCCTCTCCTTTGATTTTTCGGGTGACTCGTAGATGCGGACTTGGGGTAAGGATGGACTCGAGGTGCTTATGCCATCTTTGAATAAAGTTCTTACTCGAGACTCTACTATTTGGGTACTTTAGCTTATTACTTTAAATTGGGTTTTATTTCGGATTGTAAAAGGCCTTTTTAAGTTATGTTTTATGTTGTCTATGTTTTAAGTTGGTTTTTATATGCCTTAACAAAGTAACTTGGAATAAGTTTTACTAAAAGTGGAAAGTCAATGTTTCAAATTATAACGCAACGTGTTTTTAAACTATACCATCTGTATCGCACTAAGTTCACGATAAACAAATACTAAAAGGTTTCCAAATCAAACTTATGGTCTCCTAAGTTCTAAAGTGTTTTATGTATCAATGAGAAACTAATGGGGTTTTAAATGGTAATAACCCGTGTTAACTACACATTTCGCTAAGTTTTCAAAATCTTCGTATCAAATACATCAACCGTTTTTTTAACAAGACTACTCAAATTTGTTTCAAACACATCGTGTTTCCACTCGACTTTTAAACGGAAAATCGATCTCTCAAAAGCATTTTCCCGTAGCATACCGCATTCGGACGTGGTGTCTTGTCCAGGGTTTGGGGTGTTACATTTGTGGTATCGTGAGCCAAGTTCAAAGGCTGGCTGTGGGCCCGAGGCCCAAAAAGGTTTTCAAAAAGTCTGTTTAAGTGTTTGTTTTGAAAGTATGGTTTGAAAGGCATGGCACCGAGTCTCCGGCACTGATTCGCCTGTAAGTACCCGTACTATTACTTGTGATTTGATGATTAGCGTGAGTATGCTACTTTAGAGATTGAGACCGATAGGATTCGTGAACTCGCGAGAACAAATCCTCTTTAATGTTCATAAGACTTGCTTTTAAACAAGTGGAATAAATATCGATGCATAAAATTCCTTAACGGATCGTAGAAAGATTTGACATGAGCACTCGAGGCGGACGTGGCCGTAATACTCGTGGTAGAGGTAGGGTAGAATGATCGCTTCGAGCCCGTAGGATCAGGCGCAGGTTCGAGAAAATGAGATACCGATTCCGCCACCGGTGGAGGTGGTGAGTTCCAAGATCGAGGGGACGACGCAGTGTCACGAGCGATCTTTGCGAGTGTTGGAAAGGGTAGCTGGGCGGTGGTGGTGCAGGGAGTTAGGAAATCTGTTCTGAGCGACTTCGGGCCAATGGGGCCGAATTCTTCCGAGGTGTCTCTGGGTTGCTCCTAGCTTTCGCTGAATATTGGTGGAGGCAACCGAGCGGATCATGGATGATCTGGACTTGATGGTGAAGAGAAGTGAAGGGTATCGATCGCTTCTCGGGATGAGTCATATCGGTGGTGGCTCACGGTTCGGGATAGTGTGGCAAGCAGAGGATTTGACATGGGATTACTTTGAGTTGCATACCAAAAGAAATACATCGGGGCTAGTTATATCGACTCCCAAAGAAAGGCATTTCGAGGCTTGTTCGAGGAGTAAGTCCATTTCTCGAGTCACAGGTGAGTTCCTGGTGAGTAGGTATGCCGGAGGCATTGTAGCCACCGAGCATGAGAGGTGTGTTCGTTTCGAGGATGGTCTGCGAGACGAGTTGAGGTGCTGATTGCTCCTCGGCAGAACGCGAGTTCTTTGTCTTAGTTGAGAAGGCTAAGGTAGCCGAAGGTGTTAAGGAGTCCGTGAGACGAGCATGGGGGAGTAGGCTTAAGAGGAGCCGGGTCTTACGGGTTCGTCGGGTAACCCGCGAGAAGAGGGCTAGACCGAGTGAGCGTAATCGATCGCTAGGGTTGTTGCCGCTAGGCGAGGACCGCCGCATGATGTAATCGATGTGGGAAATCTCATTGGGGTGGTTGCCGGGGTGGTGGAAAAGGTTGCTTCGAATGTGGTTCTCTGGATCATCGCATTAGGGATTGTCCGCGTAGGATGGCCAGGATTGGCCGGAGAGTCGAGCCGTGTCGATTCGAGAGGTAATGGACCGCCACCGCAGAGGGGCCGTGGTAATGGTAGAGGTGGTAATGGTTCAGTCGGGCCGTGGAGCACCGGGCGGAGGTGCGGTGGTTTTGATGCTAGACGGCTGGATTGGTATATCCGCGAGGCGCCGAGAGGAGGGCGACGACCGGACGTCATAACCGTGACGTTCTTGATTTTTGGTACCCCTTATAACGCTTTAATTGATGTGGGTTCTACGCACTCTTATGTTGCTAGTAGTATAGTCGAGACAATGGACTTAGACTCGAGATATCTTCTAGGCGGATGATCGTGATTAGTCCGTTAGGTCACTCTGTAGTAGTAGATAAGTTGTTTAGAGATGTACCTCTAGAACTCCAAGGGGTAGTATTTTTCTTGATCCGATGGAACCGCCGTTTGGGGAGTTCGATCCGATTCTTGGGATGGATTGGTCGGTTAAGTACCAGCGAGGTTGGATTGCGCGACCAAGCGCATGGTTCTTAAGACGGTTGATGGTGATGAGGTGGCTATGATAGGTAATCGGAGGATTACTTATCAAATGTGGTATCCGCTTTGAAAGCGGAGAAGATGGTCGGGAAGGGTCGCTGGCGTATGTAGTTCATGTGTATGCCTTGGAGGCTAGAGAGTCCTTTGTTGAGAAGGTTAGCATCTTGTTAAGGAATTTCTTGATGTGTTTCTGAGGAGCTTAGGGTTTGCCGCCAGATCGTGAGGTAGAGTTCGGGATTGATCTGTTGCAGGATCGCGCCGGTGTCTATTGCTCCGTATAGGATGGCGCGCGAAGGAGTTGGTGGAGCTTAAGGCTCGAGATCCAGGAGTTATTGGATAGAGGTTTCATCGGGCCAAGTGTTTCGCCGTGGGCGCGCGGTACTCTTTGTCAAGAAGAAAGATGGCTCGATGCGGATGTGCATAGACTACTTGATTGAACAAGTCGACGATTAAAAACAAGTATCCGTTGCCACGGATAGATGACTTGTTTGATCGGTGAAGGGTCTTCGCGGTATTTTCAAGATCGACTTGAGGTCCAGGTATCACCGTTAAAGGTTAAGGAGGCGGATATCCATAAAAGCAAAGTGTTTCGGACTCGGTATGGGCACTACGAATTTACCGTAATGCCGTTCGGGTTGACTAACGACCGCCGTGGCGTTTATGGATATGATGAACAGTGTGTTTCAAAGAAAGTATCTAGATCGGTTCGTGGTGGTTTTCATAGACGACATCTTAGTATACTCAAGGACAGAGGAAGAGCATGATGCGCATTTGAGGGTGGTGCTGCAGATTTTGAGGGAAAAGCAACTCTATGCTAAGTTCAGTAAGTGCGAGTTCTGGCTTAGAGAAGTGACGTTCTTAGGTCATGTAGTGTCGGCTGAGGGGATTCGTGTAGATCCTCGTAAGATTGAGGCAGTCTTGGATTGGAAGCCACCTAGGTCGATGGGTGAGATTCGAGTTTTTCTGGTTTGGCCGGATACTACCGAAGGTTTGTCGAGGGTTTCTCGTTAATAGCGTGCCGATGACCAAGTTGTTAAGGAAAGAGGTTCCGTTTGTATGG
Organism: Gossypium sturtianum; assembly: GCA_025698515.1. Taxonomy (NCBI): domain Eukaryota; kingdom Viridiplantae; phylum Streptophyta; class Magnoliopsida; order Malvales; family Malvaceae; genus Gossypium; species Gossypium sturtianum. The sequence continues at coordinate 90,569,947 of CM046955.1, forward strand.
ACCGAGAAACAACAGAAAGCTTCGATAAGTTAAAGAAGATTTTGACCGAGGCTCGGTTCGATTCAACCCGAGGTGGTAAGGAATACACAGTTCATCGCGATGCATCACATACGGGCTTGGGTTGTGTGTTGATGCGGGGAAGGTAAGGTGGTGGCTTACGCTTCCCGGCGGTGAGGCCACACGAGGTCAACTATCCGACGCACGATTTGGAGCTAGCGGCTGTAGTGTTCGCCTTTAAAGATTTGGAGGCACTACTTGTATGGAGAGAGATCGATAGTCTACACGGATCATAAGAGTCTCAAGTATCTACCGACTCGAAGGACTTGAATTTGAGGCGGCGTAGATGGGTCGAATTGTTGAAAGATTATGACCGCCGATTGAGTATCATCCGGGTAAGGCTAACGTGGTAGCGCACGCGTTGAGCCGTAAGGTTGTTTCGGACTTAAGAGCTTTGTTTGCCCATTTGAGTTTGTATGACGACGGAGTATTCTCGCGAGCTACGAGATTAGCCTACTTGGGTTGAGCGATCGAGAGAAACAGATTGTTGGATGAGGTTACGAGTGCGCGAAGGTTGCAAGTGCTAGATGGTGGTTTGGAGGGTTACAGATTTGTCTAGTGACGAGGTTACGTGTTTTCAAGGTAAGGCTTGTATGCCCAAAGATGTTGAGCCGAGGAGAAGATTCTTCAGACGCACATAGCGATCCTCATGCTATGCATCCCGGAGGTAGCGAGAATGTATAAGGATCTTAGAGAGCGATTTGGTGGCACGGGTTGAAGAAAGAGGTGTCGAGTTTGTTGGGAAATGTCGACTTGTCGCCAGTCAAGGTGAACATCGATTTGCCGTCGGGTTTGCTTCACTGTGAAAATTCCGCAGATGGAAGTGGGAGAGGATAACCATGGATTTTGTCGGTGGGTTACCGCCACGCCAAGCGAGAAGGATTCGGATTTGGGTAGTGGTGGATCGTCGACTAAATCGGCTCACTTTATTCCGGTGAGGTTGACTACTCACTTGAAGCTAGCGGCCGTATGTTTCGGAGATCGTGAGGTTGCACGGTGTGCGATTTCGATAATCTCGGATAGGGATCCCGTGTTTACGTCAAGGTTCGGAAAGCACCGCATCGAGCCTCGGGTACTCGTTTGGATTTCAAAGACGGCTTTTCACCCATGATCGACGGACAATCGTAAAGGGTTATTCAGATCTTAGAGGATATCTTTGAGAGGTTGTGTCTTGGATTTCAGAGGTAATTGGGAGGAGTTTCTACCATTAGGTGAGTTTGCCTACAACAACGATTACCAAGCGAGCATCAAGATGGCACCGTATGAGGCGTTATATGGTAGGAAGTGTCGCTCACCTACATGTTGGACGGAGTTGGGTGAACGTCAATTGTTGGGACCCGAGTTGGTAGGCGAGGAGGCGAGGACAAGGTCAAAGTGATTCGAGACTCGATTGAAGGAAGCTTCGGAATGGCGAGAAGTCCTATGCCGATCTTAAGCGAAGAGATATAGAGTTTCTTTGTAGGGGATAAAGTTTTCTGAAGGTTTCACCTTGGAAGAAGGTCTTGAGGTTCGGGAAGAAGGGCAAGCTTAGTCCGAGGTTCATTGGGCGTATAAGGTATTGAGGCGAGTTGGGCGGTGGCGTATCGGCTTGAGTTGCCAGCAGAGCTTAGCGATTCATGACGTCTTTCACGTTTCGATGCTTTGAGGTATCGTCGAGATCCGTCGCATGTGGTAGCAAATGAGGAAATCGAGGTGAATCCAGTTGGACGGTGGAAGAGGAACTGTGCGCATTCTTGATCGGGATGTGAAGGTTCTGCGTAGGAAGTCTGTGCCTTTGGTTAAGGTACTTTGGCGGAATCATGGTATAGAAGAAGCGACATGGGAACCCGAGGATGCGATGAGACAACCCAATACCCGCAACTCTTTTGATCGTAATTTCGAGGTCGAAATTATTTTTAAGGGGGTAGAAGCGTAATATCCCGGGTTAGGGGCTATTTCTTTTGTCATGGCATGTTCTGCATGTTGTTAGTATGCTAGGTTGCTATCTCTATGTTTTTGGGGCTTAATTATAGCCTAGGTGTATGCCACGAGTGGTTGGGAGAATTTTAGTTTTTAGGCTTTATAGGAAGGGGAGCCGAGGTAGTGGGGTTTAAGAAAATAAATGGTGGTTTCTTTGCACAAAAGAAGTGTTAGCAAAGTGGCAAAGCAAGGCGCCACTTGGAGCTTGTGTGTGGCGTCATTTGCAAGGGAGGGAGGTCCGGTGTTCGAGCAAGCAGAGTCCCCTTTTGTTACCTATTTTGGACGGCATGGGAGTAGAGGTAGAGAGCAACTAGAACACTACCTTGGACCAAGTCTTCATATTCAAATGAGGGTGGAGAGCATTTGTTGGAGGGAGACTTGGTCATGTAGTTTGAAATGTGAGGAGTGGAGTGAATGGGGGATTCTTGGCCGAATTTTGTGGGGTGTTGGAGTGGGGTGTGGACGGTTTGGTAGAGAGAAGGAGGTGTGCCGAAATGCACTTCTCATTTTGTGCATTTTCGGCCAAAAGCATTTGGGAAGCAATTCTCTCCTTGTGCCTTACCAAAACCGAAAGTTTTAGTACTTGCCGAATTGTTCTTTGCTCATTTTTGTTTTCTAATTTTCCTTTGCTAGCCGAATGTCACCTTGAAGACACACCGTGGTTTGTTTTCTTTCACTTTTACTTTTGGCCGAACCTAGCATTCCTCTTTCATTCTTTTTCTTTTCTCTTTGAAACTCTAATAGCCGAATATTCTCCTCCTCATCTTCTTTTCTTTTGTCCATTGTAAGCCGAATTCTCCATTTCCTTTCTCCTTTCTTTTTGTGCCGAAACTCTACCCATTTACAATCTTTTTCTCTCCTTTACACTAAAGCCGAATTTAAGGATATTAAAACACACTGAAGCCGAATTCTTTTCTCCTATTGTAGCCTTGGCCGAATCTCTTGTGGTTCCCTCCTAGAAGTCATAGTTTGGCCGAATATTGGGTGTTGGTAAGTGCAAGGCCGAATGGCCATATCTTCCTCTTGCGATCTTTGTTGGTTATGGTTTGGTTAAGGGCCGATTATGGTCGGAGTTGGAAGGGTGTTAACCGTTTGGTTTAATCTCTTCGTTATAGGGTCTTTGAATTGCGGAATCAAGCAAGAGGAGTCATTTTCGTTGACCGAATTGGTGAGTTGGGGGTAAGCGATTGGGTTGTTAGTTCATTCTTTTAATTTCGTTTAATCGGGAGTTGTAAATGATTAACCGTTCTCTTGTGAAGGTGTGACCGATTGTGGGTAGAAGAACCACTGTGGTTCGGGTTTGGTAGGGAATCAAACCAAGTGAAGGTGATGATCCGATATTAACCCCTTTGGTTGAGTGTCTTTGGCCGAATGGTCTTAGTGCCTAATCCTATGTTGGCCAATTGTTGTAGGAGCTAGTAACCGGAAGGGACTTAGAGCGCTTTTGTCGGGATTGTTAAACTCGAGTATACGTGTGTGTAACTAACACACTCTCTACTTAGTAACGTTGTTAATAAACTTGATTGCTTAATAAGATTGAAACAGTGAGAAGGATGATTGGATACCCAAAAAAAGGGTATGTGTACGATTCGGGTAAGTCTGTTTCTATGATGAGTATTAATGATAATACATGATACCATGATTTATATTATGCATGTTATGTGTTGTAATGCTTGATATGTGGGCATGATATGCATGGCTTGTATGAGATGCATAATCCCATGAGTATGATATGTGTGGGTGATACGAGAGGAGGGAGCAAGTGGTATATTGTGTCGACGAGCACGGTGTTGCTTTGGTAGCACACTTTGTGACTTTGGGTCACGCAGAGGTTTGGCACCTCCAGAGGTTTGGTACCTCGGCGTCTCGTCCCAAAGTGGCTTAGTACCACGGTGGGTTGGCCCCACAAATGATTATACGGGATTGACGCCGGTGTTTTGGTAACACACGATGGGTTGGCCCCATCACCGGATTTGTGACTACGGTCACGGTGCTTTGGTAGCACACTCGTGTCTTTGGGACACCAGAGGTTTGGCACCTCATTGCGACTTGTCCCCGTGGTTTGACCACCGTGGGTTGGCCCCACTTGAGATATGGGATCGTCTCGCTAGTGATTTGGTATCACACGATGGGTTGGCCCCATCATCATCGGATTTGTGACTACGGTCACCGGTGCTTTGGTAGCACATCGTGTCTTTGGGACACCGGTGGTTTGGTACCACAATGATGGATATTGTGTCTTTGGGACACAGTGTTTTAGTAACACATTGTGACTATATGTCACGGTGGTTTGGCACCACCGGTGGTTTGGTACCACACGGGGTAGAAAAGGCGATATGGATGGTTAGGATCGGGTTGCATTAATTATGTTGCTATGTATGATGTGTGTAGTATGTTGTTTCTTCGGGAGCGGGATTTGCACATCTTTGAGTCACTCGACTCACCCTCTCCTTTGATTTTTCGGGTGACTCGTAGATGCGGACTTGGGGCCTGGATGGACTCGAGGTGCTTATGCCATCTTTGAATAAAGTTCTTACTCGAGACTCTACTATTTGGGTACTTTAGCTTATTACTTTAAATTGGGTTTTATTTCGGATTGTAAAAGGCCTTTTTAAGTTATGTTTTATGTTGTCTATGTTTTAAGTTGGTTTTTATATGCCTTAACAAAGTAACTCGGAATAAGTTTTACTAAAAATTTGGAAAGACAATGTTTCAAATTATAACGCATAGCGTGTTTTTAAACTATACCATCGGGTATCGCACTAAGTTCACGATAAACAAATACTAAAAGGTTTCCAAATCAAACTTATGGTCTCCTAAGTTCTAAAGTGTTTTATGTATCAATGAGAAACTAATGGGGTTTTAAATGGTAATAACCCGTGTTAACTACACATTAAGCTAAGTTTTCAAAATCTTGGGTATCAAATACATCAACCGTTTTTTTAACAAGACTACTCAAATTTGTTTCAAACACACCGTGTTTCCACTCGCTTTTAAACGGAAAATCGATCTCTCAAAAGCATTTTCCCCGTAGCATACCAGATTCGGACGTGGTGTCTTGTCCGGGTTTGGGGTGTTACACTCTCTGTTTGGTGTGTTCGGTTGGACTGGCTCTTATGAGCATCTGTCTGGTGCGTTTCGGTTGAACTAGCTCTTATGAGCATTTGGTCTGTTTTCGTTTATTTGACGATGTACTCTTATCCGTAAGTCGTTCTTCGAGTTGAAATCTCAGTAAGGTAATTTTTTGAGTAATTTTGATGAAATCTATATATATCTGAGCTTTGAATTTATCGTTTACGATTTACCAATTGAGATTGTGGATGGCAGGAAACTTTCATGGTTGTAGTTACTTTTGAATTGTCATACTTACTTCGGTAAGATTTATTGTTTTATTTAGTCGAACTTACTAAGCTTCATTGAGTTTACTAGTTGAAATATTTGATTTTGTAGATACTTGGAAGGTTGAACGATCGGATCAACGCTCAAGTCACACTATCCAACTTATTTCGGTAGTCTTTGGAATGTTTGACTCAGTTTATATGGCATGTAATAGGCTTTTGTGTTGTTATTACTAAATTTTTGGTTTATGTAAATATGATGCATGATCTTTTGTGTAAATGGTTAACTTATATAATACATGAGAATGAGGTATAGTTTTTATGCTAGTATGAATGATATGTGTTAAGGAATGGTTGTGATTGAGGTACCTTTGATAGGTATATAGTTAGGTATTAGCTTGAATGGATTGATGAGTTGAATTGATGTTTATTTTGATGTAGAGTTATATATATACTTGTCGTACCAATGAGGCTACATTGGTTAGGTACTTAATAGGTTGATTTTGGTGTATTTTTAGCTTGATTAATGTCATTTTAAATAGGTATTTTGGTTGCCAATTGAGTTTCTTAAGGTCCAAACAAACTTGAAATGGTAAACTTGTGTTTTGAGGTTCATTTTGGGTCCACACGGCCTAAAACATGGGCGTGTGTCTCAGCCGTGTGTGACATATGGCCATGCGACACTGCTGTGTGTCCCCTATAGGTTAAAGGCATGCAAGTCAAGCAGTTACACGGCCTAGCACACGGCCTGGCACAAGGGCGTGTGAGGCCATTTCAAGAGTTACACGGCCTGGCACACGGGCGTGTGGCTTGGCCGTGTGACCCAAGTCAGAGAGTTACATGGGCATGGACACAGGCTGGGACACGGCCGTGTGACCCCTACAGTCCAAAATTTTTAACTTTTTCCTAAACTTTCAACATGTTTCTGATTTAGTCCCGAATTGTTTCTATAGTATTTTTAGGGCCTCGAGGGCCCGATTAAGGAACATTATGAATGTATTTGAATGAAATTAGATTATGATTGCATTGATGTATGAATTGAATGATTTACTGTTTCATTTGTTCAGTAATGCTCTGTAACCGTATTCTAGTGATGGATACGAGTTAGGAGTGTTACAAACTCAATGGTTATCTAACATTTAACTTGTTGGAAAAAATTCGATTCAAAAGTGGTTTTTGTCACAACAGAAAATTACAAATTTGAAAACTAAATCGGTTTGTGATATTTATAGTGATAATTATTTCCCTAAAAGTACTTATGCTTTGTGCAAGATGAATCCTAAACATTCCTGACTTTCAACTGAACAACCTTATCCGCTATTCTTGTACCACGACTCGCTTCAAGTGTGAGCTCGAACAATCATGAATCAAACACAAAATCAGAAATTATTTGCTTACTTTCAATAGGAAAGTAAATCTTTCTCTTTATAGAAACCGGTAGAATTGTTATTCTCGGAAAATAAAATTTATACTTAGAAAATAAATTATCACTATTTTTGGGCAGAATAATAATATCTCAAAGTTGTATGTATTTAGCCTTACCAATTCCATACTATTGTATGGCATGTAAGATTTGTAAAATAAATCTAAAATAAAACTGAATAAATCAGGATCTATCATGTCAAATCATCAAGAATAAATTAAGAATAAAACTAAATGCGGAAGCATACCTGAATCCATGAATTCCTTGAAGTTTTACTGAATTTTGGGGATTCGATCTTCCAAATTAGCATACAAGAAATTCAGAGAATATCTGCTCTCTCTTCCCTAATAATGGGATATTAGAAAATATATCTTGTGTGTAATTTGGGGACCATAACCCTAATATTTATAACCTTGGCATATTAGTTCTAATCAAATTTTAATTAGCCCATCATTAATTAGAATTTGATTAGAACTCAATTACTAGAGTATCTACACATATTTGACCCATACTTTATTTAATAATTAAAGCCCAATAAAATTCTAACCAAATTAGATCACTTTTAATTTGGGCTAACCTATCATGATAGTAAATAATAACATGTAATTACCCTTATAATATATGTGATGTCAATATTTTCCAACAATCTCCCACTTGGACCACATATATATACTAATTACTCTATAATTATATGTCATTATATAACCTTATGAGCTCAAAATTTTACTATCATATCCAAAAGGTATTCCGGACAATCTCGTCCATTAATTATGTTAACATAGAACCAAGGTGACTTTCGTTACATATATCGTAACTAAATCCATCCATGATCACGCATATTAACACAACCAAATGACATAGATCATGTATGCATGCGTAGCATGGAAATTACATGCAATATGATCTAAACATGTCTATTGCCAACTGGTCCTCTTTAAACTTAAGTGAGGTCAGTTTCAAAACAATAAACATAGTGGATAAATTGAATACTTCATTTCTGATCAGAAAATAACCAAATACATAAATGTCTGAAAACAAATAAAATATAAACTCCCACTAAATCATGATATCCTCAAACAATATAACACCCATGTGAGCAGTGTGCTCATGAAAGACCTTGGGTGGTAAACCTTTTGTGAGTGGATCCTCTATCATGGAGTTTGTCCCAATGTGCTTTATGGATATTTGACCATTTTGCACTCTTTCTTTTACAACTAGGAACTTTATGTCAATGTGCTTTGACTTAGATGAACTCCTATTGTTATTGGAATACAGCACTGCTGACTTATTGTCACAAAATAATTTGAGTGGTCTTTCTACATTCTCCAAAATGCCCAGCCCTGTGACAAAGTTCCACAACCATATTCCATGGTTTGATGCCTCATAGCATGCTACAAACTCTGCTGCCATAGTGGACGAAGCTACAAGTGTCTGTTTGACACTTTTCCAAGATATAGCTCCTCCAGCTAATAGGTAAATATAGCCTGATGTAGATTTCCTACTATCTTGGCACCTACCGAAATCAGAATCAGAATACCCTATGACCTCCAAAAGATCTGATCTCTTATAAGTAAGCATGTAATCTTTTGTTCTCTAAAGATATCTCATAACCCTTTTGGCTGTTATCCAATGGTCTATACCAGGGTTGCTTAAATATCTGCCTAACATCCCAACAATGTACGAAATGTCCGGATGCGTACATACTTGAGCATACATTAAACTCCCAACAGCTGATGCATAGGGAATCTTTTGCATTTCCTAAATTTCAAGGTTACTTTTAGGGCATTGAGTAATACTAAATTTGTCTCCTTTAGCGACAGGGGTGTCACCTGGTCTACAACTCTGCATGCAAAACCTTTTGAGTACTTTATCGATATAGCTCTTTTGTGATAATCCAAGAATACCTCGAGATCTATCTCGATGTATCTAAATTCCTAAAACAAAAGTGGCGTCCCCAAGATCTTTCATCTCAAAATGCCTAGATAAAAACCTCTTGGTTTCATGCAATAAGCCTATATCATTAACGGCAAGCAAAATGTCATCAACATATAGAACCAGAAATATGTACTTACTCCCATTGAATTTGTGATACACACAATCATCAACAATATTCATCTCAAAACCGAATGAAGCAATTATTTGATGAAACTTGTGGTACCATTGACGGGAAGCTTGTTTGAGTCCATAAATGGATTTTGTCAATTTGCAAACCATATTCTTTGAGTCTTCCGACTCAAAATTTTCTAGTTTCACCATATAAATTGTTTCTTCAATGTCACCATTAAGAAACATAGTCTTAACATCCATCTGATGTAACTCAAGATCAAAATGAGCAACAAGCACCATGATTATCCTGAAGGAGTCTTTTGATGAAACTGGAGAGAAAGTCTCTGTAAAATAATTACCTTCTTTTTGAGTATATCATTTAGCTACAAGACGCGCCTTATACCTCTCCACATTACCATTTGCATCCCTCTTGGTTTTAAATATCCATTTACAACTAATTGGTTTTGCACCTTCAGGTAATAGGACAAGTTCCCAAACTTTATTGTCTTGCATAGATTTATACTCATCTTTCATGGCATCAATCCATTTTTGAGAATTAGAACTTTTCATGGCTTGATGAAAGTTGATTGGATCATCTTCCATCATTCCATTATTATCCTCATGTTCTTGGAGAAATACAATATAATCATTTGGAATAGCATTTCTCATTTCTCTTGTGGACCTCCTTAATGGCACTTGTTCTTGAGGTTGTTGAGTTTGTTTTTCTAGAACAATTACCTCATTTTGAATGGGGAGTTGTTCTACATTGTCTTGTAGAGGTTCTGGATTCACTTCTTGATCAATTATAGCTATAAGAACTTGAACATCGTCAAAAGTGATAGTAGGAATTGAGTTAGAATCCAATTCCTCCTCAAAAGCAATGTCTCTAACCTTATTTCTCCCCCCAAACTCAACATCCTCAAAAATTGTTGCAGTTCCCATCTCAAAAATATTTCTTATTATGGGATCATAAAATTTATAGCCCCTAGATCGCACAGAATAACCAATAAAGTAGATGCTTACTGTTTTGGAGTCCAATTTCTTTTCATGTGGCCTATAAGGCCTTGCCTCAGCTGGACATCCCCAAATGTGAAAGTGCTTTAGACTAGGCTTTTGACCTGTCCAAATCTCATAAGGTGTTTTTGTAACTTCTTTGTTGGGTACTCTATCAGAATGTAAGCTGCTGTCTTTAATGCTTCTCCCCAGAGGGACTCAGGTAAGGTAGAATGAGCAATCATGCTTACCATATTCTTAAGAGTTCTGTTTTGTCTTTCAGCTACACCATTCATACTAGGTGATCCTGGCATGGTGTACTGTGGGACAATACTGCATTCCTCTAGGAATTTCACAAATGGTCCTGGACATTGTTCACCTGAGCCATCATATCTACCGTAGTACTCACCACCATAATCAGATCTGATGTTTTTAATCCTTTTGCTGAGTTGATTCTCAACTTCAGCTTTATAAGCTTTGAACACGTCCAAAGACTGAGATTTCTCATGAATGAGATATAGGTACCCATAACGTGAGTAATCGTCTATGAATGTTATGAAATATTGTTGACCATTCCAGGATGCCGTAGGGAATAGCCCACAAATATCTGTATGAATTAATTATAAGACGTCTGAAGATCTGTTGGCACCCAATCTCTTAGTTTTGATATGTTTTCCCTTAATGCAATCGACACAGACATCAAAGTCTGTGAAGTCAAGGGACTCTGAAATACCATCAGACACAAGGCGTTCAACTCTAACTTTTGAGATATGACCTGATGTGTCTAAAATTAACTATGACCACAATAAAGGCAAGCGCACCTATTGTTTAATACTATAGTTATGGTAAGACCAGTAATATCGTATCCACAAGGACCAAGAGTACTAGTAGTTACTATCTTTTTATTATTCAGCCCAAGTAATGGAGTGATTTCTTTTAAACTAAAACTAATTAAACACGACAATAAAAGAATTGGGAAAATACTTTTAGACGACTTATGTGATAGGCAATACCTAAGGAAGAATCCACCTAGACTTCACTTATTACTTTTGATTCATACGATTTATTCACTTGTCTTAATCCGTAGAAATCCCTGATTTATGTTAATATCTCTCTTGAGACTAAAAACAACTTACTCTAGGTTGATTAATTGAAATCTCTTTCTAATTAAAACCCCTATTATCGCATTAAATCGATCTATGGATTCCCTTATTAGATTTGACTCTAATCTGGCAGATTTTCGTCGCCTTATGTTTAGGGTTGCAATCAACTCCGCTTAATTATGTTGATCTACTCTTAAACAGGGACTTTTGCTCCACTGAATAAGCACATTCGACTTGAATCAATAACCTGAATTATCAAAATAAGAATAAAAACTCACAATTAAGAATAAGAACAAGTATTTATCTTATAAATCAAATAGTAATAAGATCCGTCTTAGGTTTCATCCCCTTAGGTATCTAAGGGATTTAGTTCATACTGATAGAAGGAAACATCTCAAAATAAGGAAAACTACAAAACATAAGATAACCCAAAAACTTCTAAAGAACTTGATGGGAGATCCTTAGTCTTGATGGAGATCCTTCCTCCAAGCTGCTTCCGACAGCTGTCTTCGAGTATTTCCTGTGTTCTATTCAACGTCCCCTTTTAGGTCATCCCCTAGGGTGTTTATATAGACTTTGGAACGTCTTTCTTCGCCCACAAGTAACCTTTTCCGGATAGAATTAGTCTTTGATACGGCAGGGACACGCCCGTGTGACACGCCCGTGCTCGATAGCCTTAGGCCGTGCTCGCTCCTGCTCACCACACACGACCGTGTGGTCTGCCCGTGGACGATAGTCCAGGCCGTGGTTGATCCTGCTCGTAACACACGGCCGTGTCCAATGGCCCAGGCCGTGGTGAATTCCTAGGTAGGCTCATTTTGTCCCTTTTCGACCCGTTTTTCGTTCTTTTCGACTCCCTAAGCTCTCCTGAGTGTAAAACATGAAATTAAGAGATTAGGAGCATCGAATTCATCAATTCTAATGAAAAATCATCCAAAAATAAGCTAAGCATGGGGTTAAAATATGTATAAATTATGGTTTATCATGACCTAAGCACCTATGCCATAATGATGCTGAATTTTCCTTATTTAATTTGTGTTTTGTAACATCCTGAATTTATGGGCTTGTACATTTTGTGTGCTTAAAATATTAATTTGAGAGTTTGAGGTACAAACGGGGCTCAAATTGGGCTGAGGCCTTGTTTTAAATATTTTGTCCAGACACTCTAGGGGTTTAAATTGAAGTTTTAGTAGTTTAATAAGCATTTTGGGCTTGTGGCCCAGAGGAAATGGTGCTACTAGAAGGAAAAGGAGTTGGCGTCACTTGTGCATGAGGAGCGAAGTTTTAGGGCTAAAATTTGGCATTTAAATGAGCAAGGGGGGGACGGCACAAGGCTAAATTTTAGGGATTTTATTGTGTGGATAATAAGCAGATAAAGGCTATTTTTGAGGAGATAATAGATCAAAGATAGGAGCCATCTTTAAGTGTTTAATGCTAGCCGAAACTTTGAAGAATTTGAAAAGAAAGGGGCATTCGGTTTTGGCTTAAGGTGTATGTGCCGAAATTGCTAGCAAGTTCTCATTATTCTTCTCTTTTCTCTGCCGAAATTCCTACTCCATTCTTGCTCTTCTCTCTTTTCTTTTTGATGTAAATCAAAGCTCTTGAAGTCTCAATTGCCGAAACCCTGCTATTCTTTTCTTTTGGCCGAATCTCTCTACCCATTCCTTGCTTTTATTTTTCCAATTCTTTGTTCTTCTAAAAGCCGAAATCACTAAGATCTCACCTCCTAAAGTTGCCGAATCTTCTTTAGTGGAGCTTGTTTGTGCCGAATTTTGAAGGAAGCAATAGGTAAGTGTTGATTTCGGGATTTCAATGTTTTTTTTTTGGCTTTTCAAAGTCCCTAGCCGAATGGCTATTTAGAAACTAATCTCTTATTTCCCTCTTATTTTTGGCATTCTGGGATCTGAAGAGGAGTCAATCGCATAGATCTCTAAGTCATAAGTTTGGTAATACTTGAATCGTGGTACTTTCGAGATTTCAAGGTAAGGGAATCTATTGATTTTAGTGTGTAAGATCGGGTAAAACACTAACCATGGCCGATTATAGGAGAGGCCCTATTGTCACATCTTTTCGGCTTTTCGAGCAAAGTTGTAGATTGGTTTAGCAAGTGTATCGACATTAATCAGGTGTGTAACTTCTCACACCATTAGATTGAATGCTATTATGTATATACATATAAGTATAAATCTGCTATACTCTGTTAAATGCCGAAATCCGGGCATAACGTTTGAAAACCCGAGAAGGGGAAAGGATAAATATCAGGTTAGTGTTTTCTGCCATTCTTCAGTGAATGTTTCTGTTAAAAAGATATGTTTTGCATGTCGATTTCTATGTATGCTCGGGGTTGGGTGATTGATAAAAAAGGGAAGTGATCTATTCTGGTGGCTTATGCCATTTCAGCCTGGTGACTCTGTCACAACTCTGTTTCTGGTGGCTTCTGCCATTTCTGTAACACCCCAAACCCGGTCAACACACCATGACCGAATCTGGCATGTTACGGAGTGAAAATGTTTTGAGTAAAACAAGTTTGCCGATTTATTTCTATTGAAAACTCCTTTACCGTTTAAAAGGTTAGAAAACCCCGTGTAGAGTATAGTTGAAATCGTTTTTGGTTGCTTTAAAACCCGGAAAAACCCTCTTTTGTTGGAAATCCATTTGTTGTTTATAGTTTTGGAATACCTTTCGATACTTGTTAAAAACCAAGTGAGTTAAGCATAGTCGAGTTAAGAACCATTTGTGTTTGGAGTTGTTTAAGAAATTAAATTTGAAAACGTTGCTTTTTTACTGGTTATTTAAGCAAATCAAATTATTAAGCACATGCATAATCTAATCAAATAAAAGCAAGTATATATAAAAAAAACCCAAAATAATACTCAGCGGCCTTATTACAAAACCAAAACCAAATTTAAAGTAAATAAATAAAAACCGAAATTTTAATTTCAAGTCAAAACCCGAAAATAAGTTGCATGGCCACCTCGAGTCCTCCCCGGCTCTAAATCCGCGATCTAAGCCTCATCTGCAAAATATAGGGGAAGGGGTGAGTCATCGAGACTTAGTGTATAAATCCCCAACCCGATAGAATAGCACTTACACAAGTCATTAATAAAACATGCAAATCATGCAACCCCATAACCTAACCATTCGATCTCCTTTAACTACCCCGTGTGGTCAAAACCACTGGTGGTCAAAACCACTGGTAACCGTAGTCACAAATCAAGTGATGGGGCCAACCCATCGTGTGGTCAAAACCACTGATGACAATCTCGTAATCAACATGTGGGGCCAACCCACTGTGGTACCAAACCACTGGGACGAGTCACAATATCTATATGTGGTCAAAACCACTGGTGACCGTAGTCACAATATCATATATGTGGTCAAAACCACTGGTGGTCAAAACCACTGGGACTTAGTCACAAATAATAGTATCAAGACGGGGCCAACCCGTCGTGTGGTCAAAACCACTGGTGACAGTCCAAATAATTCTTCCCCCTCCTCTCAACAATCCCACCATCATGTCCATCTCAATCGTGGCATAATAACGTATGATGATGCAAATAACACATGGCATAGCATTAAACAATGACATGATAGCATATATCGGGATCCATAATCAAGGGACTTACCCGGAGTCCACGCTCATGCCCACAAGGCATAACTACCGGTTTCAATGGCTATTAATAGTAACATAAAAAACATATCATACTAACAAAGTGTGTAAGCGTTACACACCTGACTATTCGTAGATCTAATTGAAATCCCGAAACTACGCGAAACTAATGAGATCCCGAAATGTTTGCCTTCCCCCCTTTCCTACAATCGGCCAACACTTGTTAGTAACCAAAAGCCTATTCGGCTCAACTAGAAATCCCGAAAGATATGTCGCATGAAAGTAACACCTACCTTAATGTCGATTTGGTTTCCAACCAAATCCCGAAACTATGTGATGAACCTCCCTTGCAATCGGCCAAGCCCTAGCACTCAAACACGATTAGCCTTCGGCTTTGAAAGAATATGAAACAGATCCCAAAACGTTAGAACCCTTACCTAGATCGCTTAGCCAAATCCTGAAGATCCACTGTATTCGGCTACACTCCCCCCTTACAATCGGCTTTAACACATCATTAGGAATCTAAAAGCCATTCGGCCATAGCATGAATCCCGAAACCAAAAGAGTTTGTCGCCCCTTACCTTAATGAGTGATTCGCCACCAACCACCAAAGATCGGCACACCCTATTGATGTTAAGGGTTTCGGCTACCAACATAGAACAAGAATGAAGTTTAATATACAGATCTTTAATGGAAGGGAAGATAGAAGAGAAGTCACTTACCAAGAGATTCGGCTATGACTCAAAAAGGAACAGATAGATTCGGCACTTCAATAGAGACTAGATCACAAGAAAAGAGAAGAACATAAGGCCAAGGGTATTCGGCCAAACACTTGAAAGAAGAGAAGAAGAAGAGAACTCACAAGGTTTCGGCTTTCGAAGATGGTAAAGATGGAGAAGAAAATGGCTAACAAAGAATGAACCGAAAGGTAAAGAGAAGAAAAGGAGAGAATTGAGTTTCGGCTCTTCAAAGGGAGTTGCAAAATTGGTTTGGCCAAATGCCCAAGCTGCCGAAAGAGAAAAGAGAGAAAAAGCACTTTTAGGTTCGGTTTTGACACTAAACGAAAAAAAGAGAAAGACTCCCAAAGCTAGGCGAACATGCACCCTTACTTGGCCATTCAAATTCGGCACCCCCCTAGCTTCCAAATCCGATTACACCTCCTTCCCCAAAGTCTATAATTCGGCCAACTCCTTCAAATGAGTTTGAAAAGATTCAAACTCCTAAATTTCCTCCCCTACATCAGTTTAAATCCGTTTGACCCCTTCCATCTTTATCTTCCATAGTCCATCCTGAGCACTCCTCTTCCCTGCTTCTGGCGTGAAAAATAATAAGCAGAAAGGGATTTCTGCAGCTCGAACCCAAGCACTCCTTCCCTGCATGTGGCGTCACCCTCCTGGCACCTTAGTGGTGCCTCCTTTGCCACTTGCTCACTTGTTCTTTGTGTCACAACCTTCCACTAATTTCTTTTAACCCCCAACTTCGTTAGCTCCCTCCTCCTAAGCACTAAAACAAAATTTTAGCCATGACCCAGGCCTAACCCGAGGTCATGCCTAGACCCCCAAACATGTTAAACTAGCACAGTAGGCATATCAACACATGCAAACACACAAAATGCAGAGACCCCAATTTAAGGATATTACAATTCTACCCCCTTAAAAAAATAATTTCGGCCTCGAAATTACCTGGTCAGAAGAGTTGAGGGTATTGCTGCCGCATCGCATCCTCCGGTTCCCACGTGGCCTCCTCCGTACCATGGTTCCGCCATAATACTTTCACCAAGGGAAATGACTTCCTACGTAGAACCTTGACATCCCGATCCAAAATCCGTACCGGCTCCTCCTCGAAAGACAAGTCCGAGCTCACCTCTATCTCTGCAACTGGCACAACATGCGACGGATCTGATCGATAGCGCTTAAGCATTGAAACATGAAACACGTCGTGAATCTGACTTAACTCTGCGGGTAGGTCGAGCTGATAAGCTACTGGTCTCACTCGCTTCAACACTGTATATGGCCCGATAAACCTAGGGCTTAGCTTGCCCTTTCGCCCAAATCTCAACACCTTTTTCCATGGCGATACCTTCAGGAAGACCTTGTCACCCATTGCATACTCTATATCCCTACGCTTAAGATCGTAAGTAAGACTTACCGCCGTCCGATGCTTCCTTAAGACGAGTCCGAATCACCTTAACCTTATCCTCTGTTGTTGTCACCAACTCCGGACCCAACATCCGCGTTCACCCGATTCTCGTCCAACACGTCTGAGTACGACATTTCCGTCCATATAGTGCCTCATATGGTGCCATCTCGAATACTCGCTGATAAGCGTTGTTATAAGCGAACTCGCCAATGGTAGATACTCTTCCCAACTACCGCTGAAATCCAGAACACAGCCCCTTAATATATCTTCCAAATTTTGGATTACCCTCTCAAACTGTCCATCAGACTGCGGGTGAAAAGCCGTGCTGAAATCCAACCTCGTACCCAACGCCTGATGTAAAGCTTTCCAGAACCTCGACGTGAACCTGGGATCCCTATCCAAAATAATTGACACTGGCACTCCATGCAACCTTACTATCTCTGCCACATACAACTTGGCTAACTTCTGGAGCGAAAAGTCAACTCGGACTAGTATGAAATGAGCCGATTTAGTCAGACGATCCACAATTACCCAAACTGAGTCTTTCTTGCTAGGCGTAAGGGGTAACCCACTGAAGAAATCCATCGTAATCCTTTCCCACTTCCACTGCGGGATCTTTACCGGTTGCAACAAATGATCGACGACAGAATGGCGATACTCAGCTTTAACTTGCTGGCATGTCAGACACTTGCCCACAAACTCCGTTACTTCTCGCTTAAGACCTGGCCACCAAAACTGTTCCCTCAAATCCCGATACATCTTACTGCCTCCAGGATGCATAGCGTATGGGCTGCTATGAGCTTCCTGAAGAACCCGCTGTCTCAACTCAACGTCCTTGGGCATACATACTTTCCCTTGAAAACACAGTACTCCCTCACTGCCCAAACTGTAACCCTCCGATTCACCATTCTGCACTTGCGACCTCCGAGCACTCAAAACCTCATCTATCAGCTGTTTCTCCTTAACCTGATCAATCCAAGTCGGCTTTACTTGCAATTCCGCCAACAGACTCCCGTCGTCATATAGACTAAGGTGAGCAAACATCAACCTCAGATCTGCTACCACCTTACGGCTCAACGCATCAGCTACTACGTTAGCCTTACTCGGATGGTACTCAATCGAGCAGTCATAGTCCTTCAACAACTCGATCCACCTTCACTGCCTCAAATTTAAATCTTTCTGAGTCAAGAGGTACTTCAGACTCTTATGATCCGTGTAGACTATCGACTTTTCCCCATACAAGTAATGCCTCCAAATCTTCAAGGCAAAAACCACTGCAGCCAACTCCAAGTCATGTGTCGGGTAGTTACCCTCATGAGGCCTTAATTGCCGAGACGCATAAGCGACCACCTTTCCATCTTGCATCAGCATACACCCTAAGCCAGTATGCGATGCATCACAATAGACCGTGAATTCCTTTCCTTCCTCAGGCTGAATCAACACCGGAGCTTCAGTCAGAATCTTCTTTAACTTGTCGAAACTCTCTTGCTGTTTTTCAGACCACACAAACGGAACCCCTTTTCTCAACAACTTAGTCGGCACACATGATCAAAAAAAACCTCTACACAAACCTTCGTAGTATCCCGCCAAACCAGAAAACTTTGAATCTCTGCAACCGACTTAGGTGGTTTCCAATCCAACACTGCTTCAATCTTTCGAGGATCCACCCTAATCCCCTCAGCTGATACCACATGACCCAAGAAAGTTACCTCCTTAAGCCAGAACTCGCACTTACTAAACTTAGCGAATAGTTGCTTCTCCCTCAGAATCTGTAGAACCACCCGTAGATGCGCATCATGCTCCTCTTCAAATTTCGAGTACACCAAAATGTCATCTATAAACACTACGACGAACCGATCCAAGTACGACTGAAACACCCAATTCATCATGTCCATGAATGCTGCCGGCGCATTGGTCAACCCGAATGGCATCACCAGAAACTCGTAATGCCCATACCGAGTACGAAACGCCGTTTTATGGATATCAGTCTCCTTCACCTTGAGTTGATGGTACCCCGACCTAAGATCTATCTTAGAGAATACCGATGCACCCTTAAGCTGATCAAACAAGTCATCTATCCTGGGCAACGTATACTTGTTTTTGATCCTCAACTTATTCAGCTGGCGGTAGTCTATACACATCTACATAGTACCGTCTTTCTTCTTAACAAAAAGCATAGGTGCTCCCCAAGGTGATACACTCGGCTGGATGAAACCTCTGTCCAGCAACTCCTGAATCTGAGCCTTTAACTCTACCAATTCTTTCGGCGCCATCCTATACGGGGCAATAGACACTGGCGCGGTTCCGGGTAACAAGTCTATACCGAACTCAACCTCGCGGTCAGGGGGAAAACCTGGAAGTTCCTCTGGGAATACATCAGCAAACTCCCCCACAGTTCAGACATTCTCCACAGCTGCATCCTTGGCTTCCAAAGCACAGACATGCACCATAAATGCCTCACAACCTTTCCTAACCATTTTCTCCGCCTTCAGCGTAAAGACCACATTGGGTAGGTAATCTCTCCTATTACCTATCATCACCACCTCTTCACCTTCCACTGTCTTCAACACCATGCGCTTTGCTACGCAATCCAAACTGGCCTGATACTTTACTAGCCAATCCATCCCGAGAATCAGATCGAACTCCCCAAACGGCAGTTCCATCAAGTCAGCCAAAAACACGACCCCTTGAAGTTCTAGGGGTACATCCCTATATAGATTATTTACTTCTACAGAGTGACCTAGAGGGCTTATTACTGTCATCTCCCTAGAAGTAATCTCAAAGTCTAAGTTCATTGTTTTCGCTATGCTACTGGCAACATACGAGTGTGTCGAACCCACATCAATCAAAGCATTATAAGGTAGACCAAAGATTAAGAACGTACGGTTATGACGTCCGGTGCGTCGCCCTCCTCTCGACGCCGCCTCGCTGCGTGAGACCAATCCAGCCGTCTCGCCCCGCACCACCGCGCACCTCCGCGCGGTGCTCCACGGCCTCTACCAGAGCCATTACCTCCCCTGGCTAAACCACGGCCCCTCTCGTGTGCGACCATCCCTCCCGATGCGTATGCGATTCTCGATCCCGCATCGCAGCCTAGCCGATCTCTGTGGACAATCCCTCACTCGATGACTCATCGATCCACACTCAAAACATCCTCTCTTTTACGGTCCAACATTCTCCCGTGTGAGATTTCCCACACCGAGCACATCGTGGCGACCATTGATTGTTAGCAAAGCAGAGAGCCTAGCAGCTTGATTCGGCCCACCATACCTAGCCCTTTTCTGCTGATTCCCGGCAGACCCTGATGATCCAGAATTCCTTTTATTCCAACCCTTATCCTGATTCTCGCCTTTACGGACTTGTTTCACCTCCTCAAAGAACTTTGGCCTTTTCCACTAAGACCGCAAACTCTCTTTCCTGCTGTGGGGCAATTAGCATCCGCAGCTCGTCTCTCAGCCCATCCTCAAATCTGACACAGCGTTCATGCTCCGTGCCCACAATACCTCGTGCATACCGACTTAGCCGAAGAAATTTTGCCTCATTCTCCGATACAGTCTTACTTCCCCGGACCAGGTTCAGGAACGCCTTGCGCTGCGCATCAATGTAGCTAGCCCCAATATACTTCCTCTAATAGGCTGCTCTAAAGAATTCCCAAGTAATGTCATCCGCCATCGCTCCGTCCCTAACCGTGAGCCACCACTGATATGACTCATCTCGAAGCAAAGATACTATACCCTTCAACTTCTCCTCAGCCGAGAAGTCCAGGTCATCCATGATGCGTTCCGTCGCCTCCAACCAATATTCTGTCGTACTAGGTGCCACGCCGGATACACCTCTAAATACCTCTGCACCATTAGCCTTGAGTCGTTCGGACACAGATTTCCTAGCTCCCGTTCCAACGCCTGCACCCGCGACTCTCTCCAGAACCCGCAGCATTGCCTGTGACACTGCGTTATCACCACCCGTCTGATTCTGAAATTTCGCGCCCACAGCTGGCGGTGGTGGTACCTCATTTTTCGACCCATGTCCAGACCCGACCGGTTCTGACACTGTCATCCTACCTCTACCTCGTCCACGTATATTATGCCCACGTCCACGTGCACTCATGATTACCGATACAAATTGATCTGACTACAAGTTTTATGCATTAGACTTTATTCCACTGTTTATTAAAGCACAGTCTTATGAGAAGTTTAATACAGGGATTGTTTCGCAAGTTCATACCATCCTACCGTTCAGATCTCTAAAGTAGTTCCTACTACTATTTAATCATGCCCATATTATCATAATCATAACATCATAAGCAACAATTTGGGATACCTACCTGGGCGGATCGGCGCCGGAGACTCGGTGCCATGCTTTCCTAACCATCCTTTTTCCCATAAAGCCTTTCATAATACATTTTAAGACATTTTTGGGCCTCAGGCCCACAGCCGAGCTGTTGAACCTAGCTCTGATACCAAAATTGTAACACCCCAAACCCGGTCAACACACCACGACAGAATCTGGCATGTTACGAAGTGAAAATGTTTTGAGTAAAACAAGTTTGCCGATTTATTTCTATTGAAAACTCCTTTACCATTTAAAAGGTTAGAAAACCCCGTGTAGAGTATAGTTAAAATCGTTTTTGGTTGCTTTAAAACCCGGAAAAACCCTCTTTTGTTGGAAATCCATTTGTTGTTTATAGTTTTGGAATACCTTTCGATACTTGTTAAAAACCAAGTGAGTTAAGCATAGTCGAGTTAAGAACCATTTGTGTTTGGAGTTGTTTAAGAAATTAAATTTGAAAATGTTTCCTTTTTACCGGTTATTTAAGCAAATCAAATTATTAAGCACATGCATAATCTAATCAAATAAAAGCAAGTATATATAAAAAAAACCCAAAATAATACTCAGCGGCCTTATTACAAAACCAAAACCAAATTTAAAGTAAATAAATAAAAATTGAAATTTTAATTTAAAGTCAAAACCCGAAAATAAGTTGCATGGCCACCTCGAGTCCTCCCCGGCTCTAAATCCGTGATCTAAGCCTTATCTGCAAAATATAGGGGAAGGGGTGAGTCACCGAGACTCAGTGTATAAATCCCCAACCCGATAGAATAGCACTTACACAAGTCATTAATAAAACATGCAAATCATGCAACCCCATAACCTAACCATCTGATCTCCTTTAACTACCCCGTGTGGTCAAAACCACTGGTGGTCAAAACCACTGGTGACCGGAGTCACAAATATATAAGTTTGGTCAAAACCACTGGTGACCGTAGTCACAAATCAAGTGATGGGGCCAACCCATCGTGTGGTCAAAACCACTGATGACAATCCCGTAATCAACATGTGGGGCCAACCCACTGTGGTACCAAACCACTGGGACGAGTCACAATATCCATATGTGGTCAAAACCACTAGTGGCCGTAGTCACAATATCATATATGTGGTCAAAACCACTGGTGGTCAAAACCACTGGGACTTAGTCACAAATAATAGTATCAAGACGGGGCCAACCCGTCGTGTGGTCAAAACCACTGGTGACAGTCCAAATAATTCTTCCCCCTCCTCTCAACAATCCCACCATCATGTCCATATCAATCGTCGCATAATAACGTATGATGATGCAAATAACACATGGCATAGCATTAAACAATGACATGATAGCATATATCAGGATCCATAATCAGGGGACTTACCCGGAGTCCACGCTCATGCCTACAAGGCATAACTATCGGTTTCAATGGCTATTAACAGTAACATAATAAACATATCATACTAACAAAGTGTGTAAGCGTTACACACCTGACTATTCGTAGATCTAAGCGAAATCCCAAAACTACGCGAAACTAACGAGATCCTGAAAAGTTTGCCTTCCCCCCTTTCCTACAATCGGCCAACACTTGTTAGTAACCAAAAGCCTATTCGGCTCAACTAGAAATCCCGAAAGATATGTCGCATGAAGGTAACACCTACCTTAATGTCGATTTGGTTTCCAACCAAATCCTGAAACTATGTGATGAACCTCCCTTACAATCGGCCAAGCCCTAGCACTCAAACACGATTAGCCTTCGGCTTTGAAAGAATATGAAACAGATCCCAAAACGTTAGAACCCTTACCTAGATCGCTTAGCCAAATCCCGAAGATCCACTGTATTCGGCTATACTCCCCCCTTACAATCGGCTTTAACACATCATTAGGAATCTAAAAGCCATTCGGCCATAGCATGAATCCCGAAACCAAAAGAGTTTGTTGCCCCCTTACCTTAATGATCGATTCGCCACCAACCACCAAAGATCGGCACACCCTATTGATGTTAAGGGTTTCGGCTACCAACATAGAACAAGAATGAAGTTTAATATACAGATCTTTAATGGAAGGGAAGATAGAAGAGAAGTCACTTACCAAGAGATTTGGCTATGACTCAAAAAGGAACAGATAGATTCGGCACTTCAATGGAGACTAGATCACGAGAAAAGAGAAAAACATAATGCCAAGGGTATTCGGCCAAACACTTGAAAGAAGAGAAGAAGAAGAGAACTCACAAGGTTTCGGCTTTTGAAGATGGTAAAGATGGAGAAGAAAATGGCTAACAAAGAATGAACCGAAAGGTAAAGAGAAGAAAAGGAGAGAATTGAGTTTCGGCTCTTCAAAGGGAGTTGCAAAATTGGTTCGGCCAAATGCCCAAGCTGCCGAAAGAGAAAAGAGAGAAAAAGCACTTTTAGGTTCGGTTTTGACACTAAACGAAAAAAACAGAAAGACTCCCAAAGCTAGCCGAACATGCACCCTTACTTGGCCATTGAAATTCGGCACCCCCTAGCTTCCAAATCCGATTACACCTCCTTCCCCAAAGTCCATAATTCGGCCAACTCCTTCAAATGAGTTTGAAAAGATTCAAACTCCTAAATTTCCTCCCCTACATCAGTTGAAATCCGTTTGACCCCTTCCATCTTTATATTCCGTAGTCCATCCTGAGCACTCTTCTTCCCTGCTTCTGGCGTGAAAAATAATAAGCAGAAAGGGATTTCTGCAGCTCGAACCCAAGCACTCCTTCCCTGCATGTGGCGTCACCCTCCTGTCACCTTAGTGGCGCCTCCTTTGCCACTTGCTCACTTGTTCTTTTTGTCACAACCTTCCACTAATTTCTTTTGACCCCCAACTTCCTTAGCTCCCTCCTCCTAAGCACTAAAACAATATTTTAGCCATGACCCAGGCCTAACCCGAGGTCATGCCTAGACCCCCAAACATGCTAAACTAGCATAGTAGGCATATCAACACATGCAAACACACAAAATGCAGAGACCCCGGTTTAAGGATATTATAATTTTAGCCTGGTGACTCTGTCACAACTCTGACGATGAGCAGCTAACTGTAGCATAACTGCCATCGATGGTGTGTAGCGGTGTGGGTTGATTGTAGAAATCCCCAACGGTGTGATTGGCAGGTGAGGGTGGTGTGTAGCAGATGGAAACCTAGGATTGGGTTGGGTTTTTATGTATGTTATCTCTTATATTATGTTCTATATTCTGATCTGTGGACTAAGGCCCAGTCTGATGGTGTACGAGGGTTGCACACTGAGTCTCGCGACTCACCCTATTATTTTTAACAAATTTCAGGTAGCACTTAGTGCATCGGACCGGGCTGGAGAGGAGAGCAAGGTGGCCATGCAAAAGAACATTTGGATTTGGCAAAAAGGCTTTAATTTATTATTTTATATATTTATTTCATGGGTTTTAAATCTTGTTGTAATAAGGCCACGGGCCACTAGACTATTATGCTCTGTTTTGGGTTTTAGTTTGGGCTTTTATTACTGATAGACATTTAAATTTTAATTAAACTAACGCATGTATTAAGGTTTTGGTTTTTAATTCACGAAAACAACAAATGAACTTTAAATCTTACTTAAACTTATCAAGTTATTAAGTTTTGCCCAAATTTCGACATCTTTTTACAAAAATCTCCTGAGTGACATACCAAATCCGGTTGTAGTGTTTGGGCCGGGTTTGGGGTGTTACAAGTTGGTATCAGAGTCTGGTTTAAAACTTGGCTTTGGGGTTTTTGGGCTCAAAACGTTTCTAAAGATGGGTTTTTGAAACATGCATAACAGGTTTGTTAGCTCGGCATGGCACCTGCGTCTCCGGCCCAAGTCCGCCAGGTAAGTATTCTGAACTCATTGTGTGTTATATGTATGTGGGCTTGATGGGCTTTATGGGAAGTAGATTAGTTAGATTAGAACTTGATGGACTCTAGGCCTAGCTGAAACAACTCCTAAAATCTCATTAGACTTAACTTCACTAAACAAACCCGTGAACGAGCCGCAAGACTAGGGTGTGGTAATAGGCATACGCATGTCTAGGATTGGATCCGAAAGAGTCTGGTATTTAAGCAGTCCTAGTGACTCACCTCCTCTTCACTGGAATCCTACCTGGTGCGTAGTGACTGTTCACCTTAGCCGAGTTAGGGTGTGACAACGGGCATACGTATGTCTAGGAGTGGATTCAGGGAGAGCTTGGTATTTAAGCAGTCCTAGGGACTCACCTCCTCTTCGCTGGAATCCTACCTGGTGCATAGTGACTGCTCACCCTAATCATGAGGACTTGTTGACAAAGCTAAACCTTATAATTAAAACCTGAAGGACCAAACCACCTTATTTTTACAAATTACTAAAACACCCTTACTTCAAAACAAATACCAAGATACTCATGATTTGCAAATACACCCGATTTACAAAGTCAACGAAATTTTCCTTAGCAAAGAAAGACTCACACAACACACGACAACAAACCCACAAACACCGAACACTATTATTATTCCTCAAATCAAATTCTCCAAGACACCTCGCTTTTAAAAAAAACCCTGGATGTCGAATTATCGAAATACCCCGTATGTCAAAATTACCGAAATACCCTCGGGTTGCAAAATTACCAAAATACCCTTATTTCACAAAATCACCAAGGAACCCTATTTTGGAAAATTACGAAAAAATACCCTCAGTAGGATAAAATGATGAAAATACCCCTGGGTGGTGAAATAATGAAAACACCTTTATTTGATGAATGTAAGTTCATGGATGATTCTTTGTATGTTAATTGAGTGTATGTGTTTCCTAGAACTAGAGAGGGTACGAACATGAGACTAAATTATGAATGCGATTCGAAAGAACTACCCTTAAAAGCGCTATTCATAAGATTGTTCATGGTTAATCGCTGGAAAGAATTAATGATTCATAAAATTCTTAATCAGACAAACATCGATCGAAAGAATGAGTACAAGGGGTAGAGGACGTCCGCCGCGTGGATGCGGTAGGGGTAGGAGGATCGTGTCAGAGCCGGTAGGGTCTGGCCACGGGTCAGGAAACGAGATACCGGATCTGCCGGCTGTAGAAGGAGAATTTCGGGATGAGGCACCCGGAGATGATGCTGTATCTCAGGCGATGTTGAGGGTTTTAGAGAGGGTTGCTGGAGTAGGCATGGGCACAGGAGCCTGAAAATCTGTGCCGGAGCGGCTTAGGGCCAATGGGGCAGAAGTGTTTAGGGGAGTTTCTGGCGTAGCCCCTAACACAGCTGAGTATTGGATGGAAGCAACTGAGCGCATAATGGACGATTTAGATTTCATGGGGGAGGAGAAGTTGAAGGGGGTCGTGTCTCTTCTTCGAGACGAGGCTTACCAGTGGTGGCTCACGGTAAAGGAGGTGCTACCGTTACAGAGACCGGATTGATTGGGATTTCTTTAAGGAGTCATTCCAAGGAAAGTATGTTGGGGCCAGCTCTGTGGATGCACAGAGGAAGGTATTTCTGAATTTGGTGCAGGGAAGTAAATCTGTGGCTGAATATGAGGCGGAGTTCCTGCGCTTGAGCCGATATGCTCGAGGAATGGTAGCAACCGAGTATGAACGTTGTGTTCGGTTCGAGGATGGATTAGTTGATTAAGCATCATGCCAAGTTGGATTGTGAGACCAAGCGTGTGGTGTTGAATACCCCGGAAGGCGGGGAGGTGGTTGTGTTAGGAGAAAGAAGGAACTATTTGTCCAACGTAGTATCGGCATTGAAGGCTATTAAGATGATTCGGAAAGGATGCAGCGCATTCTTAGCTTTTATTAGTGTGTTGGATGCTAAGGAGGTGACTGTCGATGAGGTTCGAACAGTCAAGGATTTTGCAGATGTCTTTTCGGAGGAGTTGCCAGGATTACCCCCAGATCGTGAGGTGGAGTTTGGAATAGAGCTACTTTCGGGTACGGCTCCGGTATCCATTGCTCCTTATCGAATGGCACCGAAGGAGTTGGTGGAACTCAAAGCTCAGATCCAGGAGCTTTTGGATCGAGGATTTATTCGACCGAGTGTGTCTCCATGGGGAGTGCCGGTCCTATTTGTGAAAAAGAAGGATGGATCCATGCGTATGTGCGTGGACTATCGTCAACTGAATAAGTTGATGATTAAGAACAAGTACCCATTGCCAAGGATCGACGACCTGTTCGATCAGCTTAAAGGAGCTTCAGTCTTTTCGAAGATTGATCTAAGGTCGGGTTATCATCAGTTGAAGGTGAAGGAAGGGGACATTCATAAGACGGCATTTCGAACACATTACGGTCATTATGAATTCTTGGTAATGCCGTTCGGTTTGACGAACGTGCCAGCAGCATTTATGGATATGATGAACCGGGTGTTTTAGCCATACCTTGATCGATTCATGGTAGTGTTCATCGATGATATTTTGGTTTACTCCAAGTCCGAGGAGGAGCATGATGCACACCTTCGTGTGGTGTTACAAATTTTGAGGGAGAAGCAGCTGTACGCAAAGTTCAGTAAGTGTGAGTTCTGGCTGAAGGAAGTGACTTTCTTAGGGCATGTAGTTTCCGCGGAGGGGATTAGGGTAGACCCTCGGAAGATAAAAGCTGTATTAGATTGTAAGCCGCCGAAGTTTGTGGTGGAAATCCGAAGTTTCTTGGGATTGGCAGGGTATTACAGGAGGTTTGTTGAGGGGTTCTCTGCAATAGCGACACCTTTAACTAAGTTGTTAAGGAAGGGAGTATTGTTTGTGTGGACTGACAAACAACAGGAGAGCTTTGAGAAGCTGAAGAAGTTTCTGATGGAAGCACCAATGTTAATTCAGCCAGAGGCGGGAAAGGAATTTACCGTTTATTGTGATGCGTCACACACAGGGTTAGGGTGTGTGTTGATGCAAGATGGAAAAGTTGTTGCATATGCCTCTCGACAGTTGAGACCGCATGAGTTGAACTACCCTACGCATGATTTGGAATTGGCGGCGGTAGTGGTTACTCTGAAAATTTGGAGGCACTACCTGTACGGGGAGAAGTCGGTAATTTACACCGACCATAAGAGCCTGAAGTATATCCTTACCCAGAAGAAGTTGAACCTAAGACAGAGAAGGTGGATCGAGCTGTTAAAGGACTATGACTGCTCGATTGAGTACCATCCGGGTAAGGCTAACATGGTGGCGGATGCGCTGAGTAGGAAGGTGATAGCAGATTTGAGGGCGATGTTCGCTCATCTTAGTCTGTATGAGGATGGAAGTTTGGTAGCTGAACTCCAAGTGAAACCAACATGGACAAATCAGATTAAGGAAAAGCAGCTGTTGGATGATGTTTTGAGTGCTCGACTCCGTCAAGTGCAGAATGGTGAGGTGGAGGACTATAGTGTAAATGGTGATGGAGTCCTGTGTTTTCGAAATAGAGTTTGTATGCCAAAGGAGATTGAAGTAAGGCCAGATTTATCCTTTGAGGAGGAACCAGTGCAAATCTTGGATCGAGATGTAAAAGTGTTGAGAAGGAAGTCCGTCCCTTTGGTCAAGGTTTTGTGGCGAAATCACGGCGCAAAAGAGGCAACGTGGGAGCCAGAGGATGTTATGCAACAACAGTATCCCCATCTCTTTTGATCAGGTAAATTTCGAGGCCGAAATTTATTTTAAAGGGGGTAAAACTGTAACATCCTGAATTTATGGGCTTGTACATTTTGTGTGATTAAAATATTAATTTGAGAGTTTGAGGTACAAATAGGGCTCAAATTGGGCTGAGGCCTTGTTTTAAATATTTTGTCCAGACACTCTAGGGGTTTAAATTGAAGTTTTAGTAGTTTAATAAGCATTTTGGGCTTGTGGCCCAGAGGAAATGGTGCTACTAGGAGGAAGAGGAGTTGGCGTCACTTGTGCATGAGGAAGGCCCAAATTATGGTTCCTTGAAGCCCAAGTTTTAGGGCTAAAATTTGGCATTTAAATGAGCAAGGGGGGATGGCACAAGGCTAAATTTTAGGGATTTTATTGTGTGGATAATAAGCAGATAAAGGCTACTTTTGAGGAGATAATAGATCAAAGATAGGAGCCATCTTTAAGTGTTTAATGCTAGCCGAAACTTTGAAGAATTTGAAAAGAAAGGGGCATTCGGTTTTGGCTTAAGGTGTATGTGCCGAAATTGCTAGCAAGTTCTCATTATTCTTTTCTTTTCTCTACCGAAATTCCTACTCCATTCTTGCTCTTCTCTCTTTTCTTTTTCTGACAGAAATCAAAGCTCTTGAAGTCTCAATTGCCGAAACCCTGCTATTCTTTTCTTTTGGCCGAATCTCTCTACCCATTCCTTGCTTTTATTTTTCCAATTCTTTATTCTTCTAAAAGCCGAAATCACTAAGATCTCACCTCCTAGAGTTGCCGAATCTTCTTTAGTGGAGCTTGTTTGTGCCGAATTTTGAAGGAAGCAATAGGTAAGTGTTGATTTTGGGATTTTAATGTTTTTTTTCGGCTTTTCAAAGTCCCTAACTGAATGGCTATTTAGAAACTAATCTCTTATTTCTCTCTTATTTTTGCATGATTGGGATCTCAAGAGGAGTCAATCGCGTAGATCTCTAAGTCATAAGTTCGGTAATACTTGAATCGTGGTACTTTTCGGGATTTCAAGGTAAGGGAATCTATTGATTTTAGTGTGTAAGATCGGGTAAAACACTAACCATGGCCGATTATAGGAGAGGCCCTATTGTCACATCTTTTCTTTTCGAGCAAAGTTGTAGATCGGTTTAGCAAGGGTATCGACATTAATCGTGTGTGTAACTTCTCACACCATTAGATTGAATGCTATTATGTATATATATATATATATATATATATATATAAGTATAAATCTGCTATACTCTGTTAATGCCGAAATCCGGCATAACGTTTGAAAACCCGAGAAGGGTAAAGGATAAATATCGAGTTAGTGTTTTCGCCATTCTTGATGAATGTTTCTGTTTAAAAGATATGTTTTGCATGTCGATTTCTATGTATGCTCGGGGTTGGGTGATTGATAAAAAGGGGAAGTGATCTGTCCTGGTGGCTTATGCCATTTCAGCCTGGTGACTCTATCACAACTCGTTTCGTGGCTTTCGCCATTTCAGCCTGGTGACTCTGTCACAACTCGACGATGAGCGACTAAGCTGCGCAGCATGACCGCCATTGATGGTGTGTAGCGGTGTGGGTTGATTGTAGAAATCCCCAATAGTGTGATTGGCAGGTGAGGGTGGTGTGTAGCGGATGGAAACCTAGGATTGGGTTGGGTTTTTATGTATGTTATCTCTTATATTATGTTTTATATTCTGATTTGTGGGCTAAGGCCCAGTCTGATGGTGCACGAGGGTTGCACACTGAGTCTCGCGACTCACCTTATTATTTTTAACAAATTTCAGGTAGCACTTAGTGCATCGTACCGGGCTGGAGAGGAGAGCAAGGTAGCCATGCAAAAGAACATTTGGATTCGGCAAAAAGGCTTTAATTTATTATTTTATATATTTATTTAATGGGTTTTAAATCTCATTGTAATAAGGCCACGGGCCACTAGACTATTATGCTCTGTTTTGGGTTTTAGTTTGGGCTTTTATTACTGATAGACATTTAAATTTTAATTAAACTAACGCATGTATTAAGGTTTTGGTTTTTAATTCACGAAAACAACAAATGGAGTTTAAATCTTACTTAAACTTATCAAGTTATTAAGTTTTGCCCAAATTTCGACATCTTTTACAAAAATCTCCTGAGTGACATACCAAATCTGGTTGTAGTGTTTGGGCCGGGTTTGGGGTGTTACACGTTTAATACCACGTGATTCCACATGCAAGGTTTCATTATAGGATACAACTGTTTCTAGCAAATAAAGGTTGTCATAAGTATTTAAATAACCAGTTCCAATAACATTTGAATTTAAAGATAAATTAAATTGATTGTTTCCGAATGAACAATAATATCCAAATTTGTCCAACGAAGAAACAGAAACTAAATTCTGTCTAAATGATGGTACAATAAAAGTGTATTTTAAATCCAAATAAAAACCAGTTCCTAATAACAACCTAAAATGCCCAATTGCTTCCACTTCTACCGATTTTCCATCGCCCACAAAGATGTGTCTTTCACCGTCACTTGGCTTTTGGTAACTCAGACAACCCTGCATAGAAACACTTATGTGAGTAGTAGCACCAGAATCTATCCACCAAGTGTTTCTAGATACTGAAGCTAAATTAATCTCAGAACAGACCAAATTAAGAATTATACCTTTCTTTGCACGCCAAGCATGATATTTGGTACAATTTTTCTTTATGTGACCAGACTTGTTACAAAAGAAACAACTCTATGTAGCTTGTTGTTGTTTCTTTTGAGTTGGACCCGTAGCAGCTTCATTCTGATATTTTCTTTTCTTGCCATTGTCTTTAGGGGCATTGGCCAAATGACCACTTTCAGACTTATCACGCTTCAACCTTTCTTCCTCTTGCACACAATGAGAAATGAGCTCATTTAGGGTCCATTTCTCCTTTTTACAGTTATAACTAATTTTAAATTGATTAAACTGTGCATGAAGTGATACCAAAACCATAAGAACAAGCAATTCCTTAAAAAGCTCGATCTTAAGTGCCTTAAGTCTTGAAGTAGTATGGAAAATCTCCATAATGTACTCCCTTACATTTCCTTGACCCTTATACTTCATAGACATCAAAGAAGTCAGAAGTGATGTCATCTCAACCTTATCGTTTTTAGCAAAATGTTTCTCAATTTCATCAGGGAAACCCTTGGCCTGAGTAATCTCTTCAAATTCTATACCTCTAAAGGCTTCTGGAACTCTGTGTTTCATGATCATTAGACTCATGCGATTTGAACGATCCCACCTCTCAAAATCCCTCTTAACATCAGGGGTGCTTTCCGCAGTGAGAGGTGCAGGTTGTTCTTCCCTTAGTGTAAGGTCTATGTCCATACAGCCAAGCACTATAAGTAAGTGCCTTTTTCGTTCCTTAAAATTAGTCTCATTAAGCATGGGTATAGAATTTATATTAGCAGATATTATGGCAGCAGAAGATGAATTAGCTGAATATAGAACAAAAACAAGCTTAAATCAATATTCATAAGTAAACAATAAATTCAAGATAATGGCTAATCCCATCTCAAGATACCAAACACAACATTAATATCAAGTATTTGTACAGTAATATTAACAGTAAGCGGTACTCTTGTTGTAGTAATCAAACATTGGCAATAAATTATGTCAAACAATGAATTAATCTTAAAATACCTTATAATTGTCACACATTTATCGCCACAGATGTCGTTGAAATTCTGCCAAATATTAACTTACCTTTGGGTCAATCAATAAACGCATGAATCACAAAAATATATAATCATCTTAATATTTCAAATAAATTAATCTACACAAAAGAGGTCACTTTGGCGGCATTTTGTTTTAACTAATTTATTTAAAATATTAGACATCCTTAATTAAAAGCCAAAATCTGAATTTATTTGTTTCAAAATATTTACCTTAATTTCATATTTCAATCAAATTAAAAGATAATCATATATATTTATACTGCAGGAACCCAATTTGCCCGGGCCCATATCAGCAATAAAAAAAAACCAAAAAATAAATAAATGCAAAAGTCCATCAGTTTTTTTTACAATAAACGGGTTTAAAACTCAAGCCCAAACACCACCAGTGACCCAAAATTAAACCCAAACAGATCCTAAACTACCCATACCAAAACCCACTACCCAATTAGCCCAACAGACTTTAACCCAATACCAGTAACCCAATTACCTACCCAACCTAAATTGGCCCAAATGATCCGGATGCTTGCGGATGCAGGAAACCCTAGGTTTCCACTGCGCCGCAAGCTCACCTATAGCACCCCCTGCCTCGCGCCGCAATCAACGCCTCGCGCCCCAGCAAGCAGCCCCTCCTCGCGCCTTACGCCGCAAATCAGGCTCTCGTCCAGCCTCAATCCACGCCCGAATGACGCCCACGCCGAGATCTCCGCTCCTGCACAGAAAAGGAAACAGACAACAAGCAAATAGGCAAAAACATGTATTTCCTTTTTAAATCTATTTTCGGGTTTATATAAACCCAACAAAAATATGTAAAAGGAATACACGGGGGAATATACACAGAATACAGGAAAATACACAGAGAAATAAAAAACCTTGAAACAGAATACAAAGTTTTTTAGCAAAGGTGATTTCCATTTTTTTTTCTTTCGGTTCGTGCATGTTTTATATATAAACAAATTTATAAAAGAAAAAGGCGAAATTTTTACCTTTGGCCCGCCGTAGGCGATGGCGCGTGAAGCGCGTGCGACGCGTGGTACGGAGGCTCAATGACCGAATTCCGGCAGAGATGAGGTGTAACACCCCAAACCCGGTCAAGACACCACGACCGAATCTGGTATGTTACGAGGAAAACGTATTTGAGAAGTTGGGTTTTCGTTTAAAAACTGGATGAAAATTTTGTGAAAAGTTTTGAACGTGTAGAAATCTTGGGCATGATTGTTGAAAACTTCATGCGTCATTTTGAAAACTCAGAGATTTCGGAAACTTAATCAATTAAGAAGTTAAACAAGTTTATTTCATTTAGAAATTCAAGTTGCTTCTTGATGTTACTCAAACATTTAGACTTAGTAAGAAATCGAGTTTAGGTTTGAAAATCATTTGAGTTTCCTTGATACCAAATCATAGTGTGATACCCGATGGTATAGTTTAAAACACATTGCGTTATAGTTTTGAAACTGTTGTCCTTCCAAGTTTTTAGCAAATTTTAACTCAATTAATTTGTTAAGGCATATTAGAAAGCTACTTTAAGCATAAACATAGTAAAACCTAATTTAAAGGCCATTTACAACCCAAAATAAAACCAAATAGTAATAAATAAGCTAAAGTACCAAATTTTATAAAGTCCGAGCAAATCTTTATTAAAGCATGGCATGAGCACCTCGAGTCCATCACGGCTCCATGTCCGCGTCTAAGTGTCACTGAAATGTCAAGGGAGAGGGTGAGTCGCAAGACTCAGTGCATAAATCCCACTCCCGATAATACAACATGCTAACACACATCATATCATAGCAACATAATCAATGCACCCGATCCTAACCATCCATAACACCTTTCTACCCCGTGTGGTACCAAACCACCTGGTGGTGCTAAACCACCTGGTGACCCAAAGTCACGATATCCATAAGTGTGGTGCCAAAACTTTGGTGACCCAAAGTCACGAATAATCCAATGATGGGGCCAACCCATCGTGTGATACCAAATCACTAGCGACAATCCCGTATCTCATAAGTGGGCCAACCCACGGTGGTGTTAACCACGGGGACGAGTCGCAATGAGGTGCCAAACCTCCGGTGTCCCAAAGACACAAAGTGTGATACCAAATCACCGTGACCGCAGATCACAAATCCGATGATGGGGCCAACCCATCTTGTGATACCAAATCACCGGCGTCAATCCCGTGATAATCAATCGTGGGGCCAACCCACCGTGGTACTAAGCCACCGGGACGACGACGAGGTGCCAAACCTCCGTGACCCAAAGTCATAATAATCAATCTGTGGTACCAAACCACCGGAGGTGCCAAACCTCCGTGTCCCAAAGACACAAAGTGTCCCAAAGACACGGATATCATCATTCCCCTCCTCTCACTTAACCCATCATCATGCCATACTCATGTAAATTATGCATATCATACAAGTCATGCATATCATGCCAACATGCTTAGCATTACATTTCGTAGCATACATAGCATAGATCATAATATTAAATATATCATCAATAAAACTCGTAATGCTACAGACTTACCCGGATCCGTACATATACCCCATTTGGGTACCAAATAATCCATCATATCGCTTTTGGTTTTAACAAGGCAATCGAGTTATTAGCGATATTACTAAGTATGGAGTGTGTTAGTTACACACCGGTATATAGCAAGCCTAAATCCCAAAGAACCCGATTTAACCCACGATCCTCTTGCTCCTAACAACAATCGGCCAAAACATAGGTTAGCCTTCTACACCATTCGGCTAAGACCAAATAAACCAAAGGGTTTAACTTTGATCCCTTACCCTCGCTATTGGTTTGGTTTCCTACCAAACCTCGAACCAACAAAGTGGTTCTCCTCCCAACAATCGGCTACACCTTAAAAAGAGAACGGTTAATTCTTTGAACCCTTAAGCTTAATCGAAACCAAAAGATTGAACTAATAATAATAGCACCCAACACTTACCACTACTTACCAATCGGTTTACAAAGAAGGAAGACTCCTCTTGATTACTTCCAATATCCAAAGACCCTATACGAGATGATTAAACAGGTGATTAACTCCTTTCAACCACAACCAACGTAGGCTTTAAACAAACCGAAATCAACATAGTACTAGAGGAGAGAGAAATGGCCATTCGGCCAAACACACACTTACCCAACACCAACTATATTCGGCCAACAACACACTAGGTGAGGGGATAGGTTCGGTCACCACCTTGAACCCGAGGGAGAAGAAGATTCGGCACTCCTATGTTCGGCTTAGGGTGAGAAGAGAAAAGAAAATATATGAATAGGGAGTATAGCTTCGGCAGGAAAGTATTGAGAAAAGAAAATGAAGATTAGGGGAACAAAATAAGATGGTTTCGGCTTAATGGAATGGTAAGAAACAAATGAAAGATTCGGCTAAGAAGGAGATATGGATTCGGCACAAGAGTTGTAAAAGAATGGGAATATGAAAAAGAAGGATTACTAGTTTTGGCTTCAACAAATGAATAAAAGAAGGAGATGGTTGAGAACTTTCGCCACACCAACTCAAAAGGGCAACACAGATTCGGCAAATGAGAACTTGACTTTCGGTTTGCAAAAGAAAAGATGGAGAAACTCACTTGAATTTTCGGTTTCAAGAAGTGAAGAAAATGAGAGGAAAACCTTGGAAAATTCGGGCTGAAATTGACAAAAGAGAAAGAACTTAGCTTACTAACCCTTGACCGAAAAACACCAAAATGCCCAAAATGAAATTCGCACACCTCTCCTACCCACTACCAAAACCGGCCACTCACTCCACACACACCCCAATATTCGGCCACTACCTCCAATCACTCACAACCACCCAATTCAAACTAGTTGAACTAGTCTTCCTCCTAAATTCACTCTCCACCTTTCTTTTGAATAATTTGACTTGGTCCATGGTAGAGTTTGAACTACCAACAACTCCTCCTCCTTGAGCCGCCAAAATGGAAGCCAAAATGGGAATTTCGCAGCTTGAACTCGGGACCTCCGCCTCCTGCAATTGACGCCAACACTAGCTCCAAGTGGCGCATGCTTTGCCACTCCACCAGCTCCTCTTTGTACTCTAAAACACCAAATAAAATATTAAAAACCCCAGCTCCTCAGCTCCTCTCACCTAAGGCTTAAAAACTAAAATTTTCCTACCTGCTTAGGCATAGTCCTAGCCTACAATTAAGCCCCTAAGACACCAAAACAGCAACATAGCAAGCTCCTAACATGCAAATTATGCCATAACAAAAATAGCCCCTAACCCGGGATATTACATGAGGAGAGCTCTTGAGAGAGTTTTTTGGATTTTTTCTTTAAAACGAGGCGCAAATGAATTTTTTTTGCCTAAAAACTGATTTTTATAACGGTACAAAACGACGCCGTTTTTGCTTAATTCAATAAGCATAAAACGACGCCGTTTTCAAACATATAACCCGCGTGTTGACCCAACCCGGGGCAAGATCCACGTGTTTTTCCTTGAATAGGATAATTTCCATTTTAATCCTTCCGCAAATTTTTAAATTTTAATTTAGTCCAAATTGTATTTTTATTTATTTTTAAAATTAGCCCTAAAATCTATTTTTGTTTCAATTAAACCCTCGGACTGCTTTAAAGGCCAAAAATAAAACGTCGTCGTTTTTTAAATTTGGCATAATTTCCTTTTTAGCCCTTATAGTTTAACGCGTATTTTAATTTAGTCCTTTTATATTTGTTTTAATTGTTATTTAACCCTTGTTTCTTGGTTTTTTTTTATCCTTTTATTTTATATTATATTTAATTATTTTATCATATTAAATACTATATATAATTTCCTGATATTTATTAATTTATTAATAATACAAAATCCATATATTTTATATATATTATCTTTATATATTTAATTATTATATATTATTTTACTTGGTTTAATAATTTATATATTATTTTAATATTTACATATTATTTATTATATTATATTTTTTAAGTATTATATTATATATTAGTTTTAAAATTTTGTTTTGTATAAAGTCTATTATAATATATAACCTATTTTATTTATATTATTTATTACATATATAATTTTTATGATTAATGTATTATGTATATATATTTTTTTAATTATTATTATTTACTAACTATTTTTATTATGTATAATCCTTATATATTATTATTAGTTATTTTATATTATTTTATTATATATTATGATTTTATTAATTATCTTTATATTTGTTTATTATTGTTTTAGTATGTTTTTTTTATTTATTTATTCATGTTATTATTCTTTTATTATTTATGGTTAAATTTGTAGAATTGCAATTGATATATATATGTTACAATGTCTTACTCATACCATTTTTAATAAAAATACCTTTTAAATTAAAGATTTTTTGTAAAATATTTTAACGGTGATATCCGATATTTGGAATCTTCGAGAAGAATCGTGCCCTAACTTATTGGGTGTGATTTTTCTCGTAAAATTTAAAATATTAGATATCCCTCCATTTTCAAATTTCAAGGTTACCGATTTCAAACAAAAAACTTATTCTTGAGAATTCAAAATGTTGCATCCTAACTTATTGGGTGTGATGTTTTGTGTCTTGAGGTAAGAATTTTCTAAAATAAAGATGCACCTAGCTTCGAAGATATAAGATGCTGTATCCTAACTTATTAGGTGTGGTATTTTTATTTCTTTGAAACAGGTAAGTCTTGGTTTTCTTTCTAATCTTATTTTAAACTTTTTTAAATTTCAAACATTTGGACATGATTCTATCAATTAGGTACCAATTTTTGGGCGTTATGAGGGTGCTAACCCTTCCTCATACGTGAATCGACTCGAACTCGTTTTCTCGCTTTTTTGTAGACCAAAATCAAATATTTTAAAATGAAACGTTTTACAAGGTGATCCAATCACACCTAAATAAAAAGGGATTGGTGGCGACTCCATTTTCGTTTTAAAGTCGATCCCCGTTTTTAAAACCAAAATTTTAAAATGGTTTCGACATATATAATTTTCCAAAACAACATGCATTAAACCAATCAAAGCATGCATATATTATATATTTATAAATATAAACGAAACATATATATGAATCAATTTCTATAAAAAAAATTAAATAGACGCATAATTAGTTAAAGAAAAATCAATGTATATGGTTTCGTAATGAAACGCAAACATCAACATCGACTTTTAACAAAACTTTAATCTAAAAATATAAATAAACTATAATTTGATTCACACAACAATTTCCTCAAAAACCAAATTCATAAAAAATTTAAAACCCTAAAATTTCAACATAAATCCTCATAAACATCATCACTTGCCCAATTTCTATTTCAAACCCTAAAATATTTAATATAAATTTAAAAGATTTAATTTTTATAATAGAAATATTAAATTCATAAAATCTGAAAAATAAATCAATCAAAAAATAATAGAGAATCAATTCGTTCTTAATGATTCAACATGACGAGGCTTAGATGCCACTTGTTAGAATTGTAAAATAAATCTAAAATAAAACTGAATAAACCAAGATCTATCATGTCAAATCATCAAGAATAAATCAAGAATAAAACTAAATGCAGAAGCGTACCTGAATCCATGAATTTCTTGAAGTTTTACCAGATTTTGGGGATTTGATCTTCTAAATTAGCATACAAGAAATTCAGAGAATATCTGCTCTCTCTTCCCTAATGATGGGATATTAGAAAATATATCTTGTGTGTAATTTGGGGACCATAACCCTAATATTTATAACCTTGGCATATTAGTTCTAATCAAATTTTAATTAGCCCATCATTAATTAGAATTTGATTAGAACTCAATTGCTAGAGTATCTACACATATTTGACCCATACTTTATTTAATAATTAAAGCCCAATAAAATTCTAACCAAATTAGATCACTTTTAATTTGGGCTAACCTATCATGATAGTAAATAATAACATGTAATTACCCTTATTATATATGTGATGTCCATATTTTCCAACATGGCATGCAAGTTATGCCTCCATTGGTGATGAACTTTGATTTTGAATTTGATCTTCAATTGCTTGGATGTGATATTGACATTCGAGTAAAATACATGTTTTGAGTTGGGATTTCATAACTTATATTAAACCTTTGAGTATCTTGTGTTGTGGTATGATTAGGAGGTGTTTTGAAGTATCTTAAATGTGTTTTAAACTTGAATTTTGGTCCCCTAAATCAAGGTTTCAGAACCTTAATTAAATGTATCGAAACTTAGCAACTCAATGACCAATATTTTGTTTTAGGGTCCAATTTCCATAATTATATTTAAATGTATTAAAAATTTTAATGATGGTATCTAAAAAGCTATTGTACAGGGTCAATGTATCGATACATTTCCCTATGTACCAATAATAGAGTATATGTATCAATGCATTGCCCCTAGCAAGTGCCACTACATTATTTTTGATGTTTTGAGCTCTTTGAAGCTTGTATTTGGCCCCGGACACCTCCAATCATTCACAAATAGTTTCAAAATGATTTTAAGGTGGTTTTAAAGCCTTAAAAATGATGTTACCTAAATACTATCATTTTATTAAATTGGTTTAAAATTTGAAATCTTAAATATTTTCGAGATTTTTGTTATACATGTACTCCAGTGGAATCTCCCATCCATATCAGATGTTGAGATGAGTGAGGGGTATTACGCTTTTACCTTCTAGCCATAGGGAAATGGAGAGGTTGAGAGGTTATAGGAACAATCCATGTAAATCGGTACCACCACGATTGTAAAATCACAAGATAATTGTTTATTCCTCATTCCCCACTTTACATGCATTGCATAGTGCATTGTATAGACATGCAAAAACAGTAGACCCCCAACAATATGTACCAACTGTTTGAAAATTTGATAACAATGGGAGATACATGGTTTCTAGACCTTTTTGGAATCAACACACCTCTAATCATGCAAAGAATGTACGATCTAGCATGACAATCAATATCATCTGAGTATTGTATTCTTTGGGAGATGCCTGAATAGCTTCTTAAACCAGTTTAACTTAACCCTAAACTTTTGAAATTAGATGCAAAGTTGGTATCGATTCTGAAATGTTGCAACAAGGCCTACTTTAGATTAAAATATTAATTTCCCATTACAATGTGTCTGTCTATTAAGGGTATGCAAACAGTTCATTGTTCAGATTTTTAAACTTAATCAACTTAATAAACCATTATATACAATAACTAAATCGATTGAATTTTATAGTGTAAACTGATCTAACCAAACAGATTTAATATTGAGCAACTCGATGGTAAAGTCGATTAATTGACTTAAAATAAATATATTATAAAATACATTTAAAATAATGAATATATGAATCTATTTAATTGATTTAATTGACTTATAGACTATAAAATATAAATATATTTAAAATAATTAAAAAATATTAAATATTAAGTCAGTTAAGTTGGTTAATTCAGTTATGAAATTCAATAACCAATAACTGACCAACATAACCAAATAAACTGACCCTACAACTGATTTAACCACCAAAATTTACATAATTGAATTGATCGATTAAGTTGGTTAAGTCGTTTACCAACTTATGTTGTCCCTCTATTGTCCACTAAAAGCCCTATCAACAATGATAGATCTTCTAGTGCTATTATCGCTTCGGTACATGAAGAGAGACGAAACGTAGGAGTCTCGAGTTTCCATTGTTCAATTAGAACAGATATGAATGGCGACACAAAAATAACTTCCTTATTTCAACTAGCATGATAGAAATCAACTTTCGTTAACTAAGGAATGATTCTATAGTTAGGCAAATCTAAACCCGTATTAATGCGAAGTCAAGCCACAAGAGAATACTCTGATGTTTTTGTATTCTTGGTAACATGTCATATGAATCTCAATAAGTGGGTGGCTATTGTGGTACACTTGAAAATTAGAATTTTGAGATATTATAAGTTTGATTGTTTATTTATAGGTTTTAAAATTAGGGTTATACTAAATTAAAAAAAAAAAATAAACTCATCACCCACAGGTGTTAAGCTCAATTTAATTTCTCGTTAAAATTTATTTAGATTAAGTTATATGTTTTTAAATTATTATTCAGAAATTGATATTGGTGTATGTCGAATTTAACAATAAATGTTATCTATAACTGTTAGAAATTCAAATTATATTATTACCATTTAAATTTTAAATATTTCACAAAGAACTCGACATCCATGAGTGTCGAGGTACTGCAATCATTTCATAATAATTACTCTAATTTCAACAACATGAAAAACTTGATAGCATAGACATTCTCACACTTAACACTCTTAAATGTCGAAATATCTTTAAAAAAATATTCTAAAAATTAAAATTTCAAAACATTTATTTTAATAAATAATATTCATATTTAATTAAAAAAAACTTCTTCTCACAATTGAATCCATAAAACCGTCAATTATTTTTTATTTGATGCACCATTACACACTAAATTTAAATGACTATATCTTTTGGATATAAAATTGATTGAAGTAGAAGTTATGATATAGTTACTAAAAATAAATTATTTAGATTTTAAAAATTTTAGTATTATAATACTGTAAAAGCCCATTTTCGTCCGGGCCCATTTAAACCAAGTAAAACCAAAACAAAAAAAAAGGCAAACATAAATTTAAAAAAAAAACCAATTAATAATAAATCCAAATAGTCCATTAGCAGTCCAAAAAAGAAAATAAGCCCAAATAATAACAGGCCCAAATTTAAACCTAAACCCTAGACCCAATACAAGTCCCTAGCCCAAAAAAAAAACATAAGAAACCCTAGAGGTTTCCAGATTATTCCGGCGCCGCATGTCTCAACAGCCAAGCCCCCACGCACGCGCCGTAAACCTCCACGTCACCCTACATGCGCGCCTCCGTACGGCGGTTTCGTCTGCAAAAAAGGGAAACAAACAACAAAGAAAGAGAATACATAAAGAAAAAATGATTTTGTACATTTTTTATTCTCGAATACTTGGCTATAAAAACAAAAAAACGAAGGCCTATTGTAGATCCCTACAATTTTTCACGAAATA
Source organism: Gossypium sturtianum (assembly GCA_025698515.1). Lineage (NCBI taxonomy): Eukaryota > Viridiplantae > Streptophyta > Magnoliopsida > Malvales > Malvaceae > Gossypium > Gossypium sturtianum. The sequence continues at coordinate 90,612,176 of CM046955.1, forward strand.
CAGAATCAATACCAAATCAGCAAAGGTTTTTATTTTTTCCTTTTTCTTTTCATTTCCGAAACTATACGAATATTGTTTTTTTATTTTTTTATTTTTTTCTCAAACCATATACATAATATATATAAATATAATATTATAAAAAAGAGAAAAATTACATGTTTTGAACTCCAGCCACCATGTACGGCGGTGAAGGACGGCGGCGGATGGCAGCGATGGCGCCAGAATTCTCGCCGGACTCTGGCCGGAGGGGATGGGGGAAGAGAGATTTTAAAGAAGAACTTTGTTTTTTTTTTAAAAAAAAACAGAATGAAGAATGAGTTTTTTTTTTAAAAAAATTGGCCTTATAAACAGAAAACGGCGTCGTTTTAAGGCCTCTGACCCGCGTGTTGACCCGACCCAGGGGAGGATCCGCGTGTTTTTCTTTATGAGTCTTATTGCCAAATCGGCCCTTCCGCTTTTTATTGATTTTGCAATTAAGTTTCCTTTATTTTTAATTTCGCCCTAAATTTTTTATTTGATTTCATTTTAGTCCCGAGCCAAGTGCTGCGTTTTGGAGGGCGGGGATATTTTTCCCTTTGGTCCCTCCTTGTCATTCGCGCATTCGATTCAGTCTTTTCCTCTTTTATTTGTTTTCAAATTTGCCCTAGATTTTGATTTTAAATTCAATTTCGTCCTATTTTAGTTCTTTTGTGATTTTTGATATATTTTTTTATTCTACTATTATTATTATTAATTTTAATACTCTATTTATTATTATTATTATTATTATTATTATTATTATTATTTTTAATATCACTATTACTATTTACTATTATTATTACTTTTTTAATATTATTACCATTATTTTTACTATTATTTTTTAATATTGCTATTACTATTATTGTATTTATTTATTATTATTACTTTCCTTATTATTATTATTATTATTATTTTTTTGTTATTATTATTATTATTATTATTATTTTATTTTATTTTATTATTTTTATTATTATTTTTATTATTATTATCAACATTATTATTGCTATTATTATTATTTCTATTATTTTTGTTATTACTAATATTATTTTTGTTATTACTAATATTATTTTTATTTTTACTATCATTATTTTTTTATTAATATATTTTCATTATAATTTTATTATTATTATTACTGTATTTTTGTTACTATTATTATTATTTTATTATCTTTAAATTAGTGTACATAGTATTTATTTATCTATCGATTTGCTATTAGCTTTTACTTTTGTTCTTATTTTTTCTCTTTATTTGTTTATTTATTTATTATTTTTAAACTTTTACCTATTATTTTTTTTATAAATTATTTGTTTCAGCTTTTATTTATTTTTACCTTCATTATTGTTATTTATATTATCGCCCTCACTTTTATTCCATTGTGCATATCGACATTATAATTCATTCTCCATTTCATTACGATCATATTATATTTTATCCGATGCATCAAAAATTTGGTTTTGAAATAAGAAAATATTCCGTGTTCTAAGATTCGAAAGAAATCGTACCCTAACTTACTGGGTGTCGATTTTTCTCGTCGAGTCTAAAGAGCCAATTATTTTTAAATTAAAGCATAAGCTAAAGAAAAACTTATTCTTGGGAATTCAAAAATGTTGTGTTCTAACTCACTGGATGTAACATTTTGTTATCTCGAGATAAGGATTTCCAAAAATAAAGGCAATATTCTGTATTTGGAATTTTGAGGAATTGTGCCCTAACTTACTGGGTATCGATTTTTCATTTGACCCAAATCACCGAATATCCTTCTTAAATTTAAATGTACGAGTTTTAAATGGCAAAAGACAAATTTAGTTTTGAGGATTCGAAATGTCGTATCCTAACTCACTGGGTATGATATTTTATTCCTTCGAAATAAGCGGGTCTCGGCATCCGGTCTAATTTATTCAAGTTTTCTTTAACAAAAAGGATCGTATTTTAAAATCTTTTCAAATTTTCGACATTAAGACATTAGTCAATCAATTCGATACCAATTTTGGGCGTTACGATGGTGCTAATCCTTCCTCGTACGTAACCGACTACCGAACCTATTTTCTCGAATTTCGTAGGCCAAAATCATCATTTTAATAAATCAAAATGTTTTAACGATCAATCTCAAGGTGACCCGATCACACCTCAAAAAAAAGATTGGTGGCAACTCCATTTTCGTTTTTAAAGTCGACCCCGTTTTCCAAACAAAAAAATGGTTTCGACAGCTTGGCGACTCCACTGGGGACAAATAAGAGAGTCAAGCCGTAGAATTGATTGTTTTCTATCTTGTTATCGAAAATTGAAATATTGATTTGAAAAATTACGATCCTATTATTGCATTTTTTCGTATTGCTATTTCATATGATTACTGTGGTTTGAGTCTCGCATCATATTGCATAAGGACCATTTTGGTCTTACCTTTTTAAGTGGGAGTGAGAAGCTACTCATTCGTGAGGTTTTCACCTCCGTGCAGGATAGTGGATCGCTTTCGGGATACATCCGTACCTATGTCTTCGTGAGATTTTCATCTCCGTGCAGCCATAGGGAAATGTATTCCCCTAAACCGAACTCGGTCCGTATGAGCTTATAATGGGTGAGGATCGAGAAATCTACTGGTTCAAGTATGTAACATCCTGAATTGGTGGGGCTTCGCATTTAGTGTGCTGTGATGTTTATGTTACGCTTGATGTGCTAGTTAGGGTGTTTAAGGGGTTAAGAATGGGCTCGAGTAGATGGGCCGAGGCCTTAATCGAATTTTTCGCTTGGGCACTCTGGTGGAAAGCCGGCTAGGATAGGGCTTAAAAGATATTATTCAGAAATTAAGACACACAAATGGGCTTGTGGCCCAAAGTGGTCGATGGCGCTACTTAGGGGGCTTTGAGGTGGCGTGATAAGCAATAGGGAGGTCCAAGGTTCGAGTCGCATTACCCACTTATTTTAAATGTTTTTGGCGTCAAAAGAGAGGAGAGTTGGGGGCGGCTAAGATGCTTGGAAGTAGGAGATTTATGTGTTTGGATAACGTGGATAATGTGGCAGATAAAAGGAAGAAGAGGTGGTGTTATCTGGGTCACTTGTGGATGAGAGATCAGGTAAGGATAAGGGAGAAGGTTTAGAAATTATCTACTAATCACAGTAGTGGTCGAATTTCTAACTCTGGGGGAAAGAGGAAACCGGTTTTGATGAGGCTAAGGGGGGTGCCGAAATTTCCCTTGTTAATTAATTAGTCTTAGTTTTCAAAAGAGGGCAATTCCTGCTTTTGGTTAGTGTGTGTGTCGAAAATTTGATTAGAAAATAGGGTACTTCTTAATTTCGGCATTTATTCTCATTCTCTTCTCTTAGTTGTTTCTTTTCTCAAAAAGCCGAAAACTCCTAAAGTTCCATCTTCTTCTTCATTCTCTGCTAAAGCCGAAACCTCATAGCCTTTCTCTACACCTCCTCCCGATTTCTTCTATAAGATGAAACCCTTAAGTATTCCTTCTCTTTAGTCTCTTCTGCCATAACCGAATGTCCTAGTGCCCATTCTTTTTCTTCCTGCCAATTTCTTCATTAAAAGCCGAATCTCCATAGATTTCTTTGAATCATCTTCTCTTTTTGATTTTCGCAAAAAGCCGAAATCTTCTAGGAGTTGCCGAATTCTCTGTAAAGGTAGGTGCCGATTTCTTCTGATCTATTTTTTTCTCTTTCAGTTTTTAGAAGACAAAGCCGAAAGGCTAATGGATTGATGGTTTCTTGTGTTTACGTGTTGGGCGACATTCGGGAATTAAAGTAGATCGCTTAGATCTAAAAGCCAGAACCGCTAGTCTCTGAACCTCATATCTCTCTTTTCGGGATTTCAAGGTAAGGGGTTCTCTTTAGATTCTCGTTAGATTCGCTATCGTAATGGTGATCTTAACCATATGTTATGATGGTAGCGGTTGATAAGGTCTTTTGATGGAATCAAATATCGATCAGGCGAAGGAGGGGATTGGATCTGTTAAACCAATCCCTAAGTTTAAGAAACGAAGGTGTCGCTAGATTCAGATTGGCCACGGGTTGTGGACCCGCATCGTAACAAAACCTTAGACGATTAGCGATCGTATCGACGACGATAGTGTCAACATAGAAAGTCTCGTCTTATCAGAATCAGTGTGTAGATCTCTATCACACTAATTAATCTGTACTATATATGTTATGGGCTAAAAGCCGGATAAAGGCTGTATGGACAGTCGTATTACCCTAAAAGGGTAGGCAAGGGATGCTAGGTGTGTAATCATAGAAACTTCTCTATGTGTATCGATGTATGTGATAGAATGTGATCTTTTAGGTAGTATATTATTTTGCTTCTGCATGGATGTATGCATGGGATGGGGTTGATATGATGAAGGGGAAGAGCATGTTAAAAGGTCACCTAGTGATCGGAGGTTAAACCACGATATGTACACTTAGGTCACAAGAGTGATCGGTGGCTCGCCACACTTGATTATAAGGTCACATAGTGATTGGTGGCTCGCCACGATGGATTATAAGGTCACATGGTGATCGGCATTATAACCGATGCATGACCCGCGATATGGTGTGTAGCGGTTGGTGGGTTGATTGTAGAAATCCCTGAGGTGTGATGGCTGGTACGGGCTGGTGTGTAGAGGATGGACTTTTAGGTTGGGTTGGGCCATGCAGCATGTGAATATTTTGTTGCCATTGTGTATGGGCCAAGGCCCATAATGTGTTTGTGGCCTCAAGCCTTTTTATGTGTTTTCGGGATTTGCACACTGAGTCTTAGTGACTCACCCCTTTATTTTTCCCTAACTTTTCAGATGAGCAATAGATCGTGGACATGGGAGCCGAGGCGGACTCGAGGGGCCATCAAGTCTTATATTTTCATAAACTATTTTCAGTTTTCCTTAAGTTTTCAATTTTGGGACTATTTATGTAATAAGGCTGCATAGCTTAGGTTCAGATTATAATTGTTAATGTCTTTATTCTATTTTTTTTTTAAAATTTAATTTTATGTTCAAAGACTTATCTATAGGAAGTAAAAATATGGGAATTTCATACACGTTCAAAGAAAAGCAAAGGTTTTCTTCAAATATCACTTATTTTAGCGAATACCTAAATAAACAAACTGAATTTCCAAAAATCATCCAAGTGAAGTTTTTAACATTAAACCCCGTAGCATACCAGATCTGGTCGTAACGTTTGGGCCGGGTTTAGGGTGTTACATTTTGGTATCAGAGCCCAGTTGCAAAATACGGGCTGTGAAATGGGTCTAGTAGGGTGTTGTAAAATTGATGTAAATTTGAGAAAAATGCTTTGGGTTGAGATATGGCCTTCGAGTCTATCGGCACCCGATCTACGCAAGTAAGTATTCTAACTCTTGATGTGATATGCATGTTGGGTTTGATGGGCTTTATGGACGTAGACTAGTATGATACAGTTAAAGGATCTTAGGCCTAGTTTAAACAACTCTTCAATTTCATAAAACTTAATCTAGTTAAACATGTCCGTAAACAAGTCGCTAGGTTAGGGTGTGGTAACAGGCATACCCATGTCTAGGATTGGATTCAGGGAGAGCTTGGTACTTAAGCGGCCCTAGTGGCTCACCTCCTCTTCGCTGGAATCCTACCTGGTGCGTAGGGACTGTTCACCTTAGTCGCGAGGACTTGTTGACGGGCCAAATACCATAATTAAAACCCGAAAGGGACCAAATACCCTTAGTTTTGTAAATTACCAAAATACCCTCGATTTGAAAAAAAAATTAAATTTTCCAAAATACCCCTGCTTTACAAAAAAAATACCAAAATATTTCTATTTCGAAAAAAAACACCAAGATACTCTAATTTGGGAAATTACGAAAATACCCCTGTAGGATAAAATTACGAAAAAACCCCTGGGTAGTGAAATGAAGAAAATACCCTTATGTGACGAATGTGAGTTCATAGATGTTACTTGTATGTTGATGTATGATGGTTGAATGTATGGGGTTCCTAGAACTAGGAGATACAGACTTGAGACTGAAACTCGTATATATAATTTCAATTCGAAAGAACTACTCTTGAAACTATCATGTCCATAAGATTGTTCGTGGTTAACTAAATGAAAGAAATTAATAATTCATAAAATTTTTAATCAGATAAACGTGAATCGATAGAATGAGTACAAGGGGTCGTGGACGCCCGCCGCGTGGTCGTGGGAGGGGTAGGATGGTCGTGGTCGTAACCGTGAGGATCCGCCATGGGTCCGAAATGAGATGCCGGCACCACCATTGCGGAGATGGAATTTCAGACCGCATACCGGAGATGATGCGGTATCTCAGGCGATGTTAAGGGTTTTAGAGAGGGTTGCTGGGGAAGGCATGGGCACAGGAGCCCGGAAATCTGTGTCGGAGCGACTTAGAGCCAATGGGGCAGAAATGTTTAGGGGAATTTCTGGTATAGCCCCGAGTACAGCTGAGTATTGGTTGGAGGCGGTTGAGCATATAATGGATGATCCGGATTTCACGGAAGAGGAAAAATCGAAAGGGGTTGTATCTCTCTCCGCGGACGAAGCTTATCAATGGTGGCTTACGGTTAAGGATGGTACGATGGCTGACCGTATCACCTGAGATCTCTTCAAAATGGCGTTCCAGAGTAAATACATTGGGTCGAGTTATGTGGATGCGCAGCGTAGAGCGTTTCTGAATCTGGTTCAGGGAAGTAGGTCGGTGGCTACGTATGGAGCGGAATTCTTACGCCTTAGCCGTTATGCTCGAGGGATGGTGGCCACAGACCATGAACGTTGTGTTCGATTTGAAGATGGTTTGAGGGATGATCTGCGTGTATTAATAGCACTACAATGGGAGAGGGAATTTCTTTGTGCTTGTGGAAAAAGCTAAGATAGCCGAGGAGGTTAAGCTTTGAGAAAAATTGAATCGGGATAGAGATAGGGGTGGAAGTAAGAGAAATTTTGGATCATCGTACACGGTGGGCGTACTCGAGAAAAGGCCTAGGTCGGACCGCCGAGGCGGAGGAGAGAGACTCACTGGCACATAGTCAAACACAGAGGTGTGCTCGATGTGGTAAATTCCATGTAGGTGAGTGTTGGGCGGGCAGTAGGAAGTGCTTTAGGTGTGGATCTACGGACCACCAAGTTAGAAAGCGTCCCGCATAGCGGGCGATGAAGGCCCCACAGTCAAGGGAATGCACAGTAGGAAGAGGTGGTCAGCAGCCACAGATAGGTCGTGGTCCAGCCAGGGATGGTAACGATTCCGGTCGGGGCCGTAGAGCACCAGGCCGAGGGGCAGGAAACACCGAGGTGAGACAGCCGGGGTTAGTTTATGCTGCCAGACGTCGAGAGGAGGCTGACGCATTGGATGTCATAATCGGTACTTTTCTAATTTATGGTTTGCCTTATATTGCCTTGATTGATATTGGTTCGACGCACTCTTATGTTGCTAGCGCTATAGCGGGAACTTTGAACTTAGATTATGAGACTTCTTCTAGGGAGATGATCTGTAGTGAGCCCTCTAGGACAAACCGTAGTGGTGAGCAAATCAGATAAGGATGTACCGGAAGTTCAAGGGGTAGCTTTTCTGGCCGATCGATGGAACCGCCGTTTGGGGAGTTCTATTTGATCTTAGGAATGGATTGGTTAGTGAAGTATCAAGCAAATTTGGACTGTGCAGCCAAGCGTAGGGTGTTAAAAACTCCCGAGGGTGGCGAAGTGTTGGTGATAGGTGAAAGGGGGAACTGTTTGTCAAATGTGGTGTCTGCCTTAAGAGCAGAAAGGATGGTGAGGAAAGGATGCAAGGCAATTTTAATGTTTGTTCAGGCTCTGGAAGCCAATGAACTAACTGTTGGGGACGTTAGGACGGTGAGGGAATTTCCTGATGTTTTCCTAGAAGAGCTTCCGGGATTACCCCCGGATCGTGAAGTGGAGTTTGGTATTGATCTTCTTCCGGGAACAGCGCTAGTATCTATTGCTCCGTACAGGATGGCACCGAAGGAGTTGGTGGAATTGAAGGCTCAGATCCAAGAGTTGCTGGATAGAGGGTTTATCCGATCGAGTGTGTCGCCTTGGGGAGCGCCGGTATTATTTGTTAAGAAGAAGGATGGATCAATGCGTATGTGCATTGACTATCGTCAGTTGAATAAATTGACAATCAAGAATAAATACCCGTTACCAAGGATCGATGACTTGTTCGATCAGCTGAAGGGGGCTTCAGTTTTCTCAAAGATAGATCTGAGATCGGGGTACCATCAGCTCTTCAAGGAGGCAGATATTCATAAGACGGCTTTCAGAACTTGTTATGGTCACTACAAATTCATGGTGATGCCATTTAGGTTGACCAACGCGCCAGCAACATTTATGAACATGACGAACCAAGTGTTCCAACCCTACTTGGATCGGTTTGTCGTGGTATTTATAGATGACATCCTGGTCTATTCGAAATCGGAAGAGGAGCAAGATTCACATCTTCGGGAGGTTCTGCATTACGAGGAGAAGCGACTCTACTCCAAATTAAGTAAGTGCGAATTTTGGCTAAGTGAAGTTACTTTTCTAGGCCACGTGGTGTCGGCAGAAGGGATAAGAGTTGATCCCTGGAAGATTGAAGCGGTGTTGGATTGGAAGCCGCCTAAGTCGGTAGCAGAAATTCAAAGTTTTCTTGGTTTAGCCGTGTATTCTGTAAGGTTTGTTGAAGGATTTTCATTGATCGCGCACCGCTGACTAAGTTGTTGCGGAAAGGGGTTCCATTTGTTTGGTCCGTAAGTTAAAGAAGAGAGTTTCGAGAGGTTAAAGAGGATCTTGACAGAGGCTCCGGTGTTGATTCAGCCGGAGGCTCGAAAGGAGTTTGTGATTTACTGTGATGCTTCACACACGGGATTAGGATGCGTGTTGATGCAAGACGGGAAGGTTGTTGCATATGCATCTCGGCGCCTAAGACCGCATGAATCAAATTATCCCACACATGATTTGGAATTGGCGATGGTTTTTGCCTTGAAGATTTGGAGGCATTATCTGTACGAGGAGAAATCCGTCATTTATACCGATCATAAGAGCTTAAAATACCTTTTGACCCAGAAGGAGTTGAATCTAAGGCAAAGGAGGTGGATTGAGTTGTTAAAGGATTATGATCGCCGATTGAGTACCATCGGGAAAAGCCAACGTGGTGGCGGATGCTCGAGTCGTAAAGTAATCTCTCGATTTGAGAGCAATGTTTGCTCACCTCGGTTTATACGATGATGGGAGTTTATTAGCTAAACTTCGGTGAAACCCTCTTGGGTCGGCCCAGTTAAGGCGGCAGAACAGGACCGATGAGTTGCTACAGGAGAAGTTTCTGGTAGGATCAAGTGAATGATCAACAAAATTTAGTGTGAATGAGGAAGGGCTATTATGTTTTCAAGGGAGAGTGTGTATGCCGAAAGATCCTGAGTTGAGGCATAAGATTTTGCAAAAAGCGCATGGTAGTCCATACGCTATGCACATTGGAGGAAGTAAGATGTATCGAGATTTACGAGATCAGTTCTGGTGGCCGAGTTTGAAACGAGAGGTGATCGAATTTGTGGGGAAGTGTTTGACCTGTCAGAAGGTAAAGGCGGAACATCTGTTACCATCAGGGTTGTTACAGCCGGTGAAGATTCCACAATGGAAGTGGGAAAGGATCGCAATGGACTTTGTTAGTGGGCTACCCCTCACGCCTACTGAGAAAGATTCGGTCTGGGTGATTGTTGACCGCTTGACGAAGTCTACTCATTTCCTACCAGTACGTGTCGATTACTCTCTGCATAAATTGGCTAAGCTATACATAGCGGAGGTAGTGAGGTTGCATGGGGTACCAGTATCAATCATATCGGACAGGGACCCTAGGTTCACCTCACGATTTTGGAAGGTGTTGCATCAAGCGTTGGGTACGAAGTTGGATTTCAGTACGGCATTTCATCCTCAGACCGATGGGACACCCGAGCGGGTAATCCAGATCTTAGAGGACATGTTAAGAGGATGTGTCATTGACTTCAGGGGTAGTTGGGAAGAGTTCTTACCGTTGGCGGAGTTTGCATACAACAATAGCTACCAGTCAAGTATTCAGATGGCGCCCTATGAAGCATTGTACGGGCGGAGGTGTCGTACACCTACCTATTGGACGGAATTAGGAGAACGTCAAATTTTGGGTCCGGAATTGGTTACCGAGACAGAGGAGAAGGTAGAGTTAATTCGGGCTTGATTAAAGGAAGCGTCAGACCGATAGAAGTCCTATGCTGACCTGAAGCGTAAGGACATAGAATTTGCAGTGGGTGACAAGGTGTTCTTGAAGGTGTCGCCATGGAAGAAAGTACTGAGGTTTGGACGGAAAGGTAAATTAAGTCCCAGATTTATCGGACCTTATCGGGTGTTGAAACGAGTGGGACCAGTAGCTTATAAGCTAGAGCTACCTTCTGAGCTAAGCCAGATTCACAATGTATTCCACGTCTCTATGCTAAGACGTTACCATTCAGATCCATCCCACGTGGTGTCTGTGGAAGAAATCAAGTAAGACCCGATTTATCCTTTGAAGAGGAACCAGTGGAAATTCGGATCGTGATGTCAAAGTATTGCGAAGGAAGGCGGTTCCGTTGGTTAAGGTTCTATGGCGAGAATCACGGTTTGAGGAGGCTACTTGGGAACCGGAGGAAGCAATCGCGGCACCAGACCGCATCTATTCTCGATCGTAATTTCGAGGCCGAAATTTCTTTAGAGGGTAGAAGCGTAACATCCGAATTTGTGGGGCTTCGCATTTAGTGTCTTTGTGATGTTTATGTTAAGCTTGATGTGCTAGTTAGGGTGTTTAAGGGGTTAAGAATGGGCTCAGTGGATTGGGCCGAGGCCTTAATCGAATTTTTCGCTTGGGCACTCTGGTGGAAAGCCAGACTAGGATAGGGCTTAAAAGATATTATCTCAAATTAAGACACACAAATGGGCTTGTGGCCCAGTGGTCAGTGGCGCTACTGAGGGGCTTTGAGGTGGCGTGATAAGCAATAGGGAGGTCCAAGGTTCGAGTCGCATTACCCACTTATTTTAAATGTTTTTGGCATCAAAAGAGAGGAGAGTTGGGGGCGGCTAGGATGCTTGGAAGTAGGAGATTTATGTGTTTGGATAACGTGGATAATGTGGCAAATAAAAGGAAGAAGAGGTGGTGTCATCTGGGTCACTTGTGGATGAGAGATCAGGTAAGGATAAGGGAGAAGGTTTAGAAATTATCTACTGATCACAGTAGTGGCCGAATTGCCAACTCTGGGGGAAAGAGGAAATCGGTTTTGATGAGGCTAAGGGGGGTGCCGAAATTTCCCTTGTTAATTAATTATTCTTAGTTTTCAAAAGAGGGCAATTCCGACTTTTGGTTAGTTTGTGTGCCGAAAATTTGATTAGAAAATAGGGTACTTCTTAATTTCGGCATTTATTCTCATTCTCTTCTCTTAGTTGTTTCTTTTCTCAAAAAGCCGAAAACTCCTAATGTTCCATCTTCTTCTTCATTCTCTGCTAAAGCCGAAACCTCATAGCCTTTCTCTACACCTTTTCCCGATTTCTTCTATAAGCCGAAACCCTTAAGTATTCCTTCTCTTTACTCTCTTCTGCCATAGTCGAATGTCCTAGTGCCCATTCTTTTTCTTCCTACCAATTTCTTCATTGAAAGCCGAATCTCCATAGATTTCTTTGAATCATCTTCTCTTTTTGATTTTCGTAAAAAGCCGAAATCTTTTAGGAGTTGCCGAATTCTCTGTAAAGGTAGGTGTCGATTTCTTCTGATCTATTATTTTTTCTCTTTCGATTTTTAGAAGACAAAGCCGAAAGGCTAATGGATTGATGGTTTCTTGTGTTTACTTGTTGGTCGACATTCGGGAATTGAAGTAGATCGCTTAGATCTAAAAGCCAGAACCGCTAGTCTCTGAACCTCATATCTCTCTTTTCTGGATTTCAAGGTAAGGGGTTCTCTTTAGATTCTCGTTAGATTCGCTATCGTAATTGTGATCTTAACCATATGTTATGATGGTAGCAATCGATAAGGTCTTTTGATGGAATCAAATATCGATCAAAGCGAAGGAGGATTGGATCGTTAAACCAATCCCTAAGTTTAAGAAAGCAGCGGTGTCAATAGTTGGGATTGGCCACCGGGTTGTGAACCGGCCAGAACAAAACCTTAGACGATTAGCGATCGTGACGGCTTTCGATAGTGTCAACATAGAAAGTCTCGTCTTGTTCAGAATCGGGTGTGTAGATCTCTATCACACTAATTAATCAGTACTATATATGTTATGGGCTAAAAGCCGGGATAAATTTGTATGGACAATCGTATATACGAAAAGGGTAGGCAAGGGATGCCAGTGTGTAATCATAGAAACTTCTCTATGTGTATCGATGTATGTGATAGACTATGATCTTTTAGGTAGTATATTATTTTGCTTCGCATGGATGTATGCATGGGATGGGGTTGATATGATGAAGGGAAGAGCATGTTAAAAGGTCACCTAGTGATCGGAGGTTAAACCACGATATGTACACTTAGGTCACAATAGTGATCGGTGGCTCGCCACACTTGATTATAAGGTCACACAGTGATCGGTGGCTCGCCACAGTGGATTATAAGGTCACATGGTGATCGGCATTATAACCGATGACATGACCGTCGATATGGTGTGTAGCGGTTGGTGGGTTGATTGTAGAAATCCCCGAGGTGTGATGGCTGGTACGGGCTGGTGTGTAGAGGATGGACTTTTAGGTTGGGTTGGGCCATGCAGCATGTGAATGTTTTGTTGCCATTGTGTATGGGCCAAGGCCCATAATGTGTTTGTGGGCCTCAAGCCTTTTATGTGTTTTCAGATTTGCACACCGAGTCTTGGTGACTCACCCTTTATTTTTCCCGACTTTTAGATGAGCGGTAGATCGTGGACATGGGAGCCGAGGCGGACTCGAGGGGCCATCAAGTCTTATATTTTCATAAACTATTTTCAGTTTTCCTTAAGTTTTCAATTTGGGGACTATTTATGAAATAAGGCTCCATAGCTTAGGTTCAGATTATAATTGTTAATGTCTTTATTCTATTTTTTTTTAAATTTAATTTTATGTTCAAAGGCTTATCTATAGGAAGTAAAAATATGGGAATTTCAAACACGTTCAAAGAAAAGCAAAAGTTTTCTTCAAATATCACTTATTTTAGCGAATACCTAAATAAACAAACTGAATTTCCAAAAATCATCCAAGTGAAGTTTTTAACATTAAACCCCGTAGCATACCAGATCTAGTCGTAACGTTTGGGCCAGGTTTGGGGTGCTACAAAGTACCTCAACTTTAAAACCAAACCGCATGTAGAAGACCCTAGGAGCCCACCCTAGATAGTATTGCGATAAACCATAGTGGTCACCCGAATAAGTGCTCTATTTGTTTCTTTCTCGCTTGCTTTTACTTTGTACTAATATGTTTCATTTTGTTTTGGCTATGATTGCATTACATGTCATTTCACGTTTGAAAGAGTGTTGATTCATGTTCGATTACTAAGCTTGTCATGGAGAACGAATTTCTTGATAAAATGGAAGACAATACAGCTATACGTATATTTGTAATCCATTTTATGTAAAGAATTTTGTCCTCTAGTAAAGTTTTCTAAATGAAATTGAATCGGGATCGATGCCTCTTTTTGCATTCATGCATTAGCATTGCATTGCATCATGTACAATAAAATTAAAAAAAAAAAACCTAAAAAAAAGTCGGAATTCTTTGAAGAGGTCAAAGGCCTGGAATAAATGTTCGGAAATGTTCACATCAATGCCATACATGAATAAATCATTAAAATGGGGACCTTGTCAGATATCCACCCTTATGAACCTGGGAGTGTTCTGAATAACTGAACTGCAGAAAAAATTCCTATAGTTTTTAGAGTTTACACAGAGTAATGTTCAAAACACACTTGTTGCTTTTAGCCTAGAAGCAATAAGCATTCCTTTGTGGAATAGGCTTATGTCTAAACATCAATCTGAAATACATACTTGAGATCATTTTGAATAAATATCTTCTCATTCTTTTAGATTCTTTCATTCTTTCTATCCAAATATGTAACAGCCCGATTTAGGGGCTAGTCGGAACAGTAATCTCGGGATCACTAATCCGAGGTTAGAGAAAAATATTTTCATGTTATTTTATGTGTTATAACATGTTAATAAGGATGCATGGAAATTTCGGTGCTTTAATTTTAGCGATTTCAGGCTTAATCGCTAAAAAAGACTAAATCGCATAAAGTGCGAAAGTTCTATTTTATTTGCTAGAGGTGTCAAATAACTAAGGATTATTAATTGGAGGTCCTAAATGTGCAATTTTTCCTTTTTTAAATGAGTTGGCCGGCCATAGTATGCATAGGGGACAAGAGCATTTATTTTTGGTCAATAGTTGGTAACATTAGTTGACAAAATGAATAAAATAAGATGATATAAGCAAAAGTTATTATCTTTTCATTTAGTCTTCTTCTCCAACCAAAAATATCAACAAAGGGAGGGCCTTGGAAGCTTTAAAATTTCAGCAACTCATTTTCTCTTCAAGTAAGTGATTTTGATAGTTTTAGTTGATAATTTTTGTACTTTTGGAGTCCCCAAAGCTTAAGCTAGCTAATGAGGGGACTAATTTGCAATATGGTTGAAAGTCTAGGGACTTGCCATGAGAGAGTTTATGATTGTTTGCTGGGTTTTTATGGAAGAAAATGAATGTTAGGGAGATGAGAAACAACTTTTGTGAAAGGTGTTGTCATGAAAACACCTAATTCGGACTAAGATGCAAATGTTGTAGTTTGATCATTAATGCATGAAATAGTTGGAATTCTGGATAGTTGTAAGAGGATTAAATGTTCAGCTAGGCTTGTTTAATAAGAAAATGTGATGAAAAGTGATTTACGAGCCTAGGGGCAAAATCATAATTTTGCTAAAGTATAAGGGCAAAATAGTCATTTTTGCCTAAGTGTATATTTTTTTATATTATGAATTATAAGTGATTAAATGAGTAAATTCTATTGTTCTAGATCAAATAAAATGAGATTTGGACCTAGAATGGGAGAAAAGAGAACTGTGGACAAATACGTCCCTTTCGACCCCTTTTCGGCATCAAGGTAAGTTCGTGTGTAAATGTTGCAATTACGTACGGGTTATTTAATATTCCAATGCTGTATGGAATGTATAATTACGCTATGAATGTATTAAATGTGTTTTGACGAGTTGTTAAGAGAATTGAATCTAAGATAGTGAGAAATGCAAATAGCATGATATGATGATAGTTAAGGTCCCGTGTAAGACCATATTGGAATATGGCCTCGGTGTGAGATATTGAATAAGACCATGTCAGGGACATGGCATCGATATGTTAATTCATGTAAGACCTTATCGGGGGTATGATGTCAATGTGACATTATGTGTGTGAGACTCAAAAGGGTGTGTCTCATTACACACGGGCGTGTGGCCCCTGTTTAGGTGAAAATTTTCTAAGTGTTTGAAAGGTTCCGGCTTGGTTCCTCAATATCCCGTGCGGGTGTAATGGGTCTCGCTGACCCATGATAGGGACGTTACGCTGGTGAATGGAAAGTTTTAAATTGGAGAGAATTTTTATAGCCTAAAGTGGAATGATCAAGCAAGTCAAGTCCGGTAACGTCTCGTACCCGATTTCGGCGTAGAATATGGGTAAGTGGTGTTACATTTAGTGGTATCAGAGCTATGGTTTAGTCGGTTCTCGGACTAACCTAGCGTGAGTAAGTGTCTAGCTATACATGCCATAGGCGGACCGTGATAGTGTGATATCTCCCGGCTCTAACAAAATTGTTTGGTTAAGACAGAGATGATTCCCAACTCAGCTAAATCCAATAATGATGTAAGTGATAATGAGGTAATTGAAACGCGCTTATGCACTGTTGAAATTCAGAGAGTTATGAATAGAAGTTTATGACATGTGTGTGATAAGGTATGAAATGAGATAATTCTAAGTTGAGGGTTGAAATGAGAGTTATAAAGTGATAAGCTTATCTGTATTGGCTTGATATGCATACGATGTTATATACTCGACCTATTGGGATAGGTGTATATAGTGAGTAAATATATCCAGAGAACGGGATACGTATGTATGTACGATTGTTTGAATGATGTATGAACAATATGTCCACATAGTTGAAACTCATATGCGACTGTTAAAGTAGAGGATGTATAATGTCTTATTTTACGACTCTGTTATGAAGCCACACATATTATAGTGTGGGAGTTAAACTGAGAAGTTTGACTAAGTAGAATGCAGGAGATGAGTACGGTCGTTCAATGATAAATTGATGAATAAGACCATGGTTGGACCATGGCAATACATGTGATCCCATATAAGACCATGTCTGAAGCATGGCATTGGCAACGATACGTGATCCCGTGTAAGACCATATCTGGGATATGGCGTTGGCCTCGAATAGTGATTCCGTGTAAGACCACATCTGGGACCTGGCTTCGGCATGAAATCGTGTAAGACCATATCAGGGATATGGCGTCGATATTGATATAAGATCCCGTGCAAGACCATATCTAGGATATGGCATCGGTATCAACATGAGTTTCCATGTAAGATCGTATCTAGGATATGGCATTGATATTGATATGAGATTCCGTGTAAGACCATAGCGAGGCTATGGCATCGTGACGACTTGTAAGTTTATAGCTGGGCTATAATGTTGTGATACGAGTAAGACCGTAGTTGGACTATGGCAATCAAGTAAACGACGTACTCAAACCGTAATACATTCTCTAAATTGATAAGTAATGGTAAGAGAAACCAGAGTTTAATGTTGAATACTCGAGTAGACATTAATGTGGAACTTGAGTAAGTGAAGTCACTGTTCGAAATTATGGGTGATAGAAACAATTGTAGCATGAGTAAGCGTGAAAACTCGCCTGGAGCGAGTTGTGTGACTACGATGATATCACATTAATGACGAATGTTAAATCATAGGTATGTAGTCATGAGAGTCACGTTAGAGGCTTTACGACCTCACCCCATTACTACTGTTGATTTATAATGAGATCCTTACGAGGGTTAAGTTGAATAAGCTCATGAGTACGAAATGAAAGAGTTTAGTGGCAAAATAAGTAGTAACGTATATCGAGATAAGGGTAGTTAGAAAGTGAGAACAGCTTTGAGAAGAATATCTGAATGTTTTAAAGATTGCACTGATTATGCAATGTTAAGAGTAAAGAGAAAGTTAGCCTAGGCTATTTGACTCAATTGAGTAGGAAGCCTGAGGTGTACGCTTATCGATACCTTCCTGATTTGATGTTCACTAATGAAAAGGAATAGTAAAAAAGTTTTGATAACGGAAATGGTTGGAGAAACAATATTTGAACTGTGAAAGTGTTTGACCATGACAACCATAGTTGTATGGACCATAATGATCTCTTTGAGTACTTCGTATTAATATTTGTTGCCTTTCAGGGGTGATGTAGTTGTTCTTTCCATGAATTATGATCGTGTGAGAATGTTAGCTGACTGTAAGATTAGACAAAACAGTTATCGATTTAATCAATTGAAATCGACATTCCTTTATCTCTTTGTAACCTTATTCTGGTACTTTGAGGAGGAAGTTAGTGATAAATCTATATGTGAGATTTCTCTTATATTTCCGTTGATCATGGTTATCTTTAAAGTGTATGTTCTTTGAGTTGTGGTAGTTATATTTACTATGATTGTGCTTTTGATTTGATCATAGAAAAGTGATAATTCTAGTATAAGAGGTGAAATCACAAGTTTCACGTTGTGCGATGGGTTTTTGGGTAAACCGGATAAAGTTAATGCACTTGATTGAGATGTCTCTGCTATCCTGAGACATGACGATAGTAAAGGTTTTAAATTAGCACATCAAGAGAAACTCAAACGAGAGTGTGTTTGAAAATATTCTCAGTGAAGAGAAAAGAGTAGATTGATGTATTGAGATATGATTCTAGTTAAGTGTATATTTACGCATGAATCAATAAGGAGAATGAAATTCTATGTGTACATGAGTGAGGAGCATGATACAGAGGTATGCTCATTGAAACATTTTAACCGTGATGGTTAGGTTAGAAGTCATTAAAGGTACTATTAAATGAAAGTTTTAGTATTGAGTTCAGTGTCAATCGAGAAAAAGAGTTTGTAAGTTTGTATGTGATTATGCAACATTTATACTAGCATGTTGAGAATGCTTGGCATTACATTGATGTATAATGCTTTACTAAATTGATTAGTTAATGTTGAATGAGATGTTGAAGTCCTAGCGGACCATATTGAATATGAAAATGCCATCATCGAGATATGAAATAGATAAGGTCCCGTATAAGACCAGGTTCGGGACATGGCCTCGGCACCGAGGTGAGATCCCGTATAAGACCATATCCGGGATATGGCTTCGGTAATGAAAATGAGAATCGTATAAGACCATATTCGGGATATGGAATAGATACTTGATGTGGAAGTCCATATAAGACCTTATCCGGGATATGGCATTGGCATTTAGAGGTGACTCCATGTAAGACCATCTCGGAGATGTGGCATTGGCTTCATACCTACAGTAATGACGAAGAATATGTGTCTTTGACTATCCCTAGTGATTAATGGGATAAGTAGATGAGTTTAGAAGTAGAAATGAGAATTGTACTAAAGTCATCTGAATGAGTGAATTCAGGTACTCGTGAATGAGTCACGAAGAAACGAGTATGATGTGTGGCACGGTATGTGCTAAATAAAGGCAATTGTAAGTAAGTACGGCATGAAGCCTATGACTTGTGTATGGTTAGTTAATGCCATGGATGGTATTTTAAATAAGCTCTGAGTGAGTTTGACTAAGACGTTAAAATTCAGGTCGAATAAGATTTCCATTGTTGATGTTACCTTAAGGTAGAATGTATATATTGATGAATTCAGAACTTATACAGAAGGTTTTGGTATGAGACTTAGTAATAGTAGGTCTACTCATGCAAGACTAAGAAAAGATGCAATTATATGCATAAATTTTTTGACAACTGAGTACGTTTTACGATATGATTGAGTTTATGGTCAGAAGTAGTCGACCACTAAAAGCTGAATTTTCTAAGCATGCAAGTTAGGACTATTACAGTCGGTGAATATCCTAGTGATAGAGTGAGATAAAATACAATAGATTTCAAATTTGAAGTGACTTGATTTCCAAGAAGGGGGATGTCATCCGAATTTTAGTGAAGTGTGCGATAAAGATCCGAATGATCATTTTAACATGTGTCGAGTTCACAGTTGTAAGATTTCTGAATATATGTGCCCGGGAGGAAGAGTAATCTAGGTCCCAAGTTGTGCTTTGACCTTGTGTACTACAACTTAAAGTTTTTTGGTGAGAGAAACTTGGGGATAAGTCGATTTGTGATTTTGAAGAGTTAGTGGAAATGTTTTAGGATTGTTAGGAGCAACTTCTCCTGGTAAGATTTTCGGGGACAAAAATTCCTAAGGGGGAGAATTGTAACAGCCCGATTTAGGGGCTAGTCAGAATAGTGATCTCGGGATCACTAATCCTAGGTTAGAGAAAAATATTTTCATGTTATTTATGTGTTATAAAATTTTAATAAGGATGCATGGAAATTTCGGTGCTTTAATTTTAGCGATTTCAGGCTTAATCGCTAAAAAGGACTAAATCGCATAAAGTGCGAAAGTTCTATTTTATTTGCTAGAGGTGTCAAATAGCTAAGGATTATTAATTGGAGGTCCCAAATATGCAATTTTGCCTTGTTTAAATGAGTTGACCGGCCATAGTATGCATAGGGGACAAGAGCATTTATTTTTGGTCAATAGTTGGTAACATTAGCTGACAAAATGAATAAAATAAGATGATATAAGCAAAAGTTATCATCTTTTCATTTAGTCTTCTTCTCCAACCAAAAATACCAACAAAGGGAGGGATTTGGAAGCTTTAAAATTTCAGCAACTCATTTTCTCTTCAAGTAAGTGATTTTGATAGTTTTAGTTGATAATTTTTGTACCTTTGGAGTCCCCAAAGCTTAAGCTAGCTAATGAGGGGACTAATTTGCAATATGGTTGAAATTATAGGGACTTGCCATGAGAGAGTTTATGATTGTTTGCTGGGTTTTTATGGAAGAAAATGAATGTTAGGGAGATGAGAAACAACTTTTGTGAAAGGTGTTGTCATGAAAACACCTAATTCGGACTAAGATGCAAATGTTGTAGTTTGATCATTAATGCATGAAATAGTTGGAATTGTGGATAGTTGTAAGAGGATTAAATGTTCAGCTAGGCTTGTTTAATAAGAAAATGTGATGAAAAGTGATTTACGAGCCTAGGGGCAAAATCATAAATTTGCTAAAGTATAAGGGCAAAATAGTCATTTTTGTCTAAGTGTAGATTTTTTTGTATTATGAATTATAAGTGATTAAATGAGTAAATTCTATTGTTCTAGATCAAATAAAAAGAGATTTGGACCTAGAACGGGAGAAAAGAGAAATGTGGACAAATACGTCCCTTTCGACCCCTTTTCGGCATCAAGGTAAGTTCGTGTGTAAATGTTGCAATTACGTACGGGTTATTTAATATTCCAATGCTGTATGGAATGTATAATTATGCTATGAATGTATTAAATGTGTTTTGACGAGTTGTTAAGAGAATTGAATCTAAGATAGTGAGAAATGCAAATAGCATGATATGATGATAGTTAAGGTCCCGTGTAAGACCATATTGGAATATGGCCTCGGTGTGAGATATTGAATAAGACCATGTCAGGGACATGGCATAGATATGTTAATTCATGTAAGACCCTATCGGGGGTATGATGTTAATGTGACATTATGTGTATAAGACTCAAGGGTGTTATTTAACAATTTGAGTGATTCAACAAGTATGTTGAGAAATAGAATGAATGTGGTTGTACCACGAGAGGTACATGTATGTGTTATAACTGAATTGAGAGGAATTCGGTATATGATAAAACCATAGTTGGTATGTGTAAATGATGCACCTCGGTTGCATAAGTTATAATTATTAATGCATTGAGTGAATGCGAACGATTATCATAGAAAACTAAGTAAGAATGATAATGTGTGAGGATGTTCCCGGATAGACATTTGAAATAGAGAAATGTATGTGGATAAATATCCATGAATGTATAATAATGGTGGGCTAAGTACGATACCACCTTAAATTGTAAACGGTGGGCTATGAGCGATACCACCCTATTAGAGATTGAGGGTGGGCTAAGTGCGAAACTACCGAGAGATTGTAGTATGAGTGACTTATTGAAAATGTTTGATGTATTGTTTTATGAGATCATGTGGTGACAAGTGCAGGGATGTATGCAAGTTAACATGAGCAATTAGCTTGTGGCATGGTTAGAATGTGGTAAGAGGCAGAATGAGTAAGTCTCAAAAATGGTTGAGTAAGTAACCATGAGCTTAAGAGTAAAACTCATTATAATACCTTGTGGTTGAATATAATCAATGAATATCAATAGTTGATAGTTATATGCATATGAACTTACTAAGTATTATTGCTTACTCCTCTTCCTTTCTCATCTCTTATAGGTTAATTTAGCTAGCTCGGGTTGGAGACCGCCGGAGATGTTTCACACTATCGAGCAGACACTTGGTATGAGGTTTTAAGTCCTTATGAGTTATGGCATGTCTAGGGATAGTATTTAAAGTTTATTAAGTCATAGTTGATATAGCCAATTGTGTTGGCCTAAGAGAGTTTATGGTTCAATTGTGTATAGCAATAGATGATGGCTTAAGTCGTTTGTAATTATACCAGAAATAGTTCTCCCTCATATATGGGACGAAGACTTCATTTTATGGTTTAAATGTGATAACTCAATTGTTATAATCTATGAATTGAGAATGTCGTATGACGGTGTATGTTTATAAGCAAGTTAGGGTGGCAAAGGGCCTCGTAGATAGCCTGCTAATTGTCCATATGGGTAGACACACGGACGTGTGTCTAGACCGTGTGGGAGGCACGACTAGAACATGGGCGTGTGCCCAGGCAGTGTGAAGTCTGCTCCTTACACTTGGAATTTGAACCGCCACACGGCTGAAGCACACGGGCGTGTGTATAGGTCGTGTGGATAAGTCATAATGCCAAGGTTTGGCACACGGGCCAGGACCACGGGCGTGTCAAGGCCGTGTGAAGTTAGTCAGTGTCGACCACGGGTGGAAGACACGGGCATGTCTTAGGGGCACACGGGCGTGTCCCATTACACACGGGCGTGTTGCCCCTGTTTAGGTGAAAATTTTCTAAGTGTTTGAAAGGTTCCGGCTTGGTTCCTCAATATCCTGAGCGGGTGTAATGGGTCTCGTTGACCCATTATAGGGATGTTACGCTGGTGAATGGAAATTTTTAAATTGGAGAGAATTTTTATAGCCTAAAGTGGAATGATCAAGCAAGTCAAGTCCGGTAACGCCTCATACCCGGGTCCGGCGTAGAATACGGGTAAGGGGTGTTACAAAATAATTATGATAGATTCTTTCATTCCTTGGATCTTTTTCCAAATCATTCTTTTATCACATTCATAATCATATTATGCAAATGATTATTTTCAAATTCATTCATTCTTTGCATATTCTTTCGTGCCTATAACAGGTCCCCGGATATCAATGACATGAGTAACGCTGCTACGGAGTTAGAACCCCCTTTTGAGCAAGACATGTGTTTAGAGGGATCCTAGAACTTTGAAGATAACATAGACTGTGGCTTATCTCTGGACTTGTTAAGAATGGTAAAACAAGAGGAAAAACAAATTCGCCTTATGAAGAAAGCAAGAAAGATTGTGACCTTAGAGAGAGGAAAGGTAGTGAAAATTGGGGCGCAGTATAATCAAGAAAGCGAAGCGAGACCTCGTGAGAGTTACTTCAAGAATTCAAAGATATCTTGGCGTGGTCATACCAAGATATGCCGTGGTTAAGAACTAACGTTGCTTGTACACCGCCTCCCCATAAAAGAGGATTGCAAACCGGTTCAGAGAAGCTCGAGAATGAGGCCCGACATTGTGCTAAAATTAAAAGAGGAAGTCAAAAAGCGGTTTGATGCCGAATTTTTGTGGGAAGTCAAATACTCAGAATGGGTAGCCAACATTGTGCCTGTCCCTAAGAAAGATGGGAAGGTACGAACGTGTAGATTATAGAGACTTGAATAAGGCCATTAAAAGACAATTTCCCCTTGCCTCACATTGATATGTTGGTGGACAATACGGCAGGTTATTCGCTATTTTCCTTCATGGATGGCTTCTCAGGATACAATCAGATAAAAATGCATCCTGAGGATATGGAAAAGACTACTTTCATAACCTTGTGGGGTACATTTTGTTATAAGGTGACGCCATTTGGGCTGAAAAATGCAGAAGCGACATATCAAAGAGCCATGGTGACTTTGTTCCATGATATGATGCACAAAGAAATCAAAGTTTATGTCGATGATATGATCGCAAAGTCCCGAACAGAAGTGGAACATATCCAAGTTTTAAGGAAGTTATTCTTGAGACTGAGGAAATTCCAATTGAAGCTCAATCCAACAAAATGTACTTTTGGAGCTAGATCGGGAAAATTGTTGGGTTTCATAGTCAGCGAGAGGGGAATTGAGATCGACTCAGACAAGGTCTGAGCTATACAAGAATTGCCTCCGCCGCGCACTCAAAGAGAAGTTCGAGGTTTCATTGGGAGGCTAAATTACATTGCTCGATTCATTTCACAATTAACTGAGAAATGTGATCCCATATTTCGTCTTCTCAAGAAATACAATCCAGGTGTGTGGGATGATGAATGCCAGAAAGCTTTCGATAAGGTTAAACAGTACTTGTCAAGTCCTCCAGTATTGTCACCTCCCTGCCCAGATAGGCCATTAATCCTGTATTTAACAGTGTTTAATAACTCTATGGGATGTGTGCTGGGTCAACACGATGAATCGGGAAGAGGAGAAAAGGCGATATACTACCTCAGTAAGAAATTCACTGAGTGTGAAATGAGATATTCGCCAATTGAAAAATTGTGTTGTGCATTGATTTGGACAACCCGGAGATTGAGACAATACATCCTGTACCACACGACATGGCTAATCTCGAAGTTGGACCCTCTAAAATATATGATGGAGTCAACTGCTCTGAACGGAAGGATGGCTAGATGGCAAATTCTCCTCTCTGAATTCGACATAGTTTATGTGAACCAAAAAGGCGTGAAAGGAAGCGCAGTAGTAGATTTTCTGGCCAGCAGAGCTCTAGAAGAGTATGAGCCTCTGAACTTTGACTTCCCCAATAAAGAACTAATGCACGTGGCAGTTACTGAAGAAGACGCTACAAAAGATCACCTTTGGAAATTGAACTTCGACGGAGCATCAAATGTTGTAGGTAATGGAATTGGGGCAGTCTTGGTATCCCCAAATGGAGATCATTATCCGTTCACATGCAAATTGGATTTTGATTGTACAAATAATATGGCCGAATATGAAGCATGTATCATGGGACTCGTCTTTGCCATAGACGCATAAGATTAGAGCTACTGGAAGTATATGGAGATTATGCATCGTGATCTACCAACTGAAGGGTAAATGGGAGACTAGAGACCCCAAATTGATCAATTATCGAAGGATAGTTCTAGGTTAATTGAAGAGTTTGATGATATTACTTTTAATTATTGTAACAGCCCGATTTAGGGGCTAGTCAGAACAGTGATCTCGGAATCACTAATTCGAGGTTAGAGAAAATTATTTTCATGTTATGTTATGTGTTATAACATGTTTATGAGGATGCATGAAAATTTTGGTGCCTTAATTTTAGCGATTTCTAGCTAAATGGTGAAAAATGACTAAATCGCATAAAGTGCGAAAGTTCTATTTTATTTGCTAGAGGCACCAAATAGCTATGGTTTATAAATTGGGGGTACCAAATGTGCAATTTGACCTTGTTTAAGTGGCTTGGCCGGTCAAGAAGTTAAAGGGGACAAGAGTATTAAATATGGTCATGTTAGGTGACTAAAAAGAAATAAAATAAGATGAAATAAGCCAAGCTATCATCTTTTTTATTTCTTCTCTTCCTCCACCGAAAATAGAAGCCATGGGAGGGGTTTTTGAAGCTTAAAATTTCAGCAAGCAATTCTCCACTCAAGTAAGTGATTTTGATGGTATTTCTTGAAGAAAATTGTACTTTTGGAGTCCCCATAAGCTTTCTAAAGAGGGGACTAGTTTGCAATATGGTTGAAAGTCTAGGGACTTGCCATGATAGAGTTCATGTTGTTTGATGAGTTTTTATGGAAGAAAATGAATGATAGGATGATGAGAAACAACTTTTGTGAAAGGTGTTGTCATGAAAACACCTAATTGGGACTAAAATGCAAAAGTTATAATTTGTTCATTTAAGCATGAAATTGATGGAATTGAAAATAGTTGTAAGAGGATTAAATGTTCAGCTAGGCTTGTTTAACAAGAAAATGTGATAAAAATTTATTTACGAGCCTAGGGGCAAAATAGTAATTTTGCCAAAGTGTAGGGGCAAAATAGTCATTTTTGCCTAAAGTTTAGATTATGGTATATCATGATTTATAAGTGATTAAATCAGTAAATTTCATTGTTCTAGATCAAAGAAAATGAGTTTCGGACCTAGAACGGATGAAAAGAGAAATGTGGGCAAAAAGTCATTTTCGGCCCTTTAAACTTCGAGGTAAGTTCATGTGCGAATGTTTCAATTACGTATGAGTTGATTTAGTATTCCAATGTTGTATGGAATGTATATTACTATATGAATGTATGAAATGTCTATTGATGAGATGTCAATGGAATTAAATTTAGAGTAATGGGAAAGGTGTATAGCACGATAGGACAATGGTTAAAGTCTCAAGTAAGACCATATTGGAATATGGCCTCGGTGTAAGAATTCGTATAAGACCATGTCAGGGACGTGGCATCGATATGTTAGTATATGTAAGACCCTATTGGGGTATGATGATAATGAGAACTATGTGCATGAGACTCAAGAGAGTTATTTAACAATTCGAATGATTCAATGTATATGTTGAATGTATGTGGTTGTACCATGAGTAGTACAAGTTTGTGTAGAACTGAATTGAGATGAATTCAATATATGATAAACCCCTAGTGGGGTATGTGTAGTTGATGCACGTTAGTTGCATGAGACATATTTATTGATGTACTGTGTGAATGATAACGAGTATCGTAGAAAGTTAAGTAAGAATAGAAGAATGTGAGGATGTTCTCGAATGAACATTTAAAATAGAGATATACTTGTGGATTTTTATCCATGAATGTAAATAACGGTGAGCTATGTGCGATATCACCTTATTAATGGTTGGCGATGGGCTGTGTGCGATACCATCAACTATATTATTTATTGGTGGGCTGTGTGCGTTACCACCTGATTGATTAGTAATCGATGGGCTGTGTGCTATACCATCGCTTATAAATGATTGGTGAGCTAAGTGCGAAATCACCATAGGTAAAAATGATTGGTGGGCTGTGTGCAATACCACCCTATAAGAGATTCAATGGTGGGCTAAGTGCGTAACCACCGAGAGATTAGTAGTATGAGTGACTTATTAAAAATGCTTGATGTGTTGTTTTGTATAATCTTGTGATGATCAGTGCAGGAATGTATGCTTATTAAATGAGCGAATTGGCTTATGGCATGGTAGATTTAGAAATGTGGTAAGAGATAGAATGAGTAAGATTCAAGAATGATTGAGTAAGTGACCATGAATTGATGAGAAAAACTTGACATATTGCCTTGGGGTTATGTATATTCAGTGAATATCAATATTTGTCAGATTATGCAGATGAACTTACTAAGCATTATTGCTTACTCCTTTACTTTCCTCATCTCTTATAGGTTTCATTACTTAGCTCGGGTTGGAGACCACTGGGAGATGTTTTCACACTATCGAGCAGACACACGGTATGAGGTATCAAGTCCTTAAGAGTTATGGCATGTATAGGGATTCGTTTAAAGTTGATGAAGTCTAATTGTTGTAGCCAAATGTTTTTGGCCTAAGAGAATTTATAGAATGGTTATATATAGCCAGTGATGATGGCTTAAGTTGTTGTAAATGTTGTGGGAACAATTCTCCCCAGTGTATGAGAGGAAAACTTTATTTTCATGAACAAAATGTGTTAATTTATGAGTTTCAATTGATGATTTGAGAATGTTTTGAAGAAGTATATGAATGTATGCAAACAAGAGTAGTAAAAGGTTTGTAAGATAGCCTCTAAGTGCCCACACGGATAGACACACGGGCGTGTGTCTAGGCCGTGTGCCTCCTGCACCTTAATGTCTTAAGTCAGAATAGACCAGGGGCTGGTCACACGGCCGTTTGTTCAGGCCGTGTGATACACATGGTTGGTACATGGGCGTGTGCCAAGGCCGTGTGAAGTCTGCACTTGACACTTAGAAATTTAATTGTCACACGGGCCAGGGCCACGGGCGTGTCCAAGCCGTGTGGATTTAGTCAGTGTCGACCACGGGTGGAAGGCACGGGCATGTCTTAAGGGCACACGGGCGTGTCCCTATACCAACAGGCGTGTATTTTGTCTTAAAGAAAAGTTTCCTTTAGCTTATAAAAGTTTCCGGATGCAAGTTTAAGGCCTCGTAGGCCCACGATATGAATGATTTGACTAAGGAAGAGAAGTTTTAATTCGGAGCAAAAATTTTATAGCCCGTAAGTACATGTTTAAGAAAGCTCAAGCTTAGTAATGTCTCATATCCGGTTTTAGCTTCAAAATCGGGTATGGGGTGTTAGATTTAATTGTATCAGGGCTATGGTTTAGTCGGTTCTAGGACTAATTTAGCATGAGTAAGAGTCTAGCTATACATGCCGTATGTGGACCGTGATAGTGTGATGTATTCCGGCTCTAACGAAATTGTTTTGTTAAGACTGTAACACCCCAAACCCGGCCCAAACATTACGACCGAATTTGGTATGCTACGGAGGAAAAACCTTTGAAAATCCCTTGTTAAGTCGTACTAAGTTAGGTTGTTACAGTTTCAAATGTACCCGATGGTACTTTAAAAACATTTTGCGTTTAATTTGAGAAAACATGTGCATCCGTTTTAACATCATCAAATAGTTTAATCAAAACATTCAAAACATGCAGCAATAATAAAATAATCCTAGGAGGCCTTATTACAATTAAGCAACATAAACCCAACAGAAAAATAGATAAAATCCAAAATTCATTTATTAAAAATCTCCACTGCATGGCCACCTCGAGTCCATCCGGCTCCTCATCCGCGATCTACGAGTCACCTGAAAAATTAAAGGAGAAGGTGAGTCACCAAGACTCAATGTGTAACCCTTCCCCAATTTAATGTAATAACATACACAAATTATAACCAATTAACATGCATAAGTTTAAATGCACCCAACCTAACCATCCATACGCCTTCTTCTACCCCTTGTGGTACCAAACCACTGGTGACGTATAGTCACAAATGTGATACCAAATCACTGGAGATACCAAATCTCTGGTGTCCGAAGACACAATTGTGTTACCAAAACACTGGTGACCGAAGTCACAAATAGATGATGGGGCCAACCCATCGTGTGATACCAAATCACCGCGAGACAATCCCATATCTCAAAGTGGGGCCAACCCACGGTGGTATTAACCACGAGGACAAGTCGCTATGAGGTGCCAAACCTCTGGAGGTACCAAACCTCACGGTGACCGTAGTCACGATGTGTTACCAAAACACCGGTGTCCGTCGACACGAATATCACCGCCCCCTCCTCTCATCAACCCATAACAATCATTTATATGCATGTACCACAAATCATGTTAATAGATTTATTTAACAACATCCAATCGATTTATCATAAGCCATATATCAAATAATACACATACCAAATGTGTCATGCTTCCCAAAAGCATCAAATAATAATCACATAGTAATAAGAACTTACCCAAATCCTTGTTAATACCATGAGGTATTTCATCCATGTCTACACAAAACGTTTAGGCATAAAATAACATAGCATATTAAAAGTTATAAGATGTGTATGTATACACACTGGCACCAAAAAGAATTCTAAATCCCGAATAGACAAATCGGCCACACAAGTATTCTTGCCCCTATATTCGGCCAAAAATGAATATTAGAACCATGGCCTATTCGGCCAAACCAAAATAATTGAGAAGGGTTCCTTGTGAACCTAAAATCTTACCCAAAGCCTTGAATACTTATCCAACACACTCCTAAAAGAATCGGCCTCACTTCCCTACAATCAACCATCATCAAAAGGTTTATTAGCCTTGGCTTAAACGAAACTTAAAATAATAATCCTTGAAATAAACCTTACCACCTTACCAAAACCAATTTCTAGAGAAGTCCCGATGATAACTATCTTACCTTCAATATTCGGCCAAAGTTGATCAAGATAGGAGAAGAAAATTCGGTATACCCAAGAGAGTGGATTCGGCTATGATTTGTTCAACACAAACAACCAAGGTTCAACTTGTATGGAAAAAGATGAAGTAAGAAAGTGAACTAATAGTTTCGGCTAAGTGCTTTTGAGAAGAGAAAAGAAAGAAATAGATAGAATATTATGGTATAGGAGATTCGGCTAAGAAAGAAAGAAGAAAATGGACAAAAGAGATAAGTGTTTGGCAATGGTTGAAGAAAATACTCTAGTTTCGGTTTGAGAGAATGAAAAGGAGAAATAGAAAATGAGCCAAAAATGACCAAATGGTCAAAAAGTATTAGGCTTATCAAAAGGTGAAATTCGGCTAACAAGAAAAGAGTTTGAGAGAAAATTGTTTTGCAACTTTTGCACCAAAACAAAGAAATGACCAAAAATTCTTCCCAAGCCTTACCAACACTAGCATATTCGGCCAAATCCCCCCCCCTTAGCCACATTGCCGTCCAAGTTCATGGAATAAAGGCCATGATTTTGTTTCCAAAAAATAATCCTTGATACTAGCCCCATGTCTCCATATTTTCCTTAATTACTTGATTCCCTTCCATATGTTAACACTTGCCTTAAACCTATAGTCTACTAACCAAAAATTAACATGGTCAACCCTTACCTTAATCATCCTTGGCCGACACTTACCATACCAAAGCAAAGATAAAAGTTGTCCCAATGCTATTAAAGGGATTCGAACCTCTCCCCTCAAGCTAAACTCCATGCGCCATTACCAACTTGCCATGCACTCATCTTGTGTCACTTATTGCTACTTAAATTAACTTAAGTGCTAAGCTCATTTAATCCTCTTCTTTAAATAAGCCTTACTAAGAATTATTCTACTAAACCGAGCTTACTCAAGACCCCTAATTAAGCCTTATATCAACACGAATAATATCACAGAAATTCAAATACAAGAAAAATAATTCAATCACAAATAACCCCTATTTTGGGATGTTACAAAGACAGTGATGATTCCCAACCGAGCTAATTTCAGTAAGTTTATAAGATTTTCAAGCTTCATGAATATTTCATTGAATTGCTTGTGATGTTGTTATATTCACATTATTTCTATGAAAATGTTTAATGGTTTATTAAATAAAGAAGTTACTAAGAGCATTATATGAAAGTCCCGATTGAAAATGAATTACTTAGAATACTCAATCTGCCACATGAGACAAGAAAGTCCGTATAAGACCATGTCAAGACATGGCATCGGCAATCAAGCAAGTTATCATGTAAGACCAAGACAAGTCTTGGCATTGAAGAGTTACTATGACATGAAGACCTGTATAAGCCGAAGCCAAGGCATGGCATTGGCGAGTCTCCAAGCAAAGATGTCATGTAAGTCCAAGACAAGTCTTGGCATTGAAAAGCTATCAAGAGATAGAGATCCCATGTAAGTCCAAGCCAAGGCATGGCATTGGTGAGTAACAAGGAAGATTTCATGTAAGTCCAAGCCAAGGCTCGGCATTGACCAGTTCATGAGTAAAGTTACCAATAAGACCATGTCAAGACATGGCAATGGTAAGTTCCCAAGGGAACCCACAAGCAAGACTTCGTGTAAGTCCATGTCAAGACATGGCATCAATACCAAGTAAGAGATCCCATGTAAAACTATATCAAGGATATAGAATTGGCATCAAGATACATGTGAAATGAGATTCAGTATCCTCAGTCATTCATAGTAATTCTTCGGGTAAAAGAGTAAAGCTTAAATGAGATAACAAGGGAGTTAGTAGTAAAGTTGATATTATGTCATGCTAGTGAAGGCTGACTAACAAGTATAATTCATGTTATGAATGATGATGTTGAGATTATGCTTGTTATAGTAAAGTATACTGATCTATGTGATCAAGTGTTACAGGTGCCTTGTTTACCTTACAAACATGAGACTAGTAAGTGCCATGATACACGTGAGAAGCAGTAAGAGTAAGTAAGCATTTGAGATTTGTGATGCCATTGTGTATGATAAATATGTCCACATGGTTAAATCTCACGTGTGACTGTTAAAGTAGAGAAGGTATAATGTTTCGTCTTATGGCCCTGTTACAAAGTCACACATATTATAGTGTGAGAGTTAAAACTAAAAAGTTTGACTAAGTAGAATGCAGGAGATGAGTACGGTCGTTCAATGAAAAAAAATGATGAATAAGACCATGGTTGGACCATGGCGGTATATGTGATCCCATATAAGACCATGTCCGGGGCATGGCATTGGCATCGATATTTGTTGTAAGATCCCGTATAAGACCATATCTGGGATATGGCATCGGCATCAAATAGTAATCCCGTGTGAGACCACGTCTAGGACCTAGCTTCGGTATGAGATCGTGTAAGACCATATCTAGGATATGGCATCGATATCGATATTAGATTTCGTGTAAGACCATATCTGGGATATGGCATCGGCATCGATATGAGTTTTCATGTAAGATCGTATCTGGGATATGGCATTGGTATTGATATGAGATTTCGTGTAAGACTATAGCGAGGCTATGGCATCGTGATGACATGTAAAGCAAATAGTTGGGCTATGATGTTGTGATACGAGTAAGACCATAGTTGGACTATGGCAATCAAGTAAACGACGTACTCAAAACCCGTAAGACATTCTCTAGATTAATATGAAATAGTAAGAGGAATTAGAGCTTAATGTTGAGTACTTAAGTAGACATTAAGGTGGAACATGAGTAAGTATGAAAACTTGCACGAGGCGAGTTGTGTGACTATGATGATATTTCATTAACAATGAGTAGTAAATCATATGTATGTAGTCACGAGAGTTAGGCTAAGGGACCTTGCAACCTCACTCCTTACCCTTTGTTGAATTATGATGAGACGTTATGAGAGTTAAATTTAGTAAGTTTATATGTGATTAATGCGGTATTTATGTTAGCATTTTGAGAATGCTTGGTATCCCATTGATACATGATACTCTACTAGACAGCAGTAATCGTTGTTGAACATGAGGTTGAAGTCTGGGGACTATAATGAAAAGGCTATCATTGAGATATGAAATAGATAAGGTCCGTATAAGATCATGTTCGAGGCATGGCCTCGCACACCAGAATTATGATTCCGTATAAGACCATATCCGAATGTGGCATCAATAATGAATATGAGAATTGTATAAGACCATATTCGAGAATATGGCATCGATACTTGATGGAAGTCCATATAAGACCTTATCCGAGGATATGGCATTGGCATTTAGAGGTGACTCCATATAAGACCACCACAGAGGGTGTGGCATTGGTTTCGTGCCAACATGAATGACGACAAATTTGCGTCTTTTATTATCCCTAGTGATCAATGGGACAAATAGATGAGTCTAGAAGTATAAATGAGATTAGTACTAAAGTCATGTGAAGGAGTGAATGCAGATATTCGTGAATGAATCACGAAGAAACTAGTACGATGTGTGGCACGATATGTGCTAAATAAATGGCAAGTATGAGTAAGTTGGCTTGAAGCCTGTAGTTTGTGCATGGTTAGTTGATGCCATGGATGGATTATAATAATAATCCCCTTAAGTATTATGTACTAATATCTGTTGCCTTTCAAGGCTGATGTGGTTGTTCTTTTCATAAATAGTGACTGTGTGAGAATGTTGGCAGATAGTAAAAATCAGATATAACGGTTGTTGATTTAGTTATTCGGAATCGACATTCCTTTATCTTCTTATAACCCTATTCGGGTGCTTTGAGGGAGAAGTTGGAAATGATTCTAGTATAAGGAGTTAAATCATGAGTTTCACATGGTGTGATCGATTTTCGGGCAAGCCGAATAGAGTTAATGAATTCAATCAAGATGTCCCTACTATCGTGAGTTGTAATGATGGTAAATGTTTTAGATTAGCATAGCAAGAGAAACCCAGATGAGAGTGTGCTTGAATTATGATTCAAGTTTTGTGTATATTTACACATAAAATAATAAGGAGAATAAAATTCAGTGTGTATGTGAGTAGGGAGCATATTACATAGATATGCTTGTTGAAACGTTTAAACCACGGTGGTTGAGTTGAAAGCTATAGAATGAACTATTAATTGAAAGTTCTAGTACTGAGTTCAGTCTGAATCAAGAAAAAGAGTTACAAGATTGGTGATCCAGAGGCAATCACCTTTGTGTCTGTGTAATGAGTTAGATGTTATGAAAAGATTCTTGTTAATCAATGCGAGTTAGTTACTCGGCTGATCTTAGTTGGTAATATCCTAGTTCCAGCAAGGTTAATGACAAAAGTGAGTTCTCTTTTCAGAATAAAAAATGGTTCAGAGGTGAGATAGTAAATGATATTTTAAATAAGCTCCGAATGAGTTTATTTGAGATGATAAATACAGGTTGTGTAAGTTTTTCGTTGTTGATGATTTCTAGAAATAGAATTGGAATGATGATGAATCCAGAACTTATGCAGAGTTTTGGTGTGAGATTTAGTAGCAGCATATCTCATAAAGCAAGAATAAGGAAGTACAGTTATGTGGATAAATGTTTTGACAATAGAGTACATTTCGCAGTATGATTGAGATTATGGTCAGGAGTAGTTGACCACTAAAAACTGAGTTTTTTTTTTAAAGCGTACAAGTCAAGAGTATTAAAGTCAGTGAATGCTTTAATGAGAAAGTGAGATGAAACCTTATAGATTTCAAACTTGGTTTGAGAAAATTTCCAAGAAAGGGAAATGTCATTCGAATTGTAGTAAATCAACCAGTAAAGATTCGAATGATCATTTGGACATGTGCAGAGTTCCAAATTGGTAGATTGCAGAGTATATGCCCAGAGGAAGAATAACCTAGGTCTCAAGTTACGTTTCGACCTTGTGTATCACAACTTAAGAGTTATTGGCAAGAGAAACTTGAGGATAAGTGGATTCGCGATTTTGAAGAGTAGATGGAAGCATTTTAAGAATGTTGGTAGCAAGTCCCACTTGATAAGATCTTGGGGACGAAAATCCCTAAGGGGGAGAAATGTAAATGACCCGATTTAGGGGCTACTCGAACGATGATCTCGGAATGACTAATTTGAGGTTAGAGAAAATTATTTTCATGTTATGTTATGTGTTATAACATGTTTATGAGGATGCATGAAAATTTTGGTGTCTTAATTTTAGCGATTTCTAGCTAAATGGTGAAAAAGGACTAAATCGCATAAAGTGCAAAAGTTCTATTTTATTTGCTAGAGGCACCAAATTGCTATGGTTTATAAATTGGGGGTACCAAATGTGCAATTTGGCCTTGTGTAAGTGGCTTGGTCAGTTAAGAAGTTAAAGGGGACAAGAGTATTAATTGTGGTCATGTTAGGTGACTAAAAAGAAATAAAATAAGATGAAATAAGCCAAGCTATCATCTTTTTTATTTCTTCTCTTCCTCCACCGAAAATAGCAGCCATGGGAGGGGTTTTTGAAGCTTAAAATTTCAGCAAGCAATTCTCCACTCAAGTAAGTGATTTTGATGGTATTTCTTGAAGAAAATTGTACTTTTGGAGTCCCCAAAGCTTAAGCTTTCTAAAGAGGGGACTAGTTTGCAATATGGTTGAAAGTCTAGGGACTTGCCATGATAGAGTTCATGTTGTTTGATGAGTTTTTATGGAAGAAAATGAATGATAGGATGATGAGAAACAACTTTTGTGAAAGGTGTTGTCATGAAAACACCTAATTGGGACTAAAATGCAAAAGTTGTAATTTGTTCATTTAAGCATGAAATTGATGGAATTGAAAATAGTTGTGAGAGGATTAAATGTTCAGCTAGGCTTGTTTAACAAGAAAATGTGATAAAAATTTATTTACGAGCCTAGGGGCAAAATAATCATTTTTGCCTAAAGTTTAGATTATGGTATATCATGATTTATAAGTGATTAAATCAGTAAATTTCATTGTTCTAGATCAAAGAAAATGAGTTTCGAACCTAGAATGGATAAAAAGAGAAATGTGGGCAAAAAGTCCTTTTCGGCCCTTTCGACATCGAGGTAAGTTCATGTCCGAATGTTTTAATTACGTATGAGCTGATTTAGTATTCCAATGTTGTATGGAATGTATATTACTATATGAATGTATGAAATGTCTCTTGATGAGATGTCAATGGAATTAAATTTAGAGTAATGGGAAAGGTGTATAGCACGATCGGACAATGGTTAAAGTCTCGAGTAAGACCATATTAGAATATGGCCTCGGTGTAGAATTCGTATAAGACCATGTCAAGGACGTGGCATCGATATGTTAGTGTATGTAAGACCCTATTGGGGTATGATGATAATGAGAACTATGTGCATGAGACTCAAGAGAGTTATTTAACAATTCGAATGATTCAATGTATATGTTGAATGTATGTGGTTGTACCATGAGTAGCACAAGTTTGTGTAGAACCGAATTGAGATGAATTCAATATATGATAAACCCCTAGTGGGGTATGTGTAGTTGATGCACCTTAGTTGCATGAGACAGATTTATTGATGTCTTTGTGTGAATGATAGCGAGTATCGTAGAAAGTTAAGTAAGAATAGAAGCATGTGAGGATGTTCTCGAATGAACATTTGAAATAGAGATATACTTGTGGATTTTTATCCATGAATGTAAATAACGGTGAGCTATATGCGATATCACCTTATTAATGGTTAGTGATGGAACGTATGCGATACCATCAACTATATTATTTATTGGTGAAATTTGTGTGCGTTACCACGATTGATTAATGTCGATGGGGTGTGTGCGATACCATCGCTTATAAATGATTGGTTAGCTAAAGTGCGAAATCACCATAGGTAAAAATGATTGGTGGGCTGTGTGCAATACCACCCTATAAGAGATTCAATGGTGGGCTAAGTGCGTAACCACCGAGAGATTAGTAGTATGAGCGACTTATTGAAAATGCTTGATGTGTTGTTTTGTATGATCTTGTGATGATCAGTGCAGGAATGTATGCTTATTAAACGAGCGAATTGGCTTGTGGCATGGTAGATTTAGAAATGTGGTAAGAGATAGAATGAGTAAGATTCAAGAATGATTGAGTAAGTGACCATGAATTGATGAGAAAAACTCGGCATATTGCCTTGGGGTTATGTATATTCAGTGAATATCAATATTTGTCAGATTATGCAGATGAACTTACTAAGCATTATTGCTTACTCCTTTACTTTCCTCATCTCTTATAGGTTTCATTACTTAGCTCGGGTTGGAGACCGCCGGAGATGTTTTCACACTATCGAGCAGACACACGGTATGAGGTATCAAGTCCTTAAGAGTTATGGCATGTATAGGGATTCATTTAAAGTTGATGAAGTCTAATTGTTGTAGCCAAATGTTGTTGGCCTAAGAGAATTTATAGAATGGCTGTGTATAGCCAGTGATGATGGCTTAAGTTGTTGTAAATGTTATGGGAACAATTCTCCCCAGTGTATGAGAGGAAAACTTTATTTTCATGAACAAAATGTGTTAATTTATGAGTTTCAATTGATGATTTAAGAATGTTTTAAAGAAGTATATGAATGTATGCAAACAAGAGTAGTAAAAGGTTTGCAAGATAGCCTCTAAGTGCCCACACGGATAGACACACGGGTGTGTGTCTAGGCCGTGTGTCTCTTGCACCTTAATGTCTTAAGTCAGAATAGACCACGAGCTGGTCACACGGCCGTTTGTTCAGGTCGTGTGATACACACGGTTGGCACATGGGCGTGTGCCAAGGCCGTGTGAAGTCTGCACTTGACACTTAGAAATTTAATTGTCACACGGGCCAGGGCCACGGGCGTGTCGGTCGTGTGGATTTAGTTAGTGTCGACCACGGGTGGAAGGCACGGGCATGTCTTAAGGGCACTGCAGGCGTGTCCCTATACCAACAGGCGTGTGGTCTAATATCTGGGTTAGGGGATATTTTGTTATGGCATTGTTTGCATGTTATTGGCCTGCTATGTTGTTGTTTTTGATGTTTTGAGGCTTAGTTGTAAGCTAGGTGTAAGCCTGAGAGGTAGGAAAAATTTCAGTTTTAGGCTTAGGTGAGAGGAGCTAAAGAAGCTGGGGTTAATAAGTATTCTTTGGTGAAAAGTTAGCACAAGAGTTGAGCTAGTAAGATGGCAAAGCATGCGCCACTTGGAGCTTGTGTTTGGCGTCACTTGGGGAGGAGGTCCTGTGTTCAAGTTGCAAAAATCCCACATTTTGCTCTCATTTAATGGCATGGAGGGGAGGAGTTGTAGGCGGTTCAAACTCGCCTAAGACCAAGTCAAATGCTCAAATGGTGGGTGGAGAGTGATTGTAGGAAGTGGACTTGTTCAAAATAATTTGAAGTGGTGGTGTGGAGTGTTTGGGGAGATGTGGCCGAATTTTAGGAGGAGGGGAGCTAGTGGCCGGTTATGGGGTGCTTAAGGAGGGCAATTTCGGCGTTGTTGGAGGGTGTTAGGTGGGTGTCGAAACCTTAGTAGTATAAGTAGGGGGGTGCTCACCCTTTTGGTTTTTTTTCCCCATTTGTTCCCTTTGCCGAAATTGTTTCTCCATCCCTTTTGGTGCCGAATTCCTTTGAGTCTTCCCCTAGTCTTGTGCCGAAAGTGAGTAAAATAAAACCCTCTTCTTTTATTTCCTTGTAGCCAAAACCGAAAATTCCAAGTAACCTTCACCTTGCCGAAAGTTTGCATTTGTGTCTCCTAAAGTGTTGTAGCCGAATGCTTTTGAGCCCTCAAGCTTTTACCTCATTTGTTCTTTGGCCGAACCATACACCTTCTCACCATTCTTTTCTCTTTTCTCCTTGTGCTAAGCCGAATGGTCATTTTCTTCCTCTCATACCTTTTTCTTTCTTCTTGAAACTTGTACCGAAGCTTGCTTTGTTTCCTAGCCGACTCTCTCCCTTGTGTTGCCGAATATCCCCTTCCCTTTCAATTTTGCACTATGGCCGAATCTAAGTGTGGTGTGGATTGCTTTTGAGTTTTGTTTTCAAGCATTGGAGAAGGTAAATAGGGCATCCAGGATTTCGAAGCAGTCAAGCGTAGCCTCGGTTCTTTGGTCGATCGTTGAGTAAGTAGTGGTAAGGGATTGTTTTAGCAGCCTATTTGGTTGGTATTCGTTTAAGCCTAAGGTTATTATTCTTATTGATTGCCGATTGTAGGGAAGTGAAGCAGGAGCACTTGGTGGTGTTGGCTAGTGTTCTAAAGCGTGTAGGAGCAAGGTTGTCGAGGCTATCGAGGGTCTTAGATCGGTTCTTTGGTTAAAGCTTGTGTTCGAGCAGTGTGTGTAGACTAACACACTATCTACTTAGTGATATGTTTAATAACTGTTTGCCTATTAAGATCAAAACAATATGGTTGATGGATATGGTACCCAATGGGGTATGTGTGCGGATCGGGTAAGTCCGTTTCATTACGAGTTCTATTAATGGTATATGATATCATGATTCTTTGAGGTATGTGATATGAGATGCGATATTAAACATATTAGGATGATTGCATGATTTACATGATTTGCATCAGTATGACATGTATGGGTGATATGAGAGGAGGGGGAATTATGATATCCGTGTCTTTGGGACACAGAGGTTTGGCACCTCCGGTGGTTTGGTACCACAGATGATATTTTGTGACTTTGGGTCACGGAGGTTTGGCACCTCGGCGTCTCGTCCCGGTGGCTTAGTACCACGGTGGGTTGGCCCACGATTGATTATACGGGATTAGCGCCCGGTGATTTGGTATCACGATGGGTTGGCCCCATCATTGGATTCGTGACCGGTCACACGGTGATTTGGTATCACATTGTGTCTTTGGGACACGAGGTTTGGCACCTCATAGCGTCTCGTCCCGGTGGCCGTACCACGGTGGGTTGGCCCCACGATTGAGATACGGGATTGGCGCCCGGTGATTTGGTATCACACGATGGGTTGGCCCCATCATTGGATTATTCGTGACTTTGGGTCACCGGTGGTTTTAGCACCACATTGATGGATATCATGACTTTGGGTCACGGTGGTTTGGCACCACCGGTGGTTTGGTACCACACGGGGTAGAAAGGTGATATGGATGGTTAGGATCAGGTGCATTGATTGTATTGCTTTAGTATGATGTGTGTTGGTATGTTGCATATCTGGGGAGGATTTATGCACTTGAGTCTTGCGACTCACCTTCTCCCTTATCATTTCAGGTGACACTTAGTTGCGGACATAGAGCAAGGGGTGGACTCGAGGTGCTCATGCCATGAATAAAAATCGAGGTTACCTTTGTTTTAAAACTTGGTACTATATTTTATTTATTTTCACTTGGTTTTTATTTTGGATTGTAAAAGGCCTTTTAACTTTATGTTTTGTTATTTACATGCTTGTATTGGATTTTAAATATGCCTTAACAAAGAATTGGACTAATATTGGATAAAACTTGGAAAGATGAGGTTTTCAAACTACAACGCTGACACGTTTTAAACTTTACCATCGGTATCACCCTAAGACATTAAAATATGACAAAGCAATCATGCCCAAGATTTCGACAAGTATTAAATATGACAAAGAGTTTCTCATCGAATCTTTAACTGAAACCTAACCCTTCAAACGCGATTTCCCGTAACATGCAGTTCGGTCGTGGTGTATTGACCGGGTTTGGGGTGTTACAATTGTGGTATCGAGCCAAGTTCAAAGGCTCTGTGTGGGCAGAGGCCCAAAATGTTTTGAAAAGTTGTTTTAAGAGTTTTGTTTTTAAATATGTGGTTGAAAAGGCATGGCACCGAGTCTCCTTTTGATTCGCGCGAGTAAGTACCCTCACTATTACTGTGATGATTTTGATATTGATGGGATTGTATGATTAGCAATAGTGGATTACTGTGAAAGAAAGGAAACCGATAGGATTACGTGAACTCGCGGAAACAAAGCTTCTTTAATATTCATAAGACTTTGCTATTAAAGCAGTGGAATAATTGCGATGCATAAAACTCCTAAATCGAATACGTAGAGATTTTAGTCATGAGTGCTCGAGGTGGACGCGGTCGTGGGCGAGGTCGTGGTAGGGCGACAGTTTTGGACCCCGTAGGGGATGCGGTCGGGGGTCGAGAGAATGAGATCTGCAGTACCGCCACCGGTGGAGGTGGTGAGTTTCAAGATCAAAGCGGGGATGATGCGTTGTCGCAGCGGCGATCTTTGCGGGTTTTGAAAGGGTAGTTGGAGTAGGTGGAGGCGCAGGAGTCGAGAAATCGTACGAGAGACTCGGACGACGAGCGAGGTGAGGTATTTCGAGGTGTTTACGGTGTTGCGCCAGGCCTGGTGAGTATTGGCTGGAGAAGCGACAGGCGGGTCATGGATGATTTAGACCATTTGCCGAGGAGAAGTGAAGGGCATAGTATCGCACCGGGATGAGTCATACCGGTGGTGGCTCACGGTTCGGGACGATCTTTGCGAAAGAGAGGATCTTACGTGGGATTATTTTAAGGTCGCTTATCGAAAAAGTACATTGGAGCTAGTTACATCGGCCTTGCAAAAGCATTTCGAGGTTAGTTTAGGGGAGTAAGTGCGTGGTCGAGTACGAGGCGGAGTTCTTGAGGTGATTCGGTATGCTAGGGCCATTGTGGCCACCGAACACGAGAGGTGTGTTCGTTTTGAGGATGGTCCGAGAGATGAATTAAGATGCTTGATTGCTCCATGTGCAGAGCGAGAGTTTCTTGTCTGGTTGAGAAGGCTAAGGTAGTGAGGAGTGAAGGAGTCGGTAAGGCGGGGCATGGATAGGAGCAGGACATAAGAGGAGTTTTGGATCTTACGGGTCATCGGGAATCCTCGAGAAAAGGGCTAGGCGAGTGGGCGAATCGATGCAGTAGGTTTGTTCTTGCTAGTCGTCGGACCGCCGCAGATGTAACCGTTGTGGGAAATATCATTGGGGAGGATGTTGGGACCGGTGGAAAAGGGTGTTTTGAGTGTGGCTCATTGGATCATCGTGTGAGGACTCTCGCCTAAGTTGGCTAGGGTTCATCAGGAGAGTCGTGGTCGTACTCGATTCGGGAATAATGGACCGCCACCGAGAGGGTCGTGGTTATGGCGAGAGGAGGTAATGGTTCAGTGGGCCGTGGAGCACCGAGCGAGAGGTGCGAGTAATACCGAGGCGGACGGCTGGGGTTAGTGTATGCGGCGAGGAGCCGAGAGGAGGGCGGCGCTTGCCGGACGTCATAACCGTGCGTTCTTGATCTTTGGTTCTCCATTTCGCTTTGATTGATGTGGGTTCGACGCATTCTTACGTGGCTAGTAGTATAGTAGAGACCATGGACTTAGACTCAGAAACTACTCCTAGGCGGATGACCTGTAATTAGCCCTCTAGGTCACTCTGTAGTTGTAGATAAGGCTGTTTAAGGATGTACCCCTAGAACTCCAAGGGGTAGTGTTTTTGGTGATCTAATGGAACCGCCGTTTGGGGAGTTCGATCGATTCTTGGGATGGACTGGTTGGTTAAGTACGAGGCGAGGTTGGATTGCGTGGCTAAGCGCATGGTTCTTAAAGCGTCGGAGGGTGATGAAGTGGTTATGATAGGTAATAGGAGAGATTACTTATCTAATGTGGTATCTCACGCTCTGAAGAAAGGTGAGAAAATGGTCGAAAAGGGTGTGAGGCGTATGTGGTTCATGTGTATGCCTTGGAGGCTAAAGAGTCTCTTTGAGAGAAAGTTTGGACGGTTGGGGAATTTGCGGATGTGTTTCTTGAGGAGCTTTCGGGTTTGCCACGGATCGTGAGGTAGAGTTCGGGATAGATCACATTGGAGGCTGCGCCGGTGTCTATTGCTCCGTATAGGATGGCGCCAAAGGAGTTAGTGGAATTAAAGGCTCGAGATCCGGGGAGTTGTTGGATCGAGGCTTTATTAGGCCAAGTGTTTCACCTTGGGAGCGCGAGTACTCTTTGTTAAGAAGAAAGATGGTACCATGCGGATGTGTATAGACTACCGCTTGATTGAACAAGCGGACGATCAAAAACAAGTATACATTACGCGGATAGATGACTTGTTTGATCGGTGAAGGGTGCCGGTATTCTCAAAAATTGATTTAAGTTCGGGTATCACCAATTGAAGGTGAAGGAGGCGGATATCCACAAGGCGGCGTTTGCATTACTCGGTATGGGCACTACGAATTTACGGTAATGCCGTTTGGGTTGACTAACGCGCGGCGGCATTCATGGATATGATGAATAGGGTGTTTCAATGATATTTGGATCAATTCGTAGTGGTTTTTATTGACGACATCTTAGTATACTCAAAGACAGAGGAGGAGCATGATGCACACTTGCGAATAGTCTTGCAGATTCTAAGGGAAAAACGACTTTATGCAAAATTTAGTAAGTGCGAGTTACGGCTCGGGGAGGTGACATTCTTGGGTCATGTAGTGTCGGGTGAGGATAAGGGTAGATCCTCGAAAGATTGAGGCGATTTTGGATTGGAAGCCGCCTAAGTCGGTGGTTGAGATTCGGAGTTTTACAGGTTTGGCGAGGATACTACAGAAGATTTGTAGAAGGTTTTCATTGATCATGCGCCAATGACCAAGTTGTTAAGGAAAGGGGTTCCATTTGTTTGGTGAGAAGCGCGCAGGAGAGTTTCGACAAACTAAAGAAGATTTTGAGTGAAGCTCTGTTTTAATTCAACCGAGGTGGGAAGGAATTCACGGTGTATTGCGATGCATCACATACGGGATTGG
Source organism: Gossypium sturtianum (assembly GCA_025698515.1). NCBI lineage: Eukaryota > Viridiplantae > Streptophyta > Magnoliopsida > Malvales > Malvaceae > Gossypium > Gossypium sturtianum. Next base: position 90,655,178 of record CM046955.1, read on the forward strand.
GTTGTGTCTTTGATGCGAGGAAGGTAAGGTTGTGGCTTACGCATCTCGGCGATTGAGGCCACATGAGGTCAATTATCCGACTTACGACTTGGAGTTAGCGGCGATAGTCTTCGCCTTGAAAATTTGGAGGCACTACTTATGCGGAGAGAGATCGATAGTCTACATAGATCATAAGAGTCTAAAGTATCTTTTGACTCGGAAGGATTTGAATTTGAGGCAAGTGCAGATGGATTGAATTGCTCAAGGATTATGATTGTTCGATTGAATATCATCAAGGCAAGGCTAACGTGGTGGTGACGCGTTGAGCCGTAAGGTTGTTTCGGACTTAAGAGCAATGTTTGCCCATCCGAGTTTGTATGGCGACGGAAGTATTCTCGCGGAGCTGCGAGTTAAGCCTACTTGGGTTGAGTAGATCGAGAGAAAGCAGGTTGGAAGATGAGGTTTTGAGTGCGCAGAGAGGTCTCAGTGCAGGATGGTGGTTTGGAGGGTTCTGATTTATCTAGTGATGGAGTGTTGTGTTTTTAAAGCGAGCTTGTATGCCGAAAGACGTTGGTGAGGCGGAGAGGATTCTTCAGGCGCACATAGCAGCCCATACGCTATGCATCTGGAGGAAGCAAGATGTATAGAGATCTAAGAGAGCAATTTTGGTGGCCAGGTGCGAAGAAAGAAGTAGCGGGGTTTGTAGGGAAGTGCGACATGTCGTGAGTCAGTCAAGGCCGAGCATCGATTGCCGTCGGGGTTGCTTCGGCCAGTGAAGATTCCACAATGGAAGTGGGAAAGAATAACTATGGATTTCGTCGGTGGATTACCTCTTACGCCGAGAAGCGGGAAAGACTCGATCACGGGTAATTGTTGATCGTCGACTAAATCAGCTCACTTCATTTCGGTTAGGGTTAATTACTCACTTCAGAGGTTGGCAAAGTGTATGTGTCGAGAGATAGTGAGATTGCATGGTGTGCAAAGATCGATTATCTCGGATAGGGATCGATTTACGTCAAGGTTGGAAAGCGTTGCATCGGAGCTTTGGGTACGCGCTTGGATTTCAAAGACGGCTTTTCACCCATGATCGGCGGGCGGTCGGAAAGGTTATTCAGATCTTAGAGGATATGCTAAGAGGTTGTGTTCGGATTAGGAGGTAGTTGGGAGGAGTTTACGCCATTAGCTAAGTTCGCCTACAATAATAGTTATCAAGCAAGCATCAAAATGGCACCTTATGAGGCGTTGTATGGTAGAAAGTGTCGCTCACCTACATGTTGGACGGAGTTGGGTGAACACCAATTGTTGGGACCAGAGTTGGTTGCAGAGACCGAAGACAAGGTTAAGTTGATTCAGGCTCGATTGAAAGAAGCTTCGGATAGGCAGAAGTCTTATGCCGATCTCAAGCGGAGGGATATAGAGTTTGCTGTGGGGGATCTAGTTTTCCTGAAGGTCTCGCCATGGAAGAAAGTATTGAGATTCGGAAGGAAAGGCAAGCTAAGTCCGAGGTTTATTGGGCCGTATAAGGTACTGAAATGAGTGGGACCAGTAGCTTACCAGCTTGAGTTGCCAGCGGAGTTGAGCCAGATTTACGACGTATTTCATGTTTCGATGCTTCGGCGTTATCGTTCAGATCCATCACATGTCATAGCAGTAGAAGAGATCGAGGTAAATCCAGACTTGACCACGGAGGAAGAGCCTGTGCAGATTCTAGATCGGGACGTGAAAGTTCTGCGTAGGAAGTTTGTGCCTTTGGTAAAAGTGCTATGGCGGAATCATGGCGTAGAAGAAGCTACGTGGGAACCAGAGGATATGATGAGGCAAGCAGTACCTCAACTCTTACGGCGAGGGTAATTTCGAGGTCGAAATTATTTTAAGAGGGTAGAAGCGTAATATCACGGGTTAGGGGCTATTTTGTTATGGCATTGTTTGCATGTTATTGGCACCTGCTATGTTGTTGTTTTTGATGTTTTGAGGCTTAGTTGTAAGCTAGGTGTAAGCTTGAGAGGTAGGAAAAATTTCAGTTTTAGGCTTAGGTGAGAGGAGCTAAAGAAAGTGGGGTTAATAAGTATTCTTTGGTGAAAAGTTAGCACAAGAGTTGAGCTAGTAAGATGGCAAAGCATGCGCCACTTGGAGCTTGTGTTTGGCGTCACTTGCGGGGAGGAGGTCTGTGTTCAAGTTGCGAAAATCCCACATTTTTGCTCTCATTTTGTGGCATGGAGGGGGAGGAGTTGTAGGCGGTTCAAACTCGCCTAAGACCAAGTCAAATGCTCAAATGGTGGGTGGAGAGTGATTGTAGGAAGTGGACTTGTTCAAAATAATTTGAAGTGGTGGTGTGGAGTGTTTGGGGGAGATGTGGCCGAATTTTAGGAGGAGGGGAGCTAGTGGCCGGTTATGGGGTGCTTAAGGAGGGCAATTTTGGCGTTGTTGGAGGGTGTTAGGTGGGTGCCGAAACCTTAGTAGTATAAGTAGGGGGTGCTCACCCTTTTGGTTTTTTTTCCCCATTTGTTCCCTTTGCCGAAATTGTTTCTCCATCCCTTTTGGTGCCGAATTCCTTTGAGTCTTCCCCTAGTCTTGTGCCGAAAGTGAGTAAAAGAAAACCCTCTTCTTTTATTTCCTTGTAGCCAAAACCGAAAATCCCAAGTAACCTTCACCTTGCCGAAAGTTTGCATTTGTGTCTCCTAAAGTGTTGTAGCCGAATGCTTTTGAGCCCTCAAGCTTTTACCTCATTTGTTCTTTGGCCGAACCATACACCTTCTCACCATTCTTTTCTCTTTTCTCCTTGTGCTAAGCCGAATGGTCATTTTCTTCCTCTCATACCTTTTTCTTTCTTCTTGAAACTTGTACCGAAGCTTGCTTTGTTTCCTAGCCGAGTCTCTCCTTGTGTTGCGAATATCCCCTTCCCTTTCAATTTTGCACTATATGGCGAATCTAAGTGTGGTGTGGATTGCTTTTGAGTTTTGTTTTCAAGCGTTGAGAAGGTAAATAGGGCATCCGAGATTTCGAAGCGATCAAAGCGTAGCCTCGGTTCTTTGGTCGATCGTTGAGTAAGTAGTGGTAAGGGATTGTTTTAGCGACCTATTTGGTTGGTATTCGTTTAAGCCTAAGGTTATTATTATTATTGATTTCCGATTGTAGGGAAGTGAAGCGGGGAGCACTTGGTGGTGTTGGCTAGTGTTCTAAAGCGTGTAGGAGCAAGGTTGTCGAGGCTATCGAGGGTCTTAGATCGGTTCTTTGGTTAAAGCTTGTGTTCGAACAGGTATGTAGACTAACACATTATCTACTTAGTGATATGTTTAATAACCTGTTTGCCTATTAAGATCAAAACAATATGGTTGATGGATATGGTACCCAATGGGGTATGTGTACGGATCCGGGTAAGTCCGTTTCATTACGAGTTCTATTAATGGTATATGATATCATGATTGCTGAGGTATGTGATATGAGATGCGATATTAAACATATTAGCATGATTGCATGATTTACATGTTTTGCATCAGTATGACATGTATGGGTGATATGAGAGGAGGGGGAATTATGATATCCGTGTCTTTGGGACACCAGAGGTTTGGCACCTCCAGTGGTTTGGTACCACAGATGATATTTTGTGACTTTGGGTCACCAGAGGTTTGGCACCTCAGCGTCTCGTCCCAGTGGCTTAGTACCACGGTGGGTTGGCCCCACAATTGATTATACGGGATTGACGCCAGTGATTTGGTATCACACGATGGGTTGGCCCCATCATTGGATTCGTGACTTCGGTCACCAGTGATTTGGTATCACATTGTGTCTTTGGGACACTAGAGGTTTGGCACCTCATAGCGTCTCGTCCCAGTGGCTTCGTACCACAGTGGGTTGGCCCCACAGTTGAGATACGGGATTGACGCCAGTGATTTGGTATCACACGATGGGTTGGCCCCATCATTTGATTATTCGTGACTTTGGGTCACCAGTGGTTTGGCACCACATTGATGGATATCGTGACTTTGGGTCACCAGTGGTTTGGCACCACCAGTGGTTTGGTACCACACGGGGTAGAAAGGTGATATGGATGGTTAGGATCGGGTGCATTGATTGTATTACTTTAGTATGATGTGTGTTGGTATGTTGCATATCTTGGGAGGGGATTTATGCATCGAGTCTTGCGACTCACCTTCTCCCTTATCATTTCAGTGACACTTAGTTGCGGACATGGGAGCCGGGTGGACTCGAGGTGCTCATGCCATGAATAAAAATCGAGGTTGCCTTTGTTTTAAAACTTGGTACTATATTTTATTTATTTTCACTTGGGTTTTTATTTTGGATTGTAAAAGGCCTTTTAACTTTATGTTTTTGTTATTTACATGCTTGTATTGGATTTTAAATATGCCTTAACAAAGAATTGGACTAATATTGGATAAAACTTGGAAAGATGAGGTTTTCAAACTACAACGCGATACGTTTTAAACTTTACCATCAGGTATCACCCTAAGACATTAAAATATGACAAAGCAATCATGCCCAAGATTTCGACAAGTATTAAATATGACAAAGAGTTTCTCATCGAATCTTTAACCTGAAACCTAACCCCTCAAACGCGATTTTCCCCGTAACATGCCAGATTCGGTCGTGGTGTATTGACCGGGTTTGGGGTGTTACATGTGGCCCCTGTCTTAATGAAAAGTTTCCTTTAGCTTATAAAAGTTTCCGGATGCAAGTTTAAGGCCTCGTAGGCCCACGATATGAATGATTTGACTAAGGAAGAGAAGTTTTAATTCGAAGCAAAAATTTTATAGCCCGTAAGTACATGTTTAAGAAAGCTCAAGCTTAGTAATGTCTCATATCCGGTTTTAGCTTCCAAATCGGGTATGGGGTGTTACAATTATCTCCCACGAGAGGAAAACCAAATGGCAAATGCTTTGGTTACCTTAGCTTCTATGATCAAAGTGAGCAAACAAAAGGATGTAAAACCCATTCAAATGAGTATTTACGAGGCCCCAGCTCATTGTTGCACTGTGGAGGAATAAAAAAGAGATGATCATCCCTGGTACCACGATATATTACGATACGTGAAAAATAGTGAATACCCTAATCATGCATCTGAGAACGAAAAGAGGACGTTGAGAAGACTAGCTTGTGACTATGACGGAGAGATCCTGTACAAAAGAAGAAAGGATCAGGTACTATTGAGATGTGTGGATGCTGTTGAAGCTAAGAAAATTCTGGAAGAAGTTCATGAGGGTGTTTGTGGAATACATGCCAATGGTTTCACAATGGCTAGACAAATTATGAGATTCGGGTATTATTGGTCTACCATGGAGGGAGATTGCATCGATTATGCTAAGAGATGTCACAAATGCCAAATTTATGGAGACAAAATTCATGTACCTCCTTTGCCTTTGCATGTTATGACTTCCCCATGGCCTTTCTCTATGTGGGGCATGGATGTCATCAGGCCGGTCTCTCCAAAAGCTTCAAATGGGTATCGGTTTATCTTTGTAGTCATCGACTATTTCACCAAGTGGGTAGAGGCTGCTTCATATGCCAGTGTTACCAAGTCGGCAGTCAGCAGATTCTTAAAAAAAGGAAATCATATGTCGATATGGAATGCCTGAGAGGATCATATCTGACAATGAATTAAACTTGAACAACAGCATGATAGCGGAGGTTTGCAGTCAATTCAAGATCAGACACCACAATTCATCCCCGTACCGTCCAAAAATAAATGGTTCAGTGGAAGCAGCCAATAAAAACATTAAGAAGACAGTGGGGAAAATGGCTCAAACTTATAAAGATTGGCATGAGAAATTACCATTTGCTCTTTATGCTTATCGAACATCAGTCAGGACCTCTACCGGGGCAACTCCTTTTTCATTGGTTTATGAAATGGAGGCAATGTTACCCATTGAAATAGAGATACCTTCCCTTCGAGTCTTATCAGAGCTAAAGTTAGATGAAGCAGAATAGATCCAGTCTCGGTATGATCAGTTGAACTTGATTGAGAAAAAAAGGCTAAGGGCTATTCGGCATGGTCAGATGTACCAAAAGCGAATGATGCGAGCTTATGACAAAAAGGGTTCACCCAAGAGAATTTCACAAGGGAGACTTGGTATTGAAAAAGATCCTCCCCATACAAAAGGATTTTAGAGGGAAATGGATGTTAAATTGGGAAGGACCTTATGTGGTAAAAAAGGCTTTCTCCGGAGGAGCATTGATTTTGACCGAAATGGATGGGAAAAACTTTCCCAATCCTGTAAATTCAGATTCAGTCAAGAAGTACTATACTTGAAGAGGAAAAGAGGCCAAAGTGAAAACCCACAAAGGGCGCTTTGAGATCTACTCTAAAAAAAGCTAAAAAGGCTAAAGTGAAAACCCGCAAAGGGCGCTTTGAGACTTTCTTTAAAAAAAATGAAAAACGGAGAGGCCAAGGTGAAAACCCGCAAAGGCGCCTTGAGACCAAAAGGGTTTTGAGTCGAAACCCGAAAAGGGCTGCTCAAATTGCAATCAAAGAGGGGCATGCAGTGATCTTGCTATACCTGAATTAAGAAGGAGGAGAGATGTTACGTCTTGGGGCATCAACAGAGTACTCTTGATCTCCTAAACACATATTGAGCTTAAAATGGTCTTCAGAAAGTCCGTACAGAGAAGCTCAGGCTGCGATATCTGGGGCACCTATCTTTTCCCCTCATCATTTTGTATTCTAGAAATGTTTGCTTTCTTTAATTAACCTATTCTTTTCAGATTTTGTTTCTGATCAATTCCATTTTTGTCCATAATTATGATCACTTTCAAGCATTTTGTATTGAAGTAATGATTAATGGACTAATAATAGTTTCACAAAAGGAGTTTTGCATATTACTCTGGAAACTTCTAAACAATACGAGAACACAAACAAAACTTTTATTTAGAACTCACCAAGCCTAAGGGTTGGAAATATTTGAGAAGGAAACTCTAAAGCAGTGACAATTTCTTGATTTTCTGTCAAAAATGTTGGTTGAACAAAAAGACAGGATATTACGTCGGTGATACAACCTTGAAGAACAACGAGCAATGACAACCCAAACATTAAAAAGGGATCATTCTCATAAAATTTTGCATTCATGCAAAACGTATTTAGTTAGGAGCATTCAATTCATTCTGATAATTGCATCCTAATTATTATATTTAAAAAATAAAAAAAGAAAGAAAGAAAGAAAGAGAAAAAGGATCATTCTCACGACATTTTGTATTCATAATACATTTAGTTAGGAGCATTCGATTCATTCTGATCATTGCATCATAATCATTACGCATTTAAAAAAGGACCATTCTCATGACATTCTGCATTCATGCAAATGTCATCCATAATACATTTAGTTAGGAGCATTTGATTCATTCTGATCATTGCATCCTAATCATTATGCATAGGCATAAGTCCATAAATAGATTCTACAGGTCATGTTCCCCAGAGGATGGTGTAACAATATCGGTGAATCCACGAATCCCATACCCCTGAAGTTGCAGTGGGATGAATTAAAGTCAAGATAGCAAATCTTATTTCCCGGCATTGTAGTGGAACAGTTAAAGATATGGATTACGGCAGATCTTATCTTTCGAAGTTGCGATGATGAAGCGATTGAAGCCACCACCTTATTTCCACGAAGTTGCAAATGAGCAGATCAAGATAGCAAATCTTATTCCCGGGCGTTGCATTGGAAGCGATTAAAGCTATAGATTACAGCGGATCTTATCTTTCCGAAGTTGTAGTGAAGCGATTGAAGCCACAACCTTATCTCTCGAAGTTGCAATGGAGCAGCATCAAGACAATGGATCTTATTTCCTTGGCGTTATAATGGGAACAGATTAAAGATACAGACATTGGCGGATCTTATCTTCCGAAGTTGCAGATGAAGCGATTGAAGCCACCAGCCTTATCTCCACGGTTGCAGCAGAAAGCAGACTAAAGACAGCAAATCTTATTTCCCTCACGTTGCAGTGAAACAGATTAAAGCTACAGATTACGGAGGATCTTATCTTCCTAAAGTTGCAGTGAAGCAGATTGAAGCCACCAGCCTTATCTCCCTGAAGTTGCAGCGGAGCAGACTGAAGATAGCAAATCTTATTTCCGGCGTTGCGGTGGAATAGATTAAAGCTACAGACACGGCGGATCTTATCTTCACGAAGTTGCAAAGTGAAGCAGATTGAAGCCACCACCTTATCTCCCCGGTTACAATGAGCGAACTAAAGACAAGAAATCCCATTTCCCCGACATTGCAAAGTGGGAGCAGATTAAAGCTACAGATTACGCGCAGATCTTATCTTCCTGAAGTTTTCAATGAAGCAGATTGAAGCCATTAACCTTATCTCCCTGAAGTTGCAGAGAAGCGCATGAAGACAAAGCAAATCTCATTTCCCTAATGTTGCAGTGGAGCAGATTAAAGCTACAGATCACGGCAGATCTTATCTTCCTAAAGTTGTAGTAAAGCAGATTGAAGCCACCAGCCTTATCTCCCTGAAGTTGCAACGGAGCAGACTCACAGATAGCAAATTTTTTTCCTAAATTTTCTCTTGACGATCACTCCTTAGAGTCCATCACCACACCACTTCCAACCTTCTAGAAGGCCAAAATTAAACTCCTAAAAAAATACTAAGCTAGGATGCGAACCTAGGATCTCCTTGCTAGCCCATAACGCCACCTCCCTATACCCTAAGTGGCGTCACTTAGCCACTCCACCACAAGACTCTTTAATGCCATCTTTTCCTATTTTTATCTAAAAGCCCAACTACTCACCGACTGGTTTCTTTAATAATTAACTAAAAATTCCTTCTCCTCAAAGTTCGAACCCAAAGACTTCTCCAACACCCCTAGACACTCCAAGTTTATTAAACCCTTAAAGCCAACATGCCATTTATCATTTTCATGCTCACTTAGACCCAAAGCCCTAAGCCCAATTCATCTAGGCCCAAAATTCGGGCGTTACAATTCTACCCTTCTTAAAGAAATTTCGTCCTCGAAATTTCAAACTAACTATTAATCGCACTGCTCAAGTCACACCACTATGCTTTCGCTATGCACTCTGATTTTAATAACACTAACACACTTTAGCTCTAATGTTTTATGATAGTATTAAGCAAATAGGTTGTTTTCGTAAATCCTCTACAGTTTCAAGTTCATACGGGCTTTAGTTTTACTTTAACTAAAAATCTTTAGTATAATCATCTAAAGTAGCCCACTAACTATCTACAGTATATCAAGTTAAACAAGCTTAATAATAAGAGAACTTACTTGGTTCGACGTCGGAGACTCGGTGTGCCACATCACAAGAATTTCCAAAACATTTAGATCCAATCCAAAAATAGTTTTTTTAACCCAAGTAGTAAGGCCCATTTCACAGCACGAGCTTTGCAATCGGGATCTGATACCACTAAATGTAACACCCCAAACCTGGCCTAGAAGTTAGGCCCGAGTCCGGCGTGTCACATTGAAGTGTTTTAGCGAAAACCTTGTTTTCATTGAAAACCCTTCGTAGAGTAAAATGTTGAGTACAAACCCCTTTTTAGTTGCGGAAGTTTTATTTAAAAACAAAAATTTATAAAACTTGGTATTTAATAATGGAATTAAAACGTAATAATTGAAAAAATGACCATAGCTTAGGAAAAACTTGTTAAGTTATGAAGAAAGCTCATGTTTTAAGAAAACGTCCATATGTTACAGTTATTTCGAAAACCATGCTAAACTTTAAAAATTGATTTAAGTTTAATAATTTGGCAGTTGAAACAATAATAAAACCCAAATGTAAAGTCAAATTGGAGGTACAAGGCCTTATTACATCCCAATGAAAATAAAGTAATTAAAATAAAGTCATTCGAAACTAATTAAAAACTTCTAAGTAGTTTACAGTGTGGCCACCTCCGAGTCCTCTTCCACGTCGAGCCGTTTACTGAGAGTCACCTGAAACATTTAAAAAAAAGGGTGTGAGTTTCAAAACTCAGTGTGTACGACCCTTGGTAATCCAACCAACATGCAATTATCACATTGGGCCTAAGCCCTATCAAAATCGGTGGTCTTGGGCCTTAGCCCACAATGACCTCATATCGCATCAGTATCACATGAATGCAATACTCCCATCCCAAATCCAACCCTGCACTCCATTTCCCTTCCAACCCTACACTCTTGTGGGGATATAAATATCAACCCACCCATCCCTACACTCCAAAGGCAGCACCAACAGCGGCCAGGGTTACTTCAAGAAACGAAGCGAGACCTCGTAGAGTTACTTCAAGAATTCAAAGATATCTTCGCGTGGTCATACCAAGATATGCCAGGGTTAAGAACTAACGTTGTTGTACACCGCCTCCCCATAAAAGAGGATTGCAAACCGGTTCAGTAGAAGCTCCGGAGAATGAGGCCTGACATTGTGCTAAAATTAAAAGAGGAAGTCAAAAAGCAGTTTGATGCCGAATTTTTGTGGGAAGTCAAATACTCAGAATGGGTAGCCAACATTGTGCCTGTCCCTAAGAAAGATGGGAAGGTACGAACGTGTGTAGATTATAGAGACTTGAATAAGGCCAGCCCAAAAGACAATTTCCCCTTGCCTCACATTGATATGTTGGTGGACAATACGGCAGGTTATTCGCTATTTTCCTTCATGGATGGCTTCTCAGGATACAATCAGATAAAAATGCATCCTGAGGATATGGAAAAGACTACTTTCATAACCTTGTGGGGTACATTTTGTTATAAGGTGACGCCATTTGGGCTGAAAAATGCAGAAGCGACATATCAAAGAGCCATGGTGACTTTGTTCCATGATATGATGCACAAAGAAATCAAAGTTTATGTCGATGATATGATCGCAAAGTCCCGAATGTAGTGGAACATATCCAAGTTTTAAGGAAGTTATTCTTGAGACTGAGGAAATTCCAATTAAAGCTCAATCCAACAAAATGTACTTTTGGAGCTAGATCGGGAAAATTGTTGGGTTTCATAGTCAGCGAGAGGGGAATTGAGATCGACTCGCACAAGGTCCGAGCTATACAAGAATTGCCTCCGCCACGCACTCAAAGAGAAGTTCGAGGTTTCATTGGGAGGCTAAATTACATTGCTCGATTCATTTCACAATTAACTGAGAAATGTGATCCCATATTTCGTCTTCTCAAGAAATACAATCCAGGTGTGTGGGATGATGAATGCCAGAAAGCTTTCGATAAGGTTAAACAGTACTTGTCAAGTCCTCCAGTATTGTCACCTCCCTGCCCAGATAGGCCATTAATCCTGTATTTAACAAAGTGTTTAATAACTCTATGGGATGTGTCTTTGGGTCAACACGATGAATCGGGAAGAGGAGAAAAGGCGATATACTACCTCGAAGAAATTCACTGAGTGTGAAATGAGATATTCGCCAATTGAAAAATTGTGTTGTGCATTGATTTGGACAACCCGGAGATTGAGACAATACATCCTGTACCACACGACATGGCTAATCTCGAAGTTGGACCCTCTAAAATATATGATGGAGTCAACTGCTCTGAACGGAAGGATGGCTAGATGGCAAATTCTCCTCTCGAATTCGACATAGTTTATGTGAACCAAAAGGCGTGAAAGGAAGCGCGAGAGTAGATTTTTCGCCAGCAGAGCTCTAGAAGAGTATGAGCCTCACGAACTTTGACTTCCCCAATAAAGAACTAATGCACGTGGCAGTTACTGAAGAAGACGCTACAAAAGATCACCTTTGGAAATTGAACTTCGACGGAGCATCAAATGTTGTAGGTAATGGAATTGGGGCAGTCTTGGTATCCCCAAATGGAGATCATTATCCGTTCACATGCAAATTGGATTTTGATTGTACAAATAATATGGCCGAATATGAAGCATGTATCATGGGACTCCGTGCTGCCATAGAACGCAAGATTAGAGCGCTGGAAGTATATGGAGATTATGCACTGGTGATCTACCAACTGAAGGGTAAATGGGAGACTAGAGACCCCAAATTGATCAATTATCGAAGGATAGTTCTAGGTTAATTGAAGAGTTTGATGATATTACTTTTAATTATTGTAATAAAATTTCGATTTAGGGGCTAGTCGTAACAGTTGATCTCGGAATCACTAATTCGAGGTTAGAGAAAATTATTTTCATGTTATGTTATGTGTTATAACATGTTTATGAGGATGCATGAAAATTTTGGTGCCTTAATTTTAGCGATTTCTAGCTAAATGGTGAAAAATGACTAAATCGCATAAAGTGCGAAAGTTCTATTTTATTTGCTAGAGGCACCAAATAGCTATGGTTTATAAATTGGGGGTACCAAATGTGCAATTTGACCTTGTTTAAGTGGCTTGGCCTGGTCAAGAAGTTAAAGGGACAAGAGTATTAAATATGGTCATGTTAGGTGACTAAAAAGAAATAAAATAAGATGAAATAAGCCAAGCTATCATCTTTTTTATTTCTTCTCTTCCTCCACCGAAAATAGAAGCCATGGGAGGGGTTTTTGAAGCTTAAAATTTCAGCAAGCAATTCTCCACTCAAGTAAGTGATTTTGATGGTATTTCTTGAAGAAAATTGTACTTTTGGAGTCCCCATAAGCTTTCTAAAGAGGGGACTAGTTTGCAATATGGTTGAAAGTCTAGGGACTTGCCATGATAGAGTTCATGTTGTTTGATGAGTTTTTATGGAAGAAAATGAATGATAGGATGATGAGAAACAACTTTTGTGAAAGGTGTTGTCATGAAAACACCTAATTGGGACTAAAATGCAAAAGTTATAATTTGTTCATTTAAGCATGAAATTGATGGAATTGAAAATAGTTGTAAGAGGATTAAATGTTCAGCTAGGCTTGTTTAACAAGAAAATGTGATAAAAATTTATTTATTTATAGCTAGGGGCAAAATAGTAATTTTGCTTAAAGTGTAGGGCAAAATAGTCATTTTTGCCTAAAGTTTAGATTATGGTATATCATGATTTATAAGTGATTAAATCAGTAAATTTCATTGTTCTAGATCAAAGAAAATGAGTTTCGGACCTAGAACGGATGAAAAGAGAAATGTGGGCAAAAAGTCATTTTCGGCCCTTTAGACTTCGAGGTAAGTTCATGTGCGAATGTTTCAATTACGTATGAGTTGATTTAGTATTCCAATGTTGTATGGAATGTATATTACTATATGAATGTATGAAATGTCTATTGATGAGATGTCAATGGAATTAAATTTAGAGTAATGGGAAAGGTGTATAGCACGACAGGACAATGGTTAAAGTCTCAAGTAAGACCATATTGGAATATGGCCTCGGTGTAAGAATTCGTATAAGACCATGTCAGGGACGTGGCATCGATATGTTAGTATATGTAAGACCCTATTGGGGTATGATGATAATGAGAACTATGTGCATGAGACTCAAGAGAGTTATTTAACAATTCGAATGATTCAATGTATATGTTGAATGTATGTGGTTGTACCATGAGTAGCACAAGTTTGTGTAGAACTGAATTGAGATGAATTCAATATATGATAAACCCCTAGTGTGGTATGTGTAGTTGATGCACGTTAGTTGCATGAGACATATTTATTGATGTACTGTGTGAATGATAACGAGTATCGTAGAAAGTTAAGTAAGAATAGAAGCATGTGAGGATGTTCTCGAATGAACATTTGAAATAGAGATATACTTGTGGATTTTTATCCATGAATGTAAATAACGGTGAGCTATGTGCGATATCACCTTATTAATGGTTGGCGATGGGCTGTGTGCGATACCATCAACTATATTATTTATTGGTGGGCTGTGTGCGTTACCACCTGATTGATTAGTAATCGATGGGCTGTGTGCTATACCATCGCTTATAAATGATTGGTGAGCTAAGTGCGAAATCACCATAGGTAAAAATGATTGGTGGGCTGTGTGCAATACCACCCTATAAGAGATTCAATGGTGGGCTAAGTGCGTAACCACCGAGAGATTAGTAGTATGAGTGACTTATTAAAAATGCTTGATGTGTTGTTTTGTATAATCTTGTGATGATCAGTGCAGGAATGTATGCTTATTAAATGAGCGAATTGGCTTATGGCATGGTAGATTTAGAAATGTGGTAAGAGATAGAATGAGTAAGATTCAAGAATGATTGAGTAAGTGACCATGAATTGATGAGAAAAACTTGACATATTGCCTTGGGGTTATGTATATTCAGTGAATATCAATATTTGTCAGATTATGCAGATGAACTTACTAAGCATTATTGCTTACTCCTTTACTTTCCTCATCTCTTATAGGTTTCATTACTTAGCTCGGGTTGGAGACCGCCGGAGATGTTTTCACACTATCGAGCAGACACACGGTATGAGGTATCAAGTCCTTAAGAGTTATGGCATGTATAGGGATTCGTTTAAAGTTGATGAAGTCTAATTGTTGTAGCCAAATGTTTTTGGCCTAAGAGAATTTATAGAATGGTTGTATATAGCCAGTGATGATGGCTTAAGTTGTTGTAAATGTTGTGGGAACAATTCTCCCCAGTGTATGAGAGGAAAACTTTATTTTCATGAACAAAATGTGTTAATTTATGAGTTTCAATTGATGATTTGAGAATGTTTTGAAGAAGTATATGAATGTATGCAAACAAGAGTAGTAAAAGGTTTGTAAGATAGCCTCTAGGTGCCCACACGGATAGACACACGGCGCGTGTGTTCAGGCCGTGTGCCTCCCGCACCTTAATGTCTTAAGTCGAATAGACCGGGGCTGGTCACACGGCCGCTTGTTCAAAGCCGTGTGATACACATGGTTGGTACATGGGCGTGTGCCAAGGCCGCCGTGAAGTGCGCACTTGACACTTAGAAATTTAATTGTCACACGGGCCAGGGCCACGGGCGTGTCCAAGCCGTGTGGATTTAGTCAGTGTCGACCACGGGTGGAAGGCACGGGCATGTCTTAAGGGCACACGGGCGTGTCCCTATACCAACACGGGCGTGTGGCCCCTGTCTTAAAGAAAAGTTTCCTTTAGCTTATAAAAGTTTCCGGATGCAAGTTTAAGGCCTCGTAGGCCCACGATATGAATGATTTGACTAAGGAAGAGAAGTTTTAATTCGGAGCAAAAATTTTATAGCCCGTAAGTACATGTTTAAGAAAGCTCAAGCTTAGTAATGTCTCATATCCGGTTTTAGCTTCAAAATCGGGTATGGGGTGTTAGATTTAATTGTATCAGGGCTATGGTTTAGTCGGTTCTAGGACTAATTTAGCATGAGTAAGAGTCTAGCTATACATGCCGTATGTGGACCGTGATAGTGTGATGTATTTAGGCTCTAACGAAATTGTTTTGTTAAGATCAGAACACCCCAAACTCGCCCAAACATTACGACCGAATTTGGTATGCTACGGAGGAAAAACCTTTGAAAATCCCTTGTTAAGTCGTACTAAGTTAGGTTGTTACAGATTTCAAATGTACCCGATGGTACTTTAAAAACATTTTATGTTTAATTTGAGAAAACATGTGCATCCGTTTAACATCATCAAATAGTTTAATCAAAACATTCAAAACATGCAGCAATAATAAAATAATCCTAGGAGGCCTTATTACAATTAAGCAACATAAACCCAACAGAAAAATAGATAAAATCCAAAATTCATTTATTAAAAATCTCCACTGCATGGCCACCTCGAGTCCATCCGGCTCCTCATCCGCGATCTACGAGTCACCTGAAAAATTAAAGGAGAAGGTGAGTCACCAAGACTCAATGTGTAACCCTTCCCCAATTTAATGTAATAACATACACAAATTATAACCAATTAACATGCATAAGTTTAAATGCACCCAACCTAACCATCCATACGCCTTCTTCTACCCCTTGTGGTACCAAACCACTTTGGTGACGTATAGTCACAAATGTGATACCAAATCACTTTGGAGATACTAAATCTCACGGTGTCCAAGACACAATTGTGTTACTAAAACACTGGTGACCGAAGTCACAAATAGATGATGGGGCCAACCCATCGTGTGATACCAAATCACCGCGACAATCCCATATCTCAAAGTGGGGCCAACCCACGATGGTATTAACCACGAGGACAAGTCGCTATGAGGTGCCAAACCTGCGGAGGTACCAAACCTCGTGACCGTAGTCACGATGTGTTACCAAAACACGGTGTCCGTCGACACGAATATCACTTTGCCCCTCCTCTCATCAACCCATAACAATCATTTATATGCATGTACCACAAATCATGTTAATAGATTTATTTAACAACATCCAATCGATTTATCATAAGCCATATATCAAATAATACACATACCAAATGTGTCATGCTTCCCAAAAGCATCAAATAATAATCACATAGTAATAAGAACTTACCCAAATCCTTGTTAATACCATGAGGTATTTCATCCATGTCTACACAAAACGTTTAGGCATAAAATAACACTTAGCATATTAAAAGTTATAAGATGTGTATGTATACACACTGGCACCAAAAGAATTCTAAATCCCGAATAGACAAATCGGCCACACAAGTATTCTTGCCCCTATATTCGGCCAAAAATGAATATTAGAACCATGGCCTATTCGGTCAAACCAAAATAATTGAGAAGGGTTCCTTGTGAACCTAAAATCTTACCCAAAGCCTTGAATACTTATCCAACACACTCCTAAAAGAATCGGCCTCACTTCCCTACAATCAACCATCATCAAAAGGTTTATTAGCCTTGGCTTAAACGAAACTTAAAATAATAATCCTTGAAATAAACCTTACCACCTTACCAAAACCAATTTCTAGAGAAGTCCCGATGATAACTATCTTACCTTCAATATTCGGCCAAAGTTGATCAAGATAGGAGAAGAAAATTCGGTATACCCAAGAGAGTGGATTCGACTATGATTTGTCCAACACAAACAACCAAGGTTCAACTTGTATGGAAAAAGATGAAGTAAGAAAGTGAACTAATAGTTTCGGCTAAGTGCTTTTGAGAAGAGAAAAGAAAGAAATAGATAGAATATTATGGTATAGGAGATTCGGCTAAGAAAGAAAGAAGAAAATGGACAAAAGAGATAAGTGTTTCGGCAATGGTTGAAGAAAATACTCTAGTTTCGGTTTTGAGAGAATGAAAAGGAGAAATAGAAAATGAGCCAAAAATGACCAAATGGTCAAAAAGTATTAGGCTTATCAAAAGGTGAAATTCGGCTAACAAGAAAAGAGTTTGAGAGAAAATTGTTTTGCAACTTTTGCACCAAAACAAAGAAATGACCAAAAATTCTTCCCAAGCCTTACCAACACTAGCATATTCGGCCAAATCCCCCCCTTAGCCACATTGCCGTCCAAGTTCATGGCATAAAGGCCATGATTTTGTTTCCAAAACATAATCCTTGATACTAGCCCCATGTCTCCATATTTTCCTTAATTACTTGATTCCCTTCCATATGTTAACACTTGCCTTAAACCTATAGTCTACTAACCAAAAATTAACATGGTCAACCCTTACCTTAATCATCCTTGGCCGACACTTACCATACCAAAGCAAAAATAAAAGTTGTCCCAATGCTATTAAAGGGATTCGAACCTCTCCCCTCAAGCTAAACTCCATGCGCCATTACCAACTTGCCATGCACTCATCTTGTGTCACTTATTGCTACTTAAATTAACTTAAGTGCTAAGCTCATTTAATCCTCTTCTTTAAATAAGCCTTACTAAGAATTATTCTACTAAACCGAGCTTACTCAAGACCCCTAATTAAGCCTTATATCAACACGAATAATATCACAGAAATTCAAATACAAGAAAAATAATTCAATCACAAATAACCCCTATTTTGGGATGTTACAGTTCTACCCCCCTTAAAATAATTTCGACCTCGAAATTACCTGATCAGAAAAGGTGGGGTATTGCCGCCGCATCACCTCCTCGAGTTCCCACGTCGCTTCCTCCGTACCATGGTTTCGCCATAGCACTTTCACTAAAGGGTACCGACTTTCTCACGCAACACCTTGACATCACGATCTAAAATCGAACCGGTTCCTCCTCGAATGATAAGTCGGAGTTAACCTCAATCTGCGCATCGCACGATGTGCGATGGATCCGACCTATACCGTCTAAGCATCGACACATGGAAGACATCGTGAATCGACTCAACTCGCTGGCGATTCGAGGTGATAAGCTACCGGTCCTACTCGCTTCAACACAAAGATACGGCCGATGAACCTTGGACTTAATTTCCCTTTTCGCCAAAACGCAACACCTTCTTCCAAGGCGACACCTTCAGAAAGACTTTATCTCCTACCTCGTATTCCATCTCCTTGCGCTTGAGATCGGCGTAAGACTTTTGCCTATCCGATGCTTCCTTGAGACGAGCGAATTACCTTAACTTTATCTTCGATTTCCGTCACCAGTCTCGGACCCAAGACATGTCGTTCACCTAGTTCCGTCCAACACGTAGGAGTACGGCATCTTCGCCCATACTGATTGCTTCATATGGAGCCATTTGGATACTCGCTTGATAACTATTGTTATAAGCGAATTCCGCCAACGGAAGATACTCCTCCCAAGCGCCATCAAGTCCGAACACAACCTCTCGAGCATATCTTCTAAGATCTGAATCACTCTCTCCGATTGTCCGTCGGATTGGATGAAAAGCTATCTCAAGTGCAATCTCGTACCCAAAGCTTGATGCAACGCTCTCCAAAACCTCGATGTAAACCTCGGATCCCTATCCGAGATAATCGATACTGGCACACCATGCAATCTCACTATCTCGGCTACATATAACTTAGCTAACCTCTGAAGCGAATAATCTACCCTTACATGTATGAAATGCGCTGATTTAGTCAGACGATCCACAATCACCCAAACTGAATTCTTCTTGCTAGGCGTAAGAGGTAATCCACTGACAAAGTCCATGGTGATCCTCTCCCACTTCCACTGAGGAATCTTCACCGGTGAAGTAAACCAGATGGCAACTGATGTTCAGCCTTGACTTGTTGACACGTCAGACACTTACCCACGAACTCAGTTACTTCCCGTTTCAGACCTGGCCACCAAAATTGCTCTCTCAAATCCCGATACATCTTGCTACCTCCAGGATGCATAGCATATGGGCTGCTATGTGCGCCCGAAGAATCCTTTGTCTCAACTCCACATCCTTCGGCATACAAGCTCTTCCTTTAAAGCACAAAACTCCATCATCGGGACAGACTAAAATCCTCTAATCCACTATTCGGACTTGCAACCTCCGATCATTCAAACCATCATCCTCTAACCGCTTCTCCTTGTCCGATTTAACCAAGTCGGCTTGACTTGCAATTCCGCCAAAAGACTCCCATCATCGAACAGGACTAAGTCGAGCAAACATCGATCTTAAATCGATACAACCTTACGACTCAACGCGTCGCCACCACGTTAGCCTTACCGGGATGATACTCGATCGAACAAATCGTAGTCCTTCAACGGCTCGATCCATCTCTACGCCTCAAATTCAAATCCTTCCGAGTCAAGAGATACTTAAGACTCTTGTGATCCGTATAAACTATCGACTTCTCTCCGTACAAATAGTGCCTCCATATCTTCAAAGCGAAGACTACACCGCTAACTCCAAGTCATGAGTCGGATAATTAGCTTCATGTGGTCTCAATCTGCCGAGATGCATAAGCCACTACCTTCCCTCCCTTCTTGCATCAAGACGCATCCCAAACCAATATGTGATGCATCGCAATAAACCGTGAATTCCTTGCTCGCCTCAAAGTTGAATCAAAACCGAGCTTGATCGATAATCTTCTTCAATTTGTCGAAACTTTCTTGCTGCTCCTCGGTCCACACAAATGGAACTCCTTTCTCAACAACTTGGTCATCGGTGCGGCAATCAAAGAAAATCCTTCCACAAATCTTGGTAATACCCCGCTGGACCTAGAAAACTCGAATTTCACCCACGATTTAGGCGGCTTCCAATCTAACACCGCCTCAATCTTTCGAGGATCCACTCTAATCCTCGGTGAAACAACGTGACCTAAGAAAGTCACCTCCTTAAGCCGAGTCGCACTTACTAAATTTTCGCATACTGTTTGCTTTTCCTCGAATCTGCAACACCACTCGCAAATGCGCATCATGCTCCTCTTCCGACTTGAATACACCAAAATATCATCTATAAAGACCACAACAACCTGATCCAAAAACTGTTGAAATACCCTATTCATCATGTCCATGAAAATCGCTGGTGCATTAGTCAAACCAAACGGCATCACCGGGAACTCGTAGTGTCCATACCGAAAGCACGAAATGCCGTCTTATGGATATCAGCCTCTTTCACCTTCGGGTTGATGATATCCGGACCTTAAATCAATCTTAGAGAAAACCGCAGCCACTTTTGGTGATCAAACAAGTCATCTATCCTCGGCAAAGGATACTTGTTTTTAATCGTCACTTATTCAATCAAGCGGTAGTCTATACACATCCGCATCGTACCATCCTTCTTCTTGACAAAAGTACCGGCGCTCCCCAAGGTGAAACACTTGGTCGAATGAAACCTCGATCCAACAACTCTTGTATCCGAGCCTTCAATTCCCAATTCCTTCGATGGTGCCATCCTATACGAGCTATAGACACCGGCGCGTTCTGTAACAGATCTATACCAAATTTGACTTCACGATCCGGAGGCAATCCGGAAGTTCTTCAGAAATACGTCAAGAAATTCCTTTACGATTTGAACATTTCCCACAGAGAAGACTCCTTAGCTTCCAAAGCACACACATGAACTACGAACGCCTCACACCCCTTCCCGACCATCTTTATCGCTTTCAACGTAGATACCACGTTGGATAGATAATCTCTCCTATTACCTATCATGACCACTTCTTCACCTTCAACCGTCTTCAAAACCATGCGTTTAGCGGCACAATCCAAACTTGCTTGGTACTTGACCAACCAGTCCATCCCAAGAATCAGATCAAACTCCTCAAGCGGCGGTTCCATCAGATCGGCTACAAACACTACCCCTTGGAGTTCTAGAGGTATATCTCTATACAGCTTATCTACTTCTACAGAGTGACCTAAAGGACTAAGTACAGTCATCCTCTTAGAAGCAGTCTCGGGAACTAAACTCATGGTCTCAACTATACTACTAGCAACGTAAGAGTGCGTCGAACCCACATCTATCAAGGCGTTATATGGAACACCAAAAATTAAAAACGCACGGTTATGACGTCCCGGTGCGTCTCCTTCCTCACGACGCCGCAAAGATACACCAAACCAGCCGCCTAGCCTCCGTGTTGTTGCCATTACCTCGCCCGTTTGCCCGCGACCTCCACTAGAGCCATAACCACCTCTACCATAACCACGACCTCTCGTGGTGCTGGTCCCTCCTTTCTCGAATCGGGCACGTCCTTGACCTCAGACCGATTCCTAGCTTGCTTACGCGGACAGTCCCTCACACGATGTTCTAGCGAACCACACTCGAAACATCCTTTCCCTCCGGTCCAACATTCACCCCAATGAAACTTTCCACAACGGTTTACCTGGCCGGTCTTTGATTAGCATTTGTGGACCTCTCTGCACGATTTGAACCACTCTGCCTAAATCTTTTTGAACATTACCACGACCCGACGATCCAAAGCCTCTCTTGACTTGCTCCTATCATAACTTTGCCTCGCGGACTCCTTGATTCCCTTGGCTACCTTGGCCTTCTCCACAAAGACAGCAAACTCACGTTCTTCTTTGTGGAGCAATCGGCAGACACCTTAACTCGCGTCTCTAAGTCCGTCTTCAAAACGAACACAACGATCATGTTCCGATGCCACTATTCCCCGAGCATAACGACTCGGCCTTAGGAATTCCGCTTCATACTCCGAGACGGACTTATTCCTTGCACTAACCCCTAAAAGCTTTCCTTTGAGCGTCAATGTAGCTTGATCCAACATACTTCTTCCGGTATGCGGCTTTGAAGTACTCCCAAGTGAGATCATCTGCCGTAGCACCATCTCGGACCGTGAGCCACCATCGATATGACTCATCCTTGAGAAGCGACACCGCTCCTTTCGGTTTCTCCTCATTTGTCAAATCTATCTCATCCATGATTCTTTCGGTCGATTCCGGTAATACTCACCGTATTGGGCGCTACACCGCACACACCTCGGAAAAATTCAGCTCGTTAGCTCGAAGTCTCTCAGAACCGACTTCCGAGCTCCTCCACTTCCACCAATTCCAGCTACCCTTTCCGAACCCGTAGCATCGCTTGTGACACAGCGTCGTCACCCGTCCGATCCTCGCTTCTTCACTCCAAAGGTTGGGGGTGGTGGTGGCGTATCTCATTCTCGGATCCTTGACCCGACCCGACAGGAGTTCCGACACGGCCATCCTACCCCTTCCACGTCCACGGCGGCCACGTCCTCTAAAGCTCATTCTAACTATCGCGCTTAATCGATTAGGAAATTTTTATGAATTAGTACATGTTTCACTTGATTATCCGCGAAGAAATTTTATGAAAAGAGTTTAATAGAGATTCTTTCGATCAAACAAGGTTTTAAGTCTTCTATCTTGGTTTACAGAATAATACATCCATTTCCTATACCTTTCATACCTATGCACTCTTGAGCATTCTTGTCCGTTTCTAACCTGTGGGGTATTTTCGTCATTTTTCCTAAAGGGTATTTTTGTAATTTTGTCAATCAAGAATATTTTGAAAATTTTCAAGATACATTTGTCCTACCATCTAAAAGAAATAATTTAATGATTTTAAAAACGAAGTTTTCCTTAAAACATGGCTAATCCCTTTCGGGTTTTATTTAGGATTTTGCCTATGATCGAGTCCTCTTGGTTAGGGTGAACCGAAGCTACGCACTGTAGGAATCCCGCGAAGAGGAGGTGAGTCACGAGGACCGCTTAAGTACCAAGCTCTTAGGATCCAATCCTAGACATGCGCACCAAGGTTACCACACCCTAACTCGCGACTTGGTCGTAGGTTGATTTAATTAGGCCATTAAAGTCTTATGTCTTTGTTTGGAGTAAACTAGTCCTAAAGTTTAAAATACTATCACTATCTACGTCCCATGCTTCCTACCCCTTCTACAAGAAATAATTCATACAAAAAGTTAGTGGTACTTACAGGCGGATCGGTCTTTGGAGACTCGAGTGCCATGCTAATTCAAAACCATAATATTTCAAATAGACCTACCAAAACATTTTTGGGCCTTGGGCCCTACACAAATGAGCTTTGAACTGGGCTCGATACCAATTTTGTAACACCCAAACCCGGCCCAAACATTACGACCGAATTTGGTATGCTACGGAGGAAAAACCTTTGAAAATCCCTTGTTAAGTCGTACTAAGTTAGGTTGTTCAGATTTCAAATGTACCCGATGGTACTTTAAAAACATTTTATGCGTTTAATTTGAGAAAACATGTGCATCCGTTTTAACATCATCAAATAGTTTAATCAAAACATTCAAAACATGCAGCAATAATAAAATAATCCTAGGAGGCCTTATTACAATTAAGCAACATAAACCCAATGAGAAAAATAGATAAAATCCAAAATTCATTTATTAAAAATCTCCACCGCATGGCCACCTCGAGTCCATCAGGGCCTCATCCGCGATCTACGAGTCACCTGAAAAATTAAAGGAGAAGGTGAGTCACCAAGACTCAATGTGTAACCCTTCCCAATTTAATGTAATAACATACACAAATTATAACCAATTAACATGCATAAGTTTAAATGCACCCAACCTAACCATCCATACGCCTTCTTCTACCCCTTGTGGTACCAAACCACTTTGGTGACGTATAGTCACAAATGTGATACCAAATCACCTGGAGATACCAAATCTCGGTGTCCAAGACACAATTGTGTTACTAAAACACTTTGGTGACCGAAGTCACAAATAGATGATGGGGCCAACCCATCGTGTGATACCAAATCACCGGCACCAATCCCATATCTCAAAGTGGGGCCAACCCACGGTGGTATTAACCACGGGGACAAGTCGCTATGAGGTGCCAAACCTCCTGGAGGTACCAAACCTCTGGTGACCGTAGTCACGATGTGTTACCAAAACACCTGGTGTCCGTCGACACGAATATCACGCCCCCTCCTCTCATCAACCCATAACAATCATTTATATGCATGTACCACAAATCATGTTAATAGATTTATTTAACAACATCCAATCGATTTATCATAAGCCATATATCAAATAATACACATACCAAATGTGTCATGCTTCCCAAAAGCATCAAATAATAATCACATAGTAATAAGAACTTACCCAAATCCTTGTTAATACCATGAGGTATTTCATCCATGTCTACACAAAATGTTTAGGCATAAAATAACACTTAGCATATTAAAAAGTTATAAGATGTGTATGTATACACACCTGGCACCAAAAAGAATTCTAAATCCCGAATAGACAAATCGGCCACACAAGTATTCTTGCCCCTATATTCGGCCAAAAATGAATATTAGAACCATGGCCTATTCGGCCAAACCAAAATAATTGAGAAGGGTTCCTTGTGAACCTAAAATCTTACCCAAAGCCTTCGAATACTTATCCAACACACTCCTAAAAGAATCGGCCTCACTTCCCTACAATCAACCATCATCAAAAAGGTTTATTAGCCTTCGGCTTAAACGAAACTTAAAATAATAATCCTTCGAAATAAACCTTACCACCTTACCAAAACCAATTTCTAGAGAAGTCCCGATGATAACTATCTTACCTTCAATATTCGGCCAAAGTTGATCAAGATAGGAGAAGAAAATTCGGTATACCCAAGAGAGTGGATTCGGCTATGATTTGTTCAACACAAACAACCAAGGTTCAACTTGTATGGAAAAAGATGAAGTAAGAAAGTGAACTAATAGTTTCGGCTAAGTGCTTTTGAGAAGAGAAAAGAAAGAAATAGATAGAATATTATGGTATAGGAGATTCGGCTAAGAAAGAAAGAAGAAAATGGACAAAAGAGATAAGTGTTTCGGCAATGGTTGAAGAAAATACTCTAGTTTCGGTTTTGAGAGAATGAAAAGGAGAAATAGAAAATGAGCCAAAAATGACCAAATGGTCAAAAAGTATTAGGCTTATCAAAAGGTGAAATTCGGCTAACAAGAAAAGAGTTTGAGAGAAAATTGTTTTGCAACTTTTGCACCAAAACAAAGAAATGACCAAAAATTCTTCCCAAGCCTTACCAACACTAGCATATTCGGCCAAATCCCCCCCCCTTAGCCACATTGCCGTCCAAGTTCATGGCATAAAGGCCATGATTTTGTTTCCAAAAAATAATCCTTGATACTAGCCCCATGTCTCCATATTTTCCTTAATTACTTGATTCCCTTCCATATGTTAACACTTGCCTTAAACCTATAGTCTACTAACCAAAAATTAACATGGTCAACCCTTACCTTAATCATCCTTGGCAGACACTTACCATACCAAAGCAAAAATAAAAGTTGTCCCAATGCTATTAAAGGGATTCGAACCTCTCCCCTCAAGCTAAACTCCATGCGCCATTACCAACTTGCCATGCACTCATCTTGTGTCACTTATTGCTACTTAAATTAACTTAAGTGCTAAGCTCATTTAATCCTCTTCTTTAAATAAGCCTTACTAAGAATTATTCTACTAAACCGAGCTTACTCAAGACCCCTAATTAAGCCTTATATCAACACGAATAATATCACAGAAATTCAAATACAAGAAAAATAATTCAATCACAAATAACCCCTATTTTGGGATGTTACAAAGACAGTGATGATTCCCAACCGAGCTAATTTCAGTAAGTTTATAAGATTTTCAAGCTTCATGAATATTTCATTGAATTGCTTGTGATGTTGTTATATTCACATTATTTCTATGAAAATGTTTAATGGTTTATTAAATAAAGAAGTTACTAAGAGCATTATATGAAAGTCCCGATTGAAAATGAATTACTTAGAATACTCAATCGCCACATGAGACAAGAAAGTCTCAGTATAAGACCATGTCAAGACATGGCATCGGCAATCAAGCAAGTTATCATGTAAGACCAAGACAAGTCTTGGCATTGAAGAGTTACTATGACATGAAGACCTATATAAGCGAAGCCAAGGCATGGCATTGGCGAGTCTCCAAGCAAAGATGTCATGTAAGTCCAAGACAAGTCTTGGCATTGAAAAGCTATCAAGAGATAGAGATCCCATGTAAGTCCAAGCCAAGGCATGGCATTGGTGAGTAACAAGGAAGATTTCATGTAAGTCCAAGCCAAGGCTCGGCATTGACCAGTTCATGAGTAAAGTTACCAATAAGACCATGTCAAGACATGGCAATGGTAAGTTCCCAAGGAACCCACAAGCAAGACTTCGTGTAAGTCCATGTCAAGACATGGCATCAATACCAAGTAAGAGATCCCATGTAAAACTATATCAAGGATATAGAATTGGCATCAAGATACATGTGAAATGAGATTCATGATCCTCAGTCATTCATAGTAATTCTTCGGGTAAAAGAGTAAAGCTTAAATGAGATAACAAGGGAGTTAGTAGTAAAGTTGATATTATGTCATGCTAGTGAAGGCTGACTAACAAGTATAATTCATGTTATGAATGATGATGTTGAGATTATGCTTGTTATAGTAAAGTATACTGATCTATGTGATCAAGTGTTACAGGTGCCTTGTTTACCTTACAAACATGAGACTAGTAAGTGCCATGATACACGTGAGAAGCAGTAAGAGTAAGTAAGCATTTGAGATTTGTGATGCCATTGTGTATGATAAATATGTCCACATGGTTAAATCTCACGCATTTGACTAAAGTAAAGTAGAGAAGGTATAATGTTTCGTCTTATGGCCCTGTTACAAAGTCACACATATTATAGTGTGAGAGTTAAAACTAAAAAGTTTGACTAAGTAGAATGCAGGAGATGAGTACGGTCGTTCAATGAAAAAAAATGATGAATAAGACCATGGTTGGACCATGGCGGTATATGTGATCCCATATAAGACCATGTCCGGGGCATGGCATTGGCATCGATATTTGTTGTAAGATCCCGTATAAGACCATATCTGGGATATGGCATCGGCATCAAATAGTAATCCCGTGTGAGACCACGTCTAGGACCTAGCTTCGGTATGAGATCGTGTAAGACCATATCTAGGATATGGCATCGATATCGATATTAGATTTCGTGTAAGACCATATCTGGGATATGGCATCGGCATCGATATGAGTTTTCATGTAAGATCGTATCTGGGATATGGCATTGGTATTGATATAAGATTTCGTGTAAGACTATAGTGAGGCTATGGCATCGTGATGACATGTAAAGCAATAGCTGGGCTATGATGTTGTGATACGAGTAAGACCATAGTTGGACTATGGCAATCAAGTAAACGACGTACTCAAAACCCGTAAGACATTCTCTAGATTAATATGAAATAGTAAGAGGAATTAGAGCTTAATGTTGAGTACTTAAGTAGACATTAAGGTGGAACATGAGTAAGTATGAAAACTTGCCTGAGGCGAGTTGTGTGACTATGATGATATTTCATTAACAATGAGTAGTAAATCATATGTATGTAGTCACGAGAGTTAGGCTAAGGGACCTTGCAACCTCACTCCCTTACCACTGTTGAATTATGATGAGACGTTATGAGAGTTAAATTTAGTAAGTTTATATGTGATTAATGCAGTATTTATGTTAGCATTTTGAGAATGCTTGGTATCCCATTGATACATGATACTCTACTAGACAGAGTAATCGTTGTTGAACATGAGGTTGAAGTCCTGGGGGACTATAATGAAAAGGCTATCATTGAGATATGAAATAGATAAGGTCCCGTATAAGATCATGTTCGAGGCATGGCCTCGGCACCAAGTTATGATTCCGTATAAGACCATATCCAGAATGTGGCATCAATAATGAATATGAGAATTGTATAAGACCATATTCAGAATATGGCATCGATACTTGATGTGGAAGTCCATATAAGACCTTATCCAGGATATGGCATTGGCATTTAGAGGTGACTCCATATAAGACCACCCTGGGGGTGTGGCATTGGTTTCGTGCCAACATGAATGACGACAAATTTGCGTCTTTTATTATCCCTAGTGATCAATGGGACAAATAGATGAGTCTAGAAGTATAAATGAGATTAGTACTAAAGTCATGTGAAGGAGTGAATGCAGATATTCGTGAATGAATCACGAAGAAACTAGTACGATGTGTGGCACGATATGTGCTAAATAAATGGCAAGTATGAGTAAGTTGGCTTGAAGCCTGTAGTTTGTGCATGGTTAGTTGATGCCATGGATGGATTATAATAATAATCCCCTTAAGTATTATGTACTAATATCTGTTGCCTTTCAGGGCTGATGTGGTTGTTCTTTTCATAAATAGTGACTGTGTGAGAATGTTGGCAGATAGTAAAAATCAGATATAACGGTTGTTGATTTATTTATTCGGAATCGACATTCCTTTATCTTCTTATAACCCTATTCGGGTGCTTTGAGGGAGAAGTTAGAAATGATTCTAGTATAAGGAGTTAAATCATGAGTTTCACATGGTGTGATCGATTTTCGGGCAAGCCGAATAGAGTTATTGAATTCAATCATGATGTCCCTACTATCGTGAGTTGTAATGATGGTAAATGTTTTAGATTAGCATAGCAAGAGAAACCCAGATGAGAGTGTGCTTGAATTATGATTCAAGTTTTGTGTATATTTACACATAAAATAATAAGGAGAATAAAATTCAGTGTGTATGTGAGTAGGGAGCATATTACATAGATATGCTTGTTGAAACGTTTAAACCACGGTGGTTGAGTTGAAAGCTATAGAATGAACTATTAATTGAAAGTTCTAGTACTGAGTTCAGTCTGAATCAAGAAAAAGAGTTACAAGATTGGTGATCCAGAGGCAATCACCTTTGTGTCTGTGTAATGAGTTAGATGTTATGAAAAGATTCTTGTTAATCAATGCGAGTTAGTTACTCGGCTGATCTTAGTTGGTAATATCCTAGTTCCAGCAAGGTTAATGACAAAAGCGAGTTCTCTTTTCAGAATAAAAAATGGTTCAGAGGTGAGATAGTAAATGATATTTTAAATAAGCTCCGAATGAGTTTATTTGAGATGATAAATACAGGTTGTGTAAGTTTTTCGTTGTTGATGATTTCTAGAAATAGAATTGGAATGATGATGAATCCGTAACTTATGCAGAGTTTTGGTGTGAGATTTAGTAGCAAAGATATCTCATAAAGCAAGAATAAGGAAGTACAGATTATGTGGATAAATGTTTTGACAATAGAGTACATTTCGCAAAGATGATTGAGATTATGGTCGAGTAGTTGACCACTAAAACCGAAGTTTTTTTAAAGCGTACAAGTCAAGAGTATTAAAGTCAGTGAATGCTTTAATGAGAAAGTGAGATGAAACCTTATAGATTTCAAACTTGGTTTGAGAAAATTTCCAAGAAAGGGAAATGTCATTCGAATTGTAGTAAATCAACCAGTAAAGATTCGAATGATCATTTGGACATGTGCAGAGTTCCAAATTGGTAGATTGCAGAGTATATGCCCAGAGGAAGAATAACCTAGGTCTCAAGTTACGTTTTGACCTTGTGTATCACAACTTAAGAGTTATTGGCAAGAGAAACTTGAGGATAAGTGGATTCGCGATTTTGAAGAGTAGATGGAAGCATTTTAAGAATGTTGGTAGCAAGTCCTACTGATAAGATCTTCGGGGACGAAAATCCCTAAGGGGGAGAATTGTAACAGCCCGATTTAGGGGCTACTCGGAATAGTGATCTCGGAATGACTAATTTGAGGTTAGAGAAAATTATTTTCATGTTATGTTATGTGTTATAACATGTTTATGAGGATGCATGAAAATTTTGGTGTCTTAATTTTAGCGATTTCTAGCTAAATGGTGAAAAAGGACTAAATCGCATAAAGTGCGAAAGTTCTATTTTATTTGCTAGAGGCACCAAATTGCTATGGTTTATAAATTGGGGGTACCAAATGTGCAATTTGGCCTTGTGTAAGTGGCTTGGTCAGTTAAGAAGTTAAAGGGGACAAGAGTATTAATTGTGGTCATGTTAGGTGACTAAAAAGAAATAAAATAAGATGAAATAAGCCAAGCTATCATCTTTTTTATTTCTTCTCTTCCTCCACCGAAAATAGCAGCCATGGGAGGGGTTTTTGAAGCTTAAAATTTCAGCAAGCAATTCTCCACTCAAGTAAGTGATTTTGATGGTATTTCTTGAAGAAAATTGTACTTTTGGAGTCCCCAAAGCTTAAGCTTTCTAAAGAGGGGACTAGTTTGCAATATGGTTGAAAGTCTAGGGACTTGCCATGATAGAGTTCATGTTGTTTGATGAGTTTTTATGGAAGAAAATGAATGATAGGATGATGAGAAACAACTTTTGTGAAAGGTGTTGTCATGAAAACACCTAATTGGGACTAAAATGCAAAAGTTGTAATTTGTTCATTTAAGCATGAAATTGATGGAATTGAAAATAGTTGTAAGAAGATTAAATGTTCAGCTAGGCTTGTTTAACAAGAAAATGTGATAAAAATTTATTTACGAGCCTAGGGGCAAAATAATCATTTTTGCCTAAAGTTTAGATTATGGTATATCATGATTTATAAGTGATTAAATCAGTAAATTTCATTGTTCTAGATCAAAGAAAATGAGTTTCAAACCTAGAATGGATAAAAAGAGAAATGTGGGCAAAAAGTCCTTTTCGGCCCTTTCGACATCGAGGTAAGTTCATGTCCGAATGTTTTAATTACGTATGAGCTGATTTAGTATTCCAATGTTGTATGGAATGTATATTACTATATGAATGTATGAAATGTCTCTTGATGAGATGCCAATGGAATTAAATTTAGAGTAATGGGAAAGGTGTATAGCACGATAGGACAATGGTTAAAGTCTCGAGTAAGACCATATTAGAATATGGCCTCGGTGTAAGAATTCGTATAAGACCATGTCAAGGACGTGGCATCGATATGTTAGTGTATGTAAGACCCTATTGGGGTATGATGATAATGAGAACTATGTGCATGAGACTCAAGAGAGTTATTTAACAATTCGAATGATTCAATGTATATGTTGAATGTATGTGGTTGTACCATGAGTAGCACAAGTTTGTGTAGAACTGAATTGAGATGAATTCAATATATGATAAACCCCTAGTGGGGTATGTGTAGTTGATGCACCTTAGTTGCATGAGACAGATTTATTGATGTACTGTGTGAATGATAACGAGTATCGTAGAAAGTTAAGTAAGAATAGAAGCATGTGAGGATGTTCTCGAATGAACATTTGAAATAGAGATATACTTGTG
The DNA here is from genome assembly GCA_025698515.1 of Gossypium sturtianum. Taxonomy (NCBI): domain Eukaryota; kingdom Viridiplantae; phylum Streptophyta; class Magnoliopsida; order Malvales; family Malvaceae; genus Gossypium; species Gossypium sturtianum. The sequence goes on from CM046955.1 coordinate 90,686,398, forward strand.
GATTTTTATCCATGAATGTAAATAACGGTGAGCTATGTGCGATATCACCTTATTAATGGTTAGTGATGGGCTGTGTGCGATACCATCAACTATATTATTTATTGGTGGGCTGTGTGCGTTACCACCTGATTGATTAGTAATCGATGGGCTGTGTGCGATACCATCGCTTATAAATGATTGGTTAGCTAAGTGCGAAATCACCATAGGTAAAAATGATTGGTGGGCTGTGTGCAATACCACCCTATAAGAGATTCAATGGTGGGCTAAGTGCGTAACCACCGAGAGATTAGTAGTATGAGCGACTTATTGAAAATGCTTGATGTGTTGTTTTGTATGATCTTGTGATGATCAGTGCAGGAATGTATGCTTATTAAACGAGCGAATTGGCTTGTGGCATGGTAGATTTAGAAATGTGGTAAGAGATAGAATGAGTAAGATTCAAGAATGATTGAGTAAGTGACCATGAATTGATGAGAAAACTCGGCATATTGCCTTGGGGTTATGTATATTCAAAGTGAATATCAATATTTGTCGATTATGCAGATGAACTTACTAAGCATTATTGCTTACTCCTTTACTTTCCTCATCTCTTATAGGTTTCATTACTTAGCTCGGGTTTGAGACCACGGAGATGTTTTCACACTATCGAGCGCATACACACGGTATGAGGTATCAAGTCCTTAAGAGTTATGGCATGTATAGGGATTCATTTAAAGTTGATGAAGTCTAATTGTTGTAGCCAAATGTTGTTGGCCTAAGAGAATTTATAGAATGGCTGTGTATAGCCAGTGATGATGGCTTAAGTTGTTGTAAATGTTATGGGAACAATTCTCCCCAGTGTATGAGAGGAAAACTTTATTTTCATGAACAAAATGTGTTAATTTATGAGTTTCAATTGATGATTTAAGAATGTTTTAAAGAAGTATATGAATGTATGCAAACAAGAGTAGTAAAAGGTTTGCAAGATAGCCTCTAAGTGCCCACACGGATAGACACACGGGTGTGTGTCTAGGCCGTGTGTCTCTTGCACCTTAATGTCTTAAGTCAGAATAGACCACGAGCTGGTCACACGGCCGTTTGTTCAGGTCGTGTGATACACACGGTTGGCACATGGGCGTGTGCCAAGGCCGTGTGAAGTCTGCACTTGACACTTAGAAATTTAATTGTCACACGGGCCAGGGCCACGGGCGTGTCCAGGTCGTGTGGATTTAGTTAGTGTCGACCACGGGTGGAAGGCACGGGCATGTCTTAAGGGCACACGGGCGTGTCCCTATACCAACACGGGCGTGTGGTCTAATATCCTGGGTTAGGGGATATTTTGTTATGGCATTGTTTGCATGTTATTGGCCTGCTATGTTGTTGTTTTTGATGTTTTGAGGCTTAGTTGTAAGCTAGGTGTAAGCCTGAGAGGTAGGAAAAATTTCAGTTTTAGGCTTAGGTGAGAGGAGCTAAAGAAGCTAGGGTTAATAAGTATTCTTTGGTGAAAAGTTAGCACAAGAGTTGAGCTAGTAAGATGGCAAAGCATGCGCCACTTGGAGCTTGTGTTTGGCGTCACTTGCAGGGGAGGAGGTCCTGTGTTCAAGTTGCAAAAATCCCACATTTTTGCTCTCATTTTGACGGCATGGAGGGGAGGAGTTGTAGGCAGTTCAAACTCTGCCTAAGACCAAGTCAAATGCTCAAATGGTGGGTGGAGAGTGATTGTAGGAAGTGGACTTGTTCAAAATAATTTGAAGTGGTGGTGTGGAGTGTTTGGGGGAGATGTGGCCGAATTTTAGGAGGAGGGGAGCTAGTGGCCGGTTATGGGGTGCTTAAGGAGGGCAATTTCGGCGTTGTTGGAGGGTGTTAGGTGGGTGTCGAAACCTTAGTAGTATAAGTAGGGGGGTGCTCACCCTTTCTTTTTTTTTTCCCATTTGTTCCTTTGCCGAAATTGTTTCTCCATCCCTTTGGTGCCGAATTCCTTTGAGTCTTCCCCTAGTCTTGTGCCGAAAGTGAGTAAAATAAAACCCTCTTCTTTTATTTCCTTGTAGCCAAAACCGAAAATTCCAAGTAACCTTCACCTTGCCGAAAGTTTGCATTTGTGTCTCCTAAAGTGTTGTAGCCGAATGCTTTTGAGCCCTCAAGCTTTTACCTCATTTGTTCTTTGGCCGAACCATACACCTTCTCACCATTCTTTCTCTTTTCTCCTTGTGCTAAGTCGAATGGTCATTTTCTTCCTCTCATACCTTTTTCTTTCTTCTTGAAACTTGTACCGAAGCTTGCTTTGTTTCCTAGCCGACTCTCTCCCTTGTGTTGCCGAATATCCCCTTCCCTTTCAATTTTGCACTATGGCCGAATCTAAGTGTGGTGTGGATTGCTTTTGAGTTTTGTTTTCAAGCGTTGGAGAAGGTAAATAGGGCATCCAGGATTTCGAAGCAGTCAAGCGTAGCCTCGGTTCTTTGGTCGATCGTTGAGTAAGTAGTGGTAAGGGAATGTTTTAGCAGCCTATTTGGTTGGTATTCGTTTAAGCCTAAGGTTATTATTCTTATTGATTGCCGATTGTAGGGAAGTGAAGCAGGAGCACTTGGTGGTGTTGGCTAGTGTTCTAAAGCGTGTAGGAGCAAGGTTGTCGAGGCTATCGAGGGTCTTAGATCGGTTCTTTGGTTAAAGCTTGTGTTCGAACAGGTGTGTAGACTAACACACTATCTACTTAGTGATATGTTTAATAACCTGTTTGCCTATTAAGATCAAAACAATATGGTTGATGGATATGGTACCCAATGGGGTATGTGTACGGATCCGGGTAAGTCCGTTTCATTACGAGTTCTATTAATGGTATATGATATCATGATTGCTGAGGTATGTGATATGAGATGCGATATTAAACATATTAGGATGATTGCATGATTTACATGATTTGCATCAGTATGACATGTATGGGTGATATGAGAGGAGGGGGAATTATGATATCCGTGTCTTTGGGACACCAGAGGTTTGGCACCTCCAGTGGTTTGGTACCACAGATGATATTTTGTGACTTTGGGTCACCAGAGGTTTGGCACCTCAGCGTCTCGTCCCAGTGGCTTAGTACCACGGTGGGTTGGCCCCACAGTTGATTATACGGGATTGACGCCAGTGATTTGGTATCACACGATGGGTTGGCCCCATCATTGGATTCGTGACTTCGGTCACCAGTGATTTGGTATCACATTGTGTCTTTGGGACACCAGAGGTTTGGCACCTCATAGCGTCTCGTCCCCGTTGGCCGCACCACAATGGGTTGGCCCCACGGTTGAGATACGGATTGACGCCGCTGATTTGGTATCACACGATGGGTTGGCCCCATCATTGGATTATTCGTGACTTTGGGTCACCAGTGGTTTGGCACCACATTGATGGATATCATGACTTTGGGTCACCAGTGGTTTGGCACCACCAGTGGTTTGGTACCACACGGGGTAGAAAGGTGATATGGATGGTTAGGATCGGGTGCATTGATTGTATTGCTTTAGTATGATGTGTGTTGGTATGTTGCATATACCGGAGGGGATTTATGCACCGAGTCTTGCGACTCACCTTCTCCCTTATCATTTCAGTGACACTTAGTTGCGGACATAGAGCCGGGTGGACTCGAGGTGCTCATGCCATGAATAAAAATCGAGGTTGCACTGTTTTAAAACTTGGTACTATATTTTATTTATTTTCACTTGGGTTTTTATTTTGGATTGTAAAAGGCCTTTTAACTTTATGTTTTTGTTATTTACATGCTTGTATTGGATTTTAAATATGCCTTGACAAAGAATTGGACTAATATTGGATAAAACTTGGAAAGATGAGGTTTTCAAACTACAACGCGATACGTTTTAAACTTTACCATCAGGTATCACCCTAAGACATTAAAATATGACAAAGCAATCATGCCCAAGATTTCGACAAGTATTAAATATGACAAATAGTTTCTCATCGAATCTTTAACCTGAAACCTAACCCTTCAAACGCGATTTCCCCGTAACATGCCAGATTCGGTCGTGGTGTATTGACCGGGTTTGGGGTGTTACAATTGTGGTATCAGAGCCAAGTTCAAAGGTTTTTACTGTGGGCCCGAGGCCCAAAATGTTTTGAAAAGTTGTTTTAAGAGTTTTGTTTTTAAATATGTGGTTGAAAAAGGCATGGCACCGAGTCTCCCGCACCAGTTCGCCCAGGTAAGTACCCCTCACTATTGCCTGTGATTTTGATATTGATGGGATTGTATGATTAGCAATAGTGGATTATCTGAGAAATCAAACCCGATAGGATTCTCGTGAACTCGCGAAACAAAGCTTCTTTAATATTCATAAGACTTTGCTATTAAAACAGTGGAATAATTACTGATGCATAAAACTCCTAAATCAGATACGTAGAGATTTTAGTCATGAGTGCTCGAGGTGGACGCGGTCGTGGACGAGGTCGTGGTAGGACGACAGTTTTGGAACCCGTAGGATCTGGTCAGGGGTCAGAGAATGAGATACGGCATCGCCACCGGTGGAGGTGGTGAGTTTCAAGATCAAACGGGGATGATGCGTTGTCGCAGCGATCTTCGCGGGTTTTGGAAAGGGTAGTGGAGTAGGTGGAGGCGCAGAGTGGAAATGCGTGCCGAGAGACTCCGGACGAACGGGGCTGAGGTATTTCGAGGTGTTTCTGGTGTTGCGCCCAGCACAGCTGAGTATTGGCTGGAGGCGACAGAGCGGGTCATGGATGATTTAGACCGATCACGAGGGAGAAGTCAAGGGCATAGTATCGCTTTTTCGGGATGAGTCATACGGTGGTGGCTCACGGTTCGGATGTGATGTCTGCAGAGAGGATCTTACGTGGGATTATTTTAAGGCTGCTTATCAGAAAAAGTACATTGGAGCTAGTTACATCGACGCACAGCGAAAAGCATTTCTGAGGTTAGTTTAGGGGAGTAAGTCTGTGTCAGAGTACGAGGCGGAGTTCTTGAGGCTGATTCGGTATGCTAGGGCCATTGTGGCCACTGAACACGAGAGGTGTGTTCGTTTTGAGGATGGTCTGAGAGATGAATTAAGACTGCTGATTGCTCCACAGCAGAGCGAGAGTTTGCTGTCCTGGTTGAGAAGGCTAAGGTAGCTGAGGGAGTGAAGGAGTCGGTAAGGCAGGGCATGGATAGGAACAGACATAAGAGGAGTTTTGGATCTTCTGGGTCATCAGGGAATCCTCAGAAAAGGGCTAGGCAGAGTGGGCCGAATCAGTCTGGTAGGTTTGTTACTGCTAGTCAGGGACCACCGCAGTGTAACCGTTGTGGGAAATATCATTGGGGAGGATGTTGGACCGGTGGAAAAGGGTGTTTTGAGTGTGGCTCATTGGATCATCGTGTGAGGGACTCTCCGCGTAAGTTGGCTAGGGTTCACCCGAGAGTCGTGGTCGACTCGATTCAGAATAATGGACCGCCACCGCAGAGGGGTCGTGGTTATGGCGAGAGGAGGTAATGGTTTTGGTCGGGCCGTGGAGCACCGGCGAGAGGTGCAGTAGTAACCGAGGCCGCATACTGGGTTAGTGTATGCAATGAGGAGCCGAGAGGAGGGCGACGCGACCTGCCGGACGCCATAACCAGACGTTCTTGATCTTTGGTTCTCCATTTATCGCTTTGATTGATGTGGGTTCGACGCATTCTTACGTGGCTAGTAGTATAGTAGAGACCATGGACTTAGACTCAAACTACTCCTAGGTAGATGACCGTAATTAGCCCTCTAGGTCACTCAGTAGTTGTAGATAAGTCGTTTAAGGATGTACCCCTAGAACTCCAAGGGGTAGTGTTTTTGGTCGATCTAATGGAACCGCCGCTTGGGGAGTTCGATCCGATTCTTGGGATGGACTGGTTGGTTAAGTACCAGCGAGGTTGGATTGCGCGCTAAGCGCATGGTTCTTAAAGCGCCGGAGGGTGATGAAGTGGTTATGATAGGTAATAGGAGAGATTACTTATCTAATGTGGTATCCGCCCAAGGCCGAGAAAATGGTCGAAAGGGCCGTGAGGCGTATGTGGTTCATGTGTATGCCTTGGAGGCTAAAGAGTCTTTGAGAGAAAGTTTGGACAGTTGGGGAATTTGCGGATGTGTTTCTGAGGAGCTTTCGGGTTTGCCACGGATCGTGAGGTAGAGTTCGGGATAGATCATATCTCAGAATCGCGCCGGTGTCTATTGCTCCGTATAGGATGGCGCCAAAGGAGTTAGTGGAATTAAAGGCTCAGATCCAGGAGTTGTTGGATCGAGGCTTTATTAGGCCAAGTGTTTCACCTTGGGGAGCGCCAGTACTCTTTGTTAAGAAGAAAGATGGTACCATGCGGATGTGTATAGACTACCGCTTGATTGAACAAGCTGACGATCAAAAACAAGTATCTGTTACCGCGGATAGATGACTTGTTTGATCAGCTGAAGGGTGCTTCGGTATTCTCAAAAATTGATTTAAGTTTTGGGTATCACCAATTGAAGGTGAAGGAGGCGGATATCCACAAGACAGCGTTTCGTACTCGGTATGGGCACTACGAATTTACCGTAATGCGTTTGGGTTGACTAACGCACGCGGCAAAGATTCATGGATATGATGAATAGGTGTTTCAGCGAGATTTGGATCAATTCGTAGTGGTTTTTATTGACGACATCTTAGTATACTCAAAGACAGAGGAGGAGCATGATGCACACTTGCGAATAGTAATCGCAGATTCTAAGGGAAAACACTTTATACAAAATTTAGTAAGTGCGAGTTCGCTCGTGGAGGTGACATTCTTGGGTCATGTAGTGTCATTGAGGGGATAAGGGTAGATCCTCGAAAGATTGAGGATTTTGGATTGGAAGCCGCCTAAGTCATGGGTCGAGATTCGAGTTTTCTGGTTTGGCAGATACTACCAAGATTTGTAGAAGGTTTTTCATTGATCGCAGCGCCAATGACCAAGTTGTTAAGGAAAGGGGTTCCATTTGTTTGGATCGAGAAGCAAAGCAGGAGAGTTTCGACAAACTAAAGAAGATTTTGACCAAGCTCCTGTTTTAATTCAACCCGAGGTGGAAGGAATTACACAGGTGTATTGCGATGCATCACATACGGGATTGGGTTGTGTCTTTGATGCGGGGAAGGTAAGGTTGTGGCTTACGATCTCGGCAGATTGAGGCCACATGAGGTCAATTATCCGACGACGACTTGGAGTTAGCAGCGATAGTCTTCGCCTTGAAAATTTGGAGGCACTACTTGTACGAGAGAGATCGATAGTCTACATAGATCACAAGAGTCTAAAGTATCTTTTGACTCGAAGGATTTGAATTTGAGGCGCAGCAGATGGATTGAATTGCTCAAGGATTATGATTGTTCGATTGAATATCATCATCCGGCAAGGCTAACGTGGTGGCGCACGCGTTGAGCCGTAAGGTTGTTTTTCGGACTTAAGAGCAATGTTTGCCCATCCGAGTTTGTATGACGACGGAAGTATTCTCGCGAGCTGCGCAGTTAAGCCTACTTGGGTTGAGTAGATCGAGAGAAACAGTTGGAAGATGAGGTTTTGAGTGCGCAGAGGTCTCAGTGCAGGATGGTGGTTTGGAGGGTTACGATTTATCTAGTGATGGAGTGTTGTGTTTTCAAGGCAGAGCTTGTATGCCGAAAGACGTTGAGCTGAGGCAGAGGATTCTTCAGGACGCACATAGCAGCCCATACGCTATGCATCCTGGAGGAAGCAAGATGTATAGAGATCTAAGAGAGCAATTTTGGTGGCCGGGTCTGAAGAAAGAAGTGACGGGGTTTGTAGGGAAGTGCCTGACATGTCGTGAGTCAAGGCCGAGCATCGCTTGCCGTCGGGGTTGCTTCACCAAGTGAAGATTCCACAATGGAAGTGGGAAAGAATAACTATGGATTTCGTCAGTGGATTACCTCTTACGCCGAGCAGGAAAGACTCAGTCTGGGTAATTGTTGATCGTCTGACTAAATCAGCTCACTTCATTCCGGTTAGGGTTAATTACTCACTTCAGAGGTTGGCAAAGCTGTATGTGTCAGAGATAGTGAGATTGCATGGTGTGCCAGTATCGATTATCTCGGATAGGGATCCCAGATTTACGTCAAGGTTCGGAAAGCGTTGCATCAAAGCTTTGGGTACGCTGCGCTTGGATTTCAAAGACGGCTTTTCACCCGCTTGATCGACGGGCGTCGGAAAGGGTTATTCAGATCTTAGAGGATATGCTAAGAGGTTGTGTTCTGGATTCCGGAGGTAGTTGGGAGGAGTTTCTGCCATTAGCTAAGTTCGCCTACAATAATAGTTATCAAGCAAGCATCAAAATGGCACCTTATGAGGCGTTGTATGGTAGAAAGTGTCGCTCACCTACATGTTGGACGGAGTTGGGTGAACACCAATTGTTGGGACCAGAGTTGGTTGCAGAGACCGAAGACAAGGTTAAGTTGATTCAGCTCGATTGAAAGAAGCCGGATAGGCGTAAGTCTTATGCCGATCTCAAGCGAGAGGATATAGAGTTTCTTTGTGGGGATCTAGTTTTCTGAAGGTCTCGCCATGGAAGAAAGTATTGAGATTCGGAAGGAAAGGCAAGCTAAGTCCGAGGTTTATTGGGCCGTATAAGGTACTGAAATGAGTGGGACCAGTAGCTTACCAGCTTGAGTTGCCAGAGGAGTTGAGCCAGATTTACGACGTATTTCATGTTTCGATGCTTGGCGTTATCGCTCGAGATCCATCACATGTCATAGCAGGAGAAGAGATCGAGGTAAATCCAGACTTGACCACGGAGGAAGAGCCTGTGCAGATACTAGATCGGGACGTGAAAGTTCTGCGTAGGAAGTTTGTGCCTTTGGTAAAAGTGCTATGGCGGAATCATGGCGTAGAAGAAGCTACGTGGGAACCAGAGGATATGATGAAGCAGCGGTACCTCAACTCTTTCGAGGTGTAATTTCGAGGTCGAAATTATTTTAAGGGGTAGAACTGTAATATCCTGGGTTAGGGGCTATTTTGTTATGGCATTGTTTGCATGTTATTGGCCTGCTATGTTGTTGTTTTTGATGTTTTGAGGCTTAGTTGTAAGCTAGGTGTAAGCCTGAGAGGTAGGAAAAATTTCAGTTTTAGGCTTAGGTGAGAGGAGCTAAAGAAGCTGGGGTTAATAAGTATTCTTTGGTGAAAAGTTAGCACAAGAGTTGAGCTAGTAAGATGGCAAAGCATGCGCCACTTGGAGCTTGTGTTTGGCGTCACTTGCAGGGGAGGAGGTCCTGTGTTCAAGTTGCGAAAATCCCACATTTTTGCTCTCATTTTGACGGCATGGAGGGGAGGAGTTGTAGGCAGTTCAAACTCTGCCTAAGACCAAGTCAAATGCTCAAATGGTGGGTGGAGAGTGATTGTAGGAAGTGGACTTGTTCAAAATAATTTGAAGTGGTGGTGTGGAGTGTTTGGGGGAGATGTGGCCGAATTTTAGGAGGAGGGGAGCTAGTGGCCGGTTATGGGGTGCTTAAGGAGGGCAATTTTGGCGTTGTTGGAGGGTGTTAGGTGGGTGCCGAAACCTTAGTAGTATAAGTAGGGGGTGCTCACCCTTTTGGTTTTTTTTCCCCATTTGTTCCCTTTGCCGAAATTGTTTCTCCATCCCTTTTGGTGCCGAATTCCTTTGAGTCTTCCCCTAGTCTTGTGCCGAAAGTGAGTAAAAGAAAACCCTCTTCTTTTATTTCCTTGTAGCCAAAACCGAAAATCCCAAGTAACCTTCACCTTGCCGAAAGTTTGCATTTGTGTCTCCTAAAGTGTTGTAGCCGAATGCTTTTGAGCCCTCAAGCTTTTACCTCATTTGTTCTTTGGCCGAACCATACACCTTCTCACCATTCTTTTCTCTTTTCTCCTTGTGCTGTCGAATGGTCATTTTCTTCCTCTCATACCTTTTTCTTTCTTCTTGAAACTTGTACCGAAGCTTGCTTTGTTTCCTAGCCGAGTCTCTCCCTTGTGTTGCCGAATATCCCCTTCCCTTTCAATTTTGCACTATGGCCGAATCTAAGTGTGGTGTGGATTGCTTTTGAGTTTTGTTTTCAAGCGTTGGAGAAGGTAAATAGGGCATCCAGGATTTCGAAGCAGTCAAGCGTAGCCTCAGTTCTTTGGTCGATCGTTGAGTAAGTAGTGGTAAGGGATTGTTTTAGCAGCCTATTTGGTTGGTATTCGTTTAAGCCTAAGGTTATTATTATTATTGATTTCCGATTGTAGGGAAGTGAAGCAGGAGCACTTGGTGGTGTTGGCTAGTGTTCTAAAGCGTGTAGGAGCAAGGTTGTCGAGGCTATCGAGGGTCTTAGATCGGTTCTTTGGTTAAAGCTTGTGTTCGAACAGGTATGTAGACTAACACATTATCTACTTAGTGATATGTTTAATAACCTGTTTGCCTATTAAGATCAAAACAATATGGTTGATGGATATGGTACCCAATGGGGTATGTGTACGGATCCGGGTAAGTCCGTTTCATTACGAGTTCTATTAATGGTATATGATATCATGATTCTTTGAGGTATGTGATATGAGATGCGATATTAAACATATTAGCATGATTGCATGATTTACATGTTTTGCATCGTATGACATGTATGGGTGATATGAGAGGAGGGGAATTATGATATCCGTGTCTTTGGGACACCGAGGTTTGGCACCTCCAAAGTGGTTTGGTACCACAGATGATATTTTGTGACTTTGGGTCACCAGAGGTTTGGCACCGGCGTCTCGGCCCCCAGTGGCTTAGTACCACGGTGGGTTGGCCCCACAATTGATTATACTGGGATTGACGCCAAGTGATTTGGCATCACACGATGGGTTGGCCCCATCATTGGATTCGTGACTTTGGTCACCAGTGATTTGGTATCACATTGTGTCTTTGGGACACCAGAGGTTTGGCACCTCATAGCGTCTCGTCCCAGTGGCTTCGTACCACAGTGGGTTGGCCCCACAGTTGAGATACGGGATTGACGCCAGTGATTTGGTATCACACGATGGGTTGGCCCCATCATTTGATTATTCGTGACTTTGGGTCACCAGTGGTTTGGCACCACATTGATGGATATCGTGACTTTGGGTCACGGTGGTTTGGCACCACCGGTGGTTTGGTACCCACGGGGTAGAAAGGTGATATGGATGGTTAGGATCGGGTGCATTGATTGTATTACTTTAGTATGATGTGTGTTGGTATGTTGCATATATCGGGAGGGGATTTATGCATCGAGTCTTGCGACTCACCTTCTCCCTTATCATTTCAGTGACACTTAGTTGCGGACATGGAGCCGGGTGGACTCGAGGTGCTCATGCCATGAATAAAAATCGAGGTTGCACTGCTTTTAAAACTTGGTACTATATTTTATTTATTTTCACTTGGGTTTTTATTTTGGATTGTAAAAGGCCTTTTAACTTTATGTTTTGTTATTTACATGCTTGTATTGGATTTTAAATATGCCTTAACAAAGAATTGGACTAATATTGGATAAAACTTGGAAAGATGAGGTTTTCAAACTACAACGCGATACGTTTTAAACTTTACCATCAGGTATCACCCTAAGACATTAAAATATGACAAAGCAATCATGCCCAAGATTTCGACAAGTATTAAATATGACAAAGAGTTTCTCATCGAATCTTTAACCTGAAACCTAACCCCTCAAACGCGATTTTCCCCGTAACATGCCAGATTCGGTCGTGGTGTATTGACCGGGTTTGGGGTGTTACATGTGGCCCCTGTCTTAATGAAAAGTTTCCTTTAGCTTATAAAAGTTTCCGGATGCAAGTTTAAGGCCTCGTAGGCCCAACGATATGAATGATTTGACTAAGGAAGAGAAGTTTTAATTCGAAGCAAAAATTTTATAGCCCGTAAGTACATGTTTAAGAAAGCTCAAGCTTAGTAATGTCTCATATCCGGTTTTAGCTTCCAAATCGGGTATGGGGTGTTACAATTATCTCCCACGAGAGGAAAACCAAATGGCAAATGCTTTGGTTACCTTAGCTTCTATGATCAAAGTGAGCAAACAAAAGGATGTAAAACCCATTCAAATGAGTATTTACGAGGCCCCAGCTCATTGTTGCACTGTGGAGGAATAAAAAAGAGATGATCATCCCTGGTACCACGATATATTACGATACGTGAAAAATAGTGAATACCCTAATCATGCATCCGAGAAACTAAAAGAGGACGTTGAGAAGACTAGCTTGTGACTATGACGGAGAGATCCTGTACAAAAGAAGAAAGGATCAGGTACTATTGAGATGTGTGGATGCTGTTGAAGCTAAGAAAATTCTGGAAGAAGTTCATGAGGGTGTTTGTGGAATACATGCCAATGGTTTCACAATGGCTAGACAAATTATGAGATTCGGGTATTATTGGTCTACCATGGAGGGAGATTGCATCGATTATGCTAAGAGATGTCACAAATGCCAAATTTATGGAGACAAAATTCATGTACCTCCTTTGCCTTTGCATGTTATGACTTCCCCATGGCCTTTCTCTATGTGGGGCATGGATGTCATCAGGCCGGTCTCTCCAAAAGCTTCAAATGGGTATCGGTTTATCTTTGTAGTCATCGACTATTTCACCAAGTGGGTAGAGGCTGCTTCATATGCCAGTGTTACCAAGTCGGCAGTCAGCAGATTCTTAAAAAAAGGAAATCATATGTCGATATGGAATGCCTGAGAGGATCATATCTGACAATGAATTAAACTTGAACAACAGCATGATAGCGGAGGTTTGCAGTCAATTCAAGATCAGACACCACAATTCATCCCCGTACCGTCCAAAAATAAATGGTTCAGTGGAAGCAGCCAATAAAAACATTAAGACGACAGTGGGGAAAATGGCTCAAACTTATAAAGATTGGCATGAGAAATTACCATTTGCTCTTTATGCTTATCGAACATCGATCAGGACTCTACCTGGGCAACTCCCTTTTCATTGGTTTATGAAATGGAGGCAATGTTACCCATTGAAATAGAGATACCTTCCCTTCGAGTCTTATCAGAGCTAAAGTTAGATGAAGCAGAATAGATCCAGTCTCGGTATGATCAGTTGAACTTGATTGAGAAAAAAAGGCTAAGGGCTATTCGGCATGGTCAGATGTACCAAAAGCGAATGATGCGAGCTTATGACAAAAAGGGTTCACCCAAGAGAATTTCACAAGGAGACTTGGTATTGAAAAGATCCTCCCATACAAAAGGATTTTAGAGGGAAATGGATGTTAAATTGGGAAGGACCTTATGTGGTAAAAAAGGCTTTCTCCGGAGGAGCATTGATTTTGACCGAAATGGATGGGAAAAACTTTCCCAATCCTGTAAATTCAGATTCAGTCAAGAAGTACTATACTTGAAGAGGAAAAGAGGCCAAAGTGAAAACCCACAAAGGGCGCTTTGAGATCTACTCTAAAAAAAGCTAAAAAGGCTAAAGTGAAAACCCGCAAAGGGCGCTTTGAGACTTTCTTTAAAAAAAATGAAAAACGGAGAGGCCAAGGTGAAAACCCGCAAAGGGCGCCTTGAGACCAAAAGGGTTTTGAGTCGAAAACCCGAAAAGGGCTGCTCAAATTGCAATCAAAGAGGGGCATGCAGTGATCTTGCTATACCTGAATTAAGAAGGAGGAGAGATGTTACGTCTTGGGGCATCAACAGAGTACTCTTGATCTCCTAAACACATATTGAGCTTAAAATGGTCTTCAGAAAGTCCGTACAGAGAAGCTCAGGCTGCGATATCTGGGGCACCTATCTTTTCCCCTCATCATTTTGTATTCTAGAAATGTTTGCTTTCTTTAATTAACCTATTCTTTTCAGATTTTGTTTCTGATCAATTCCATTTTTGTCCATAATTATGATCACTTTCAAGCATTTTGTATTGAAGTAATGATTAATGGACTAATAATAGTTTCACAAAAGGAGTTTTGCATATTACTTTGGAAACTTCTAAACAATACGAGAACCTGAAACAAAACTTTTATTTAGAACTCACCAAGCCTAAGGGTTGGAAATATTTGAGAAGGAAACTCTAAACAGTGACAATTTCTTCAGATTTTCTGTCAAAAATGTTGGTTGAACAAAAAGACAGGATATTACGTCAGTGATACAACCTTGAAGAACAACGAGCAATGACAACCCAAACATTAAAAAAGGGATCATTCTCATAAAATTTTGCATTCATGCAAAACGTATTTAGTTAGGAGCATTCAATTCATTCTGATAATTGCATCCTAATTATTATATTTAAAAAATAAAAAAAGAAAGAAAGAAAGAAAGAGAAAAAGGATCATTCTCACGACATTTTGTATTCATAATACATTTAGTTAGGAGCATTCGATTCATTCTGATCATTGCATCATAATCATTACGCATTTAAAAAAGGACCATTCTCATGACATTCTGCATTCATGCAAATGTCATCCATAATACATTTAGTTAGGAGCATTTGATTCATTCTGATCATTGCATCCTAATCATTATGCATAGGCATAAGTCCATAAATAGATTCTACAGGTCATGTTCCCCAGAGGATGGTGTAACAATATCGGTGAATCCACGAATCCCATACCCCTGAAGTTGCAGTGGGATGAATTAAAGTCAAGATAGCAAATCTTATTTCCCTGGCATTGTAGTGGAACAGATTAAAGATATGGATTACGGCAGATCTTATCTTTCTGAAGTTGCAGTGAAGCAGATTGAAGCCACCAGCCTTATTTCCCTGAAGTTGCAGCGGAGCAGACTGAAGATAGCAAATCTTATTCCCCGGGCGTTGCATTGGAACAGATTAAAGCTATAGATTACAGCGGATCTTATCTTCCTGAAGTTGTAGTGAAGCAGATTGAAGCCACAACCTTATCTCTCTGAAGTTGCAGCGGAGCAGACTGAAGACAGCGGATCTTATTTCCTTGGCGTTGCAGTGGAACAGATTAAAGCTACAGATTACGGCGGATCTTATCTTCCTGAAGTTGCAGTGAAGCAGATTGAAGCCACCAGCCTTATCTCCCTGAAGTTGCAGCAGAGCAGACTAAAGACAGCAAATCTTATTTCCCTCACGTTGCAGTGAAACAGATTAAAGCTACAGATTACGGAGGATCTTATCTTCCTAAAGTTGCAGTGAAGCAGATTGAAGCCACCGGCCTTATCTCCCCCAGAAGTTGCAATGAGCAGATCAAGATAGCAAATCTTATTTCCCGGCGTTGCGATGGAATAGATTAAAGCTACAGATTACGGCGGATCTTATCTTCCTGAAGTTGCAGTGAAACAGATTGAAGCCACCAGCCTTATCTCCCTGAAGTTACAGCGGAGCAGACTAAAGACAGCAAATCCCATTTCCCTGACATTGCAGTGGAGCAGATTAAAGCTACAGATTACAGCAGATCTTATCTTCCTGAAGTTTTCAATGAAGCAGATTGAAGCCATTAACCTTATCTCCCTGAAGTTGCAGAGAAGCAGACTGAAGACAGCAAATCTCATTTCCCTAATGTTGCAGTGGAGCAGATTAAAGCTACAGATTACGGCAGATCTTATCTTCCTAAAGTTGTAGTAAAGCAGATTGAAGCCACCAGCCTTATCTCCCTGAAGTTGCAACGGAGCAGACTATAGATAGCAAATTTTTTTCCTAAATTTTCTCTTCTGATCACTCTCCTTAGAGTCCATCACCACACCACTTCCAACCTTCTAGAAGGCCAAAATTAAACTCCTAAAAAAAATACTAAGCTAGGATGCGAACCTAGGATCTCCTTGCTAGCCCATAACGCCACCTCCCTATACCCTAAGTGGCGTCACTTAGCCACTCCACCACAAGACTCTTTGATGCCATCTTTTCCTATTTTTATCTAAAAGCCCAACTACTCACCGCCCTGGTTTCTTTAATAATTAACTAAAAATTCCTTCTCCTCAAAGTTCGAACCCAGCACTTCTCCAACACCCCTAGACACTCCAAGTTTATTAAACCCTTAAAGCCAACATGCCATTTATCATTTTCATGCTCACTTAGACCCAAAGCCCTAAGCCCAATTCATCTAGGCCCAAAATTCGGGGCGTTACAATTCTACCCCCTTAAAGAAATTTCGTCCTCAAAATTTCAAACTAACTATTAATCGCACTGCTCAAGTTACACCACTATGCTTTCGCTATGCACTCTGATTTTAATAACACTAACACACTTTAGCTCTAATGTTTTATGATAGTATTAAGCAAATAGGTTGTTTTCGTAAATCCTCTACAGTTTCAAGTTCATACGGGCTTTAGTGTTACTTTAACTAAAAATCTTTAGTATAATCATCTAAAGTAGCCCACTAACTATCTACAGTATATCAAGTTAAACAAGCTTAATAATAAGAGAACTTACTTGGTTCGACGTCGGAGACTCGGTGTGCCACATCACAAGAATTTCCAAAACATTTAGATCCAATCCAAAAATAGTTTTTTTAACCCAAGTAGTAAGGCCCATTTCACAGCACGAGCTTTGCAATCGGGATCTGATACCACTAAATGTAACACCCCAAACCTGGCCTAGAAGTTAGGCCCGAGTCCGGCGTGTCACATTGAAGTGTTTTAGCGAAAACCTTGTTCTCATTGAAAACCCTTCGTAGAGTAAAATGTTGAGTACAAACCCCTTTTTAGTTGCGGAAGTTTTATTTAAAAACAAAAAATTTATAAAACTTGGTATTTAATAATGGAATTGCGAAAACGTAATAATTGAAAACAGCCATAGCTTAGGAAAAACTTGTTAAGTTATGAAGAAAGCTCATGTTTTAAGAAAACGTCCATATGTTACAGTTATTTCGAAAACCATGCTAAACTTTAAAAATTGATTTAAGTTTAATAATTTGGCAGTTGAAACAATAATAAAACCCAAATGTAAAGTCAAATTGGAGGTACAAGGCCTTATTACATCCCAATGAAAATAAAGTAATTAAAATAAAGTCATTCGAAACTAATTAAAAACTTCTAAGTAGTTTACAGTGTGGCCACCTCCGAGTCCTCTTCCACGTCGAGCCGTTTCGAGAGTCACCCAAACATTTAAAAAAAAGGGTGTGAGTTTCAAAACTCGCAGTGTAATACGACCCTTGGTAATCCAACCAACATGCAATTATCACATTGGGCCTAAGCCCTATCAAAATCGGTGGTCTTGGGCCTTAGCCCACAATGACCTCATATCGCATCAGTATCACATGAATGCAATGCTCCCATCCCAAATCCAACCCTGCACTCCATTTCCCTTCCAACCCTACACTCTTGTGGGGATATAAATATCAACCCACCCATCCCTACACTCCAAAGGCAGCACCAACAGCGGCACTACTCAAACGTTGCAGCAAGGCTGCTAAGCATAAAATGGGCTTAAAGCCACCGGTGGATCCACGGTCGTCAAACGACTATGCGATCCTCACATATCTTCCTCCGTATCATCAAACCCACCCAAGTGCAACATATATCTCATGAATGCAACATACACATTTTCACACATTAAACACCTAGGGGTATTTTAGTCATTTCACTACCCAGGGGTATTTTTGTAAATCTACCCTACAGGGGTATTTTCGTAAGTCTACCCTACAGGGATATTTTCGTAATTTCTTTCATCTCAGGTTTTAGTTATGAACTTTGGCCCATCGACAAGTCCTTGCGGCTAAAGTGAATAGACACTATGCACCAGGTAGGATCCCAGAGAAGAGGAGGTGGGTCACTAGGACCGCTTAAGTACCAAGCTCTCCCTAGATCCAATCCTAGACATGCACATGTCCATTGCCACACTCTAACCTAGCGACTTGTCCACAGACATGTTTGATTATTAACTTAAGTTTTATGCTATTTAAGAATTTATCAGAACTAGGCCTAGAGTCCATAAAAACCTTAGCATGCATTTCTAAAATCCCATAAGGCCCGCTAAGCCCAATCATGTCCATATAGCCCATTAAGCCCAATCATGTTTATGTAGCCCATTAGGCCCGATCATAATCAAATCATACAACCATCCATACAAATCTATCATTCAATTTCACATATCAACTCTTGCCGTTTTGGGCCCACGAGCCCGGCAGGCCCTGTAACACCCCAAACCCGGCCCATTCGTTATGACCGAATTTGAGATGCCACTACGGAAAAACGTTTGAAGACTGATTTCACTTTTGGGAAAAACATTAAAAATTTTGTCATTTGAAAACCATGTCCAATTAAAAATTCTAAATAATATAAGCTTGACAAAAATATCCAAATTAAAAGCACTTCCAAATAATAATTTAATGGTCGTCTAGCTTAAACATAATAAAAATGCTCAAATAGAAATACTTAGATACTTTAAACTGGGCCTTATTACAATAAATAATTAAACAAAAGTTCTTAGTAATAAATGAATAAAATAAAGAAGATGTCTTCTCGCATGGGCCACCTCGTATCCACTCCAACCCGGTCCAATCACCACGAATCATCTGCGATGTTTAATAAAAATTGGGTGAGTCATACAGACTCAGTGTGTAATTAATCCACTGAATTCCACCCACATGTTAACCACATATTAACCCATATATCAGATAACAAATATCAAATTCACATGTTAACACATTCGGGCTTGGCCCATATTCATATCACATTCATCTAATAGGGTAGTTAACCACATAATTTCCACATACCGGGCTTAGCCCATTTCCACATGTGATCCACATTCATATACTGGGCTTTGCCCATTTTTACATTAATCCACATATCATATTGGGCTTGGCCCATTTCCACATATGTTCACATACGAAATCATGCAATTATGAAGCCCAACCCAAACCTAGGGTCCATCCGCTACACACCCCTTATCCACCTACCTACCACACACGAGGATTATCAAATCACCCTCTCCTTTTCACTCCAAAGGCAATCACCGTCGTCCACATGCAATTAAGCACAATAGTCCACTACGCGACCTCAGTCAGCGCCAATCCACGATGTAGCCCTAGCTAACACCAAAACCACGATGGGACACATAGTCACTCATCAACCACGATATGGCACATAGCCGATATCAACCACGATGAGAGCACATAGCAACTCATCAAGCCACGCGAACTAAATCGCAATTAATCCACAACGTGACCTCAATCAACGCGTCAATCCACGATGTAGCTCAAGGCTAACATCAAACCACGTACTCAAGTACACCCGCACCTTCTTTCATATCCCAACCCATGCACATGCCACATAAAATAATGATACAATGTAATGATGCATGAGCATGTTCATCAAGCATATTATCACATATTCATATTAATAATCACATATCATCAGTTTGGTACTTACCGGATTATCGACATACCCCTTGAGGGTATCCTTATCACAATTTCCTTCGCACTAGTTAAGCACATTCATAACACATACACATTTCACATACATATCATATACCGGGAAACGGTGGGTTAATCACACACCGATCACTTGAGAACTATGCTTTCGATACTAATGCTATCACTAGGTGATACTACGGCTATTTGCCTACTTTCTTGTTCCGATTTGGTCCACTCCCGGTGGCCAATCCCTAACCGCCGAGACAGATCTCTTCTTAAACTTCGGGATAGGGACCTTCACTTTCCCTTCTTGAATGGTATTCGCCTCCATCAACACACTTAATCAGAACAATCGATTTAATCATCAATATACGAATTCTTAACCAAATATCCACAACTTATCATACTTAGGAAGGGTCTTGAAATCGAAAATCTTGATCTAATGCTTAGATCCTTAATCCCTACATTTGATTAATCACCTACTACTTTAATAAAAAGCCATTCGCCATAAATCCAAATCCTAGTAGGATTAGTATACTTAAACTTACCTTGTTGCCGTTTGACTTAAGAATCAAGTCTTGAAATCTCTGCTATACTCTTCTTGCATTCGGCCAAGCATTGAATCAATTAACTTGGTTAGTTTCAGCTTTTGAATAATTAATGAACACATATATTTACCACACATGGCCTTGGCCGAATGCTATAGACACTTACCTTGTGGATTTTAAATCCCGAAACTCACCGAATAACTAGGGAACACGTGGCCTATGGTGTACCTTCGGGAAAAGAACTTCTCCTTCCTTGTAGTCGACACTTAGTAAATCCCGAAAGATCTCTTCAAAGTTTCGGCAACAAGATATTAATGGGGTTACTCCTAGATTTCGGCAAATCTTAAGAAAAAAGGATGAAACCGAATGAGATCTTACCCTTACTTGAAGAAATCGATTGCACCCTCACTTCAACCTTCAGAGATTCGGCTATGGCTAGATGATGATCTCACAACTTTTGGCTTTTGGAGGGATTAGAAAGAAAAGAAAAGGAAGAATAAAGATGGAGGATTCGGCTAGATCACAAGGTATTTCGGCTTGGCAAAAATAAAAGAAGAAGAAGATCCGTGAAGAGAATTGCAGAGAGGCTTTCAAAGAACAAAAATAATGCAGAATGGCCTCTCTTTTCCTTTTATAGCCGAAATTACTAACTTAGAATCCCTTACTTGGCCATCACTCTTCTATTTTAATAGCTTTATCTCTTTAATTATCACTTAAAATAAAAGATAATTCAGCAACTATCCTTACTTAGCCGAAATTATTAAACTCAAAGTCCCTTACTTGGCCATCACTTCTCCCTTATTTTCCTCTTTATCTCTTTATTCAAATTAAAAGAATTTAATCCAACAATTATCTCTTGAAAATAATGATAAATAAATCCTTTATTTATCCACTATTTATAAAATAATAAAAGCTCCTAATTTATAGCCATGTGCCGTCCACCTCTCTGCTCCTTGTAGCAAAATAAAATTTCTTTTATTTGCTTCCCATGTGACTCGAACTTAGGCCCAATACCTTTGTATGTGGCGCCATTTTCAGAGGCCCTAAGTGGCATCTTCAGGCCACTTTTCCAAGCCTGTTTGTGTGTCAAATTTCACAAACTTTTTCTTTTAAGGCCACCTTGCCTTAATTTCCCCTTTTAAACCTTAAAAAACTCGTCATTTCTAGGTCATTTCGAAGTTTCCAAAAATTTTCGATCGGCTCTGTAAACTTGACATTTCCTTACATTTCCAAGTTTCCAAAAATGTTCACCTTCCATTTTTAAACTTAACATTTCCATACATTTTCGTGTTTCCAAAATGTTCATTTCTAACTTATTTTCACTCATTTTGGGTTTCCAAAAATATTCAAAATTTATTCATAATACTTAAAACATGTCACTTCATATAATTAAACCGAAAATGCATAGGCCCTATTTTAGGATGTTACAGTTCTACCCTCCTTAAAAATAATTTCGTCCTCGAAATTACTTATTAACAAATAATCGTACATCTTAACTCACCGCGACTACGCTTATATGTCGCAAGACTCTGATCTTAATCGAACCATCATACTTTCTAGACACAATCTCTAAGTTCACGCCCCTAGAACTCATTTCTAACGTCGCGATTTAATCTGATTAAAAAGTTTTATGCATCAGAAATTTTGTTCCACTGATTATTCGCGAACAGTTTTATGAAAAGAGATGTTCAGAA
Organism: Gossypium sturtianum; assembly: GCA_025698515.1. Taxonomy (NCBI): domain Eukaryota; kingdom Viridiplantae; phylum Streptophyta; class Magnoliopsida; order Malvales; family Malvaceae; genus Gossypium; species Gossypium sturtianum. The sequence goes on from CM046955.1 coordinate 90,707,861, forward strand.
GTAGTTCTTTCGATCAACCAAAGTTTCTAGTTCAAGTTCACTACTCTAACTCAGGGAGTCACATTCACATTCATAAGCAGAGACACATTCATTTCTCCATGAAGTCACATTCATTCACAACATCATTCACTTTATGGCCATTCCATCCATTTCCCTACCCAGGGGTAATTTCGTCATTTTCCCTACAGGGGTATTTTGGTAATAAATTGGGGTCAATTCGAAAATATTTTTCAAATTAAAGGTATTTCAGAATTTACAAAATCTCTGGGTTATTTTGTTTTCCAAATCAGAGGTGTTGCAAAAATTTCAGAAATCGAGGTTATTTCGGTAATTTTGGAAGTCAGGGGCAGTTCCGTAAATTTTCTAAATCAGGGTATCTTGCTATTTGTAAAATAGAAGTTTTTGATATCTTTGTAAAGTAGAAATATTTTAACAAAAGTCGAGGGTATTTTTGAAAATCTTAAAAACTAAGGGTATTATAGTAATTTACAATACAGGGGCATTTTTGTAATTTTGTAAATCGGAGATATTTTGGAAAAATTTTCACAATAATCTTTTACTACAATTAAAAGGGTAATTTAGGGATTTTAAAACTAGGAATTTTATAAAACTGCATGGCTAGTCCCTTTCGGGTTTTAATGATTGGTTTAGCCCGTGAATAAGTCCTCTTGGTTAGGGTGAGCAGTTACTACGCACTGTAGGATTCGAGTAAAGAGGAGGTGAGTCACTGGGACTGCTTAAATACCAAGCTCTTACTGAATCCACTCCTAGACATGTGCACAACAGTTGCCACACCCTAGCTCGGCGACTAAGTCACAGGGTTGTTTAATAGTCCTTAAGTCTTATGCATGTGTTTGAGTGCACTAGCCCTAGGGTTCAATAGCCCTAATATTCTAATCTACGAGCCCAAATAAGCCTATAACAGTTCACATAAACAAGTCACTTCAATAATTAGAAGTACTTACCTGGTGGACTTCGGGCCGAAGATACAGGTGCCATGCCAGAATAACCTGAAATGTTTATGAAAGCCCAAACTTTTGAAAAGCCCATCTTTGAAAAAAATTATTTTTGGACCCAAACCCCTCAAAGCCGAGTTTTGAACCGGGCTCTGATACTAATTTGTAACACCCCAAACCCGGCCCATTCGTTATGACCGAATTTGAGATGCCACTGCGGAAAAATGTTTGAAGACTGATTTCACTTTTGGGAAAAACATTAAAAATTTTGTCATTTGAAAACCATGTCCAATTAAAAATTCTAAATAATATAAGCTTGACAAAAACATCCAAATTAAAAGCACTTCCAAATAATAATTTAATGGTCGTCTAGCTTAAACATAATAAAAATGCTCAAATAGAAATACTTAAATACTTTAATTGGGCCTTATTACAATAAATAATTAAACAAAAGTTCTTAGTAATAAACTGAATAAAATAAAGAAGATGTCTTCTGCATGGGCCACCTCGTATCCACTTCAACCCGGTCCAATCACCACGAATCATCTGCGATGTTTAATAAAAATTGGGTGAGTCATACAGACTCAGTGTGTAATTAATCCACTGAATTCCACCCACATGTTAACCACATATTAACCCATATATCAGATAACAAATATCAAATTCACATGTTAACACATTCTGGGCTTGGCCCATATTCATATCACATTCATCTAATAGGGTAGTTAACCACATAATTTCTACATACTGGGCTTAGCCCATTTCCACACTGATCCACATTCATATACTGGGCTTTGCCCATTTTTAAATTAATCCGCATATCATATTGGGCTTGGCCCATTTCCACATATGTTCACATACGAAATCATGCAATTATGAAGCCCAACCCATACCTAGGGTCCATCCGCTACACACCCCTTATCCGACCTACCACACACGGGGATTATCAAATCACCCTCTCCTTTTCACTCCAAAGGCAATCATCTGTCGCCCACGTGCAATTAAGCACAATAGTCCACAACGCGACCTCGATCGGCGCCAATCCACGATGTAGCCGTAGCTAACACCAAAACCACGATGGGACACATAGTCACTCATCAACCACGATATGGCACATAGCCGATATCAACCACGATGAGGCACATAGCAACTCATCAAGCCACGCGAACTAAATCGCAATTAATCCACAGCGTGACCTCGATCCAACGTCAATCCACGATGTAGCTCAAGGCTAACATCAAACCACGTACTCGAAGTACACCCGTACCTTCTTTCATATCCCAACCCATGCACATGCCACATAAAATAATGATACAATGTAATGATGCATGAGCATGTTCATCAAGCATATTATCACATATTCATATTAATAATCACATATCATCAGGTTTGGTACTTACCGGATTATCGACATACCCCTTGAGGGTATCCTTATCACAATTTCCATCGCACTAGTTAGCACATTCATAACACATACACATTTCACATACATATCATATACCCGAAAAACGGTGGGTTAATCACACACCTGATCACTTGGAGAACTATGCTTTCGATACTGATGCTATCACTAGGCGATACTACGGCTATTTGCCTACTTTCTTGTTTCGACGTATTTGGTCCACACCCGGTGGCCAATCCCTAACTCGCCGAGACAGATCTCTTCTTAAACTTCGGGATAGGGACCTTCCTTTCCCTTCTTGAATGGTATTTGCCTGCATCAACACACTTAATCGAACAATCGATTTAATCATCAATATACGAATTCTTAACCAAATATCCACAACTTATCATACTTAGGAAGGGTCTTGAAATCCCGAAAAGCTTGATCTAATGCTTAGATCCTTAATCCCTACATTTGATTAATCACCTACTACTTTAATAAAAAGCCATTCGGCCATAAATCCAAATCCTAGTAGGATTAGTATACTTAAACTTACCTTGTTGCCGTTTGACTTAAGAATCAAGTCTTGAAATCTCTGCTATACTCTTCTTGCATTCGGCCAAGCATTGAATCAATTAACTTGGTTAGTTTTCGGCTTTTGAATAATTAATGAACACATATATTTACCAAACATGGCCTTGGCCGAATGCTATAGACACTTACCTTGTGGATTTTAAATCCCGAAACTCACCGAATAACTAGGGAACATGTGGCCTATGGTGTACCTTCAGGAAAAGAACTTCTCCTTCCTTGTAGTCGACACTTAGTAACTCCCGAAAGATCTCTTCAAAGTTTTGGCAACAAGATATTAATGGGGTTAGTCCTAGATTTCGGCAAATCTTAAGAAAAAAGGATGAAACCGAATGAGATCTTACACTTACTTGAAGAAATCGATTGCACCTTCACTTCAACCTTCAGAGATTCGGCTATGGCTACATGATGATCTCACAACTTTCGGCTTTTGGAAGGATTAGAAAGAAAAGAAAAGGAAGAATAAAGATGGAGGATTCGGCTAGATCACAAGGTATTTAGGCTTGGCAAAAATAAAAGAAGAAGAAGATTTGGTGAAGAGAATTCGGCAGAGGCTTTCAAAGAACAGAAAATAATGCAGAATGGCCTCTCTTTTCCTTTTATAGCCGAAATTACTAACTTAGAATCCCTTACTTGGCAATCACTCTTCTATTTTAATAGCTTTATCTCTTTAATTATCACTTAAAATAAAAGATAATTCAACAACTATCCTTACTTAGCCGAAATTATTAAACTCAAAGTCCCTTACTTGGCCATCACTTCTCCCTTATTTTCCTCTTTATCTCTTTATTCAAATTAAAAGAATTTAATCCAACAATTATCTCTTGAAAATAATGATAAATAAATCCCTTATTTATCCACTATTTATAAAATAATAAAAGCTCCTAATTTATAGCCATGTGCCGTCCACCTCTCTGCTCCTTGTAGCAAAATAAAATTTCTTTTATTTGCTTCCCATGTGACTCGAACTTAGGCCCAATACCCTTGTATGTGGCGCCATTTTCAGAGGCCCTAAGTGGCATCTTCAGGCCACTTTTCCAAGCCTGTTTGTGTGTCAAATTTCACAAACTTTTTCTTTTAAGGCCACCTTGCCCTAATTTCCCCTTTTAAACCTTAAAACTCGTCATTTCTAGGTCATTTCGAAGTTTCCAAAAATTTTCGATCGGCTCTATAAACTTGACATTTCCTTACATTTCCAAGTTTCCAAAAATGTTCACCTTCCATTTTTAAACTTATGATTCCATACATTTCGGAGTTTTCAAAAATGTTCATTTCTAACTTATTTTCACTCATTTCTAGGTTTCAAAAATATTCAAAATTTATTCATAATACTTAAAACATGTCACTTCATACAATTAAACCGAAAATGCATAGGCCCTATTTTAGGATGTTCTGAGTTCTACCCTCCTTAAAAATAATTTCGTCCTCGAAATTACTTATTAACGAATAATCGTACATCTTAACTCACCGCACTACGCTTATCTTTGCGCACTCTGATCTTAATCGAACCATCATACTTTCTAGACACAATCTCTAAGTTCACGTCCCCTAGAACTCATTTCTAACGTCGTGATTTAATCGATTAAAAAGTTTTATGCATCGAAATTTTGTTCCACCGATTATTCGCGAGCAGTTTTATGAAAAGAGATGTTCGTAAGTAGTTCTTTCGATCAACCAAAGTTTCTAGTTCAAGTTCACTACTCTAACTCAGGAGTCACATTCACATTCATAAGCGAGAGACACATTCATTTCTCCATGAAGTCACATTCATTCACAACATCATTCACTCCACTTTTATGGCCATTCCATCCATTTCCCTACCTGTGGGTAATTTCGTCATTTTTCCTACACAGTGGTATTTTGGTAATAAATCGGGTCAATTCAAAAATATTTTTCAAATTAAAGGTATTTCAGAATTTACAAAATCTCAGGTTATTTTGTTTTCCAAATCGAGAGGTGTTGCAAAATTTTTAAATCGAGGTTATTTCGGTAATTTTGGAAGTCGAAGCGATTCAGTAAATTTTCTAAATCGGGGTATCTTGCTATTTGTAAAATAGAATTTTTGATATCTTTGTAAAGTAGAAATATTTTAACAAAAGTCGAGGGTATTTTTGAAAATCTTAAAAACTAAGGGTATTATAGTAATTTACAATACAGGGGCATTTTTGTAATTTTGTAAATCGGAGATATTTTGGAAAAATTTTCACAATAATCTTTTACTACAATTAAAAGGGTAATTTAGGGATTTTAAAACTAGGAATTTTATAAAACTGCATGGCTAGTCCCTTTCGGGTTTTAATGATTGGTTTAGCCAGTGAATAAGTCCTCTTGGTTAGGGGTGAGCAGTTTACTACGCACAGGTAGGATTCGAGTAAAGAGGAGGTGAGTCACTGGGACTGCTTAAATACCAAGCTCTTACTGAATCCACTCCTAGACATGCGCACAATGATTTGCCACACCTAGCTCGGCGACTAAGTCACAGGTTGTTTAATAGTCCTTAAGTCTTATGCATGTGTTTGAGTGCACTAGCCCTAGGGTTCAATAGCCCTAATATTCTAATCTACGAGCCCAAATAAGCCCATAACAGTTCACATAAACAAGTCACTTCAATAATTAGATGTACTTACGGTGGACTTTGGTAGGAGATACAGTGCCATGCCGAATAACTGAAAAGTTTATGAAAGCCCATACTTTTGAAAAGCCCATCTTTGAAAAAATTATTTTGGACCCAAAACCCTCAAAGCCGAGTTTTGAACCGGGCTCTGATACTAATTTGTAACACCCCAAACCCGGCCCATTCGTTATGACCGAATTTGAGATGCCACTGCGGAAAAACGTTTGAAGACTGATTTCACTTTTGGGAAAAACATTAAAAATTTTGTCATTTGAAAACCATGTCCAATTAAAAATTCTAAATAATATAAGCTTGACAAAAACATCCAAATTAAAAGCACTTCCAAATAATAATTTAATGGTCGTCTAGCTTAAACATAATAAAAATGCTCAAATAGAAATACTTAAATACTTTAAATGGGCCTTATTACAATAAATAATTAAACAAAAGTTCTTAGTAATAAATGAATAAAATAAAAAGATGTCTTCTGCATGGGCCACCTCGTATCCACTCCAACCCGGTCCAATCACCACGAATCATCTGCGATGTTTAATAAAAATTGGGTGAGTCATACAGACTCAGTGTGTAATTAATCCACTGAATTCCACCCACATGTTAACCACATATTAACCCATATATCGATAACAAATATCAAATTCACATGTTAACACATTCAGGCTTGGCCCATATTCATATCACATTCATCTAATAGGGTAGTTAACCACATAATTTCCACATACCGGGCTTAGCCCATTTCCACTGTGATCCACATTCATATACTTGGGCTTTGCCCATTTTTACATTAATCCACATATCATATTGGGCTTGGCCCATTTCCACATATGTTCACATACGAAATCATGCAATTATGAAGCCCAACCCATACCTAGGGTCCATCCGCTACACACCCCCTTATCCACTGCCGCCACACACCGGGGATTATCAAATCACCCTCTCATTTTCACTCCAAAGGCAATCATGTCGCCCACGTGCAATTAAGCACAATAGTCCACAACGCGACCTCGATCAGCGCAATCCACGATGTAGCCGTAGCTAACACCAAAACCACGATGGGACACATAGTCACTCATCAACCACGATATGGCACATAGCCGATATCAACCACGATGAGGCACATAGCAACTCATCAAGCCACGCGAACTAAATCGCAATTAATCCACAACGTGACCTCAGTCAACATCAATCCATGATGTAGCTCAAGGCCAACATCAAACCACGCACTCAAGTACACCGTACCTTCTTTCATATCCCAACCCATGCACATGCCACATAAAATAATGATACAATGTAATGATGCATGAGCATGTTCATCAAGCATATTATCACATATTCATATTAATAATCACATATCATCAGGTTTGGTACTTACCGGATTATCGACATACCCCTTGAGGGTATCCTTATCACAATTTCCACTTTGCACTAGTTAGCACATTCATAACACATACACATTTCACATACATATCATATACGGAAAGCGGTGGGTTAATCACACACCGATCACTTGGAGAACTATGCTTTCGATACTAATGCTATCACTAGGCGATACTACGGCTATTTGCCTACTTTCTTGTTCTCGATTTGGTCCACACCCGGTGGCCAATCCCTAATCGCCGAGACAGATCTCTTCTTAAACCGGGATAGGGACCTTCCCTTCCCTTCTTGAATGGTATTCGCCTCCATCAACACACTTAATCAGAACAATCGATTTAATCATCAATATACGAAATCTTAACCAAATATCCACAACTTATCATACTTACAGGAAGGGTCTTGAAATCTGAAAAGCTTGATCTAATGCTTAGATCCTTAATCCCTACATTTGATTAATCACCCACTACTTTAATAAAAAGCCATTCGCCATAAATCCAAATCCTAGTAGGATTAGTATACTTAAACTTACCTTGTTGCCGTTTGACTTAAGAATCAAGTCTTGAAATCTCGCTATACTCTTCTTGCATTCGGCCAAGCATTGAATCAATTAACTTGGTTAGTTTTCGGCTTTTGAATAATTAATGAACACATATATTTACCAAACATGGCCTTGGCCGAATGCTATAGACACTTACCTTGTGGATTTTAAATCCGAAACTCACCGAATAACTAGGGAACACGTGGCCTATGGTGTACCTTCGGAAAAGAACTTCTCCTTCCTTGTAGTCGACACTTAGTAAATCCTGAAAGATCTCTTCAAAGTTTCGGCAACAAGATATTAATGGGGTTAGTCCTAGATTTGGCAAATCTTACGAAAAAGGATGAAACCGAATGAGATCTTACCCTTACTTGAAGAAATCGATTGCACCTTCACTTCAACCTTCAGAGATTCGGCTATGGCTAGATGATGATCTCACAACTTTTCGGCTTTTGGAGGATTAGAAAGAAAAGAAAAGGAAGAATAAAGATGGAGGATTCGGCTAGATCACAAGGTATTTCGGCTTGGCAAAAATAAAAGAAGAAGAAGATCGGTGAAGAGAGAGAATTGCAGAGGCTTTCAAAGAACAGAAAATAATGCAGAATGGCCTCTCTTTTCCTTTTATAGCCGAAATTACTAACTTAGAATCCCTTACTTGGCCATCACTCTTCTATTTTAATAGCTTTATCTCTTTAATTATCACTTAAAATAAAAGATAATTCAGCAACTATCCTTACTTAGCCGAAATTATTAAACTCAAAGTCCCTTACTTGGCCATCACTTCTCCCTTATTTTCCTCTTTATCTCTTTATTCAAATTAAAAGAATTTAATCCAACAATTATCTCTTGAAAATAATGATAAATAAATCCCTTATTTATCCACTATTTATAAAATAATAAAAGCTCCTAATTTATAGCCATGTGCCGTCCACCTCTCTGCTCCTTGTAGCAAAATAAAATTTCTTTTATTTGCTTCCCATGTGACTCGAACTTAGGCCCAATACCCTTGTATGTGGCGCCATTTTCAGAGGCCCTAAGTGGCATCTTCAGGCCACTTTTCCAAGCCTGTTTGTGTGTCAAATTTCACAAACTTTTTCTTTTAAGGCCACCTTGCCTTAATTTCCCCTTTTAAACCTTAAAACTCGTCATTTCTAGGTCATTTTGAAGTTTCCAAAAATTTTCGATCGGCTCTGTAAACTTGACATTTCCTTACATTTCCAAGTTTCCAAAAATGTTCACCTTCCATTTTTAAACTTAACATTTCCATACATTTTCAGGTTTCCAAAAATGTTCATTTCTAACTTATTTTCACTCATTTCTGGGTTTCCAAAAATATTCAAAATTTATTCATAATACTTAAAACATGTCACTTCATACAATTAAACCGAAAATGCATAGGCCCTATTTTAGGATGTTACAGGCCCATTTAGCCCCGTCTGGCCCGGTCGGCCAAACAATGGCCCGAGACCATGAGATCGCTCTCTCGGCCCCGGTAATCGTATCGGTGTTCCAGCATAAATTTTCACACGCTCGTGTGGTTGCCAGTGCCAACCTTTCGGCTTTTCGGCATTTCAGTTTTCGAGATTTCGGCTTTTGCCGATTTGTCATGTGTGAAGTGTATGTACACACCTGGTTAATGCGACGTGCTACACTATCTCCAGCCTTGAACCTACAACCAATACCAATCTCCAATCAATCACACACTTTACCACAATATTTACCCAAAAACCGAAGCCTTACCATAACCTTACTGTGTGCCACCAATCCTAATAGCCCTTTCTTAGCTACCACTCACGAATATCCCTAGATCTGCATCAATCTTAATCGTTAAAGACAAAATAATAGGTGACTTGTATCCACTTAAGTCACCCTTTCCCTTACTATAGACTATTCGGCCAACTTATCCCAAAATCAAGAACACTTACCCAAAAGCCGAAACGTATGGATAGCTTTTCGGCAGAGACTTGTAGATCCAAGATTAAGTTTGATTTTTCCAAGGTCCGGTCCACCAAAAATCAAAGGAATGATGACAGCACGACAGAGATTTGGTCACTAGATTATTCGGCACAAGGTTTGGGGTGATGAAGGAATCGGCTTCCAAAGCAAAGGTTTTCGGCCTTTGAAGTCACGAATATTTGGTCCCCAACAATTGAGATGAAGGTGGGACGGCACAAGCAATGGAGAAAGAAGAGAACGATATTTGATTTAAGGCTTTAGGAGAGAAGAAAAGAAAACACATAAGGAAAAGGCGAGGTTTAGAACAGAAAAAGTGGAGGAGAATTCGGCAGAGCACTATAGTTTCCGAAATAGCACAAAGGGAATTCCAATTGCCGAAATAGCACAGAGGGAATTTGGCACCCCCTATTTATACACGAACCGAAACTCTGCAAAGTCCCAATTAGCTCCAACTCTTCCCCATCTCATCTTCTTATTTTTCTCCTTGCTAACTCCCCAATCCTTTTCCTAAATTTTCTCTTCTGATCACTCTCCTTAGAGTCCCTCACCACACCACTTCCAACCTTCTAGAAGGCCAAAATTAAACTCCTAAAAAAAATACTAAGCTAGGATTCGAACCTAGGATCTCCTTGCTAGCCCATAACGCCACCTCCCTATACCCTAAGTGGCGTCACTTAGCCACTCCACCACAAGACTCTTTGATGTCATCTTTCCCTATTTTTATCTAAAAGCCCAACTACTCACCGCCCTAGTTTCTTTAATAATTAACTAAAAATTCTTTCTCCTCAAAGTTCGAACCCAGCACTTCTCCAACACCCCTAGACATTCCAAGTTTATTAAACCCTTAAAGCCAACATGTCATTTATCATTTTCTTGCTCACTTAAAAAAAAAATTATGAGACCCAAAGCCCAATTCATCTAGGCCCAAAATTCGGGGCGTTACATTTATTTCTAGAAATGTCTAAACCAATAAGAGGTCCATAATGTCATTATTTCAACAAAAGAAATATAATTTTTATAAAAGTATATACAATATTCACTTCAGGAAATATGTCGAAATTTTCAATTATCCAAATTAAATTCCATGATCAAAAGTAATCATAAAATTTATTATATTTATTGCAAACATTCACTTCAAGGAATGTTAAGAAATAATTCAAAAAATAATGTAAACTCATCTCATATTCTTTGCCAATGAGATCATAAGATATTACTTACTCCAAATAATAATTAATTAGTATAAATAATAGATCATTTTGTTTCAGGTTTAAACATTTAGCAACATTTTGGACTATCCATCTTCCACTTATCTATTTGTCAATAACAACAATAAGTTCCATTCACTTTTAGGAAAGAATAAACAATATAATTTGTTAACAAAGCCAATAAATTCATCATTGTTTGCAAATTTACTTCAATATCATTGTAATAAATTAAATGTGTCTATACATTGTTCCTTTTTTCTTTTTAATCAAACCTTGGCAAAATATTCAATCAATATGCATGTGTCAAATGATCTTTGAGTATCACATAAATATTTTCATTCTCTTTGAAGGGCTATTTGGAAAACTAATCCATAATTTTAAAGAATCTTTTACGTGTTTTCTTACAAAAATTAATGATTAATATCATTATACAGTTCTCAAGCATGTATAGATTTGAAGTCCAAACTAATCATTGCATATAATACACATTTACAATAGACAAGAATAGATAAGAACAATCATATAATTTAATCAAATTAAAACTAAACCAATAAATTCTATAAAAAAACAAATATATATATATATGTCCACATAGAAAGCACAACAAAGAAACTTGAAAAGGGATTTATAAATTTATAGAGATGCAAACAGGGGCGAAGCCAGGAAATTTCAAGAGGGGGGCCGAGATAATGAAAAATAATAAATTTGAAAATAAAAATTAATTAAAGAAAAATAATTTAATAAATAAAAATAAACTAGAAAGAAATCTTAAAATTTATTTGAATTGCACTCTTCGATCCTTGACCTGTCTAAAAAATCATCAATTATTTCGTTTATATCAAATTTTTCTACAATTTCTTTCTCAATGTACACAACCAAAGAACTTCTTAAAAAATCATCTTTCATCTTGCTATGAAGTCGAGTCTTCACAATCTTCATAGTAGAAAAAGCACGTTCGGAGGATGTTGTTGAAACTGGAAGAGTCAATATAAGACGAATCAATCTGTCAACAAGTGGGTACATGACTTACTTTCCACTTTCAACTAAGCTTCTGCAAAGTTTAGAAAGTGTTGATATTTTTCTCAAATTAGGATACTTACATACATCAAGTTCATAATGCTTCAACTTATATGGGAGACGTTCTTTCTCTTGTTGAGAAAAATTTTCTGGATAGAACTTGTTTACAAGAATGCAAATTTTATGAATATCAAATAACTTGAAAAACTCCTTGGGATCTAAAGCTGTAGTAAGAGTGAGAAGCTCGACAACATTTTCGTTAAACCTGCTCTTCAATTCTTGCAACTGAGTATCTATTGTAGCAAAAATTATATCCACTCGATAATGATGCTCCACTGTAACATCTTCCTTCTTGTTGCGACTACGACCCACAATGTATTGAGCATTCATATCTGGAAAATCCAACTCCCAAGTTTCACAAAAAGATATCACATTTTTCAACAATTCATTCCATCCATCATCTGTCAACTTTTGAATTAAATCTTTCGTTGTCAAAACTAAACTCATGACATTTAATATATCTTGAGAACGACATTGCAGAGCTTGACAAAGGTTATCAGTAATCCCTAAAACTTCTTTCATCATATGCAAAATAAAAATAAACTCACAAGATCTCAATCTATTATATGCGTTATGAGCATCTCCTCGCTGAGGATAGTTAAAAGCGGTAAAAGTTTTAACATGAGTCATCTCACTTTTATTTCATACCCAATAGAAATAACAATATATTTCATTTCCATATCAAAATAAATTTCACATTTCAAATAATATTCATTATTTCAACATTTAATCAATTTAATCCATAACAAAAATATCCAATCCAATCACTTCAATATATCTCACCAAATCAATTTCGTAGCTTACCTTATAACTTACCATGCAATGCAATGTAAAAATGTAATAATTGAAATAGTTTGAATTATACAAACACAAATTGTAAACTTTGAGCTATTTGTCAATGACCTTGTCTTTTCCCTTCTTTTTCGAGGAATCTAGGTCGATGTTAGCTACGAAATAAAATAAACAACACATTTCATCAATATACATACAATTTCACATTCAAATACTAATTAATGCAAATTTTACATTTTAATCAATTTAGTCCTTAAAATCGAGACTAAATAAATTTCACATTTAATCTCAAATTTTTATACCAATTTCACTCTAAGCTAAATTAAACTCTCTATTTCTCATTTCTACCTCTAAATTTCAAAATTTTCGTAATTTGGTCCCTATTGCTCAAAATCAACTATTAACTCCACAATTTAGTCATTTTTCACTTCTAACCTAAAAATCTATCATATTAGTCCCTAAAACTTTAACTAGCCAACAATGGTAACATCTTCAATCTTAAACAGTATCGAAAAATAGAACATGGGTCAGCTAGTTTGAGGTATTAGAATTCTAAAAACATAAAAATTACAAGAAACAGATAAAATTACACTAACCAAATTAAGCTTAAACCTTAGCAAACCCTTGCCATACGTTTCTCTTCTTCTCCCTAGTCTTTCTTATTTCGAAAATGGAGCAATTGGAAAGAGAATTATCACCTTCTCTTTCAATTCACTACTAGTATTTTGTTTTTAATAAAAAAATCCATTTTTATAACTTAAAATTTAATTTAACTTATAAAATATAATATAACATATCTATATATACTATTAACTGACCACATATTTTTATTTTGGTGAATAATTGTTACTTTTACCACTTATACGATTTATTCATTGTACTTAAATTAAACACTAATTCGACAAAATTACCTAACTAAAATTCAATTCACCTCTAATATAACTCTGTAAATATTTAATAAAAATATTTACGAGTCCGGTTTATGGAAACGAAGTCTTAATACCTCAATTTCCAAAACCACCAACTTTAGAACCGATACACTTGTACCTTATCTAACTTTCCAAATAATTAAAATTATTAGACCAAACCTCAATATAATACTGTAATACCCTCGTAAATATTAATAAATAATATTCACAAACTCTATCATCAAAAAATAGCATTCTGAAACCACCATTTCCGACTCTACTGACTTTTGGGTCGTTACACTATCAGTTCCAAGTGAAAGAGGTTGACGTGCGGAAGACTGCTTTCAGGACTCGGTATAGGCATTAAGAGTCCCTAATGATGCCCTTCGATCTTAAGAATGCTCCCACCATTTTCATGGACCTAATGAATAGAGTCTTTCAGCCCTATCTCGATCAATTTGTTGTGGTCTTCATTGATGAAATCCTGATTTACTCCAAGTCTGAGTTGGATCATGAGGAACACTTCAGGTTAGTTCTTCAAACTGGTGAGGAACGACTGTATGCAAAGCTCAATAAGTGTGAGTTTTGGCTCTGAGAGGTAATGTTCTTCGGACATGTGGTATCTGCTGAGGGTATTCATGTGGATCCGAAGAAAATCGAGGCTATCCTGGATTGAAAGTAGTCCAAGAATGTTAGTGAGATTCAGAGTTTTCTCAGACTTGCTGGCTATTATCAGAGGTTTGTTGAAGAATTCTCATTGATTGCGGCTCCGATGACTAAGTTATTGAGAAAGACTACACTGTTTAAGTGGGCTGATGAGTAGTAGGCTAGTTTCGAGAAGCTTATGGCAGTTTTGACTCAAGCACCCACGTTGATCCAACCGAGTCTGGGAAGGATTATGTGGTCTACAGTGATGTTTTTCATTCCGATCTTGGTTGTGTGTTGATGCAAGATAGGAAAGTTGTGGCCTATGCTTCGAGACAACTCAAGCCACATGAGTGCAATTATCTGACACATGATTTGGAGTTGGCTACTGGGGTTTTTGCTCTTAAGATATGAAGGTACTACCTTTATGGGGAGAAATGTCTCATCTATATGGATCATAAGAGTCTTAAGTATCTCCTCACCCAGAAGGAGTTGAACTTAAGACAGAGGCGTTGGATTGAACATTTAAAAGACTATGACTGTACCGCGTGAAGAAGTAGACCATTATCTCGGCAATAATGAGCCAAGCTAGTATTTGTAGTGAACCCACCTGTTAAGTAGTCGTGCATTATGATCGGAACTCCCAATTCTCTAGCACACATGGCCCTTTTGATCATTTCTTCACACGTACCTGCAGTAGCATTCAAGTAATGCCCTTTGATTTCACCTGTTTCAGCCTGTGATTTATAAATTGCTTCAACCCAAAATAAGAAACGGTCTCTCCAGTGCATAAATGGTTGGGAGTTTACATTCTCATCATTTTTGTTAAAATCAAGCCCACCACGTAGACATTCATAAACTGCTCTACCGTAGTTCTTAGCGGATAACCCCAATGTAGGTTTAACAGTACATCCTAATAGGGGGCGACCATACTTGTTTAATTTATCTCTTTCAACCTGGATGCCGTAAGGCTGGTAAGGCTAACGTAGTGGCAGATGCATTGAGTAGGAAGTCCATGTCTGAGTTGAGGGTAATGTTTGCTAGACTGAGTTTAACAAATAATGGGGATCTACTTGTGAAATTACAGGTGCAACTAACCTTGATTGAGAAGATTAAGTTGAAATAGACTTCAAATTCATCTTTAGAGCCACATGAGAAACTTGTTAAAGAGGGATATTGAGTTTAGTGTGGGTGACCGAGTCTTCCTTAAGGTTTCACCTTGAAAGAAAGTGCTGAGATTTGGTCTCAAGGGAAAGTTAAGTCCGAGGTTCATTGGACCCTACCTCATCGTTAAGAGAGTTAGACCAGTGGCATATCAGTTGGAGTTACCCCTAGAGTTAGACCACATTCATGATGTTTTCCATGTATCTATGTTGCGATGTTATCGATTCGACCCTTCTCATGTGATCCCAATTGAGGAAATAGAGGTTTGTCATGACTTAACTTTTGATGAGGAACAAGTGCAAATTATCGATCGAGATGTCAAAGTGTTGAGAAGGAAGTGTGTTTCACTTGTAAAATTTTTGTGGAGGAATCACGATTCCAGGGAGGCTACTTGGGAGTCAGAAGATGCAATGTGACTACAATATCCTCACCTCTTTCCATCAGGTAAATTTTGAGGACGAAATTTTTTTAAGAAGGGTAGAGTTGTCACATCCCATATATTTTTATTAAAATGTGCGCAATAATGAGAACAAGGGAATGTGTAGTCTAGTGGTTTAGAGACTTCTTAGCTATCCTAGGGGTCCATGGTTCAAGTCTAAATGTTCACACTTTTCTATTTAATTTTTTTAACAATTTTTCCATGTGACTTAAGTGCTTGTTGTCCACCCCTTTAGTTGCCTCAAACAAGTTTATTCCCTTCCCCTTTTATGAGTCAAACTTGCCTTAAGTTGGGAAACATGATCCCCTTTATGCTTCTATGTTCCCTCTCTTTCCTTTCACTTCATTCTTGCCTATTTTCTATGATTCAATGAACCTGGTCACAGTTTACCAAGTTTACCACACCCATTGTTGTCCCTACCTCCCTCATTCTCTCATATTCTCATTTTTTTTTATTTTTTTCACCTCTATTTTATCTCCACTTGAAAAAGAACCACCTCCCCTTGTCTTTAACTTTTATTTCTCTACCACCATAACCAACCCTCGTGCCACCATCAAGTGTCCTTTTAGCCACCATTAGCACCGCCCCTTTACGCTCCTCCTACCTTCCACTGCTGCACACCCTCGTGACTGCCACCGAGAGCCACCGCAGATCCTTTTTCCACCTACATCTTATTTTATTTTCTTACTCCTTTCACCCCATCTTCTTTGTTGAAACCCCATAGCCCTCCACCACCATCGAACTGCCACTCCACCGTCGCTAAACCATCGCCGGTGACCAAAATTCTTCCTTTTTTTAACTCTTTATTTGTCGATTCTTTTAGTTATTAAAACTAACATTTTCTCTTCACTCTATCAATTATTTTAGATCACCCAAATCATCAATCTCATTCCTTTCTCGATTATTCGACCATTTTGTATTGAATCAAGTGCAAGTGTGGTTATTTGGATCATAAATTCTTCACTTAGAGATCCCATAACTTGGTCGAATGGCATAGTGCCATACTGTTAACATAATATTTATTATTTAATTAGTATCGTACTAATACAATTTTGTATCAAATTTTGAAAGGTCGAACGATAATCAAAGGGGAGATCCCTAATTCGCAATTGGTTCGAGAGTCCTAGATCGTGGGGTAAGTGTTGAGGAGACTTTTAATAGTAAATCTTTTAAATGATGAAATATCATCAAGGAATCTTAATTAAGAAATGTTATTTTTGTGTTAGATTGTCTTGCGAGATAGATTGAGTGAAATCAGTATTAAGGATTGTAGCAATCGAATCTACATTATAAGGTGTGGGATCTAAATCTTTAATTTCAATATGATATGCCACTTTCATTTTAAATAATATGCCAATAAATAATTATTTGAGAGTACACTAAGTACTCAAAGTGAAGTTGAAAAACTCATCAAAAGGAAATCCAAGTAAGCGATCCTAAATTACGAGTTCATGAATACTATGATTTGTGATGTGTTGATGTATGTGATGATAACATGTGTGCAAATCTCATTTCTATATATGTGATGATTTAAATACGTGTTATATATATGTGTGTGATGAGATCCATGATTTCATATGAGAAATAAATTAAAGCGTGCTAAAGTGAATAAAAAGCGAATATTATGTGATATATGAAAATGTGAGCATGTTAACATGCAAATGTGTAAAATTGAGAAATATGCGTTATGTGAGACTATGAGCATGATTACAAGAAAAATGAGAAAAGTGATTATATGTGTTAAATTTGAAAATGGCCATATCACGTGCATGGGGTGGGGCTTGTGAAAGGTGGAAGTTATGTGGCAGTTTATCTGCGATTATGTGGTTGTTATCGGCAATTATGTGGTGGCTTGTCCACAAATGATGTGTTATTGGATGGACGAGTTCTTGGGAACTCAATATTGGTGTGTAGCGGACATGGGTAGGAAATTCTTCAAAATCTGCATTGTTACATAAGCATGTCTCGGTATAATCATGTATGTGTATTAGTGATGATATGAGGTTTCTATGAAAATGGTATATATTTAATGAACTGGATGTGTTGAAATGCATGTTTTATATACTAGGTATTGATCTCGCACTGAGCCTTTTAAAATTCACCCCCATTATCTGTGCATTATAGATAATCCTCGGGGCTAGGACTCGGATTTGATCATCGGAGAAGCTCTCGAAAAAAATGGTTTTATGGTTGTGGATTTTTAAGATGATTTGGGACTTTTATGGACTTTATGATTTTATTTTGGATTTTATTCCATGGTAATTATTGAACTGTGGCATGGAGTATCTCGCTTTAAAAACTGTGGACATTGGATATTTTGCATGAGTTTTGATATGAATTAAATGTTTTAATGGTTTCTTAATAAAATTCATTTTCTGCAACCTCAATTGACTGAACTTGAATTTTTTATGATCATCATAGTGTTTTACAAATAATAAAATAGACTTTTTTCAAAGTAATGTTTTAAAACATCGGATTTAAAGGGGAATATTAACACGTGCTTCAAAGAATAGATCATTTATTTCAACTCAAGTTTTCACCATTTCTACGACCCATGTAATACTTAGATTGGGTCGTAACGTATAGGCCCGGTTTGAGGGATTACACTTAATGTTTTGATAATAAGTTTGCATGCTATGTCACTTTTCATGGGGTTGGGACTATATGGTAAGGAGGAAGATGTGGCAATTTAATGATCTACAATATTTGGTGGCTTAACCACACATTTGTTTTGGCAGCTTGTCTGCGATTCTAGTGGCTTGACCACAATTATTCGTTCTGGAAGCTTGTCTGCACTTTTGGTGGCTTTGTTTACATATTTCTTGGTGTGTTTTGGATAGATGAGTTCCGGAGAACTACTTTTGGTGCGTAGTGAAGATGAGTATGATATTATTGAAAATTTTTCATATATGTTTTCTTATAAAAAATATTGCATTATCATAATCATGCACATAAAAGTCCGCATATTTGATTATTATGCGTTTTGTAATGTTTTTGTTTTGTTTAAAGTAATTTTTGTTATTAAGCTTGATATAAAACTCACACTAAGCTTATTAGCTCACTCCTTTAGTTTTCTTAAACTTTTCAGATAATACTCGTGGATAGGACTTGGATGCAACATTTGGAGGAGATTCTTGGATTTAAATAAATTAAAGTATTTAAAACTCTTTTGCACTTTGCACTTTGGTTTGTTCTTTTTATGTCTTGCATACTTTGATATGTTAATTATAATACATGCATTAACTTTGGATTTTAAAAGTTTTAAAATCATTGATTTTAAATATATAATTTGTTTTCATTAAACAAAAATAATTTGAAATAAATAGATTTTATAGTTTTATTTAATCCGCAGCAAATTTTTGAAAAATAATTTTTTTACTATATAATGTTTTAAAATTTGCAAGACAAGTTTTCTTATTAAATATATTAAAAAGTAATTACTTGAAATACTACAAAAATTTATTTAAATTAATCATATTTTACTATAGGTTTATCATTCATGATTTTTCTATTAAAATCAAACAATGTTTTTCAGAAAAAACAATTTAAGCACAAATGATTTGAAAATTATTTCTTCGAGATTGTTGAAGCTTCCAAAATTTGGCCATAACGTCTAGGCCAAGTTTGGGGGGTTACATTTGATGGTATCATAGCCAGAGTTTAAAACTCGGACTATAGATTTTTAAATTGAGTCTGCATGCATATTTTAAAGGGCGTTAATTTTTTTTTTGTTTGATCTCAAAATTGAATTTTCGAGAATCCGAGACTCTGATGTTAATTCCTCTTTAGATGTTGTTATTACTAATATTAAGACTGAAAATTTATGTTATTAAAATATTGAGCATAAGACTATAAATACGTGAGAATAATTAAGAATATTTCTGAACTGTAGATTTTCATAAGACTTTAATAAAAAATGAATAATCGCAGAGTACGAACTCATGGAGCACATCGTCGTGTGGCTCAAGATGAGTCATCTACCACACAAGTGTGTATGCCAAAGCTTGGAGTTGATCCTAATGAGAATGAACCTGTTATGGATAATGTGAACCAAGAGCTTGAGGAGTTTGTTAATGAGGATGTAAATATGGAGCTTGTAGATGATGTTGTATCTCAGGCTTTGTTGAGGGTGTTGTAACGGGTTGCTAAAGCCAAAACTGGTATTAGGGGTCGTAGTTCTGTGACTGAGAGGCTTCGTTTTAATAGAGCTAATTTGTTTAGGGGAGTTTCTTAAACAACCCCTACAGTAGTCGAGTATTGGATGGAGGCTACTGAAAGGATTTTAGATGATATAGGCTATATCCCAGAGAAGAAATTAAAGGGTATAGTGTCACTCCTTAGGATGAGGCTTACTGTTGGTGGCAATCTATTGTTTGGGGCACTCAAGCTGAGAGAATAACATGGGAGTTTTTTCTGAATGCATTCCGGAAAAAGTATATAGGCACTAGATATATGGAAGCTTGTAGGCTTGAGTTCATTGAGCTGAAGCAGGGATATATGTTAGTGTCTGAATATGAAGCAAAATTTCTTAGATTGGGTCATTACGAAGAGGGTATGATAGCTACCAATCAAGATAAGTGTGTAAGGTTCGAGAATGGGCTACGATATGATTTGAAAGTTCAGGTTGCACTACTTCAGGAAAGGGTCTTTAAGAATTTGGTAGAGAAATTTAAGATAATAGAGGAGGTTAAACGTGTGGATCATGGTAAGAGGGATGAGATTAAGACCCTGACTAAGAGATATTTTGGCTCTAGTAGTTTCAACCCATGTCCTGTGAAGTGAGCCAGGGAAAATAGATCGTAGCAAAATTCAGCTACAGTTGGAACTAGTGGTAGGACTCAGAATTGTGCTCATTGTGGGAGACGTCATCTTAGGGAATGTTGGAGGAAATTGGGGGCATGTCTGAGATGTAAATCCTTGAAGCATCAGATTAAATAACGTCCACGTATAGTTGAGCAAATGCAAGCATCAAATCTAAATTAGAATCAGAACTAGAGGGTTGGTCAATTACCTCCTAGGGGATAAGGTTGTAATAAAGCTGGTAATGTGGGACAAAGAGCACCGACTCAGGGTGAAAATTAGACTGAGGTGAGAAAACCTAGCTTGCTTTCTGCAACAAGGCACAGAGAGGACCGTGATGTAGCTGATGTCATCGTAGGTACTTTTACAATTAATATTTTGCAGTACTTTACCTTGATAGATATAGGTTCTACCTATTCGTATGTTGCTTTCTCTATGTCTCATAAATTGGGAATTAGGGTAGAAGATACTGTCAGTGTTGTTTCTTTGGTTAGTCCTTTAAGGCAATCTATAGTGGTAAACAAAATTTTTAAACGTTGTCCATTAAAAGTTCAAGGAGAAATATTTCCAGCTGATTTAATGGAGTTACCATTTAGTGAGTTCGATTTGATTTTGGGAATGGACTGGTTGGTCGAGCATCAAGTCAGTCTAGATTGTACTTCAAAAAGAGTAATAATGAAGTCAATTAGTGGAAAAGAAATTGTGATTGTGGGTGAGCGTAAAGATTACTTGTCAAATGTTATCTCTGCTGTGGTCTCCGAAAGATTGGTTAGAAAAGGATGTAAGGCATATCTAGCTTATGTTTTAGATACCAGTGTTAGTAGTTCTGGTATGAACATCATCTGCACTGTTAAGGAGTTTCCAAACGTTTTTTGGAGGAACTGCCTTGGTTACCTCCTGATTGTGAAGTTGAATTCGGAATAGAGTTGTTGCCTAGAACAGCTCCGGTGTCCACTGCTCCCTACCGCATGGTACCTAAAAAGCTTAAAGAACTTAAAATCTAGCTTCAGGAGCTTCTGGATCGTGGATTCATTAGACTCTCCGATTATGTTTGTCAAGAACAATGATGGTTCTACGAGGATGTGTATTGATTACAGGCAATTGAATAAGTTTAACATCAAGAATAAGTACCCTTTGCCTAGGATTGATTATTTGTTCAATTAGTTTCAGGGAGCGAAGGTGTTTTTCCAAGATTTATTTAAGGTCGGGGTATTATCAGCTTTAAAGTTAAGTATTCAAATGTGCCTAAAACTGCATTCAGGACTCGATATGGTCATTACGAGTTTTTGATAATGCCTTTCGGTCTAACAAATGCTTCGACTGCATTTATGGATATGATGAATCGAGTTTTCCAACCATATATCGATCAATTTGTCATTGTGGAGTGGAAATAACCTAGAAATGTGTCTGAGATTCAAAGTTTTTTGGGTTGACTGGCTATTATCAGAGACTCGTTGAGGGATTTTCTTTGATTGTTGCTCCTTTAATAAAGTTGTTGAGAAAGAATGCTCCATTTAGATAGACTGATGATAAACAAGTCAATTTTGAGAAACTTAAGTTTGTGTTAACTCAAGCACCTATTTTGATTCAGAAAGGATTATGTGGTATACAGTGATGCATCTCACATGGGTCTTGGATATGTGTTAATGGAGCAAGGTAAGGTTGTAGCCTATTCTTTGAGGTATCTCAAGCCACGTGAGTGTAATTACCCGACTCATTACTTGGAGTTGGCAGCTGTGGTTTTCGCGCTTAAGATCTGGGGACATTATCTTTATGGTGAGAAGTGTATTATTTACAGGGATCACAAGAGTCTTAAGTATCTACTCACCCAAAAAGAGTTGAACTTAAGATAGCGTAGGTGGATTGAGCTACTTAAATATTATGATTGTACCATTTAGTACACCTCGATAAGGCTAATGTGATAGCCAATGCTCTTATTTGGAAGGCAATGACTGAACTTAGAGCAATGTTTGCAAGATTGAGTTTGTTGGAAGATGATATTTTGGCAGAATTGCAAGTGAAGCTCATTTTGATTGATGAAATAATGGAAAAGCAACCTTTGGATGTTTCTTTATTACCTTATTTTAAGCAAGTTGAGAATGGTTCGACGGATGATTTTAGGTTTAATGTTGATGGTGTTTTATGTTTTAGAGGAAGATAATGTGTACTGAATGATGAAGATTTGAGGCAGTCTATTCTTCGGGAAGCACATAGTAGTCCATATGCTATGCACCCTGAAGGAAATAAGATGTACCGTGATATGAGGGAGTTGTATTGGTGGCCAAGTTTGAAGCATGAGGTGACTGAATTTGTGGCTAAGTGTTTGACTTGTCAGTAAGTTAAGGTTGAAAATCAACTTCCTTTCAATTTGTTACAACCCATTAGGATTCCTCAGTGGAAGTGACAGTGTGTCATTATGGATTTTGTTAGTGGGTTGCCTTTAACTCCCACTAAGAAAGATTCTGTGAGGGTGATTGTGGATAGGTTCACTAAGTCAAATAATTTCTGACTGGTTTGTACGGATTATTCTCTTCAGAAGCTTGCGAAGTTGTATATTTCTGAGATTGTGTGATTGCATGGGGTACCAATGTTGATTATTTCAGATCGGGATCCTCAGTTTACATCTCAATTCTGAAAGAAATTTCATGAAGCTCTTGGTACTTTTTTGGATTTTAGTACTGCTTATCATCCTCAGTCTGATGGGCAATTCGGACGAGTTATTCAAATTCTTCAGGATATGTTAAGGAGTTGTGCTATCGATTTTCAAGGAAGTTGGAAGGATCATCTACCTTTATTTGAATTTGCTTATAACAACAATTTTTAGTCAAACATTCAGATGGCACCTTACGAGGCTCTGTATGGTCGTAAGTGTCAGACTCCTTTGTGCTGGACTGGATTGGATGAAAGGAAAATTTTGGGACTTGAGTTAGTTCAAGAGACTAAAGGTAGGGTTAAGTTGATTAATGATAGATTACGAGCGACTTCTGACAGGCAAAAATCTTATGCGGATTTAAAAAAGGAAAGATATAGAGTATTATGTAGGGGATCAGGTTTTCTTAAAGGTGTCTCCATGGAGAAAGGTATTGAGGTTCGGACGAAAGGGAAAATTGATTCCAAGGTTTATTGTGCCTTAACAGATTCTAAAAAGAGTTGGACCAGTGGTTTAGCAATTTGAATTACCACCATAATTGGATCATATCCATGACATTTTTCAGGTCTCTATGTTTAGGAAATACCGTTCAGATCCATCTCATGTGGTTTGGGTAGAAGAGATTGAGGTAAGACCATATTTGTCTTTTGAGGAGGAGCCTATGAAAATTTTAGATCATGAAATTAAGGTTATGAGAAAAAATCAAATACCTTTGGTCAAGGTTCTATGGCGGAATCATGGTTCTGAGGAGGCCACGTGGGAACCAGAAGATTCTTTTTGATAGCAATATCCTCATCTTTTTGAACAAGGTAAATTTTAATAACGAAATTTATTTTAAGGAGGGCAAAGTTGTCATAGGCCAAAATTTTAGATGTTGTTGTTAGTTCATTAACAAGCTTGAGAAGTGGTGTAGTGGTTAAGTATCTTAAGAAACTCCTTAGTGAACCAAGGTCAAGTCTCCAGGTTCTCATTTTTAAAAAAATTGATTAAGTGATTGGTCAACTTAGCCATATAAACTGCCCATGCATGTGTGCATGGATGTAGCTCCTTTTCAATTTTGTAACATCTTTTTTTTCAAAGCTACTCATATTATGTTTTGAAACTCTTATGTTTATTTCATCATCAATTCATTCTAACTCCTTTGTCTCCTTATGAATTAGATGCTGGGAGTTTGAATTTTGATTTTTGAATTGGGTAGCTAGTGTTGTCCTCCCATAGTAAGCATTTTCTTTAAAAATATTTTTGGTTTCCCATCAAATTCTCTCTTTTTCTCCTTCCTATCAACCACCGTGAGCCACCCTTGTTTGGAAGTTTTCCACCATAGTTGTAACAGCCTGTTTTCAATGGTATCAAAAACAGTGGTTTCAGGACCACAAATTTTACCAATGACTCAATATTTTATTATTTACTATTTGCAGAGTTATTACAGTGTCGTATTAAATTTTGATTAGGAAATTTTAACGTTTAGATAATTAATTTAGAAAAAAAATGACTAAATTGTAAAAGCTGTAAAAGTAAGTGATTTGTCAAATTTGGTGTAGCATATTAAACTAGTTTTCGCACTTTAGGAGCTTGAAAATGAGCATTTTAGTTAAGCTGTAGTTACATTTCTGTAAGTATTAGTTAAAGTTAATAAAATGTGTAATTTGAGTCCTTTGTTGACCTTAGGGGCCGAATGAGGCCTAAATGTGAGCTAAAATACTTTGTGAGTATGCAGAAGACCATTAGAAGGCGTATTAACTCAATACTGGTCGCTAGGTTGCAACACATGCGATGCCACAACATAGAGAGTGGAATAGAAGAATTCCAAGACTGCCTTCAATGTCACAACACGGCCTGAAGACACCCTGAAGTTGAGCATACTGCCCTCGATGTCGCGACAAAGGTCATAGTGTGTCCAACATCGCCTCTGTACTAGAAATAATTACGAGTGAGGGATGTTTTGGTCTGTACAGTCAAACATTAAGCATGAGGACGGCAATTGACCTAGGGTTGAGGACAACGACCACCCTAAAGTCTATAAATAAGCTCATTTAGCACATGTTATAGACCTTTGATATTGTATTCTCTTAAAATTTTAGTCTTTAGTTTTTTTCCCTTTTCTTAGGTTTTAGATTTTACTTTCGTTCTTGTTATTTATTTTGGTGAAGAAATCAGATTTTGGAATTACTGTCAAACTCTATGAGAAACCTGTGCTTAATACAAATCAGGCTTCTTCTAAACTCTATTCTTAAATTGTTCTTTATGTTCATTCTTTTCATTAAGTTTATATTGTTTAGATCCATAAGGAACTAATCCTCCTGTAGGGGATTAGCAAGTGGAGGTATGATAAATTAACTATTTTGTAGGGATATCTTAACAGATTAGCTGTTCAGGAAAGGAAGAATCTAAACCCTAGGCCTGACAACCCTAGGAAGTCATCAAGGTAGGAATTAACCCATATTTGGTATGGCCTATCCGTGAACACCTTAACCCTGAACTAATTTGGACTATAAGGTCGAAAGATAAGTAGTGGTCCCAAGGTCAATCACGACATGGGACAAACTCGTAGGGAGATTCCTACAAAAGTTCTTCCCCATTAGCAAGACGGTCCAGCTAAGAAGGGAAATTTTGATGTTTAAGTAGTTAGAAGGGGAAAGGTTTCACGAAGCATGGGAGCATCTTAAGACGTTAATTCAGAAATGCCCATACCACGGATTACCTGAGTGGTTACAACTTCAAATTTTCTATAGATGTGCATTCAAGATCAGGATTAGATGGAGCAGCAGGAGGTGCCCTCAAGAAAAAAATGTATGAGGATGCATACGAATTAATAGAAAGTATGGAAATGAATTCCTGCCAGTGGACAACTGAACAATATATATGCAGCCAAAGACCATCTACGGTGAAGCTTGTTCAAGAGGATGACAGGTACCAACAGTTACTGGACAGAATAAATCGAATAGAGGTTGAAAAGAATGCACCGTCTATCTATAAAGGAGACAAACTGCTCTTCCACTACATTAATAATCCCACCAAGGATGTGAACTATATTAGAAATAGGGGTGGAAATCCTTATTCGAATACATACAATCCCAGAAGGAGAGATCACCCGAATCTAAGATGGGAAGGAAACCAAGGATGAGGTAATAACTTGAACCAAGTTAAAAATTCTAACTATCAACCTCCTTGTTTATAGAAACCCCAGGAAAGGGCCGACTCGAACGACCATACTGTACATGGTCAACATCTAGATAGAATCGAGGGGGAGATGCAGTCAATGAGAACGGATGTGAAACAAGTGAAGTCTAAGTGCACCAATTCAGAAAAACATTAACTAAACTTGAAGATCAGATGAGCCAATTAATGAGCATGATGGGTGATATAAAAAGACAAATTGGCATAGGTATTCTTAATAATATAAAAAACAATCCTCGTAGAGAAAGGAAAGAGCATGTAAAGCAATAGCACTCCGTTTAGGTGAAGTATTGAGTAACCCAAAGACCCCAACTCAAGAGATGCATACAAAAAATACTGATGATCTTCAGAAAGAACCCTTAAAAACTGATAATGAACTTGAACCAAAGTAAGTAGTTGCACTGGTAGTTGAGCCAGAGATAGAAACAACTAAAGGTTCTGTCGTTGCAAAAATATCGTTTCCTTCAAGGCTAGAAGAGAAGCAAAAATGGGATGAAGATGAGTTTGTAAGTTTTCTAAACTTGTTCAAAACATTAAACGTCAACCTGCCTTTAATTGAATTAATTGAAAAAGTTCCTAAGTATGCTAAATTTTTAAAGGAAATCATGTCTAGGCATAGGAAAATTAAGGTTGGAGAACAATTTAATATAAGCGCTTCCTGTAGTGCTATTATTTCTAGACAGGTTCCCAAAAACCTGAAAGACCCGGGAAGCTTTACAATTCTCATAGAGATAGGGAGCATAAATTTCAATAGAGCCCTATGTGATTTAAGAGCTAGTATCAATTTAATGACCCTATCAATATATGAAAAACTCGAGTTAAGGGACCTCAAGAATACCCAAATAACACTACAGTTGGCCGATAGATCTTCAGTACATCCGAAATGAGTATTAGAAGATGTGTTAGTCAAAGTGTGCAACTTTATCATCCCGGTAGACTTTGTGGTTTTAAAATTTGAGTGTAACACCACTCACTCGAGACCGTTGCTGGAGTCGAGCACGAGGCGTTGTAACACCCTAAAATTCGAGTATCGATTATTGCATGATTTGGTGTTTAGATTATGAAGGAAAATTTTCTTATTTTTTTTTCGTGTTTATTATAGTCCTGAAGAAGAATTAGAATTATTCGGGGATGGAATAATTTTTAGTTTTTAAAATTTATTGAAGTGGAGCAAGTGGCATTGACACATAAGTTAATTAATGTGTCAAAGTGTAGCATAAGATGAGCTAGTAGTAAAGTGGAGTTGGCGCCATGAGTGTTGCTTGAGGGAGAAGGTTCGAATCCCTTATTTAGCATCTAGATGAATTTTATTTTTAATTTTTCTGCACATGTATAGCAAGTGTCGGCCAAGTGCATATATGGTAAGTGTTGACCTTGTTATTTTTAGTTAGTATATCAAAGGATTAAGGAAATTGTTAACTTATGGAAGGGAATCAAGAAATTAAGGAAAGATATGGAGACATAGGGCAAGTATCAAGGAAAGTGTTTTGGAAATAAAATCATGGCCATTTGACCATGCATGGGGACGGCAATATGGTCTAGGGGGGAGCCGAATATTTGGTGTTAGTTTGGCTAGGATTTGAAGTCTCTTTTTGGTCATTCTTAGTTTTGTGCATAGTTTTGCAAATTCTCTCAACCTCTCTCCCTTGGCCGAATTTGATCCTTGGTAAGCTTTGATTTTTTTTTTGACCATTTGGTCATTATTGCACATCATTTGGTATTCTTTTTGTGCCTTTTTCTCATTAGTGCCGAAATCACCTACATCAAAAGATCATTCCTTTCTTTTCTCTCATTTTCTCCATTGCCGAATGTACCTTGATCTTAAACTCATCTCTTTCTTTCTCTTTTGTTTTCTTTGAAAACCGAATTATCATCATCCCTATTCTCTTATTTTGATTTCTTTTCAATCAATACTTTCTCCTTTAATCTCTTCATGGCCGAATGTTAGTGTACCTTAACCGAACCATTTTCTTTTTTTTCTTTGATTCTTCATAGCCGAATATCTCTCTATTCATAAGCAATATTCTCAATCGTTTCTTTTCAACCGTGGAAAATAGGTAAGGGTTCTTTTTTTCGTCTTCGATTAGTTTATAGTATTTGGCGAATATGGATGGTGGTTTGAAGGCTTTCTTAGATCAAAATAAACGTTCATTCTATTAACGTTTATTTTGTTATACTTTAGTGCGATAACGGAAGATTGGAAATCAAGACGTCGTGTGTGACATAGTACGCTTGGATCGATTTCCCTTGTGGAACAAGAATATTTGTGGTAAGGAAATCTCGTTCTCAAAGCCTTTAGTCATAATCGATATATATATATGATTAGGACGTGCTAACGATCTTTGTCTTTGAAGACAATCAAGATAGGGAAGAAACGGGCCGTATATAGTGTTCGGAAGAAGGGTGGTACCATTAATCCCCCTAAGTATAAACAAAGGACTGTATCGGCAATCCGGGATTTCCCACCGGGTTGTGGACGTTCATCCGAGGAGAATCAATTGTTTGAAGTAGTTCGTACTCCCGAACCATTATTTGTTCGTGGATTTGATTCGGTTAACGAACCATCAATCGGGGAGAAACCGCAAGTGGAAGTAGTTCAAAAATTTGAGGGTAAATTTTAGATCATTATGTTTAGATCGGTTTTATTATTAGATTATAATGATCATAAGTTATCGTGATATGTATAGGTGTTGACGGGAAAGTCTAGTTCTCACCATAACCAGTGTGTAACTTCACACTTATCTTTCGGGTTAGATACTAAGCAGTAAGTATTATGATAAATCGTAAAAATGGCAAAATCGAAAATTATGTGATAATTAACACTTTTGTGTAAATGCATGAAAGCGGTTAAAGTTGGAAAAAGCTGTTAGATTGTTAAATTAAATAAAAATCGCTAGATTGTTAAATTGGGCGAAAAAGCGCTAGATTGTTAAATTCAATAAAAAGCGCTAGATTGTTAAATTGGGCGAAAAAGCGCTAGATCGATAAATTGGGTCAAAAGATCGCTAGATCGCTAAATGGGCCAAAAACCTTCTAGTTCGACATTTGGGCCTAAGTTCGCTAGATGCTAAATGGGCTAAATACTATTTTGTTTAATGGACCCAAATGAGAAGTTTAATTAAAAACTCATTTGTATTATGGATTACTTGATAAATTATTTATGATTAAAGTTTGTTATTCGTACATAATTGCATGGGATGGGATACATGATGAAGAGAAGTAAGGCCTGTGGCCATGAATCTAGTTCGGTGGCTCTGCCACAAATTTTGGCTTAATGCCTCTAGTTCGGTGACTATGTCACAATCTAGTTCGGTAGTGCACTACAATATTATTTAAAAGGCTAAATGCCTACGATTGGTGTGTTTGGCGGGGTGGGTTGACTTGATCCCCACAGGTGTGCTGGTTGGTACGGGGGTGTGTAGCGGATGGAAATTAGGCTTGGTTGGGAAATTCATTTTTCAAGCATTTTATATATGTTATTTCATTTTATATTGTTAAAATTTGTAATTGGGCTCAAGCCCAAATTAATGCCTTGATGGTCTGGCCCAATAATGGTGGTAAGTGAGTTACACACTGAGTTCTTTGTAACTCACCCTGTTTTATTATCCATCTCAGGTAATGGAAATTGATGTGGACTTGGGCCGGGGATGACATGGTGGAGGCCATACTACGAGCTTGGGTTTTATAAACTATGAACTTTATTTAAGTTACTTATTTTAATTACTATTTTGGGTATGTTGTAATAAGGCCTCTAATTATATTTTTATGGATTTTTATGTGTGGATGGATTTAATTTTATCTTAAGACTCTTAATATGGGCGTATGTTAAAATCTATAAAGTTTTCTAAAAAAAAAAATATTGTGTTTTATAACAATTTTGGACACCTAAATTACTTTTCAATTTCTTTCAAATTCTTTTTAAACTACGTTAAGGTTTTGCATTACTGATTTACTTAAATCATTAGAGAAATTTTGGATGTTCGTTCGGTGTGACAAACCAAATCTCGTCTTAACGCATAGACCTGGTTTGAGGCGTTACATTTAATGGTATCAGAGCACAGTTTCAAAACTCAGCTGTGGTGTGGGTTCAATAATGATGTTTGTTTGAAAAACAATTCAAAATTTCTAGATTTTATGATTTAAAGGTAGTATGGCACCATGAGCATCCCGCGCAAGTCAAGTAAGTATCTCAGATATCGATTGTTTATATTGTGATATGATCATAAGAAACACTCTAGAACTTCTAGTTTTAGGTGTTGAAAACCGTAGAGATTGAGACAATAGGATATGGTTACGAAAACAACTCTATCTCTTTCATATCATAAAACATCGTTAATAAACAACTGAAATAGTATTTTGATTCATAAAACTCTTAATCGATTAAATCGGTCATTATGAGCTCTAGAGGACGTGGTCGTGGGACGCGTAGACGTGGCCGTGGTAGAGGACGCGAGGTGTTAGAGGCGCAACCGAAGCACCGGATCATATGCCGTAAATGGATGCACTGCGTCACTCGAAAGTGAGACGGATCACACAATCATATGGAAGAAGATAATGCGGTGACGCGAGCAATGCTGCGAGTCCTTGAAAGGGTCGCTGGAGCTAGAACAGGGCCAACAACTCGTGGGTCGATATCGGAACGTTTGAAATCAAGTGGTGCTGAGGTTTTCAGAGGTGTCTCAAGTGTAGCTCCAAATGTCGCTGAATATTGGCTTGAGGCAGTGGAGCGGATTATGGACTATCTTGAGTGCACTGTGGAACAAAAATTAAGGGGAGCGGTGTCCTTGTTAAGGGACGAAGCATACCAATGGTGGCTTACTGTCCGAGAAGGCACTGAAGCTGCATTAGTTAATTGGGAATTCTTTAGAGTTTCCTTCCAAGGGAAATATGTAGGAACGAGTTATGTTGATGCCAGAAGGAAGGAATTTCTGAATCTGGTCCAAGGGAATAAGACAGTGGCAGCATATGAAGCTGAGTTTTTGCGCTTGAGTCGCTATGCTCGAACAATAGTGGCAACAGATTATGAATGTTGTGTACGCTTTGAGGATGGCTTGAACGATGAATTGCGGGTTTTGATAGCCCCACAACAAGTTAGAACTTTTGCCACGCTTGTGGAAAAGGCCAAGATAGCCAGTAAAAGGTTAAGAACTCGTAACGTCGTAATCAGGAACGAGCTAGAGGCAAGAGAGATATGAAGTATTCGGAGTTCTTCAAAAGGTTTACGAAGAGGCCTCGGAACGAGGAACCAGCTCAAGGAAGAACACCAGAATCGTGAATCGTAGTCGAGATTGTGCCGATTGTGGGAAAAGGCATTCGAGAGGCCGAAGAAAACGGTGCTTGCTATAAATGCGGTCGATGGATCATCAATATAGGAATTGCCCTCGCCGAATGGATACAACTCGTAAAGCTCGTAATACCGATGCACCACCGCAAGAGGAATTCAACAAGCACCGAGAGGTCGTGGACCAGTCGTGGTGGTAATGGAAATTTGGACGTGGTCAAGGTGCGTGGTCGTCGAGGAAATGGTCTAGAGGCAACACGGATGCAAGACAGCCAGGATTGGTATATGTAGTTAGACGCCGTGAGGATGGCAATGCACCTGATGTGATAACTGGTACGTTCTTCATTTTTGATGTACCTGTTATTGCTTTGATAGATATTGGTTCTACCCATTCGTATGTTGCTAGCACCATATCTGGAAACTTGATGTAATATCCCGGGTTAGGGGCTATTTTGTTATTGCTTTGTTTTGCATGTGGTTGTTTTGCAATGTTGCTTTTGTGTTGTTTTGGGGCCTAGTTGTAAGCTTAGTATAAGCCGGAGTGGTAGGAAAAATTTTGGTTTTAAGTTTTATGTGAGTGGAGCTGAAGGAGCTGGGGTTTATAAATAATTTTAGGTGAAAAGTTAGCACAAGAGTTGAGCTAGTAAGATGGCAAAGCATGCGCCACTTGGAGCTTGTGTTTGGCGTCACTTGCAGGGAGGAGGTCCTGTGTTCAAGTTACTTAAAATCCCACATTTTTGCTCTCATTTTGACTGGCATGGAGGGGGAGTTGTAGGCGCTCAAACTCGCCTAAGACCAAGTCAAATGCTCAAATGGTT
Source organism: Gossypium sturtianum (assembly GCA_025698515.1). Taxonomy (NCBI): domain Eukaryota; kingdom Viridiplantae; phylum Streptophyta; class Magnoliopsida; order Malvales; family Malvaceae; genus Gossypium; species Gossypium sturtianum. Next base: position 90,740,251 of record CM046955.1, read on the forward strand.
GGTGGAGAGTGATTGTAGGAAGTGGACTTGTTCAAAATAATTTGAAGTGGTGGTGTGGAGTGTTTGGGGAGATGTGGCCGAATTTTAGGAGGAGGGGAGCTAGTGGCCGTTTTGGGGTGCTTAAGGAGGGCAATTTCGGCTTTGTTGGAGGGTGTTAGGTGGGTGCCAAACCTTAGTAGTATAAAGTAGGGGTGCTCACCCTTTCTTCGGTCTTTTTTCCCATTTGTTCCCTTTGCCGAAATTGTTTCTCCATTCCTTTTGGTGCCGAATTCCTTTGAGTCTTCCCCTAGTCTTGTGCCGAAAGTGAGTAAAAGAAAACCATCTTCTTTTATTTCCTTGTAGCAAAACCGAAAATCCCAAGTAACCTTCACCTTGCCGAAAGTTTGCATTTGTGTCTCCTAAAGTGTTGTAGCCGAATGCTATTGAGCCCTCAAGCTTTTACCTCTTTTGTTCTTTGGTGAACCATACACCTTCTCACCATTCTTTTCTTTTCTCCTTGTGCTAAGTCGAATGGTCATTTTCTTCCTCTCATACCTTTTTCTTTCTTCTTGAAACTTGTCAAGCTTGCTTTGTTCCTAGCCGACTCTCTCCCCTTGTGTTGCCGAATATCCCCTTCCCTTTCAATTTTGCGCTATGGCTGAATCTAAGTGTGGTGTGGTTTGCTTTTGAGTTTTGTTTTCAAGCGTTGGAGAAGGTAAATAGGTAAGGCCGAATGCCTTATGGTCCTTCTCTCATTCTCTGTTGACATCTACAAGGGTAAGAGTTAGCTTTGACGCTTGTTTGGTAGTGTATTGATCGTTTGTTTGGAATCGTTTTGGCATAGGGCATCCAGGATTTCAAGCGATCAAAGCGTAGCCTCGGTTCTTTGGTCGATCGTTGAGTAAGTAGTGGTAAGGGATTGTTTTAGCAGCCTATTTGGTTGGTATTCGTTTAAGCCTAAGGTTATTATTATTGATTGTCGATTGTAGGGAAGTGAAGCAGGAGTACTTGGTGGTGTTGGCTAGTGTTCTAAAGCGTGTAGGTAGGTCTCGGGTTTCAAGTGTTGACCCTTTTGGTATGTTCTGTTTTGGCCGAATGGCCTAGGATGCTAATCTCTGTTTGGCCGATTATAGGAGCAAGGTTGTCGAGGCTATCGAGGGTCTTAGATCGGTTCTTTGGTTAAAGCTTGTGTTCGAACAGGTGTGTAGACTAACACACTATCTACTTAGTGATATGTTTAATAACCTGTTTGCCTATTAAGATCAAAACAATATGGTTGATGGATATGGTACCCAATGGGGTATGTGTACGGATCAGGTAAGTCCGTTTCATTACGAGTTCTATTAATGGTACATGATATCATGATTGCTTTGAGGTATGTGATATGAGATGCGATATTAAACATATTGGCATGATCGCATGATTTACATGATTTGCATCGAGTATGACATGTATGGGTGATATGAGAGGAGGGGGAATATGATATCCGTGTCTTTGGGACACCGGTGGTTTGGCACCACCCGGTGGTTTGGTACCACAGATGATATTTTGTGACTTTGGGTCACCAGAGGTTTGGCACCTCGCCTCGTCCAAAGTGGCTTAGCACCACGGTGGGTTGGCCCCACGGTTGATATTACGGGATTGACGCCGGTGATTTGGTATCACACGCGATGGGTTGGCCCCATCATTGGATTCGTGACTTGGTTACGGTGATTTGGTATCACATTGTGTCTTTGGGACACCGAGGTTTGGCACCTCATAGCGCCTCGTCCCGGTGGCCGTCTGCCCACGATGGGTTGGCCCCACAGTTGAGATACGGGATTGACGCCAGTGATTTGGTATCACACGATGGGTTGGCCCCATCATTAGATTATTCGTGACTTTGGGTCACCAGTGGTTTGGCACCACATTGATGGATATCGTGACTTTGGGTCACGGTGGTTTGGCACCACCGGTGGTTTGGTACCACACGGGGTAGAAAAGGTGTTATGGATGGTTAGGTCGGGTGCATTAATTATATTGCTATGATATGATGTGTGCTAGCATGTTACATTACCGGGAGGGGGATTTATGCACTGAGTCTTGCGACTCACCTTCTCACTTATCATTTCAGGTGACACTTAGTTGCGGACATGGAGCCGGGGTGGACTCGAGGTGCTCATGCCATGAATAAAAATCGAGGTTGCAATTGTTTTAAAACTTGGTACTATATTTTATTTATTTTCACTTGGGTTTTTATTTTGGATTGTAAAAGGCCTTTTAACTTTATGTTTTTGTTATTTACATGCTTGTATTGGATTTTAAATATGCCTTAACAAAGAATTGGACTAATATTGGATAAAACTTGGAAAGATGAGGTTTTCAAACTACAACGCGATACGTTTTAAACTTTACCATCGGGTATCACCCTGAAACATTAAAATATGACAAAGCAATCATGCCCAAGATTTCGACAAGTATTAAATATGAAAAAGAGTTTCTCATCGAATCTTTAACCTGAAACCTAACCCCTCAAACGCGATTTTCCCCGTAACATGCCAGATTCGGTCGTGGTGTATTGACCGGGTTTGGGGTGTTACAATTGTGGTATCAGAGCCAAGTTCAAAAGCTCAGCTGTGGGCCCGAGGCCCAAAACGTTTTGAAAAGTTGTTTTAAGAGTTTTGTTTTTAAATATGTGGTTGAAAAAGGCATGGCACCGAGTCTCCGGCACCAGTTCACCCAGGTAAGTACCCCTCACTATTGCCTGTGATTTTGATATTGATGGGATTGTATGATTAGCAATAGTGGATTACTGTAGAAACTTAAACTGATAGGATTCTGTGAACTCGCGGAAACAAAGCTTCTTTAATATTTATAAGACTTTGCTATTAAAACAAAGTGGAATAATTATCGATGCATAAAACTCCTAAATCGATACGTAGAGATTTTAGTCATGAGTGCTCGAGGTGGACGCGGTCGTGGACGAGGTTGTGGTAGGATGACAGTTTCGGAACCCGTAGGATCTGGTCAGGGGTCAGAGAATGAGATACCGGTACCGCCACCAGCTGGAGGTGGTGAGTTTCAAGATCAAACTGGGGATGATGCGATGTCGCGAGCGTCTGCGCGGGTTTTGGAAAGGGTAGTGGAGTAGGTGGAGGCGCAGGAGTCGGAAATGCGTGCTCGAGCGACTCCGCGAAACGGGCTGAGGTATTTCGAGGTGTTTCTGGTGTTGCTCCCAGCATGGCTGAGTATTGGCTGGAGGCGACAGAGCGGGTCATGGATGATTTAGACCTGACTGCTGAGGAGAAGCTGAAGGGTATAGTATGGCTTCTTCGGGATGAGTCATACCAGTGGTGGCTCACGGTTCGGGATAGTCTTTGCAGAGAGGATCTTACATGGGATTATTTTAAGGTCGCTTATCGAAAAAGTACATTGGAGCTAGCTACATCGACGCACAAAATAAAAGCATTTTCGAGGTTAGTCAGGGGGAGTAAGTCCGTGTCAGAGCACGAGGTCGAAGTTCTTGAGATCGAGTCGGTATGCTAGGGGCATTGTGGCTCACGAACACGAGAGGTGTGTTCGTTTTGAGGATGGTCCGAGAGATGAATTAAGGCTGCTGATTGCTCCCTGGCCAGGAGCGAGAGTTTCTTTGTCTGGTTGAGAAGGCTAAGGTAGCCGAGGAGTGAAGGAGTCGGTAAGGCGGGGCATGGATAGGAACAGGACATAAGAGGAGTTTTGGATCTTACGGGTCATCGGGTAATCCTCGAGAAAAGGGCTAGGCAGCGAGTGGGTGAATCGATCCAGTAGGTTTGTTATCGCTAGTCGAGGTGACCACCGCATGTAACCGTTGTGGGAAATATCATTGGGAAGGATGTTGGACCGGTGGAAAAGGGTGTTTCGAGTGTGGCTCATTGGATCATCGTGTGAGGGACCGTCCGCGTAAGTTGGCTAGGTTCATCCGAGAGTCGTGGTCGTACTCGATTCAGAATAATGGACCGCCACCGCAGAGGGTCGTGGTAATGGCAGATGAGGTAATGGTTCGGTGGGGCCGTGGGGCACCAGCAGAGGTGCGTAGTAATCGAGGCCGCATACGGTTAGGTTAGTGTATGCGCAATGAGGCACCGAGAGGAGGCGGCGACGACCGGACGTCATAACCGTGACGTTCATGATCTTTGGTTCTCCATTTCTCGCTTTGATTGATGTGGGTTCGACGCATTCTTACATGGCTAGTAGTATAGTAGAGACCATGGACTTAGACTCTGAAACTACTCCTAGGCGGATATGACCGTAATTAGCCCTCTAGGTCACTCAGAGTTGTAGATAAGCTATTTAAGGATGTACCCCTAGAACTCCAAGGGGTAGTGTTTTTGGTCGATCTAATGGAACCGCCGCTTGGGGAGTTCGATCCGATTCTTGGGATGGACTGGTTGGTTAAGTACCAAAGCGAGGTTGGATTGCGCGGCTAAGCGCATGGTTCTTAAAGCGTCGGAGGGTGATGAAGTGGTTATGATAGGTAATAGGAGAGATTACTTATCTAATGTGGTATCTGCTCTAAAGGCTGAGAAAATGGTCAGAAAGGGCTGTGAGGCGTATGTGGTTCATGTGTATGCCTTGGAGGCTAAAGAGTCTGCTGTAGAGAAGGTCCAGACAGTTAAAGAATTTGTTGATGTGTTTCCAGAGGAACTTCTGGGCTTGCCACCAGATCGTGAGGTGGAGTTCGGGATAGATCTGTTACCGGGAACTGCGCCAGTGTCTATTGCTTCGTATAGGATGGTGCCAAAAGAGTTAGTGGAATTAAAGGCTCAGATCCAAGAGTTGTTGGATCGAGGCTTTATTAGGCCAAGTGTTTCACCTTGGGGAGTGCCAGTACTCTTTGTTAAGAAGAAAGATGGTACCATGCGGATGTGTATAGACTACCGCTTGATTGAACAAGTCGACGATCAAAAACAAGTATCCGTTATCGCGGATAGATGACTTGTTTGATCGGTGAAGGGTGCCGGTATTCTCAAAAATTGATTTAAGGTCAGGTATCACCAATTGAAGGTGAAGGAGGCGGATATCCACAAGATAGCGTTTTCGTACTCGGTATGGGCACTACAATTTACGGTAATGTCGTTTGGGTTGACTAACGCTATGCAAGCGGCATTCATGGATATGATGAATAGGGTGTTTCAGTAGTATTTGGATCAGTTTGTAGTGGTTTTTATTGACGACATCTTAGTATACTCAAAGACAGAGGAGGAGCATGATGCACACTTGCGAATAGTACTACAGATTCTCGAGGAAAAACGACTTTATGCAAAATTTAGTAAGTGCGAGTTCGCGGCTCGGGAGGTGACATTTTTGGGTCATGTAGTGTGGTGGGGATTAGGGTAGATCCTCGGAAGATTGAGGCGATTTTGGATTGGAAGCCGCCTAAGTCGGTGGTCGAGATTCGAGTTTTCTGGTTTGGCAGGATACTACCGAAGATTTGTAGAAAGTTTTTCATTGATCGTAGCGCCAATGACCAAGTTGTTAAGGAAAGGGGTTCCATTTGTTTGGGTCGAGAAGCGCAGGAGAGTTTCGACAAACTAAAGAAGATTTTGACCAAGCTCTGCTTTAATTCAACCCGAGGTGGGAAGGAATTCACGGGGTATATGCGATGCATCACATACGGGATTGGGTTGTCTCTGCCGATGCGGGGAAGGTAAGGTTGTGGCTTACGATCTCGGCGATTGAAGCCACATGAGGTCAATTATCCGACGACGACTTGGAGTTAGCGCTGTAGTCTTCGCCTTGAAAATTTGGAGGCACTACTTGTACGGAGAGAGATCGATAGTCTACACAGATCACAAGAGTCTAAAGTATCTTTTGACTCAGAAGGATTTGAATTTGAGGCAGCGCAGATGGATTGAATTGCTCAAGGATTATGATTGTTCGATTGAATATCATCCGGGCAAGGCTAACGTGGTGGCAGACGCATTGAGCCGTAAGGTTGTTTCGGACTTAAGAGCGATGTTTGCCCATCTGAGTTTGTATGACGACGGAAGTATTCTGGCAGAGCTGCAGGTTAAGCCTACTTGGGTTGAGCAGATCAGAGAGAAACAGATGGAAGATGAGGTTTTGAGTGCGCAGAGGTCTCAGGTACAGGATGGTGGTTTGAAGGGTTACAGTTTATCTAGTGATGGAGTGTTGTGTTTTCAAGGCAGAGCTTGTATGCCGAAAGATGTCGAGCTGAGGCAGAGGATTCTTCAGGACGCACATAGCAGCCCATACGCTATGCATCCTGGAGGAAGCAAGATGTATAGAGATCTAAGAGAGCAATTTTGGTGGCCGGGTCTGAAGAAAGAAGTGACGGGGTTTGTAGGGAAGTGCCTGACATGTCAGCAGGTCAAGGCTGAGCATCAGTTGCCGTCGGGGTTGCTTCAGCCAGTGAAGATTCCACAATGGAAGTGGGAAAGAATAACTATGGATTTCGTCAGTGGATTACCTTTTACGCCGAGCAAGAAAGACTCAGTTTGGGTAATTGTGGATCGTCTGACTAAATCAGCTCACTTCATTCCGGTAAGGGTTGATTACTCACTTCAGAGGTTGGCGGTCGTATGTGTCGAGATAGTGAGATTGCATGGTGTGCCGAAGATCGATTATCTCGGATAGGGATCCCGATTTACGTCAAGGTTCTCGAAAGCGTTGCATCAGCTTTGGGTACGCGCTTGGATTTCAAAGACGGCTTTTCACCGCAAATCGACGGCAGGCGTGGGAAAGGGTTATCTGAGATCTTAGAGGATATGCTAAGAGGTTGTGTTCGGATTTCGGAGGTAGTTGGGAGGAGTTTACGCCATTAGTGAATTCGCCTACAATAATAGTTACCAAGCAAGCATCAAAATGGCACCTTATGAGGCGTTGTATGGTAGAAAGTGTCGCTCACCTACATGTTGGACGGAGTTGGGTGAACGCCAATTGTTGGGACCAGAGTTGGTTGCAGAGACCGAAGACAAGGTTAAGTTGATTCAGGCTCGATTGAAAGAAGCTTCGGATAGGCAGAAGTCTTATGCCGATCTCAAGCGGAAGGATATAGAGTTTGCTGTGGGGGATCAAGTTTTCCTGAAGGTCTCGCCATGGAAGAAAGTATTGAGATTCGGAAGGAAAGGCAAGCTAAGTCCGAGGTTTATTGGGCCGTATAAGGTACTGAAAGAGTGGGACCAGTAGCTTACCAGCTTGAGTTGCCAGCGGAGTTGAGTCAGATTCACGGTGTATTTCACGTTTCGATGCTTAGGCGTTATCGTTCAGATCCATCGCATGTCGTAGCAGTGGAAGAGATCGAGGTGAATCCGAATTTGACCATGAAGGAGGAACCTGTGCAGATCCTAGATCGGGATGTAAAGGTTTTGCGTAGGAAGTCAGTGCCTCTGGTAAAGGTGCTATGGCGGAATCATGGCGTAGAAGAAGCTACGTGGGAACCAGAGGATATGATGAAAGCAAGACCTCAACTCTTTTCGAAGCGGGTAATTTCGAGGCCGAAATTATTTTTAAGGGGGGTAGAACTGTAATATCCCGGGTTAGGGGCTATTTTGTTATTGCTTTGTTTTGCATGTGGTTGTTTTGCAATGTTGCTTTTGTGTTGTTTTGGGGCCTAGTTGTAAGCTTAGTATAAGCGGAGTGGTAGGAAAAATTTTGGTTTTAAGTTTTATGTGAGTGGAGTGAAGGAGTGGGTTTATAAATAATTTTAGGTGAAAAGTTAGCACAAGAGTTGAGCTAGTAAGATGGCAAAGCATGCGCCACTTGGAGCTTGTGTTTGGCGTCACTTGCGAGGGAGGAGGTCCTGTGTTCAAGTTACGAAAATCCCACATTTTTTGCTCTCATTTTTTGTGGCATGGAGGGGGAGTTGTAGGCGAGTTCAAACTCGCCTAAGACCAAGTCAAATGCTCAAATGGTGGGTGGAGAGTGATTGTAGGAAGTGGACTTGTTCAAAATAATTTGAAGTGGTGGTGTGGAGTGTTTGGGGGAGATGTGGCCGAATTTTAGGAGGAGGGGAGCTAGTGGCCGATTTTGGGGTGCTTAAGGAGGGCAATTTCGGCTTTGTTGGAGGGTGTTAGGTGGGTGCCGAAACCTTAGTAGTATAAGTACGGGGTGCTCACCCTTTCGGTCTTTTTTTCCCATTTGTTCCCTTTGCCGAAATTGTTTCTCCATTCCTTTTGGTGCCGAATTCCTTTGAGTCTTCCCCTAGTCTTGTGCCGAAAGTGAGTAAAAGAAAACCATCTTCTTTTATTTCCTTGTAGCCAAAACCGAAAATCCCAAGTAACCTTCACCTTGCCGAAAGTTTGCATTTGTGTCTCCTAAAGTGTTGTAGCCAAATGCTATTGAGCCCTCAAGCTTTTACCTCTTTTGTTCTTTGGCCGAACCATACACCTTCTCACCATTCTTTTCTCTTTTCTCTTTGTGCTAAGCCGAATGGTCATTTTCTTCCTCTCATACCTTTTTCTTTCTTCTTGAAACTTGTACCGAAGCTTGCTTTGTTCCTAGCCGACTCTCTCCCTTGTGTTGCCGAATATCCCCTTCCCTTTCAATTTTGCGCTATGGCCGAATCTAAGTGTGGTGTGGTTTGCTTTTGAGTTTTGTTTTCAAGCATTGGAGAAGGTAAATAGGTAAGGCCGAATGCCTTATGGTCTGTTCTCTGTTCTCTGTTGACATCTACAAGGGTAAGAGTTAGCTTTGACGTTTGTTTGGTAGTGTATTGATCGTTTGTTTGGAATCGTTTTGGCATAGGGCATCCAGATTTGAAGCGATCAAAGCGTAGCCTCGGTTCTTTGGTCGATCGTTGAGTAAGTAGTGGTAAGGGATTGTTTTATGACCTATTTGGTTGGTATTCGTTTAAGCCTAAGGTTATTATTATTATTGATTGCCGATTGTAGGGAAGTGAAGCAGAGTACTTGGTGGTGTTGGCTAGTGTTCTAAAGCGTGTAGGTAGGTCTCGGGTTTCAAGTGTTGACCCTTTTGGTATGTTCTGTTTTGGCCGAATGGCCTAGGATGCTAATCTCTGTTTGGCCGATTATAGGAGCAAGGTTGTCGAGGCTATCGAGGGTCTTAGATCGGTTCTTTGGTTAAAGCTTGTGTTCGAACAGTGTGTAGACTAACACACTATCTACTTAGTGATATGTTTAATAACCTGTTTGCCTATTAAGATCAAAACAATATGGTTGATGGATATGGTACCCAATGGGGTATGTGTACGGATCAAGGTAAGTCCGTTTCATTACGAGTTCTATTAATGGTACATGATATCATGATTCTTGAGGTATGTGATATGAGATGCGATATTAAACATATTGGCATGATCGCATGATTTACATGATTTGCATCGTATGACATGTATGGGTGATATGAGAGGAGGGGGAATATGATATCCGTGTCTTTGGGACACCGGTGGTTTGGCACCACCGGTGGTTTGGTACCACGATGATGATATTTTGTGACTTTGGGTCACAGAGGTTTGGCACCTCGTCTCGCCCTAGTGGCTTAGCACCACGGTGGGTTGGCCCCACGGTTGATATTACGGGATTGACGCCCGGTGATTTGGTATCACACGATGGGTTGGCCCCATCATTGGATTCGTGACTTCGGTCACGGTGATTTGGTATCACATTGTGTCTTTGGGACACGTGAGGTTTGGCACCTCATAGCGTCTCGTCCCGGTGGCCGTACCACGATGGGTTGGCCCCACAGTTGAGATACGGGATTGACGCCAAAGTGATTTGGTATCACACGATGGGTTGGCCCCATCATTAGATTATTCGTGACTTTGGGTCACCAAAGTGGTTTGGCACCACATTGATGGATATCGTGACTTTGGGTCACCAGTGGTTTGGCACCACCAGTGGTTTGGTACCACACGGGGTAGAAAAGGTGTTATGGATGGTTAGGTCGGGTGCATTAATTATATTGCTATGATATGATGTGTGCTAGCATGTTACATTCTGGGAGGGGGATTTATGCACCGAGTCTTGCGACTCACCTTCTCCTTATCATTTCAGTGACACTTAGTTGCGGACATGGAAGTAGGGGTGGACTCGAGGTGCTCATGCCATGAATAAAAATCGAGGTTGCTTGTTTTAAAACTTGGTACTATATTTTATTTATTTTCACTTGGGTTTTATTTTGGATTGTAAAAGGCCTTTTAACTTTATGTTTTTTTTATTTACATGCTTGTATTGGATTTTAAATATGCCTTAACAAAGAATTGGACTAACATTGGATAAAACTTGGAAAGATGAGGTTTTCAAACTACAATGCGATACGTTTTAAACTTTACCATCGGGTATCACCTTGAAACATTAAAATATGACAAAGCAATCATGCCCAAGATTTCGACAAGTATTAAATATGACAAAGAGTTTCTCATCGAATCTTTAACCTGAAACCTAACCCCTCAAACGCGATTTTCCCCGTAACATGCCAGATTCGGTCGTGGTGTATTGACCGGGTTTGGGGTGTTACACTTGAATTTAGACTCTGAAATTTCCGATAATGAGATGAAGGTAATTAGTCCTTTAGGACAATCGGTATTGGTAAATAAACTGTTTAGAGATGTGCCCTTAGAAATTCAAGGAGAAATATTTTTGGCAAATTTGATGGAATTGCCTTTTGGCGAGTTCGATATCATTTTGGGCATGGATTGGTTGGTTAAGCACCCGCGAAATTGGATTGTCTGAAAAGCGGATGTCGATGGGACGGTGGAGGATAAAGAAATAATTATGATAGGCGAGCGAAGGAATTACTTGGCAAATGTGGTATCCGCACTTAAGGCGAGAAAAGTTGGTGCGAAAAGGGTATGGAGCATTTTTAGCATTTATTAGTGCTTTTGGTGCCAAAGAGTTGTCAGTGGAAGATGTGAGGACAGTGAAGGAATTTCCAGATGTTTTTCCTAAAGAACTTCCCGGTGTACCTCCAGATCGGGAAATGGAATTTGGTATTGAGCTTTTGCGGGAAGCTCAAGTGTCCATTGCTCCTTATAGAATGGCACCGAAGGAGTTGGCGGAGCTTAAAGCTCAAACTCAAGAATTACTAGATCGAGGCTTTATTCGACCGAGTGTGTGTCTCCGTGGGGAGCACCCGGTTTTGTTTGTTAAGAAGAAAGATGGGTCGATGCGTATGTGTATTGACTACAGGCAATTAAATAAATTGACGATCAAGAATAGGTACCCTCTGCCAAGAATTGACGACCTATTTGATCAATTGAAGGGAGCTTCAGTTTTCTCCAAAATTGATTTGAGATCGGGTTATCATCAGCTTAAGGTGAAAGAAGTGGATATTCACAAGACGGCTTTCCGAACTCGTTATGGACATTATGAGTTTTTGGTGATGCCGTTTGGGTTGACCAATGCAGTTTGCATTTATGGATATGATGAACCGGGTCTTTCAACCATATTTAGACCGGTTTGTGGTGGTATTCATAGATGACATTCGGGTATATTCAAGGAATGAAGAGGAGCATGACTCGCATTTGCGAATTGTATTGCGATTACTTGAGATAATCAATCGTATGCCAAATTCGGTGAAATGTGAATTTCAGTTAAGGGAAGTGACTTTCTTGGGTCATGTGGTGTCGGTAGAAGGAATAAGGGTGGATCTCGGAAGATTGAGGTTGTATTGGATTGGAAACCACCAAAGTCGATGAGTTGAGATTCGAAGTTTCTTGGGATTGGCTGGTTACTATAGACGCTTTGTTGAGGGGTTTTCGTTGATTCTTGCACCCTAACTAAGCTTTTTGCGAAAGGGAGTACCGTTTATATGGGGTGAAAACAGCAAGAAAGTTTCGATGAATTGAAAAAGATTTTGTGAAGCGCCGGTATTGATTCAACCTGAGGCTGGAAAGGAGTTTACAGTTTATTGTGATGCATCGCATATGGGATTAGGCTGCGTATTGATGCAAAATGGGAAAGTGGTAGCTTATGCTTCTCGTCAGTTGAGACCGCACGAAGTAAACTACCCTACTCATGACTTGGAGTTAGCTGCAGTAGTGTTTGCTCTAAAGATTTGGAGGCATTACCTCTATGGTGAAAAGTCTATCATCTATACGGATCACAAGAGTCTTAAGTATCTTCTTACTCGGAAGGAATTAAACTTGAGACAACGAAGATGGGTGGAGTGTTAAAGGACTATGATTTCTCAATCGAGTATCATCTGGAAAAGCTAATGTGGTAGCAGACGCAGCGTTAAGTCGTAAGGTGGTATTCGATTTGAGAGCAATGTTTGCCCATTTAAGTTTGTACGAGGATGGTAGTTTGATAGCGGAACTTCGGTGAAGCCTCTCGTGGTTGGAGCAAATTAAGAAAAAGCAAATATTAGATGAAAGGTTGGGACCTTTACTTCAACAAGTTGAAAATGGAGGAATAGAGGATTTTGGTATAAACACGGAAGGTGTGTTGTGCTTTTCGTGGAAAAGTCTCGTATGCCTAAGGACTGAGATCCGAGACAAATGATTCTTCGAGAGGCGCATAGTAGCCCTTATGCTATGCACCGGAGGAAATAAGATGTATCGGGATCTTTGTGAACAATATTGGTGGCGTGGTTGAAGCGTGAGATTTACGAATTTGTGGGAAAATGTTTAACTTGTCGGCAAGTGGAGGCGGAACATCAATTGCCGTCGGATTATTACAACCAGTAAAGATTCCTCTTTGGAAATGGGAGCGAATAACAATGGATTTTGTTAGTGGGTTACCTTTAACACCTACTAAGAAAAACTCTGTTTGGGTAATTGTTGATCGCTTGACGAAGGCGCTCATTTTCTACCGGTTAAATGCACGGATTACTCGTTCTGAAGTTGGCTAAGGCATGCGTATCCGAAATCGTGAGGTTGCATGGGGTACTGCGTCTATTATATCGAGATAGGGATCCTAGGTTTACGTCACGGTTTTGGAAAGCATTGCATGAAGCTTTGGGAACAAAGCTAAACTTTAGTACTGGCTTTTCATCCTCGATCGGATGGTCAATCGAAAGAGTAATTCAGATTGGAAGACATGTTAAGGGGTTGTATAATCGACTTCAAAGGTAGTTGGGAGGATTTTCTACCATTGGCGAATTTGCTTACAACAATAGCTATCGATCTAGCATTCGGATGGCACCTACGAGGCTTTATATGGTCGTAGGTGTCATTCTCCTAGTTGTTGGACTGAATTGGGCGAACGACAGATGTTAGGTCCAGAGTGATCTACAAAGCGGAAGAAAAAGTAAAAGCTATTCGAGCACGGTTAAAGGAAGCTTGAGATAGACAAAAGTCGTATGCAGATCCAAGCGTAGAAGTATCGAGTATGCTATGGGGATCAAGTGTTCTTGAAGGTCTCACCTTGGAAGAAGATTTTTAGGTTTGGGAAGAAGGGCAAATTGAGTCCTAGATACATTGGACCATATCGTGTGGTGAAGCGTGTTGGTCCAAGTGGCCTATCGGATCGAATTACTCTCGGAGTTGAGTCGATTCATAATGTTTTTCATGTTTCCATGCCTTTGGCGCTATAGATCGGATCCTTCGCACATATAGTACCGGTAGAAGAAGTGGAGTTGAAGTCGGACTTGTCTTTTGAGGAGGAACCAAAGTGGAAATCTTAGGACCAGAGATGTTAAGGTGCTAAGAAAGAAAACCGTGTCGTTGGTCAAGATTTTATGGCGTAACCACGGAGTAGAGGAAGCTACGTGGGAGCTCGAGGATGCAATTCGACAACAATACCCTCACCTTTTTCAACCAGGTAAATTTCGAGGACGAAATTTTTTTTAGGAGGGTAGAGTTGTAACACCCTAAAATTCGAGTATCGATTATTGCATGATTTGGTGTTTAGATTATGAAGGAAAATAATGCCATAACAGTCGAGTTCGAGTCTTGGGCGCGGCATAAGCGTTATTTATTTTTAGGATAAAGAAATAATTATGATAGGCGAGCGAAGGAATTACTTGGAAAATGTGGTATCTGCACTTAAGGTAGAAAAGTTGGTGCGAAAAGGGTATGGAGCATTTTTAGCATTTATTAGTGCTTTTGATGCCAAAGAGTTGTCGATGGAAGATGTGAGGACAAGTGAAGGAATTTCCGGATGTTTTTTCTGAAGAACTTCCGGTGTACCTCGGATCGGAAGTGGAATTTGGTATTGAGCTTTTTGTCGAAGCAGCTCCGGTGTCCATTGCTCCTTATAGAATGGCACCGAAGGAGTTGGCGGAGCTTAAAGCTCAAATTCAAGAATTGCTAGACCGAGGCTTTATTCGACCGAGTGTGTCTCCGTGGGGAGCACCGGTTTTGTTTGTTAAGAAGAAAGATGGGTCGATGCGTATGTGTATTGACTACGTGCAATTAAATAAATTGACGATCAAGAATAGGTACCCTCGCCAAGAATTGACGACTGTTTGATCAATTGAAGGAGCTTGATTTTCTCCAAAATTGATTTGAGATCGGGTTATCATCGCCTTAAGGTGAAAGAAGCGGATATTCACAAGACGGCTTTCCGAACTTGTTATGGACATTATGAGTTTTTGGTGATGCCGTTTAGGTTGACCAATGCACCATTTGCATTTATGGATATGATGAACCGGTCTTTCAACCATATTTAGACCGGTTTTCGTGGTATTCATAGATGACATTCGGTATATTCAAGGAATGAAGAGGAGCATGACTCGCATTTGCGAATTGTATTGCGATTACTTGAGATAATCAAGCGTATGCCAAATTTAGTAAATGTGAATTCTGGTTAAGGGAAGTGACTTTCTTGGGTCATGTGGTGTCAGCCGAAGGAATAAAGGTGGATCCTCGGAAGATTGAGGTTGTATTGGATTGGAAACCACCAAAGTCGATGGTGAGATTGAGTTTCTTGGGATTGGATTGGTTACTATAGACGCTTTGTTGAGGGGTTTTCGTTGATTGCTGCACCCCTAACTAAGCTTTTGTGAAAGGGAGTATCGTTTATACGGACTGAAAAACAGCAAGAAAGTTTCGATGAATTGAAAAAGATTTTGACGGAAGCGCCGGTATTGATTCCACCTGAGGCTGGAAAGGAGTTTACAGTTTATTGTGATGCGTCGCATACGAGATTAGGTTGCGTATTGATGCAAAATGGGAAAGTGGTAGCTTATGCTTCTCGTCAGTTGAGACCGCACGAAGTAAACTACCCTACGCATGACTTGGAGTTAGCTGCAGTAGTGTTTGCTCTAAAGATTTGGAGGCATTACCTCTACGGTGAAAAGTCTATCATCTATACGGATCACAAGAGTCTTAAGTATCTTCTTACTCAGAAGGAATTAAACTTGAGACAACGAAGATGGGTGGAGCTGTTAAAGGACTATGATTTCTCAATCGAGTATCATCCTGGAAAAGCTAATGTGGTAGCAGACGCGTTAAGTCGTAAGGTGGTATCTGATTTGAGAGCAATGTTTGCCCATTTAAGTTTGTACGAGGATGGTAGTTTGATAGCGGAACTTCAGGTGAAGCCTCTGTGGTTGGAGCAAATTAAGAAAAAGAAAATATTAGATGAAAAGTTGGGACCTTTACTTCAACAAGTTGAAAATGGAGGAATAGAGGATTTTGGTATAAACACGGAAGGTGTGTTGTGCTTTTCGTGGAAAAGTCTCAGATGCCTAAGGACTCGAGATCCGAGACAAATGATTCTTCGAGAGGCGCATAGTAGCCCTTATGCTATGCACCGGAGGAAATAAGATGTATCGGGATCTTCGTGAACAATATTGGTGGCTGTGGTTGAAGCGTGAGATTTACGAATTTGTGGGAAAATGTTTAACTTGTTAGCAAGTGAAGGCGGAACATCAATTGCCGTCAGGATTATTACAACCGGTAAAGATTCCTCTTTGGAAATGGGGAGCGGATAACAATGGATTTTGTTAGTGGGTTACCTTTAACACCTACTAAGAAAAACTCATTTGGGTAATTGTTGATCGCTTGACGAAGATCGCTCATTTTCTACGGTTAAAGACGGATTACTCGTTACGTGAAGTTGGCTAAGTCATGCGTTATCCGAAATCGTGAAGTTGCATGGGGTACCGCGTCTATTATATCGAGATAGGGATCCTAGGTTTACGTCACGGTTTTGGAAAGCATTGCATGAAGCTTTGGGAACAAAGCTAAACTTCAAGACTGGCTTTTCATCCTCGGTCGGATGGTCAATCGAAAGAGTAATTCGATTGGAAGACATGTTAAGGGGTTGTATAATCGACTTCAAAGGTAGTTGGGAGGATTTTCTACCATTGGCGTAATTTGCTTACAACAATAGCTATCAGTCTAGCATTCGGATGGCACCTACGAGGCTTTATATGGTCGTGAGGTGTCGTTCTCCTAGTTGTTGGACTGAATTGGGCGAACGACAGATGTTAGGTCCAGAGTGATCTCTCTCAAACGGAAGAAAAAGTAAAAGCTATTCGAGCACGGTTAAAGGAAGCTTGAGATAGACAAAAGTCGTATGCGATCCAAGCGTAGAAGTATCGAGTATCTTTGTGGGGATCAAGTGTTCTTGAAGGTCTCACCTTGGAAGAAGATTTTTAGGTTTGGGAAGAAGGGCAAATTGAGTCCTAGATACATTGGACCATATCGTGTGGTGAAGCGTGTTGGTCCAGTGGCCTATCGGATCGAATTACCTCGGGAGTTGAGTCAGATTCATAATGTTTTTCATGTTTCCATGCTGAGGCGCTATAGATCGGATCCTTCGCACATAGTACCGGTAGAAGAAGTGGAGTTGAAGTCGACTTGTCTTTTGAGGAGGAACAGTGGAAATCTTAGACCGAGATGTTAAGGTGCTAAGAAAGAAAACCGTGCCGTTGGTCAAGATTTTATGGCGTAACCACGAGTGGAGGAAGCTACGTGGGAGCCCGAGGATGCAATTCGACAACAATACCCTCACCTTTTTCAACCAGGTAAATTTTGAGGACGAAATTTTTTTTTAAGAGGGTAGAGTTGTAACACCCTAAAATTCGAGTATCGATTATTGCATGATTTGGTGTTTAGATTATGAAGGAAAATTTTCTTATTTTTTTTTCGTGTTTATTATAGTCCTGAAGAAGAATTAGAATTATTCGGGGATGGAATAATTTTTAGTTTTTAAAATTTATTGAAGTGGAGCAAGTGGCATTGACACATAAGTTAATTAATGTGTCAAAGTGTAGCATAAGATGAGCTAGTAGTAAAGTGGAGTTGGGGCCATGAGTGTTGCTTGAGGGAGAAGGTTCAAATCCCTTGTTTAGCATCTAGATGAATTTTATTTTTAATTTTTCTGCACATGTATAGCAAGTGTCGGCCAAGTGCATATATGGTAAGTGTTGACCTTGTTATTTTTAGTTAGTATATCAAAAGATTAAGGAAATTGTTAACTTATGGAAGGGAATCAAGAAATTAAGGAAAGATATGGAGACATAGGGCAAGTATCAAGGAAAGTGTTTTGGAAATAAAATCATGGCCATTTGACCATGCATAGGGACGGCAATATGGTCTAGGGGGGAGCCGAATTTTTGGTGTTAGTTTGGCTAGGATTTGAAGTCTCTTTTTGGTCATTCTTAGTTTTGTGCATAGTTTTGCAAATTCTCTCAACCTCTCTCCCTTGGCCGAATTTGATCCTTGGTAAGCTTTGATTTTTTTTTGACCATTTGGTCATTATTGCACATCATTTGGTATTCTTTTTGTGCCTTTTTCTCATTAGTGCCGAAATCACCTACATCAAAAGATCATTCCTTTCTTTTCTCTCCTTTTCTCCATTGCCGAATGTACCTTGATCTTAAACTCATCTCTTTCTTTCTCTTTTTTTTTTCTTTGAAAACCGAATTATCATCATCCCTATTCTCTTATTTTGATTTCTTTTCAATCAATACTTTCTCCTTTAATCTCTTCATGGCCGAATGTTAGTGTACCTTAACCGAACCATTTTCTTTTTTTTCTTTGATTCTTCATAGCCGAATATCTCTCTATTCATAAGCAATATTCTCAATCGTTTCTTTTCAACCGTGGAAAATAGGTAAGGGTTCTTTTTCATCTTCGATTAGTTTATAGTATTTGGCCGAATATGGATGGTGGTTTGAAGGCTTTCTTAGATCAAAATAAACGTTCATTCTATTAACGTTTATTTTGTTATACTTTAGTGCGATAACGGAAGATTGGAAATCAAGAGGTCGTGGTGTGACATAAATACGCTTGGATCGATTTCCTTGTGGAACAAGAATATTTGTGGTAAGAAATCTCGTTCTCAAAGCCTTTAGTCATAATCGATATATATATATATATATGATTAGGACGTGCTAACGATCTTTGTCTTTGAAGACAATCAAGATAGGGAAGAAACGGGCCGTATATAGTGTTCGGAAGAAGGGTGGTACCATTAATCCCCCTAAGTATAAACAAAGGATCAGACGGCAATCCGGGATTTCCAAGGTTGTGGACGTTCATCCGAGGAGAATCAATTGTTTGAAGTAGTTCGTACTCCCGAACCATTATTTGTTCGTGGATTTGATTCGGTTAACGAACCATCAATCGGGGAGAAACCGCAAGTGGAAGTAGTTCAAAAATCCGAGGGTAAATTTTAGATCGTTATGTTTAGATCGGTTTTATTATTAGATTATAATGATCATAAGTTATCGTGATATGTATAGGTGTTGACGAAGCGGGAAAGTCTAGTTCTCACCATAACCGTGTGTGTAACTTCACACTTATCTTTCGGGTTAGATACTAAAAAGTAAGTATTATGATAAATCGTAAAAATGGCAAAATCGAAAATTATGTGATAATTAACACTTTTGTGTAAATGCATGAAAACGGTTAAAGTTGGAAAAACTGTTAGATTGTTAAATTGGGCCGAAAAAAACTGCTAGATTGTTAAATTGGGCCGAAAAACTGCTAGATTGTTAAATTGGGCCGAAAAACTGCTAGATTGTTAAATTGGGCCGAAAAACTGCTAGATCGATAAATTGGGTCAAAAGACTGCTAGATCGCTAAATGGGCCAAAAACCTTCTAGTTCGACATTTGGGCCTAAGTTCGCTAGATTGCTAAATGGGCTAAATACTATTTTGTTTAATGGACCCAAATGAGAAGTTTAATTAAAAACTCATTTGTATTATGGATTACTTGATAAATTATTTATGATTAAAGTTTGTTATTCATACATAATTGCATGGGATGGGATACATGATGAAGAGAAGTAAGGCCTGTGTAACACCCTGATTTAGGGGTTATGCGTTTGGAGCATAACTCGAGCATTTAGTAGGCTATGGTCATGTTGGGAGAATTTTTAGGGGTTTTGGAGAACCTTAGAAGGCAAGGGATGCCTTAGAAAATTTTTAAATTTTAGGGTAATAAGAGGGAAATAGGGTAGAAAGGCCTTAAAATAAAATTGTGGAGTTTAAGGCACAAGAAAGGCATTGGCAAAGTGGCGATTGAGGCGCTGCTTGGGGGCTTTGTAAGGTGGCGCCTAAATGAGCAAGGGTTCGAGTCCAAGCGACAGCATTTTGGTTTTATTTTTATGAGTCAAGGGACTGGGCTAAGTAGGCCTTAAGAATAAATGTCCAAGTTGATGGACATGGAAGTCCAGTTGGCAAAGTGGTGCCCGTGCGCCACTTAGGCGCTGGAGGAGGGTGAGGGCGCTGGTTCGAGGGCTGGAAGCAACATTTTGGCATGTTTTATTTTATGCGGATATGGACTGTAGTATGAAGGCCTTAAAAACTAAATGGTGTGGCTTATGGACATGAAAGGCAGGTGGGCGGAGTGGCTAAGGCGCTACTTGAGAAGGGGCTTTGTGCAGGTCGCGGGTTCGAGCGCCTGGAGCTGCGGATTAGCATTTTTATTTTTCTCGGTGGTGATGGGCTCGTTTAGAAAGGGTTTAAAATAAAATGATGGGGGTTTTTAGCATGAAATTCAATGAGGCCGAGTGGCACAGGCGTTAGGGGAAGGGAAGCAGACTTGGTCCTGTGTTCGAGCCAAGGAAGCTGCATTTTGGAGTTTGATTTTTTATTTCTTTTTGGGCAGCAAATTGAGGTGTTGGACGGCACATGGGTAAGTGGTTTAATCACCTTGGAATTCGGCTGGTAGGAGGTGATAAACATGGGTTTAGTTTTTATTTTTTATTATTAATTAAATTAAGTGGGATAATTATTATTTTTTTTTTTTAATGATAATGGGATAATATGAGCATTATTATTGGATTTTTATTTGGTTAATATTAAGGATAATATGAGTTTTTTTAGGATATTATGAAGATTAAAAGAATTATTATTGGATTATTAGTGAAGTGTTCAAGTGGAATTAAATTAGTGAGGTGTTGGCCAAATTTTGGAGACTTCAAGGGGGGTTGGCCGAATGCTATAAATAGGGGAGGGGGGAGTGCTAGTTGTTCATCAAGTCTTTTGCCTCTTCCTCTTGGTGTGCCGATTTCTCCTTTGGCCTTGTAGCCAAGTATTTCTTTTATTTTCTTTTAGCCCCTTGATAGCCGAAATCCTTAGCCCTCCATCTCTCTCCTACTTTATCAAGTTTGAAGCCGAACTGGTGAGGTATAGTGCTGTCGACATTCAGAGCTTGTAGCCAGCGCCAAGGAGTCTAAAGGAAGGTCTTGAATTGTTTGGACTCATCAAGGGGCAAGTCGACAAAAGTAAAGAGGAGCCTTTGAGATTTAAGATCGTTTCGGTAAGTAGTTAAATTGTAGTTGTTCGCTTGAGATTTTGTATTATGGTGTTTAACCAAAGGGTTCTAATTAAGTGATTACGATGGACGTGGATTCGAGTACGATCCAAGGTGGGCAAGGGAAAGTCCCCATCCCAAAGTTCAAGAAGAGATCCGTTTCTGGCATGACGAGATTGGCCAGGGGTGTGGACGTGCAATGCAAAAACGTTAAGCAAATAGCCGTAGTTTCGCTAGACGATAGCATCGAGGATCGAGAGTCTAGAACTCCTAGTAATAAGGTGTGTAGTTAGCCATTGTTTCCGGATTTGCGTGATATTTGCTGTTTTATATGTTGCTAACAAGTGCAAAGATATGTGAGAATGATACCCTTGAAGGGGTATGATGATGACCGAGTTAGTAGCAAATCGACTAATATGTGATAATTGATTTTCAATATGTGAGTGCCTATGATTGTGAATAGCATGCACATGCATCATCTACGCATTATATTATGTTACATGTGCATGGGTGGGTTATGAAAAGAAGGTACGGGTGTACTTCGAGTACGTGGTTGATGTCGACTTTGTGCTACATCGTAGATTGGGCGATCGAGGTCGCGTTGTGGATCTTTGCGATTTAGTTCGGCGTGGTTACCTTGATTGATATGAGCTTTATGCCATATCGTGGCTTGATGGATTTTTGTGTGCTCCATCATGGTTTGATGTTAGCTATACGCTACGTCGTGGATGGCATTGGTTGCCTTTTTGGAGGGAAAAGGAGAGGGTGACTCGATAGTCCCCAGTGTGTGGTAAATTTGGATAGGGGGTGTGTAGCGGATGGACCCTAGGTTGGGTTGGGAATCATGTTGCATTATTTTTGTAATAGTATGGAAATGGGCCAAGCCCAATATGACATGTGGATAGGTATGTTTTGGGAACATACGTGGAAATGGGCCAAGCCAGTTGATATGTGGTTTATTGAGAAATGGGCCTAGCCAAGATTTGAGTATGATTTGAATGTGGGCCAAGCCCATTGTGGTAAATGTTTAAATGATATATATATTACTTGTTGCATTTGATAATTGGGATATTATGTGGCTAGCATGTGGGTGGATTTCAAAGTGGCTAACTTACACATCGAGTCTGTATGACTCACCCAATTATTTATCCATCATCGCAGGTGAGTCGTGATTAGTGGACGGGTTGGAGTGGATACAAGGTGGCCCATGCATGACGATTTTCATGCAGTATAGACGTTTTGAATATTGTTATTTGAAGCTTTTTAATTCAAAGTACTTGGTTTATTTATTGATGTAATAAGGGTCACTGTTGATTAAAGTACGCTATTTATAGTTGTTAAAGGTTATAACGTATTTAGTAATATTTTTACAAAAGAGTTATATTATAGTAAATTATGACAAAGTTTTAATTCATCCCAAGCTTATATTATTTGTAACACCCTGGTTTAGGGGTTATGCGTTTGGAGCATAACTCGAGCATTTAGTAGGCTATGGTCATGTTGGGAGAATTTTTAGGGGGTTTGGAGAACCCTAGAAGGCAAAGAATGCCTTAGAAAATTTTTGGATTTTTAGTGTAAAAGGGGGAAGTGGGGTAGAAAGGCCTTAAAATAAAATTGTGGAGTTTAAGTCATAAGAAAGGCATTGGCAAAGTGGTGCCCGTGGCGCCACTTAGGCGCTGGAGGAGGGTGAGGGGCGCTGGTTCGAGTGGTAGAAGCGGCATTTTGGTGTTTTATTTTATATGTTATGTTATGGGCTGGCGGAGGAAGGGTTTAAAAATTAAATGGTGTGGCTTATGGACATGAAAAGGCAGGTGGGCGGAGTGGCTAAGGCGCTACTTGAGAAGGGGCTTTGTGCAGTCGCGGGTTCGAGGGTGGAAGCAACATTTTGGCATGTTTTATTTTATGCGGATATGGATTTGTAGTATGAAGGCCTTAAAAATAAAATGGGTGGCTTTATAGCATAAAATCAAAGTGGCCGAGTGGCCTGGCGCTGGGGGAAAGGAGCAGCAGCTTGGTCCCGAGTTCGAGCCAAGGAAAGTCGTGCATTTAGGAGTTTAAATTTTGATGCTTTTGGCAGACAATTTTAGGAAGTGTTGACTGGCTAGAAGACTTTGATTTTGATAAGGATTATGTTTTTATTATTTTTTTATTTATTATTTATTATTTAGATTAAGTGGAATTATTATTATTTATTTTTGTTAGATAATAATGGGATAATATGAGCATTTTTTTATTGGAGGATGATATGAGTTATTTTTAGGAGATAATCAAGGATATTATGAAGATTAAAAGAATTATTATTGGATTATTAGTGAAGTGTTTAAGTGGAATTAAATTAGTGAGGTGTTGGCCAAATTTTGGAGACTTCAAGGGGGTTTAGGAGAATGCTATAAATAGGGGAGGGTAGAGTGCTAGTTGTTCATCAAGTCTTTTGCCTCTCCCTCTTGGTGTGCCGATTTCTCCTTTGGCCTTGTAGCCAAGTATTTCTTTTATTTTCTTTTAGCCCCTTGATAGCCGAAATCCTTAGCCCTCCATCTCTCTTCTACTTTATCAAGTTTGAAGCCGAATCGGTGAGGTGTAGTGTTGTCGACATTCGGAGCTTGTAGCCAGCGCCAAGGAGTCTAAAGGAAGGTCTTGAATTGTTTGGACTCATCAAGGGGCAAGTCGACAAAAGTACTGAGAGGAGCCTTTGAGATTTAAGATCGTTTGGTAAGTAGTTAAATTATAGTTGTTCGCTTGAGATTTTGTATTATGGTGTTTAACCAAAGGGTTCTAATTAAGTGATTACGATGGACGTGGGTTCGAGTACGATCCAAGGTGGGCAAGGGAAAGTCCCCATCCCAAAGTTCAAGAAGAGATCCGTTTCGCTGCTCGAGATTGGCCACTGTGGTGTGGGCCAACAAGAAGAAACGTTAGGCGTAAAGTCGTAGTTTCGCTAGACGATAGCGTCGAGGATCGAGAGTCTAGAACTCCTAGTGATAAGGTGTGTAACTAACCCATCGCTTCCGGGTTTTATGTGTTATATGTTTTACTAACAAGTGCGAGAAGGAGTGTGCCATATATACCCCTAAAGGGTATGATGATGACCAAAGTTAGTAGCAAATTGGCTAATATGTGATGATTGATTTTTAATATGTAAGTATGCCTATGATTGTGAATAGCATGCACATGCATCATCCTCGCATTATATTATGTTACATGTGCATGGGTGGGTTATGAAAAGAAGGTACGGGTGTACTTGAGTGCGTGGTTGATGTCGCTTTGTGCTACATCGTGGATTGGCGCCGATCGAGGTCGCGTTGTGGATCTTTGCGATTTAGTTCGCGTGGTTACCTTGATTGATATGGGCTTTATGCCATATCGTGGCTTGATGGATTCTTTGTGTGCTCCATCGTGGTTTGATGTTAGCTATACGCTACGTCGTGGATGGCATTGGTTGCCTTTTTGGAGGGAAAAGGAGAGGGTGACTCGATAGTCCCCTGGTGTGTGGTAATTTGGATAAGGGGTGTGTAGCGGATGGACCCTAGGTTGGGTTGGGAATCATGTTGCATTATTTTTGTGATAATATGGAAATGGGCCAAGCCCAATATGACATGTGGATAGGTGTGTTTTGGGAACATACGTGGAAATGGGCCACGCCCGAGAATCGATGGTTTATTGAGAAATGGGCCAAGCCAGGTGTTTGAGCATGATTTGAATGTGGGCCAAGCCCGCATTGTGGTAATTGTTAAAATGATATATATATATTACTTGTTGCATTTGGTAAGTGGGATATTTTGTGGCTAGCATGTGGGTGGATTTCAGTGGTTAACTTACACATCGAGTCATTGTGACTCACCCAATTATTATCCATCATCGCAGTGAGTCGTGACTAGTGGACGGGTTGGAGTGGATACAAGGTGGCCCATGCGTGAGCGATTTTCATGCGAAGTTGACGTTTTGAATATTTTTATTTCAAGCATTTTAAGTACTTGGTTTATTTATTTGATGTAATAAGGGTCACTTTTGATTAAAGTACGCTATTTATAGTTGTTAAAGGTTATAACGTAGTTAGCAATATTTTTACAAAAGAGTTATATTATAGTAAATTATAATAATGTTTTAATTCATCCCAAGCATATATTACTTAATAATTTTAAATGGACATGACTTTACCAAGATAATAAACTTTCATGTTTTAAATTCTAAGTAAAGAAACATATTTTCACTAACATAACCAGATTCTGGTCGTAGTGAATAGGCCGGGTTCGGGGATGTTCTGATTTGTGGTATCGAGCCCGGTTCAAAACTCGGCTTTGAGGGTTTTGGGCCCAAAAACGTTTCAAAATGGGCTTTTCAAGAATATGGGTTTTTAGGAAATATTTTCGAGTTATTCGGCATGGCACTGTACCTTCAACCCGAGTCCACTGTAAGTATTTGGACTTTTGAAGTGCATTACTATTATGAAACTGCTATGGGCTTAGTTGGGCTCGTAGATTAGTGAACTAGGATCTATTGAACCTTAGGACTAGTCTACTCAAACATATGCATAAAACTTAAAGCTACTAAACAAACTCGTGATTAAGTCGAGTTAAGGTGTGGTAACCATTGTGCGCATGTCTCAGGAGTGGATCAGGAAGAGCTGGTACTTGCATGGCCCTAGTGACTCACCTCCTCTTCGCTGAATCCTACCGGTGCGTAGCTACGGTTCACCTTAACCAAGAGGACTTGTTCATAGGCTAAACCAAATATTAAAACCCGAAAGGATTTGCCTCACTGCTTTAAAGTCCTTAGTTTTAAAATTTCTAAAAATACCCCAGTAGGAAAATGACGAAATTACCCCTGGGTAGGGAAGGAAACTTGATTGCTCGAAAGAACTACTCTCGAAAACTTCATTGCATAAAATTGCTCGTGGATAAAATAGTGAAACAATAATTTCTAATGCATAAAACGTTTTAAACAGATTAATTGCGACAATAGAGATGAGTTCTAGGAGACGCAGTAGAGGTAGAATGGCAGCATCGGAACCGATAGGGTCTGGCCATGAGTCAGAAAGTGAAGTGCCGCCAGCAGTGGACGTAGAGGGGCAAGACCAGACAGGAGAAGATGACGCAGTATCGCGGGCCATGTTACGAATTTTAGAACGTGTAGCAGGAGCTAGTGGAACTCGAAAGTCGGTGTCGGAAAGGCTTAGATCGAATGGAGCCGAGATCTTTAGAGGAGTGTCTGGAGTAGCTCCGAACGTAGCGGAGTATTGGCTAGAAGCAGTCGAAAGAATCATGGACGATTTGGACTGCACCAACGAAGAAAAGCTGAAGGGTGCTGTTTCGTTGCTTCGCGACGAAGCTTATCGTTGGTGGCTCACTGTCAAGCAAAGTGTACCAGCAGATCGACAGGATTGGGACTTCTTTAAGGTTAAGTTTGAAGGAAAGTACGTAGGAGCCAGTTATTTGGACTCGCAAAGGAAAGCGTTTCTAAACCTAGTACAAGGAAGTAAGTCGATAGTGAGTCACGGCGGAATTCGTGCGACTTAGTCGGTATGCTAAGGAATCGTGGCCACTGATTATGAGAGGTGCGTCCGGTTTGAAGACGGATTGCGAGATGAACTTCGAATGGTGATTGCTCCGCAGAGGGAGAGAGACTTCGCGGTGCTAGTGGAGAAAGCTCGGATCGCTGAAGAGGTTAAGAAGACTATAAGAGAAAACCGAGAAAATAATAGGAGCGAGAATAAGAGAAATATTGGACCGTCAGTATCGCTTGGTAATGTCCAGAAAAGACCAAGGACCGAGAACCCTGTAAGTGTACTTGTACCAATGGATCGGAATCGTTCTTGTGTTCGATGTGGAAGACCTCACACAGGAGAGTGTTGGGGAAATAGTAAAGAATGCTTTCGGTGTGGATCTAAGGCACATTTAGTTAAGAATTGTCCTCAAGCGACGAGGGGTCGTGGTTCAAGTCATGGAAAGAATGGTTCTAGTCAGAGTCAACCAAGGATGTGATATTAGGTAAGCTCCTTTGCTTTGGTACATGCTTTAATTACTTGGTTTGATTACGATTTAGCCTTTTCTGTGTTGCTAAGAGAGGTGTTTCGAATTTTTTTTTTAGCATGAACTTAGAGATTGTGTAGGTAATGATAGCCTTAGTAAGATCAGAGTGCAGCTGCGTAAGCGTAAGGTGGTAAGATAGGTGGTATGGACGTTTGTTAGTAAAGTAATTTCGAGGACGAAATTATTTTTAAGGAGGGTAGAATTGTAACACCCTGGTTTAGGGGTTATGCGTTTGGAGC
This sequence comes from Gossypium sturtianum, assembly GCA_025698515.1. Lineage (NCBI taxonomy): Eukaryota > Viridiplantae > Streptophyta > Magnoliopsida > Malvales > Malvaceae > Gossypium > Gossypium sturtianum. The sequence goes on from CM046955.1 coordinate 90,767,086, forward strand.
ATAACTCGAGCATTTAGTAGGCTATGGTCATGTTGGGAGAATTTTTGGGGTTTGGAGAACCCTAGAAGGCAAAGAATGCCTTAGAAAATTTTTGGATTTTTAGTGTAAAAAGGGGAAGTGGGGTAGAAAGGCCTTAAAATAAAATTGTGGAGTTTAAGTCATAAGAAAGGCATTGGCAAAGTGGTGCCCGGCGCCACTTAGCGCCTGGAGGAGGGTGAGGGCGCTGGTTCGAGTGGTAGAAGCGGCATTTTGGTGTTTTATTTTATATGCGGTTATGGGGTTTGTGGAGGAAGGGTTTAAAAATTAAATGGTGTGGCTTATGGACATGAAAGGTGTGGGCGGAGTGGCTAAGGCGCTACTTGAGAAGGGGCTTTGTGCAGTCGCGGGTTCGAGGGGTGGAAGCAACATTTTGGCATGTTTTATTTTATGCGGATATGGATTTGTAGTATGAAGGCCTTAAAAATAAAATGGGTGGCTTTATAGCATAAAAAAAATCAGTGGCCGAGTGGCCGGCGCTGGGGAAAGGAGCAGACTTGGTCCCGTGTCGAGAGCCAAGGAAGTCGATTTAGGAGTTTAAATTTTTGATGCTTTTTGGCAGCAATTTTAGGAAGTGTTGGACGGCTAGAAGACTTTGATTTTGATAAGGATTATGTTTTTATTATTTTTTTTATTTATTATTTATTATTTAGATTAAGTGGAATTATTATTATTTATTTTTGTTAGATAATAATGGGATAATATGAGCATTTTTTTTATTGGAGGATGATATGAGTTTTTTTTAGGAGATAATCAAGGATATTATGAAGATTAAAAGAATTATTATTGGATTATTAGTGAAGTGTTTAAGTGGAATTAAATTAGTGAGGTGTTGGCCAAATTTTGGAGACTTCAAGGGGGGTTGGCCGAATGCTATAAATAGGGGAGGGTAGAGTGCTAGTTGTTCATCAAGTCTTTTGCCTCTCCCTCTTGGTGTGCCGATTTCTCCTTTGGCCTTGTAGCCAAGTATTTCTTTTATTTTCTTTTAGCCCCTTGATAGCCGAAATCCTTAGCCCTCCATCTCTCTTCTACTTTATCAAGTTTGAAGCCGAACTGGTGAGGTGTAGTGCTGTCGACATTCAGAGCTTGTAGCCAGCGCCAAGGAGTCTAAAGGAAGGTCTTGAATTGTTTGGACTCATCAAGGGGCAAGTCGACAAAAGTACAGAGGAGCCTTTGAGATTTAAGATCGTTTCGGTAAGTAGTTAAATTATAGTTGTTCGCTTGAGATTTTGTATTATGGTGTTTAACCAAAGGGTTCTAATTAAGTGATTACGATGGACGTGGGTTCGAGTACCAGTCAAGGTGGGCAAGGGAAAGTCCCCATCCCAAAGTTCAAGAAGAGATCCGTTTCATTGTTCGAGATTGGCCACTGTGGTGTGGGCCAACAAAGAAGAAACGTTAGCGTAAAGTCGTAGTTTCGCTAGACGATAGCGCCGAGGATCGAGAGTCTAGAACTCCTAGTGATAAGGTGTGTAACTAACCCACCTTGCTTCCGGGTTTTATGTGTTATATGTTTTACTAACAAGTGCAAGTAAGGAGTGTGCCATATATACCCCTAAAGGGTATGATGATGACCAGTTAGTAGCAAATTGGCTAATATGTGATGATTGATTTTTAATATGTAAGTATGCCTATGATTGTGAATAGCATGCACATGCATCATCCTCGCATTATATTATGTTACATGTGCATGGGTGGGTTATGAAAAGAAGGCGGGTGTACTTCGAGTACGTGGTTGATGTCGACTTTGTGCTACATCGTGGATTGGCGCCGATCGAGGTCGCGTTGTGGATCTTTGCGATTTAGTTCGGCGTGGTTACCTTGATTGATATGGGCTTTATGCCATATCGTGGCTTGATGGATTGCTGTGTGCTCCATCGTGGTTTGATGTTAGCTATACGCTACGTCGTGGATGGCATTGGTTGCCTTTTTGGAGGGAAAAGGAGAGGGTGACTCGATAGTCCCCTGGTGTGTGGTAGGCTGGATAAGGGGGTGTGTAGCGGATGGACCCTAGGTTGGGTTGGGAATCATGTTGCATTATTTTTGTGATAATATGGAAATGGGCCAAGCCCAATATGACATGTGGATAGGTGTGTTTTGGGAACATACGTGGAAATGGGCCACGCCCAGTAATCAGTGGTTTATTGAGAAATGGGCCAAGCCCAGTGTTTGAGCATGATTTGAATGTGGGCCAAGCCCAGATTGTGGTAATTGTTAAAATGATATATATATATTACTTGTTGCATTTGGTAAGTGGGATATTTTGTGGCTAGCATGTGGGTGGATTTCAGTGGTTAACTTACACACTGAGTCATTGTGACTCACCCAATTATTATCCATCATCGCAGGTGAGTCGTGACTAGTGGACGGGTTGGAGTGGATACAAGGTGGCCCATGCAGAAGCAGATTTTCATGCAGAAGTTGACGTTTTGAATATTTTTATTTCAAGCATTTTAAGTACTTGGTTTATTTATTTGATGTAATAAGGGTCACTTTTGATTAAAGTACGCTATTTATAGTTGTTAAAGGTTATAACGTAGTTAGCAATATTTTTACAAAAGAGTTATATTATAGTAAATTATAATAATGTTTTAATTCATCCCAAGCATATATTACTTAATAATTTTAAATGGACATGACTTTACCGAAGATAATAAACTTTCATGTTTTAAATTCTAAGTAAAGAAACATATTTTCACTAACATAACCAGATTCGGTCGTAGTGAATAGGCCGGGTTCGGGGATGTTACATTATTGAATCATTTTAAATGGACATGACTTTACCGAAGATAATAAACTTTCATGTTTTAAATTCTAAGTAAAGAAACATATTTTCACTAACATAACCAGATTCGGTCGTAGTGAATAGGCCGGGTTTGGGGATTTTACAGCCTGTGGCCATGAATCTAGTTCGGTGGCTCTGCCACAAATTTTGGCTTAATGCCTCTAGTTCGGTGACTATGTCACAATCTAGTTCGGTAGTGCACTACAATATTATTTAAAAGGCTAAATGCCTACGATTGGTGTGTTTGGTGGGGTGGGTTGACTTGATCCCCACAAGTGTGCTGGTTGGTACGGGGGTGTGTAGCGGATGGAAATTAGGCTTGGTTGGGAAATTCATTTTTCAAGCATTTTATATATGTTATTTCATTTTATATTGTTAAAATTTGTAATTGGGCTCAAGCCCAAATTAATGCCTTGATGGTCTGGCCCAATAATGGTGGTAAGTGAGTTACACACTGAGTTCTTTGTAACTCACCCCGTTTTATTATCCATCTCAGGTAATGGAAATTGATGTGGACTTGGGCCGGGGATGACATGGTGGAGGCCATACTACGAGCTTGGGTTTTATAAACTATGAACTTTATTTAAGTTACTTATTTTAATTACTATTTTGGGTATGTTGTAATAAGGCCTCTAATTATATTTTTATGGATTTTTATGTGTGGATGGATTTAATTTTATCTTAAGACTCTTAATATGGGCGTATGTTAAAATCTATAAAGTTTTCTAAAAAAAAAAAAATATTGTGTTTTATAACAATTTTGGACACCTAAATTACTTTTCAATTTCTTACAAATTCTTTTTAAACTACGTTAAGGTTTTGCATTACTGTTTTACTTAAATCATTAGAGAAATTTTGGATGTTCGTTCGGTGTGACAAACTAAATCTCGTCTTAACGCATAGACCTGGTTTGGGGCGTTACAGGCGTTATTTAACTTAACTTACTACTTTGGGTATAAAAATAATTTATTTCATCATTCACAATAAATCTATCCTTCTGCGCAACAGTCATTCATTTAATTATAACTCGAGTTAAAAAACTCGAAATTTAGATCTGTAAATTTTTCCTGAAACTAGACTCATATATATTTTCACCATAAAATTTGCATAATTTTTGGTTCAGCCAATTAGTACAGTTTATTCATTAAAGTATCCCCTATTTCACTATCCAATGGTTCTGACCACTCTTCACTAAAAATAAATTTTCTCATTGTAAAAGTTTTATATGTTGATCACACTTGTTTCTATTCAAATTAGACTCACTAAGGAATCTAGAAATATAAATTATAACTCATAATTATTTGTGTACAATTTTAAATGATTTTCTAAAGTCTAAACAGGGGACTTCAAATACCATTCTGAACCTGTCTCACTAAAATGCAAATATCACAGAATATAAAATTCTTTTGCTTACACTATTTCTTTCATATGAAACTAGAAAAAATAATATTTAATTATATATCTTATTCACTTTCTAATTCCATTTCTCCTATTTTTGGTGATTTTTCAAAAATCATGTCACTGCTGCTGTCCAAAAACTGTTTCATTGCAAATTTTTTCTTTTTCATAGTTTCTTTGTAGTAAATATCACTTAGGTATCCATACAAAATAATTCGATCCCTATACATGCCATAACTTAAAACATTTCAAAAGCATTTATATACCAAAGTAAAGGCTTGATAGTGTGATATGAGGCTCCGACGATCTCCAATCCAAGTAAGTTCAACACACTATAAAATAAAGGAAAGAAAAAGAACGAGTAAGCTAATAATAGCTTAGTAAGTTACATGTAAACAATAAGCACTCAATTAATAATTAACATTTTTACATATAACTAATCAATATCCTTCTTAGCAAATTCAATCACTTACACATGTACAATCTTACCAATTCACTTGCACATACATTTATATACTTAACCTTTATCACGTATGCTCATTCTTTCAATTATACTTGCATACACACTTCATCTCATATTCACTTTAATTCATTATTAATCCCGTTGAACACTCGAATATACACGGATACGTAGAGAATTAGCACATAAAGTGCCAATCGATATGTAGCCGAAGCTACCATCGATATGTAGCCGGCTACCATCGTAATGTAGCTATGTAGCTACCATCGAATTGTAGCCGGCTACCATCGTAATGTAGCCGAAGCTACCATCGATCAATAACACTTTGGAAATGTCCACGGGCCCGCTCACACAAGCCGTCAGTGTCCGCAACACATGCTAGATCACCCAAGCACCGGAACTCACTGTAACACTGTAACACTGGTCTCTAGTGATATATCACTTGTATCCACTTCTATTCCTAAGTTCAACCGGGAATTTACTCTTAACACTTATTTTAAACACTTTATCACTTGAATAATTCATGAACAATTTTCCATCCACATTCAACATTAATTCACATATCAAATATAATTCACAATTTATAAAAATATATTGCTATTATTTACACATAACTTACCTCGGATGCAAAACGACTATTTTAAAGTAAATTAGTCGATAGTCTTCTCTTTCCCGATCACTTTCACTATTCCTTCTTTCTTGATCTATATTAGCACAATTTAATACATTTTATCAACATTCCATTCAAATACAATTCATACACAATATTTTGGCAAACTTACATTCTTTTTTCATAACTTTTCAAAAATTACACTTTTGTCCTAAAGCTCGTAAAAATAAAATTCACTAAATTTCTTAAATTTCAAACCTCACTAAATCATATTTCATGCTCATAACAGCCTTCAATTTCACAAAATCACAACTTTATACACACTTTACTATCTTTCACCATTTAGTCCTTTTTCAACATTTTTATCGAAATTCATCTAGTAAAACTCGTAATTAGCACTTCAAACATTCATTATCTATCATCACTCATCAAATTACAACTATATCATGAATGGGTCAATTTTTAAACTTTAATTTCATTTAAGATAAATGGTAGAAACATGAAATTCAAGCTTCAATAAGCATAAAAATATGAAAACAATTAAAAACGGGGCAAGAAATCACTTACAATTGAGCTTAGAAAAATCAAAAACCCTAGCTATGGTGACATGGAATTTTCGGCAGCAAGGGGTCTAATTTGAAGAAGATGAACACTTGTTTTCATCTTATTTTGTCTTTTATTCAATTTTGACAAAAATACCCTTAACCCACTTACTTAAATATTTTTTTAGAATTACCCTTATGTGTCCATAACACTAATTTATGGTTTATTTGCCACATAAACACTTCCAATTTCATGCAATAATTCAATTAAATCCTTTAATCACTAATTAGACACTTTGCATTTTTCTCAATTTAGTCCTAAAAATTCAATTAGGCACTAAATCATTAGAATTTCCTATCCATATTTTCACACAATATTTCAATCAATCAGTAATTAATAAAAATTTATAAAATTAAACTATTTCACTTCGGATTTGTGGTTACGAAACCACTGTTTCGATTAGGCCCTATTTTGTGCTATCACAATTCTTCCCCCCTTTAAGGATTTTCGTCCCCGAAAATCCTTAAAGGGGGGGAGAATTGTGATAGCACAAAATAGGGCCTAATCGTCTTACCAGTGGATAAGTTGGGATACTATTTCCTCATAGCCGCCTCAGTTTCCCATGTTGCCTCTTCCACTCCATGTCGTTGCCATAACACTTTCACTAAAGCAATTTCTTTTTTTCTCAACTGTTTCACTTTTCGTGCTAAGATTTGAATCAGCTCTTCTTCGTATGTCATATCCGATCGAATTTCCACTTCAGTTGGTGAAATAACAATTAGATGGGTCCGATCGATATCGCCTCAAAATAGAAACATGAAACACATTATGAATTCTATCTAATTCTGATGGTAAAGACAAACGATAAGCCACTGGACCGATTCTTTCTATCACTTCATATGGGCCAATAAATCTTGGACTTAATTTACCTTTACGGCCAAATCTCAAAATTTTCTTCCATGGAGACACTTTCAAAAATATTTTATCACCCACTTGAAATTCAATCTCTTTTCTTTTCAAGTCCGCATACGACTTCATCGATCCGATGCGACTTTCAAACAATCACGGATTATCTTCACTTTTTCTTGATTTCTTTTACCAAATCAACTCCATGCAACCGATTTTCATTAAGTTCAGTCCAATATAATGGAGTTCGACACTTTCGTCCATACAACGCTTCATAAGGTGCCATTTTTATGCTCGATTGATAACTATTATTATATGCAAATTCCACCAAAGGTAGATATCTTTCCCAATTACCTTCAAATTCCAACACACAACATCTCAACATGTCTTCGAGTACTTAAATTACTCTTTCAGACTGTCCATCAGTTTGGGGATGGAATGTTGTACTAAAATTCAATTTAGTACCCAATGCCTCTTGTAACTTCTTCCAAAACCTTGAATTAAACCGTGGATCTCGATCAGATATAATAGACATAGGCACACCATGTAATCAGACTATTTCAGCAATATACAATTCGGCTAACTTTTCAAGTGAAAAATTCATTTGCACAGGAATGAAATGAGCCGACTTAGTCAATCGATCAACTATCACCCAAATTGAGTCTTTCTTTTTCGGTGACAATGGTAATCCCGACACAAAATCCATAGTAATTCTTTCCCATTTCCATTCCGATATAGTAATTGGCTGGAGTAATCCGGAAGGTACCTGATGTTCTGCTTTGACCTGTTGACATATCAGACATCTTGATACAAACTCAGAAATATCACGTTTCATACCTGGCCACCAGTACATCTTCTTCAAATCATTATACATTTTATTACTTCCCGGATGTACAGACATAATGCTACTGTGTGCCTCATGTAAAATCTTCTGTACAACCTCTGAATTCTTCGGTACACAAACTTTGCCTCTGAATAATAAACAACCATCAGTCCCAATCTGAAATTCTGAATCATTACCTGACTCACATTGTACCCGTTTATCCTGTAACTTCTCATCATTCTTCTGAGCTTCACATATTTGCTGTAGAAATGTCGGTTTAGCTCTCAATTCAGCTATGATTGAACCATCATCAGTCAGTGACAATTGGGTATTCATAGCTCGTAAAGAAAATAGAGATTTCCGACTCAAAGCATCAGCTACAACATTAACCTTACCCAGATGGTAATCAATAATCAAATCATAGTCCTTTATCAGTTCAAGCCACCTGCACTGTCTCAAATTCAAATCTTTCTGTGTCATCAAATATTTCAAGCTTTTATGATCAATATAAATATGACATTTCTCACCGTACAAGTAATGTCGCCATATCTTCAGCGCAAATACAATAGCAGCTAATTCAAGATCATGTACTGGGTAATTTCTTTCATGTGGTTTAAGTTGTCTTGATGCATAGGCTATGTAACATCCCCAAACCCGGCCCATTCGCTACGACCGAATCTGGTTATGTCACTGGGGAAAGTCGGATGAAAATCTTTATTAACTTAGCATAAAGCATGAAAGAATTCAATTTTTGAAAACCATGTTCATTTAAAGCAATATGCAAACTTTAGAAGTTACAAATTGTGTGAAAATACTTTATTAAACATACTTTTATAAATAGGGTACTGGAATTAAAACCATTTTCACATAGAAATCCAAATTAGATAAACCATGGTTAAAGTAATACCAAAATAATAAAATGGCCTTTATTACAACCCAATAATTCAAATAAAGTACTTATATCAAAACCAAGCATAAAATATTAAATCATCATCTTGGCATGGGCCACCTTGTCCTCTCCGATCCCGGTCCGACTTTATGCAATACGAAATGGTTAAAGGAAAAGGTGAGTCACCAAGACTCGATGTGCAACCCTTTTTCCCGGATTAGCAAAACATCATATGCAAACATAACATAATCATCATGCATCCAATTAATATGCACCCACTCCTAACCATCCATTCACCTTTTCTACCCCATGTGGTACCAAACCACTGGTGGTGCCAAACCACTGGTGACATATAGTCACAATGTGTTACCAAAACACTGGTGTCCCAAAGACACAATATCCGTCAATGTGGTGCCAAACCACTGGTGTCCCAAAGACACGTTTGTGCTACCAAAGCACTGGTGACCGAAGTCACAAATCCAATGATGGGGCCAACCCATCGTGTGATACCAAATCACTAGCAGACGATCCCATATCTCAAGTGGGGCCAACCCACGGTGGTGTTAACCACAGGGACGAGTCGCAATGAGGTGCCAAACCTCTCGTGTCCCAAAGACACAAATGTGGTACCAAACCACCTGGTGACCGTAGTCACAATAATCGAGTGATGGGGCCAACCCATCGTGTGATACCAAATCACTGGCGTCAATCCTCAATACCGCCTTGTGGGGCCAACCCACGTGGTGCGAAACCACGGGGACGACGACGAGGTGCCAAACCTCCGGAGGTGCTAAACCTCCGTGACCCAAAGTCACAAAGTTGTGTTACCAAAACATCGGTGCTCGTCACAAGACAAAATATCACCGCTTCTCCACTCATATCACCCATCATCATACCAACTCATGTATAGTATTCAAATCATGCAAACATGTTTAACGTTGCATCTCATAGCACATACATCATAAATCATGACATCATGTATCAATAATAAAAGTACTCATAATGAAACGGACTTACGAATCAGGTGCACATACCCCATAGGGTATCATATCACTCAACCATACTATTTCGGTTTTACCAATCAATCGGTTTATCAAACATATACAAAGCAAGAAGTGTGTTAGTTTACACACGATTACTAATGCGACTATCAAATCCCGTAGATCAAGATCTAACGCACTAGATCCCCATTCCTTAACACTTTTCGAGCACTAGCCACAACCCGAGATATGCGAGATCAAGCCTTCCCTACAATCGCCAAAACTAAACAACATAATCATGCTAATCAACCTTTAAGGGTATAATCGTAATTTTACCTACTAAGGGCATTTTCGTAATTTACCCACCAAGGGTATATCGGTAATTTCGTTACTGGAATGGCCTTTCTAAAGGCCCAGTGTCGCCCGAAGCGACCCAACTACCATTTCGGTCGAAATGGACTATTGGGCCTAAAGCCCAATTTTCGCCCCATTCGGGCCCACACGCTCGTGTGGCCCACCTAGCACAAATCTAGCCATGTATATAAGTTCCACCTAGTCTAGTTCACTATATACTACACAATCGCACAATTTACTCATAAGGGCCCACGGGCCCATTGGGCCCACTTCCCCATCACGCCCAAGCGACCCCAACCCACAAGAATACTCACGATGGCCTCAACTATCGCGGTCGAAGCCCCACACGTGCGCCGCACGCTCGTGTGGCTACTATTGCCGTGGACGCGCACTTCGGCATTTGCCGCTCTACAACTAGAGTAGAGAGAGTTACACACCGATAGGACTCGGTGTTAATCCGCACTCCGACCACTCCCGTGCCCAAACGCCCTCCAAGATGTGTTTACTCTCCTCCTAGGATGCTCCTTATATAGCTAGCACTTCACCCTCCTTCTTTGTATCTTTCCGATGTGGGATCCCTTCGTCAGTAGAGTTTAAATTCAACTGAAACTCTTCCAGTCCAGCATCAGCAAAATAAATACTCCCTTGCTTCTCATGAGATTCGAACCTGTGCTCCTTGCAACATAATCCACGCTGCTAGCCACTTGGCCACAAGCTCCTCTTGTGTCTTAAACCATGCGCAACTAAATATAAATCTATAGCCAAATTCGAGGTCCAAGTAAAAGGAAAACCAAAATGCAAAAGCCAAGACTTGAACCTTGGACCTCCTTCCTTCCCTTGTGGCGTCACCCCTTGTCTCTTAAGTGGCGTCACTTTGCCACTCCACCACACACTCCACTTGTGTCATTTTTCCCACATTTTATTCTTAAGGCCTACACGCCAACTTCCGAGTTTTTGCACCTAAAACCAAAATTTCCCCAAAGCTAATATTTGATCCCGGGACTTCATAGAAGCCCTCTAACCTTCCAAAATAACTTACCTAATAAGTCTAACTTGCATTTAAGCCGGTCTCTTGTTCTCCAAAAATTTAAACGCTACTACGCCTAAGGCCCATTGGGCTCAATTCTCCTAGGCCCAATTCCTTTTACCCTAAAAATCTAAATTTTCCAAAGCCTTCCCTTCTCATCACAACATTCTTAGAGCCTCTAAAACTCAACCAAGCACTCCCAAAACCTACTAACACTTGATTTATACCCCATATACTTTGAATTTCTAAACCGTGGTGTTACAATTCTACCCTCCTTAAAATAATTTCGTCCTCGAAATTACTTGTCTAAACTACTTGATCCAATTCTCTCCACTACGCTCAGCTGCGCACTCGATCTCCAAGAGCTAACATACTTTACGAGCAACAAAATAAATGACCACCAAAAGCGCCTCTACCACGCCCACGAGAAATGCGACCACGCCCCTAGAACTCATATCTAGCGTCGCGATTTAACTCGATTAAAAGTTTTATGCATTAGAAATTTTGTTCCCTTCGTTTAATCCACGAGCAAATTTTATGAATGTAAGTTTCGGAAGTCGTTCTTTCGAGCAATCAAAGTTTCGATTTCTAAAGTAATCCACTATTGCAATCATCCGATCACATCAATAACTCACAAGCAATAGTAAGGGGTACTTACCGTGGACTCCGGCCTGAGGTACAGTGCCATGCCGAATAACTGAAAAGTTTCTTAAAAACCCATATTGCAAAAACCCATTTTGAAAAGCTGTTTGAGCCCAAAACCTCAAAGCCGAGTTTTGAACCGGGCTCGATACTAAATCGTAACATCCCCAAACCCGGCCCATTCGCTCTGGCCAGAATACGGTTATGTCACTTTGGGAAAGTCGGATGAAAATCTTTATTAACTTAGCATAAAGCATGAAAGAATTCAATTTTTGAAAACCATGTTCATTTAAAGCAATATGCAAACTTTAGAAGTTACAAATTGTCCGAAAATACTTTATTAAACATACTTTTATAAATAGGTACTTTGGAATTAAAACCATTTTCACATAGAAATCCAAATTAGATAAACCATGGTTAAAGTAATACCAAAATAATAAAATGGCCTTTATTACAACCCAATAATTCAAATAAAGTACTTATATCAAAACCAAGCATAAAATATTAAATCATCATCTTTGGCATGGGCCACCTTGTCCTCTCCGATCCGGTCCGACTTTATGCAATACTTGAAATGGTTAAAGGAAAAGGTGAGTCACCAAGACTCGGTGTGCAACCCTTTTTCCCGGATTAGCAAAACATCATATGCAAACATAACATAATCATCATGCATCCAATTAATATGCACCCACTCCTAACCATCCATTCACCTTTTCTACCCCATGTGGTACCAAACCACTTTGGTGGTGCCAAACCACTGGTGACATATAGTCACAATGTGTTACCAAAACACTTTGGTGTCCCAAAGACACAATATCCGTCAATGTGGTGCCAAACCACTTTGGTGTCCCAAAGACACGTTTGTGCTACTAAAGCCTTTGGTGACCGAAGTCACAAATCCAATGATGGGGCCAACCCATCGTGTGATACCAAATCACTAGCGACGATCCCATATCTCAAGTGGGGCCAACCCACGGTGGTGTTAACCACGAGGGGGCAGTCGCAATGAGGTGCCAAACCTCCGGTGTCCCAAAGACACAAATGTGGTACCAAACCACCGGTGACCGTAGTCACAATAATCGAGTGATGGGGCCAACCCATCGTGTGATACCAAATCATTTGGCGTCAATCCTCAATACCGCCTTGTGGGGCCAACCCACGCGTGGTGCGAAACCACGGGGACGAGACATTTGAGGTGCCAAACCTCTGGTGACCCAAAGTCACAAAGTTGTGTTACCAAAACACTGGTGCTCGTCAAGACAAAATATCACCCCCTCCACTCATATCACCCATCATCATACCAACTCATGTATAGTATTCAAATCATGCAAACATGTTTAACGTTGCATCTCATAGCACATACATCATAAATCATGACATCATGTATCAATAATAAGTACTCATAATGAAACGGACTTACGAATCCGTGCACATACCCCATAGGGTATCATATCACTCAACCATACTATTTCGGTTTTACCAATCAATCGGTTTATCAAACATATACAAAGCAAGAAGTGTGTTAGTTTACACACACGATTACTAATGCGACTATCAAATCCCGTAGATCAAGATCTAACGCACTAGATCCCCCATTCCTTAACACTTTTCGAGCACTAGCCACAACCCGAGATATGCGAGATCAAGCCTTCCCCTACAATCGGCCAAAACTAAACAACATAATCATGCTAATCAACCTTTAAGGGTATAATCGTAATTTTACCTACTAAGGGCATTTTCGTAATTTACCCACCAAGGGTATATCGGTAATTTCGACACTGGAATGGCCTTTCTAAAGGCCAGTGTCGCCGAAGCGACCCAACTACCATTCTCGGTCGAAATGGACTATTGGGCCTAAAGCCCAATTTCGGCCCATTCGGGCCCACACGCTCGTGTGGCCCACCTAGCACAAATCTAGCCATGTATATAAGTTCCACCTAGTCTAGTTCACTATATACTACACAATCGCACAATTTACTCATAAGGGCCCACGGGCCCATTGGGCCCACGGCCCATCACGCCCAAGCGACCCCAACCCACAAGAATACTCACGATGGCCTCAACTATCGCGTCGAAGCCCACACGCGTGCGCTCGCGCGCTCGTGTGGCTACTATTGCCGTGGATCAAGCACCGGCATTTGCCGCTCTACAACTAGAGTAGAGAGAGTTACACACCGATAGGACTGCGGTGTTAATCCGCACTCCGACCACTCCCGTGCCCAAACCCTCCAAGATGTGTTTACTCTCCTCCTAGGATGCTCCTTATATAGCTAGCACTTCACCTTCCTTCTTTGTATCTTTCCGATGTGGGATCCGTCAAGTAGAGTTTAAATTCAACTGAAACTCTTCCAGTCCAGCATCGCAAAATAAATACTCCCTTGCTTCTCATGAGATTCGAACCTGTGCTCCCTTGCAACATAATCCACGCTGCTAGCCACTTGGCCACAAGCTCCTCTTGTGTCTTAAACCATGCGCAACTAAATATAAATCTATAGCCAAATTTCGAGGTCCAAGTAAAAGGAAAACCAAAATGCAAAAGCCAAGACTTGAACCTTGGACCTCCTTCCTTCCCTTGTGGCGTCACCCCTTGTCTCTTAAGTGGCGTCACTTTGCCACTCCACCACACACACTCCACTTGTGTCATTTTCCCCACATTTTATTCTTAAGGCCTACCGCCAACTTCCAGGTTTTTGCACCTAAAACCAAAATTTCCCCAAAGCTAATATTTGATCCCGGGACTTCATAGAAGCCCTCTAACCTTCCAAAATAACTTACCTAATAAGTCTAACTTGCATTTAAGCCGGTCTCTTGTTCTCCAAAAATTTAAACGCTACTACGCCTAAGGCCCATTGGGCTCAATTCTCCTAGGCCCAATTCCTTTTTACCCTAAAAATCTAAATTTTCCAAAGCCTTCCCTTCTCATCACAACATTCTTAGAGCCTCTAAAACTCAACCAAGCACTCCCAAAAACCTACTAACACTTGATTTATACCCCATACGCACAGCCCCTAAACCAGGGTGTTACAATTCTACCCTCCTTAAAATAATTTCGTCCTCGAAATTACTTGTCTAAACTAACAGTCCAATTCTCTCCACTACGCTATCGCTGCGCACTCTGATCTCCAAGAGCTAACATACTTTACGAGCAACAAAATAAACAGCCACCAAAACTGCCTCTACCACGTCCACGAGAAGTACGACCACGCCCCCTAGAACTCATATCTAGCGTCGCGATTTAATCTGATTAAAAGTTTTATGCATTAGAAATTTTGTTCCATCGTTTAATCCACGAGCAAATTTTATGAACAGTAAGTTTCGGAAGTCGTTCTTTCGAGCAATCAAAGTTTCGATTTCTAAAGTAATCCACTATTGCAATCATCCGATCACATCAATAACTCACAAGCAATAGTAAGGGGTACTTACCAGTGGACTTCGCCTGAGGTACAGTGCCATGCCGAATAACTCAAAAGTTTCTTAAAAACCCATATTGCAAAAACCCATTTTGAAAACTGTTTCGAGCCCAAAACCCTCAAAGCCGAGTTTTGAACCGGGCTCTGATACCAAACTGTAACATCCCCAAACCCGGCCCATTCGCTACGACCGAATCGGTTATGTCTTTGGGAAAGTCGGATGAAAATCTTTATTAACTTAGCATAAAGCATGAAAGAATTCAATTTTTGAAAACCATGTTCATTTAAAGCAATATGCAAACTTTAGAAGTTACAAATTGTCTGAAAATACTTTATTAAACATACTTTTATAAATAGGGTACTGGAATTAAAACCATTTTCACATAGAAATCCAAATTAGATAAACCATGGTTAAAGTAATACCAAAATAATAAAATGGCCTTTATTACAACCCAATAATTCAAATAAAGTACTTATATCAAAACCAAGCATAAAATATTAAATCATCATCTTTGGCATGGGCCACCTTGTCCTCTCCGATCCCGGTCGACTTTATGCAATACTTGAAATGGTTAAAGGAAAAAGGTGAGTCACCAAGACTCGGTGTGCAACCCTTTTTCCCGGATTAGCAAAACATCATATGCAAACATAACATAATCATCATGCATCCAATTAATATGCACCCACTCCTAACCATCCATTCACCTTTTCTACCCCATGTGGTACCAAACCACTTTGGTGGTGCTAAACCACCGGTGACATATAGTCACAATGTGTTACCAAAACACGGTGTCCCAAAGACACAATATCCGTCAATGTGGTGCCAAACCTGGTGTCCCAAAGACACGTTTGTGCTACCAAAAGCACTTGGTGACCGAAGTCACAAATCCAATGATGGGGCCAACCCATCGTGTGATACCAAATCACTAGCAGACGATCCCATATCTCAAGTGGGGCCAACCCACGGTGGTGTTAACCACGTGGACGCAGTCGCAATGAGGTGCCAAACCTCGGTGTCCCAAAGACACAAATGTGGTACCAAACCACCGTGACCGTAGTCACAATAATCGAGTGATGGGGCCAACCCATCGTGTGATACCAAATCACCTTTGGCGTCAATCCTCAATACCGCCTTGTGGGGCCAACCCATCGTGGTGCGAAACCACGGGACGAGACGAGAGGTGCCAAACCTCACGTGACCCAAAGTCACAAAGTTGTGTTACTAAAACATTTGGTGCTCGTCGGCACAAAATATCACCGCCCCTCCACTCATATCACCCATCATCATACCAACTCATGTATAGTATTCAAATCATGCAAACATGTTTAACGTTGCATCTCATAGCACATACATCATAAATCATGACATCATGTATCAATAACAAGTACTCATAATGAAACGGACTTACGAATCCGTGCACATACCCCATAGGGTATCATATCACTCAACCATACTA
Source organism: Gossypium sturtianum (assembly GCA_025698515.1). Classification (NCBI taxonomy): domain Eukaryota; kingdom Viridiplantae; phylum Streptophyta; class Magnoliopsida; order Malvales; family Malvaceae; genus Gossypium; species Gossypium sturtianum. The sequence continues at coordinate 90,783,406 of CM046955.1, forward strand.
TTTCGGTTTTACCAATCAATCGATTTATCAAACATATACAAAGCAAGAAGTGTGTTAGTTTACACACACGATTACTAATGCGACTATCAAATCCCGTAGATCAAGATCTAACGCACTAGATCCCCCATTCCTTAACACTTTTCGAGCACTAGCCACAACCCGAGATATGCGAGATCAAGCCTTCCCCTACAATCGGCCAAAACTAAACAACATAATCATGCTAATCAACCTTTAAGGGTATAATCGTAATTTTACCTACTAAGGGCATTTTCGTAATTTACCCACCAAGGGTATATCGGTAATTTCGTACCTGGAATGGCCTTTCTAAAGGCCCGATGTCGCCCGAAGCGACCCAACTACCATTTCTCGGTCGAAATGGACTATTGGGCCTAAAGCCCAATTTCGCCCATTCGGGCCCACACGCTCGTGTGGCCCACCTAGCACAAATCTAGCCATGTATATAAGTTCCACCTAGTCTAGTTCACTATATACTACACAATCGCACAATTTACTCATAAGGGCCCACGGGCCCATTGGGCCCACTTCGCCCATCACGGCCCAAGCGATTTCAACCCACAAGAATACTACGATGGCCTCAACTATCGCGTCGAAGCCCCACACGCGCGCTTCCGCGCGCTCGTGTGGCTACTATTGCCGTGGACCAAGCACTTCGGCATTTGCCGCTCTACAACTAGAGTAGAGAGAGTTACACACCGATAGGACTCGGTGTTAATCCGCACTCCGACCACTCCCGTGCCCAAACGCCTCCAAGATGTGTTTACTCTCCTCCTAGGATGCTCCTTATATAGCTAGCACTTCACCTTCCTTCTTTGTATCTTTCCGATGTGGGATCCCCGTCAAGAGAGTTTAAATTCAACTGAAACTCTTCCATCTGCATCACATAAAATAAATACTCCCTTGCTTCTCATGAGATTCGAACCTGTGCTCCCTTGCAACATAATCCACGCTGCTAGCCACTTGGCCACAAGCTCCTCTTGTGTCTTAAACCATGCGCAACTAAATATAAATCTATAGCCAAATTTCGAGGTCCAAGTAAAAGGAAAACCAAAATGCAAAAGCCAAGACTTGAACCTTGGACCTCCTTCCTTCCCTTGTGGCGTCACCCCTTGTCTCTTAAGTGGCGTCACTTTGCCACTCCACCACACACTCCACTTGTGTCATTTTTCCCACATTTTATATTCTAAGGCCTACCGCCAACTTCCGTGGTTTTTTGCACCTAAAACCAAAATTTCCCCAAAGCTAATATTTGATCCGGGACTTCATAGAAGCCCTCTAACCTTCCAAAATAACTTACCTAATAAGTCTAACTTGCATTTAAGCCGGTCTCTTGTTCTCCAAAAATTTAAACGCTACTACGCCTAAGGCCCATTGGGCTCAATTCTCCTAGGCCCAATTCCTTTTTACCCTAAAAATCTAAATTTTCCAAAGCCTTCCCTTCTCATCACAACATTCTTAGAGCCTCTAAAACTCAACCAAGCACTCCCAAAAACCTACTAACACTTGATTTATACCCCATACGCACAGCCCCTAAACCAGGGTGTTACAGGCTATTACTTTACCTTCTTGCATTAAGATACAACCTAAACCATTTAATGAGGCATCACTATAAATAACAAATTCCTTACCCGGTTCAGGCTGCACTAATACAGGTGCTTTCGTTAGTAAATCTTTCAATCGGTTGAAACTCTGCTAACATTCATCAGTCCACTCAAACTTTACATCTTTCTGCAATAATCGAGTCATTGGAGAAGCTATCATAGAGAATCCCTGTACAAATCTCTGATAATAACCAGCTAAACCTAAGAAACTTCTAACTTCAGATGCATTCTTCGGTGAACTCCAATTGACAATAGCTGAGATTTTACTTGGATCTACCCTGATGCCTTCGGCACATACAATATGTCCAAGAAAACCCACTTCTTGAAGCCAAAATTCACATTTACTGAATTTAGCATATAATTGCTTCTCACGCAGAATTTGCAACACAATTCTCAAATGTTCTGCGTGTTCTTCTTCATCTCGAGAATAAACCAAAATATCATCAATGAATACTACCACAAATCTATCTAAGTACGGTCTGAATATCCGGTTCCATGAATACTGCAGGTGCATTAGTTAACCCAAACAGCATAACCAGAAACTCATAATGCCCGTACCTAGTCCTGAAAGTAGTCTTTGGCACATCTGACTCTTTAACCCTCAATTGATAATATCCGGATCTCAAATCAATTTTGGAAAACACGGTGGATTCCTTTAACTGATCAAACAAATCATCTATTCGAGGCAATGGATACTTATTTTTCACTATCACTTTGTTAAGTTGACGATAATCAATACATACTCTCAATGTCCCATCCTTTTTCTTCATAAATAGCACGGGAGCACCCCACAGGGAGTAACTTGGTCTTACAAATCCTTTATCATCGGCTCTTGTAATTGCACTTTTAATTCTTTCGATTCGGTTGGTGCCATTCTCAGAGGAGCAATCGATATTGAGCGCGACTGGGCATTACTTCAATACCAAATTCCACTTCTCTAACCGGAGGCAAACCTGGCAACTCTTCTGGAAACACATCTAAATATTCACTTACCACCGGCACTGATTCGATCTTTATTTCAGACACTTTTGTATTCAACATATAAGCAAGATATGCTTCACAACCACTTTTTTAACATTTCTGAGCAGACATGGAAGAAATTAAAATTGGCATCACATTTGACTTATCTGTTTTAACCCGAAGAACTTCACCGCTACTACACCTCAACTCAAGAATTTTCTGACAACAATCTATCTTGGCCTTATGTAATGTCAACCAATCCATTCCCAAAATAACATCAAACTCATCAAATGGCAACAACATCAAGTTGGCAGGGAAACAATGACTTTGTATCATCAAAGGACAATTTTTACATATTTTATCAACTATCACATGCTTGTCTAAAGGATTCAACACTTTAACCACATACTCAGTCGATTCAACACACAAATTCTTATCAGACACTAAATTCATGCATACATACGAATGAGTAGAACCAGGATCAATCAATGCAAGAACATTAGTGTCGTAAAGAGAAAATATACCAATGATCACATCAGGGGAAGATGCTTCTTCTCTAGCTCGGATGGCATAAGCTCTCACTGGAGCTCTCGCTTCGGATCTTACGGTGGTGTCTTTTGTTACACCTTTACCACTAGTTCCAGTCCCCACATTTCTTGGTGGTCTTCCTCTAGTAGTCACACTGCTCGATTTCACATTCTGAAACTTTTCTATCTCTTCTCTTCCTGGACAATCTTTCACAAAATGATCTTGAGATCCACACTTAAAACATGCTCGGCTGATTAAATAACATTCTCCCAAATGTCGTTTTCCACAATGTTGACATTTCGGTCTGATAGGTTTAACACTACCTACACTTGCCATAGAGGTCGCTTGAGCTTTAGAACTTGAATTTTGTCTTCCTCGATCTCTTTGAAAATTCAAACTAGAAACATTCGATCGAGTATTCATTTCTCTAGACTTCTTTGCTTGAGAATGAAATGACTTGCCCATTGATCTTTTTCTTGCATCTCTTACTTCACTTTCCACCTTTCTTTTCTCTTTGCTCAATTCTTTAGCCTTGATAGCTTTTTCAACTAGTACCACTAACTCTTTAGTTTCAAGAATTCCCACTAACAATCGGATATCCTCGTTCAATCCATATTCAAACCTCTTGCACAATGTAGCTTCATTAGATACACACTCTTGGGCATACTTGCTTAATTTGACAAATTCTCGTATCCATCTTCAAACCTCTTGCACAATGTAGCTTCATTAGATACACACTCTTGGGCATACTTGCTTAATTTGACAAATTCTCGTTCATATTCGGCTACCGTCATGCACCCTTGTTTCAATTCAAGAAACTCTTTTCTCTTTTGATCAATGAAACGCTAACTTATGTACTTCTTCTAGAATTCCTCTTGAAAGAAATCCCATGTAACTTTCTCTTTAGGCACCACTGACACTAAAGTTTTCCACCAATTATAAGTCGAATCCCTCAACAATGAGATAGCACATTTGAGACTTTCTTTTGGAGTACAAGATAATTCATCCAACACTCTGATGGTATTTTCAAGCCAGAACTCTGCTCTTTCAGGATCATCATTTGCATTAGCTCGGAACTCTTCAGCTCCATACTTTCGAATTTTGTCCACTGGAGGCTTTGACAATCTTAACACTTTAGTTTGTTGAGGAGCTATGGGAACAGCTTGAGGAATAGGAGGGGGCGGAAGAGGTTGAGCATTAGGATTAGTTCTAACAAACTCGGTATACCAATTGCTCATCATATAGAGAAAGGCTTTCCGAGCCTCATCTCCTTGACCTTGAGTCTCGAGTTGATTTTCATCTGGTGCCGTCCCTTGCGCGGGAGCAGGCACATTACTTTGAGCATCATCAGCTGTAGCTCCATTAGGATCCATTACCATATAAAAGAAAACATTTTAAGATGTCAGGAGTCGTCACACTATCATTATTCAATTATGGCATGTATAGGTAGTCTATTACACTCGCTACGTTTGTCCAAAAATTGACTAAATCGTAGCTCTGATACCATTAAATGTAACATCACTCACTCGAGACCGTTTCCAGAGTCGAGCACGAGGCGTTATTTAACTTATCTTACTACTTTGGGTATAAAAATAATTTATTTCATCATTCACAATAAATTTGTCCTTCTGCGCAACAGTCATTAATTTAATTATAACTCGAGTTACGAAACTCGAAATTTAGATCCGTAAAATTTTCCTGAAACAAGACTCATATATCTCCTCACCATAAAATTTTAATAATTTTTGATTCAGCCAATTAGTACAGTTTATTCATTAAAGTCTCCCCTGTTTCACTGTCCAATGGTTCTGACCACTCTTTACTAAAAATAAATTTTGTCATTGTACAATTTTTATATGTTGATCCCTCTTGTTTCCATTAAAAGTATACTCACTAAGGAATCTAGAAATATAAATTATAACTCATAATTATTTTTTTACAATTTTAAATTATTTTATAAAGTCTAAACAGGGGACTTCAAATACCATTCTGACCCTGTCTCACTAAAATGCAAATATCATAGAATATAAAATTCTTTTGCTTACACTGTTTCTTTCATATGAAACTAGACACAATAAGATTTAATTATATATCTTATTAACTTTCTAATTCCATATATCCTATTTTTGGTGATTTTTCAAAAATCATGTCACTGCTGCTGTCCAAAAACTGTTTCATTGCAAATTTTTACTTTTTCATACTTTCTTTGTAGTAAATATCACTTAGGTATCCATACAAAATAATTCAATCCCTATACATGCCATAACTTAAAATATTTCAAAAGCATTTATATACCAAAGTAAAGGCTTGATAGTGTGATACGAGGCTCTGACGATCTCCAATCCAAGTAAGTTCAACACACTATAAAACAAAGGAAAGAAAAAGAACGAGTAAGCTACTAATAGCTTAGTAAGTTACATGTAAACAATAAGCACTCAATTAATAATTAACATTTTTACATATAACTAATCAATATCCTTCTTAGCAAATTTAATCACTTACACATGTACAATCTTACCAATTCACTTGCACATGCATTTATATACTTAACCTTTATCACGTATGCTCATTCTTTCAATTATACCTGCATACACACTTCATCTCATATTCACTTTAATTCATTATTAATCCCGTTGAACACTCAGAATATACACGGATACATAGAGAATTAGCACATAAGTGCCACACTGATATGTAGCCGAAGCTACCACGATATGTAGCCGAAGCTACCACTGTAATGTAGCCGAAGCTACCACTGATCAATAACACTGGAAATGTCCACGGGCCTGCTCACACAAGCTGTCAGTGTACGCAACACATGCTAGATCACCCAAAGACGGAACTCAACGTAACATCTTTGTAACACTGGTCTCTAGTGATATATCACTTGTATCCACTTCTATTCCTATGTTTAACCGGGAATTTACTCTTAACACTTATTTTAAACACTTTATCACTTGAATAATTCATAACAATTTTCCTTCCACATTCAATATTAATTCAAATATCAAATATAATTCACAATTTATAAAAATATATTGCTATTATTTACACATAACTTACCTCGGATGCAAAACGACTATTTTCGTAAATTAGTCGATAGTCTTCTCTTTTCCCCGATCACTTTCACTATTCCTTCTTTCTTGATCTATATTAGCACAATTTAATACATTTTATCAACATTCCATTCAAATACAATTCATACACAATATTTTGGCAAACTTACATTCTTTTTTCATAACTTTTCAAAAATTACACTTTTGTCCTAAAGCTCGTAAAAATAAAATTCACTAAATTTCTTAAATTTCAAACCTCACTAAATCATATTTCATGCTCATAAGAGCCCTCAATTTCACAAAATCACAACTTTATGCACACTTTACTGTCTTTCACCATTTAGTCCTTTTTCAACATTTTTATCAAAATTCATCTAGTAAAACTCGTAATTAGCACTTCAAACATTCATTATCTATAATCACTCATCAAATTACAACTATATCATGAATGGGTCAATTTTTAAACTTTAATTTTATTTAAGATAAATGGCAAAAACATGAAATTCAACCTTCAATAAGCATACAAATACGAAAACAATTAAAAACGGGGCAAGAAATCACTTACAATTGAGCTTAGAAAAATCAAAAACCCTAGCTATGGTGACATGGAATTTTCGGCAGCACGGGGTCTAATTTGAAGAAGATGAACACTTGTTTTCATCTTATTTTGTCTTTTATTCAATTTTGACAAAAATACCCTTAACCCACTTACTTAAATATTTTTCTAGAATTACCCTTCTGTGTCCATAACACTAATTTGTGGTCTATTTGCCACTTAAACACTTCCAATTTCATGCAATAATTCAATTAAATCCTTTAATCACTAATTAGACACACTTTGCATTTTTCTTAACTTAGTCCTAAAAATTCAATTAGGCACTAAATCATTAAAATTTACTATCCATATTTTCACACAATATTTCAATCAATCAGTAATTAATAAAAATTTATAAAATTAAACTATTTCACTTCGGGTTTGTAGTTACGAAACCGCTGTTCTGATTAGGCCCTATTTCGGGCTATCACATTGAGGAAGATCAAGAAATACCAATCTTGCTAGGTAGACCTTTTCTGGCCACCTCAATGTCCACTATTGATTTAGAAAAAAAAGAATTAACCATGAAAATCAATGGTGAGACCGAAACTTTTAAGTGTGGTCACTAACAAGCGAGGAAGGTAGGAGGAAGTCAAGGGAGCATTGCAATAAATTATCTATTTCTAATAATCCCGAGTCAAGAAACGTACTTTATTTAATCGGTGCAGGTAAAAAAAAATAGGTTCAAGGAAAGAGATAAGCGGACAAAGGTGGAGTGGCACGATTGGAGATAGACTAATACAGACAGAACCAGAAAATTGTCCTTTTGTGAATTAATGATGCTGTCAAATGAATCTGGCAGTAAAACTTGAATTATTTAAATTACTATTTTAAATTTTTCTAAATTATTGTATATTTAGCTAACTGATTAGTCTAGATTTTAATTTTTAATAAATTTATATTTTATAGAAATCGTAAAACTTTAGAAATTGGAATTTTGGGTGAAAACAGAGCTAGTTTTACAACACAGTATGTAATAGTCCGGTTTAGGCCCTAGTCGAAATAGTGGTTTCGGGACCACAAATCCGAGTCAAAAAAATATTTTAATATTATTTTATGTGTCTTCTGTATGTGATTAAGCATGTGTTAAAGTTCAGTGAATTAATTTGTCTATTTTTAATAAATTTATATTTTATAGAAATCGTAAAACTTTAGAAATTGGAATTTTGGGTGAAAACAGAGCTAGTTTTACAACACAGTATGTAATAGTCCGGTTTAGGCCCTAGTCGAAATAGTGGTTTCGGGACCACAAATCCGAGTCAAAAAAATATTTTAATATTATTTTCTGTGTCTTCTGTATGTGATTAAGCATGTGTTAAAGTTCAGTGAATTAATTTGTCTATTTGTGTGCTTAATTTGAGAAAAGGATTAAATCGCGTAAAATGAAAAAATGGTTAATAAATGTGTAAGTGTAAATTTGCTAATGTCTTTATAATGTGAAGTCCTTAATAGGAAATTAGCCCACTAATAAAGAAAGTGGACGGCAATGGTCAAGAATGACCTTATATTATATGTTATATATATATATTGTATTAAAGGTTAATTTTGTAAATTGGAAATTACATGTTAATTAATATAACAAAAGGCTAAAATAAGCCATTAAGTTAGTGTTCATCTTAGCCAAATCTTGCAAGAAAAAGAAAAGAAAATAAGGTTTTAAAGCTAGCTATATTCGGCCATTGTCCAAGCTTAATTCAAGGTAAGTTTTTGTTCGGTTTTTGATAATTTCTATGTTTTTGTAATCGTTGCTTCGTGCTCTTCAAAACCCATGCTCCACGTTTATGAATTGATAAAAGTTTTGAAATGTGCCATTGATGAACACATGAATTTTGTGATGTTTGAAGATGAATTATGAAAGATATGTGATAGATTAGTATAGTTTTTCTTTGAATTTTTGATGAATTTGAGTAATTTGGACTTAATTGAGAAAATAATATTTTGAGGGACTAAATTGTGAAATAAATGAAATGTAAGGACTTGTATGATTATAGTGAACATTCGGCTAAGCATGGGTATAAGCAAATTATGTGTATTTTGTGATTTTGTGAAATAGGGACTAAAATGTCAAAATGTGAAAATATGGGGGCTAATTTCTAAATTTCCCTAAATATGTTTTTTTGGATTGAATTGAATGAATTAGTGAATAAATGAGTTAAATTTTAATATGTATAGATCAAGAACCAAAGAAAACAGACTTAGATCGTGGGAAATCGAAAGTAATTGAGTAGCCGAGTTCGTTTCTGTTTATCCGAATCTGAGGTAAGTCTATATACATATAAAAGTATTTATATTGATATATGTATGTTTATATGAAAATATATAATGAAGAATGTATATGAGATGATGAGTACACAAAATCCGAGATAGTATTGACATGATGTCAACATCCGAAAAAGTCCCGTACGAACCTAGGAATAGATAGGATTACATATATCATGACATAGGTTTCCGATATGTGATATCGTGTAAGACCACGTCTGGGATGTTGGCATCGATTTGAGATTTTACGTGTAAGACCACGTCTGGGACGTTGGCATCGATTTGAAATTTTACGTGTAAGACCATGTCTAGAACATTGGCATCGTATTGATTCGTGTAAGACCTTGTCTGGGATAGTAGAATCGATATCTGGTTACATGTAAGACTACGTCTGGGACGTTGGCATTGTACGACTATTCCGAGCATTTTGAGTATCCTATCTGATTCTGAACGGTTCAACGGGCAAGTCTGAGAAATGAAAGATTACGTGCAATGTATAAACAAGTCAGGTACGATTGAATTGTACACTAAGTAAGTGTATGAAAGGTAAGTATATGTATGATCTTATCAAGGTGAATATGTGTATAGATTTGATGAGAAAATATGTTATATGTGTTTGAATGTGTAATGAGCAAAAGTGATATTTTGAGATATGAAATGTTGGTAAGCAATGGCAAACTAAATGATCCAAAGAGATATCTATGTGTTTGAAATGAAGATATGTTGATTAATTGGATTTGCTATGCATATAAATATGCTTACATGTTAAGTTTATTTGTGTATGGCTTACTAAGCTTTTGAAAGCTTACTTTGTGTGTGTTTGCTCTGTTTTATAGATCGTCAAAGCTATTGAGAGCTCGGGGATCGTCGAGGATCGTCATCACACTACTCAATCCTAATTTTTGGTACCTTTTGAAAGTGTATATACTAAGTATGGCATGTATAGGCTAGTCACTTTGAATTATGTTTGAGAGATGTACTTATAGCCATGTGTTATGGAAATGGTTGTGATGTGTATGATTAGTTATGTATTGTTATGCTTAGTTTTGGTATGGTTTAATAGAAAATGAAATGGTCATATGATTGGTAAGCTTTTGATGCATAGTTAGCATATTATTGATGGTAAGTTTTTGATGGATTATACTTTGAAATGCTTGTGATTATATTGAGTTAAATGGTTCCTAAGTAGGAGTGCTTTGTGATGTTTATAAATGGGAAGAAATGATGCACAATTTGATATGTTTTGGTTGCCATTGATGTATGGAAAAATGCGTGTATGTGCTTGTAGGGATGACCCTCTGTGTGGGTGGAATTTTGGCCTTGCAAATGGCCTATATTTGCCCACACGGTTGAGCATACGGGCGTATGGCTCGACCGTGTCTCTCGTGGTTGAAATTTCATAACAAGTCAGACTCGACCACGGGCTAGACACACGGGCGTGTGACTGGCCGTATGGTGCAAGTCAGTAGCGACCACGGGTGAGGCATACGGGCGTGTCCACGGCTGTGTGGACAAGTCAGTATGTAAGCCCTATTTTGACACGGCTTAGACACACGGGCGTGTCTGAGGCCGTGGGAGGCACACGGCCTACCCACACGGGCGTGTGACCTCTGTAACTTAGAAAAATCTTTAAATTTCTGAGAATTTTCGTATGTATTTGGTTTAGTCCTGGCCCTATTGTAAAGTATTATTAAGGTCTCGTAGACCTATTTAAGGGACACTTTGATGTGATTTGTTAAATTATGTTATGAAATGTCTGTAAAAGTTTTTGAATGTCCGGTAATGCCTCTTAACCCTAAATTGGCGATGGTTACGGGTTAGGAGTACTACATTTGAGTGGTATCAGAGCCAGGTTTACTCGATTCTCAGACTACGTAGCATGTGAGAGCCTAGTTGTACATGCCATATATACAAACTGTGATAGTGTGATGAATCTTGACGTGTAAAATGTGTTTTCGTATAGTAATGGATCCTGAAAGAGCCGTAGTTGATGATGTAGAAAGCAATGCACCTGCTCCCGCTAAAGGGACTGCGCCATCTGATTCGAGACTGGCTACTAGCAGTCAAGAAGGAGAGGCTAAACAAGCCTTCTTCCAAATGATGAACGAGTGGTTCACTCAATACGTAAGGACTAATCCGGCTGTTTCACAACCTCCGCCCCCGTCTAATCCTCCTCAGACTTCAGTTGTGCCTCCAGTTATGAATCTAAATCTGTTGAATAAACCTCCGGTTGACAAAATCCGTAAGTATGGGGCCAAAGAATTCAGGGCCACTAGTGATGACGATGCCGAGAAAGCTGAGTTTTGGCTTGAGAACACAAATCGAGTATTTGATGAAATGTCGTTGACTCCTGAAGAATGCATAAAATGTATTATTTCTTTGCTTCGAGATACAGCTTATCAATGGTGGAAGACCTTGATTTCCGTTGTTTTGAAAGAACGGGTCACATGGGATTTCTTTCAGTCTGAGTTCAGAAAGAAATACATCAGTCAGAGATTTATTGATCAGAAACGAAAAGAGTTTTTAGAACTGAAATAGGGTCGCATGTCTGTTACCGAGTATGAAAGAGAGTTCGTGAGATTAAGTCAGTATGCTCGGGAATGTGTATCAACCGAGGTAATAATGTGCAAAATATTTGAAGATGGCTTGAATGAAGATATTCGTTTGCTAGTGGGAATTCTGGAAATAAAAGAATCCGTTGTGCCTGTTGATCGAGCGTGCAAAGCTGAGGCACTCGGGAAAGACAAAAGAAAAGTTGAGTTTGAAGTCAGAGATGCGAGGAAGAGATTTTTGAGAAAATCATTTCAGTCTACTTCAAAGAAATTTAGAGATGAGCATAGCCGTTCCAGAACTAATGTGGGACATTTGAATCCGAGAGATCGAGCTAGATTACAGTCGAATTCAAAAGCTCCAGCTACATCGATAGCTAGTATGGGAAACGTCTGATCCGAACGACCTGAATGTAAGCACTGTGGTAAAAGACATCCAGGTAGTTGTAGATTGAATGGTCGAGCTTGTTTCAGATGTGGATCGTTAGATCATTTCATCCGAGATTTCCCAGAGTCTGTTGAGTAAGAGATAGTTCAGAATCTGAGATCTGATAATGTTTCAACGAGAGGTAAACCTTCCCGAAATGCAAGAAATGTCAGTGGTAGCCAGAGAGCTGTTAAAGACTCAGTTGTGAGATCTGAAGCTAGAGCACCTGCCAGAGCATATGCCATCCGAGCTCGTGAGGAAGCTTCATCTCCGAATGTTATAACAGGTACATTTACTCTTTATGATACTTCTGTGATTGCATTGATAGACCCAGGTTCTACACATTCGTATATATGCATGAACTTAGTATCCAGTAAGACTTTGCCTGTAGAGTCTACTGAATTTTTTATTAGAGTATCGAACCCCTCAGGTAAAAGTGTCCTGGTTGATAAAGTATGCAAGAACTGTCCGTTGATGTTTCGAGATGTTTTTTTTCCGGCTGATCTGATGCTATTACCTTTTGATGAGTTCGATATAATTTTGGGTATAGACTGGTTAACGTTGCATGATGCTGTTGTTAATTGCAAAAGAAAGACCATTGATTTGAGATGTCAGAATGATGAAATAGTTCGGATTGAGTCTAATGATATGAATGGACTACCAGCTGTGATATCTGTGTTAAAAGCTTAGAGTTATGTGAAAAAGCGATATGAAGCTTATTTTGCTTATGTAATTGACTCAAAAGTGACTGAAAAGTAAGTTGAATCAGTGGCAATGGTTTGTGAATTCCCTGATGTATTTCCTGAAGAATTGTCGGGATTACCTCCGATATGTGAAGTTGAATTTGGTATTGAATTGTTATCGGGAACAACTCCTATTTCGATAGCTCCGTATAGAATGGCACCAACAGAGTTGAAAGAGTTAAAGTCACAGTTGCAAGAGTTGACTGACAGAGGGTTTGCAAGACCGAGTTCCTCAACTTGGGGTGCTCCTGTTCTATTTGTGAAAAAGAAAAATGGCATTGATCATCGTCAGTTGAACAAGGTGACTATAAAGAACAAATATCCTCTGCCCAGAATTGATTATTTATTTGATCAGCTTAAAGGAGCCACTGTGTTTTCAAAGACAGATTTGAGATCGGGATACTACCAGTTGCGAGTAAAAGATTCAAATATTCCAAAGACTACTTTCAGAACGAGGTACGGGCATTATGATTTTTTAGTTATGCCTTTTGGACTAACCAATGCTCTTGCTGTTTTTATGGATCTGATGAACATAATTTTCAGACCGTATTTAGATCAAATTGTTGTTGTATTCATTGACGACATCTTGATTTATTCACGTGATGAGATTGAGCATGCTGAGCATCTGAGAATTGTTTTGCAAAGTTTAGTAAATGTGAATTTTGGTTGCGAGAAGTTGGTTTTCTGGGACATATTGTATCAGCCTTTGGAATTCGAGTAGATCCGAGTAAGATTTCTACTATTCTAGAATGGAAACCTCCGAAGAATGTGTCTGAAATTCATAGTTTTCTGGGACTTGCTGGTTATTATCGACGGTTTGTAAAAAGATTTTCGATGATAGCTACTCCATTGACTAGATTGCTTCAGAAAGATGTGAGATTTGAATGGTCCGATAAATGTCAGAAAAGCTTTGATCAGTTGAAAACTTTGTTGACTGAAGCTCCAGTTTTGGTACAACCAGAATCGGGTAAAGAATTCGTAATTTACAGTGATGCTTCATTGAATGGTCTGGGATGTGTTCTGATACAGGAAGGCAAAGTTATAGCTTATGCCTCGAGACAACTTAAGCCACATGAAAAGAACTATCCGACTAGCTGCAATTGTGTTTGCATTAAAGATCTGGCAACATTATCTTTTTGGTGAGAAATGCCACGTGTTTTCAGATCATAAAATTTTGAAGTACCTAATGACTCAGAAAGACTTGAATCTGCGATAGAGAAGATGGTTAGAGCTGCTGAAAGATTACGAGCTTGTGATAGACTACCATTTGGGTAAGGGAAATGTTCTTGCTGATGCTTTGAGCCGAAAATCACTGTTTGCATTGTGTGCTATGAATGCTCATATAGACTTATCTGATAATTATTCAGTTTTGGCTGAAATGAAAGTGAAGCCGTTGTTTTTACAACAAATATGTGATGCTCAGAAAGTTGATAATGAAATGTTAGCGAAACGAGCTCAGTGTGATTCAAACTCTGATTCAGAATTTCGAGTTGATGTTGATAATTGCTTGAGATTTCGAGATCGATTATGTGTTCCAAGAAACTCAGAGTTAATTCAGTTGATATTGAATGAAGCACATAACAGTCGCCTATCTGTTCATCCGGGAAGTACAAAGATGTATCACGATTTGAAGCAACACTATTGGTGGTCTAGTATGAAAAGAGATATCTCTGATTTTGTGTCGAAATGTTTAGTCTGTCAGCAAGTTAAAGCTGAACATCAGGTTCCATCTGGTTTGCTACAACCGATTATGATTCCTGAATGGAAATGGGACAGAGTGACAATGGATTTTGTCTCAGGTTTGCCTTTAACCCCGAGAAAGAAAGATGCAATTTGGGTCGTGGTTGATCGATTGACGAAAATAGCTCATTTTATTCCGGTACGATCTGATTACTCACTTGATAAGTTAGCTGAACTTTACATTTCTGAGATTGTGAGATTGCACGAGGTGCCACTGTCTATTGTGTCAGATAGAGATCCGAGATTTACTTCACGGTTCTGGAAGAAACTGCAAGAAGCCCTAGGTACTAATTTGCATTTCAGTACAGCTTTTCACCCGCAAACGGATGGTCAATCTGAACGAATCATTCAGATACTCGATGATATGTTAAGATGTTGCATTCTTGAGTTTGATGGTACGTGGGAACAATATTTTCCATTGATTGAATTTGTGTACAATAATAGTTATCAGTCGAGCATTAAAATGGAACCTTATGAGGATTTGTACGGTCATAAATGTCGTACACCATTGTATTGGATTGAGCTCAGAGAAAATACGATACACGGGGTTGATTTGATAAAAGACACTGAACAGAAAGTGAAAGTAGTCCGTGATTGTCTGAAAGCAGCGTCTGATCGTCAGAAGTCCTATGCAGACTTGAAAAGAAAAGACATTGAATTCGAAATCGATGATAAAGTATTTTTAAAAGTATCTCCGTGGAAGAAAGTACTCAGATTATGACGTAAAGGCAAATTGAGTCCGAGATTCATTGGGCCGTATGAGATTATTGAACGAGTTGGACCTGTTGCATATAAATTGTTGTTGCCACCAGAATTAGAAAAGATTCATCTTGTATTTCATGTGTCAATGCTTCGCCGATACCGATCTGATCCATCACATGTGATTCCTCTGTCTGAGATTGAAATCCGATCTGATATGACTTACGAAGAAGAACCGATCCGTACCTTAGCTAGTGAAGTGCAAGAATTACAAAATAAGAAAATTCCGTTAGTAAAAGTACTATGGCATCGACACGGAGTTGAAGAGGCTACGTGGGAGCCCGAAGATGTAATGAAACAACAACATCTGAATTTATTCAGCAGTAAGATTTTCGGGGACGAAAATCCCTAAGGGGGGAGAATTGTAACAGTCCGGTTTAGGCCCTAGTCGGAATAGTGGTTTCGAGACCACAAATCTGAGTCAAAAAATATTTTAATATTATTTTTTGTGTCTTCTGTATGTGATTAAGCATGTGTTAAAGTTCTGTGAATTAATTTTTCTGTTTGTGTGCTTAATTTGAGAAAAGGATTAAATCGCGTAAAATGAAAAAATGGTTAATTAATGTGTAAGTGTAAATTTGCTAATGTCTTTATAATGTGAAGTCCTTAATAGGCAATTAGCCCACTAATAAAGAAAGTGGATGGCAATGGTCAAGAATGACCATATATTATATGTTATATATATATTTTGTATTAAAGGTTAATTTTGTAAATTGGAAATTACATGTTAATTAATATAAAAAAGGCTAAAATAAGCCATTAAGTTAGTGTTCATCTTAGCCGAATCTTGCAAGAAAAAGAAAGGAAAATAAGGTTTTAAAGCTAGCTATATTCGGCCATTGTCCAAGCTTAATTCAAGGTAAGTTTTTGTTCAGTTTTTGATAATTTCTATGTTTTTGTAATCGTTGCTTCGTGCTCTTCAAAACCCATGCTTCAATTTTGTGAATTGATGAATGTTTTGAAATGTGCCATTGATGAACACATGAATTTTGTGATGTTTGAAGATGAATTATGAAAGATATGTGATAGATTAATATAGTTTGTCTTTGAATTTTCGATGAATTTGAGTAATTTGGACTTAATTGAGAAAATAATATTTTGAGGGACTAAATTGTGAAATAAATGAAATGTATGGACTTGTATGATTATAGTGAACATTCGGCTAAGCATGGGTATAAGCAAATTACGTGTATTTTGTGATTTTGTGAAATAGGGACTAAAATGTCAAAATGTGAAAATATGAGGGGTAATTTGTAAATTGCCCTAAATATGTGCTTTTGGATTGAATTGAATGAATTAGTGAATAAATGTGTTAAATTTGAATATGTATAGATCAAGAACCGAAGAAAATAGACTTAGATCGTGGGAAATCAAAAGTAATTTAGTAGCCGAGTTCGTTTTTGTTTATCCGAATCTGAGGTAAGTCTATATACAAATAAATGTATTTATATTGATATATGTATGTTTATATGAAAATATATAATGAAGAATGTATATGAGATGATGAGTACATAAAATCTGAGATAGTATCGACATGATGTCAACATCCGAAAAAGTCTCGTACGAACCTAGGAATAGATAGTATTACATATGTCATGACATAGGTGTCCGATATGTGATATCGTGTAAGACCACGTCTGGGACGTTGGCATCGATTTGAGATTTTACGTGTAAGACCATGTCTGGGACATTGGCATCGTATTGATTCGTGTAAAACCTTGTCTGGGACAGTGGCATCGATATCTGGTTAATGTAAGACCATGTCTGGGATGTTGGCATTGTACGACTATTCCGAGCATTCTGAGTATCCTATTTGATTCCGAATGGTTCAACGGGCAAGTCCGAGAAATGAAAGATTACGTGCAATGTATAAACAAGTCAGGTATGATTGAATTGTATACTAAGTAAGTGTATGAAAGGTAAGTATATGTATGATCTTATCAAGGTAAATATGTGTATAGATTTGATGAGACAATATGTGATATGTGTTTGAATGTGTAATGAGCAAAAGTGATATTTTGAGATATGAAATGTTGGTAAGCAATGGCAAACTAAATGAGCCAAAGAGATATCTATGGGTTTGAAATGAAGATATGTTTATGAATTGGATTTGCTATGCATATAAATATGCTTACATGTTAAGTTTATTTGTGTATGGCTTACTAAGCTTTTGAAAGCTTACTTTGTGTGTGTTTGCTCTGTTTTATAGATTGTCAAAGCTACTGAGAGCTTGGGGATCGTCGAGGATCGTCATCACACTACTCAATCCTAATTTTTGGTACCTTTTGAAAGTGTATATACTAAGTATGGCATGTATGGGCTAGTCACTTTGAATTATGTTTGAGAGATGTACTTATAGCCATGTGTTATGGCTAGGTAAATGATTGTGATGTGTATGATTAGTTATGTATTGTTATGCTTAGTGTTGGTATGGTTTGATAGCAAATGAAATGGTCATATGAATGGTAAGCTTTTGATGCATAGTTAGCATATTATTGATCGTAAGTTTTTGATGGATTATACTTTGAAATGCTTGTGATTATATTGAGTTAAGTGGTTCCTAAGTAGGAGTGCTTTGTGATGTTTATAAATGGGAAGAAATGATGCACAATTTGATAAGTTTTTTGTTGCCATTGATGTCTGGAAAAATGCTTGTATGTGCTTGTAGGGATGACCCTTTATGTGGGTGGCATTTTGGCCTTGCAAATGGCCTATATTTGCCCACACGGTTGAGCACACGGGCATGTGGCTCGATCGTGTCTCTTGTGGTTGAAATTTCATAACAAGTCAGACTCCACCACGGGCTGGACACACGGGCGTGTGACTGGCCGTGTGGTGCAAGTCAGTAGCGACCACGGGTGAGGCATACGAGCGTGTCCACGGCCCTGTGGACAAGTCAGTATGTATGCCCTGTTTTGACACGGCTTAGACACACGTGCGTGTCTGAGGCCGTGGGAGGCACACGGCCTGCCCACACGGGCGTGTGACCTTTGTAACTTAGAAAAATCTTTAAATTTTTGAGAATTTTCGTATGTATTCGGTTTAGTCCCGGCCCTATTCTAAAGCATGATTAAGGTCTCGTACACCTATTTAAGGGACACTTTGATGTAATTTGTTAAATTATGTTATGAAATGTCTGTAAAAGTTTTCGAATGTCCGGTAATGCCTCTTAACCCTAAACCGGAGATGGTTACGGGTTAGGGGTGTTATGCAGTATGTCGCAACATCAAAGGAAGAATTGAGGAAATTGAGAAAATCATTTTGATTTCGCGACACAACCTTTGTGTGTTGTGACACCGCAGCCAGTATACCCAGAAATTCAAAAGTCGTGAGTGTGTCGCGACATCAAACACCAATGTTGCGACAATGGCAAACTAATAGGGATGTCGCAACACGGAACCCCTCTGTCGCTACATCGCTGCAATTTTCTGCAGGGTTAACCCTAAACACATACTAACCCTTTAAACACCCTCAAAACCTCTAAAAATTCCATAAACCCTAAATCTCACTTTTTACTTCTCTTTTTTAGTTTATTAGAAAATTTTCTTCTTTCAATCTTATTCGATGTAGGGAAAGGACGTGAAACACCTAAACGAGTAATAACAAACGTGTAACAATCTGGTTTTGACCCTAGTCAGAATAGTGGTTTTAGGACCACAAATTTGAGTTTGGAAAATATTTTAATATTATTTTCCGTGTTTGCAGCATGTGATTAAGCATGTGTGAAAGTTTCGTGAATTAATTTTATTGTTTGTGTGCTTAATTTGCAAAATGGACTAAATTGTAGAAAATGTAAAAGGGGCCTTCAATTTAATTAAGTGCTGAATTGATTTGGCTTTATAAAGAAGAGGTCCTTATGTGGTTATTTAACCATTGAATGCCTTAAATGACAAGTATGGACAATAGTTAGTGGATTTTAAATGTTTCTAATAAGGCTATTTTCGTAAATGGTTAATTAATATGTGTTAAATAAAACAAATCATAAAATATGGCCATTATTTTCATCTTTTTGGCCGAAAATAGCAAGGAAAGAAAAAGAAAAAGAAAGCTTTCATGCTCATCTAGGGTTCGGCACTTTTTTTGTTTGATTAAGGTATGTTTTTGTTTTGGTTTTTGATAATTTCTACGTTTTTGTGATCGTTGCTTTGTGTTCTCTTAAGCCCATGTCTCAATTTCTGAATTTGATGAAGATTTCAAGTTATGCCATTGATGGTTTTGTAAGCTTTGTGATGATAGTTGTTGAAATATAAAAGCTTGTTGTTAGATTAATATGTTTTGTCTTTGAATTTTTGATGAATTTGACTATTATGGACTAATTTGTGAAAATGAGAAATTGAAGGACTAAAATGTGAAATAAATGAAATATGTGGGCTTATATGAGCTAAGGGAAAATTCAGCTAAGCATGTGTATAAAGAAAATATGTGAATTTGGTGATTTTATGAAAAAGGGACCTAAATGTTAAAATGTGAAAATGTGAGGGCTAATTTGTAAAATGCCCTAAATATGTGTATTTAGATTGAATTGAATGATTTGGCGAATAAAAGAGTTGAATTTGAATATGTATAGATCAAGAACCAAAGAAAACAGAATTAGATCGGGGGAAATCGAAAGTGGTCGAGTAGTTGTTTTCATCCATTCATATCCATACGAGGTAAGTCTATATACAAATAAATGTGTTTGAGTTGATTTATTCATGCTTATATGGTTTCGATATGTGTTATCGTGTAAGACCACGTCTGGGACGTTGGCATCGATTTGAGATTTACGTGTAAAACCCTGTCTGGGATAGTGGCATCGATATTTGATTACATGTGAGACCACGTCTGGGACGTTGGCATTGTACGAGTTTTCAGAGATATCCGAGTATCCTTATGGATTCTGAATGGTTCAACAGGCATTCCGAGAAATGAATGATTATGTGAAATGTGCATTCGATGCAGGTACGTTTGAAATGTATGCAAAGTACGAGTACGACAAGTAAGTATATGTGAAAAATGTGGAATTGAGATACATGTATGAGAGCAATGAAATAAATTGTGCCATGATCAAATGAACTACATGGTTATGTGGTATGTGTGTAAGCAAATGGTTAGGAATAATTGAGCCAAAGGAGAAATATGATTTTGCTATTGAGTTATGCTATAGTTTATGTGAATGAAATGGTTTATAAATGTTCTATATGATAAGTTTATTTTTATATGGCTTACTAAGCTTTTGAAAGCTTACTTTGTGTGTGTTTGCATTGTTTTATAGATTATCGAAGCTATTGGAAGCTCGGGGATAGTCGAGGATCATCACCACACTATCAAACTATACTTTGGTACCTTTTGAAAATGTATATATTGAAGTATGGCATGTATAGGCTAGAAATGTTAAGATATGTTTTGGAACATGTGTATATAGTCATGTGAAATGGCTTGTTAATGAATGTGAATATGGTAAATTTAGTCCATGCTTTGTGATGCAAAAGTTAGTATATTTTTTTATGAAAGGTTGGCATATTGAGTTGGTAAGTTTTGGATGGATTTATACATTGAAGTGAATGATGTTGTTATGAGTCAAATGGTGCATAATTTTTTATATGATTTGGTTGTTTTTGAGTTATAAAATGAAGCTTGTTGGTGCTTGTAGGTATGACCCATATTGGGTGGCAATTTGGCCTTGCAAATGGCCTATAATTGCCCACATGGTTGAGCACACGGGTGTGTGACCTGACCGTGTCCTTCACTGTATTATTTCAAAGCAAATCAGTGTTGCACACGGGCAAGACATACGGGTGTGTGATAGGCCGTGTGATTCAATTCAGTATTGCACACGGGCTAGACACACGGGCCTGTGACAGACCGTGTGGTACTAGTCAGTTTTGTACACGGGCTGAGGCATGGGCTAAGGCACGACCGTGTGTGTAACAGCCCAGTTTAGACCCTAGACGAAATAGTGGTTTCGAGACCACAAATCCGAGGTTGAAAAAATATTTTAATATTATTTTTGGTGTTTACAGTATGTGATTGAGCATGTGTGAAAGTTCTGTGTGAAAATTATAACGTTTGTGTGCTTAATTTGCAAAAAGACTTAATCGCATAAAATGCAAAAGCTGTGTGTTGATTGTTAAAGTGCTTAATTGGCATGGTTTTATAAATGAAAGGTCCTTATGTAGTTAATAAACCATTTGATAGTAAATAGATGATAATGGCATGGGTTTGGTGTTATTATTAAAATTCATTAAGGTTAAAATTGGTATTTAGCTATTAAATGTTATAATATAATAAAACAAATAGAAAATCATGTTATCATCTTTCTTTTGGCCGAAAACAGAGGAAGAAGAAAACCATTGATGAGCTTTTAGGGTTCGACAATTGTAAACTTGATTGGTAAGTGTTTTGAGCTCGATTTTTTAAAGATTTCTATGTTTTTGTGATCGTTGCTTTGCGTTCTATCAAACCCATGCCTTAATTTTTGAGTTTGTTGATGATTTTGAGATATGCCATTGATGAATGTTTGAGCTTTGTGATAGTTGATGATGAAATATGAAAGAGATGTGAAAGAGTAACATATTTTGTCTTTGAATTTTTGGTGAAATTGAGTAATTTGGGCTAAATTGTGAAAATAAGGAATCAGAGGACTAAAATGTGAAATAAATGAAATGTGTGGGCTTGTATGGATATAAGGAGAATTTGGCTAGGCATGGGTGAAATGAAATTATGTGTATTTGATGATTTTATGAAATAGGGACTAAAGTGTCGAAATGTAAAAATGTGAGGGCTATTCTGTAAAATGCCCTAAATATGTGTGTTTGGATTAAATTGAATGATTTGGTGAATTAATGAGATAAATTTGAATATGTATAGACCAAGAAAGGAGAGATTCGGATCGAGATCGAGGCAAAGACAAAGTGCTCGATTGATCGACTAGTCTCGGTATTTCTACGTCCGAGGTAAGTTCGGATATAATACTAATTGTTAAATTCATATCAATGTGCTATGAAATGAATGAATGTATGGTTATTGAATTAGAAATGTTATATGAGAGATTGAAATATGAGGCACTAAGTGTGCGTAAATAAAATTGAGACAGGGATGAATAGCGCTGTGTGTGCGAAGTAATAGAAGCTTCGGTTTTATTGATTGGCATTGTGTGTGCGATACCGAGTTAGAATCGGTTTAAAGTAAAGGCACTAAGTGTGCCATAATATTTAAGCTTCGGCTATGAATTTGGCACTAAGTGTGCGAATAAATCGAATGAATAATGAAGGTTGATCAAAATGAAGTATTGAGCATTGAGTAGCATGAATGATTGATAACTAAGTGTTGGCTAAGGTATGTACGGAACCTATGTGGTTGATGAAATTGTAAATGGATTTATGGATGGTTGAGTGAACATATTAGCTATGGATGATATGGTGTATATATATTTGTGAGTTGATCTATGTGATGGATTAACTTTGTATATTGTAATTGTATTATTGAATTAAATGTATTATATTACGAACTTACTAAGCTTTTAAGCTTACTCATGTGTGAAGTGTTTTCTTGTTTTCTGTTGTCATTAAAGCTAGCTCAGATTCGGGGATTTTCAGCGACTCAATCACACTATCGGCTAACTATTTTGGTACTTTTGGAAGATGTATTATGTATGGTATATGGCATGTATAGGCTAGTTGATATGGCATATTTTGAGGTGTATAAACTTTGCCATGTGATATGGCTTGAAAATTGAATAATGTTAGTATATATGTGTGGAATTATGTGAATGATGAATATGGTATGTTTCATGCTTAAATGGTTGATGAGAATTGAGGTTTAAACATGAACTTGTGGTATGGGTTTTATGATGCTTGACTTATAAGATTTGGAATATGGAATTGGTAGTTTAGATAGACTTATTGAGTTGAATTTGAGCATAGGAATAAATGATGTAGTTGATGATTAGTTGGTGCATATATTGGTATGTTTTGGTTGCCATTTGAGGTATAAATGTTTATGAATTGAGGCTTGTAGGTGATTTTAAGTGTGAGTGGCAAGTTTGGTCTTGTAAATGGCCTATAATTGCCCACACGGTTGAGCACACGGGCGTGTGGCTCGACTGTGTCCTTTGAGTTTGCAAATTGAAACAAGTCAGGCTCGACCATGGGCTGGACACACGGGCGTGTCCCAGGCCGTGTGATGCAAGTCAGGCTCGACCACGGGTGAGGCACACGGGCGTGTCTCAGGCCGTGTGGACAAGTCAGTATGTATGCCCTGTTTTGCTACGGCTCAGACACATGGGTGTCTCTGAGGCCGTGTGCCTCACACGGCCTACCCACACGGGCATGTGGCCTCTGTAGCTTTGAAAAATGTTTGATTTTCAGAAATTTTTGTATGTGTTCAGTTTAGTCCTGACCCATTTCTAACATGTGTTTAAGGTCTCCTAGACCTCAATAAGGGACTATATGTGTATAATTTGTTATGTTTGAATGATGATAAACTTTGTGTTGTAAGATGTTAGTAAATGTTCCGGATTGATCGGTAATGCTTCCTAATCCTAAATCGGCGATGGTTTCGGGCTAGGGGTGTTACAGTGTGAGGCACACGGCCTTGCCACACGAGCACGTGCCCTGTTTTGAAAGAAAATTTTATGAGTTCTGCAAAATTCTGTATGTGCTTGGTTTAGTCCTGAACCCTATCTAAAGCATGTTTAAGGTCTCGTAAATCTTTTAAAGGGACAAAGTGATTATGAATGATGATGTTTTGTTAGTGTGAGATGTATGTTTGTGACATGTTCTAATATGTCCGGTAATGCCTCATAACCTTAGTCCGACGATGGATACATGTTAGGGGTGTTACAAAACGAACGATACTGTAACAGCCCGATTTAGGGCCTAGTCGGAATAGTGGTGCGAGACCGCTAATCCGAGGTGAATTTATGAGTTTTTAAGGTTCATGCCATGTTTGCATGTTAGTGTGAAAGTTTCATTAAGCAATTTTTCTAAATTGAAGTTGAATGGTAAAAAAGGACCAAATTGCAAAAGATGAAAAATATGAGTTTCTAGAAGCTTTTTGTATGAAATAGCTTTAGAATATTAATTATGAGTCCTTAAATAGCAATTTGCCCAAATTATAAATTTTGGACAAAAATGGACATGAGTTAGTAAAATAGGAATTTTTAAAGAGAAGGGCATTTTGGTCATTTGTCTAATAAGTGATTAAAATAGGAAAAAGATGATAAAATTTCATTCATCTTCTTCCTTCCCTTGCCGAAAATTTGAAGACTCCATATCTAGGGTTCTTCATTTTTTTCAAGCTTGCTAGTAAGTTCATCTTAGCCCCGTTTTTAATATTCTTCGTATTTTTGAAGTTCTCGTATATTGAATTAGCTATTTTTAGCTATAAAGTGAGCTAAGATGCATGTTCAAAAATCTACCCATGAATGGTATGCTTGTTAAAGGATGTTTTATGGAAGTTTATGAGAGTTTGATGTTAGATAAACATCTTTTTCTAAGAGAATTTCATGAAAAATGAGCATAGGGACTAGTTTGTAAAAGTTTTGAAATTAGTCATACCTATTAGAAATAATGAGAATTGATAATGGCTATAGTAGAGGAAATGAATCAGCTAAGCATGTAGTCTAAGAAAGTTGAATGAAAATTATCTTACTAGCCTTGGGACAAAAGTGCAAATATGAGAAAGTATAGGGGCAAAATAGTAATTTTGCCCAAGTATGAGTAAAGGGTCAATTTAGTCAATGTGATTATTAAATGATCTATTTATGACTATAGATCAAGAAAAACGAAGCCCGGATCGAAACCGAGGCAAGAACAAGGTCGAGGACTAAATTGCATACCTAGCTACATTTTGTATATTGAGGTAAGTTTGTATGATTTCTAAGCTTTATGATTTATATCATTGAATTGCTTAGTATAATATACAATGTTATTATGAAAATGTTTAATGCTATGTTAAACAAAGAAATTAATGAGATCAAGCATGAGAAAGCCCCGATTGAAGTTGAATAACTTAGGATACTCGATCTACCACATGGAACAAGAAAGTCCGTATAAGACCAAGCGAGGCATGGCATCGGCAAGCAAGCAAGATATCATGTAAGTCCAAGGCAAGCTGGGCAATGAATAAGTTATCATGTAAGTCCAAGGCAAGCTTGGCATTGAGTAAGATATCATGTAAGTCCAAGGCAAGCTTGGCATTGAATAAGTTATCATGTAAGTCCAAGGCAAGCTTGGCATTGAACAAGTTATCATGTAAGACCAAGGCAAGCTTGGCACTGAAAAGTTATCAAGAGAAAGAGATCCCATATAAGTCCAAGCCAAGGCATGGCATTGGTGAGAATGAGAAAGACTTCGTATACGTCCATGTCAAGACATGGCCTCGAGATTAAGATGAGATTTAGTATCCTCGGTTATTCATATAAATTCATCGGGCAAACGAGTTAAGCTCAAATGAGATAACAAGAAAAGTAAGTAAGCAAAGTTATTATCAAGTGAAAATGAGTATTATTCATGTTATGAATGATGAATTAGAAATTATGAGTATTATGTTCAAGTCTGCTGATCAATGTGATCAAGTGATACAGGTACCTTGTTTACCTCACAAGTATGAGACTAGTAAGTATCATGAGATATGTAAGAATCAAGTATGAGCAAGTAAGCTTTATAGCTGAAATTATGATACCATTGTTTATGTCAAATGGGTTAATTTAAGCAAGTATGTTGTTATGTGCATTATATGCAAACTTACTAAGCTAAATGCTTACGTCTTTTATTCTTTCTTTCCATGTAGTTCCGCCAAGCTAATCTCGTGGATCATTGTCATCAGAGCTCGGAGCACACTATCAATCGCTATTTTGGTATAGCCAAGTTGTTTACATTAAGTATGGCATGTATAGGAAACATTTCATTTTGAGTACATGTCTTAGAAAGGGGCAAGTATAGGCTATTAAGTTTGTTATTCTTTTGTATATGGCTAAGTGATTGGCCAAGTGTATATGTTTATAATTATCAATGAAGCATGTAGTATTATTCAAGAATGATGTAGTATTGAGTTGTTGAAATGAGTATGAATTGGATCTTAATTTCGTGGTGGCAATTGGCTTGGTAAATAGCCTCTAAGTACCCCACGGTTGGACACACAGCGCGTGTGTCAGGCCGTCGCGAACCTATACCTTAGTCTTATAAGCAAGAATAGACCACGGACTAATCCCACGACCGTGTGTTAAGGCCGTGCACGACACACGGTTAGAACATGGGCGTGTGCCCGGTCGTGTGAAATAAGTCAGTATATCAAGATGTAGTACACGGTCTAGTCCACGGGCGTGCCATGGCCGTGTGTTATAAGTCAGAATGCTAAGGTTTTACACACGGGTTAGGACCACGAGCGTGCCATGGCCGTGTGAAATTTGGCTGTAAGCTCGAGTTTTAAGCACGGTTGGGAGACATGGGCGTGTCTCAGGGTTACACGGGCGTGTCCCAACTCACATGGGCGTGTGACCCCTGTTTCAATGAAAAGTTTTTGATTGAGTTACGAAAGTTCACGGACATGAGTTTAAGGCCTCGTAGGCCCATGAAAAGTACAAGTTGATTAAGGGAGAGAATTTCTTATTTCAGAACGAAATTTTATAGCCTCTAAGTACATGATTAAGCAAGTTCAAGCATAGTAATGTCTCGTATCCAGTCTAAGTCTCAGACTCGGGTATGGGGTGTTACATTTAGTAGTATCAGAGCTATGGTTTAGTCGATTCTAGGACTAACGTAGCATGAGCACGAGTCTAGATATACATGCCATACGTAAGAATGTTTTTATAATGATAGTGTGACGACTCCTGACGACTTAATTTATGTTTATATATATAGTAAATGGATCCTGAAAGAGATATGGCGGATGACGTAGAAAGTAACGCACTGGCTCCCGCTGAAGGGACGGTGTCGAATGAGAATGAGAATAGACCGACTACGGTGAGTCAAGGAGGAGGAGAAGAGGCTAGAGAAGCCTTCCTCCATATGATGAACACATGGTACACGGAGTTCGTTCGTATGAACCTGAATGCACAACCCCCTCCACCCCCACCTATTCCTCAACCTATCCCAATAACCCCTCAAGTAGTAGAGGTGGTAAGAGGAGAGAAGCCTCCGGTTGATAGAATCAGGAAACATGGGGCAGAAGAATTCTGGGCTAGAAAACATGATGATCCGGAAAGAGCTAAATTCTGGTTAGAAAATACCATCAAGGTATTTAATGAGTTGTCATGCACATATGAGGAATGCATGAAGTGCGTAGTCTCTCTCTTAAGAGATTCTGCCTATCAATGGTGAAACACCCTTGTGTCGGTGGTACCAAGAGAAAAGATCACATGGGAGTTCTTCCAAGAAGAGTTCAAGAAAAAGTATATCAGTCAAAGGTTCGTGGATCAGAAAAGGAAGGAATTCTGGAATTAAAACAAGGCAAGATGTCGGTGGCGATTACATGAGCGTGAGTTTATGCGACTCAAGAAATACGCTCGAGAATGCGTATCCACCGAGGCCATCATGAGTAAGAGATTTGAAGATGGGCTATGTAACACCTGGTTTAGAAATTTTGTGCATATTGGGTATAAATCAAGTGTTAGTAGGTTTTTGGGAGTGCTTGGATGAGTTTTAGAGGTTCTAAGAATGCTTGGATGAAAGGGTAGACTTTGGAAAATTTTGGATTTTTAGTGTAAAGAAGGGAATCGGGCTAAGGAGGCCTTAAGTATATTTTTCGGTAATTTTGGCACAAGGAATAGCTTGGTGAAGTGGCTCTCATGCGCCACTTAGGCGCTGAAGGGGAGAAAAGGCGCTGGTTCGAGTGGGGGCAGTTAGCTTTTGGCGTTTTATATTTTGCTTGTGATGGGGTGACGCAGAAGGAGTTAAAAATAAAAGTTGGGGCTTCTTGTCATGAAAGCGGTGGGCGGAGTGGCCGAGGCGCCGCTTGAAAAGGAGCTTAGTGCAGTCGTGGGTTCAAGGCGCAAGGGAGGCGAATTTTGTTGTTATTTTGCAAGTGGCGTTAAATCTTGGGAAGGCTTAAAAGAAAATGTTGCGCGCGTCATTCACAAAACAACGCCTAGGCCGAATGGCACAGGGCGCTACTTGGTCGCTGGTTTCCACCTGTGTCGGTGTTCGAGCCTTGGAGGGTGTTGGGGGGTTTTCCTTCTTTTCTTTCTGCTGAAAGGCGTGAAAGTGGGTGGCACATTGAAGCTTTATTTTTGTTCTTTTTGGCAAAGAAGTTGGTAAGGTGTGGACGGCACATGGAGTCCTAGGTAGGTGAGGATAAGATTTTATTTTATTTAGTATTTGTTTTTTTAGTGTAGGATAATCTTTTTTAAAATAGATGGGATAAATGTTGAACCATTCAAACTATTTTTGAATGGATGGAGATGAGTAAGTTAAGGGGTTTTACTTAATTCAAATTAATTTGAATTAAGTGGCGAGAGAGCTCTTGAAAGGTGGCAAAATTAATGTTATAAATAGGGGAGGTGCTCACCTTTTGGTTCCTTTCACCATTTGCTCTCTTTGCCGAATTGCTAGTATTTTGCTCTCAACCATTTTGGGTAGCCGAAACCTTTTCTTCCAAAACATTTTCTTTTCATCTCAAGTTTGCTAGGTGGCCGAACCTCCTATTCTTCCTTCTCCTATTCTTTTAACCTTCGCTTTAACCGAAACCACCTCCAAAACTTGCCATTGCCGAATACCCCAACACCATTTAAAGAGCCTTGTCGAACCTTTTGGTTTTCTGACAGCCAGAAGGATCTATTGTTGCCGGTGTGAGGAGAGCACGTAGGGGCCGCTTGAATTCGGCTACTCCTCGGGGTTTCGACAAGCTTTTTAGGGCGCGTGTGACTTCGAGGTTTGTTTGATCAGAGCGCAGTGCGTAATCATCGCACTATTTACGTGGTTTGGTTTGCTAACATGTTTATATGTGTATTATGTGTAATAGCCGTTTATAATGGCATAAGTGATGAGTAATGGTGATGGTAAGTTAATCTTGATATACATTTATATATGTACAATGTGGTAGTGATAAGTGGTAAATACTCACTCTATATGATATTCTTGCATGATTTATTGACACATGGGCATGGGATTGGATTGAAGAAGGAAGAAGTGTACACAGGATGTACGTGGTCTAATGATAGCTCAGGCTACATTAGCGCTTGAAGGCTAGCTTTGTGCTACCTCAAGGGAGGTGTGGCTCGGTGCCCATCTCGGCGGTTGATGGCTATGTGCATCACCGTAGACGGATTTTGATATCGGGATCACGATTGGTTGATCGGTGGCTCAGCCACGGCCTTGAGCAGTGAGTTGCCAAGGTAAGGATTTTGGATCACGATGTGATCAGTGGTGGTTTATCCACGGCCTTAGGCAGGGAGTCTGCCAAGGTTGGTGTACGGTTGGTTTGTGGGTTGGGCTGAGATGCATATCTGCATGACTTGCTATAAGAAAAGTATGGTTATGGGCCAAGCCCATACGTGTGGAAATCTGTGTTTTGATTATGCACTGAGTCAGTGGACTCACTCTTTTCATTAACCATTTCAGGTGATGCGTAGATTGGACCGGGATCGGAGAAGACACATGGTGGCCCATGCAGAAAGGAGACGTATTACATATTTTTTTTATTTCAAGCATTTTAATTTGAAGTACTTGGGTTAATTGTTTTGTAATAAGGGCCTTATTGATGTTACTATTGTTATTGATATTTTTGATATTATTTTAGATTATGTTTTACTTAAAATAATTTACTATGTGAAAATGTTTTTAATTGTGGCAATCTTTTAATCAAAGTATTTGTAATCTTTACACCAAAGTTTTAATACGGATTATTTTTAATAACAACGTTTTATCTAAACTTTTAGAAAGGGCAAAATTTTCAAAAGTTAAATTTTTTTTTCACGTTTTAAATTCTAAGTAAAGAAAGATATTTTCACTAACATAACCAGACTTGGTCGTAGTGAATGGGCCGGGTTTGGGGATGTTACAGGCTAAATGAATACATCAAACTGTTTGTTGCTGTCCTAGAACTAAAGGAATTTGTGGTACTAGTAGAGAGGGCTTGTAAAGCCGAGGAGCTAGTAAAAGAGAAGAGAAAGTCTGAAATAGAGTCTTGTGACTCGAGAAAGAGACAGTGGAATAAGCCATTCCAATCTTCATCCAGGAAGTCAAGAGATTTCCCTACCCGGTTGGCTACTTCCACTGGATTTTCCAAGAAAGACAAGAGTAGACAGAATTCGGGAAACAAAGCGCAGACTACTTTAGTTGCCAGTGTAGGGAATGTAACATCCTGGAAAGGGCCTATGCATTTTCGGTTTAATTGTATGAAGTGACATGTTTTAAGTATTACGAATAAATTTTGAACAATTTTTTTTGGAAACCTGAAAATGTATGGAAATGTTAAGTTTAAAAATGGAAGGTGAACATTTTTGGAAACTAGGAAATGTAAGGAAAATGGAAAGTGAACATTTTTGGAAACTTGGAAATGTAAGGAAATGTCAAGCTTACAGAGCCGATAGAAAATTTTTGGAAACTTAGAAATGACCTAGAAATGACGAGTTTTAAGGTTTAAAAGGGGAAATTAAGGCAAGGTGGCCCTAAAAGAAAAAGTTCGTGAAATTTGACACCCAAACAGGCTTGGAAAAGTGGCCTGAAGATGGCACTTAGGGCCTATGGAAATGGCACCATATGCAAGAGGAATGGGCCTGAGTTCGAGTCACTTGGGAAGCAAATAAAGGAGGTTTTATTTTTGCTTCCAGAAGACTGAGGTGGACGGTACATGCTTCTAGAAAGGAGGTGTTTTATTTTCATAAATATTCGATTAAAAAGGGTGATAAATAAAGGATTTTTAAATTGGATTATTTTGAAGAGATAAATGTTGGATTTAAACTCTTTTATTTATGATAATTAAAGGATAAAGTTATCAGATAGAGGAGTGGTGGCCAAGTAAGGGACTCCTTAGATGATAATTTCGGCTATAAAAGGAAGGAAGGAGGGCTACTTATCAATTTGTGCTTCCTCCTTTCTCTGCCGAATTCTTAGTGCTCTCCTCTCTTCTTTTCTTTCTTTTCTCTTGTCAACTCGAAATTAAGTAATTGTTGGAACCTAGCCGAATATTTTCCTCTCCATTAGAAGCCATAGCCGAATCTCCCTGTGAATCTAAGCAAGGAAGTAGTCGACTGAAGTATTAAGGGGATCTCTCGGGTTTCTACAACTGTCGACTACAAGGAGGAATATTTCGGGATCTAAGGTAAGAAACTATAAGATCCAAAGGTCTTGTTTTAAGTTTTAATGTTAGATTAAACCTAACATGTGATTATAGGAATTTCGACATCCCTAGGAAAGCAAGGATACTTTTCGGGATTTGAGATCACAAAGGAGTACAACAAAGTTTTGGGACTTGATTCTTAAGTCAATCGGAAACAAGGTAGGTTTGCAGTATACAAATCCTACTAGGATTTGGTTTTAAAGCCAAAAAGGTTTATTAATGTGTTTAAATGATTGGCCAAATATAGGAGTTAAGGATCTAAATCAGTAGATCGGTTCTTCGGGATTTCAAGGACTTCGTTAAACGAATCAGGTGTGTACCCCACACTAACTTTTAATAAGATTTAGGGTAATATGTAATATATGCATGTTTATAAGAATGTGGCTAAGGTACCATAATATGGTACAAAGTACTCAGGTACGTTTCCTACTCCTATTAGGATTACGAAATATGTTATATTTAACATGTGAAAATTTATAAGAATGTGAATTTAAGTATGATATGCATGATATGAATAATATGGGTCATTCGGGATATATGAAAAGGGGAAGTGAATGTGATGACTACGGTCTCACTATCGAATGTGGTGACTTTGGTCACATTATCCGAATGTGGTAACCGGTTACATTATTCGAATGTGGTGTCTCATGACACAATTATCTGGTGGCTATGCCACAAATTTTATATGGGCGATGAGCACGTCGATCGCAAATGCCGCGCCTTCGATGGTGTGTAGCGGATGGAGGGTTGACTTAGTAGTCCCCACTGATGTGTGCAGTTGGTACGGGGATGTGTAGCGGATGGCACCTAGGTTTGGGTTTGGGTTGCATCATCATTTTTATCTACATTATATGAATAAGTATTGGATATGAAAAATGTATGCCCGATCTATTGAATTTTAGTGTTGTGTACACATTGAGTCTCATGACTCACCCGTTGTGGGACTATTTTTTGTGTGACGATCAATAATGGACCGGGTTGGCGGAAGCTTAGGGATGGCCATGCTCAGCTTGAAGTTTTATTCAATATGGATATTTAATTTTATTTAAGTATTTTAGAATTTTATTTTGGGATTTTACTTGATGTAATAAGGCCATAAGTTACATTTCTTTACTTTTATTTTTAATTATTATGTTACGAATTATTTTCAATTAAAGTTAAGTTTAAAATTTATTTCCTTTAAAATAAACCCTAAATCGTTTTGTCACCTTATTTAATGGATTTCAATATAAGATGAATTGGTTTTCAACACAAGCCCAACCCAAAACCATATTTTTTTTAAAATCGCACAAGTTTTTCCTAAGGAACAAAAGAATTTGAAACCGGTTTACTTAAGGAACATACCAGATTCGGTTCAGGCTCGTGGGCCGGGTTTGGGGTGTTTCAGTTTGGTATCAGAGCCCGGTTTTAAAACTCTCGGCCTGTGGGCCAAGGCCCAAAACATTTTCAAAGCAAACCCAAATGAGTTTTTTTTGAAAATATTTTATGAAATAAACAGGTTTTCTGGCATGGATCCTAAGTCTCCGACCCGCAGTCCACCAGGTAAGTACCCCTAACTATTTGTGTGATTATGTGATTTATGAATTATAGAAGGGTAGAAAAGGCATGGAACGTAGAATAGTATGATAGGAACTTGAACCCTAGGACTAGTCCACTCAAACACAAATACATAAGACTTAATGCACTTAACAAACCTAGGGCTAAGTCACTGAGTTAGGGTGTGGTAACCCCTGTGCGCATGTCTAGGATTGGATCCGGAAGAGCCTGGTATTTAAGCAGTCCTAGTGACTCACCTCATCTTCGCAGAATCCTACCAGTGCGTAGCCGGTTCACCCTAACCCAGAGGGCTCGTGAGGTGTGGCAACCTCTGTGCGCATGTCTAGGAATGGTTTGGTAGGAGCTTGGTATTTAAGCGATCGCGTGACTCACCTCCTCTCCATTCGAATCTGCGCTCAGTGCGTAGCTTTGGTTCACCCTAACCAAGAGGACTCGGTCATAGGCTAAACACAATAACTAAAACCCGAAAGGGAATTAGCCGTGTTTTTATAAAAACAACAAAACCCTAGTTTTAGAACTCTTAAAACTCTCTTCTAAATTCATGAAAACCATCTTTACAAAATTTTCCGAAAGATTTCCAGATTTATACAAAAATGCCCCTAGTGGTAAAATTACCAAAATACCATTGGTTTATAAAATGACCAACTACCCAACAGCTTTTGCCAAAATTTCATTATTTTATCAATGTTCAAAAACCCTAATTTGCAAATTATCAAAAATACCTTGAATTTTGAAATTTCAAAATTGCCCCTAACTTATAAAATTACCAAATGACCCCCGATTTCCAAAATTTTTGCAACATCACCGCTTTGAAAAGTACAATTCTAAAAAGAACCCTCAAAGTTTTGCAACCTTTGAAATATCCCTGATTTATAAGATTTTACAAATTTACCCGGCTTGGAAAAAAAAATCACCAAAATACCCCCGAGGTCCAAAATCACTGAAATACCCCTGGATTTCAAAATTTTTCAAAATACCCCGGAAATTTAAAAATACCAAAATACTTTATGACAAAATCACCAAGGAACTTTTTCCTTTTGAAAAAATTACAAAAATACCCCTGTAGGACAGAATTACGAAAATACCCCTGGGTAGTGGAAGAAAAAAAAACAATAGCAATGAAAACTACAACCTTTCTCTGAATGAATGAGAGTTCATGATTGTTTGATGGATGGATGAATGAATGGAAAGACTGTGTGCATACGAAAGAACCACTCCTAAAACTCTTTTCATAAAATTTCTTCGCGGGTAATCAAGTGAGACAAAGACTAATTCATAAAACTTTTTAATCAGATCACGGCGTTAGAAATGAGCTCTAGAGGACGTGGTCATCGTGGACGAGGTAGAGGAAGGATGACGGTGTCAGAACCCGTTAGATCGGGTCAAGGGTCTGACAATGAGATACCACCGCCACCACCACCCCCACCTGTTGGTGTTGAGCAGCAAGCTCAGACGGGGGATAATGCTGTGTCGCAGGCTGTGCTGCGAGTTTTGGAGTTGGTGGCTGGTGCAGAAGGAAATTCGAGAACCCGTAAGCCTGTGCCTGAGTGGCTCCGAGCTAATGGAGCCAAAATGTTTCGTGGAGTATCGGGTGTGGCACCCAGTTTAGCTGAGTACTGGTTGGAAGCAACAGAGCGCATCATGGATGAGCTTGACTTGACCTCCGAGGAGAAGTTAAAAGGAATGGTGGTAATGCTATTACGCGATGAAGCGTATCGGTGGTGGTTAATCGTTCGGGATGGTGCCACGGTGAGGATCGACACGGGAATATGTTAAGGAAGCATTTGGAAGAAGTATGTGGGAACCAGGTATCTTGATGAGCAAAGGAAGGCATTTACAGGGCTGGTTCAAAGGAACAAGTCCGTGGCGGAGTATGAGGCTGAATTCTCGAGGTTGAGCCGATATGCTCGAGGAGTAGTGGCAACCGAGCATGAGCGCGCCGTGTCCGTTTTGAGGACGGGCTAAGGGATGATCTCGAGATCGTTGATAGCACCGCATCGGGAGGCGGGAGTTTTCGCTTTGGTAGAAAAGGCCAAGGTGGTGAGGAATCAAAGATTCTACAAAGCGCATCGTGGATCGGAATAGGCCCAAAAGAGGTTTTGGATCGTCTAGGAAGGCTCAAAAGAAGACTAGAGTTGATGGGCCGCAAAATCGCCAGTCGGTGCGGGATGGCGATGTCGTCCTTGTGAACATTGTGGGAAGAAGCACTTAGGGAGTCTTTGGAAAAGACGGAGGATGTTTTGGTGTGGGTCCAAGGACCATATGCTCAAGGATTATCCTAAGAAACCGGATGAAAGTCGACCACCGCTCGAATGTTGTTAGTCAGTTGGTAGAGGAGGACAAACAACCTCAACAAGGTCGTGGTTCGAGTAATCGAAGTAATGGTCTTTGGTAGAGGACGTGGAGCACAGGGCAGAGGTGCTACTAATGCTGAGGCAAGGCAACCGGGTTTGGTTTATGCGGTTTGCCGTAGGGAGGACGGAGATGCACCGGATGTTATAACCGGTACGTTCCTTATTTATGGCAAGCCTTATTATGCCTTAATTGATGTGGGCTCGACCCATTCATATGTTGCATATAGTGTAGTGGAAACACTAGGCCTAGACTCTAAACCTTCTGATAGGAAGATAACTGTAGTAAGTCCATTAGGCCAAACTGTAATGGTGGATAAGATCTTTCGGAATGTACCCCTAGAGATTCAGGGAGTGAACTTTTGGGCTGACTTAATGGAACTACCTTTCGGGGAGTTTGAACTTATACTTGGAATGGACTGGCTAGTAGAGCACCGAGTCGTGTTGGATTGTGCGGCTAAACGAATAGAACTAAGGACCCTGGAGGATGAAGTAGTAGTAATGATCGGAGAGAGAAGAAACTACCTGTCCAACGTAGTTTCGGCGTTGAAGGCTGAGAAAATGGTTAAGAAAGGGTGCAAGGCGTTCTTAGCCTTCGTAAGTGCGTTGGGTGGAAAGGAAGAAGGTGTCAGTGGAGTTAGAACTGTAAGAGACTTTGAAGATGTATTTCCAGAAGAATTACCAGGAATACCCCCAGATAGGGAGGTGGAATTTGGAATAGACTTACTACCGAGAACAGCTCCTGTGTCAATTGCTCCATACCGAATGGAGCCAAAGGAGTTAGTTGAGCTCAAGGCTCAAATCCAAGAATTGTTGGATCGTGGGTTCATACGACCCAAGGTGTCTCCATGGGGAGCACCAATTGCTTTTAGAAGAAGAAGGACGAAACTATGCGTATGTGCATAGATTACCGTCGATTGAATAAGTGACCATCAAGAACAAGTATCCTTTGCCAAGGATCGATGACTTGTTCGATCAGGGTGGAAGGGCCGCATGATATTCTCAAAGATAGACTTAAGGTCGGGATATCACGATTGAAGGTGAAGGAGGCGGATATCCATAAGACCGCTTTTAGGACAAGTTCTGACCATTTTGAGTTTGTAGTAATGCCGTTTGGATTGACAAACGCTCCAGCCGCGTTCATGGATATGATGAACCGAGTTTTTCAACCCTACTTGGATAGGTTCGTCGTAGTGTTCATCGACGATATTTTGGTGTATTTTAAGTCTGAAGAGGAGCATGATGAACATCTCTGAGTGGTGCTACAAGTGTTAAGGGAGAAGAAGCTCTATGCCAAATTCAGCAAGTGTGGATTTTGGCTTAAGGAGGTGGCATTCTTAGGGCATGTGGTATCCGCAGAGGGAATAAGAGTGGATCCTAGAAAGATCGAAGCAGTGTTGGATTGGAAACCACCTAGGTCCGTGGCTGAGATCTGAAGTTTCTTAGGTTTGGCAGGCTATTACAGAAGGTTTGTGGAAGGGTTCTCGTCAATAGCCGCGCCCTTGACAAAGTTACTAAGGAAGGAAGTACCTTTTGAATGGACGGATAAGCAACAGAAGAGCTTTGAAAAGCTTAAGAAGGTGTTGACGGAGGCTCTAGTGTTAATTCAGCCGGAGGCTGGGAAGGATTTTGTGGTGTACTGTGACGCTTCGTATACGGGATTAGGATGTGTGCTAATGCAAGAAGGAAAAGTGGTCGCTTATGCGTCTCGACAGTTAAGGCCTCATGAGGTTAACTACCCAACTCATGACTTGGAACTGGCAGCAGTGGTTTTCGCCCTTAAGGTTTGGAGGCACTACCTCTATGGAGAAAGGTCGGTGATCTACTGGACCACAAAAGCCTTAAGTATCTGTTGACTCGAAGGAGTTGAACTTGAGGCAACGAAGGTGGGTGGAGTTGTTGAAGGACTACGACAGTATTCGATAGAATATCATCAGGGCAAGGCGAATGTGGTAGCCGATGCCCTAAGTCGGAAGGTTGTGTCGGATCTAAGGGCTATGTTCGCTCACTTAAGTTTGTACGATGATGGAAGCTTGTTGGCAGAGTTGCAAGTCAAGCCCATATGGTGAAGGAGGTGAAAGAGGGACAGTTGGTTGATAAGGATCTAAGCTGTTAAGTTTCGACAAATGCAGGCGGGAATTAAAAGATTATGGCGTTAATGATGAAGGAGTATTGTGTTACAAAGGAAAAGTCTGTATGCCGAAGGACAAGGAGTTAAGACAAAGGATTCTTTGGGAGGCGCATAGTAGCCCTTATGCTATGCATCCCGGAGGCATTAAGTCGTGTCATGAGAGATCTAAAGGAACAATTTTGGTGGTCCGATCTTAAGCAAGAAGTTACTGAATTCGTGGGAAAATGTCTGACGTGTCAGCAAGTTAAGGCTGAACACCAAGTTCCATCGGGATTGCTTCAACCAATCGAGATTCCATAATGGAAGTGGGAGAGAATTACCATGGACTTTGTTTGTGGGTTTCCCATTACGCCTACTAAGAAGGACTCGGTATGGGTAATAGTGGACCGTTTGACCAAGTCCGCGCACTTCATCCCGGTAAGAGTTGACTATTCTCTTCAGAAGCTAGCTAAGTTATATGTGGCGGAAATTGTGAGGTTACATGGTGTACCAGTATCGATCATCTCCGACAGAGACCCAAGGTTTACGTCTCGGTTCGGAGGGCACTTCATCAAGCTTTAGGCACTAAGTTGGACTTCACTACGGCTTTTCATCCACAATCGAGACCAGGCGATGCGAGCGAGTTATACAAGTGTTGGAGGATATGTTGAGAGAGGTCAGATGATGGATTTTCGAGGAAGTTGGGAAGACTATTTGCCTTTAGCTGAGTTCGCCTACAACAATGACTATCAGGCTAGCATTCGGATGGCACCATATGAAGCATTGTATGGTCGGAAGTGTAGAACTCCTACTTGTTGGACTGAGTTAGGAGAACGTCAAGTTTTATGTCCAGAATTAGTGGTCAAATCAAGAGAAGGTTGAGATGATTCGAGCACGGTTAAAGGAAGCTTCGATGAGCAGCGTAAGTCGTGCACCTTGCACCTTAAGCGAAAGGAGATAGAGTTTGAAGTGGGAGACCAAGTGTTTCTGAAAGTCTCGACTTGGAAAAAGGTGATGAGGTTCGGTCGCAAAGGGAAGTTAAGCCCAAGGTTTATAGGGCCCTATAGAGTACTAAAGCGAGTTGGAGCAGTGGCATACCAATTGGAGTTGCCACGAGTTGCGCGGATGCACGGACGTATTCCATGTATCCATGCTACATCGTTACCGATCGGATCTGTCTCATGTGGTACCTGTCGAAGAAGTAGAGCTAAGGCCAGACTTATCCTACGAGGAAGAGCCGATTCGGATATTGGAACGTGATGTTAAAGTGCTACGGAGGAAGTCAGTTCCTCTAGTCAAGGTGTTATGGCGCAACCATGGATCGGAGGAAGCTTCGTGGGAGCCAGAAGAGACGATGCGACAGCAATACCCTCAATTATTTTAGTTAGCAAATTTCGAGGACGAAATTTTTTTAAGGGGGTAGAACTGTAACATCCTGGAAAGGGCCTATGCATTTTCGGTTTAATTGTATGAAGTGACATGTTTTAAGTATTATGAATAAATTTTGAACAATTTTTTTTGGAAACCTGAAAATGTATGGAAATGTTAAGTTTAAAAATGGAAGGTGAACATTTTTGGAAACTAGGAAATGTAAGGAAAATGGAAAGTGAACATTTTTGGAAACTTGGAAATGTAAGGAAATGTCAAGCCTACAGAGCCGATCGAAAATTTTTGGAAACTTAGAAATGACCTAGAAATGACGAGTTTTAAGGTTTAAAAGGGGAAATTAAGGCAAGGTGGCCCTAAAAGAAAAAGTTCGTGAAATTTGACACCCAAACAGGCTTGGAAAAGTGGCCTGAAGATGACACTTAGGGCCTATGGAAATGGCGCCATATGCAAGAGGAATGGGCTCGAGTTCGAGTCACTTGGGAAGCAAAT
The DNA here is from genome assembly GCA_025698515.1 of Gossypium sturtianum. NCBI lineage: Eukaryota > Viridiplantae > Streptophyta > Magnoliopsida > Malvales > Malvaceae > Gossypium > Gossypium sturtianum. The sequence goes on from CM046955.1 coordinate 90,822,797, forward strand.
AAAGGAGGTTTTATTTTTGCTTCCGTAAGACCGAGGTGGACGGCACATGCTTCTAGAAAGGAGGTGTTTTATTTTCATAAATATTCAATTAAAAGGGTGATAAATAAAGGATTTTTAAATTGGATTATTTTGAAGAGATAAATGTTGGATTTAAACTCTTTTATTTATGATAATTAAAGGATAAAGTTATCGATAGAGGAGTGGTGGCCAAGTAAGGGACTCCTTAGATGATAATTTCGGCTATAAAAGGAAGGAAGGAGGGCTACTCATCAATTTGTGCTTCCTCCTTTCTCCGCCGAATTCTTAGTGCTCTCCTCTCTTCTTTTCTTTCTTTTCTCTTGTCAAGTCGAAATTAAGTAATTGTTGGAACCTAGCCGAATATTTTCCTCTCCATTAGAAGCCATAGCCGAATCTCCCGTGAATCTAAGCAAGGAAGTAGTCGATGAAGTATTAAGGGGATCTCTCGGGTTTCTACAAATTTATCGACTACAAGGAGGAATATTCGGGATCTAAGGTAAGAAACTATAAGATCCAAAGGTCTTCTTTTAAGTTTTAATGTTAGATTAAACCTAACATGTGATTATAGGAATTTCGACATCCCTAGGAAAGCAAGGATACTTTTCGGATTTGAGATCACAAAGGAGTACAACAAAGTTTTGGGACTTGATTCTTAAGTCAATCAACAAGGTAGGTTTCAGTGATACAAATCCTACTAGGATCTGGTTTTAAAGCCAAAAAGGTTTATTAATGTGTTTAAATGATTGGCCGAATATAGGAGTTAAGGATCTAAATCAGTAGATCGGTTCTTCGGGATTTCAAGGACTTCGTTAAACGAATCAGGTGTGTACCCCACACTAACTTTTAATAAGATTTAGGGTAATATGTAATATATGCATGTTTATAAGAATGTGGCTAAGGTACCATAATATGGTACAAAGTACTCAGGTACGTTTCCTACTCCTATTAGGATTACGAAATATGTTATATTTAACATGTGAAAATTTATAAGAATGTGAATTTAAGTATGATATGCATGATATGAATAATATGGGTCATTCGGGATATATGAAAAAGGGGAAGTGAATGTGATGACTACGGTCTCACTATCTGAATGTGGTGACTTCGGTCACATTATCTGAATGTGGTAACTTCGGTTACATTATTTGAATGTGGTGTCTTATGACACAATTATCTGGTGGCTATGCCACAAATTTTATATGGGCGATGAGCACGTCGACTGCAGCGACTGCCTTCGATGGTGTGTAGCGGATGGAGGGTTGATTTAGTAGTCCCCACGGTGTGCAGGTTGGTATGGGGATGTGTAGCGGATGGCACCTAGGTTTGGGTTTGGGTTGCATCATCATTTTTATCTCATTATATGAATAAGTATTGGATATGAAAAATGTATGCCGATCTATTGAATTTTAGTGTTGTGTACACATTGAGTCTGTTGACTCACCCTTGTAGGGACTATTTTTCAGTGACGATCAATAATGGACCGGGTTCATGGAAGCTTAGGGATGGCCATGCTCAAACTTGAGTTTTATTCAATATGGATATTTAATTTTATTTAAGTATTTTAGAATTTTATTTTGGGATTTTACTTGATGTAATAAGGCCATAAGTTACATTTCTTTACTTTTATTTTTAATTATTATGTTACGAATTATTTTCAATTAAAGTTAAGTTTAAAATTTATTTCCTTTAAAATAAACCCTAAATCGTTTTGTCACCTTATTTAATGGATTTCAATATAAGATGAATTGGTTTTCAACACAAGCCCAACCCAAAACCATATTTTTTTTAAAATCGCACAAGTTTTTCCTAAGGAACAAAAGAATTTGAAACCGGTTTACTTAAGGAACATACCAGATTCGGTTCAGGCTCGTGGGCCGGGATTGGGGTGTTTCAGGGAATATTCGATCCGACAGACCCGAATGCCCACAGTGTGGCAGACATCATCTCGATGAATGCCGAGCGCATGAAAATGCATGTTTCAGATGTGGTTCCCAGGACCACTACATAAAAGATTGTCCAGAGATGATGAAAGAGGACAAAACTCAGAACCCGAGATCCAGGAGTATGGTCAGAGGAAGGCCGCAGAGAAACCCCGAAAGTGGGGCTAGTGGAAGAGGTAACCCTAGAGAGCAGGCCGTGAGACCCGAGGGTAGGGCACCTGCACGGACTTATGCCATTCGCACTCGTGAAGAGGCGTCTTCCCATGATGTTATCACGGGTACCTTTTCTCTTCATGATGTTTAAGTTATTGCATTAATAGATCCCGGATCTACACACTCTTACATTTGCATGAAATCGGTATCCTATTTGAGCATGCCTATAGAGTTTACAGAAGTTGTGATTAAAATGTCTAATCCTTTAGGCAAGAGTGTGTTAGTGAATGAAGTATGTAGAGAATGTCCATTAATGATTAGAGGTCATTGTTTTAAAGCAAATCTTATGTTGTTACCATTTGACGAGTTTGATCTCATTCTCGGTATGGATTGGTTAACTGCCCATAATGTAATAGTTAATTGTGGGAAGAAATACATTGAAATTAGATGTGAGGATGGGGACACCCTTCACATAGAATCAGATGAATAGAGTAGATTGTCAGAATTGATTTCTCACGTGACGGCACAGAGATACATGAGAAAGGGGTATGAAGCATATTTGGCTTTTGTGATGAATGAAAAAGAAATAGAGTTAAGGATTGAGTCAGTGCCAATAGTATGTGAGTACGTGGATGTGTTTCCTGAGGAATTGCCAGGACTACCACCAGTTAGAGAGGTTGAGTTCAGCATTGAGCTAGCTCCTGGTATAGTACCAATATCTATTACTCCTTACAGAATGGCTCCAACAGAGTTGAAGGAGTTGAAGTCACAGTTGTAAGAGTTGACAGACAAAGGCTTTGCAAGATCAAGTTGTTCACCATGGGGTGCTCCGGTTTTATTTGTGAAAAAGAAAGATGGCACTATGAGATTGTGCATAGATTACCGTCACTTAATAAGGTGTGATGAAAGAACAAGTACCCATTGCCTAGGATCGATGATTTGTTCGATCAATTGAAAGGAGCCACAGTGTTCTCCAAAATAGACTTGAGATCAGGGTACTACCAGCTGAGAGTAAAAGAATCAGATGTGTCTAAGACAGCCTTTCGAACAAGGTATGGGCATTATGAATTTTTAGTCATGCCCTTTGGTTTGACTAATGCTCCAGCGGTATTCATGGACTTAATGAACCGCATGTTTAGACCATACCTTAACAAGTTTGTAGTCGTTTTCATTGACGACATACTGATTTATTCCCGAGATGAGAATGAGCATGCTGAGCACCTACGGACGGTTTTACAAATTTTACGAGAAAATCAATTATATGCCAAGTTCAGTAAAAGCAAATTTTGGCTCAAGGAAGTAGGGATTCTGGGACATATTGTCTCGGAAGAAGGAGTTCGAGTAGACCCCAGTAAGATTTTGGCTATTATGGACTGGAAACCATCGAGGAATATCTCTGAGGTTAGAAGTTTCCTAGGCCTAGCCGGCTATTATAGACGATTTGTCAAGGGGTTTTCTGTTATTGCAACCCCGATGACTAAATTGTTACAGAAAAATGTGAAGTTCGAGTGGACAGAAATATGCCAACAAAGTTTCGAAAAATTGAAAGCATTATTGTGAAGCTCAGTTTTTAGTACAACTGAGACAGGAAAGAATTTGTGATTTACAAATGACGCATCCTTAAATGGATTAGGCTGTGTACTTATGCAAGAAGGCAAAGTTATTGCTTATGCCTCCAGATAGTTGAAGCCTCATGAGAAGAATTATTTGACCCACGATTTAGAATTGGCTGCCATAGTCTTCGCATTGAAGATATGGAGACATCACCTATATGGTGAGAAATGTCAGATTTTCACTGATCACAAAAGTTTGAAGTACTTGATGACGCAGAAAGAGTTGAACTTAAGACAACGGAGATGGTTAGAGTTGATAAAAGATTATGAGATGGTCATTGACTACCATCCCGGGAAGGCAAATGTAGTCGCCGACGCTTTGAGCAGAAAATCCTTATTTGCATTAAGGGCAATGAATTCACGGATGACTTTGTCCGACGATGGTTCTATTCTAGCTGAGTTGAGAGCTAGACCAATTTTCCTCCAAGAGATCATTGAATCCCAAAAAGAGGATAGTAAATTGCAAGTTCAGAGAGATCAGTGCGAGACAGATGTTGAGTCTGACTTCCAGATTTGTAATATCCCGGGTTATGGGCTATTTTGATTATTGCTTTGTTTGCATGTGTCTGGTGTGCTATGTTGCTGTTTTGATGTTGTAGGGGCTTAGTTGTAAGCTTAGTATAAGCCGGAGTGGTAGGAAAAATTTTGGTTTTAAGTTTTATGTGAGTGGAGCTGAAGGAGCTGGGGTTTATAAATAATTTTAGGTGAAAAGTTAGCACAAGAGTTGAGCTAGTAAGTGGCAAAGCATGCGCCACTTGGAGCTTGTGTTTGGCGTCACTTGCAGGGGAGGAGGTCACGTGTTCAAGTTGCGAAAATCCCACATTTTTGCTCTCATTTTGTGGCATGGAGGGGGAGGAGTTGTAGGCGTTCAAACTCTGCCTAAGACCAAGTCAAATGCTCAAATGGTGGGTGGAGAGTGATTGTAGGAAGTGGACTTGTTCAAAATAATTTGAAGTGGTGGTGTGGAGTGTTTGGGGAGATGTGGCGAATTTTAGGAGGGGAGGAGCTAGTGGCCGGTTTTGGGGTGCTTAAGGAGGGCAATTTCGGCGTTGTTGGAGGGTGTTAGGTGGGTGCGAAACCTTAGTAGTATAAGTAGGGGGTTGCTCACCCTTTTGGTTTCCCATTTGTTCCCTTTGCCGAAATTGTTTCTCCATTCCTTTTGGTGCCGAATTCCTTTGAGTCTTCCCTAGTCTTGTGCCGAAAGTGAGTAAAGAAAACCCTCTTCTTTTATTTCCTTGTAGCCAAAACCGAAAATCCCAAGTAACCTTCACCTTGCCGAAAGTTTGCATTTGTGTCTCCTAAAGTGTTGTAGCCGAATGCTTTTGAGCCCTCAAGCTTTTACCTCTTTTGTTCTTTGGCCGAACCATACACCTTCTCACCATTCTTTTCTCTTTTCTCCTTGTGCTAAGCTGAATGGTCATTTTCTTCCTCTCATACCTTTTTCTTTCTTCTTGAAACTTGTACCGAAGCTTGCTTTGTTTCCTAGCCGACTCTCTCCCTTGTGTTGCCGAATATCCCCTTCCCTTTCAATTTTGATCTATGGCCGAATCTAAGTGTGGTGTGGATTGCTTTTGAGTTTTGTTGTCAAGCGTTTGAGAAGGTAAATAGGTAAGGCCGAATGCCTTATGGTCTGTTCTCTGTTCTCTGTTGACATCTACGAGGGTAAGAGTTAGCTTTGACGTTTGTTTGGTAGTGTATTGATCGTTTGTTTGGAATCGTTTTGGCATAGGGCATCCAGGATTTCGAAGCAGTCAAGCGTAGCCTCGGTTCTTTGGTCGATCGTTGAGTAAGTAGTGGTGAGGGATTGTTTTAGTAGCCTATTTGGTTGGTATTCGTTTAAGCCTAAGGTTATTATTATTATTGATTACCGATTGTAGGGAAGTGAAGCAGGAGCACTTGGTGGTGTTGGCTAGTGTTCTAAAGCGTGTAGGTAGGTCTCGGGTTTCAAGTGTTGACCCTTTTTGGTATGTTCTGTTTTGGCCGAATGGCCTAGGATGCTAATCCCCTGTTTGGCCGATTATAGGAGCAAGGTTGTCGAGGCTATCGAGGGTCTTAGATCGGTTCTTTGGTTAAAACTTGTGTTCGAACAGGTGTGTAGACTAACACACTATCTACTTAGTGATATGTTTAATAACTTGTTTGCCTATTAAGATCAAAACAATATGGTTGATGGATATGGTACCCAATTGGGTATGTGTACGGATCCGGGTAAGTCCGTTTCATTACGAGTTCTATTAATGGTATATGATATCATGATTCTTTGAGATATGTGATATGAGATGCGATATTAAACATATTAGCATGATTGCATGATTTACATGATTTGCATCAGTATGACATGTATGGGTGATATGAGAGGAGGGGGAATTATGATATCCGTGTCTTTGGGACACCAGAGGTTTGGCACCTCCAGTGGTTTGGTACCACAGATGATATTTTGTGACTTTGGGTCACGAGAGGTTTGGCACCTCGGCGTCTCGTCCCCGATGGCTTAGCACCACGGTGGGTTGGCCCCACGATTGATTATACGGGATTGGCGCTAGTGATTTGGTATCACACGATGGGTTGGCCCCATCATTGGATTCGTGACTTCGGTCACGGTGATTTGGTATCACATTGTGTCTTTGGGACACCGGAGGTTTGGCACCTCATAGCATCTCGTCCCAGTGGCCCGTACCCACGATGGGTTGGCCCCACGGTTGAGATCTACGAGATTGACGCCGATGATTTGGTATCACACGATGGGTTGGCCCCATCATTAGATTATTCGTGACTTTGGGTCACCGGTGGTTTGGCACCACATTGATGGATATCGTGACTTTGGGTCACCGGTGGTTTAGCACCACCGGTGGTTTGGTACCACACGGGGTAGAAAAGGTGTTATGGATGGTTAGGTCGGGTGCATTAATTATATTGCTATGATATGATGTGTGCTAGCATGTTACATTCTGGGGAGAGGATTTATGCACTGAGTCTTGCGACTCACCTTCTCCCTTATCATTTCGGGTGACACTTAGTTGCGGACATGGAGCCAGGGGGTGGACTCGAGGTGCTCATGCCATGAATAAAAATCGAGGTTGCAATCGTTTTAAAACTTGGTACTATATTTTATTTATTTTCACTTGGGTTTTTATTTTGGATTGTAAAAGGCCTTTTAACTTTATGTTTTTGTTATTTACATGCTTGTATTGGATTTTAAATATGCCTTAACAAAGAATTGGACTAATATTGGATAAAACTTGGAAAGATGAGGTTTTCAAACTACAACGCGATACGTTTTAAACTTTACCATCGGGTATCACCCTGAAACATTAAAATATGACAAAGCAATCATGCCCAAGATTTCGACAAGTATTAAATATGACAAAGAGTTTCTCATCGAATCTTTAACACGAAACCTAACCCCTCAAACGCGATTTTCCCGTAACATGCAGTTCGGGCCGTGGTGTATTGACCGGGTTTGGGGTGTTACAATTAGGTATCGAGCCAAGTTCAATGGCTCATTTGTGGGCCCGAGGCCCAAAATGTTTTGAAAAGTTGTTTTAAGAGTTTTGTTTTTAAATATGTGGTTGAAAAGGCATGGCACCGAGTCTCCGGCACCAGTTCGCCCAGGTAAGTACCCCTTACTATTGCTTGTGATTTTGATATTGATGGGATTGTATGATTAGCAATAGTGGATTCTTGAGAAGCCCAAACCGATAGGATTACTGTGAACTCATGAAAACAAAGCCTCTTTAATATTCATAAGACTTTGCTATTAAAACAAAGGAATAATTATCGATGCATAAAACTCCAAAATCGAGCACGTAGAGATTTTAGTCATGAGTGCTCGAGGTGGACGCTTGATCGTGGACGAGGTCGTGGTAGGATGACAGTTTTGAACCCGTAGGATCTGGTCAGGGGTCAGAGAATGAGATACCGGTACCGCCACCAGCTGGAGGTGGTGAGTTTCAAGATCAAACTGGGGATGATGCGATTGTCGCAGCGATCTTTGCGGGTTTCGAAAAGGTATTTGGAGTAGGTAGAGGCGCAAGAGTCAAGAAATGCGTGCCGGCGACTCCGGGAGAAGCAGTGAGGTATTTCGAGGTGTTTCTCGGTGTTGTGCCCGGCATGGTGAGTATTGGTGGAGGCGACGAGCGGTCATGGATGATTTAGACCGGATGGCGAGGAGAAGTGAAGGGCATAGTATCGCTTCTTCGGGATGAGTCATACGGTGGTGGCTCACGGTTGAACGATCTTTGCGATGAGGATCTTCACGTGGGATTATTTTAAGGTCGCTTATCGGAAAAAGTACATTGGAGCTAGCTACATCGACGCCGTGCGTAAAAGCATTTCGAGGTTAGTTAAGGGGAGTAAGTGCGTGTCCAGTCTGGTCGAGTTCTTGAGGTGGAGTCGGTATGCTACAGGGCATTGTGGCCACCGAACACGAGAGGTGTGTTCGTTTTGAGGATGGTCCGAGAGACGAGTTGAGGTTCGATTGCTCCACGCCAGGAGCGTGAGTTCTGTCTGTCCCGGTTGAGAAGGCTAAGGTAGCCGAGGAGTGAAGGAGTCGGTAAGGCGGGGCATGGATAGGAGCAGACATAAGAGGAGTTTTGGATCTTACGGGTCATCGGGAATCCTCGAGAAAAAGGGCTAGGCGAGTGGGCGAATCGGCCAGTAGGTTTGTTATTGCTAGTCGGGACCGCCGCAGATGTAACCGTTGTGGGAAATATCATTGGGGAGGATGTTGGACCGGTGGAAAAGGGTGTTTGAGTGTGGCTCATTGGATCATCGTGTGAGGGACCTGTGCGTAAGTTGGCTGGGGTTGATCAGAGTCGTGGTCGTACTCGATTCAGAATAATGGACCGCCACATGAGAGGGGTCGTGGTAATGGCAGAGGAGGTAATGGTTCAGTGGGCCGTGGAGCACGGGCGAGAGGTGCAGTAATCGAGGCCACGGCGGCTGGGTTAGTGTATGCAATGAGGCGCGAGAGAGGAGGGCGACGCACCGGACGTCATAACCGACACGTTCTTGATCTTTGGTTCTCCATTTCCGCTTTGATTGATGTGGGTTCGACGCATTCTTACATGGCTAGTAGTATAGTAGAGACCATGGACTTAGACTCAGAAACTACTCCTAGGCGGATGACCGTAATTAGCCCTCTAGGTCACTCTGTAGTTGTAGATAAGTCGTTTAAGGATGTACCCCTAGAACTCCAAGGGTAGTGTTTTTGGTGATCTAATGGAACCGCCGTTTGGGGAGTTCGATCTGATTCATGGGATGGACTGGTTGGTTAAGTACCAGGCGAGGTTGGATTGCGCGGCTAAGCGCATGGTTCTTAAAGCGTCGGAGGGTGATGAAGTGGTTATGATAGGTAATAGGAGAGATTACTTATCTAATGTGGTATCTGCTCTCAAGAAAGTGAGAAAATGGTCGAGAAAAAGTGTGAGGCGTATGTGGTTCATGTGTATGCCTTGGAGGCTAAAAAGAGTCTCTTTGTAGAAAGTTCGGACAGTTGGGGAATTTGTTGATGTGTTTCCAGAGGAACTTCAGGGCTTGCCACCAGATCGTGAGGTGGAGTTCGGGATAGATCTCATTCATCGGAAGCTGCGCCCGGTGTCTATTGCTCCGTATAGGATGGCGCCAAAGGAGTTAGTGGAATTAAAGGCTCGAGATCCAGGAGTTGTTGGATCGAGGCTTTATTAGGCCAAGTGTTTCACCTTGGGAGCGCGCGATACTCTTTGTTAAGAAGAAAGATGGTACCATGCGGATGTGTATAGACTACGCCAGATTGAACAAAGTCGACGATCAAAAACAAGTATCCGTTGTGCGGATAGATGACTTGTTTGATGGTGAAGGGTGCCGGTATTCTCAAAAATTAATTTAAGGTTTGGGTATCACCAATTGAAGGTGAAGGAGGCGGATATCCACAAGACGGCGTTTTCGCACTCGGTATGGGCACTACGAATTTACAGTAATGCCGTTTGGGTTGACTAACGCACCTGGCAGCATTCATGGATATGATGAATAGGGTGTTTTAGCAAAGTATTTGGATCGATTCGTAGTGGTTTTTATTGACGACATCTTAGTATACTCAAAGACAGAGGAGGAGCATGATGCACACTTGCGAATAGTGCTCGCAGATTCGAGGAAAAACAGCTTTATGCAAAATTTAGTAAGTGCGAGTTACGGCTCGAGGAGGTGACATTCTTGGGTCATGTAGTGTGGTGAGGGATTAGGGTAGATCCTCGGAAGATTGAGGCGATTTTGGATTGGAAGCCGCCTAAGTCGGTGGTTGGGATTCGGAGTTTTCTGGGTTTGGCAGGATACTACCGAAGATTTGTAGAAGGTTTTTCATTGATTGCAGCGCCAATGACCAAGTTGTTAAGGAAATGGGTTCCATTTGTTTGGACTGAGAAGCAACAGGAGAGTTTCGACAAACTAAAGAAGATTTTGACTGAAGCACCTGTTTTAATTCAACTTGAGGTCGGGAAGGAATTCACGGTGTATTGCGATGCATCACATACAAGATTGGGTTGTGTCTTGATGTAGGAAGGTAAGGTTGTGGCTTACGCATCTCGGTAGTTGAGGCCACATGAGGTCAATTATCCGGCCTTACGACTTGGAGTTAGCATTTGTAGTCTTCGCCTTGAAAATTTGGAGGCACTACTTGTATGCGGAGAGAGATCGATAGTCTACATTGGATCACAAGAGTCTAAAGTATCTTTTGACTCGAAGGATTTGAATTTGAGGCAAGCGCAAATGGATTGAATTGCTCAAGGATTATGATTGTTCGATTGAATATCATCAGGGAAGGCTAACGTGGTGGCGAACACGTTGAGCCGTAAGGTTGTTTCAGACTTAAGAGCGATGTTTGCCCATCCGAGTTTGTATGGCGACGGAAGTATTCAGCGGAGCTGCGGAGTTAAGCCTACTTGGGTTGAGCAGATCGAGAGAAAGCAGATTGGAAGATGAGGTTATGAGTGCGCAGAGGTCTCAGTGCAGGATGATGGTGGTTTGGAGGGTTCTGATTTATCTAGTGATGGAGTGTTGTGTTTTCAAGGCGAGCTTGTATGCCGAAGGACGTTGAGTGAGGCAGAGGATTCTTCGGGGCGCACATAGCAGCCCATACGCTATGCATCTTGGAGGAAGCAAGATGTATAGAGATCTAAGAGAGCAATTTTGGTGGCAGGTGCGAAGAAAGAAGTGACGGGGTTTGTAGGGAAGTGCACGACATGTCGTGAGTCAGAAAGTGAGCATCGATTGCCGTCGGGGTTGCTTCGGCCCAGTGAAGATTCCACAATGGAAGTGGGAAAGAATAACTATGGATTTCGTCGGTGGATTACCTCTTACGCCGAGCAAGAAAGACTCGACCGGGTAATTGTGGATCGTCGACTAAATCACTCACTTCATTCCGGTGAGGTTGATTACTCACTTGGAGGTTGGCGGCTTGTATGTGTCGAGAGATAGTGAGATTGCACGGTGTGCGATGCTCGATTATCTCGGATAGGGATCCCGATTTATGTCAAGGTTCGAAAGCGTTGCATCGGGCTTTGGGTACGCGCTTGGATTTCAAAGACGGCTTTCCACCATGATCCGACGGCGATCGGAAAGGGTTATCTGAGATCTTAGAGGATATGCTAAGAGGTTGTGTTCGGATTTGGAGGTAGTTGGGAGGAGTTTACGCCATTAGCCGAGTTCGCCTACAATAATAGTTATCAAACAAGCATCAAAATGGCACCTTATGAGGCGTTGTATGGTAGAAAGTGTCGCTCACCTACATGTTGGACGGAGTTGGGTGAACGCCAATTGTTGGGACGAGTTGGTTGCGAGAGACCGAAGACAAGGTTAAGTTGATTCGGGCTCGATTGAAAGAAGCTTGGATAGGCGTAAGTCTTATGCCAATCTCAAGCGAGAGAGATATAGAGTTTCTTTGTGGGGATCAAGTTTTCTGAAGGTCTCGCCATGGAAGAAAGTATTGAGATTCGAAAGGAAAGGCAAGCTAAGTCCGAGGTTTATTGGGCGTATAAGGTCTTTTCAAACGAGTGGGAGCGAGAGCTTACCGGCTTGAGTTGCCAGTGAGTTGAGCCAGATTCACGACGTATTTCATGTTTCGATGCTTCGGCGTTATCGTTCAGATCCATCACATGTCGTAGCAGTAGAAGAGATCGAGGTAAATCCAGACTTGACCACGGAGGAAGAGCACATGCAGATTCTAGATCGGACGTGAAAGTTCTCGCGTAGGGAAGTTTGTGCCTTTGGTAAAAGTGCTATGGCGGAATCATAGCGTGGAAGAAGCTACGTGGGAACCCGAGGATGTGATGAAGCAGCAGTACCCTCAACTCTTCTGAGCAGGTAATTTCGAGGCCGAAATTATTTTTAAGGGGGTAGAACTGTAATATCCCAGGTTAGGGGCTATTTTGATTATTGCTTTGTTTGCATGTGTCTGGTGTGCTATGTTGTTGTTTTGATGTTGTAGGGGCTTAGTTGTAAGCTTAGTATAAGCCGGAGTGGTAGGAAAAATTTTGGTTTTAAGTTTTATGTGAGTGGAGCTAAAGGAGCTGGGGTTTATAAATAATTTTAGGTGAAAAGTTAGCACAAGAGTTGAGCTAGTAAGCTGGCAAAGCATGCGCCACTTGGAGCTTGTGTTTGGCGTCACTTGCGGGGAGGAGGTCTGTGTTCAAGTTATGAAATCCCACATTTTTGCTCTCATTTTGACGGCATGGAGGGGAGAGTTGTAGGCGGTTCAAACTCGCTTAAGACCAAGTCAAATGCTCAAATGGTGGGTGGAGAGTGATTGTAGGAAGTGGACTTGTTCAAAATAATTTGAAGTGGTGGTGTGGAGTGTTTGGGGAGATGTGGCGAATTTTAGGAGGAGGGAGCTAGTGGCGGTTTTGGGTGCTTAAGGAGGGCAATTTCGGCGTTGTTGGAGGTGTTAGGTGGGTGTCAAACCTTAGTAGTATAAGTAGGGGGTGCTCACCCTTTTGGTTTTTTTCCCATTTGTTCCCTTTGCCGAAATTGTTTCTCCATTCCTTTTGGTGCCGAATTCCTTTGAGTCTTCCCCTAGTCTTGTGCCGAAAGTGAGTAAAAGAAAACCCTCTTCTTTTATTTCCTTGTAGCCAAAACCGAAAATCCCAAGTAACCTTCACCTTGCCGAAAGTTTGCATTTGTGTCTCCTAAAGTGTTGTAGCCGAATGCTTTTGAGCCCTCAAGCTTTTACCTCTTTTGTTCTTTGGCCGAACCATACACCTTCTCACCATTCTTTTCTCTTTTCTCCTTGTGCTAAGCCGAATGGTCATTTTCTTCCTCTCATACCTTTTTCTTTCTTCTTGAAACTTGTACCGAAGCTTGCTTTGTTTCCTAGCCGACTCTCTCCCTTGTGTTGCCGAATATCCCCTTCCCTTTCAATTTTGCGCTATGGCCGAATCTAAGTGTGGTGTGGATTGCTTTTGAGTTTTGTTGTCAAGCGTTGGAGAAGGTAAATAGGTAAGGCCGAATGCCTTATGGTCTGTTCTCTGTTCTCTGTTGACATCTACGAGGGTAAGAGTTAGCTTTGACGTTTGTTTGGTAGTGTATTAATCGTTTGTTTGGAATCGTTTTGGCATAGGGCATCCAGGATTTCGAAGCAGTCAAGCGTAGCCTCGGTTCTTTGGTCGATCGTTGAGTAAGTAGTGGTGAGGGATTGTTTTAGCAGCCTATTTGGTTGGTATTCGTTTAAGCCTAAGGTTATTATTATTATTGATTACTGATTGTAGGGAAGTGAAGCAGGAGCACTTGGTGGTGTTGGCTAGTGTTCTAAAGCGTGTAGGTAGGTCTCGGGTTTCAAGTGTAAACCCTTTTTGGTATGTTCTGTTTTGGCCGAATGGCCTAGGATGCTAATCTCCTGTTTGGCCAATTATAGGAGCAAGGTTGTCGAGGCTATCGAGGGTCTTAGATCGGTTCTTTGGTTAAAACTTGTGTTCAAACAGGTGTGTAGACTAACACACTATCTACTTAGTGATATGTTTAATAACCTGTTTGCCTATTAAGATCAAAACAATATGGTTGATGGATATGGTACCCAATGGGGTATGTGTACGGATAAAGGTAAGCCCGTTTCATTACTGAGTTCTATTAATGGTATATGATATCATGATTCTTTGGGATATGTGATACGAGATGCGATATTAAACATATTAGCATGATTGCATGATTTACATGATTTGCATCGATTATGACATGTATGGGTGATATGAGAGGAGGGGGAATTATGATATCCGTGTCTTTGGGACACCGGAGGTTTGGCACCTCCGGTGGTTTGGTACCACGAGATGATATTTTGTGACTTTGGGTCACGGAGGTTTGGCACCTCAGCGTCTCGTCGATGGCTTAGCACCACGGTGGGTTGGCCCCTGATTGATTATCTGGGATTGGCGCTAGTGATTTGGTATCACACGATGGGTTGGCCCCATCATTGGATTCGTGACTTCGGTCACCGGTGATTTGGTATCACATTGTGTCTTTGGGACACCGGAGGTTTGGCACCTCATAGCGTCTCGTCCCGGTGGCCGTACCCGCGATGGGTTGGCCCCACGTTGAGATACTGGGATTGGCGCCGGTGATTTGGTATCACACGATGGGTTGGCCCCATCATTAGATTATTCGTGACTTTGGGTCACGGTGGTTTAGCACCACATTGATGGATATCGTGACTTTGGGTCACAAAGTGGTTTGGCACCACCGGTGGTTTGGTACCACGGGGTAGAAAAGGTGTTATGGATGGTTAGGTCGGGTGCATTAATTATATTGCTATGATATGATGTGTGCTAGCATGTTACATTACCTGGGGGGGATTTATGCATTGAGTCTTGCGACTCACCTTCTCCTTATCATTTGGTGACACTTAGTTGCGGACATGGAGCCGGGTGGACTCGAGGTGCTCATGCCATGAATAAAAATCGAGGTTGCCTTCGTTTAAAACTTGGTACTATATTTTATTTATTTTCACTTGGGTTTTTATTTTGGATTGTAAAAGGCCTTTTAACTTTATGTTTTTGTTATTTACATGCTTGTATTGGATTTTAAATATGCCTTAACAAAGAATTGGACTAATATTGGATAAAACTTGGAAAGATGAGGTTTTCAAACTACAACGCGATACGTTTTAAACTTTACCATCGGGTATCACCTGAAACATTAAAATATGACAAAGCAATCATGCCCAAGATTTTGACAAGTATTAAATATGACAAAGAGTTTCTCATCGAATCTTTAACTGAAACCTAACCCCTCAAACGCGATTTTCCCGTAACATGCAGTTCGGTCGTGGTGTATTGGCCGGGTTTGGGGTGTTACAAGATTAGTCCCAATGGAAGTCGATGTTCAAAGACGAGTTTGTGTACCTGCAGAAAAGAAGAGCTTATTCGAGAGAATTTTGTATGAGGCCCACAATGGATGTTTATCTGTACATCCGTGTAGTACCAAGATGTATAATGACTTGAAACAACGATATTGGTGGTGAGAATGAAGAAAGATATTTGTAATTTGTTTCAAATGCTTGATTTGTCGACAAGTAAAGGTGAACACCAAGTACCTTCGGGTTTGCTTCAATCCATTTTAGTTCCGGAGTGGAAGTGGGACCGTATTACTATGGATTTTGTAACGGGTTTACCACTATCTCCGAGCAAGAAAGATGCCGTATGGGTTGTAGTTGATAGACTCACGAAATTAGCCCATTTTATACCTGTTCGAGTTGATTACTCACTAGACAAGTTGGCAAACTTGTATGCTTCAGAAATAGTAAGACTTCATGGAGTTCCCTTGTCAATCATATCGGATAGAGATCTGAGATTCACATCCAGGTTTTGGAAGAAGTTACAAGGGCCTTGGGTACAAAGTTGAACTTTAGTACCGCATTTCATCCTCAAACTGACGGCCAATTAGAGAGGTTAATTCAAATACTCGAGGATATGCTCAGATGTTGTATTCTTGAATTTCGAGGTAGTTGGGAAAAGTTTCTCCCATTAGTAGAGTTTGCCTACAATAATAGTTTTCAGTCGAGCTTAAAGATGGTGCCTTATGAGGCTTTATATGGGCGTAAGTGCCGAACGCCTCTTTATTGGACTGAGCTTAAAGAAAACCAAATTCACGGGGTTGATTTGGTTAGAGAAGCTGAAGAGAAAGTGAAAGTGATACGAGAAAGTTTAAAAGCTGCATCAGACAGACAGAAGTCCTATTCGGACTTAAAGAGAAAAGAGATCGACTATCAATTCGGAGATAGAGTTTTCTTGAAAGTGTCACCTTGGAGAAAAGTTCTCAGATTTGGCCAAAAAGGCAAGTTGAGTCCATGTTTTATTGGACCGTATGAGATTACCGAGAAAGTTGGGCCTGTAGCTTACAGATTGGCTTTGCCATCAGAGTTAAAAAAGATACATGATGTGTTTCACGTGTCAATGTTAAGATGCTACCGATCAGACCCTTCACATGTAATTCCCCAGTCAGAGATAGAAATTCATCCCGACATGACTTATGGTGAAGAACCAGTTAAGATATTAGCTCGGGAAGTTAAGCAGCTAAGAAAGAAAAGTATTGCCTTAGTGAAAGTGTTGTGGCAAAGACATGGAATAGAAGAAGCCACATGGGAACCAGAAGAGAGTATGAGAAACCAGTATCCAAACCTTTTTACTGGTAAGATTTTCGAGGACAAAAATCCCTAAGGGGGGAGAATTGTAACAGCTCGATTTAGGGCCTATTCAGAATAGTGGTGCAAGACCACTAATCCGAGGTGAATTTATGAGTTTTTAAGGTTCATGCCATGTTTGCATGTTAGTGTGAAAGTTTCATGAAGTAATTTTTCTAAATTGAAGTTGAATGGTCAAAAAGGACCAAATTGCAAAAGATGTAAAATATGAGTTTCTAGAAGCTTTTTGTATGAAATAGCTTTAGAATATTAATTATGAGTCCTTAAATAGCAATTTTCCCAAATTATAAATTTTGGACAAAAATGGACATGAGTTAGTAAAATAGAAATTTTTAAAGAGAAGGGCATTTTGGTCATTTGTCTAATAAGTGATTAAAATAGGAAAAAGATGATAAAATTTCATTCATCTTCTTCCTTCCCTTGCCGAAAATTTGAAGACTCCATATCTAGGGTTCTTCATTTTTTTCAAGCTTGCTAGTAAGTTCATCTTAGCCCCGTTTTTAATATTCTTCGTATTTTTGAAGTTCTCGTATATTGAATTAGCTATTTTTAGCTATAAAGTGAGCTAAGATGCATGTTCAAAAATCTACCCATGAATGGTATGCTTATTAAAGGATGTTTTATGGAAGTTTATGAGAGTTTGATGTTAGATAAACATCTTTTTCTAAGAGAATTTCATGAAAAATGAGCATAGAGACTAGTTTGTGAAAGTTTTGAAATTAGTCATACCTATTAAAAATAATGAGAATTGATAATGGCTATAGTAGAGGAAATGAATCAACTAAGCATGTAGTCTAAGAAAGTTGAATGAAAATTATCTTACGAGCCTTGGGGAAAAAGTGCAAATATGAGAAAGTATAGGGGCAAAATAGTAATTTTGCCCAAGTATGAGTAAAGGGTCAATTTAGTCATTGTGATTATTAAATGATCTATTTATGACTATAGATCAAGAAAAACGAAGCCCGGATCGAAACGAGGCAAGAATAAGGTCGAGGACTAAATTGCATACCTAGCTACATTTTGTATATTGAGGTAAGTTTGTATGATTTCTAAGCTTTATGATTTATATCATTGAATTGCTTAGTATAATATACAATTTTATTATGAAAATGTTTAATGTTATGTTAAATAAAGAAATTAATGAGATCAAGCATGAGAAAGCCCCGATTGAAGTTGAATAACTTAGGATACTCGATCTACCACATGGAACAAGAAAGTCCGTATAAGACCAAGCCGAGGCATGGCATCGGCAAGCAAGCAAGATATCATGTAAGTCCAAGGCAAGCTTGGCAATGAATAAGTTATCATGTAAGTCCAAGGCAAGCTTGGCATTGAGTAAGATATCATGTAAGTCCAAGGCAAGCTTGGCATTGAACAAGTTATCATGTAAGACCAAGGCAAGCTTGGCACTGAAAAGTTATCAAGAGAAAGAGATCCCATATAAGTCCAAGCCAAGGCATGGCATTGGTGAGAATGAGAAAGACTTCGTATAACTCCATGTCAAGACATGGCCTCAAGATTAAGATGAGATTTAGTATCCTCGGTTATTCATATAAATTCATCGGGCAAACGAGTTAAGCTCAAATGAGATAACAAGAAAAGTAAGTAAGCAAAGTTATTATCAAGTGAAAATGAGTATTATTCATGTTATGAATGATGAATTAGAAATTATGAGTATTATGTTCAAGTATGCTGATCAATGTGATCAAGTGATACAGGTACCTTGTTTACCTCACAAGTTTGAGACTAGTAAGTATCATGAGATATGTAAGAATCAGGTATGAGCAAGTAAGCTTTATAGCTGACATTATGATACCATTGTTTATGTCAAATGGGTTAATTTAAGGAAGTATGTTGTTATGTGCATTATATGCAAACTTACTAAGCTAAATGCTTACGTATTTTATTCTTTCTTTCCATGTAGTTTCGCCAAGCTAATCTCGTGGATCATTGTCATCAGAGCTCGGAGCACACTATCAATCGCTATTTTGGTATAGCCAAGTTGTTTACATTAAGTATGGCATGTATAGGAAACATTTCATTTTGAGTACATGTCATAGAAAGGGGCAAGTATAGGCTATTAAGTTTGTTATTCTTTTGTATATGGCTAAGTGATTGGCCAAGTGTATATGTTTATAATTATCAATGAAGCATGTAGTATTATTCAAGAATGATGTAGTATTGAGTTGTTGAAATGAGTATGAATTGGATCTTAATTTGAGGTGGCAATTGGCTTGGTAAATAGCCTCTAAGTACCCTGCGGTTGGACACACGGGCGTGTGTCTAGGCCGTGCGTAAACTGTACCTTAGTCTTATAAGCAAGAATAGACCACGGACTAATCCCACGGCCGTGTGTTAAGGCCGTGCACGACACACGGTTAGAACATGGGCGTGTGCCCGGTCGTGTGAAATAAGTCAGTATATCAAGATGTAGTACACGGTATAGTCCACAGGCGTGCCATGGCCGTGTGTTATAAGTCAGAATGCTAAGGTTTTACACACGGGTTAGGACCACGGGCGTGCCATGGCCGTGTGAAATTTGCAGTAAGCTCAAGTTTTAAGCACGGTTGGGAGACATGGGCGTGTCTCAGGGTTACACGGGCGTGTCCCAACTCACATGGGCGTGTGACCCCTGTTTCAATGAAAAGTTTTCGGTTGAGTTACGAAATTTCACGGACATGAGTTTAAGGCCTCGTAGGCCCATGAAAAGTACAAGTTGATTAAGAGAGAGAAGTTCTTATTTCAGAACGAAATTTTATAGCCCCTAAGTACATGATTAAGCAAGTTCAAGCATAGTAATGTCTCGTATCCGGTCTAAGTCTCGGACTCGGGTATGGGGTGTTACAGTTACAAGGAATCTCACGACTTACACGAGGTTAAGAGTTCCTAACTCAACTTTTTACTGTTCCATTGAAACTAATTGCTTGATATTTGATTAGTTTGTAATATAAGAACACCATGCCTCCTAGAAAGGTTCGAAGAACTAATGAACCAAAATCATCGACGATTTTGAACCCCTCTAGTATCTCAAACCCGAATTTAGAAAAATATTTTATAGAACTTCAAGGAAAATCTTTCATTCAAGAGAGGGGATTTGATCCATCGATGATTATTTGTAAGGAAAAATGGCCTTTAGTTAGATATCATAGGTGGGAATGTTTTCGGATGATCTCAAAAGTCATTGCTACGGTCCCTATTGTTCAAGAATTTTATGCATCTTTATGGGACCAAGAGTCTAGAAATACCGAAGGTCATATTGTAACAGTCCGGTTTAGACCCTAGTCGGAACAGTGGTTTCAGGACCACAAATTCGAGTCTGAATAAAATTTTAATATTATTTTCTATGTCTTTGATATGTGATTAAGCATGTGTTAAAGTTCCGTAAGTTAATTTGTCCGTCTGTGTGCTTAATTTTATAAAAAGATTAAATTGCATTAAATACAAAACTAGCATGCTATTTGTTAAAGTACCTTTTTGAGCTGGGTTTTAAGTGTAGAGGCTTTATGAGGCAATTATGCCAATATTTAGATAGTGGATGGATAAAAGTCTTAAATGTTTTCATGTATATATGTTAAGTATAAGACTAATTTAGTAACTAAATTAATAATAGGATGATAATAAAACAAAAGGCTAAAATAATAAGCCATTTTATCCATCTTCTTGCCGAAAATCAAAAGAAAATAAGGGTTTAGAGAGTTTTCACATATTCGACACTTGCAAGCTTGAATTAAGGTATGTTTCGGTTTCGATTTTTGATAATTTCTACGTTTTTTGTAATCGTTGCTCTGTATACTCTAAAACCCATGCTTCAATTTTTAGAATTGATGATGTTTGTGAATTGAGACTTTGATGAACTCATGTGATTTGTGATGTTTAATAGTGAAATATGAAAGATATTTATATGAATATCATAGTTTGTATTTGAGTTTTTGGTGAATTTAGCTAATTAGGGCTAAATTATGAAAATAGCATTTTGAGGGACTAAATTGTGAAATAAATGAAATGCTTGGACTTGTATGAGATACATGAGCATTTGGCTAAGAATGGGTATGTGGTGATTTTGTATATTTGATGTCTTGAGAAAAATGGACTAAATTGATAAAATGTACAAATGTGAGGGCTAAATTGCAAATGGCCCTAAATGTATGTTTTTGGATTGACTTGAGTGAATTAGTGAATAAATGGATTACATATGAATATGTGTAGATCAAGAATTGAAGAAATTGGACTTAGATCACGGGAAAGCGAAAGTAGTCGAATAACCGAGTCCTAACGAATATCCGAATCCGAGGTAAGTCAATATACAAATAAATGTATTTGTATTGAATTATTTGAGTATATATGATAATTGAATTATTATGATTATCCATTGAGATTGAATGTATGTGCTATCCGAGATTACGAATAAGTCGACAAGTTGTTTAAATCCGAGAAGCCCCGTCTGAACCTAGGAATAGATAGAATTAACTATGTCATGACATAGGTGTCTGTTATGTGATATCATGTAACACCACATCTGGGACGTTGGCGTTGATTCGAGATTTCGTGTAAGACCACGTCTGGGACGTTGGCATCGATATGAGATTTACGTATCGGCATCGTATTTGATTCGTGTAAGACCCTATCTAAGACAGTGGCATCGATATCTGATTACATGTAAGACCACGTCTGGGACATTGGCAATGTACGACTATTCTGAACAGTCTGAGTATCCTAATAGATTCCAAAAGGTTCAACGGGCAATACTGAGAAACAAACAATTATGTGATAAGTACATCCGTTTCAGGTACGTCCGATATGTACACTAAGTGTGTGTGTGGAAGGTAAGTGTCTATATGAACTTACTAAGATGATTATGTATAAGAAATGATGAGATTATATGAGAAGTTATGCTTGAAAGAGCTATATGTATATGTGATATTTGAGTTGAGAAATATGGTAAGATATGGCTAAGTAAATGAGCTAAAGTCATATGTGATGAATCTGCTATGAGAATCAATAATGTCATTGTGCCAATATGGTTATATGCTTTTTCTGCTAAATTTATTTGTATATGACTTACTAAGCTTTTGAAAGCTTACTATGCGTGTGTTTGCTCTGTTTTATAGATCGTCAAAGCTACTGAAGGCTCGGGACCGTCGAGGATCGTCATCACACTACCTTTGCTCATTTTGGTACCCTTTTTGGAAATGTATATATTAAGTATGGCATGTATAGGCTATTTATTTGGCATATGTTTGAGATGTAAATAGCCATGTGATTTGGCTAGCTAAAAGTTAGTAATGTGCATGAGTATTATGAGTTATGATGATGGTTTTGGTATGTTTATATGTCCATAATATGGTAAAATTTGTGGTAAGTAAATTGATGCTATATAGGCATGCAATTGTGTCAATGAAATATTTGGTAAAAAGTGAATGTACCATGCATTGTTATACATGTGACTTGGCTATGCAAAGTTGTATATGAGTTGGCATGATTAGAAGTGAGATCGAATGAGATGAAATGTTGTTGTTTGATATGATTCTTGGTTGCTAAATGTGTTTGAAATGAATTGGTATGTTGCTTGTAAGGTAAACCCAAGTGTGGGTGGCATATTGGCCTTGCAAAGGGCCTATTATGCACACACGGTTGTGGCACACGGGCGTGCCTAGTGACCGTGGGATTAAGTCAGTATATAGCATAAGAGTACAAGGCCATGGTACACGGGCGTGCTTGGTGGTCGTGGGGATAAGTCAGTATACATTCCCTATTTTGGCACGGCCAGGACACATGGGTGTGTCTAGTTGCCGTGGGAGGCACACGACCTAACTGCACAGGCGTGTGACCTCTGCAGTGATCAAAAAGTTTTAAATTTCCAATAATTTTTGTATGTGTTCGGTTTAGTCCCGACCCTCCTCTAAAGCATGCTTAAGGTCTCGGTGACCTATTTAAGGGACATAGTGATTGCGATTGATGATTTGTATTTTGAAATGTTTATAAAAGTTTCCGATCTGTCCGGTAATGCCTTTAACCCTAATCCGGTGACGGATACGGGTTCGAGGTGTTACATTTGGTAGGCACACGGCCTGACTGCACTTGCGTGTGACCTTTGCAGTGATCAAAAAGTTTTAAATTTCTAACAATTTTCGTATGTGTTCAGTTTAGTCCTGACCCTCCTCTAAAGCATGCTTAATGTCTCGGTGACCTATTTAAGGGACATAGTGATATTGATGATTTGTATTATGAAATGTTTATAAAAGTTTCCAATCTGTTCGGTAATGCCTTTAACCCTAATCTGGTGACAGATACGGGTTCAGGGTGTTACATTTGGTTGGTATCAGAGCTACGGTTTAGTCGATTCTCGAACTAACGTAGCGTGTAAGAGTCTAGCTATACATGCCATATATCTGAATTGTGATAGTGTGATGAATCCTGACGTGTAAAATGTAATTTTTGTATAGTAATGGATCCCGAAAGAGCCGTAGGCGGCGATGTAGAAAGTAATCGCTGCTCCATTGAAGGGGTGATGCCCTCGATCCGAGACACTGTAATATCCGGGTTAGGGGCTATTTTGTTGTGGCATGTTTTGCATGTGTTTAGTGTGCTATGTTCTTTGTTTGTGTAGTTTTGGGGCTTAATTGTAGTCTAAGGGTGTGCACTGGTTAGGTAGAAAAAATTTGTGTTTTAGGCTTAAGTCGGGATTTGTTGGAGCTGGGTATAAGAGTTTTCTTTGGTGTTTCATAGCACAAAAAGTGAGCTGGCAAAGTGGCAAGCATGCGTTACTTGGGGAGCTAGGTGTGGCGTCATCTACAAGGGGAGAGATCCACGAGTTCAAGCTGCAGAGTTCCCCATTTTGGCTTCATTTGGAATGCATGGAGGAAGAGGTAGAAGACAAGTAGAATTCTTCCTTGGACTTGGTCTCCACATTCAAATGAAAGGTGGAGAGCAAATAGTGGAGGAAGACTTGGTCATGGTTGTTTGAATGTGTGGTATGGAGTGATTGGGGGGGATTTTGGCCGAAATTTAGGGGAGTTGGAGGAGTGGGACGGCTTTGTATGGGAGAGGGGAGGCGAATGCACTTTTGCTTTTGGTACATTTTCGGTCTTCTTTTGGTAAGCAAAAGTTCTTTTTGGTTTTTTGTTAGCCGAATGCTCCTCCCCACTCTTTCTTCTTTCTTTCATTTGAGTTGAGCCGAAACTTTCACTTCCCAAACACCTTTAACATTCTTTTTCTTGCTCAAAACCGAAAGTTCCCACCTCCTATCCATCTTTTGTTTCTTTCTTTTTCCAAAACCCTTAGCCGTTTTCTCCATTTGCTTTCCTCATTTCTTTTGTGCCGAACCTATATTTCCATCTTCCATTCTCTTTCTTTTCTTTTTCACTAAGAATTGAACATAAGTGTGTGTTAAACACTTAGGCCGAATCTTCTTTTATTCTTGGGTTGCATCTTAGCCGAATCTCTCCTCTCCTTGAAGTCCTCTCTTGGCCGAATATCAGTGAAGGGTGGATCTTGGTTGGTTGTTCAATCCTTGCACAAGGTAAGTGGGGTGGCCGAATGGCCATTTGTCCCTCTCTTGTCTTTTCTTTGGTTATGGTTTGGTTAAGGGCCGAATATGGTTTTTTGGAAGGGTATTAATCTCTTCGTTATAGGGTCATTGGAGTGTGGAAGCAAGCAAGAGGAGCGTTTTTACGTTAACCGATTGATAAGTGGTGCCGATTGTTGGAAGGAGAACCATTGTGGTTCGGGTTTGATAAGAAATCAAACCAATAGCAAGGTGAGGATCAACATTAACCCCTTTGGTTAATTGATGTTGGCGAATGTGGTGATTGTCTAATGCTTTTCTTTTGGCCGATTATAGGAGCGGTGATCAAGAAGCCTTAGATCGTTTCTTGTGGTATTAGGGTTGCGCTTTAGCGGTGTGTAAACTAACACACTTCTATTTAGTAATGTGATTGATAACCTTGTTGTGATTAATGAAACAGTAATGATTGATATGATACCCTATTGGGTATGATCTTGGACTCGGGTAAGTCGGCATTATTATTATAAGTTTCTTGATGATCTATATGATACCATGACTATGGATATATGCGATATGGGATATGATGTTAAACATATTAGCATGATATGCATGACTTGTATGATATGCATGATCACATGAGTATGGTATGTTGATGGGTGATATGAGTGGAGGAGAATGATGATATTCGTGTCTTTGGGACACGTGTGTCTTTGGGACACGGAGGTTTGGCACCTCGGTGGTTTGGTACCACGATTGATTTTGTGACTTCGGTCACCGGTGATTTGGTATCACATTTGTGTCTTTGGGACACGGAGGTTTGGCACCTCATTGCGACTCGTCCACGTGGTTAACACCACCGTGGGTTGGCCCCACTTTGAGATATGGGATCGTCGCTAGTGATTTGGTATCACCACGATGGGTTGGCCCCATCATCGGATTTGTGATTGCGGTCACCAATGATTTGGTATCACATTTGTGTCTTTGGGACACGGAGGTTTGGCACCTCATTGCGACTCGTCCTGTGGTTAACACCACCGTGGGTTGGCCCCACTTTGAGATATGGGATAAATCGCTAGTGATTTGGTATCACACGATGGGTTGGCCCCATCATTGGATTATTCGTGACTTTGGGTCACCAGTGGTTTGGCACCACACTTATGGATATCGTGACTTTGGGTCACCGGTGGTTTGGCACCACCGGTGGTTTGGTACCACACGGGGTAGAAAAAGCGATATGGATGGTTAGGATCGGGTTGCATTAATCATGTTGCTATGTATGATGTGTGTTAGCATGTTGTTTATCGGGAGCGGGATTTATGCCTTCGAGTCATTCGACTCACCCTCTCCTTTGACATTTCGGGTGACACTTAGACGCGGACATGGGCGGGATGGACTCGAGGTGCTCATGCCACGCTTAATAAAGTTTTACTCGGACTTTATAATTTGGGTACTTTAGCTTGCTTTTTATTATTTGGGTTTTGTTTTGGGTTGTAAAAGGCCTTTAAATTATGTTTTATGATGTTTATGCTTTAAATAGACTTTAATATGCCTTAACAAAATAAGTGGGTTGAAATTTTACTAAAATTTGGAAAGACAATGATTTAAAAACTATAACGCAAAGTGTTTTAAACTATACCATCGGGTATCTCACCATGACTTGCATTAGAAACTCAAACGATTTCCAAATCAAAACTCGATTTTCTACCAAGTTAAAATGTCTTAAGTAACACTAAGAAACTATTTGAATAATGAAATGGAATAAACTCGTTTTAACTACATCTCTTGGTTAAGCTTTCAAATTTTTTTTTGGGGTTTTCTGAATACACCACCTGATTTCAAACAAGCCTACTCAAATTTTCTTCAAATACCCTAGATAGTGAAGTGTTTACATCCTGCTTTTAAACGAAAAACCTAAACCTCTCAAGTACGTTTTCCCCGTAACATACCAGATTCGGTCGTGGTGTATTGACCGGGTTTGGGGTGTTACAAGACCGGCTACAAGCGGTCATGAGGGAGAAGCTAAACAAGCTTTCGCCCAGATGATGAGTGAGTGGTTCACTCAATTTGTTAGAAATAAGCCGACTGTTTCGCAATCTCCACCCCTAGTTAATCCCCCTCAGACATCTGCTATGCCTCCAACTATGAATCTGAATTTGTTGAACAAGCCTCAGGTTGAAAAAATCCGTAAGTATGGGGCTGAAGAGTTCAGGGCTACCAATGAAGACGATGCCGAGAAAGCAGAATTCTGGTTAGAAAACACAATCTGGGTATTTGATGAAATGTCACTGAGTCTAGAGGAATGTATAAAGTGTGTGGTTTCTTTACTACGAGACGCGGCTTATCAGTGGTGGAAGACTATGATTTCTATTGTTTCGTTTGAACGGGATACATGGGACTTCTTTCAGATTGAGTTTCGAAAGAAATATATCAGTGAGAGGTTCATCGATCAGAAACAGAAGGAATTTCTAGACTTGAAACAGGGCCGTATGTCTGTTACTGAATACGAATGAGAATTAGTGAGATTGAGTTAGTATGCTCGTGAATGTGTATCTACTGAGGCAATAATGTGCAAAAGATTCGAAGATGGTCTTAACGAAGACATCCGTTTACTTGTTGGGATTATTGAAATAAAAGAGTTTGTGATACTTGTCGATCGTGCGTGCAAAGCCGAAGCACTCGGAAAAGATAAAAGGAAAGCTGAGTTTGAAGCTAAAGATGTGAGAAAGAGATTTCAGAGTAGATCATTTCAGTCTGCATCAAAGAAATTCAGAGATGAACAAAGCCGTTCAAGAGTTAATGTGGGACATTTGAATAGAGGTCGAGCTAGATCACAAATTAGCTCCAAAACTCCGGCAACTTTAGTAGCAAGTGCTGGAAATGTTTGATCCGAACGACCTGAATGTAAACATTATGGAAAAAGGCATCCGAGAAGTTGTAGATTGAATGATCGAGCTTGCTTTAGATGTGGATCATTAGATCATTTCATCCGTGATTGCCCAGAGTCTGTTGAGCTAAAGACTGCACAGAATTCGAGATCTGATAATGCTCTAGTGAGAGGTAGACCTTCCCGAAATGTAAGAAATGTCAGTGGTAGTAAGAGAACTATGAGAGATACTATTGCGAGATCTGAAGCTAGAGCGCCTGCCAGAGCGTATGCCATCCGAGCTCGTGAGGAAGCTTCATCTCTCGATGTTATAACTGGTACATTTTCACTTTATGATACTTCTGTGATTGCATTGATAGACCCTGGTTCTACTCATTCGTATATATGCATGAATTTGGTATCCATTAAGACTTTGCCTGTAAAGTCTATTGAGTTTGTTATAAAAGTATCGAACCCCTTAGGTAAAAGAGTTCTAGTTGACAAAATATGCAAGAACTGTCCGTTAATGTTTCGAGATATCTGTTTCCTCACGATCCGATGCTATTACCATTTGATGAGTTTGATATAATTCTGGGTATGGACTGGTTGACATTGCATGATGCTTTTGTGAGCTGTAAAAGAAAGACTATTGATTTGAGTCGTCAGAATGGTGAAATAGTTCGTATTGAGTCGAATGATTTAAATGGATTGCTTCTTTGTGATATACGTGTTGAAAGCTCAGAGTTATATGAAAAAGGGTTATGAAGCTTATTTTGCTTATGTGATTGATTCGAAAGTGTCTGAAAAGAAAGTTGAATTAGTGCCAGTTGTTTGTGAGTTTTCTGATGTATTCCCTGAAGAATTACTGGGATTGCCCCCGATACGTGAAGTTGAATTATGTATTGATCTGTTGCCTGGTACGACACCTATTTCGATAGCACCGTATAGAATGGCACCAACAGAGTTGAAAGAGTTAAAGTCACAGTTGCAAGAATTAACTAACAGAGGATTCGCTAGATCGAGTTTCTCGCCTTGAGGTGCTCCCGTTCTGTTTGTGAAAAAGAAAGATGGCACGATGAGAATGTGCATTGATTATCGTCAGTTAAACAAAGTGACTATAAAGAATAAATATCCGTTTCCCAGGATTGACGATTTGTTTAATCGGTTAAAAGGACTCTTGTGTTTTGAAGATAGATGCGAGATCGGGTTACTACGATTTGCGAGTAAAGACTCGAACATTCTCAAAAGCGCTTTGAGAACAAGATGCGGGCATTATGAGTTTTTAGTTATGCCTTTTGGATTAACTAATGCTCCTGCTGTTTTTATGGATCTGATGAACAGAATCTTCAGACCCTACTTAGATCGATTTGTTTTTGTATTCATTGATGACATTTTGATTTATTCACGGAATAAAACTGAACATGCTGAACATCTTAGAATCGTGTTGCAAACTCTGAAAGAAAAGCAATTGTATGAGAAATTCAGTAAATGTGAATTCTGGTTGCGTGAAGTCAGTTTTTTGGGACATATTGTATCGGCCTCTGGAATACGAGTTGATCCGAGCAAGATTTATGCTATTCTGGATTGGAAACCTCTGAAGAATGTATGCGAAGTTTGCGATTTTTAAGGACTTCTTTGGTTATTACCGTAGATTCGTAAAAGGCTTTTCGATGATAGCTACTCCGTTAACTAAATTGCTTCAGAAAGATGTGAGATTTGAATGGTCCGATAAATGTCAGAAAAGTTTTGATCAGTTGAAAACTCTATTAACTAAAGCTCCAGTGTTAGTACAACCGGAATCGGGCAAAGAGTTTGTAATATACAGTGATGCTTCGTTGAATGGTCTGGGATGTGTATTGATGCAGAAAGGCAAAGTAATAGCTTATGCCTTGAGACAACTTAAGCCTCATGAGAAGAACTATCCGACACACGACCTCGAGTTAGCTGCGATTGTGTTCGCATTAAAGATTTGGCGACATTATCTGTTCAGTGAGAAATGTCACGTGTTTTCAGATCATAAAAGTTTGAAATATCTGATGACTCAGAAAGATTTGAATCTACAACAGAGAAGATGGCTAGAACTGTTAAAAGACTACGAACTTGTAATAGATTATCATCCGGGTAAAGCTAATGTAGTTGCCGATGCATTGAGTCGAAAGTCACTGTGTGCATTACGTGCAATGAATTCTCAATTAGATCTGTGTAATGATAGTTTAGTGTTAGCTGAATTGAAAGCGAAACCGTTGTTTTTACAGCAGATATGTGACGCTCAGAAAGTTGATAACGAATTGTTAGCGAAACGAGCTCAGTGCGATTTGAATTCTGATTCAGAGTTTTGAGTTTTTAATGATTGCTTGAAATTCCGAGATCGAATTTGTGTTCTGAGAAACTCAGATTTGATTCAATTGATTTTGAACGAAGCACATAATAGTCGTCTATCTGTTCATCCGGGTAGTACAAAGATGTACCATGATCTGAAGCAACATTATTGGTGGTCTGGTATGAAACGAGATATTTCTGATTTTGTGTCGAAATGTTTAATCATCGACAAGTTAAGGTGAACATCGAGTTCCATCGGTTTGTTACAACCGATTCTGATTCCCGAGTGGAAATGGGATAGAGTGACGATGGATTTTGTTTCGGGATTGCCTCTGACTCCGAGAAAGAAAGATGCGATTTGGGTCGTAGTTGATCGTTTGACGAAATTTGCCCATTTTATTCCGGTACGATTTGATTACTCACTTGATAGATTAGCTAAACTTTATATCTCTAAGATTGTGAAACTGCACGGGGTGCCACTATCCATTGTGTCAGATAGAGATCCGAGGTTTACATCACAATCCTGGAAAAAATTACAAGAAGCTTTAGGCACAAAATTGCATTTCAGTATAGCTTTTCACCCGCAAACTGATGGTCAATCAGAGCGGATCATTCAGATTCTTGAGGATATGTTGAGATGCTGCATTCTTGAATTTAACAGTACGTAGGAATAGTACTTATCCCTGATTGAATTTGCTTATAATAATAGTTTTCAGTCGAGTATCAAAATGGCACCTTATGAAGCTTTGTACGGACGCAAATGTCGTACACCTCTGTATTGGACCGAACTCAGTGAAAATAAGCTACACGGGGTTGATCTGATAAAAGACACTGAACAGAAAGTGGAAGTAATTCGTGATTATCTGAAGGCAGCATCTGATCGTCAGAAGTCTTATGCGGATTTGAAACGAAAAGATATTGAATTTGAGATCGGTGACAAAGTGCTTCTGAAAGTGTCTCCGTGGAAGAAAGTACTCCGATTCGGACGTAAAGGCAAGTTGAGTCCAGGGTTCATTAGACCGTATGAGATCATTGAGCGTATTGGACCTGTTGTGTATAGATTGTTGTTTCCACCTGAGCTAGAAAAGATACATAATGTATTTCATGTTTCGATGCTCCGTAGATACCGATCCAATCCTTCACATGTGATTACTCCGTCTAAAATTGAAATCTAATCTGATATGACTTACGAAGAAGAGCCGATCTGTATTTTAACTCGTGATTTGAAAGTGTTGAGAAACAAGAAAATTTTGTTAGTAAAAGTATTGTGGTATCGAAACGGAATTGAAGAGGCTACGTGGGAGCCTGAAGATTCAATGGAACAGCAATATCGAAATCTGTTTAACCGTAAGATTTTCGGGGACGAAAATCCCTAAGGGGGGAGAATCGTAACAGTCCAGTTTAGACCCTAGTCGAAACAGTGGTTTCGGGACCACAAATCCGAGTCTGAATAATATTTTAATATAATTTTTTGTGTCTTTGATATGTGATTAAGCATGTGTTAAAGTTTCGTAAGTTAATTTGTCCGTCTGTGTTCTTAATTTGATAAAAGGATTAAATTGCATTAAATGCAAAACTAGCATGCTATTTGTTAAAGTACCTTTTTGAGAAGGCTTTGAAGTGTAGAGGCTTTATGAGGCAATTATGCCAATATTTAGATAGTGGATGGATAAAAGTCTTAAGTGTCCTTAATGTTTTCATGTATATATGTTAAGTATAAGGCTAATTTAGTAACTAAATTAATAATAGGATGATAATAAAACAAAAAGCTAAAATAATAAGCCATTTTATCCATCTTCTTGCCGAAAATCAAAAGAAAATAAGGGTTTAGAGAGTTTTCATATATTCGGCACTTGCAAGCTTGAATTAAGGTATGTTTCGGTTTCGGTTTTTGATAATTTCTATGTTTTTACAATTGTTGCTCTGTATACTCTAAAACCCATGCTTCAATTTTTAGAATTGATGATGTTTGTGAATTAAGACTTTGATGAACTCATGTGATTTGTGATGTTTAATAGTGAAATATGAAAGATATGTATATGAATATCATAGTTTGTATTTGAGTTTTTGGTGAATTTAGCTATTTAGGGCTAAATTATGAAAATAGCATTTTGAGGGACTAAATTGTGAAATAAATGAAATGCTTGGACTTGTATAAGATACATGAGCATTCGGCTAAGCATGGGTATGTGGTGATTTTGTATATTTGATGTCTTGAGAAAAATGGACTAAATTGATAAAATGTACAAATGTGAGGGCTAAATTGCAAATTGCCCTAAATGTATGTTTTGGGATTGAATTGAGTGAATTAGTGAATAAATGGATTACATTTGAATATGTATAGATCAAAAATTGAAGAAATCGAACTTAGATCGCGAGAAAGCAAAAGTAGTCGAATAACCGAGTCCGAACGAATATCCGAATCCGAGGTAAGTCAATATACAAATAAATGTATTTGTATTGAATTATTTGAGTATATATGATAATTGAATTATTATGATTATCCATTGAAATAGAATATATGTGCTATCCGAGATTACGAATAAGTCGACAAGTTGTTTAAATCCGAGAAGCCCCGTCTGAACCTAGGAATAGATAGGATTAACTATGTCATGACATAGGTGTCTGTTATGTGATATCATGTAAGACCACGTCTGGGACGTTAGCATCGATAAGAGATTTCGTGTAAGACCATGTCTGGGACGTTGGCATCGATATGAGATTTACGTGTAAGACCATGTCTGGGACATCGGCATCGTATTTGATTCGTGTAAGACCCTGTCTGGGACAGTGGCATCGATATCTGATTACATGTAAGACCACGTCTGGGACGTTGGAAATGTACGACTATTCTGAACACTCTGAGTATCCTAATAGATTCCAAACGGTTCAACGGGAAATTCTGAGAAACAAACGATTATGTGATAAGTATATCTGTTTCAGGTACGTTCGATATGTACACTAAGTGTGTGTGTGGAAGGTAAGTGTCTATATGAACTTACTAAGATGATTATGTATAAGAAATGATGAGATTATATGAGAAGTTATGCTTGAAAGAGCTATATGTATATGTGATATTTGAGTTGAGAAATATGGTAAGATATGGCTAAGTAAATGAGCCAAAGACTATATGTGATGAATTTGCTATGAGAATCAATAATGTCACTGTGCCAATATGGTTATATCAATTTTATGCTAAATTTATTTGTATATGACTTACTAAGCTTTTGAAAGCTTACTCTGTGTGTGTTTGCTCTGTTTTATAGATCATCAAAGCTACTGAAGGCTCGAGACCGTCGAGGATCGTCATCACACTACCTTTGCTCATTTTGGTACCCTTTTGGAAATGTATATATTAAGTATGGCATGTATAGGCTATTTATTTGGCATATGTTTGAGATGTAAATAGCCATGTGATTTGGCTAGCTAAAAGTTAGTAATGTGCATGAGTATTATGAGTTATGATGATGGTTTTGGTATGTTTATATGTCCATAATATGGTAAAATTTGTGGTAAGTAAATTGATGCTATATAGGCATGCAATTGTGATCAATGAAATGATTATATATTTGGTAAAAAGTGAATGTACCATGCATTGTTATACATGTGAATTGGCTATGCAAAGTTGTATATGAGTTGGCATGATTAGAAGTGAGATCGAATGAGATGAAATGTTGTTGTTTGATATGATTCTTGGTTGCTAAATGTGTTTGAAATGAATTGGTATGTTGCTTGTAGGGTAAACCCAAGTGTGGGTGGCATATTGGCCTTGCAAAGGGCTTGTTATGCACACACGGTTGTGGCACACGGGCGTGCCTAGTGACCGTAGGATTAAGTCAGTATATAGCATAAGAGTACACGGCCATGGTACACGGGCATGCCTGGTGGCCGTGGGGATAAGTAAGTATACATGCCCTGTTTTGGCACGGCCAGGACACATGGGTGTGTCTAGTTGCCGTGGGAGGCACACGGCCTGACTGCACGGGCGTGTGACCTCTGCAGTGATCAAAAAGTTTTAAATTTCCAAGAATTTCCGTATGTGTTCGGTTTAGTCCCGACCCTCCTCTAAAGCATGCTTAAAGGTCTCGATGACCTATTTAAGGGACATAGTGATTGCGATTGATGATTTGTATTATGAAATGTTTATAAAAGTTTCTGATCTATCCGGTAATGCCTTTAACCCTAACCCGGCGACGGATACGGGTTCGAGGTGTTACACATATGTGGGAAACGGTACCTGTGCGAGGGAAAGAAGTTTGAATAACCCCTCAAATTATTTGTGACTTTTATAATGCTCCATACTATGAAAAAGATTTTATTGATGACATTGACTTGGAGTACTTTCGAGACATAGATATAGATAACATTATAAACTTTTTAATAGAAGGTAGGGACGAATGAAATATCGCCCAGGTACCAATATCCCAACCTCCTTTCATCAAGCTATAATGTTTCCTAAAGCTAAAATGTGGATTCAATTTTTATGCACACGAGTTGTTCCTGTTTTAAATGTGTCTAATGTCAATACTTTTCAAGAGGTTTTGCTTTATGTTGTTTTGCAGAAAAAACAGGTATGCATCGGGAAACGGATCTACCAAAATATAAAGAGATACATCAGTGGCCAGAAGGTGGGAGTTTTCTTCCCCCGCTTGGTGACGGCTTTATGCAAAAAAGTAGGCGTTCTGATAGCATCCATAGAACAATCAATGAAGCCATCCCGAAGTGTAAGGCCCCAAAAATAGGTCTAGTAGTTTTGAATAAGTTTATTGGGTTTCGAGTGAAAATTGGGAACTAATCGGGTTAATTAGCGATTTAAATTCTTAAATAGTTAGCTTAATTTCATCTAAAAATCGGTAAATAATATTTCGAAAAATAAAAATATTTTTTTAGAAAATTTAATTTTATGGTTTTAAATAATTTTTGGGTAAAAATAAATATTTTGGGTTAAATTGGAATTTAAAAATAATTTTAAATGGGGGTTTAATTGCGTGATTTAAAATATTAATTAAAAGGTACTAATTTGAAAAACAAGGGAAATGTGTAAGAGGTTTTATAGCAAATAAACCATATTTTCAGAATTTTGAAGGGAAATGAGCAAATTGTAAAACAAGGGAAAAGGGGGAGTGGCCTAATAGCAAATTCCCTAAATTTTGAAAATCAGGTAGGGGTATTCAGTTTTAACAACTCTGAACCTACCTCACTTTTCACTCGAATTGAGAGTTTTTTCTCTCTCTCTCTCTCTTTTTGCTTTTTTTTTATATAAACTAAATATCAGAGAATAGATCTAAATCTTTTCTCTCCCAAAATTCTCTCTAAAATCTCTCGAAATAATTTTCAAAGTTGGGCAACAAAGTCATCCGAATTTCTTCAAGCATTTTGATTCAAACTTCCAAATAAATGATTTGAGTTCAATTAAAGGTAATCCTCATCTCTAAACTTTTTTTTAAGTTGATTTCAATCATTATTTGTTAATTAAAGTGATTATAATGGATTTTCAACTATAATTTCTTCTTTCTTGAACTTGAGGATCAACAATGGTGGATCTTTAATTTTGAGTTGGAATCTAAATAATAATGGATGTCTAAGCTCAAAATAGGTCTAATAAGAGGTTTTTAAATCTTAAACAAAAAAATCAAACATGTTTTATGGATCAATTTTGAGAAATTTGAATTTGATCAAGAACATGGATGATTTTTTCGAAAAATTATGAAACAAGTTAAATGATGAAATTAACACTTAGAATACATGTTATTGGGCTAGGAATGAAGATTAGAAGTGGTTTGAGGTGCTGAAAATGGAGTTTAGTTGAGGAATTCCATATTTCGGCTTAGTTGTGCAACACCGGTAAGGTAGTTTACAGCAATGATTTAGATTTGTATACTTTATCAAATTTTGTGTTTCTTGTTGCTATTGTTAGTTTGTAATGCATACTTTGTCTCTGTTAAAGCTCCACATCAAGAGGAAGAGCGAGCAAATCAGAATTGAAGCTCAAACTTGCTTGTTTGAACACATTTTTGCTTAAAGAGCTAAGTGTGCAGGTGAGTGATATTAAGGGAAATTTGGTAAATTAGCTGATTATGTGTTAAATTAAAGGTTTAATTGGTGTTATTAATGATATAATTGCATATTGGATGGTTGGATGGTTGGATTTGCAGAAATAGGTTTTATTTTATAAAAGAGCGAAATGGCAATTGGTTTGGTAAGTTGTGTATTATGCTTTTAGCATGATTAAATTGTATTGAATAAATTGATATTTGGAGCATGAATTGCTCATTTATTGAAAATTTGATAAAGGTGTTCTAATTGGAATATGAATATTGGGAAAATGATATTTGCTATGCTTAATTTTATTGATGTTAAAATTGCTTAGCAACATGCTTTCACTTGCATTTTAATATCCTAAATTAAGTGATTAAACAACAGATTTTATGCCTTGTATGTATGATTATATTAGAAACAGTGCATGGTGGATCTATTGGATATAGTTGGTGTAACACCCCTAACCTGTATCCGTCGCCGGACTAGGGTTAACGGCGTTATCGGACAGATCGGAAACATTTACAGAAATGTCATACAACTGTATATCAACCTCAAACATAGTGTCCCCTTAGTAGGTCATCGAGACCTAAAACATGCTTATAAACCGGGTCGGGACTAAACCGGAACACATACAAAATTTCACGGAAATTTAAAACTTTTCTAAGTTCCAGGGGTTACACGCCTGTGTAGGCAGGCCGTGTGCCTTTCATGGCTGCTGGACACACCCATGTGTCCTCCCCGTGGTCGAATCTGACTTTACTCCACGACCACCAACCACGCCCGTGTACCTTGGTCGTGCACCCATAAGCCATATACTGACTTTTCACACGGCTACTAGACACGTCCGTGTGTCTTGGCCGTGTACTCCTAGGCTAGCTACTGACTTAGCCCCACGGTCACTAGGCACGCCCGTGTGCCACAACCGTGTGACATTATAGGCCATTTGCAAGGCCAAAATGCCACCCACTTAGGGTCAATTCTACAAGAAATTTACCAACACATTTCATGCACAAATAACAATCATAACATACTAAAATAACCATTCAATCTATACATTCAAAACCAATCTCAACTATGCCAACTTACAAGACTAAAACTCATCTCATCACAAGCATAATTCATCCATTACTTACTCAAAACTTGACCATTTCATGTGTCATCTAACCATGCGAAAAACATGCTTCACACATCACATTCATTTAAGCAAATTCTCAACTCATATCAAGCCAAATCACATGGCTAAGTTCATATAACAAACTTATATCAAATACTAGCCTATACATGCCATATCTAGCTACATACATTTCCAAAATGTACCAAACACAAGTTGTGTAGTGTGATGAGGATCGTCAACGGTCCCGAGCCTTCAGTAGCTTTGACGACCTATAAAACAGAGAAAACACACACAAAGTAAGCTTGCTAAAAGCTTAGTAAGTCATAATACAAATAAACTCAACATGTAGAGCATATAAGCATGTAGAAACATTGGTACAATTCATATTCATAGCAAATTTCTCACATATATGCTTTGATCCATATTCTTGGCCATATTTGCCACATTCATAACCATTCTTACATCTCATTCACATTCTCATATTCAAACATACTTTTCTTAAAATCAAAGTCATATAGGTACTTACCTTTTATACACACTTAGTGTACATACCAAACGTACCTGAAACGAATATACATTCACGTAATGGTTTATAGCTCGGATTTTCCCGTTGAACCGTTTGGAATCTAATGGGATACTCGGAAACTCTGAATGATCGTACAATGCCAACGTCCCAGATGAGGTCTTACATGCACTCAAATATCGATGCCACTGTCCCAGACATGGTCTTACACATAAAGCTCATATCGAGGCCAACGTCCCAGATGTTGTCTTACACATAAAGCTCATATCGATGCCAACGTCCCAGACGTGGTCTTACACATAAAGCTCATATCGATGCCAACGTCCCAGACGTGGTCTTACACATAAAGTTCATATCAATGCCAACGTCCCAGACGTGGTCTTACTCGAATATCAAATCAATGCCAACGTCCCGGACGTGGTCTTACATGATAAAACAGAACAGATACCTATGTCATGACATAGCTAATCCTATCTATTCCTAGGTTCATACGGGACTTCTCGGACAATGTCACTATATTGATCTTATCTCGAAATTCATGTACATAACATCTCGTAAGCATTCATTGTTATCAATAGTCATATGAACATACATAATTTAATACGAATACGTTTATTTGCATAATGACTTACCTCGGATTCGATTTATCGGAAATGGAAACGGCTACTCAGTTACTTTTGCCTTCCCGCGGTCTAAGTCCGTTTTCCTCGGTTCTTAATCTATACATATTCAGAATTAACCCTTTTATTCACTAACTAATTCAATTCAATCCAAGGACACACATTTGGGGCTATTTGCAAATTAACCCTCACATTTGCACAATTTATCAATTTAGTCCATTTTTCTCAAAACATCAAATACACAAATTCGTCATACATCCATGCCTAGCTGAATGCTTATGTATATCATACAAGCCCATATTTTACATCAAATTTGCAATTTAGTCCTTCAAATTGCTATTTTCTCAATTTAGCCCTATTTAGCTAAATTCATCAAAATTTCAAGAACAAAGTATGTTCATCTAGCTCAAATCTTTCATTTAACACCATAAATTATCACAAAGCTCAACATATCATCAATGGCATATCTCACAAACATCATCAATACACAAAATTGAGACATAGGCTTGATAGTAGACTAAGCAACAATCTCAAAAACATCAAAATCATCAAAATCCAACTCAAAATCATACCTTAATTCAAGCTTGGAATGGCCGAATATGCAAAGCTTTAAAACCTTTCTTTTTCTTGCTAGTTTCGGTCAAATGAAGAGAAATGAAAGATGAACACTTTCATCTTTTGTTTCATTAATAATATGCTAATAATTCATTTACCAAGTTAACCTTTTATTAAACAAATAAAACAAACATTCATTAAGGGCACATTTGTCTTTTGTCCATCCACTATCTAAATAGTGGTCTATTTTCCTCATAAGGCCCTTTTCTTTTAAAAGCCACAATACATTGGTACTTATCAAATATCATGTAACTTTCACATTTAATGCAATTCAATGCTTTTATCAAATCAAACACACAGACAGATAAATTATCTTACGAAAATTTAACACATGCTTAATCACTTATCAGAGGAACAAAAAATAATATTAAAATATTATACGGACTCGGATTTGTGGTCTCAAAACCACTGTTCCGACTAGGGTATAACCGGACTGTTATAATTCTCCCCCCTTAGGGATTTTCGTCCCCGAAAATCTTACCGTTAAACAAAGTCGAATATTACTGTCTCATTGAATCTTCTGGCTCCCACGTTGCCTCTTCAATTCTGTGTGAATTCCATAATACTTTCACTAATGGAATTTTCTTATTTCTCAACTCTTTTACTTACGAGCTAAGATACGGATCGGTTCCTCTTCGTATGACATATCAGATCAGATTTCAATTTCAGATGGGGCAATCACATGTGACGGATCGGATCGATATCTACGGAGCATTGAGACATGAAATACATTATGTATCTTTTCTACCTCGAAAGGCAACAACAATTGATATGCAACAGGTCCAACTCGCTTAATGATTTTATACGCCCCGATGAATCTCGGACTCAACTTGCCTTTACGTCCGAAACGAAGTACTTTCTTCCATGGTGACACTTTCAGAAATACTTTGTCGCCGATCTTAAATTCTATATCTTTTTGTTTTAAGTCCGCATAAGACTTCAGACGATCAAATGCCACTTTGAAACAATCTCGGATCAATTTCACTTTCTGTTCTGAATCTTTTACCAAATCGACCCCATGTAGCTTATTTTCACCAAGCTCAGTCCAATACAGAGGTGTACGACATTTACGACCGTACAAAGCTTCATATGGTGCCATTTTGATGCTCGTCTGAAAACTATTATTGTATGCAAATTCAATCAATGGCAAATACTGTTCCCACGAACCATTAAACTCAAGTATACAGAATCTTAACATATCTTCAAGAATCTGAATAATCTGCTCGGATTGACCATCTGTTTGCGGATGAAATGCTATACTGAAATGCAATTTCGTGCCTAAAGCTTCTTGCAATTTCTTCCAGAACCTCGATGTAAACCTCTGGTCCCTATCTGACACAATAGATAGTGGCACCCCGTGCAATCTAACAATCTCAAAAATATAAAGCTCAGCTAATCTATCAAGTGAATAGTCAGATCTTACCAGTATAAAATGGGCAAATTTCGTCAATCGATCAACTACGACCCATATCGCATCTTTCTTTCTCGGAGTCAGAGGCAATCCAGAAATAAAGTCAATTGTTACTCTATCCCATTTCCACTCGGGAATCAGAATCGGCTGTAGCAACCCAGACGAAACTTGATGTTTAGCTTTGACTTGCTGACAGATTAAACATTTTGAAACAAAGTCAGAAATATCATGCTTCATACCAGACCACCAATAGTGTCGCTTCAAATCATGGTACATTTTAGTACTCCTCGGATGAACAGATAGACGACAGTTATGTGCTTCACTCAAAATCAACTGAATCAATTTCAGATTTCTCGGAACACAGATACGATCTCGGAATCTCAAGCAATCATCAACAACTCAAAATTCAGATTCATAATTCGAATCACACTGAGCTCGTTTCACTATCAATTCATTATCAACTTTCTGAGCATCACATATCTGTTGTAAGAACAACGGTTTTGCTTTACCTGGATGATAATCTATCACAAGTTCATAATCCTTTAGCAACTCTAACCATCTTCTCTGACGCAGGTTCAAATCTTTCTGGGTCATCAGGTATTTCAAACTTTTATGATCTGAAAATATGTGACATTTCTCACCATACAAATAATGACGCCAGATCTTAAGTGCAAACACAATCGCAGCTAACTCAAGGTCGTGCGTCGGATAGTTCTTTTGATGAGGCTTCAATTGTCTCGAAGCATAAGCTACAACTTTGCGTTACTACATCAAAACACATCCCAGACCGTTTAACGAAGCATCACTGTATATAACAAATTCTTTACCTGATTCCGGCTGTACCAAAACTGGAGCTTCAGTTAACAGAGTTTTCAACTGATCAAAGCTTTTCTGACATTTATCAGACCATTCAAACCTTCTATCTTTCTGAAGCAATCTAGTTAACGGAGTAGCTATCACTAAAAATCCTTTCACAAATCGACGATAATAACTAGCCAGCCCCAGAAAGCTACGGACTTCAGATACATTTCTCAGAGGTTTCCAATCCAGAATAGCAGAAATCTTGCTCGGATCAACTCGAATCCCAGAAGCTGACACAATATGTCCCAGAAAACTAACTTCACACAACCAGAATTCACATTTGCTGAATTTCGCATACAGTTTCTTTTCTCGCAGAGTTTGCAATACGATTCTCAGATGCTCAACATGTTCAGCCTCATCACGCGAATAAATCAAAATGTCATCAATGAATATAACAACAAATCGATCTAGGTATGGCCTAAAAATTCTGTTCATCAGATCCATAAAAACAGCAGGAGCATTTGTTAGTCCAAATGGCATAACTAAAAACTCGTAATGCCCGCCTGCGTTCGAAAGCGGTTTGATATATCTGAATCTTTTACTCGTAACTGATAGTAACCCGATCTCAGATCTATCTTTGAAAACACAGTAGCTCCTTTTAACTGATCAAACAAATCGTCAATCCTGGGTAACGTATATTTGTTCTTTATGGTCACTTTGTTCAACTGACGGTAGTCAATGCACATTCTCATCGTGCCATCTTTCTTTTTCACAAACAGAATGGGAGCACCCCAAGGTGAGAAACTCGGTCTAGCGAACCCTCTGTCAGTCAACTCTTGCAACTGTGACTTTAATTCATTCAACTCTGCTGGTGCCATTCTATACGGAGCTATCGAAATAGGTGTAGTACCAGGCAACAATTCAATACCAAATTCAACTTCACGTATCGGAGGCAAACCCGTTAGTTCTTCAAGGATTACATCAGAAAACTCACAGACGACTGGTACTGCATCAACTTTCTTTTCAGACACTTTCGAATAAATTACATAAGCAAAGTATGCTTCGTAAACCTTTTTCATATAACTCTGAGCTTTCAATACAGATATCACAGCAGGTAATCCATTCAGGTCATTAGACTTAACTCTGACTATTTCATCATTCAGACATCTCAAATCAATAGTTTTTCTCTTACAGTACATAACAGCATCATGCAATGTCAACCAGTCCATACCCAGAATTATATCAAACTCAACAAATGGTAATAGCATCAGATGAGCAGGGAAACAGATATCTCGGAACATTAACGGGCAATTCTTACATACTTTGTCAATAAGGACACTTTTACCTAAGGGGTTCGATACTTTTATAACAAACTCAGTAGACTCTACAGGCAAAGTCTTACTGAACACTAAGTTCATGCATATAAACGAATGCATAGAACCA
This sequence comes from Gossypium sturtianum, assembly GCA_025698515.1. Lineage (NCBI taxonomy): Eukaryota > Viridiplantae > Streptophyta > Magnoliopsida > Malvales > Malvaceae > Gossypium > Gossypium sturtianum. Next base: position 90,864,431 of record CM046955.1, read on the forward strand.
GGGTCTATCAATGCAATCACAGAAGTATCATAAAGAGTAAAAGTACCTATTATAACATCTGGAGATGAAGCTTCCTCACGAGCTCGAATAGCATATGCTCTGGTAGGCGCTCTAACTTCAGATCTTGCAATAGTATCTCTCGTAGTTCTTTGACTACTACTGATATTTCTTACATTCTTCGAAGGTCTACCTCTCACGGGTGCATTATCAGATCTCAAATTCTGAACAGTCTCTGGCTCGATAGGCTCAGGGCAATCACGAATAAAATGATCAAGCGATCCACATCTGAAACAAGCTCTGTCATTCATTCTACAGCTTCTTGGATGCCTTTTTCCACAATGCTTACATTCTGGTTTCTCGGATCGTACATTTCCAACACTTGCCACTGAAGTTGCTGGAGCTTTGGATCTCATTTGTGATCTATCTCGATTTCTATTTGAATATCCCATATTAACTCTTGAACGGCTTTGAGCATCTCTAAATTTCTTTGAAGCAGACTGAAATGATCTACTCAAATCTCTTTCTCACTTCTCGGGCTTCCGACTCGACTTTTTTATCTTTCCCAAGTGCCTCGGCTTTGCATGCTCGATCAACAAGTACAACAAACTCTTTTATTTCTAAGATCCCGACAAACAAGCGGATATCTTCATTAAGGCCATCTTGAATCTTTTACACATTATTGCCTCGGTAGATACACATTCACGAGCATATTGACTCGGATCGACAAACTCTCGTTCATATTCTGTAACAGACATACGGCCCTGTTTCAAGTCCAAAAATTCCTTCCATTTTTGATCAATGAACCTCTCACTAATATATTTCTTCCGGAACTCAATCTGGAAGAATTCCCATGTCACTCGTTCTTTTGGAACAACGAGAGATCAAAGTTTTCCACCATTGATAAGCTGCATCTCGGAGCAAAGATACAACACACTTTATGCATTCTTTCGGAGTCAAAGACATCTCATCGAATACCCGGATCGTGTTTTCTAACCAAAACTCTGCCTTCTCGGCATCATCATCATTAGTAGCCTGGAACTCTTCAGCCCCATACTTACGAATTTTGTCAACCGGAGGCTTATTGAACAGACTCGGATACATAACCGGTGGCACAACTGTAGTCTGAGGGGGATTAACTGGGGCGGGGGTTGTGAAACAGTCGGGTTATTCTTTACAAATTGAGTGAACCATTCACTCATCATCTGGAAGAAAGCTTGTTTAGCTTCTCCTTCATGACCGCTCGTAGCTGGTCTCGGATCAGAGGGCACTGTCCCTTGCGTGGGAGCAGGCGCATTACTTTCTACGTCATCAGCTACGGCTCTTTCGGGATCCATTACTATACAGAAATCACATTTTATACGTCAGGATTCATCACACTATCACAATTCAGAAATATGGCATGTATAGCTAGACTCTGACATGCTACGTTAGCCCGAGAATCGGCTAAACTGTAGCTCTGATACCAACCAAATGTAACACCCCTAACCTGTATCTGTCGCCGGACTAGGGTTAACGTCGTTACCAAATAGATCGAAAACATTTACACAAATGTCATACAACTGTATATCAACCTTAAACATGGTGTCCCTTTAGTAGGTCATCGAGACCTAAAACATGCTTATAAACCGAGTCGGGACTAAACCGGAACACATACAAAATTTCACAGAAATTTAAAACTTTTCTAAGTTTCAGGGGTTACAAGCCCGTGTAGGCAGGCCGTGTGCCTCCCACGGCTGCTGGACACACCTGTGTGTCCTCCCCGTGGTCGAATCTGACTTTACTCCACGGTCACCAAGCACGCCCGTGTACCTTAGCCGTGCACTCATAAGCCATATACTGACTTTTTCACACGGCTACTAGACACGTCCGTGTGTCTTGGCCGTGTACTCCTAGGCTAACTACTGACTTAGCCCCACGGTCACTAGGCACGCCCGTGTGCCACAACCGTGTGACATTATAGGCCATTTGCAAGGCCAAAATGCCACCCACTTAGGGTCAATTCTACAAGAAATTTACCAACACATTTCATGCACAAATAACAACCATAACATACTAAAATAACCATTTAATCTATACATTCAAAACAAATCTCAACTATGCCAACTTACAAGACTAAAACTCATCTCATCACAAGCATAATACATCCATTACTTACTCAAAACTTGACCATTTCATGTGTCATCTAACCATGCCAAAAACATGCTTCACACATCACATTCATTTAAGCAAATTCTCAACTCATATCTAGCCAAATCACATGGCTAAGTTCATATAACAAACTTATATCAAATACTAGCCTATACATGCCATATCTAGCTACATACATTTCCAAAATGTACCAAACACAAGTTGAGTAGTGTGATGACGATCCTCAATGATCCCGAGCCTTCAGTAGCTTTGACGACCTATAAAATAGACAAAATACACACAAAGTAAGCTTGCTAAAAGGTTAGTAAGTCATAATACAAATAAACTCAACATGTAAAGCATATAAGCATGTAGAAACATTGGTACAATTCATATTCATTGCAAATTTCTCACTTATATGCTTTGATCCATATTCTTGGCCATATTTGCCACATTCATAACCATTCTTACATCTCATTCACATTCTCATATTCAAACATACTTTTCTTAAAATCAAAGTCATATAGGTACTTACCTTTTATACACACTTAGTGTACATACCAAACGTACCTGAAACGAATATACATTCACGTAATGGTTTATAGCTCGGATTTGCCCGTTGAGCCGTTTGGAATCTAATGGGATACTCGGAAACTCTGAATGATTGTACAATGCCAACGTCCCAGATGAGGTCTTACATGCACTCAAATATCGATGCCACTGTCCCAGACATGGTCTTACACATAAAGCTCATATCGAGGCCAACGTCCCAGATGTTGTCTTACACATAAAGCTCATATCGATGCCAACGTTCCAGACGTGATCTTACACATAAACCTCATATCGATGCCAACGTCCCAGATGTGGTCTTACACATAAAGCTCATATCGATGCCAATGTCCCAGACGTGGTCTTACTCGAATATCAAATCAATGCCAATGTCCCGGACATGGTCTTACATGATAAAATAGAACATATACCTATGTCATGACATAGCTAATCCTATCTATTCCTAGGTTCATACGGGACTTCTCGGACAATGTCACTATATTGATCTTATCTCGAAATTCATGTACATAACATCTTGTAAGCATTCATTGTTATCAATAGTCATATGAACATACATAATTTAATATGAATACGTTTATTTGCATAATGACTTACCTCGGATTCGATTTATCAAAAATGGAAACGGCTACTCAGTTACTTTCGCCTTCCCGCGGTCTAAGTCCGTTTTCCTCAGTTCTTGATCTATACATATTCAGAATTAACCCTTTTATTCACTAACTAATTCAATTTAATCCAAGGACACACATTTGGGGCTATTTGCAAATTAACCCTCACATTTGCACAATTTATCAATTTAGTCTATTTTTCTCAAAACATCAAATACACAAATTCATCATACATCCATGCTTAGCCGAATGCTTATGTATATCATGCAAGCCCATATTTTACATCAAATTTGTAAGTTAGTCCTTCATATTGCTATTTTCTCAATTTAGCCCTATTTAGCTAAATTCATCAAAACTTCAAGAACAAAGTATGTTCATCTAGCTCAAATCTTTCATTTAACACCATAAATTATCACAAAGCTCAACATATCATCAATGGCATATCTCACAAACATCATCAATACACAAAATTGAGACATGGGCATGATAGTAGACTAAGCAACAATCTCAAAAACATAAAAATCATCAAAATCCAACTCAAAATCATACCTTAATTCAAGCTTGGAATGGCCGAATATGCAAAGCTTTAAAACCTTTCTTTTTCATGCTAGTTTTGGTCAAATGAAGAGAAATGAAAGATGAAAACTTTCATCTTTTGTTTCATTAATAATATGCTAATAATTCATTTACCAAATTAACCTTTTATTAAATAAATAAAACAAACATTCATTAAGGGCACGTAACATCCTGATTTAGGGCCTAGTCAGAATAGTGGTGTGGGACCACAAATTTGAGGTATATGAATAAGTTTTTGAGGTTTATGCTATGTATGCATGCTAGTGTGAAAGTTTCATGAAACAATTTTGTGAAATTGCGGTTGAATTGTCCAAAAGGACTAAATTGCAAAAGTTGCAAAATGTGAGATTCTAGAAGCTATTTGTGTGAAATAGCTTTAGAATATTAATTAGAGGTCCTTAAATAGAAATTTTCACAATGTCTAATTTTTGGACAAATTTGGGCATGGATGAGTTAAAATAGAAAGTTTATCAAAAAGGGCATTTTGGTCATTTAATAATTAAGTGATTAAAATAGGAGAAAAGATGACAAAATTCGTTCATCTTCTTCTCTAAGGCTACCAAAAATTTGAGAGAGCCATTGTTAGGGTTCTTCAAAAATTTCAAGCTTGCTAGTAAGTGCATCTAGCCTCGTTTTTTATATTCTTTGTATTTTTGAAGTCCTTGTTGCATGAGTAAGCTATTTTTAGCTATTTGATGAGCTATGATGGATGTTCAAAAATGTGGCCATGTATGACATGCATGTATTTTGATGTTTTATGGAAGATTATGAAAGCTTGATGTAGTAGAAACATCTTTTGCTAAATGAGTTTCCATAGAAAATGCATGTAGGGACTAGTTTGTAAAAATCTTGAGTTTGGTCATACATGTGTGATGTAGTGAGAATTGATGATTGCTTTAGTTGAGTAAGTGATTCGGCTAAGCATGAAAGGCTAGAAAGTTGAATAAAAATCACTTTACGAGCCTTGGGGCAATAGTGTAATTATGATAAAGATTTAAGGCAAAAGAGTAATTTTTCCAAAGTATGAGATGTGGGTCAACTTGGTCAATGTGTGTATTGAATAAGCTGATTTATTCATTATAGATCAAGAAAGACAAAGCCCAGATTGAAACCGAGGCAAGAGCAAAGTGGTGGACTAAATTACACGTTTCTATACTTTTGAGTATCGAGGTAAGTCTATGCATAAATAATGCATTCATACTTACAATTTGTTACTGCTAGATAGTGTATAGCATGGTTGAGAATGATTGAGGACCTATGTGGTCCAAGTGAAATGAAGGGATGAATGATTAAGTAAGTAGATTGTGAATGTGTTGTGATAATGCTAAATGGTGGGCTAAGTGCGATACCATTCTAATGCATATTGGCGATGAGCTGGCTATGTGCGATGCTATCGTTAGGTATATTATCTAGTGGGCTATGTGCGAAACCACTATGAATACCTTGTTGGTAGGCTAAGTTCGATACTGCCTTATTAATTGATTATGGTAGGCTTAGTGCAGAACCACCGAGAGATTTGCTGTGTGGATGTGATAGTGAGAAGAATAGCTGTGTGGATGTATTATTGAGAATTAATGATGTGTTGTATATTGTGTAAATGTGATATTGAATGCAGGGGTGCATGTCAATGGTTATGAGTAAGTGACTCATGATGTGTTGAAAATGTGGTAAGGGATAGAAAGAGTAAGCATAGTTGTACATTATATGTTAGTATAATGCTAATTGTTGTTTAGCTTATACTATGTTGCTTAATTGTTTATGTGTAAACTTACTAAGCTCAAAGCTTACTCCCTTTCTTTTCCCTTGTCTTATAGAGCAAAAGTGTTGAATTGAGATACGAGGATCAATTGGAAGATCACCCACACTCGTCACACACACTCGGTACATGAGACTCAATGTTTTGTATATGGCATGTATAGGGGCTAGACAAGTTAGTGAATTTTGTTGTATATGGCTATGATGTGTTGGCCTTTAGATGGATAATCTATTTTGTATAATACCATAGTTGTTGGCACTTTATTATATGAAAAGACGTAGTTATCTAATTGAGATTGTAAGATTTTGAGTTGATCATGGATGTGTTGAATGAGTGCATGATTGTGTATGCTAGGAGGGTGAAAAGAACTTGGGAAATAGCTTTGTTCTTGTCCATGTGGGTAGACACACGGGTGTGTGTCTAGGCCATGTGTGACACACGGTCAGCCCATGGGCGTGTGTCCCCTACATGTTAGTATTTTAAGTTAGAATAGACCACGGACTAGTCACACATGCATGTGCCTAGAACGTGTGTGTTAATCAGTGTTGGTCACGGGCTAGCCACACGGGCGTGTGTCTAGACTCTAGGCCGTGTTAAGGTAGTCAGTGTGCACCACGAGGGGAAGGCACGGGCGTGTGCGCTAACTGTGGGGCATTGGCAGAATGCTTGAGTTTTTATGCATGGGTAGTGACCATGGGCGTGTGTGACATCCACGGGCGTGCCAAATCTTACACGGGCTTATGAGCCCTATATAGATGGAAAATTTTAAGATCGTAAGAGTTTTCGATGTGGTCTCGAGAGCCCTCGTGTGTTTGAGAGAGGCCTCGTAAGTCGAGATTGAGGTTGTTGCGATGGCCAAAGAGAGTGGTCATGTTGTGCCTAAGTGGCGATCTTGAGGTTTTTAATACGGTAACGCCTCGTGCCCGGTTTCGGCATTGAATATGGGTAAGGGGTGTTACATTTAGTGGTATCAGAGCTATGGTTTAGTCGCTTCTAGGACTACCGTAGCGGGTGTAAGAGTCTAGCTATACATGCCATAAGTGTATAATGATAGTGTGGTGGCTTCTGATGATTTTAAATCTTGTTTTATATAGAATATGGATTCCGATCCATTGACTGCTGATGAAGTAGCTAGTAATGTGCCAGCTCCTGCGCAAGGAACCGTGCCTGTTCAAAGTGGACCCGAGGCTAGAGGTCAAGGGGAAGGGGCTCGGGAAGCCTTTCTCCAGATGATGAGCAATTGGTACTCAGATTATGTTCGACCGAACCCTAATGCTCAACCTCCTCCACCTCCTCCTCCTATACCTCAGCCAATTCCTGTGGCTCCTCAAGGTATTGATGTAGTGAGGATATCAAAACCCCCGGTAGATAAGATTAGAAAACACGGGGCTAAGGAGTTTAGAGCTAAGGTTGATGATGACCCTGAGAGGGTAGAGTTCTGGTTAGAGAACTCGATGAGAGTATTCGATGAACTCTCTTGTTCACCTGAAGAGAGCTTGAAGTGTGTCGTATCCTTGCTGAGGGACTCGGCATACCATTGGTGGAAGACGTTGATGTCAGTGGTACCGAGAGAGCGGGTGATGTGGGACTTCTTTCTGGAAGAGTTCCGGAAGAAGTATATAAGCCAGAGGTTTACTGATCGGAAAAGGAAGAAATTCCTTGAGTTGAATCAAGGAAGAATGTCAGTAGCGGAATATGAGCGTGAATTTGTTAGGCTTAGCAAATACACTCAAGAATGTGTGTCGGCAGTGACCATATTGTGTAAGAGGTTCGAAGACGGACTGAATGAGGACATCAAACTCCTAGTGGGTATTTTGGAGTTGAAAGAATTTGTAGTGTTGGTCGAAAGGGCAAGTAAGGCCGAAGAGTTGAGTACAGGAAAGAAAAGGGCTGTGAGTGAAGCCCGAGATGCTAGAAAGAGGCCGATGGGCAAGTCGTATCAAGCCCAGTCGAAAAGGTCCAAGGAAGTGAGTCCTAGGACGACAAAGACCGATGGGTTATTCGTGATCGAGACTTGGGCAATACTCGTTCGGGTTCGAGAGTCCAAGCTACCTCGATGGAAAGTGTGGGCAATCCAAAGAACAAACCAGAGTGTCCAGGTTATGGTAGATATCACATCGGGGAGTGTTGGGGTAACAGTCGAAACTATTATAAGTGTGGTTCCCCCGACCATTTTATCCAAAACTGCCCTGAAAGGGATGATAAGGAAGAGAAGCTAGAGATGAGATCCAATGATGTGTCTACAAGGGGTAGACCACCAAGGAACCAAGAGGCGAGAATAGTGGTAGAGGTGCATCTAGAGACTCTGCTGTGAGACCGGAGGGTCGGGCACCTACGAGGACGTATGCCATTCGCGCTCGTGAAGAGGCATCCTCCTCTGATGTGATAACGGGTACTTTTTCTCTCTTTAACACCCTTGTTATTGCTTTAATAGATCCAAGGTCTACTCATTCTTATATTTGTATGAGATTGGCATCTAGTTTGAGTATGACTATTGAGTCTACGGACTTTGTGGTTAAGGTGTCAAACCCGTTAGGTAAGCATGTGTTAGTGGACAAGGTGTGTAAGAATTGTCCTTTGATGATTGAGAGTCATTGCTTTTCGGCAAACCTAATGTTGTTGCCGTTTGATGAGTTTGATTTAATCCTAGGCATGGATTGGTTGACTAGCCATAGTGTCTTAGTGAACTGTGGTAGTAAGTTTATTGATTTGAAATGTGAGAGTGGAGATGTGGTTCGGGTTGAATCAGGTGGATCGGATAGTCTACCAGTGATGATTTCTTCCTTAGTGGCTGATAAATGCTTGAGAAAAGGGTGTGAGTCCTATCTTGCTTTTATGTTGAATACTCGAGAGGTTGGAGTAGAGTTTGAAATAGTGCCAGTGGTATGTGAGTATCCGGATGTATTCCCGGAAGAGTTACCCGGATTACCACCAGTGAGAGAGGTAGAGTTTGGGATTGAGTTAGTTCTGGGAACGGCACCTATCTCGATTGCTCCGTATAGGATGGCACCTTTAGAGTTGAAAGAACTGAAGGTTCAGTTGCAAGATTTGACAGATAAGGATTTTGTAAGACCGAGCTACTCACCGTGGGTGAAACACCTCACACCCGGCCCACGAGCCTGAACCGGATCTGGTATGTTCCTTAAGTAAACCGGTTTCAAAATTCTTTGGTTCTTAGAGAAAATTTGTGTATTTTCAGAAAAATTCGTTTTGGGTTGGGCTTAGATTAAAAACCCATTTATTTAATTTTATAAATCCAATTTAATTAAGGTGACAAAAGAATTTTTGAATTCATTTTTAAGAAAAATAATTTTGTACTTACTTACATCCACATTAGTTCGTGACATAATATCTAATAGTAAAGCAAAAAAAAAATTAAAGAAATTCACTTGGGCCTTATGGCCTTATTACATCAATCAAAACCCAAAAATAATAAAATTTAAGTACTTAATATAAATAACAGTCCCAAATAATAAAAGTCTTTCCTTGCTATGCATGGCCACCTTTAGCTCCTGCCGACCCGGCCCATTACTCGATCATCTCACGAAAAAATATTCCCAACGGGTGAGTCAATGAACTCAATGTGTACACAAACTAACATTCAACAATTCAGGCATACATGTTCATATCAAAGACTTATTTATAAAAAGAATGATGCAACCCAAACCCAAGCCTATTTGTCCATCCGCTACACACCACCCGCATTCGCCAATCACACCGTGGGGACTACTAAGTCAACCCTCCATCCGCTACACACCATCGAAGGCGATCATTTGCGATCGACGTGCTCATCACCCATATAATTTGTGTCATTAGACACCATATTCAAATAATGTAACCGAAGTTACCAAATTCGATAATGTAACCGAAGTTACCATATTCAAATTTTGTGACCGTAGTCACCATATTCCGTTGGTGAGACCAGAAGTCAACACCTTCTTCCCTTTCACATACATCCCGAATGCCCCATATATTTTATATCATGCATAACATACTTAATTTCTCATTATTCACATGTAACAATATACATATTCAAAATCCTATCAAAAGTAGGAAACGTACCTGGGTACTTTTACCATATTTATGGTACTTAGCCATATTCACATTATTATGCATATTCATATATTAAAATAATTGCCATATGATATATCGAAAGTTAGTGTGAGTACACACCGATTTGCTTAATAGATTCCTTGAGATCCGAAAATCCCGATCTAGGCTTTAGATCTCTTAATTCCTATATTCGCCCATCATATATAAACATATTAATAACCTTTTCGATTTTAAAACCAAATCCTACTAGGAATGGTATTACTAACACTTACCTTGTATGCCGATTTGATTGATAATCAAATCCCGAAGATTTGTGTTCTTCCCTTGAAATCGGCTAACCCTTAAATCCATTGATTTGATTAGTCTCTAATTAAAACAAATAGATCTAGACATTTAAGAAAGAACCTTGGCCGATTATAACCACTTACCTTAAGATGAGATCTCAAAAATCGGTTCCTTGCTCCCTTTAGTGATATCGAAATTCCTAAAACTCATATGTTAGATCTAACATATAAAACGTAACCTTCGACCAAATGTATACTTATCTCACCTTAGATCCTTGATCCTTGTTTTCAACGATTGTAGAAACCTGAGAGACCCCTTGCAGATTCGGCCAAAAAATAAGAATAGGGATTAGACCCTTCTCTTTCAGCAACTAGCAAAGAAAAGAATTTGAATAGCTTAACCTTACCTTTAATGCCTTTAGCCGATTGCTTCCTTGCCTAGAGTCACAGAGATTCGGCTATGGAGATTTAATAGGGATCAAAGAGTGTTTTGGCTTGACAATAGCAAAAGAGAGGAGAAGAAAAGATGGGGTTTTTGCTTAGGGAAAATTTCGGCAGAGAGGAAGAGGGGCTAGGGAATTTTCGGCACACTTAGGAAAAAGATGAGAGAATAGCCTAACTCTCCTCCTTTAGCCGAAATTACTAGGCCAAGAGTCCTTGACTTGGCCACCACTCTTCCTTGTGATAATATCCTTTCTTTTATTTAAAAATAAAAGTGTTTAATCCATCTTTTATCTCCTCAATAATTATATTAAAAGAAAATCCTTCATTTATCACTTATTATTCACATTTTAATGAGAATAAAACACCTTTATTTCTAGAAGCATGTGCCGTCCACCTCAGCCTTCTGGAAGCAAAAATATAGCCTTCATTATTTGCTTCCCAAGTGACTCGAACTCAGGCCCAACACCTTGCATGTGGCGCCATTTCCAAAGGCCCTAAGTGCCATCTTCAGGCCACTTTTCCTAGCCCGTTTGTGTGTCAAATTTTACCAACTTTTACCTTTAAGGCCCCCTTGCCTTATTTTCCTATTCTAAACTTTAAAACTCATCATTTTAGGGTCATTTCCAAGTTTCCTAAAATTTTCGATCGGCTCAGAATTTGCCATTTTTCTTACATTTGTGTTTCTGAAATGTTCACTTTCCATTTTGAAACATTTCCAAAAGTGTTCAGGTTTCCAAAAATGTTCAAGTTTCCAAAAATATTCAGGTTTCCAAAAATGTTCAAGTTTCCAAAAATGTTCATTTCCATTTCTATGCATTTCTAGAATTCCAAAAATACCAAAAATTTATTCATAGTGCTTAAGACTTGTCATTTCGTACAATTAAACTGAAAATGCAAAGGCCCTTTCGAGGATGTTACAGTTCTACCCCCCTTAAACAAAATTTCGTCCTCGAAATTTCCTAACTAAACAACTGAGGGTATTCTTTGACGCATTGTCTCTTCAGACTCCCACGAAGCTTCTTCCGATCCATGGTTGCGCCATAATACTTTGACTAGAGGCACTGACTTCCTTCGTAGTACTTTCACATCACGTTCCAAGATTCGAATCGGTTCTTCCTCGTAGGATAAGTCCGGCCTTAGCTCCACCTCTTCAATTGGTACCACATGGGACGGATCCGATCGGTAACGACGTAACACGGACACATGGAAAACATCGTGCATTTGCTGCAACTCTGGCGGTAATTCCGGTGGTATGCCACTGGGCCAACTCGCTTCAATACTCTATAGGGCCCTATAAACCTTGGGCTTAGCTTCCCTTTGCGACCGAACCTCATTACCTTCTTCCAAGGTGAGACCTTCAGGAACACTTGGTCTCCCACTTCGAACTCTATCTCCTTCCGCTTAAGGTCGGCGTACGACTTTTGCCTATCAGAGGCTTCCTTCAATCGTGCCCGAATTAACTCAACTTTCTCTTCCATTTCAGCCACTAACTCTGGACCCAAAACTCGACGTTCTCCTAACTCGGTCCAACAAGTAGGTGTTCTACACTTCCTACCGTACAATGCTTCATATGGTGCCATCCGTATGCTTGCCCCGATAAATTTGTTGTTGTAGGCGAACTCAGCTAAAGGCAAGTAATCTTCCCAACTTCCTCGAAAATCCACCACACAGCCTCTCAACATATCCTCCAACACTTGTATAACCCGTTCAGACTGCCCGTCTGATTGTGGATGAAAAGCCATTGAGAAGTCTAACTTAGTGCCTAAAGCTTGATGGAGTGTCTTCCAAAATCGAGACGTAAACCTTGGGTCTCCATCGGAGATGATCGATACTGGTACTCCATGCAACCTTACGATCTCCGCCACATATAGCTTGGCTAATTTATGGAGAGAATAATCAACCTTCACCTAGGAATAAAGTGCGCGCGGTCTTGGTCAAACGGTCCACTATCACCCATACCGAGTCCTTCTTAGTAGGCGTAAGGGAAGCCCACTAACAAAGTCCATGGTAATCCTTTCCCACTTCCATTGGGGAATCTCAATTGGTTGAAGTAATCCCGATGGAACTTGATGTTCAGCCTTGACTTGGCGACACGACACGTCGACACTTTCCCACGATTCTGTCACTTCCCGCTTAAGATCAAAGCCACCAAAATTGTTCTCTTAAATCTCTATACGCCTTAATGCCTCCGGATGCATAGCATAAGGGCTACCATGCGCTCCCGAAGAATCCTTTGTCTCAACTCACCGCCCTTGCATGCATGCACTTTTCCTTTGTAGCACAAGACTCCACCATCAATGACGCCATAATCCTTTACTTCTCCGTTCTATACTTGCAGTAACTTAGCACTTAGATCCTTATTCGCCAACTGGCCCTCTTTCACCTCATTCACCATGTGGGCTTGACTTGTAATTCGCCAACAAAGCTTCCATCATTATATAGACTTAAGTGAGTGAACAAAGCCCTTAGATCCGACACAACCTTCCTACTCTCGAGCATCGGCTACCACATTCGCTTTGCCCGGATGATATTCTATCGAACAATCGTAGTTTTTCAGTAATTCCACCCACCTTCGCTGCCTCAAGTTCAACTCCTTCTGAGTCAACAAATACTTAAGGCTCTTGTGGTCTGTGTAGATAACTGACCTTTCTCCATAAAGGTAGTGCCTCCAAACCTTAAGGGCAAAGACCACTGCGCTAGTTCCAAGTCGTGAGTTGGGTAGTTAACCTCATGAGGCCTTAACCGCCGAGACGCATAAGCGACCACTTTACCATCTTGCATTAGCACACATCCTAATCCCGTATAAGCGTCACAATATACTATGAAATCCTTGCTCGCCTCCTAATTTGAACTAGCACTGAGCTTCCGTCAAGACCTTCTTGAGCTTATCAAAGCTCTCTCTGTTGCTTATTAGTCCATTCAAAGGGTACTTCCTTTCTTAGCAACTTTGTCAAAGGCGCGGCTATTGACGAGAACCCTTCCACAAACCTTCCGTAATAGCTCGCTAAGCCTAAGAAACTTCGTATTTCAGCCACGGACCTAGGTGGTTTCCATTCCAACACCGCCTCGATCTTCCTAGGGTCCACTCTTATTCCTTCTGCGGATACCACATGTCCTAAGAATGCCACCTCCTTTAGCCAAAATTCACACTTCTTTGAATTTGGCATAAAGCTTCTTTTCCTTAACACTTCCAACACCACTCGGAGATGCTCATCATGCTCCTCCTCCGACCTTGAATACACCAAAATATCGTCGATGAGCACCACGACAAACCTATCCAAATAGGGTTGGAAAACCCGATTCATCATATCCATGAACGCACTTGAGCGCGTCACAACCCAAACGGCATCACCACAAACTCAAAATGGCCGTACCTTGTCCTAAAGGCCGTCTTGTGGATATCTGCCTCCTTCACCTTTAACTGGTGATATCCCGACCTTAGGTCTATCTTCGAGAACACAGCTGCCCCTTTCAGCTGATCGAACAAGTCGTCTATCCTTGGCAAAGGATACTTGTTCTTGATGGTCAGTTTATTCAACTGACGGTAGTCTATGCACATACGCATAGTTCCATCCTTCTTCTTCACAAACAGGACTGGTGCTCCCCATGGAGACACACTGGGTCGAATGAACCCACGATCCAATAATTCTTGGATCTGAGCCTTGAGCTCAACTAACTCCTTTGGCGCCATTCGGTATGGAGCAATTGACACAGGAGCTGTTCCTGGTAGCAAATCTATCCCAAATTCCACCTCCCTATCTGGGGGTATTCCTAGTAATTCCTCTGGAAATACATCCACGAAGTCCCTTACCGTCCTAACTCCATTAATACCTTCCTCCTTCCCACCTATCGTACTAATGAAGGCTAAGAATGCCTTACACCCCTTCTTAACCATCTTCTCGGCCTTCAGCGCCGAAACCACGTTAGACAAGTAGTTCCTCCTTTCTCCGATCATAGCTACCACTTTATCCTCCGGGGTTCTTAGCTCCATCCATTTAGCCACACAATCCAACACGGCTCGGTGTTCTACTAACCAATTCATTCCGAGTATAAGTTCAAACTCCCCGAAGGGTAGTTTCATTAAGTCAGCCCGAAAGTTTACTCCCTAAATCTCTAGGGTACATTCCGAAAGATCTTGTCTACCACTACGGTTTGGCCTAATGGGCTTACTACTGATCATCTGCTCATCAGAGAGTCCGAGTCTAGGCCTAGTGTTTCCACTACACTACATGCAACATAGGAATGGGTCGAGCCCACATCAATCGAGAGCGAAATAGGGTTTGTCGAAATGAATAACGCATCAGTTATTACATCCGGTGCGTCACCATCCTCCCTTCGGCGAACCGCATAAACCAATCACGGTTGCCTTGCTTCGCATTAGTAGCACCTCGCCCTGTGCTCCACGGCCCCTGCCGGCACCATTACCTCTGTTAGCCGAACCACGACCCCGGCCGAGGTGGCTGGTCCGCCTCTACCGGTCGGCTAGCATTCGAATCGCCGGTCGGCTCTCATCTGGTTGTTTGGGACAATCCTTAAGCATATGGTCCTTGGATCCACATTTGAAACATCCACCGTCTTTTCCAAAGACTCTCCCAAGTGCTTCTTTCCACAATGCTCACAAGGGCGATCATGCGCCACCGTACTCAGCTTGTTGATTTCGTGGCCCATCAACCCTAGGCCTCTTATGACCCTTTCCAGATGGTCCAAAACCTCTCTTAGGCTTATTCTTGTCCACAGCCTGCTTGGTAGCATCTTTAATTCCCTCGGCCACCTTGGCCTTTTCCACCAAAGAAGAGAACTCCCGTTCCTGATGCGGTGCTATCAACAGTCTCAGGTCGTCTCTCAGTCCGTCCTCAAATTGGACACATCGTTCATGTTTAGTCGCTACTACCCCTCGAGCATAACGGCTCAACCTCAGAAATTCTGCCTCATATTCTGCTACGGACTTGTTCCCTTGAACTAGCCCTAG
This sequence comes from Gossypium sturtianum, assembly GCA_025698515.1. Classification (NCBI taxonomy): domain Eukaryota; kingdom Viridiplantae; phylum Streptophyta; class Magnoliopsida; order Malvales; family Malvaceae; genus Gossypium; species Gossypium sturtianum. The sequence goes on from CM046955.1 coordinate 90,879,815, forward strand.
AAAAGCTTTTCTTTGCTCATCTGTATACTTGGTTCCCACATATTTCTTCTGGAATGCCTCCTTAACATATTCCCAGGTCAGATCCTCCGCCATAGCACCATCTCGCATAGTTAACCACCACTGATACGCTTCATCGCGTAACAGTGCCACCATTCCCTTCAACTTCTCCTCAGGAGTCAGGTCGAGCTCATCCATGATGCGCTCCGTCGCTTCCAACCAATACTCAGCTGTACTGGGTGCCACTCCCGACACTCCACGAAACATCTCAGCTCCATTAGCTCAGAGCCGTTCAGGCACAGATTTTCAATTTCCCGAATTTCCTCCTACACCGACCACCAACTCCAAAACTCGCGGCGTACGACTGCGACGCAAAGATCTTCCCCGTCTCGAGCTTGCCGCTCCACATTAACCTGGTGGGGGTGGTGGTGGCGGTGGTATCTCATTGTCGAGAACCCCGACCCGATCTAACGGGTTTCGACACGATCATCCTTCCTCTACCTCGCCCACGATGACCACGCCCCTCGGAGCTCATTTCTACCGTCGAGATCCGATTAAAAAGTTTTATGGATTAGTCATTGTTCCACTTATTATCCATGAAGGAGTTTTATGGAAAAAGTTTTAGGAGTGGTTCTTTCGTATTCACACAAGCACACGATCTTTCATTCATTCATCCATCCATCAAACAATTATGAACTTTCATTCATTCAGAGAAATGTTGTAGTTTTCATTGTTATTGTTTTTCCACTACCTGTGGGTATTTTCGTAATTTTGTCCTCACAGGCATTTTTCGTAATTTCTCAAAACAAAAAGTTCCTCGGTGATTTTGTCAAAAGTATTTTTGAAATTTTAAAGTTCCGAGGTAATTTTGGGAAAAAAATTTGGAATCCAGGGCGTTTCGGTAATTTTTGACCTCGGGGGTATTTTGGTATTTTTCCATAAATCAGGGTAAATTGGTAAAATTTAGTAAGTTAGGGATATTCCAAAAGTTGTAAAACTTTATGGGTTCTTTTTTTTTTTTTTTAAACATGGCTAGTTCCCTTTCGGGTTTTAGTCATTAGGTTTAGCCTATGACCGAGCCCTCTTTGGTCAGGGTGAACCAAAGCTACGCACCAAGTAGGATTCGAATGGAGAGGAGGTGAGTCACGCGGACTGATTAAATACCAAGCTCCCATCGAAACCATTCCTAGACATGCGCACAGAGGTTGCCACACCGCTGAGCCCTCTGAGTTAGGGTGAACCGAAGCTACGCACCAGGTAGGATTCCTGCGAAGAGGAGGTGAGTCACTAGGACTGCTTAAATACCAGGCTCTTCCGGATCCAATCCTAGACATGCGTACAGGGGTTACCACACCCTAGCTCTGTGACTTAGCCATAGGTTTGTTTAGTGCATTAAGTCTTATGTGGTTCTGTGTTTGAGTAATCTAGCCCTATGGTTCATGTTCCTATCATTCTATTCTACGTTCCATGCCTTTTCTACCCTCATACAGTTCATCAATCACAGAATCACACATAAAGTTAGGGTACTTACCTGGTGGACTGCGGGTCGGAGACTTAGGTGCCATGCCAGAACACCTGCTTTATTTCAAGAAAATCATTTGGGCTTGAATTAAAAACGTTTTGGGCCTTAGCCCACAGGCCGAGAGTTTAAAACTGGGCTCTGATACCAAACTGAAACACCCCACACCCGGCCCACGAGCCTGAATCGGATCTGGTATGTTCCTTAAGTAAACCGGTTTCAAAATTCTTTGGTTCTTAGAGAAAATTTGTGTATTTTCAGAAAAATTCGTTTTGGGTTGGGCTTAGATTAAAAACCCATTTATTTAATTTTATAAATCCAATTTAATTAAGGTGACAAAAGAATTTTTGAATTCATTTTTAAGAAAAATAATTTTGTACTTACTTACATCCACATTAGTTCGTGACATAATATCTAATAGTAAAGCAAAAAAAAAAGAAATTCACTTGGGCCTTATGGCCTTATTACATCAATCAAAACCAAAAATAATAAAATTTAAGTACTTAATATAAATAATGATCCCAAATAATAAAAGTCTTTCCTTGCTATGCATGGCCACCTTTAGCTCCGCCGACCAGGCCCATTCTCGATCATCTCCCGAAAAAATATTCCCCAACGGGTGAGTCAACAGACTCAATGTGTACACAAACTAACATTCAACAATTCAGGCATACATGTTCATATCAAAGACTTATTCATAAAAAGAATGATGCAACCCAAACCCAAGCCTATTTGTCCATCCGCTACACACCACCCGCACACGCCAATCACACCGTGGGGACTACTAAGTCAACCCTCCATCCGCTACACACCATCGAATGCGCCATCTGCAATCGACGTGCTCATCGCCCATATAATTTGTGTCATTAGACACCATATTCAAATAATGTAACCGAAGTTACCAAATTCGAGATAATGTAACCGAAGTTACCATATTCAAATTTTGTGACCGTAGTCACCATATTCCGTTGGTGAGACCAAGTCAACACCTTCTTCCCTTTCACATACATCCCGAATGCCCCATATATTTTATATCATGCATAACATACTTAATTTCTCATTATTCACATGTAACAATATACATATTCAAAATCCTATCAAAAGTAGGAAACGTACCTGGGTACTTTTACCATATTTATGGTACTTAGCCATATTCACATTCTTATGCATATTCATATATTAAAATAATTGCCATATGATATATCGAAAGTTAGTGTGAGTACACACCTGATTTGCTTAATAGATTCCTTGAGATCCCGAAAATCCCGATCTAGGCTTTAGATCTGTTAATTCCTATATTCGGCCCATCATATATAAACATATTAATAACCTTTTCGATTTTAAAACCAAATCCTACTAGGAATGGTATTACTAACACTTACCTTGTTTGCCGATTTGATTGATAATCAAATCCCGAAGATTTGTGTTCTTCCCTTGAAATCGGCTAACCCTTAAATCCATTGATTTGATTAGTCTCTGATTAAAACAAATAGATCTAGACATTTAAGAAAGAACCTTGGCCGATTATAACCACTTACCTTAAGATGAGATCTCAAAAATCGGTTCCTTGCTCCCTTTAGTGATATCAAAATTCCTAAAACTCATATGTTAGATCTAACATATAAAACGTAACCTTCGACCAAATGTATACTTATCTCACCTTAGATCCTTGATCCTTGTTTTCAACGATTGTAGAAACCTGAGAGACCCCTTGCAGATTCGGCCAAAAACAAGAATAGGATTAGACCCTTCTCTTTCTAAGAACTAGCAAAGAAAAGAATTTGAATAGCTTAACCTTACCTTTAATGCCTTTAGCCGATTGCTTCCTTGCCTAGAGTCACAGAGATTCGGCTATGGAGATTTAATAGGGATCAAAGAGTGTTTTGGCTCGACAATAGCAAAGGAGAGGAGAAGAAAAGATGGGGTTTTTGCTTAGGGAAAATTTTGGCAGAGAGGAAGAGGGGCTAGGGAATTTTCGGCACACTTAGGAAAAAGATGAGAGAATAGCCTAACTCTCCTCCTTTAGCCGAAATTACTAGGCCAAGAGTCCTTGACTTGGCCACCACTCTTCCTTGTGATAATATCCTTTCTTTTATTTAAAAATAAAAGTGTTTAATCCATCTTTTATCTCCTCAATAATTATATTAAAAGAAAATCCTTCATTTATCACTTATTATTCACATTTTAATGAGAATAAAACACCTTATTTCTAGAAGCATGTGCCGTCCACCTCAGCCTTCTGGAAGCAAAAATATAGCCTTCATTATTTGCTTCCTAAGTGACTCAAACTCAGGCCCAACACCTTGCATGTGGCGCCATTTCCAAAGGCCCTAAGTGCCATCTTCAGGCCACTTTTCCTAGCCCGTTTGTGTGTCAAATTTTACCAACTTTTACCTTTAAGGCCCCCTTGCCTTATTTTCCTATTCTAAACTTTAAAACTCATCATTTTAGGGTCATTTCCAAGTTTCCTAAAATTTTCGATCGGCTCAGAACTTGCCATTTTTCTTACATTTCCGTGTTTCGAAATGTTCACTTTCCATTTTGAAACATTTCCAAAAGTGTTCTGTGTTTCCAAAAATGTTCAAGTTTCCAAAAATATTCAGGTTTCCAAAAATGTTCAAGTTTCCAAAAATGTTCATTTCCATTTCTATGCATTTCTAGAATTCCAAAAATACCAAAAATTTATTCATAGTGCTTAAGACTTGTCATTTCGTACAATTAAACTGAAAATGCATAGGCCCTTTCGAGGATGTTACAGTGGGGTGCTCCGGTATTGTTTGTGAAGAAGAAAGATGGGTCTATGAGGTTGTGTATAGACTATAGACAGCTTAACAAAGTGACGGTTAAGAATAAGTATCCTTTACCAATGATTGATGATCTTTTAATCAACTCAAGGAGCTACAAGATGTTCTCCAAGATTGACCTGAGGTCTCGTTATTATCAGTTGAGAGTGATAGAGCAGGATGTGTTGAAAACTGCATTTCGAACAAGGTATGGCCATTATGAGTTTTTGGTTATGCTGTTTGGTTTGACGAATGCACCGGTGATTTTTATGGATCTGATGAACCGTGTTTTCAGACTATATGTGGACAAGTTTGTAGTTATTTTCATTGACGACATATTGATCTATTCTCGGGATGAGAGCGATCATGAAGAACATTTGAGAATTATCTTGCAAACTTTAAGAGATAAGCAGTTGTATGCTAAGTTTAGCAAGTGTGAGTTTTAGCTCTGTGAGGTTGGATTCCTAGGACACATTGTGACGGGTGATGGTGTTAAAGTTGACCCGAGTAAGATATCGGCTGTTGTGGATTGGAAACCGCCGAGGAACGTGTCAGGAATTAGAAGTTTCTTGGGATTAGCAGGATATTACAGACGTTTCTTAAAAGGGTTCTCTGTGATTGCTACCCCGATGACAAAACTATTGCACAAAGATGTCAAGTTTGAATGGATTGAGACATGTCAACAGAGTTTCGAGAGACTGAAGACATTATTGACTGAGGCGCCGGTTTTGGTTCAACCAGAATCGGGGAAAGAGTTCGTGGTTTACAGTGACGCGTCCTTTAATGGTCTCGGTTGCATGTTGATGCAAGAGGGTAAGGTAGTCGCTTACGCCTCGAGGCAGTTGAAACTGCACGAGAAGAATTATCCGACTCATGATTTGGAGTTGGCTGCGATTGTTTTCGCGTTAAAGATTTGGCGACATTACTTAAATGGTGAGAAGTGCCGAATCTTTACGGATCACAAGAGTTTGAGATATTTGATGGATCAGAAGGATCTGAATTTGCATGCAGACGGTGGCTTGAGTTGTTGAAAGACTATGAGTTAGTCATTGATTACCACCCGGGAAAAGCGAATGTGGTTGCGGATGCCCTGAGTAGGAAATCCTTGTATGCTCTAAGAGTTATGAGGGCGAGTTTGGCATTGTCTGATGATGGTGCTATTCTGGCAGAGTTGAGAGCTAAGCCACTATTTGTTCAACAGATATGTGAAGCTCAGAGAAATGACAGTGAGATGTTAGCTAAGAGAGATAAGCGTGAGTCAGAAAGTGATTCCAATTTTTGAGTGGGCTCGAATGGTTGTTTGCTATACCGTGATAGAATTTGTGTACCTAGAGATGAGGAGTTAATCCAAAAGGTTTTGCATGAGGCCCACAGTGGATGTTTGTCAGTACATCCGAGCAGTACGAAAATGTATAATTACTTGAAGAAGTCTTATTGGTGGCCGGGTATGAAAAGAGATATTTCAGAGTTCGTGACAAAGTGTCTGATTTGTCAACAAGTGAAAGCTGAGCATCAAGTGCCTTCGGGATTGCATCAGTCTGTGTTGGTACCCAAATGGAAGTGGGATCGGGTTACCATGGATTTTGTGACGGGGTTACCGGTGACTCTAAAAAAGAGAGATGTTGTATGGGTTGTTGTGGAAAGACTAACGAAGTCGGCTCACTTTATTCCAGTACGTGTTGATTATTCACTGGATAAGTTAGCTGAGTTGTATGTTACAGAGATAGTGAGGTTACACGGTGTACCTGTGTCCATAATATCGGATAGGGATCCGAGGTTCACTTCGTGGTTTTGGAAGAGGTTGCAAGAGGCTTTGGGAACAAAGTTGAATTTCAGTACTGCGTTCCATCCGCAAGTCGATGGTCAGTCTGAAAGAGTGATTCAAGTTCTCGAAGATATGCTTCGATGCTGTGTGTTAGAATTCGAGGGTAGTTGGGAGAGATATCTACCATTAGTCAAATTTGCTTACAACAACAGTTATCAGTCAAGTATACGAATAGCTCCGTATGAGGCCTTGTATGGTCGTAATCTCCTTTGTATTGGACCGAGCTTAGTGAGAAGCGGATCCATGGGGTCGACCTAGTAAAAGAGACCGAGGAGAAAGTGAATATAATCCGTAATAGTCTAAAAATTGCTTTGGACCGACAGAAATCGTACGTGAATCTGAAAAGAAAAGAAATTGAGTTTGAAGTGGGCGACAAAGTGTTTTTGAAAGTGTCCCCATGGAAGAAGATTATGAGATTTGGACGAAAAGGAAAATTGAGTCCAAGATTCATAGGGCCGTATGAGATTACAGATAGAGTTGGGCGAGTAGCATACCAGTTGGCTTTGCTGGTAGAGTTGGAAAAGATTCATAATGTGTTCCATGTGTCGATGTTGAGACGATATCGCTCTGATCCTTCACATGTGATTCCTCCGACGAAAATTGAAATAAGACCGGATATGTCTTATGATGAAGAGCCGATTAAGATCTTGGCTCGAGAAGTGAAACAGTTGAGAAATAAGAGCATAGCACTAGTGAAAATGTTATGGAAGAAACACGGTGTGGAAAAGGCTACATGGGAAACGGAAGAAGCTATGAGAGAGCAACATCCAAACCTCTTTACTGGTAAGATTTTCGGGGGCAAAAATCTCTAAAGGAGGGAGAGTTGTAACATCCCGATTTAGGGCCTAGTCAGAATAGTGGTGCGAGACCACAAATCCGAGGTATATGAATGAGTTTTTGAGGTTTATGCTATGTATGCATGCTAGTGTGAAAGTTTCATGAAAAATTTTATGAAATTGCGGTTGAATTGTCCAAAATAACTAAATTGCAAAAGTTGCAAAATGTGAGATTCTAGAAGCTATTTGTGTGAAAGAGCTTTAGAATATTAATTAGAGGTCCTTAAATAGCAATTTCCCAATTTCTAATTTTTGGACAAATTTGGGCATGGATGAGTTAAAATAGAAAGTTTATCAAAAAGGGATGGTCATTTAACAATTAAGTGATTAAAATAGGAGAAAAGATGACAAAATTCATTCATCTTCTTTTCCAAGGCTACCGAAAATTTGAGAGAGCCATTGTTAGGGTTCTTCAAAAATTTCAAGCTTGCTAGTAAGTGCATCTAGCCTCGTTTTTTATATTCTTTGTATTTTTGAAGTCCTTGTTGCATGAGTAAGCTATTTTTAGCTATTTGATGAGCTATGATGGATGTTCAAAAATGTGGCCGTGTATGACATGCATGTATTTTGATGTTTTATGGAAGATTATGAAAGCTTGATGTAGTAGAAACATCTTTTGCTAAATGAGTTTCCATAGAAAATGAATGTAGGGACTAGTTTGTAAAAATCTTGAGTTTGGTCATACATGTGTGATGTAGTGAGAATTGATGATTGCTTTAGTTGAGTAAGTGATTCGGCTAAGCATGAAAGGCTAGAAAGTTGAATAAAAATCACTTTACGAGCCTTGAGGCAATAGTGTAATTATGAGAAAGATTTGGGGCAAAAGAGTATTTTTGCCGAAGTATGAGATGTGGGTCAACTTGGTCAATGTGTGTATTGAATAAGCTAATTTATTCATTATAGATCAAGAAAGACAAAGCCCGGATCGAAATTGAGGCAAGAGCAAAGTGGTTGACTAAATTGCACGTTTCTATACTTTTGATTATCGAGGTAAGTCTGCGCATAAACAATGCATTCATACTTACAATTTGTTAATGCTAGATAGTGTATAGCATGGTTGAGAATGATTGAGAACATATGTGGTTCAAGTGAAATGAATGGATGAATGATTAAGTAAGTAGATTGTGAATGTGTTGTGATAATGCTAAATGGTGGGCTAAGTGCGATACCATCCTAATGCATATTGACGTTGAGCTGGCTATGTGCGATGCTATCGTTAGGTATATAATTTAGTGGGCTATGTGCGAAACCACTATGAATACCTTGTTGGTAGGCTAAGTACGATACTACCTTATTAATTGATTGTGGTGGGCTTAGTGCGGAACCACCGAGAGATTTGCTGTGTGGATGTGATAGTGAGGAGAAGAGCTGTGTGGATGTATTATTGAGAATTAATGATGTGTTGTATATTGTGTAAATGTGATATTGAATGCAGGGGTGCAAGTCAATGGTTATGAGTAAGTGACTCATGATGTGTTGAAAATGTGGTAAGGGATAGAAAGAGTAAGCATAGTTGTACATTATATGTTAGTCTAATCTAATTGTTGTTTAGCTTATACTATGTTGCTTAATTGTTTATGTGTAAACTTACTAAGCTCAAAGCTTACTCCCTTTTCTTTTCCCTTGTCCTATAGAGCAAAATTGTTGAATCGAGATACGAGAATCAATTGGAAGATCGCCCCCACATCGACACAGACACTGGTACATGAGACTCAATGTTTTGTATATGGCATGTATAGGGGCTAGACAAGTTAGTGAATTTTGTTGTATATGGCTATGATATGTTGGCCTTTAGATGGATAATCTATTTTGTATAATGCCATAGTTGTTGGCACTTTATTATATGAAAATACGTAGTTATCTAATTGAGATTGTAAGATTTTGAGTTGATCATGGATGTGTTGAATGAGTGCATGATTGTGTATGCTAGGAGGGTGAAAAGAACTTGGCAAATAGCTTTGTTCTTGTCCATGTGGGTAGACACACGGGCGTGTGTCTAGGCCATATGTGACACACGGTCAGCCCATGGGCGTGTGACTTGGCCGTGTGTCCCCTGCATGTTAGTATTTTAAGTTAGAATAGACCACGGACTAGTCACACGGGCGTGTGCCTAGAACGTGTGTGTTAATCAGTGTTGGCCACGGGCTAGCCACACGGGCGTGTGTCTAGACTCTAGGCCGTCTTAAGGTAGTCAGTGTGCACCACAGGTGGAAGGCACGGGCGTGTGCCCTAACCGTGGGGCATTGGCAGAATGCTTGAGTTTTCATGCACGGGTAGTGACCATGGGCGTGTATGTCATCCACGGGCGTGTGGGCCCTGTATAGATGGAAAATTTTAAGATCGTAAGAGTTTTCGATGTGGTCTCGAGAGCCCTCGTGTGTTTGAGAGAGGCCTCGTAAGTCGGGATTGAGGTTGTTGTGATGGCCAAATAGAGTGGTCATGTTGTGCCTAAGTGGCGATCTTGAGGTTTTTAATACGGTAACGCCTCGTGCCCGGTTTCGGCGTTGAATACGGATAAGGGGTGTTATAGGGCACATTTGTCTTTTGTCCATCCACTATCTAAATAGTGGTCTATTTTCCTCATAAGGCCCTTTTCTTTTAAAAGCCACAACACTTTGGTACTTAACAAATATCATGCAACTTTCACATTTAATGCAATCCAATCCTTTTATCAAATCAAACACACAGACAGATAAATTATCTTACAAAAATTTAACACATGCTTAATCACTTATCAGAGGCACAGAAAATAATATTAAAATATTATACGAACTCGAATTTGTGGTACTGAAACCACTGTTCCGACTAGGGTATAAACCGGACTATTACAGTTGGCATGCCATAGGATTTATGAGTACTCAACATTATTTGTGATATTGTGAGCATATGGCTCTTGGTGGACTGATTTGTTTGGAGTAGATAAGGGAGTATTGAGCTTGAGTATCCATGCATCGGGTTATTTGAGGCGCTATAAGGGAGCGTGTGGCTTTGGCCCGCTCAATTCGGAGGACTGTATTTGATTTGTGGGAGTCCGGAGATCCGTTTCTCCAATTTATGATCACACGTTTACTTATTGCCATGGATGTATTATGCCTATATAATTGATTGATTGTGCCAATATAATTGAATGTTTTTGTGTTAAAAAATGATTTTACATGCCATGGAAAAATGATTCTTAATTCTTGAAATAGTATGTGATGTTATGGTGAAATGTTAACATGTTATGACTGAAAATTTAATGCTTAATTGCTTTGATTTATGCATGATTGGGTGCAAATTACTTGATGTTTTTACTATCATTCACTAAGCTTTTTAAGCTCATACCCTCACATTTTGTGCAAAGAATTTTTGGTCGTAAAGAGTCGAGAAGCGAGTGCAAGGGTGATCCAAGAATAAGGCTCGGTAGTGGCTTAAAATTTTACTTTTATGTTTAATTGATGTTTGATTTATTGTATGTTGATGAGTGTTCGTATGGTGGTTGATAGCACGGTGTATAAAGCATGTATTTTTTACTAACAATGTTTAATTGAAGCTTACCATGGAGTGGATTGCTTGCGACTAAGGTATGTAGCTTGGGTGAATTAATTGGTGTTGGCTAAGCGTGTAATTGGGTGTTAAATTTTGATTAATTGTTGCATATTTGTTGTAAATAAATTAAATTGGAGATGTGTGGATGCTTATGGTAATTAATTGTAGCTATTTCAAGTTTAATGGGTAAGTAAAATATGTAAAATTGAGATAGTTTAACCTTAGGTGGTAAAATAACCAAAATACCCTTAGGTTTAAATACATAGAAAAAGTATAAAAATGGTTCACAAATTGCTTCCGCATTAATAAATTATAGTTAATTAGTCATAAATGAGTTGCTATAAGGTTGGGGTGTGCGTCGGGTGGTCGTGAGTGTAACACCCCAAACCCAGCCTAGACGTTACAACCGGATCTGACGTGCCACATCAAAGTGTCGTTTGAAAACCGGGCTTGTCGATAAAAGTTTGTTACTAAATTTTAAATCCCACTTAAGCAATTGCTGTTGAAAACGTTAGTGTTGAAAAATCAAGTCATGTTGTCCAATTATAGGTCACATCAATTGTTATAAGTCTTATGAATCTGAAATAAAATAGCGTAAGCTTTTTCTAGTTGTAAACCTTAAGATTTGAAAAACGTGATATTCTTTGAAAACAGTTGTTATTTTGAAAACTCGTGTTCCCTAATCTAGCAGATTAACATGAAAATTTAAACCAAATAAAAGCTAAGAACCTCAAATGGCCTTATTACATAATTATTAACCCAATATAAAAATAAAATAATTAAGTCTAAGTTTAAATAATAACGAGCGTGTGGCTACCTCCAAGTCCCTCGCAGCTCAAAATCAACTGCAGCTGGGGATTACCTACGAGTTAAGGGAAAGGGTGAGTTACGAGAACTCAGTGTGTAATTCCCAATCATGCAGTAACAATCTGGGCCTGAGCCCTATTCAGTATCAGATCAGTCTGGGCTTTAGCCCTATACAGTAGCAGAGTGGGCCTAAGCCCAAAATAATATCAGTACAAAACAAAGATGCAACCCAACCCAATTCAGCCAACACACCACCCGTACCAACCAACACACCATGTGGGGACTAAGTCGACCCACCCAGCCAACAAACCAATATCGCAGCATAGCTGCTAATAGTAACGTAGGAGAGCTGCTAGTAACAGTAAACGTGGCCCAGCCACTAAAATCAGAATACGTGGCGAAGCCACTAAAACAGTAAAAACGTGGCAGAGCCACTAGTACAGTACTTCCTCCAAATCTGAATCTCAACCCCAATGCAGTATGTCGTGCCATAAATAATACGTGTATGCAGTATGTCATAATCATAGTCAGTCATATAAATATCATACACACATCACTTAAACTACCACTAGGGGTATAATGGTCATTTCGTCAGTTAGGGGTAAAACGATAATTTCACCCCTCAGGGGTATTTTTGTAATTTTACCATTCAGGGGTATTTTGATAATTTTACCCTTCGAGGGTATTTTGGTAATTTTGCCCTTCGAGGGTTTTTCGGTAATTTTACCCTTTGAGGGTATTCTAGTAATTTTACCCTTCGAGGGTATTCGGTAATTTTACCCTTCGAGGGTATTTCGGTACAGTTTACGACCTTTCCAAAAGCCTACCATCGTCTCGAACGACTCGGATAACTTATATGGCCAAAATAGTGTAAATGGGCCCAAAGGCCACTATTCGGCCCAAGTGGGGCCCACACGCTCGTGTGGCCCATTTAGCCCAATTTCAGTCACGGCTATGCGAACTTCGTGGCCCAATCCATTATTTGTCACTATCGTGAATTTTGCCCATGTGAGACCCATGGGCCCATTACGACCTAAGCCCACGAGAACGTTCGTGGCGGCCTCTACGGTCTAACGCCAACGATTGTGGCTCAATTTATCCCTACGAGCGTTCGCACGCTCGTGGGCCCTCAGATGCTAAAAGTTCAACTTTTCAGCTTTTGCCGATTCACAGTAGCACAAGGGTTTGAGTACACATTTATCCAGTGTTTTAGCAGTACGGTATTGGGTGTACGATTACACACCTTTTACGCTGCTCCCATAAGCAACCCACGAACGTCAAACCTACATCCAAAAACGTTTTTCCTTCGGTTAAAATCAATATCTAATACTAACGTTCAATCCCATCGAGCATGGAATTGATACTCACCTTCACCCAAGAATGCTGTCCAACTCACTTATGATGCTAACCGAAGATGTTTATACCCCTATCCTATCGAAATACTGCATTAATCAAAAGAATCCAACACAAGTGAAAGGTCCAAGAGTTAGCAACCTTAAACCGAATCATTCGGCTTTGTCAGCAAAGAGCCATCAAAAAGGGACCAAGAACCGAATGAAGATAAGGAATACTTACCAAAATTTGTCGATAGAGTCGGTAGAATAAAGCAACAACCGACCACTTGACAGAGGTTGGCGTCACAAGGGATAGAGACTAATCGGCTGAGGGAATCAAAAGAGGCAAGGAGTTAGATTCGTCCAAAGGAGAAAACCAAGAGAAGAAGAAGAAGAAGAAGAAGAAGAAGAAGAAGATTCGGCAGAGAGAAAGATGTGGAGAAGAAGGGTAGGTTTCAGTGATGAATTCGGCAATTGGCAATTGGTATTGTATTTGACAAAAAGAATGACAGTTTAGGGCAAAAAGAAAATAGAAAGAAGAAAGACCCAAATGGTCAAAAAGTTGCACGAGATGCCACGAAGAATTAAATCCCGAAATTTACAGAGAGGGTTTTCGGTTTTTCTCCTCACACAAAGCTGCCGAAATGCTCAAATGACACCCCTCTAACCGAAATTCCCCTTACTCATTCACTCCCAACCGGCCAAGACTCCCCTCAAATCCCAACTCCTTCAAACAGTCCACCAATTCCTCCTTAAATTACTCCCAGCCTCCCATTTGAAATTGTTAACCAAGTCTCCAACCTCCTCTGCAAAGTTTGATTCAAACTCTACCTCTCGTACCACAAAATCATAAAATAAAAGTCTTCTATTTGCATGCCATGGGATTCAAACCCCAACTCCCCTTGCCCTTTGGAACGGTGGAAATGTGCAATTGTACACAATCGTAACAAGTAATAAAGTGACAAGTAAATGTCGAGTTATCGTACCCACAGGGACTGTGAAAAGAATTATTTATGAATGCAATTTAAAACACTTTGGTGAAGAAAAATATTTTGACTTAGAAAAATGATTAAAACTAAAGAAAACAAAGTAAAATAAAATAAAGTTGTAATGCACGATTTCAAAAGCTGATTTTAACCAAGGTGATATAATTGTGTTTGAGTAATTACATTTCTTACCTTAGAATTATTAAACTTATGCTTATACTTGTTACGAATAAATCACGGCAACTCGGTAATTTGCTAACTTATGAACATGTTTACAAATCAAAAATCCATTCATCTCTCGTACATATTTCTATGTTCATTCGATTAAACAGATTTATAAAGGTAAATATGTTATTGCACATACATACTTATTAAATTAAACAATCTTTCGCATATTCCTATGTCGATTCAAACAATTAATTCAACCTAATAAGCATATAAAATACTATGTGATGTAACAAAGTATCCTTACCTTGAAATAGTTTAATCACAAAAATCTTGCAAGTTATGCAAGGCATATGTATCGCCAATTACAATGCTAATTTAATCTTCAGCTACCTTAGAAGAATTAAACATGCACTGATTAAGTACTGTGTCCATTAATTACAATTTCAATGCATTTAAATAATTAATTCTATAGTTATCTAAACAATTATACTGCCAGAATAACTTAATCATGATTTTACTTAATCAAGCATTTTACCGAGGCCTATAACAGAAGAAACACAATTTTAATAATTCAAAAGGACGTCATAAAATCAACCCAACACGAATTAATTTCAAGCTAAGCTGATTAAATTAACCATTCCAATAGCATAAATATTCACAAACATGTTTGTGAAAACAACAACGAAATTTAAAAAGATAGGGAACAAGAAGCAAATCTGGTGTTTCTCCGTGGCTTGACTGATTGCTCCATTCTCCGTCCTCCGTTGTCCTCGGCTATCAAGGTGGCTTATGAACACTGTAATTGCTGCTCAATGATGGCTGAAGAATACCCCTTTCCCAATGGGAGAAATTGGCACAAGAGCAAGGAAATAGGAAAATGAAAAAGTTTAGAGAAAGTGAGAGAGGAGAAGAGAGAATGAAATGTGAATGAGAGATGAGGGATGAGGGATGAGGGATGCTTTGAATGATCAGCCAATGGGTGTATTTATAGCTGAATGTGGTAGCTGAAATTTGCTAAAAATAGCAGCCAAAGAGCCACACCTTGGCTGGCCACCAATGTGGCAAAGTTGATGGCTTCAACTTTGCTAAATATGGCTTGGGGCAAATCTACAAAGCCACTAATTGTTGAGGGGTTTGAATGCAACTTTGACAAGTCTTCAAGGGATTCTTTGCAAGCTTAATTAATCAGCTAATAGGCTGATTTGGGTCAGCATATGGACGATTTGGGCTACCCAATTTGTGGCTGGTTCGGTTCACTGAATTCGGTTCAACCAGTGCGATTCAACTGGGCCCTTTTTCAATAATTAATTAATAATAATTTATTTAGCCCAAATTAAATTGGGAATAAATTAAAATTAATTAATTTATGATTTAATATTCATACTCAGACCGTGTAACACCCCTAACCCGAAACCGTCGCTGGAATAGGGTTAAGAGGCATTACCGGACAATAAAATCATTTCACAACCCATTTACGACACAAAGTCAATCATCATCATAATACATCAAACATAAACAATTAGTCCCTTTTTATGGCGTATAAGAACTTAAACACATGCTAGGGAGGGGTCGAGACTAAACCGAAACACATACAAAAACTTTTTGAAATTTAAAAACTTTTCTAGGTTTCAGGGGATACACGCCCGTGTGGGCAAACCGTGTGCCTCCCACGGCAGCTGGACACCCCCGTGTGTCCTCCCCGTGGTCGAATCTGACCTCACATCCACGGCCACCAAGCACGCCCGTGTGCCTTGGCTGTGGTTGAATCTGACTTTACACCCACGGCCACCCAGTACCCTGTGTGCTAAGGCCGTGTACTCTTAGGCCATATTCTGACTTTCTCACACGGCAACTAGGCACGCCTGTGTCTTGGCCGTGTGCTATTAGGCTAGCTATTGACTTAGCCCCACGGTCACTAGGCACGCCCGTGTGCCACAACTGTGTGGCTCAATTAAACCATTTGCAAGGCCAAAATGCCACCCACATGGGTCAATCCTACAAGCACATTTTAGCATCTTTATGCACACAATTTGGCAACCAATTTCATGTCCAACAATCATCATATTATCACATAGAATCTAATTTCTAAGCATGCCATTTTATACAACCAATTTACATGTAAATCTAGGTATAAATCATCCATAACCTCACTAAATCACTAAGGCATTAATTCATCATTGAATTAACCATTCATATGCTAATTCATTACTATCATGCCATATCAAAATATGCACCAAATACCATATTCACTCATGCACATTACCAACACTTAGCTAGCCACATCACATGGCTATTTACACATCTCAAATATGATTCAAAAACAACTAGCCTATACATGCCATATTTCAACTATGTACATCTGTCCAGAAGTACCAAAATAGAATGCCATAGTGTGATTGAGATGCTGACGATTCTTGGATCCGAGCAAGCTTTTTATCGACTTTGCAAAGCGAGAGAAACAAATCACCTGAGAAGGTTTCAAAGCTTAGTAAGTTCGTAACATGATACATTATAATAAAACAAATCATCACATAGATTATTCCACATATACATATATATATATCATGCCATCCAAAACTAAAATGCTCATTTAACATTTCATAATCTCATTCATGGATTCATCAACCACATAGGCTCCGAGCGTACCTTACTCAACACCTTGTAACACCCCAAACCCGGCCCAAAAATTACGACCGAATTTGGTTTGCTACAGAGAAAAGATTTTGAAAATCATTTTAAAACCGATTTTGATAATTAGTCGAAATGCCTTTCTTATTTAAATTTTCTTTGTTAAAAACCAAGTTGTTTACAAATTTCGAATGTACCCGATGGTACTTTAAAACATTTTGCGTTTAATTTGAGAAAAACATGTGCATCCGTTTTAACATCATCAAATAGTTTAAACCAAACATTCAAACATGCAGCAATAATGAAATCATACTAGGAGGCCTTATTACAAATAAGCAACATAAACCAAAAGAAAGATAAATAAAATCCAAAATTCATTTATTAAAAATCTCCCTTTGCATGGCCACCTCGAGTCCATCCGGCTCCTCATCCGCGATCTACGAGTCACCTGAAAAATTAAAGGAGAAGGTGAGTCACCAAGACTCAATGTGTAACCCTTCCCCAATTTAATGTAATAACATACACAAATTATAACCAATTAACATGCATAAGTTTAAATGTACCCAACCTAACCATCCATACGCCTTTTTCTACCCCTTGTGGTACCAAACCACTTTGGTGGTGCCAAACCCTTTGGTGACGTATAGTCACAAATGTGATACCAAATCCTTTGGAGATACCAAATCTCACGGTGTCAGAAGACACAATTGTGTTACCAAAACACTGGTGACCGAAGTCACAAATAGATGATGGGGCCAACCCATCGTGTGATACCAAATCACCGCGGACAATCCCATATCTCAAAGTGGGGCCAACCCACGGTGGTATTAACCACGGGGACAAGTCGCTATGAGGTGCCAAACCTCACGGAGGTACCAAACCTCTGGTGACCGTAGTCACGATGTGTTACCAAAACACTGGTGTCCGTCGACACGAATATCACTGCCCCCTCCTCTCATCAACCCATAACAATCATTTATATGCATGTACCACAAATCATGTTGATAGATTTATTTAACAACATCCAATCGATTTATCATAAGCCATATATCAAATAGTACACATACCAAATGTGTCATGCTTCCCAAAAGCATCAAATAATAATCTCATAGTAATAGGAACTTACCCAAATCCTTGTTAATACCATGAAGGTATTTCATCCATGTCTACACAAAACGTTTAGGCATAAAATAACACTTAGCATATTAAAAAGTTATAAGATGTGTATGTATACACACCTGGCACCAAAAAGAGTTCTAAATCCCAAACAGACAAATCGGCCACACAAGTATTCTTGCCCCTATATTCGGCCAAAAATGAATATTAGAACCATGGCCTATTCGGCCAAACCAAAATAATTGAGAAAGGTTCCTTGTGAACCTAAAATCTTACCCAAAGTCTTCGAACTCTTATCCAACACAATCCTAAAAGAATCGGCCTCACTTCCCTACAATCAACCATCATCAATAAGGTTTATTAGCCTTTGGCTTAAACGAAACTTAAAATAATAATCCTTTGAAATAAACCTTACCACCTTACCCAAAACCAATTTCTAGAGAAGTCCCGATGATAACTATCTTACCTTCAATATTCGGCCAAAGTTGATCAAGATAGGAGAAGAAAATTCGGTAAACCCAAGAGAATGGATTCGGCTATGATTTGTTCAACACAATCAACCAAGGTTCAACTTGTATGGAAAAAGATGAAGTAAGAAAGTGAACTAATAGTTTTGGCTAAGTGCTTTTGAGAAGAGAAAAGAAAGAAATAGATAGAATATTATGGTATAGGAGATTCGGCTAAGAAAGAAAGAAGAAAATGGACAAAAGAGATAAGTGTTTCGGCAATGGTTGAAGAAAATACTCAAGTTTCGGTTTTGAGAATGAAAAGGAGAAATAGAAAATGAGCCAAAAATGACCAAATGGTCAAAAAGTATTAGGCTTATCAAAAGGTGAAATTCGGCTAACAAGAAAAGAGTTTGAGAGAGAATTGTTTTGTACTTTTGCACCAAATGAAAGAAATGACCAAAAATTCTTCCCATGCCTTACCAACACTAGCATATTCGGCCAAATCCCCCCCTTAGCCACATTGCCGTCCAAGTTCATGGCATAAAGGCCATGATTTTGTTTCCAAAACATAATCCTTGATACTAGCCCCATGTCTCCATATTTTCCTTAATTACTTGATTCCCTTCCATATGTTAACACTTGCCTTAAACCTATAGTCTACTAACCAAAAATTAACATGGTCAACCCTTATCTTAATTATCCTTGGCCGACACTTACCATACCAAAGCAAAAATAAAAGTTGTCCCAATGCTATTTAAGGGATTCGAACCTCTCCCCTCAAGCTAAACTCCATGCGCCATTACCAACTTGCCATGCACTCATCTTGTGTCACTTATTGCTACTTAAATTAACTTAAGTGCTAAGCTCATTTAATCCTCTTCTTTAAATAAGCCTTACTAAGAATTATTCTACTAAACCGAGCTTACTCAAGACCCCTAATTAAGCCTTATATCAACACGAATAATATCACAGAAATTCAAATACAAGAAAAATAATTCAATCACAAATAACCCCTATTTTGGGATGTTACAATTCTACCCCCCTTAAAATAATTTCGACCTCAAATTACGACTGATCGAAAAGGTGGGGTATTGCTTTGCCGCATCACCTCCTCGAGTTCCCACGTCGCTTCCTCCGTACCATGGTTTCGCCATAGCACTTTCACTAAAGTACCGACTTTTCACGCAACACCTTGACATCACGATCTAAAATCTGAATCGGTTCCTCCTCGAATGATAAGTCGGAGTTAACCTCAATCTGCGCTCTTGGCACAATGTGCGATGGATCGACCTATACCGTCTAAGCATCGACACATGGAAGACATTGTGAATCGACTCAACTCTGCTTTGGCGATTCGGTGATAAGCTACCGGTCCTACTTGCTTCAACACACGATTATCACGGCCGATGAACCTTGGACTTAATTTCCTTTTCGCCCAAAAGCGCAACACCTTCTTCCAAGGCGACACCTTCAGAAAGACTTTATCTCCTACCTCGTATTCCATCTCCTTGCGCTTGAGATCGGCGTAAGACTTTTGCCTATCCGATGCTTCCTTGAGACGAGCCCGAATTACCTTAACTTTATCTTGATTTTAGTCACCATTCGGACCCAAGACATGTCGTTCACCTAGTTCCGTCCAACACGTAGGAGTACGGCATCTTCGTCCATCTGATTGCTTCATATGGAGCCATTTGGATACTCGCTTGATAACTATTGTTATAAGCGAATTCCGCCAACGGAAGATACTCCTCCCAAGCGCCATGAAGTCCGAACACAACCTCGAGCATATCTTCTAAGATCTCGAATCACTCTCTCCGATTGTCCGTCGGATTGCGGATGAAAAGCATGATGAAGTCCAATCTCGTACCCAAAGCTTGATGCAACGCTCTCCAAAACCTCGATGTAAACCTCGGATCCCTATCCGAGATAATCGATCTTGGCACACCATGCAATCTCACTATCTCGGCTACATATAACTTAGCTAACCTGCAGGCGAATAATCTACCCTTACGGTATGAAATGCGCTGATTTAGTCGACGATCCACAATCACCCAAACCGAATTCTTCTTGCTAGGCGTAAGAGGTAATCCCATCGACAAAGTCCATGGTGATCCTCTCCCACTTCCATCGAGGAATCTTCACCTATTGAAGTAAACCGGATGGCAACCGATGTTCACCTTGACTTGTTGACACGTCGGACACTTACCCACGAACTTCAGTTACTTCTTGTTTGGACACTGCCACCAAAATTGCTCTCTCAAATCCGATACATCTTGCTACCTCCAGGATGCATAGCATATGGCTGCTATGTGCGTCGAAGAATCCTTTGTCTCAATTCCACATCCTTCGGCATACAAGCTCTTCCTTTAAAGCACAAAACTCCATCTTTGGGATGGACTAAAATCCTCTAATCCACCATTACGGACTTGCAACCTCCGATCATTCAAACCATCATCCTCTAAGCGCTTCTCCCTTGTCGATCTAACCAAATTCGACTTCACGATCCGGAGGCAATCCGGAAGTTCTTCAGAAATACGTCGACAAATTCCTTTACAGTTTGAACATTTCCCACAGAAGACTCCTTAGCTTCCAAAGCACACACATGAACTACGAGCGCCCTCACACCCTTCACGACCATCTTTCTTTGCTTTCAACGCAGATACCACGTTGGATAGATAATCTCTCCTATTACCTATCATGACCACTTCTTCACCTTCAACCGTCTTCAAAACCATGCGCTTAGCGGCACAATCCAAACTTGCTTGGTACTTGACCAACCGGTCCATTCCAAGAATCGGATCAAACTCCTCAAGCGGCGGTTCCATCGGATCGGCTACAAACACTACCCCCTTGGAGTTCTAGGGTATATCTCTATCTGACTTATCTACTTCTACAGAGTGACCTAAAGGACTAAATACGGTCATCCTCTTAGAAGCGGTCTCGGGAACTAAACTCATGGTCTCAACTATACTACTAGCAACGTAAGAGTGCGTCGAACCCACATCTATCAAGGCGTATATGGAACACCAAAAATTAAAAGCGTCACGGTTATGACGTCCGGCGTCTCCTTCCTCACGACGCCTCGCGAAAGATACACCAAACCAGCCGCCTAGCCTCCGTGTTGCCATTACCTCTGCCCGGTTGCTCGCGACCTCCACTAGAGCCATAACCACCTCTTCCATAACCACGACCTCTCTGCGGTTTGGTCCCTCCTTTACGAGGCCCGGGCACGTCCTTGACCTTCGGATCGATTCCTAAGCTTGCTTACGCGGACGATCCCTCACACGATGTTCTAGCGAACCACACTCGAAACATCCTTTCCCTCGGTCCAACATTCACCCCAATGAGACTTTCCACAACGGTTACACTGGACCGGTCTTTGATTAGCAGCTGTGGACCTCTCTGCCTGATTTGAACCACTCTGCCTAAATCTTTTTTGAACATTACCACCTGACCCAGACGATCCAAAGCCTCTCTTGACTTGCTCCTATCATAACTTTGCCTCGCGGACTCCTTGATTCCTTCGGCTACCTTGGCCTTCTCCACCAAGACAAAGCAAACTCACGTTCTTCTTTGTGGAGCAATCAGCGACCTTAACTTCGTCTCTAAGTCCGTCTTCAAAGCGAACACAACGATCATGTTCCGATGCCACTATTCCACGAGCATAACGACTCGACCTTAGAAATTCCGCTTCATACTCAGAGAGACGGACTTATTCCCTTGCACTAACCCTTGAAAAGCTTTCCTTTGAGCGTCAATGTAGCTTGATCCAACATACTTCTTCTGATATGCAGCTTTGAAGTACTCCCAAGTGAGATCATCTGCCGTAACACCATCTCGGACCGTGAGCCACCATCGATATGACTCATCCTTGAGAAGCGACACGCTCGCTTCCGGTTTCTCCTCATTTGTCAAATCTATCTCATCCATGATTCTTTCGGTCGATTCCAGCCAATACTCAGCCGTATTGGGCGCTACACCAGACACACCTCGGAAAAATTCAGCTCCGTTAGCTCGAAGTCTCTCAGGAACCGACTTCCGAGCTCCTCCACTTCCACCAATTCCAGCTACCCTTTCCAGAACCCGTAGCATCGCTTGTGACACAAGCGTCGTCACCCGTCGATCTGCTCTTGACTCTAAAGGTTGGGGGTGGTGGTGGCGGTATCTCATTCTCGGATCCTTGACCCGACCCGAGCGGAGTTACGATCACGGCCATCCTACCCCTTCCACGTCCCACGACGGCCACGTCCTCTAAAGCTCATTCTAACTATCGCGCTTTAATCGATTAGGAAATTTTTATGAATTAGTACATGTTTCACTTGATTATCCATGAAGAAATTTTATGAAAAGAGTTTAATAGAGATTCTTTCGATCAAACAAGGTTTTAAGTCTTCTATATTGGTTTACACAGAATAATACATCCATTCCCTATACCTTTCATACCTATGCACTCTTCAGGCATTACTGTCCATTTCTCACCCAGGGGTATTTTCGTCATTTTCTTCCTAAAGGGTATTTTTGTAATTTTGTCAATCAAGAATATTTTGAAAATTTTCGAAGATACATTTGTCCTACCATCTAAAAGAAATGATTTAATGATTTTAAAACCGAAGTTTTCCTTAAAACATGGCTAATCCCTTTGGGTTTTATTTAGGATTTTGCCTATGATCGAGTCCTCTTGGTTAGGGTGAGCAGAAGCTACGCACCAGGTAGGAATCATGAAGAGGAGGTGAGTCACGAGGAATTTGCTTAAGTACCAAGCTCTTAGGATCCAATCCTGAGACATGCGCACCAAAGTTACCACACCCTAACTCGGCGACTTGGTCACGGGTTGGTTTTAATTAGGCCATTAAAGTCTTATGTCTTTGTTTGGAGTAAACTAGTCCTAAAGTTTAAAATACTATCACTATCTACGTCCCATGCTTCCTACCCTTCTCTGAGAAATAATTCATACAAAAAGTTAGTGGTACTTACAGGCGGATCGGTCTAGGAGACTCGAGTGCCATGCTTATTCAAAACCATAATATTTCAAATAGACCTACCAAAACATTTTTGGGCCTTGGGCCCTACACAATGAGCTTTGGCGGGCTCGATACCAATTTTGTAACACCCCAAACCCGGCCCAAACATTACGACCGAATTTGGTTTGCTACTGAGAGAAAAGATTTTGAAAATCATTTTAAAACCGATTTTGATAATTAGTCGAAATGCCTTTCTTATTTAAATTTTCTTTGTTAAAAACCAAGTTGTTTACAAATTTTGAATGTACCGATGGTACTTTAAAACATTTTGCGTTTAATTTGAGAAAAACATGTGCATCCGTTTTAACATCATCAAATAGTTTAAACCAAACATTCAAACACGACAATAATGAAATCATACTAGGAGGCCTTATTACAAATAAGCAACATAAACCAAAAAGAAAGATAAATAAAATCCAAAATTCATTTATTAAAAATCTCCTTTGCATGGCCACCTCGAGTCCATCCGGCTCCTCATCCGCGATCTACGAGTCACTGAAAAATTAAAGGAGAAGGTGAGTCACCAAGACTCAATGTGTAACCCTTCCCCAATTTAATGTAATAACATACACAAATTATAACCAATTAACATGCATAAGTTTAAATGTACCCAAACTAACCATCCATACGCCTTTTTCTACCCCTTGTGGTACCAAACCCTTTGGTGGTGCCAAACCACCAGTGACGTATAGTCACAAATGTGATACCAAATCTTTGGAGATACCAAATCTCTGGTGTCCAGAAGACACAATTGTGTTACCAAAACTTTGGTGACCGAAGTCACAAATAGATGATGGGGCCAACCCATCGTGTGATACCAAATCACTGGCGGACAATCCCATATCTCAAAGTGGGGCCAACCCCACGGTGGTATTAACCACGGGGACAAGTCGCTATGAGGTGCCAAACCTGCGGAGGTACCAAACCTCTCGGTGACCGTAGTCACGATGTGTTACCAAAACAACGGTGTCAAAATCGACACGAATATCACGCCCCCTCCTCTCATCAACCCATAACAATCATTTATATGCATGTACCACAAATCATGTTGATAGATTTATTTAACAACATCCAATCGATTTATCATAAGCCATATATCAAATAGTACACATACCAAATGTGTCATGCTTCCCAAAAGCATCAAATAATAATCTCATAGTAATAGGAACTTACCCAAATCCTTGTTAATACCATGAAGGTATTTCATCCATGTCTACACAAAACGTTTAGGCATAAAATAACACTTAGCATATTAAAAGTTATAAGATGTGTATGTATACACACGGCACCAAAAAGAGTTCTAAATCCCAAGCAGACAAATCGGCCACACAAGTATTCTTGCCCCTATATTCGGCCAAAAATGAATATTAGAACCATGGCCTATTCGGCCAAACCAAAATAATTGAGAAAGGTTCCTTGTGAACCTAAAATCTTACCCAAAGTCTTCGAACTCTTATCCAACACAATCCTAAAAGAATCGGCCTCACTTCCCTACAATCAACCATCATCAATAAGGTTTATTAGCCTTTGGCTTAAACGAAACTTAAAATAATAATCCTTTGAAATAAACCTTACCACCTTACCCAAAACCAATTTCTAGAGAAGTCCGATGATAACTATCTTACCTTCAATATTCGGCCAAAGTTGATCAAGATAGGAGAAGAAAATTCGGTATACCCAAGAGAATGGATTCGGCTATGATTTGTTCAACACAATCAACCAAGGTTCAACTTGTATGGAAAAGATGAAGTAAGAAAGTGAACTAATAGTTTTGGCTAAGTGCTTTTGAGAAGAGAAAAGAAAGAAATAGATAGAATATTATGGTATAGGAGATTCGGCTAAGAAAGAAAGAAGAAAATGGACAAAAGAGATAAGTGTTTTGGCAATGGTTGAAGAAAATACTCAAGTTTGGTTTGAGAATGAAAAGGAGAAATAGAAAATGAGCCAAAAATGACCAAATGGTCAAAAAGTATTAGGCTTATCAAAAGGTGAAATTCGGCTAACAAGAAAAGAGTTTGAGAGAGAATTGTTTTGTACTTTTGCACCAAATGAAAGAAATGACCAAAAATTCTTCCCATGCCTTACCAACACTAGCATATTCGGCCAAATCCCCCTTAGCCACATTGTAGTCCAAGTTCATGGCATAAAGGCCATGATTTTGTTTCCAAAACATAATCCTTGATACTAGCCCCATGTCTCCATATTTTCCTTAATTACTTGATTCCCTTCCATATGTTAACACTTGCCTTAAACCTATAGTCTACTAACCAAAAATTAACATGGTCAACCCTTATCTTAATTATCCTTGGCCGACACTTACCATACCAAAGCAAAATAAAAGTTGTCCCAATGCTATTTAAGGATTTGAACCTCTCCCCTCAAGCTAAACTCCATGCGCCATTACCAACTTGCCATGCACTCATCTTGTGTCACTTATTGCTACTTAAATTAACTTAAGTGCTAAGCTCATTTAATCCTCTTCTTTAAATAAGCCTTACTAAGAATTATTCTACTAAACCGAGCTTACTCAAGACCCCTAATTAAGCCTTATATCAACACGAATAATATCACAGAAATTCAAATACAAGAAAAATAATTCAATCACAAATAACCCCTATTTTGGGATGTTACACACCTAGTAGTCAATTACATTTGCTACTCAATACTCACTTTTCCCTTTCGATCCACTTCCGTCTCTTCTTTAATTCAATCGCACACTTAGTGCCCCGATATTTAGCCGAAGCTTAATTATCATCACACACATAGTGCATTTATATCAAACCGCTCTTCAATCGGTATCGCGCACACAGTGCCAACCACAAAGTCGAAGCTTATATTATTTCGCATACACAGTGCTGATTATCTCGATCACGTTTTCAAATACGCACACTTAGTGCCACATAACTCAAACTCAACTCTCACATAGCATCCACATTTCAATATCATTATAACATTCATTTCATAACATTTAACATAACTAAATATTCGTATTGTGTCCGAACTTACCTCGGACGTTGAACTATCAAAACGGTCGGTCAATCGAGCACTTTATCTTTGCCTCGATCTCGATCTGAACCTCTCCTTTCTTGGTCTTGAATCAAGCTTAACATCAATCGAAACCTGGCTTTCTTTTTCTTTTCTTCTTCTTTGCTAATTCGATCAAAAATGGATGCATAAAAGATGACCACTTTCATCTTTTTGTTTTATTATTATTACATTTTAATACATCAATGACATATCTAACCTTTTTGTTATCATAAAGGATAAATTAACATTACTGGTTTATAAGTCATTTAATCATCCACTAACTTAAAAATGGACTATTTGCCTCATAAAGCCTCCACCTTAAAAAGCCATCCACAATTTGACACTTAAAAATTAGCACACAGCTTTTACACCTTATACAATTAAGTCCTTTTCGTAAATTAAACACACAATCGATAAAATTATCACACAAAAATTTCACACAGACTAAATCACATACTGTAAACACATAAAATAATATTAAAATATTATTCTGACCTCAAATTTGTGGTCTCAAAACCACTATTCCGACTAGGGTCTAAACCGGGCTGTTACAACTCTCCCCCCTTAGGGATTTTCGTCCCCGAAAATCTTACCAGTGAATAGGTGTGGATATTGCTCTCTCATAATGATCTCAGGCTCCCACGTAGCCTCTTCAACACCGTGTTTATGCCATAATACTTTCACTGAAGAGATTTTCTTATTTCTCAACTCTTTGGTCTCACGTGCCATAATTCGGATCGGTTCTTCACTATACGACAAGTCTGACTGAATCTCAACCTCATTAGGAGCAATCACATGAGGCGAGATTCGATCACATGCCGTCAAAGCATTGACACATGAAACACGTTATAAATCTTTTCTAACTCAGGTGGCAACATCAATCTGTAAGCAACTGACCCAACTCGCTCAATGATCTCATACGGTCCGATGAATCTCGGACTCAGCTTGCCTTTCCGGCCAAATCATAGTATTTTCTTCCATGGAGATACTTTCAAAAACACTTTATCGCCGACTTCGAATTCAATATCTTTTTGTTTCAAATCTGTATAAGACTTTTGACTATCTAAAGCCGCTTTCAAACTGTCACGAATTACTTTCACTTTCTGTTCAGTCTCTTTTATCAGATCAACCTCGTGAATCTTATTCTCACTCAACTCAGTTGAATACAATGGAGTTCTACACTTTCGACCATAAAGAGCCTCATATGGTGCCATTTTAATGCTAGATTGAAAACTGTTGTTATATGCAAACTCAATCAATGATAAATGCTTTTCCCACGTACTTTCAAATTCAAGTATGCAACATCTCAGCATGTCTTCAAGAATCTGAATGATTCGTTCGGATTGACCATCTGTTTGCGGATGAAAAGCAGTACTAAAATGCAATTTCGTGCCTAAAGCATCTTGCAATTTCTTCCAAAATTGCGAGGTAAATCTCGGATCTTTGTCAGACACTATAGATAATGGTACTCCGTGCAATTTCACAATCTCATTGATATACAGTTCAGCTAACTTATCTATAGAATAATCGGTTCTTACCGGAACGAAATGAGTTGATTTCGTCAATCTGTCCACTATCACCTAGATTGCATCTTTCTTACTCAGAGATAAGGGCAAACCCAACACGAAGTCCATCGTAATTCTCTCCCATTTCCACTTAGGAATCATAATCGGTTGTAACAAACCAGACGGAACTTGATGTTCAGTTTTGACTTGCTGACAAATTAAACATTTCGACACAAAGTCAGAGATGTCTCATTTCATACCATGCCACCAATAAAACTATTTCAGATCATTATACATTTTCGTACTCACAGGATGTACAGTTAATGGACTATTATGAGCTTCATTCAAAATCATTGAAATTTACTCTGAATTTCTCGGAACACAAATCCGATCTCTAAATCTCAAACAATCGTCATTATCAACTCAAAATTCTGATTCAGCATTCGATTCACATTGAGTTCTTTTAGCCATCATTTCAACATCATTTTTCTGAGCATCACAAATCTGATGTACAAACATCGGCTTTATTTTTAACTCAGCTATAACTGCACTATCATCACACAGATCTATTTGAGTACTCATAGCTCACAAAGCATATAACGATTTCTGACTCAAAGCATCAGCTACAACATTAGCTTTACCCGGGTGATAATCTATCACAAGTTCATAGTCTTTCAACAATTCTAACCATCTTCTATGTCGCAAATTCAAATCTTTTTGAGTCATCAAATACTTTAAGCTCTTATGATCAGTATAGATGTGACATTTTTCCCCCAAAAGATAGTGACGCCAAATCTTCAATGCAGACACGATTGTAGCCAATTCAAGGTCATGCGTTGGGTAGTTCTTTTCATGCGGCTTTAGCTGCCTCGAAGCATAAGCAATAACTTTACCTTCTTGCATCAAAGACACTGGCCCAAACCATTCAACGATGCATCACTTTGTAGACTATGAATTCTTTTCGATTAGGTTGAACTAACACTTTGGTGCTTAGTGAACAACACTTTCAAGCGCTCAAAACTCGATGACACTTTTCTGACCATTCAAATTTAACATCTTTTTGTAGCAACTTCGTCAACGGAGTCGCAATCATCGAGAAGCCTTTCACAAACCGTCTATAATAACCCACTAGTCCCAGAAAACTACGGACTTCAGACACATTTCTCGGAGGCTTCCATTCTAATATAGCAGAGATTTTACTAGGATCAACTCGTATCCCGGTAGCTAACACAATATGCCCCAGAAAACCAACTTCACGCAACCAAAATTCACATTTACTAAACTCCGCATACAACTGTTTCTCACGCAGAGTTTGTAGCACATTTCTCAAATGCTCGGCATGCTGCGTCTCATCACACGAATAGATCAAAATATCATCAATGAACACCACTACAAAGCGATCCAAATACGGTTTGAATATCCGATTCATTAGATCCATAAACACTGCAGGAGCATTTGTTAGTCCGAAAGGCATCACTAAGAATTCATAATGTCCATACCTCGTTCTAAAAGCGGTCTTCAGCACATCAGATTCTTTAACTCTTAACTGATAGTAACCAGACCTCAAGTCTATCTTTGAAAACACTGTAGCTCCCTTCAGTCGATCAAACAAATCATCAATACGAGGCAACGGATATTTGTTCTTTATCATTACTTTATTCAATTGTCGATAATCAATACACATTCTCATAGTTCCATCTTTCTTTTTCACAAATAACACAAGAGCTCCCCAAGGTGAGAAACTCGGTCGTGCAAATCCTCTACCAGTTAATTCTTGCAACTGTGACTTTAACTCTTTCAATTCTGTTGGTGCCATTCTATATGGAGCTATAGAAATGGGAGTGGTCCCCGGCACTAATTCAATACCAAATTTGACTTCTCGAATTGGAGGTAATCCCGATAACTCTTCAGGAAACACATCTTGAAACTCACATACCACAGGCACAGATTCAACTTTCTTTTCCGACACTTTTGTATCAATCACATACGCCAAATGAGCATCACAACCCTTTTTCACATAGTTCATAGCTTTCATCGCAGATACAACAGCTGGTAATCCTTTCATATCATTGGATTCTATTCGAACTAGCTCACTATTCTGACTTTTCAACTCAATACTCTTTCTTTTACAATTCACGATGGCATTATGCAGAGTAAGCCAATCCATACCCAGAATAATGTCAAACTCATCGAATGGTAGTAACATCAAATTAACTAGAAAATAAGCATTCCGAAACATCAATGGACAATTCTTGCACACCTTATCCACCAAAACACACTTGCCTAAGGGGTTCGACACTCTAACCACAAATTCAGTAGACTCAACAAGTAGATTCTTATTCAATACTAAGTTCATACACACATAAGAATGAGTTGATCCTGGATCTATCAATGCAATGACATCAGTATCAAATAAAGTGAAAGTACCGGTGATGACGTCTGGAGATGATGCTTCCTCTCGTGCACGTATAGCATAGGCTCGGGCGGTGCTCGCTCGCCGACCTCTCGGTGTGTCGAGTAGTACCCCTTTGGCTTCCACTTACATTTCTGGTGTTTCTGGGTGGTCTACCTCTAGCCGTCACATTACTCGGTCTTTCATTCTGAACATTTTCCTCTTCGACCATCTTTGGGCAATCTCGAATAAAATGATCTCTGGATCCACATTTATAACAAACTCTATTGTTGTACTTGCCCCAGCATTCTCCCACATGTCACCTTCCACACTGTCTACACTCAAGTTTATTACTTTTGGCACTATCGATACTTGATTCCATTGGAGCTTGTGTAACATCCCGGTTTAGGGCCTAGTCAGAATAGTGGTGCGAGACCACGGCCACACGGGATGTTACACACGGAATAGTCGGTATAGTGGTGGCCACACGGCCACGACCACGGCCGTGTGGTCTGGAAATCATCACTTTGGTTAGTTTATAGTTAGGTGCTAAAAAGGAAAAATAAAAGTAAAAGAAGAATTAAAAAAAATGTAAAAATTAATGGGGTTAGTGCTCGGGTTGCCTCCCGAGAAGCGCTCGTTTATAGTCTTAAGCTAGACTTTACCTCTCATTCGTATGGTCATGGTGGTTTGAGAAGGTGAAAATCCTTTCACATGCGATCAATTCGGTTTTTGATAAATAGTTTAAGTCGAGTAATGTTTACCTCAAAAGTGTTGAATTTAGGATTGCTTACCTCGACTGTGTCATATAGGAAGACATTAAGTACCTCAAAAATGATTTCTTCATTCGTCTTGAGGTCTGAATTGATGATTCGAGGGTCTTCCTTATTCAACAATACACTGGTCCCCTATTTTGAAGTGATTTTTGTTCCTATCACTAAATGCAGGGGTTTCCTTGGTTTCACTTACGTGTATTCCTAGTTTCTCTTTAAAGTGTGTTTTCCACTCGTCTAGTTCATCGACCTGAAGCTTTAGTTCTTCATGACTTATTTCTTTATAGGTACGAGGTCTAAGATCTAGCTCAGCTAGGTGATTTCGTGATGCTTCCTATAAAGAAGGTTGAACCAAATGGTTATTAATAGAATTAACGTTCTTACGTTTATTACTCGATGTCCTAGCTGAGTCAAGAGCTTGAAGAGTGATTGTTTTGTCGTCTACACGAAGTGTGAGTTCACCGAATTCTTCCTCTGTGTGGTCTTTCTTTATTGCATCAGGATATGGCACACGAGGTTGGTACTCTGTAATTGCTGGTTTTGGTATATCATGGCACACTTCAACCTTACCTTCACTTACCACATGTTCTTCCCTTGGGTTTGGTTCGTCTAACCCTTCACTACCGTAAATGGCTTGATTTTGCTCTCTCGGGTTAGTTTCAGTATTGCTTGGCAAGCTTCCTTGTGGTAGTTCTGAGATCAGCTTAGCGAGTTGTATAACTGAATTAGTAAGTTCCCCAACTGACTCAGTGACTTCCCTAACTTGGCTCTCGATCCCTTTGATCGATGCTTGTTGGGTCTTAAGGGTGGTCTCAGTGTCTTGGAGACGGTTACCTGTGGCTGCCATGAATTTTGTCAGCATCTCCTCGAGGTTCGACTCCTCTTCCTGTTGGTAAGGTGGTTGTTGAAAATTTAGAAGAAGTTCCGGTCCTTGGCTACTTTGATCATCCCACGAGAAATTTGGATGGTACCTCCAACCTGCATTATAAGTGTCATTATAAAAATTATTTTGTGGTCTAGCATAGTTACCCATATAGTTGACTTGTTCGCTTTCCATGCCATGTCCGTAGGGTGGGTACTCAGGATTCGCCAGGCCTCCTAGATTTGAGTCATATTGCATTATTGGGTGTACGTCGAGGTTGAAGACACTGGCTGCTTTGGCTGGCCTTGTCCTTGTAACTTGCCACTGATAGTTATTCAATGACATCTTCTCTAAAGACTAAAATTATCTGCCAAAAGCAAATGGAGGAAAAATTAGCAAAGTAAAAAATAAAAATAACAAATAATAATAATAATAATGAAAATAAATTGCAATTAAAAAATTGCTAAAGTAATAAAAATAGAGCTTTCTTAATATTTTAGTTCCCTAGCAACGGCGCCAAAAACTTGATCGCTGTGAATCAAAGCTTTAAAATTTATAAAAAGAATGATCAAACCTGGAAACTCACTCTGACAACGATTGAGGCAAGTGCATCTATCGAACAGTAGTATAGCTTAGGCAAGACCGGATTATCGAACCCAAAGGAACTAAAAGTACTAATACTAACTTTCTTTTTATTATCTAGCCTAAAAATAAAGAGAGATTGTTTATCTAATCTAAATTAATTAACTACTAAACTAAAGACTCTAAGACAAAGAAGAAAGAATTTGGAAAATAAGCAGGAAAAAACTCGGTTGATTTAGATGATACCTAGGAAGAATCCACCTAGACTTCACTTGTTATCTAACATTGAACCATACGATTTATTCACTTAGTTTGATCCGTAGGACTCCCTAACGTATATTAAACCCTCTCTCGAGGCGAATAACGTCTAACCCTAGGTTAATTAGTGGAACTCTCGTTCTCTTATAATAACCCCCTAGAATAGCAGTAAATCGATCTATGGATTCCCGTATTAGGTTTCACCCTAATCCGAAAAAAATCTCGTCACCCTATCTCTAGGCATGTGATCAACTCTGCTTAATTATGTTGGATTTACTCTTAGGCAGGGTCTATTCCTCCTCCACCTAAGCACATTAAATTTGGATTAAGCTCACATAATTAAGAACAAACTAAGTATTTATCATATAATTTAGAAAACAATAACAAGATTCATCATAGGTTTCATCCCCTTCGGGCATCCGAAGGGTTTAGTTCATAACAATAAAGGAAAACATCTCAAGAGAAAAGATAAAACAAAACATAAGAAATCCCTAAACCCCCCTGAAGGAATTGAAGGAAAGATCCTCCGTTTTGAGTATAATTCTGGCTTCTTGAGATGGATCAACTGGCTATCCCTGAGTGAATCCCCACAAATGCGCCTTCTACTGCCTAGCACGCGCCTCTAGGCGATGGCTTTGGGCCCCCTTGTGAGAGGGTTTCTGTCGAACTCCCCGATTAAGTTGCCCCCTAGGGTATTTATATAGGCTTTGAGATGTGTTACTTGGCCTCCAAGTATCCTAATTTGAGTGCAATTCCTAATTTTTGGGTTTAATTAGAGTTTGGAGTGTGTTTCTTTGCCTCCAAGCATCCAAATCTGAGTAAAACTCCTCTTGGCCATGGCAGGGGCACGTTCATGGCACACGCCCGTGTGAATCGTGGTCAGGCCGTGTGGACTTCGTTGATGAGGCACGGCCATGTAAATCATGGTCTAGGTCGTGTTTGAGATCTTTAAGGAGGCACGGCCGTGTGATCTTTGGTCCAGGCCGTGTTGATTTCATACTTTGGCCCATTTGTCCCGTTTTAAGTCCGTTTTGCGTTCTTTTCATCCCATGGTGCTTTCCTGAGTATATAACATGAAAGGAAAGGATTAAGAGCACAAAATTATATAAAATAAGGGATAATTCATCTAAAAGCATACTAAATGTGGGTTTAAAATATGTTACTTTTACGGTTTATCAAATACCCCCACACTTAAGCTTTTGCTTGTCCTCAAGCAAAATTCTCAACTCATAATTAAAACGAACTTCCCTCAATTCATTATAGTCATTAATAGCGTTTCATCATAATTTAGAGATAATTCATACATGGATAATTCAACTCAAAGAGTCCTAAAGATTCAAACAGTCTAAGTCATACATTTGTAGCACAAAACATAGGTGTTTCCCTTCATCTAAATAATTACCTCTGATTTAAAATCGACAAGGATTGACATCCTCACTTAAAGATTCACTCAAATCACTCAAAGTGTTTAAGGTTCAAAATTAGGCACTCAAAAGTCAAACATGAAGAGTTAATCCCATAGGCTTGCATGAGAATCAAATCTCCACCACTAAAATATGAGATGAAACATAAATCAAAAGGTCTTTGAAAGGGTTGTAACGGGGCTTGGGTTAAAGGTGTGGAATAAGGTTGAATTAGAGGTTAGAATCGAGACCGAATTGACAAATTACCTAACCGAAACAATGGCTGAATAATAAGTAATTACATTAATTGAAAAATAATAATTCTAATACTACGAGCTTTTTCTTCAATATTTGGAATTTAAATGTGTAAGCTCATTTATTCACATGACTAATAATGAATATACTTTGTTTTTTTTTAACATCATAAATACATAATAAATACATTATAAAGGATAAGTTATTGAAATAAAAATCATAATTAGGCAACTAATCAAATTAAATCTCGATATAAGGGTAGTTAAAAAGAATGGTGATAACAAATAAAAAGGGTTTTGGGTTAATATTAGTGGGTGAGTCAATAAATGGGTTGTTAGGATTAAACGGGGTTCACTAGGGGTTAATTATGAAGGTGGATTTTTAGTTGAGTAAGTGGGTTAAATCCTAGGTGCCTTTATCATCTTTGTATATCAAATCAAAAAAATGTGGTCTCGACATGTATAATCGATGCAAGTTCTAGAATAACAGATCAATGTTGACATACTCATAATCAATAAAGTGAGCAAGAAAAAGAATTTATGCTCTATAAGGCTCAAAATCTCACAAAAATTATGGGTATTTTGATGTCAACCTCGTAAATTTCAAATTTCAAAGTAATATTTAAATTCAGGTAGACAACCTAGAAAATTTTTAATTACAGAAAAATAGACTTATCATACTTGATTCTCTAGTATTCTTAGAATTTAATTATCAATGCACAATTATCAATGACTTAATCTAAAACATATCAATAAAAATCATAAATCAAAGGAAATTTCATTCTAATCATAATATGAGAAACTTACTTTAAGACAAGGCATAATTCAGGGATTTTCAAATAATACTATGGT
This sequence comes from Gossypium sturtianum, assembly GCA_025698515.1. Classification (NCBI taxonomy): domain Eukaryota; kingdom Viridiplantae; phylum Streptophyta; class Magnoliopsida; order Malvales; family Malvaceae; genus Gossypium; species Gossypium sturtianum. Next base: position 90,914,720 of record CM046955.1, read on the forward strand.
TAACCCCCCCACACTTAAGATGTACATTGCCCTCAATGTACAAAGATAGATAATGATCATATAGTAAGAAAATCAAAAGGGAGGAAGAGAAGTGAAACTTCTTGAATTTTGGATGGAGTTAATGCAGAGAAACGTAGGGAGTGCCTCGAGCCATTTGAACTTGAATCCTCAAAGTAGCCGGTCTGGTTTTATTGTATCCTAAACTAAATCTAAATGGCATGAATAATAAGAAGAAAATAATAAAGAAAATAAAAATAAAAATAAAAATAGAATTAAATAAAAATAAGAATAAAAGTAAAAATTGGAAAATAAAAATAAAAGTAAATAATGGAAAATGAAAGAAGAAAGACAAATGAAGAAGAAAAAGGAAGAAGGGGGGTCTAAATAGAGATTATGGATCTGGTGGTTGCCCCCGCCCTTGTACCTTCCTGTGGTGGCCACACGGCCACAGCCACGGCCGTGTGTAAGGCCGTGTGGTCTGGAAATCTGCACTTTGGTTAGTTTATACTTAGGTTCTAAAAAGGAAAAATAAAAGTAAAAGAAGAATTAAAAAAATTGTAAAAATTAATGGGGTTAGTGCTCGGGTTGCCTCCCGAGAAGTGCTCGTTTATAGTCTTAAGCTAGACTTTACCTCTCATTCGTATGGTCATGGTGGTTTGAGGAGGTGAAAATCCTTTCTCATGCGATCAATTCGGTTTCTGATAAATAGTTTAAGTCGAGTAATGTTTACCTCAAAAGTGTTGAATTTAGGATTGCTTACCTCGACTGTGCCGTATAGGAAGACATTAAGTACCTCAAAAGTGATTTCTTCATTCGTCTTGAGATCTGAATTGGTGATTCGAGGTCTTCCTTATTCAACAATAATACGGTCCCCTATTTTGAAGTGATTTTTGTTCCTATTAGCTCAAATCTGGGGTTTCTTTCGGTTTCGCCGTGTATTCCTAGTTTCTCTTTAAAGTGTGTTTTCCACTCGTCTAGTTCATCGACCAGAAGCCTTAGTTCTTCATGACTTATTTCTTTATGGGTACGAGGTCTAAGATCTAGCTCAGCTAGGTGATTTCGTGATGCTTCCTGTAAAGAAGGTTGAACCAAATGGTTATTAATAGAATTAACGTTCGTACCTTTATTACTCGATGTCCTAGCTGAGTCAAGAGCTTGAAGAGTGATTGTTTCATCGTCTACACGAAGTGCGAGTTCACTAAATTCTTCCTCTATGTGGTCTTTCTTTATTGCATCGGGATATGGCACACGAGGTTGGTACTCTGTAACTGCTGGTTTTGGTATATCATGGCACACTTCAACCATACCTTCACTTACCACTTGTTCTTCCCTTGGGTTTGGTTCGTCTAACCCTTCACTACCGTAAATGGCTTGATTTTGCTCTCTCAGGTTAGTTTCAGTATTGCTTGGCAAGCTTCCTTGTGGTAGTTCGAGATCGGACTTAGCGAGTTGTATAACCGAATTAGTAAGTTCCCAGCCCGACTCGGTGACTTCCCTAACTTGGCTCTCGATCCCTTTGATCGATGCTTGTTGGGTCTTAAGGGTGGTCTCAGTGTCTTGGAGACGATTATCTGTGGCTGCCATGAATTTTGTCAGCATCTCCTCGAGGTTCGACTCCTCTTCCTGTTGGTAAGGTGGTTGTTGAAAATTTGGAAGAAGTTTCGGTCCTTGGCTACTTTGATCATCCCACGAGAAATTTGGATGGTACCTCCAACCTGCATTATAAGTGTCATTATAAAAATTATTTTGTGGTCTAGCATAGTTACCCATATAGTTGACTTGTTCGCTTTCCATGCCCTGTCCGTAGGGTGGGTACTCAGGATTCGCCACGCCTCCTAGATTTGAGTCATATTGCATTATTGGGTGTACGTCGAGGTTGAAGACACTGGCTGCTTTGGCTGGCCTTGTCCTTGTAACTTGCCACTGATAGTTATTCAATGACATCTTCTCTAAAAACTAAAATTATCTGCAAAAAGCAAATGGAGGAAAAATTAGCAAAGTAAAAATAAAAATAAAAAAAATAATAATAATGAAAATAAATTGCAATAAAAAAATGGCTAAAGTAATAAAAATAGAGCTTTCTTAATATTTTAGTTCCCCAGAAACGGCGCCAAAAACTTAATGCTGTGAATCAGAGCTTTAAAATTTATAAAAAGAATGATCAAACCTGGAAACTAACTCTGACAACGATTGAGGCAAGTGCATCTATCGAACAGTAGTATAGCTTAGGCAAGACCGGATTATCGAACCCTAAAGAACTAAAAGTACTAATACTAACTTTCTTTTTATTATCTAGCCTAAAAATAAAGAGAGATTGTTTATCTAATCTAAATTAATTAACTACTAAACTAAAGACTCTAAGACAAAGAAGAATGAATTTGGAAAATAACTTGGGAAAAACTCGGTTGATTTAGATTATACCGTAGGAAGAATCCACCTAGACTTCACTTGTTATCTAACCTTTGAACCATACGATTTATTCACTTAGTTTGATCAAGTAAGACTCACTAACGTATATTAAACCCTCTCTCGAGGGCGAATAACGTCTAACCCTAGGTTAATTAGTGGAACTCTCGTTCTCTTATAATAACCCCTAGAATAGCGATAAATCGATCTATGGATTCCCATATTAGGTTTCACCCTAATCAGGAAAAATCTCGTCACCCTATCTCTAGGCGTGCGATCAACTCGCTTAATTATGTTGGATCTACTCTTAGGCGGGGTCTATTCCTCCTCTACCTAAGCACATTAAATTTGGATTAAGCTCACATAATTAAGAACAAACTAAGTATTTATCATATAATTAGAAAACAATAACAAGATTCATCATAGGTTTTCATCGCCGGGTATCAGAAGGGTTTAGTTCATAACAATAAAGGAAAACATCTCAAGAGAAAAGATAAAACAAAACATAAGAAATCCATAAAACCCCTGAAGGAATTGAGGGAGAGATCCTCCGTCTTGAGTATATTAAAGCTTCTTGAGATGGATCAACTGGCTATCCACGAGTGAATCCCCACAAATCGCCTTCTGCGGCCTAGCACAGCGCCTCTAGACGATGGCTTTGGGCCCCCCTCGACAGAGGGTTTCTGTCGAACTCCCCGATTAAGTTGCCCCCTAGGGTGTTTATATAGGCTTTGAGATGTGTTACTTGGCCTCCAAGTATCCTAATTTGAGTGCAATTCCTAATTAGGGGTTTAATTAGACTTTGGAGTGTGTTTCTTTGCCTCCAAGCATCCAAATTCGAGTAAAACTCCTCTTGGCCGCGGAAGGGGCACGGCAATGGCACACGCCCGTGTGAATCGTGGTCAGGCCGTGTGGACTTCGTTGATGAGGCACGACCGTGTAAATCGTGTTCCAGGCCATGTTTGAGATCTTTAAGGAGGCACGGTCGTGTGATCTTTGGTCCAGGCCATGTCGATTTCATGCTTTGGCCCATTTGTCCCGTTTTAAGTCCGTTTTGCATTCTTTTCATCCTCTGGTGCTTTCCTGAGTATATAACATGAAAAGAAAGGATTAAGAGCACCAAATTATATAAAATAAGGGATAATTCATCCAAAAGCATACTAAATATGGGTTTAAAATATGTTACTTTTATGGTTTATCAATGGTTCTATATCGGCAGAATTGAGAGCTAAGCCGCTATTTGTTCAACAAATATGTGAGGCTTAGAGAAATGACAGTGAGATGCAAGCTAAGATAACTAAGTGCGGATTAGAAAGTGATTCTGATTTTCGAGTGGATTTGAATGGTTGTCTGATGTATCGTGACAGAATTTGTGTTCCTAAAGATGAGGAGTTGATTCGAAAGGTTTTGCATGAGGCTCACAGTGGATGTTTGTAATTACATCCGGGCAGTACGAAAATGTACAATGACTTGAGGAAGTTGTATTGGTGGACGGGTATGGAAAGAGATATTTCAGAGTTTGTGACAAAGTGTCTGATTTGTCAACAGGTGAAGGCTGAGCATCAAGTGCCTTTAGGATTGCTTCAGCCAGTAATGGTACCCGAATGGAAGTGGGATCGGATTACCATTGATTTTGTAATGGGGTTGCCGATGACTCCGAGAAAAAGAGATGCTATGTGGGTTGTTGTGGATAGATTGACGAAGTCGGCTCACTTTATTCTAGTACGTGTTGATTATTCACTGGACAAGTTAGCTGAGTTGTATGTGGCAGAGATAGTGAGGTTGCATGGTGTGCCTATGTCTATTATATCAGATAGAGATCTGAGGTTTACTTGAGATTTTTGAAGAAGTTGCAAGAGGCCATGGGTGCGAGATTGAATATCGATCTTTTGCGTTCCATCCGCAAACCGATGGTCGATCCGAAAGAGTGATTCAAGTTCTTGAAGATATGCTTCGATGCTGTGTGTTAGAATTCGAAGGTAGTTGGGAGAGATATCTACCTTTGGTCGAATTCGCCTACAACAATAGTTATCAATCGAGTATTCAGATGGCACCGTATGAGGCTTTGTATGGTCGTAAGTGTCGGACTCCTTTGTATTGGACCGAGCTTAGTGAGTAGCGGATCCATGGGGTCAATTTAGTGAAGGAAACCGAAGAGAAGGTGAAAGTAATCCGTAATAGTCGAGAGTGCGCTTGAATGATGCGAAGTCGTACAGATTTGAAAAGAAAAGAAATTGAGTTTAAAGTGGGCGACAAAGTGTTTTTGAAAGTGTCCCCGTGGAAGAAGATTATGAGATTTGGACAAAAAGGGAAATTGAGTCCAAGATTCATAGGGGCGTATGAGATTACTGCATGCAATTGGGCACAGAAGCGCACCGGTTGGCTTTGCCGATAGAGTTGGAAAAGATTCATAATGTGTTCCATGTGTCGATGTTGCGATGGTATCGCTCCGATCCTTCACATGTGATTCCTTCGACGAAAATTGAGATAAGACCGGATATGTCTTATGAAGAGGAGCCGATTAAGATCTTGGCTCAAGAAGTGAAATAGTTGAGAAATAAGAGCATAGCACTAGTGAAAGTGTTATGGCAGAAACATGGTGTGGAAGAGGCTACGTGGGAAACGGAAGAAGCTATGAGAGAGCAACATCTAGACCTCTTTACTGGTAAAATTTTTGGGGGCGAAAATCTCTAAAGGGGGGAGAGTTGTAACAACCCGGTTTAGGGCCTAGTCAAAATAGTGGTGCGAGACCACAAATCCAAAGTTTATAAATGAGTTTTTGAGGTTTATGCCTTGTATGCATGCTAGTGTGAAAGTTTCATGAAGCAATTTTTTGAAATTGCGGTTGAATTGTCAAAAAGGAATAAATTGCAAAAGTTGCAAAATGTGTGTTTCTAGAAGCTATATGTGTGAAATAGCTTTAGATTATTAATTAGAGGTCCTTAATGAGCAATTTTCCCAATTTTTAGTTTTTGGACAAAAATGGGCATGGATGAGTTAAAATAGAAAGTTTATCAAAAAAGGAATTTTGGTCATTTAACAAATGAGTGATTAAAAAGGAAAAAAGATGACAAAATCATGCTCATCTTCTTCCCCTCATTGCCGAAAATTTGAAGGAAGCCATAGCTAGGGTTCTTCAATTTTTCAAGCTTGCTAGTAAGTGTATCTAGCCTCGTTTTTGATATTCTTTGTATTTTTGATGTCCCGGTAGCATGAGTAAGCTATTTTTAGCTATTTGATGAGCTATGAAGGATGCTAAAAAATGTGGTCATGTATGACATGCATGTATTTTGTTGTTTTATGGAAGATTATGAAAGCTTGATGTAGTAGAAACATCTTTTGTTAAGTGATTTTCCATGAAAATGTATGTAGGGACTTGATTGTGAAAATCTTAAGTTTTGTCATACATGTGTGTTTTAGTGAGAATTGATGATAGCTTTAGTTGAATAAGTGGTTCGGCTAAGCATGAAAGACGAGAAAGTTGAATAAAAATCACTTTACGAGCCTTTGGGGCTAAAGTGTAAATATGAGAAAGTTTAGGGGCAAAATAGTAAATTTGCTAAAGTATGAGATGTGGGTCAATTTAGTCAATGTATGTATTGAATAAGCTGATTTATTCATTATAGATCAAGAAAGACGAAGCCCGGATCGAAACCGAGGCAAAAGCAAGGTGGTGGACTAAATTGCAAGTCTCAATACTTTTGAGTACTGAGGTAAGTCTATGCATAAACAATGCATTCATACTTACAATTTGTTGATGATAGCTAGTGTGTAGCTTGTTCGAGATTGATTGAGAACCTATGTGGTACAAGTAGAATGAATGTAGTAAAATTGTGAATGGATGTTTAATTGAGTAAGTAGACATGTGAATGTGTAGTGATAATGCTAGATGGCAGGCTAAGTGCGATACCATCCTAATGCATATTGACGATGAGCTGGCTATGTGCGATGCTATCGTTAGGTATGTTATTTAGTGGGCTATGGGCGAAACCGCTATGAATACCTTGTTGGTAGGCTAAGTGCGATACTACCTTACTAATTGAATGGGGCGGGCTTAGTGCGGAACCACGAGAGAGATTTCTTTGTGTGGATGTGATAGTGAGTAGATTAGCTGTGTGGATTAGCTGTGTGGACTAGCTATGTGGATTAGCTGTGTGGATGTATTATCGAGAATAATGATGTGTTGTATATTGTGTAATGTGACATTGAATGCAGGGGTGCATTTCGATGGTTATGAGTATGTAACTCATGATGTGTTGGAAATGTGGTAAGGGATAGAAAGAGGAAGCATAGTTGTTCATTACTTATGTTAGTATAATGCTAATTGTTTCTTAGCTTATACTATGTTACTTAATTGTTTATGTGTAAACTTACTAAGCTCAAAGCTTACTCTCTTTCTTTTCCCTTGTCTTATAGAGTAAAGGTGTTGTATCGAGATACGAGGATCATTTGGAAGATCGCCCACACTATCAGCACACTCTGGTACATGAGACTCAATGTTTTGTATATGGCATGTATAGGGGCTAGACAAGTTAGTGAATTTTGTTGTAAATGGCTAAGATGTGTTGGCCTTTAGATGGATAGTGTATTTTGTATAATGCCATGGTTGTTGGCTATTACATTATATGAAAGAAAGATGTAGTTTTCGATTTGAGATTCCACTTCAATTTTAGTTGATTATGATTGTATTGTATGAGTGCATGTTGTGTAAGCTATAAGGGTGAGAAAAGCTTAGCAAATAGCTTTGTTCTTGGCCACGTGGATAGACACACGGCCGTGTGTCTAGGCCATGTGTGACCCACGGTCAGCCCACGGACGTGTGCTTTGGTCGTGCGTCCCCTGCATGTTAGTATTTTAAATCAGAATAGACCACGGACTAGCCACACAGACGTGTGCCTAGGGCGTGTGGGATTAATCAGTGTTGGCCACGGGCTAGCCACACGGGCATGTGTCTAGACTCTAGGTCGTGTTAAGGTAGTCAGTGTACACCACGGGTGGTAAGCACGAGCGTGTGCCTTGGCCGTGGGGCATTGGCAGAATGGTGGGTTTTTAAGCATGGTTTGGGGACATGGGCGTGTGTGTCCATGCACGGGCGTGTCTAATCTTGTACGAGCGTCTGAGACTTGTATAAAAGAGAAAAATTTTGAGATTGGAAAAAGTTCCAGTTTAGTCTGAGAGCCCTCGTGTGTATGAGTGAGCCCTCGTAAGTCGGGAAAGAGGTTGTTGAGATGACTTCAGAGAGTAGTTACGACGAGCCTAAATGGCGATCAAGTGGTTTGAGTTTGGTAACGCCTCGGGCCCGGTTCCTGGCGTAGAACCCGGGTAAGGGGTGTTACAGCTTGAATTCTTGGGCCAACACTTTATCTTGCGCGATCTCTATTCGGATGCCCAAACAAAGCATTTGATCGGTTGCTTGCATCTCTGAATCTCTTCGTTGAAGGTTGAGAGAACTTATTCATCGATCTCTTCCTTTCATCACGAGCCTCAGAATCGGCTTTCTTCTTTTCTTTACTGAGCTCCTCAGCTTTGCATGCTCTTTCGACCAACACAACAAATTCATTTATATCAAGTATCCCAACTAACAATTTAATGTCTTCATTCAATCCCTCTATGAAACGTTTGCACATAGTAGCTTCAGTCGAAACACATTCCCTCGCGTATTGACTCAGTCTTACGAATTCCCGTTCATACTCAGTAACAGACAAACGACCCTGTTTCAATTCTAGAAACTCTTTACGTTTCTGATCAATGAAGCATTGACTAATATACTTTTTTCTGAACTCAACTTGAAAGAAGTCCCAGGTGATTCTGTCTCTCGAAACCACAGATATCAATGTTTTTCACCAGTTATAAGCCGTGTCTCTCAACAAGGAAACTGCACACTTAATGCACTCATCAGGGTTCAATGACATCTCGTCGAATACTCTGATTGTATTTTCAAGGCAAAACTCGGCTCGCTTAGCATCGTCATCAAATGTAGCCCTAAACTCCTCGGTGCCATATTTCCGAATCTTGTCTACAGGTGGTTTATTCAATCTGATCGGATCTACAACTTGTGGCACAACAGGTACTTGTGGGGGTGGAGGTTGTGGAGCGACCGATTCGTTCGAGCGAACTCAGTAAACCACTCGCTCATCATTCGGAAGAAGGCCTGCTTAGCCTCTCCTCCTTCACTACTATCATTCGGCCTAGATGTGGCCGGCGCTGTCCTTTGAGCGGGAGCAGGCGCATTGCTTTCTACATCATCAGCAACTGCTCGATCGGGATCCATTACTATATGAAAACACATTTTCAACTGTCAGAATTCATCACACTATCGCAATTTCATAAATGGCATGTATAGCTAGACTCACACTCGCTACGTTAGTCCGAGAATCGACTAAACCGTAGCTCTGATACCAAATATATGTAACACCCCTAACCCGAAACCGTCGCCGGAATAGGGTTAAGAGGCATTACCGGACAATAAAATTATTTCACAACCCATTTACGACACAAAGTCAATCATCATCATAATACATCAAACATAAACAATTAGTCCCTTTTTAAGGCGTATAAGACCTTAAACACATGCTAGGGAGGGGTCAGGACTAAACCGAAACACATACAAAAACTTTTGGAAATTTAAAAACTTTTCTAGGTTTCAGGGGATACACGTCCGTGTGGGCAAACCGTGTGCCTCCCACGGCAGCTGGAAACCCCTGTGTGTCCTCCCCGTGGTCGAATCTGACCTCACATCCACGGCCACCAAGCACGCCCGTGTGCCTTGGCCGTGGTCGAATCTAACTTCCCATCCATGGCCACCAAGCACGCCCCGTGTGCCTTGGCGTGGTCGAATCGACTTTACACCACCACGCGCCCGGTACCCGTGTGCTAAGGCGTGTACTCTTAAACCATATTTCGACTTTCTCACACGACGACTAGGCACGCCCGTGTCTTGGCCGTGTGCTATTAAACTAGCTATCGACTTAGCCCCACGGTCACTAGGCACGCCCGTGTGCCATAACCGTGTGGCTCAATTAGGCCATTTGCAAGGCCAAAATGCCACCCAGATGGGTCAATCCTACAAGCACATTTGAGCATCTTTATACACAGAATTTGGCAACCAATTTCATGTCCAACAATCATCATATTATCACATAGAATCTCATTTCTAAGCATGCCATTTTATACAACCAAATTACATGTAAATCTAGGTATAAATCATCCATAACCTCACTAAATCACTAAGGTATTAATTCATCATTGAATTCACCATTCATATGCTAATTCATTACCATCATGCCATATCAAAATATGCACCAAATACCATATTCACTCATGCACATTACCAACACTTAGCTACCCACATCACATGGCTATTTACACATCTCAAATATGATTCAAAAACAACTAGCCTATACATGCCATATTTCAACTATGTACATCTTTCCAAAAGTACCAAAATAGAATGTCGATAGTGTGATTGAGATGCTGATGATTCCTGGATCCGAGCAAGCTTTCTTGACTTGCAAAGCAGAGAAACAAATCACACGAGAAGCTTTCAAAGCTTAGTAAGTTAAGTAACATGATACATTATAATAAAACAAATCATCACATAGATTATTCCACATATACATATATATATCATGCCATCCAAAACTAAAATGCTCATTTAACATTTCATAATCTCATTCATGGATTCATCAACCACATAGGTTTCGAGCGTACCTTAGTCAACACCTAGTAGTCAATTACATTTGCTACTCAATACTCACTTTTCCCTTTCGATCCACTTCCATCTCTTCTTTAATTCAATCGCACACTTAGTGCCCCGATATTTAGCCGAAGCTTAATTATCATCACACACATAGTGAATTTATATCAAACTGCTCTTCAATCGGTATCGCGCACACAGTGCCAACCACAAAGTCGAAGCTTATATTATTTCGCATACACAGTACTGATTATCTCGATCACGTTTTTGAATACGCACACTTAGTGCCACATAACTCAAACTCAACTCTCACATAGCATCCACATTTCAATATCATTATAACATTCATTTCATAACATTTAACATAACTAAATATTCGTATTGTGTCCGAACTTACCTCGGACGTTGAACTATCAAAACGGTCGGTCAATCGAGCACTTTATCTTTGCCTCGATCTCGATCCGAACCTCTCCTTTCTTGGTCTTGAATCAAGCTTAACATCAATCAAAACCTGGCTTTCTTTTTCTTTTCTTCTTCTTTGCTAATTCGGTCAAAAATGGATGCATAAAAGATGACCACTTTCATCTTTTTGTTTTATTATTATTACATTTTAATACATAAATGACATATCTAACCTTTTTGTTATCATAAAGGACAAATTAACATTACTGGTTTATAAGTTATTTAATCATCCACTAACTTAAAAATGGACTATTTGCCTCATAAAGCCTCCACCTTAAAAAGCCATCCACAATTACGAAAATACCCATGGGTAGTGAAATGACGGAAATACCCCTATGTGACGAATATGAGTTTGTGGATGTTACACGTGTGTTTGATGCATTCATATGATATTCTGCTTAGTATGCATATGGGTGGGAATTATGGTACGGAGGAAGATTTGAGGATCGCATAGTCGCATGGCCATGGATCCACCGGTGACTTTAAGCCCATTATATGATTAGCAACTTTGCTGCAACATTAGGTAGTACCGCAACCGGGCTACCTTTGGTGTGTAGAGGATGGGTGGGTTGATTTAGAAATCCCCACAGGTGTGTAATGGTTGGAAGGGAAATGGTGTGTGTAGCGGATGGATTATTGGGATGGGTTTTGCATTAACTTGTTTGTATATGATACAATAAGATGTTATATGAGGTCATGGTGGGCTAAGGCCCAAGACCACCGATTTTGATAGGGCTTAGGCCCAATGTGAATATTTGTATGTGATTTGATTTCCAAGGGTTGTACACACTGAGTTTCGAAACTCACACCCTTTAATTTAATGTTTGGGTAATCTGAATAGGCGGCTCGGCGTGGGAGAGGACTCGGAGATGGCCACACTACAAGGCGATCAAATGTTTTAATTTGGTCAAATGAATCATTTTTAATACTTTGTTTTTTTCATTGGATTGTAATAAGGCCATGTAACTCCTAATTGACTTTAGATTTTGGGTTTATTATTATTATTGTTTCAACTATCCGCTTAATAAATTTCATAAAATTATTAAAGTTAACGTGGTTTTCGAAATAACTTAACATATGAATGTTTTCCTAAAATGTGGGCTTTTCCTCTTAACTTAACAAGTAACAAGGGTTTTGGGCTTTTGGGCATTAAATTGTTAAATTATAAAATCGTTTTGGAGTGTGCCTTTAATGTGACATTCCGGACTCGGGCCTAACTTCTAGGTCGGGTTTGGGGTGTTACATCCTATGCCGATTCAAACGATTAATTCAACCTAATAAGCATATAAAAGACTATGTGAGGTAACAAAGTATCCTTACCTTGAAACAGTTTAATCACAAAAATCTTGCAAGTTATGCAAGGCATATGTATCACCAATTACAATGCTAATTTAATCTTCAGCTACCTTAGAAGAATTAAACATGCACTGATTAAGTACTGTGTCCATTAATTACAATTTCAATGCATTTAAATAATTAATTCTATAGTTATCTAAACAATTATAATTCCAGAATAACTTAATCATGATTTTACTTAATCAAGCATTTTACCGAGGCCTATAATAGAATAAACACAATTTTAATAATTCAAAAGGATGTCATGCAATCAACCCAACATGAATTACATTCAAGCTAAGCTGATTAAATTAACCATTCCAATAGGATAAGTATTCATAAACATGTTTGTGAAAACAACAACGAAATTTAAAAAGATAGGGAACAAGAAGCAAATCCGGTGTTTCTCCGTGGCTTGACTGATTGCTCCATTCTTCGTCCTCCGTTGTCCTCGGATATCAAGGTGGCTTATGAACACTCTAATTGTTGCTCAATTATGGCTGAAGAAGACCCCTTTCCCAAGGGGAGAAATCGGCACAAGAGCAAGGAAATAGGAAAATGAAAAAGTTTAGAGAAAGTGAGAGAGGAGAAGAGAGAATGAAATGTGAATGAGAGATGAGGGATGAGGGATGAGGGATGAGGGATGCTTTGAATGATCAGCCAAGGGGTGTATTTATAGCTGAATGTGGCAGCTGAAATTTGCTAAAAATAGCAGCCAAAGAGCCACACCTTGGTCGGCCACCTATGTGGCAAAGTTGATGGCTTCAACTTTGCTAAATATAACAGGGCAAATCTACAAAGCCACTAATTGTGGAGGGGTTGAATGCAACTTTGACAAGTCTTCAAGGGCTTCTTTGCAAGCTTAATTAATCAGCTAATAGGCTAATTTGGGTCAGCACAAGGACGGTTTGGGCTGCCCAATTGGTGGCTGGTTTGGTTCACTGAATTCGGTTCAACCAGTGCGGTTCAACTGGGCCCTTTTTCCATAATTAATTAATAATAATTTATTTAGCCTAAATTAAATTGGGAATAAATTAAAATTAATTATTTTATGATTTACTATTCATACTCGGACCGTCTTAGGCTGGAAATAAATTTGCCTCGATACTTCAAATTGCTTCTCGGTTTTATTCTTCGAGCAGTGTCTGTCGAGCCAATTTTCGCCCTTTGTGCGAATCTGTCAAAAATGATCAAAATTAATAAAAATTAACTATAAAATTAATTAAAATTCATAATGTCCATATAACACAATTTAGTTATTTTATAGTATTTAATCATTTTTCGACAAGAATTTAACCGAAACTGCATAAATTTGAGTTAAAAAGAGCATGAAAAAGTGTATAAATTTTCGTGTTTCCACACCCCCAAACTTAATTCTTTGCTCGTCCCGAGTAATGCACAAAATTGAAAAGAATTTTCTCAGAGCACTTTTGAAAAACTCCTTCAGAACAACATTCTTCCCAAAATCATGAAATTAATATACTTATTCTCAAAAACAAGAAAGTCGATAATTATGCTACTCAAGTATATATATCGTTCAAACTACATCCAACAACTATTATAATAGCAAAATTAGACTAAATGTTTCTTAATAAAGACATGTTAATCCCTACCATTTTAATTTTAATCCCTTATTCAAAATTAAACTGCAATCATTAAGCTTAATTGATGTCTTCATATGTCGAATAGAGCAATTTCTCTCCACTAATGTAGGTAACATTGGAACTTTGAATCAATAGGTCTTTAAAAGGGTTGTAACGTGGCTGGGCTTAGGGGTAGGTAAAAGATAGATAATTTTAGGTTTTAAAACCCTAGACTCAGCATAAAATCGAACCTTCAAAATTTTTACCATTGATACACCAACTTTCACATGCTGTTTCATACATCTATTTTATTTCGAGTGCTCTTTTTTAAAAAAAAATTCAAATCAAATTCGAGCACTTGCTTCATGTACTACAACTTTCGAGCAATTGATATTTCTTTTCAACTCCCCCAAACTTATTTTCAAACAATCTTCTGAATAGTACTGAGTCTAGTGCTTGGGACAATTTTAAAGATAATGAAGAGAAAAGTGATGGCTAAATATTGCAAAGGTCCAAATAAAACTAGGCCATATAGTCTCAAAGTTGGGTTTCAAAGGATAATTTTATCAGGGTTGGCTTGAAAGGCTCAAACGGTCCAAACAATAGTTGCCTAAATCATTTTCAATATTCCATGCTTCCTGGGATTTCGCCTCAAGAAATTACTAAGTCAATTCTAAAGACTTAAACTTTCATGCATGCCTAATTTTTTCGTAGGGAACTAAAAATTTTATGGTACGAATTTTCATGCTTTATTAAAATACATTCATATCATTATTAAGCCAACATAATAACTTTATTGAAATAATTGAACTTTATTAATATTGAAGTATAGCATACTTAACGAAATTTCAAATTATTGAACAAAATATATCCTAATCATAATTTAAAGAAGAATTTATTCTGAGTGGAATTAATTCAAATTTCCGGTCCCCCCTACTTAAAGTGAACAATGTCCTCATTGTTTAAAGTGAATAGATACTATACACCAGGTAGGGTTTTTAGAAAAGAGCAGGTGAGTCAAATTGACTGCTTAAGTACCAAGCTCTCTCTAAAATCCAATCCTAGACATGTATATATCTATTGCCACACTTTAGCCTTTGGGATTTGTTCAGATTTTATTCATGATTCCTATCTCTTATTTTATTGTGCAAAAATAAAAATTCCTAATTAACCTAATCCTAAAATAACTTAAGAATAAAAATAAACTAAAGTTGAAGTCCTCCCTTTTTTATTTGTTTGTCGGTCCTTCTGAATTCGACTCATCTTTTGCTCCATTAGTATTGCCTTTGCATGAATCGCCTTGCTCCTTCTTCGATTATTAAATCCATGGTTCAAATATGAAATCTGGAAACTCAAGCACAAAAATAAATGGATCATTATAAATTTTCTTGAAGGCACTTCTCATCGAGTCATCCCTTATTTTTGAGTATCTCCAGTAGGCTTGTTGCTGCCATTGCATGTGTTGCATTAAGTCCATCAGCTTTAATAGCTCATCACGAAGATCTGGGCTGGGCGGTGGAGCTTCAAACATAGAAGTCTCGATATCAGGTTCAGCTTCTGGTTCCATTGGTTCTGCCTCACTAGGGACTTCAGTTGATTGCTCTAGCGGGATCTCTATGGGATCATCTTCTACTTCTTCGGGATCCTCACTCTCTTAACTTGTTGCTGTAGAACAGAATCTCCAGCTACTCGATAGAGGTCCAATTCGGTGATTGTGCCTTGACTATACCCTGTCTTCTTCACACCCGCAAGGATTTTTGCTTTTAAGCACAGAATTGTTATCATAAAGGGGAAATAGGCTAGGCCAGAACGTCTAACGGCACAATTTTGCATTTCTCTTAGGATGATTTTGCCCACATCAATGGTCTTTCCAGATAGAATCGAGTATAATAGGACCATTCGCTCTAATGAGATTGTAGTCCCATGCGAACTAGGCATAATGCTGAAACGGATGAAATAGAACCATACCTTCGCAAGTGGTGTCAAATACTCTCTTCGATACGTGTGGATTCCTTGCTGTGACATAGTCCACTTAGAACCTGGAATTGTAAGTTCCTCAAGAATTTCTTGCATATTTTCAGGCTTAATGTTGCTCAACAGAGAAGAATATTCATCGTATTCAAAATCAGGTAATTTAAAGAACTCATTAATAGAATTTGAATTTATTGGTACCTTGATTCCACGAACTAGAACTTCAGTCAATTCGCTTGAAGTTAAGTTCGCATAGAATTCACGAACTAGTTCCTCATCCACACTTGGTCTCTTTTCATAAAATAATTCCCAATTGAGGGCTTCAGCAACTTGACGAATACGTGCCATAAAGTCTCTGTAGTTGCTTTCCTTCAATGTGAAGCCTTTCTCTGGATGCATCTATTGATTTTTTAAGATACTTTCGTATCTTACTTTGGCTTCTTCACAGTGGAACTTATTTTGCGTTTCATCAATTTGAGCGGAAGCACGAGTTCTCTTGCGAGGCATGATTGACCTGAACATAAGATGGGAAAAATTATTTTCAAAAATTTTAATATAAAAAATTACTAATATTTCAATAAATTGAAAAATAAATAATTGAATAAAATTAAAACTTAAGAAAAGAAATTGTTCTTACCACCTTCCTTGTTGAAATTAAGAACTCCTAAGCTAAAATATACTTATGAAACAAAAGATGGAAATTTAAAAGGAAGGTTAAGGGCTCGATGTGTGGGTGAAAGAGATGTGCTGGTCGGGTGTTGGAAGGTTGCTAGGTGCACAGGCTGATGGGTGCGGAAGCAAGCTGCAACGCATGGTAGGGGCTACGCGCAAGCAGTAGCGTGCAAGGCCTTGCGGCAAGCGAGCCACGGCGTCTTGCAGTGCGGTGCACGGGAAGCGAGGACACGGCACGGACGGTGGGCTGGAGCAGTAATTGTAGCGGCACGGGGAGGCACTAGCGCGCCTGTGTGCGCGAGCTGCTGGACGCTTGGGCGTGCGACTAGGTGCTGAAGCTGGCTGCTGGCCGAATGGCTGTTGTGGCTAGGGACTTGCGGCACTTTGATGAGTTGGTGATTTGGGGTTTTAAGTGATGAATGAATAGGGAGAAGTAAGGGTGGAATTTATAGTAGGAGAAGTAGGAATTAGAGTAGAACTCTTAGAGTAATTTAATAATTAAAATATTCTAATTCTAATCCTACTCAAAGTTAACAACAATTAATACTATGCATATGCAATTATCAATTACTATTAATTATTAAGATAAACATGAAATAAAATTAAATAAAATTAATCCAAATTCTAAGCTAAGTTGATAAAAATTAATATATAAATTATAAGAGATATAATTATATATTAAAGTTTGTCATATTATTATAAAAATATTAAGTAAAAATAATTATTTTAGATGCCTTTTCGAAATATTTACAAAAAGAGGCACCTAGTTTTTATTATTTACGGAAATAGCAACCAAATTTTAAAAATAATTCAATTAAGTCCCTAGACTTAATGAAAATTTGAAATTGAGTTGCAAATTAAAACTTGGATCAAAATTGAACCTTTTATTTGAAAAACCAAAAAATTATTTTTGTCATTTAGGGAATAATTTCTAGGAAAATTATGTAAAAATCAATTCCCAGGAAAGATTGGAGGGTCACAAGCGGTCCGCTTAAGTTCCAGTCTCCTAGACAGAATTTGTTTAAACATACTAAACCCAAAAATATACCGTAGATAATTTATTAAAAACAAGAAAATCTAAATATCAGATAAACTGAACAAGATTTGATCCCGTTCAGGTTTTTCTCCGTAGTAATGTTTCAAACGCTGAGCATTGACTTGAAAGTTACCTCACTTACCTTGGAGTTCAACAACTCCATATGGATAGACGTGATGAATCGTGAATGGACCGGACCAATGTGATTTTAACTTACATGGGAAGAACTTCAATCTAGAATTAAATAACAAGACTTACTGACCTGCTTCAAATTCTCTAACTCGAATGTGCTTGTCATGCCATTTCTTGAGTCTTTGAGTAATTTGGTATTTTTGTATGAGAACATTCAGAATTCCTCTAGCTCGTTGAGTTGGAGCATTCGCTTCTCTTTAGCAAGTTTAAGATCCAGGTTGAGTTGTCGAAGAGCCCAATAAGCTTTGTGCTCTAACTCCAGAGGTAGATGATAGGCTTTTCCAAAGACCAACCTGTAGGGTGACATTGCTAAAGGTGTCTTGTATGCTATTCTGTAAGCCCATAAAGCATCATTTAGTCTCTTGGACCAATCTCGTCGGTTTGGGCAAACTACCTTCTCAAGTATGCCTTTGATCTCCTTATTCGCCAGCTCAGCTTGCCCATTTGTCTGCGGATGGTAAGCTGTAGCAACCTTATGTTTCACTCCATGTTTATGTAGCAACCATTTTAACCACTTGTTCACAAAATGGGTCCCTTCATCGCTGATAATAGCTCTTGGGGTTCCAAACCTTGTGAACACGTGTTTCTGCAAGAACTTCATCACAACTTTAGCATCGTTCATTGGATAAGCTTCAGCCTCGACCCATTTGGACACATAATCTACTGCTACCAATATGTACCTGTGACCAAAAGACGGAGGGAAAGGACCAAGAAAGTCAATACCCCAAACATCGAACAATTCTACCTCAATGATATTTGTTCGAGGCATCTCATTTCTGTTGGTGACATTTCCAACCCTCTAACATCGATCACAGCTCTTTACGTAAGCATATGCATCCTTGAATAGTGTTGGCCAAAAGAATCCGGCTTGCAATACTTTACATGCAGTGATGCGAGTACCTCAGAAAGTGTCCCCACTCGGAGCTGAGTATGATGGTATAAAATCTTTGGTATTTCATCTTTCGCCACACATCTCCTGATCATCTGATCTGCACACTTTTTAAACAAGTATGGCTCTTCCCAAAAATAGTACTTCGCATCGTGAAGAAACTTTCTCCTTTGTTGATACGTTTTATCAATCGGCATCAAACCACAAGCTAAATAGTTAGCAATATCAGCAAACCAACGAATATTATGGACATGATTTACCTTCAGTATGTGTTCATCTGGAAATGTCTCCTGGATCGGTACAAGTGGAGAATTTCCCTCTTGCGGCTCCAATCTAGAGAAGTGATCTGCTACTTGGTTCTCTACTCCCTTTCGATCTTGAATTTCTAGATCAAACTCTTGAAGTAGTAGTACCCACCGGATCAATCTCGGCTTAGCATCTTTCTTGGCCAGTAAATATTTAATTGTCGAGTGGTCCGTATAGACAATCACTTTGGTACCTACAAGATAAGATCGAAACTTGTTGAAAGCAAACACAATAGCAAGTAACTCTTTTTTTGTTACCGTATAATTCAGTTGAGCTCTGGTTAGAGTTCGACTTGCGTAGTAGATGGGATGAAAAACTTTGTTCCTTTGCTGGCCCAAGACAGCTCCAATTGCGAAGTCACTCGCGTCACACATCAATACGAATGGCAAATCCCAGTCTGGTGTGACGATTATGGGTGCCGTGACTAAGCGACTCTTCAAATCGTTCAAGGCTTTTAAGCATTCCTCATCAAACTTGAATATCAAGTCCTTCTCCAATAATTTGCATAAGGGTTTAGCAACTTTGGAGAAGTCCTTGATAAATCTTCGGTAAAAACCGGCGTGGCCCAAAAAGCTCCTAACACCTTTTACAGATGTTGGAGGTGGGAGTTTCTCAATAACATCTACATTTGCTTTGTCTACCTCGATCCCATGCCTCGTTATCCGATGGCCTAGAACAATTCCTTCTCGTACCATAAAATGGCACTTCTCCCAGTTGAGTACGAGATTCGTTTCTTCGCATTGCCTTAGTACCTTAGCTAGATTGGCTAAGCAATTATCGTAAGTATCTCCGAATACTGAAAAATCGTCCATAAAAACTTCCAAGTACTTTTCAACCATGTCAGTAAAAATAGACATCATACATCTTTGAAATGTAGCAGGTGCATTACATAAACCAAACGGCATGCGTCTAAATGAAAACGTATCATACGGGCAGGTGAATGTCGTTTTGTGTTGATCTTCCGGTGCTCTTTGTAATCTGATTATACCACGATTATCCATCGAAAATGAGTAATCTCGTCCTGCGAGTCTATCCAAAGACATCGGTCCAAGAAGCGGCAAAGGAAAGTGATCTTTCCTAGTCGCATTGTTCAAACCACTTCTGGTAATCGATGCAGATTCTCCATCCCGTAACCGTTCTAGTCGGTATCAACTCGTTGTTCTCATTCTCTACGACCGTGATACCTCCTTTCTTCGGCACGCCTTTGGGTCGGACTTACCCATGAACTGTCTGAGATGGGATAGATAATACCCGCATCTAACCACTTGATGATTTCCTTTTTTACTACGTCCTTCATGATGGGGTTCAGTCTCCTTTGTCCATCGATCGTCCCTTTTTTTCTATCTTCCAGGATAATCTTGTGCATGCATACGGATAGACTAATACCGCGAATATCAGCTATGGTCCATCCGATGGCCTTCTTGAATTGTTTCAAAACTAAGATAAGTTTTTCTTCTTGTTCATGAGTTAATTCTGCTTTGAAACAATCACATGAGTGAGTAGAAGTGTTACCTAAATAAACGTATTTTAAATGAGAAGGTAATACCTTGAGTTCTAATTTAGGTAGCTCCTCGATCGATGCTTTTGGCTGGGTGTAATCCCTCTTTTCTAATTCCAAAGATTCAAGACGGGATTGCGGATTAAATCCCTTTTGATTAGCTTCTAGCAAAGCTAAGTAGTCATCCTCCTCTTCATCATTTGGAGGATCCGATGTCAAAATTCTTTTCAGTGGGTCCTCAACACAGTTGAGTTCCCTCTCCACTATTAAATCCTCTAAACTGGATACTACGGAACAATCATCAATTGTGTCAGGAAATCGCATAGACTTAAAGGCGTTAAATGTTACATGATCATCCTGAACACGCATAGTGAACTCGCCCTTCTGCACATCAATGAGGGTCCTTCCAATTGCTAGGAATGGCCTTCCTAGGATGATTGGTACTTCTTTGTCTACTTCAAAATCTAGAATTACAAAGTCAGCAGGAAAGATAAACTTATCTACACGTACCAATATGTCCTCGATTTTTCCTTCTGGATGTGCTAAGGATCGATCTGCTAGTTGAAGCGTAACGGTAGTTGGTCTAACTTCTCCTATCCCCAACTTTCTAAATATTGGCATAGGCATCAAGTTGATACTTGCACCTAAGTCACATAATGCCTTACCACAATATTTTGCTCCAATGTTGCACGGTATGGTAAAACATCCAGGATCCTTCAATTTTGGGGGTAGTTTGTCTTGAAGATATGCACTGCATTCCTTCATCAGAGCTACCGTCTCAAATTCTCCAAGTCTTCGTTTCTTAGACAAGATATCTTTCATGAACTTAACGTAGTTCGACATTTGCTCAAGTGCTTCAACCAACGGGATGTTGATGTGAAGTTGCGTGTGTACGTCAAGGAACTTCTTGAATTGAATCTCCTGCTTCTGCTTTTGAAGTCTTTGAGGGTAGGGTGGTGGTGGTTTCATTACTGAAACTGATTCTGGTTGATTCGTCTTTGGCGGTAATTCTGTACCTAACGAAGTTGTTAGTTGATTAGAATTACCTGGTCATGAGGTTACTTTGTCGGGTTTTGCAGATTATAGTTCTGGTGAAACTGGGCTTTCAACACTTGGTTGAACTTCTTCTGAATCTTGAGCGTCAGCTGGCTCCTTTTCAACTTTGACAGTGTTGGGCTCTACTATCTTTCCGCTCCTCAATGTCAATGCTTTACAATGTTCCTTCCCTGGATTTCTCGGATTCTCCGTGTCACTAGGTAGAGCACCTTGTGGGCGGTTCCTGAGTTCAGCAGCAAGCTGGCCCACTTGATTCTCCAAATTATTCAATGTAGCTGCTTGGCTCTGGATTAAGGCATCATTCTTTGCCATGTATGTCTTCAGCAAACTCTCCAAGCTATTGGATGCTTCAGCTTGAACTGGTTTCTAAACTTGTTGAGGGAAACTAGGTAGCTGGGTTGGTCTGGGTTGGGTGTAAGTAGTACTGGTTCCAGCCCCTTGGTTACTCCAGAAAAAATTCGGGTGGTTTCTCCATGATGGGTTATAAAAATTTGATTGCAACCCTTGCCTTCCTCGGTTTTGGTTCTGATTACCCATGTAGTATACAGATTCCGGGTTCGACGGACATTCTTCAAACAAATGTCCCTCCCCACAATAGACACAGGCTATATTCTCAAATTGATTAGGCGGCTGTGCTGCAAAACTATTAGACCCATTAGTAGTAAGATTTTTAAGCATTGAGGATATTGATGATACCTGAGATGTGAGTGAAGTAAGAGTGTCTACTTCATGTATTCCAGTGACTCATCTTTCTGACGCTGCTCGACTGGTTGGCCATTGATAATTGTTGCTAGCAATCCTCTCAATAATTTCACAAGCCTCATTATAAGACTTAGAAAGGAGAGCACCATTAGCAGAGGCGTCCACTACCATCCTTGTGTGAGCGTTGAGACCATTATAGAATGTCTCAAGTTGAATGCAATGTGGGATTCCATGATGAGGGCATTTTCGTAATAACTCTTTAAATCTTTCCCATGCCTCATACAAGGACTCATCATCCATTTGTTGGAAGGCAGTGATCTCGTTCCTCAGCTTAGCATTCTTGCTTGGCAGGAAATACTTCATGAGGAATCTCTCGGCTAATTCTTGCCATGTAGAAATAGAGTTCGGTGGTAATGAGTTCAACCAGGCACGAGCTCTGTCCCTTAGCGAATATGGGAACAACTTCAATCGTAATGCATCTTCGGGTACTCCGGCTAACTTGAAAGAATCGCTCACCTCCATAAATAGTCTTAAGTGAAGATGAGGATCTTGATTAGGCATTCCACCGAATTGGCCCTTATGCGAAGCATCTAGAACATGGACCGCTTCATTTCGAATTGTTGTGCCTCGATTTGGGTCTTCTAATACCCGGATTAAGGTCATTGAACACTCGCACGGCATATTGTCTTAAGGCTCTATCCCTATCATCAGCAATAAGGATAGGATTCTGAGCAGGGTTTGCTCCGTTTCCTTGATTCATATTCTCGAAGTTCATCTCTTCGGTCCTTCTCTGGTTCGCTTGTCTTCTTCGTTGTCGAAAGGTTTGTTCTATCTCAGGGTCTATAGGGACTAAGTCAATAATCTGGTCAATACTCATAAACACCTGAAATAATCAAAGAAAAAAATTAACTAACAATTTCAATAGGAAAATAAGTAAACCAAAATGTAAAACAGATTCACAAATAATGGCTTTGAAAAACAGTCCCCGGCAACGGCGCTAAAAACATGGAACGGTGGAAATGTGCAAGTGTACACAATCGTAATAAGTAATAAAGTGACAAGTAAATGTCGAGTATCGTACCCACAGGGACTGTAAAAGAATTATTTATGAAAATGATTTTGAACACTTTGGTGAAGGAAAAATATTTGGTTTAGAAAAATGATTAAAAACTAGAAAAAAAAAGTAAAATAAAATAAAATAAAATAGAGTTCTAATGCATGATTTCAAAGCTGATTTTAATCAAGATGATATAATTATGTTGGATTAAATACATTTCTTACCTTAGAATTATTAAACCTATGCTTATACTTGTTACGAATAAATTCACGGCAACTCGGTAATTTGCTAACTTATGAACAGATTTACAAATCACAAATCCATTCATCTCTCGTACATATTTCTATGTTCATTCGACCGATTAAACAGATTTATAAAGGTAAACATGTTATTGCATATAAAAGACTATGTGAGGTAACAAAGTATCCTTACCTTGAAACAGTTTAATCACAAAAATCTTGCAAGTTATGCAAGGCATATGTATCGCCAAATACAATGCTAATTTAATCTTCAGCTACCTTAGAAGAATTAAACATGCACTTATTAAGTACTATGTCCATTAATTACAATTTCAATGCATTTAAATAATTAATTCTATAGTTATCTAAAAAATTATAATGCCAGAATAACTTAATCATGATTTTACTTAATCAAGCATTTTACCGAGGCCTATAACAGAATAAACACAATTTTAATAATTCAAAAGGACGTCATGCAATCAACCCAACACGAATTAAATTCAAGCTAAGCTGATTAAATTAACCATTCCAATAGCATAAATATTCATAAACATGTTTGTGAAAACAACAACGAAATTTAAAAAGATAGGGAACAAGAAGCAAATCCGGTGTTTCTCCGTGGCTTGACTGATTGCTCCATTCTTCGTCCTCCGTTGTCCTCGGCTATCAAGGTGGATTATGAACACTCTAATTTCTGCTCAATGATGGCTGAAGAATACCCCTTTCCCAAGGGGAGAAATTGACACAAGAGCAAGGAAATAGGAAAATGAAAAAGTTGAGAGAAAGTGAGAGAGGAGAAGAGAGAATGAAATGTGAATGAGAGATGAGGGATGAGGGATGAGGGATGAGGGATGCTTTGAATGATCAGCCAAGGGGTGTATTTATAGCTGAATGTGGCAGCTGAAATTTGCTAAAAATAGAAGCCAAAGAGCCACACCTTGGCCGGCGACCTATGTGGCAAAGTTGATGGCTTCAACTTTGCTAAATATGGCTTGGGGCAAATCTACAAAGCCACTAATTGTGGAGGGGGTTGAATGCAACTTTGACAAGTATTCAAGGGCTTCTTTGCAAGCTTAATTAATCATCTAATATGCTGATTTTGGTCAGCATATGGATGGTTTGGGCTGCCCAATTGGTGGCTGGTTCGGTTCACTGAATTCGGTTCAACCAGTGCGGTTCAACTGGGCCCTTTTTCCATAATTAATTAATAATAATTTATTTAGCCCAAATTAAATTGGGAATAAATTAAAATTAATTAATTTATGATTTAATATTCATACTTGGACCGTCTTGGGCTGGAAATAAATTTGCCTCGATACTTCAAATTACTTCTCGATTTTATTCTTCGAGCAGTGTCTGCCGAGCCAATTTTTGCCCTTTGTGCGAATCTGTCGAAAATGATCAAAATTAATCAAAATAAACTATAAAATTAATTAAAATTCATCATGTTCATATTTTTAACACAATTTAATTATTTTATAGTATTTAATTATTTTCCAACAAGAATTTAATCGAAACTACATAAATTTGAGTTAAAAAGGGCATGAAAAAGTGTATAAATTTTCGTGTTTCCACCCTCTTAGTGACGCGACAACCATCAAGCCACAAGCTCATTTGTGTCATTAAAACACACACACTTAAACATAAGTCCTACTGTTAACAGCCAACTTCACTTAAGAGCAAAAAACTAAAATTTCTCCAAGGCCCAGACTCGAACCCAGGCTTCCCAAAAACCCCCAAATACACTCAAATACTTAGCCATTCAAGCACACATGGAATTTAAGCCAAATCAGAAAAATTACAAACCCTACATTTTTGAGGCATTACAACTCCGCCGCCTTAAAGAAATTTCGACCTCAAAATTTACCTGGTCAGAATAGGTGAGGGTATTGTTGTCGCATCACCTCCTCAGGCTCCCACGTGGCTTCCTCTAAACCGTGATTGCGCTAAAGCACCTTGACCAACAGAACAGATTTCCTCCTTAATACCTTAACGTCACGATCCAGTATCCGCACCGGTTCTTCGTCAAAAGTCAGATCAGGTCTAACCTCGATCTCCTCCACCGGCACTATATGTGAGGGATCAGAGCGGTATCGCCTCAGCATGGAGACGTGGAACACATCATGTATCCGGTTTAACATAGGAGGCAGCTCAAGGTGATAGGCAACCGGTCCCACACGCTTTAATATCCGGTAAGGTCCGATGATTCTAGGGCTTAGTTTGCCTTTCCGTCCAAATCTTAGAATCTTCTTCCATTGTGAGACCTTCAAGAAGACATAATCCCCCATAGAGTACTCTATCTCTTTACGCTTTAAATCTGCATATGACTTCTTCCTATCTGATGCTTCCTTTAACCGATCTCGAATCAACTTTACTTTTTCCTCAGTTTCAGAAACTAACTCTGGCCCCAAAACTCACCGCTCACCTAGTTCAGTCCAACATGTAGGAGTACGAAACCTACGACCATATAACACCTCAAATGCGGTGCCATTTGAATCTTTGGGTGGTAGCTATTGTTATCATAAAACTCGCGGTGGTAAATAGTCCTCCCAGCTACCCCAGAAATCGATTACACAGCTTCTTAGCATGTCTTCCAGTATCTAAATCACCCTCTCTGACTGACCATCTGTCTGAGGGTGGAACGCAGTATTGAAATCCAATCTTGTACCTAAAGCCTCTTGTAACTTTTTCCAGAATCGAGATGTGAATCTAGGATCTCTGTCAGATATGATAGAAACCGGTACACCGTGCAATCTTACAATCTCGGCCACATACAACTTAGCCAACTTCTGCAACGAATAATTAGTGTGGACCGGTACAAAATGGGCAGATTTAGTCAATCGATCTACAATAACCCATACCGAATCCTTCTTAGTAGGCGTCAAGGGTAGCCCACTAACAAAGTCCATGGTTACCCTCTCCCACTTCCAGAGTGGAATCTTAACGGGTTGCAGTAATCCAAAAGGCAGTTGATGCTCAACCTTAACTTGCTGGCATGTCAGACACTTACTCACTAAATCTGTAACCTCACGCTTGAGCCCTGGCCACCAATACAGTTCACGTAGATCTCGGTACAACTTGTTTCCACCAGGATGCATGGCATAAGGACTGCCATGTGCCTCCTGTAGGATAGACTGCCTTAGATCAGCATCTCTCGGCATACAAACTCCCTCACTATTCAACCCAAAATCCGCAGTCTCCCCCTTCTCAACCAGTCGGAAACGAGGGACCAATGATTCATCCAACAACTGCTTCACCTTAATTTGGTCAATCCAGGACGGTCTCACTTGGAGTTCAGCCAACAGACTACCATCCTCAAATAGGCTGAGACGAGCAAACATTGCTCTCAGATTAGATACAACCTTACGGCTCAGTGCATCAGCTACTACGTTAGCTTTACCAGGATGGTACTCAATCGAGCAATCATAATCCTTAAGCAACTCTATCCATCTTTGTTGCCTAAGATTCAACTCTTTCTGAGTAAGGAGGTACTTGAGGCTTTTATGGTCTGTATAAATGATCGACTTCTCACCGTACAAGTAATGCTTCTAAATCTTCAGTGTGAATACCACCGCAGCTAACTCTAAGTTGTGAGTGGGGTAATTCGTCTCGTGAGGCTTCAGTTGGCAAGACGCATATGCAACCACCTTACCCTCTTGCATCAGCACACAACCTAATCCAGTGTGCGACGCATCACAGTAGACAATGAATTCCTTCCCAGACTCTGGCTGTATTAACACCAGGGCTTCAGTCAGAACTTTCTTCAGTTTCTCAAAACTCTCTTGCTGCATATCGATCCAATTAAATGGTACCCCTTTACGTAGTAACTTAGTCAGAGGTGCAGCAATTAGTGAAAACCCCTCCACAAAATGTTTGTAATATCCAGCAAGACCCAGAAAGCTTCAAATCTCAGATACAGTCTTTGGTGGTTTTCAATCCAATACGGCTTCAATTTTTTGAGGATCAACCCTAATCCCCTCGGCAGACACCACGTGACCCAAAAATGTCACTTCTCGCAACCAGAACTCACACTTGCTGAACTTTGCGTATAGCTGCTTTTCCCTCAGAATTCGCAAAACAATTCCAAGATGTGCATCATGATCCTCCTCAGATCTGGAATACACCAGGATGTCGTCTATAAACACCACTACGAACCGATCCAAATAGGGCTAGAATATTCGGTTCATCATATCTATGAAAGCAGCTGGTGCATTCGTCAACCCAAACGGCATTACTAGGAACTCGTAGTGACCATAATGAGTCTTAAACGCGGTCTTATACACATTCGCCTCCTTAACCCTTAGCTGATGATACCCAGATCGAAGACCTATCTTGGAGAAAACTGAAGCTCCCTGCAGCTGGTCAAACAGATCGTCTATCCTCGGTAAAGGGTACTTGTTTTTAATCGTCAGTTTGTTCAGTTGACGATAATCGATGCACATGTGCATGGATGCATCCTTCTTCTTCACGAATAACACTGGTTCTCCCTATGGAGACACACTCGGCCGAATAAATCCTCGGTCCAGTAGCTCTTGAATTTGAGCCTTTAACTCTACCAGCTCCTTCGGTGCCTTCCAATAAGGGGCGATGGACACCGGAGCTATTCCAGGTAGGAGCTCAATACTGAATTCAACCTCACGATCTGGGGGAAACCTAGGAAGCTCTTCGAGAAAATACATCCGGAAACTCCTTAAGAGTTCTGACATCTCCAACAGAAGGACCCTTAGAATCGGAACTGTTGACATAAGCTAAAAATGTCTCGTAACCCTTACGAACTAGTTTCTTGGCCTTTAATACTGAGATTACATTAGACAGGTAATCCCTTCGCTCCCCCAACACAACCACTTCCTCATCCTCATTAGACTTCAACACCATACGCTTAGCAACACAATCCAAATTCGCACGGAATTTCACTAGCCAATCCATGCCAAAAATAAGATCAAATTCGCCAAACGGCAGTTCCATCAAATCTGCCAGAAAGACAACCCTTTGGACCTCTAGGGGCACGTTTCTGAACAACTTATTCACCCTAACCGATTGTCCCAGTGGACTTAACACAGCCATCTAACAACCAATAATTTCAAACTGATAACCCAGCGTCCCAGACACAGTGCATGCAACATACGAGTGTGTAGACCCAATATCAATTAAAGCTGTGTATGCTACATTATAAACTAGGAACATACCAGTTATGACGTCGGGAGCATCGCCATCCTCTCGATGTCGTGCAGCATAGATCAAAGCTGGCTGTCTTGCCTCAGTATTACCAGCACCTCTGACCGATGCTCCACGACCTCTTCCCAAACCATTTCCTCCTCTGGCCTAACCACGGCCTCTCGGTGGCTGCTGACCACCTCTCCCTGGCTGAACATAGCCCTCACCTATGGCTTGCATCTAAACAGGCCTCTGAGTACAGTTCTTGACCTGATGATCCATGGACCTACATCTAAAACATGCCCCAGTTCGTTTCCAGCACTCACCTTGGTGAGCTCTCCCGCAATCTGTGCAAGGCTGCGGTCTAGCAGCAGCAACATGAGCCCCAGCTCGGACTGGCCCATCAAATCTAGGCTTCTTCTTAGGCCCACTAAAATAACTTGAGGGCCCAAAATCCCTCTTATTTATGCCCCTATCTTTTTCACGGTTCTGGCGCTCTGAGAGCTTTACATCCTCGGTAATCTTTGCCTTCTCCACAAGGGTAGCAAAGTCTCATTCCCTCTGCGGAGCTATCAGCACCCGTAACTCATCTCGGAGGCCATCCTCGAAACGCACACAGCGTTCATACTCAGTTGCCACTATACCACGAGCATACCGATTTAGCCGGAGAAACTCTGCCTCATACTCTGCCACAGACCTATTCCCCTAGACCAGACTCAGAAATTCCTTCCTCCGGGTATCCACATAACTCGCCCCAACATATTTTCCTTGAAAGGCCACCTTAAAGAAGTCCCATGTCAAGCGGTCGACATGCGTGCCTTCTCTCACAGTGAGCCACCATTGGTATGCCTCGTCCTGTAGTAAGGACACTACTCCCTTTAATTTCTGTTCCACAGTACAGTCGAGGTCATCCATTATCCGCCCAGTAGCCTCTAACCAATATTCTGCCACATTCGGGGCTACATCAGAAATGCCCCTGAGGATTTCCGCTCCATTAGACTGGAGTCACTCAGAAATTGACCCTCGGCCCACTGACCCAGTACTTGCTCCAGCAACCTTCTCGAGAACCCGTAACATTGCTTGGGATAGAGCATCATCCCCAACTACTCGGTCATGGGACCCCGTCTCAGTTACTGGTGAGGTTGGTGCCTCCCTAGCAGGCATGTGACCCTATGTTGAAGACCCAGCCCTAGCACCTCGGCCTCTACCGCAGCCTCGAGTACCCCTTCCACGAGTACCTCTTGCACTCATATCGACACAACATATTATCTGTTTTCAAAGTCTTATGAACCAGTTCATCGTTCCAGTAATTATTAACGGATGTATTATGAAAATCAGTATTTAAAGTTTTTGTTTTTGCAGATCGAGATATCTCACTACAGTTTTCAGTCTTCTACAGTATTAGTTTACCCTAACAAAAGAGTTTTAGCAAAGTACTACTACCTATAGTAGTTTCTCAGTATAGCATTTCAGTCTATAGCAGTAAACAGTGTTAGAGAACTTATAGATTTGGCGTCGGAGACTCGGTGTGCCACACTTTCAGTAACAAACTTTTGATTTTCTTTCCAAAACCAAAATTTAGAAAATTTTAGGAAAATTTTCAAGAACCCTTTCCACAGTCGAGTTTTGCAACCTCGACTTTGATTCCACTAAATGTAACACCCCAAACCCGGCCTAGACGTTACAACCGGATCTGACATGTCACATTGAAGTGTCGTTTGAAAACCGAGCTTGTCGATAAAAGTTTGTTACTAAATTTTAAATCCCACTTCAGCAATTGCTGTTGAAAACGTTAGTGTTGAAAAATCAAGTCATGTTGTCCAATTATAGGTCACATCAATTGTTATAAGTCTTATCAATCTGAAATAAAACCGCGGAAGCTTTTTCTACTTGTAAACCTTAAGATGAAAAATGTGATATTCTTTGAAAATAGTTGTTATTTTGAAAACCTGTGTTCCCTAATCTAGCAGATTAACGTGAAAATTTAAACCAAATAAAAGCTAAGAACCTCAAATGGCCTTATTACATAATTATCAACCCAATATAAAAATAAAATAACTAAGTCTAAGTTTAAATAATAAAAAGCGTGTGGCCACTTCCGAGTCCCTCGCAGCTCCAAATCATTTGCAGCTGGGGATTACCTGCACAGTTAAGGGAAAGGGTGAGTTACGAGAACTCAGTGTGTAATTCCCAATCATGCAGTAACAATCTGGGCCTGAGCCCTATTCAGTATCAGATAAGTCTGGGCTTTAGCCCTATACAGTAGCAGAGTGGGCCTAAGCCTAAAATAATATCAGTATAAAACAGAGATGCAACTCAACCCAATCCAGCCAACACACCACCCGTACCAACCAACACACCATGTGAGGACTAAGTCAACCCACCCAGCAAACACACCAATATCGCAAAGATAGGCGCTAATAGTAACGTGAGCGGTAGTTGCTAGTAACGATGGCGTGGCCGAGCCACTAAAATCAGAATACGTGGCGAAGCTACTAAAACAGTAAAAACGTGGCAGAGCCACTAGTACAGTACTTCCTCCAAATCTGAATCCTAACCCCAATGCAATAAGTCGTGTCATAAATAATACGTGTATGCAGTATGTCATAATCATAGTCAGTCATATAAATATCATACACACATCACTTAAACTACCACTAGGGGTATAATGGTCATTTCGTTAGTTAGGGGTAAAACGGTAATTTCACCCCTCAAGGGTATTTCTGTAATTTTATCCTTCGGGGGTATTTTGGTAATTTTTACCCTTCAAGGGTATTTAAATAATTTTGCCTTTCGAGGGTATTTCAGTAATTTTACCCTTCGAGGGTATTTCGGTAATTTTACCCTTTCAGGGTATTTCGATAATTTTACCCTTCGAGGGTATTTCGGTACAGTTTAAGACCTTTTCAAAGGCTTACCATCATCTCGAACGACTCGGATAACTTATTTGGCCAAAATAGTGTAAATGGGCCCAAAGGCCACTATTCGGCCCAAGTGGGGCCCACACGCTCGTGTGGCCCATTCAGCCCAATTTTAGTCACAGCTATGCGAACTTCGCGGCCCAATCCATTATTTGTCACTTTCGTGAATTTTTCCCATGTGGGACCCATAGGCCCATTGGGCCCACATGGCCTATCTCGGCCCAATGAGGCCCATTACGACCTAAGCCCACGAGAACGTTCGTGGCAGCCTCTACGGTCTAACGCCAACGATTGTGGCTCGATTTATCCCTACGAGCGTTCGCATGCTCGTGGGCCCTCAGATGCTGAAAGTTCGATTCACAGTAGCACAAGGGTATGAGTACACATTTATCCAGCGTTTTAGCAGTACGGTATTGGGTGTACAATTACACACCTTTTACGCTGCTCCCACAAGCAACCCATGAACGTCAAACCTACATCAAACAACGTTTTCCCTTCGGTTAAAATCAATATCTAATACTAACGTTCAATCCCATCGTGTAATATCCTGGAAATGGGCTTATGCATTTATGCTTACTTGTATGAAATAGCATGCTTGAGTATGTTGTGAATGTGTATAATGAAATTTGTGAACTTTAGAAAATAGGAGAAAGCCTTAGAAGATATTAAATTTTAAGTATAAAAGAGGAAGCTAAGAGGATAGGGCCTTAAGAGAAAATGTAAGGAAATAAGACATGGAAGTGAGCTTGGTAAATTGGCTGGAATGCACCACTTAAGGCTTGGGCAAATGACGCCATAAGCTGGGAGGAAGGTAGAAGGATCGAGCCGCGTGGGAAGCAAATGGACTTATATTTTTGCTTCAAAAAGGGAATTGGGCTAAGTAGGTCTTAAAAGAAGTGCAGGTGAATTATGTCACAAAAAGCGCCTTGGCAAAGTGGCTTGGGGCGTTACTGCGACTTGCGACAAGGGCTCCAAAGAGTCTCATGTTCGAGCCTTGTTGGCGGCATTAAGTGGTTTTATTTTTGCTTTGGCATCAAGGAAGAAAGGTGAGAAGAGGTTGGACGACAATTGGACTTCTAATTGGATGAGGATTAAGCTTGTTTTATTCGGCTAGGATAATTGTGATTATTATTTTATTTTATTTTATTTTATTTAGGGGTAAGATAAGAGATTATGTGTTAGGATTAATTTATTTTATTAAGGTGATAAAGAAGGGATAATAGGAGAAGTATGAGGAATGTGATGAGTGATGATAAGGTGGCCGGCCAAGGGACTCTTGGTTGAGGCATTCGGTCATGTATAGGAAAGGGGAGCTAAGTGCTGAATTTCTTTTAGTAAAAGCATCCAACTCTTTGCTAAAATTCCTCTACTCTTCTCCTCTTTTTCTTATTTTCTTGTAACCTCAAATTCCTTTCTATACCTTTGAAACCGTGTACCCTTTGACACTAAGAGTGATAGCTGAATATTGCATCTACCATTGTTCCTTGTTGCCGAAAATCTCCAAGCATAAAACCCTCTCCATTGTTGCGGTTCTTCTCTCCACCATAAAGTGCCGAACCACCATTGTTGTGCTCCAAGCCGAATCTTTAAAGGAGGGTGCTGTCGACTACTTACTTTAGACTCTTCAAAGCAACGTGTAAGGGTAAGTGTTTCCTATGCTAGTAATCGATTTGATCTCTTCTTCATAAGTGTGCCGAAATCTTGTGATTAGGCCTTGATTTTAGGCATGGCCGAATGTGCATAGTGCCATAATAAGCGTTTTGTGTGTAGCTAGCATTAAGGATCATCAAAAGAGTCTTTCGGGATTGAAGTGATCAAGGTAAGTCATATTGGATATTCGGCCAAGGGCCTATTTTAGTGTTTAGACTTGTTTCTTATTATCTTAAAAACTGAAAACTAACCTATGAAGGGATCTAGTGCTTGGCGAATACAAGAAGGAACATAGCAAAGTTTTGGGAATTGATTATTAGAGAAATCGGCACCAAGGTAAATTTTGGGTTACAATAATCCTATTGGGATTTGGATTGTGGCGAATGGGTTTTCATTAAATCTTTAATATTGGCCGAATGTAGGAGTTAAGGATCTAAAGTGTTAGATCGGGTTTTTGGGTTTTTGAAAGCATTAATACTGTGTGTGTACCCCACACTAAACCTTAATAGTTTGATGGTATTGATTATATGCATGCGTTAATATGAGCGTGTAAAATGTGGCTAAGGTACCATGCAATGGTACAAAGTACTCAGTACGTTTTCCTACTCCTACTATGAGTATGAGTGATCTGTTATGGCATATGTGCGGTGATAAGAAAGTGAAATAAGGCATGATATTGCATGATATGTATGACATGGGCATATGGGTTATATAAAAGGGAAGTGAATGTGGTGACTTGGTCACATTATACGAATGTGGTGACTCGGTCACATTATTCGAATGTGGTGACTCATGTCACAATTATGTTATCCGGTGGCTATGCCAAAAATTTTATAAGAGGCGATGAGCACGCCGATTGCAATGATCGCTTCGATGATGTGTAGCGGATGGAGGGTTGACTTAGTAGTCCCCACGGTGTGCGAGGTTGGTACGGGTGATGTGTAGTGGATGGCATCTAGGTTTGGGTTCGGGTTGCATCATTTTATTTATTTAATTATATGTATATGTATGAACCGATATGCCTAACCTATTGAGATTTAGTGTTGTGTGTACATTGAGTCTGTTTGACTCACCCGTTGGGAATATTTTCTTCTGGGTGATGCAGTAATGGACCGGGTCGTGAGGAGCTCGATGGTGGCCATGCTCGACTTAATTTTATTCTATTTTGGACTTGTTATATTTTAAGTATTTTGGATTTAATTTGGGTTTGATTTTTGATGTAATAAGGCCAAAGTATGAGGCATTTTATGCTCGCTTTCATTTATTTTTGCCCGATATTGTTAATATTAAATCAAAGGTTATTTAAATTGTTTTCTTAAATAAACGTGAAATGTTTTGACACCTAAACACAAATGATTTCCAATATAAAAAAACAGTTTTTAATAAATCACGATTTTAAAAGTAACAAGGTTTTCAATTGAACCCAACACAAGCAAATCCATCTTCAAAACCACACGAATTTTTCCTAAGTAACAAGCGGATTTTCAAATGTTTTCTCGAGGAACATACGAGATCCGGTCGGGGCTCGTGGGCCGGGTTTGGGAGTGTTTCGATTTGGTATCGAGCCGGTTTAAAACTCGGCTCTGTGGTTTTGGGCTCCAAACGTTTTCTAAAAATGGGCTTTTTGAAGGATAGCAGTCTGTTAGCTCAAAGATGGCTTTGCGTCTCAGACCCAAGTCCACAGGTAAGTACCTAAACCATTGTGTGATATACATGTGGGCTTTATGGGCTTTATGGGATGTAGACTAGATTAAATAGACTACGATGGACTATAGGCTTAGTTAAACCACTTCTTAAACTTTCATAAGACTTAATTTCACTAAACAAACCCGTTAACGAGCCACAAGACTAGGGTGTGGTAACCGTCGTACGCATGTCTAGGATTGGATCCGGAAGAGCTTGGTATTTAAGCGGTCTTAGTGACTCACCTCCTCTTCGCTGGAATCCTACCAGTGCGTAGTGATTTGTTCACCTTAGTCGAGTTAGGGTGTGGCAATAGGCAGACGCATGCCTAGGAATGGATTCAGGGAGAGCTTGGTATTTAAGCAGTCCTAGCGACTCACCTCCTCTTCGCTAGAATCCTACCTGGTGCGTGGTGACTATTCACCCTAGTTATGAGGACTCGTTGATAGGCTAAACCCTATAATTAAAACCCGAAAGGGACCAGCCACCCTAGTTTGAAAAAAAAATCTGAAATACCCTTATTTCATAAAATCACCAAGGAACCCTAAATTGGAAAATTCACGAAATTACCCCTGATTTACAAATTTTTAAATTAACCCCGATTTATTACCAAAATACCCCTGTAGGTGAAATGACGAAAATACCCCTAGGATAGGAATAGGACGAAAATGTTTGAATGATGAATGTGTGTTGAATGAATGTGCTCCTTTAAATTAGGATAGAAGACTTGAAACTTTGATCGATCGAAAGAACTACTTCTAAACTTCTTTCATAAAATTTCTTCGCGGATAAACAGTGGGCCAAAATACTAATGCATAAAAATTTCTTAATCACATTAAAGCGCGATCGTAGACATGAGTTCTAGGGGACGTGGTCGTACTGTGTGAGGACATGGTAGAGGCAGAATGACCGTATCGGAACCCGTTAGGTCTGGTCAAGGGTCCGAGAATGAGGTACCACCACCCCCACCACCAGCTGTTGGTGTTGAGCAGCAAGATCAGACGGGGGATGATGCAATATCACAGGCGATGCTGCGAGTTCTTGAGATGGTGGCTGGAGCAGGTGGAGGTATGGGAGCTCAGAAATCTGTACCCGAGCGACTCCGAGCCAATGGGGCTGAGGTATTTCATGGTGTATCTGGTGTGGCACCCAGTACAGCTGAATATTGGTTGGAGGCGACGGAACGAATTATGGATGAGTTGGATCTGACCCCTGAAGAGAAACTGAAAGGAATGGTGTCACTGCTGCGCGATGAAGCATATCAATGGTGGCTCACAGTTTGGGATAGTGCTACGGCTGAGGAACTCACTTGGGAATATGTTAAAGTGGCATATCAAAAGAAGTATGTTGGAACTCATTACGTTGATGCACAGAGAAAGGCTTTTCTGGGGCTGGGTTAAGGGAATAAGTCCGTAACGGAGTACGAGGCTGAATTTTTAAGGCTGAACCGATATGCTCAAGGGATAGTGGCTACAGAGCATGAACGATGTGTCCGGTTTGAGGATGGACTGAGAGATGATCTGAGGTTATTGATAGCTCCACAGCAAGAGCGGGAATTTGCTGTGTTAGTCGAGAAGGAAAAAGTAGCTGAAGGAATTAAGGACTCTGTGAGGCAGAACTCTGATCGGAGCAGACAGAAAAGAAGTTTTGGATCGTCTGGATTGTGCGGAAATGTGCGAGAAAAGGCCCAGAGGCGATGGGCGCGAGGTCGACAAGTTGGTACAGGAGGGCAATATCGTACTTTGTAATCGGTGTGGGAAGAAACACTTAGGGAGTGTTGGAAAAAGACAGGAGGATGCTTCAAGTGTGGGTCAAAAGACCATATGATTAAGGATTGCCCTATGAGGCGGATGGAAATCGACCGGTAACTCGAATGTTAATCAAGTTGGTAGAGGTGGGACAGCAGCCTCGGCCGAGGCCGTGGTCCGAATGGCCGAGGTAATGGTGCTTTGGAAGAGGACGTGGAACACTGGCGAGAGGTGTGGGTATCTGAGAGGCCGACAATGGGCTTGGTATATGCAGTTCGCCGTAGGAAAGATGGAGACGCGCCAGACGTCATAACCGATACGTTCCTTGTATTTGGAAAGCCTTATTATGCTTTGATTGATGTGGGCTCGACCCATTCTTATGTTGCAAGTAGTGTAGTTGAAACACTAGGCATAGACTCTGAACTTTCTAGTAAGGAGATGACTGTAGTGAGCCCACTAGGTCAAACTGTAGTGGTGAATAAGATCTTTCGGAGTGTACCTCTAGAGATACAAGGAGTGATTTTCCCTGCCGACTTAATGGAACTACCCTTCGGAGAATTTGACCTCATACTTGGCATGGACTGGCTAGTAGAACACCGAGCTATACTAAATTGTGCAGCTAAGCGAATGGAGTTAAGGACCCCGGAGGATGAAGTGGTAATTATGATAGGAGAAAGAAGAAACTACTTGTCTAATGTAGTTTCAGCACTGAAAGCTGATAGGATGGTTCGGAAAGGGTGCAAGGCCTTCTTGACTTTCGTTAGTGCGTTGGATGCAAAAGAGGGGGGAGTTAGTGAAGTTAGAACCGTAAAGGAGTTTGTGGATGTTTTTCCGGAGGAGTTACAGAATACCCCGGACGGGGAGGTGGAGTTTGGAATTGATTTCTTTGCAGGAAACAGACTCTGTGTCAATCGCTCCGTATAGGATGGCACCGAAAGAATTGGTTGAGCTCAAGGCTCAAATCCAAGAGTTGCTTGATCGCGGGTTTATCCGACCCAGTGTGTCTCCATGGAGAGCACCGGTCTTGTTTGTGAAGAAGAAGGACGGGACTATGCGTATGTGCATAGATTACCGTCAGTTAAACAAGTTGACCATCAAGAACAAGTACCCGTTGCCGAGGATAGACGACTTGTTCGATCAGCTTAAGGGGGCAGCGGTATTCTCGAAGATAGATCTAAGGTCTGGATATCATCAGCTTAAGGTGAAGGAAGCAGATATCTATAAGACAGCCTTCCGAACAAGATACGGACATTATGAGTTCGTAGTAGTGCCGTTTGGATTGACGAACGCCCCAGCCGCGTTCATGGATATGATGAACCGGGTTTTTCAACCATACCTGGATCGGTTCGACGTTGTGTTCATCGACGACATCCTGGTATACTCCAAGTCTGAGGAGGAACATGATGAGCATCTCTGAATTGTGTTGCAAGTATTAAGGAGAAGAGAGCATGCACGCCAAATTCAGCAAGTGTGAATTTTGGCTTAAGGAGGTGGCGTTCTTAGGACATGTGGTGTCTGCAGAAGGAATAAGGGTGGATCCTTGTAAGATTGAGGCAGTGCTAGATTAGAAATCACCTAAGTCTGTGGCAGAGATCCGTAGTTTCTTGGGATTGGCAGGCTACTACAGAAGGTTCGTAGAAGGGTTTTCTTCAATAGCCGCACCTTTGACAAAACTGTTGAGAAAGGAAGTACCTTTCGTTTGGACGGATAAGCAACAAGAGAGCTTTGAGAAGCTTAAGAGGGTTTTGACTGAGGCTCCGGTCTTGATTCAGCCGGAGGCAGGGAAGGACTTCGCGGTGTACTGTGATGCTTCTCACACAGGATTAGGGTGTTTTCTGATGCAAGACGGAAAGGTAGTCGCTTATGCGTCTCGGCAATTAAGGCCACACGAGGTTAACTATCCGACGCATGACTTGGAATTGGCGGAAGTGGTCTTTGCTCTTAAAGTATGGAGGCATTATCTTTATGGGGAAAAGTCAGTGATCTACACAGACCACAAGAGTCTCAAGTACTTATTAACTCAGAAGGAGTTGAATCTGATGCAGCGAAGGTGGGTGGAATTACTAAAGGATTACGACTGTTCTATAGAGTATCATCCGGGCAAGGCGAATGTAGTGGCGGATGCCCTGAGTCGGAAGGTTGTGTCGGATCTGAGGGTGTTGTTCGCACACTTGAGTTTGTATGATGATGGCAGCCTGTTGGCAGAATTGCAAGTTAAGCCGACGTGGTTGAATGAAGTCAAAGAGGGACAGTTGGTTGATGATGAGTTAAGTGCTAAGTTACAGCAAGTACAGAATGGAGAGTTGATAGATTATGGTATTAACGATGAGGGAGTATTGTGTTTCAAGGGTAAGGTCTGTATGCCTAAGGACAAGGACCTAAGACAGAGGATTCTTCAGGAATCGCATAGTGGCCCTTATGCTATGCATCCTGGAGGCACTAAGTTGTACAGAGACCTAAGAGAACAGTTTTGGTGGCCTGGTTTGAAAAAGGAAATTACAGAATTTGTAAGCAAGTGTTTGACGTGTTAGCAAGTAAAGGCTGAACACCAAGTTCCGTCAAGATTACTTCAACCGATAATGATTCCACAGTGGAAGTGGGAGAGAATTACCATGGACTTCGTTAGTGGGTTTCCCCTTACGCCTACTAAGAAGGACTCGGTATGGGTGATAGTGGACCGGTTGACTAAGTCCGCACATTTTATTCCAGTGAGAGTTGACTATTCCCTGCAAAAATTGGCAAAATTGTATGTGGCAGAGATTGTAAGGTTGCATGGTGTGCCGGTGTCAATCATCTCAGATAGGGACCCAAGGTTTACTTCTCGGTTCTGGAAGGTGCTACATCAGGCGTTAGGCACTAAGTTAGATTTCACTACGGCTTTTTATCCACAGTCGGACGGGCAGTCTGAGCGGGTAATCCAAGTGTTAGAGGATATGTTGAGGGGCTGTGTGATGGATTTCAGAGGAAGTTTGGAAGAATATTTGCCTCTAGCAGAATTTGCGCACAACAACAGCTATCAAGCTAGTATTCGGATGGCACCGTATGAAGCGTTGTATGGTCGGAGGTGTCGAACTCCTACATGTTGGACTAAATTAGGGGAACGACGAGTTGTGGGTCCAGAGATAGTGGCAGAATCTGAAGAGAAAGTTGAGATAATTCGAGCACGGTTGAAGGAAGCATCCGATCGGGCAAAAGTAAATGAGCGGATCTCAAGCGGAAAGAGATAGAATTTGATGTGGGAGATCAAGTATTTCTCAAAGTTTCACCTTGGAAGAAGGTGATGAGATTTGGTCGAAAAGGAGGGAAGTTAAGTCCGAGATTTATAGGACCTTATAGGGTTTTGAAGCGGGTTGGACCGGTGGCATATCGGTTGGAGTTGCCACCGGAGTTGAAGCAGATGCACGACGTATTCCATGTGTCCATGCTACGTCGTTATCGATCGGATCCATCTCATGTTGTATCGGTTGAAGAGGTGGAGCTAAGGCTAGATTTGTCCTACGAGGAAGAGCCGATTCAGATTATGGAACGAGATGTGAAAGTGTTACGAAGGAAGTCAGTTCCTTTGGTCAAAGTATTGTGGAGAAATCATGGATCAGAAGAGGCTTCGTGGGAGCCAGAAGAAGCAATGCGATAGCAATACCCTCACTTATTTCAGCCAGGTAATTTCGAGGACGAAATTATTTTTAAGGAGGGTAGAACTGTAATATCCTGGAAATGGGCTTATGCATTTATGCTTAATTATATGAAATAGCATGCTTGAGTATGTTGTGAATGTGTATAATGAAATTTGTGAACTTTAGAAAATAGGAGAAAGCCTTAGAAGATATTATATTTTAAGTATAAAAGAGGAAGCTAAGAGGATAG
This sequence comes from Gossypium sturtianum, assembly GCA_025698515.1. Classification (NCBI taxonomy): domain Eukaryota; kingdom Viridiplantae; phylum Streptophyta; class Magnoliopsida; order Malvales; family Malvaceae; genus Gossypium; species Gossypium sturtianum. The sequence goes on from CM046955.1 coordinate 90,954,840, forward strand.
GGCCTTAAGAGAAAATGTAAGGAAATAAGACATGGAAGTGAGCTTGGTAAATTGGCTGGAATGCGCCACTTAAGGCTTGGGCAAATGACGCCATAAGCTGGGAGGAAGGTAGAAGGATCGAGCCGCGTAGGAAGCAAATGGACTTATATTTTTGCGTCAAAAAGGGAATTGGGCTAAGTAGGTCTTAAAAGAAATTCTGGGTGAATTATGTCACAAAAAAGTGCCTTGGCAAAGTGGCTTGGGGCGTTACCTGTAGCTTGCGACAAGGGCTCCAGCAGGTCTCATGTTCGAGCCTTCTTGGCAGCATTAAGTGGTTTTATTTTTGCTTTGGCATCAAGGAAGAAAGGTGAGAAGAGGTTGGACAGCAATTGGACTTCTAATTGGATGAGGATTAAGCTTGTTTTATTCGGCTAGGATAATTGTGATTATTGTTTTATTTTATTTTATTTTTTAGGGGTAAGATAAGAGATTATGTGTTAGGATTAATTTATTTTATTAAGGTGATAAAGAAGGGATAATAGGAGAAGTATGAGGAATGTGATGAGTGATGATAAGGTGGCCGGCCAAGGGACTCTTGGTTGAGGCATTCGGTCATGTATAGGAAAGGGGAGCTAAGTGCTGAATTTCTTTTAGTAAAAGCATCCAACTCTTTCTTTGAAATTCCTCTACTCTTCTCCTCTTTTTCTTATTTTCTTGTAACCTCAAATTCCTTTCTATACCTTTGAAATCGTGTACCCTTTGACACTAAGAGTGATAGCCGAATATTGCATCTACCATTGTTCCTTGTTGCCGAAAATCTCCAAGCATAAAACCCTCTCCATTATTGCGGTTCTTCTCTCCACCATAAAGTGCCGAACCACCATTGTTGTGCTCCAAGCCGAATCTTTAAAGGAGGGTGCTGTCGACTACTTACTTTAGACTCTTCAAAGCAACGTGTAAGGGTAAGTGTTTCCTATGCTAGTAATCGATTTGATCTCTTCTTCATAAGTGTGTCGAAATCTTGTGATTAGGCCTTGATTTTAGGCATGGCCGAATGTGCATAGTGCCATAATAAGTGTTTTGTGTGTAGCTAGCGTTAAGGATCATCAAAGGAGTCTTTCGGCATTAAAGTGATCAAGGTAAGTCATATTGGATATTCGGCCAAGGGCCTATTTTAGTGTTTAGACTTGTTTCTTATTATCTTAAAAACCGAAAACTAACCTATGAAGGGATCTAGTGCTTGGCCGAATACAAGAAGGAACATAGCAAAGTTTTCGGGAATTGATTATTAGAGAAATCGGCACCAAGGTAAATTTTGGGTTACAATAATCCTATTGGGATTTGGATTGTGGCCGAATGGGTTTTCATTAAATCTTTAATATTGGCCGAATGTAGGAGTTAAGGATCTAAAGTGTTAGATCGGGTTTTGGGTTTCAAGAAAGCATTAATACCAGTGTGTACCCCACACTAAACCTTAATAGTTTTATGGTATTGATTATATGCATGCGTTAATATGAGCGTGTAAAATATGGCTAAGGTACCATGCAATGGTACAAAGTACTCAGCACGTTTTCCTACTCCTACTATGAGTATGAGTGATCTGTTATGGCATATGTGCACAAAGATGATAAGAATGTGAAATAAGGCATGATATTGCATGATATGTATGACATGGGCATATGGGTTATATAAAAGGGGAAGTGAATGTGGTGACTTGGTCACATTATCGAATGTGGTGACTTTGGTCACATTATCTCGAATGTGGTGACTCATGTCACAATTATGTTATCGGTGGCTATGCCACAAATTTTATAAGAGGCGATAAGCACGTCGATTGCAAATGCGCCCGATGATGTGTAGCGGATGGAGGGTTGACTTAGTAGTCCCCACGGTGTGCAGGTTGGTACGGGTGATGTGTAGCAGATGGCATCTAGGTTTGGGTTCGGGTTGCATCATTTTATTTATTTAATTATATGTATATGTATGAACTGATATGCCTAACCTATTGAGATTTAGTGTTGGCTGTACACATTGAGTCTGTTTGACTCACCCCGTTGGGGAATATTTTCTTACAGGTGATGCACAGTAATGGACCGGGTCGGCAGGAGCTCAGTGGTGGCCATGCTCAGCTTAATTTTATTCTATTTTGGACTTGTTATATTTTAAGTATTTTGGATTTAATTTGGGTTTGATTTTTGATGTAATAAGGCCAAAGTATGAGACTGTTTTATGCTCGCTTTCATTTATTTTTGCCCTGATATTGTTAATATTAAATCAAAGGTTATTTAAATTGTTTTCTTAAATAAACGTGAAATGTTTTGACACCTAAACACAAATGATTTCCAATATAAAAACACGGTTTTTAATAAATCCCTGATTTCAAAAGTAACAAGGTTTTCAATTGAACCCAACACAAGCAAATCCATCTTCAAAACCACACGAATTTTTCCTAAGTAACAAACAGATTTTCAAATGTTTTCTCGAGGCACATACCAGATCCGGTCAGGGCTCGTGGGCCGGGTGTGGGGTGTTTCACATCGAGCATGGAATTGATACTTACCTTCACCCAAGAATGCTGTCCAACTCACTTATGATGCTAACCGAAGATGTCTATACCCCTATCCAACCGAAATGCTGCATTAATCAAAAGAATCCAACACAAGTGAATGGTCCAAGAGTTAGCAACCTTAAACCGAATCATTCGGCTTTGTCAGCGAAGAGCCATCAAAAAGGGACCAAGAACCGAATGAAGACAAGGAATACTTACCAAAATTTGTCGCTAGAGTCGGTAGAATAAAGCAACAATCGGCCACTTGACAGAGGTTGGTGTCACAAGGGATAGAGACTAATCGGCTGAGGGAATCAAAAGAGGCAAGGATTTAGATTCGTCCAAAGGAGAAAACCAAGAGAAGAAGAAGAAGAAGAAGAAGAAGAAGAAGAAGAAGAAGAAGAAGAAGAAGAAGAAGAAGAAGAAGAAGAAGAAGAAGAAGAAGAAGAAGAAGAAGAAGAAGAAGAAGAAGAAGAAGAAGAAAAAGAAGAAGAAGAAGAATCAGATTCGGTAGAGAGAAAGATGTGGAGAAGAAGGGTAGGTTTCAGTGATGAATTCAGCAATTGGCAATTGGTATTGTGTTTTAAAAAAAGAATGACAGTTGAAGGCAAAAAGAAAATAGAAAGAAGAAAGAGCTGAATGGTAAAAAAGTTGCACGAGATGCCACGAAGAGTTAAATCCCAAAATTTGCAGAGAGGGTTTTCAGTTTTTCTCCTCACACAGAGCTCCCGAAATGCTCAAATGACACCCCTCTAGCCGAAATTCCCCTTACTCATTCACTCCCAACCGGCCAAGACTCCCCTCAAATCCCAACTCCTTCAAACACTCAACCAATTCCTCCTTGAATTACTCCCAGCCTCCCATTCAAAATTGTTGACCAAGTCTCCAACCTCTTCTGTAGAGTTTGATTCAAACTCTACCTCTCGTACCACCAAATCATAAAATAAAAGTCTTGTATTTACATGCCATGGGATTCGAACCCGAACTCCCATTGCCCTCTTAGTGATGCCACAACCATCAAGCCACAAGCTCATTTGTGTCATTAAAACACACACACTTAAACATAAGTCCTACTGTTAACAGCAAACTTCACTTAAGAGCAAAAACTAAATTTTTCCAAGGCCCAGACTCGAGCCCAGGCTTCCCAAAAACCCCAAAATACACTCAAATACTTAGCCATTCAAGCACACATGGAATTTAAGCCAAATCAGCAAAATTACAAACCCTACTTTTTGGGGGCGTTACAATGAGCTAGAGAGTTGCTTTGGTGACTAATGTAACACTTCGAATTTGAGTCGGTCTGTCCCGATCATGTTTTTGGTGTCACACGAAACATCATCGGTGATACTCTGTTTACACAATACATTGAACTTCAGGAAAAGCAGATAAAGGAGTGGAACAAATGCAACAAGAGGAGATAGCCATCCCGACTTCGTCTCAAAGGAAAGCAAAATCAACCGCTTAACAAGAAGTTGGAGAGAGCAGTCATCCAAAGCTAGATTAGATGATAAATTGGATGCAGGAAATGGGTCTAATCTTTCATGAGTTTGCACAGCAAAACAATATTATGGTACCTAATTACACGTCAGATATGTTTGGGCCGACACATCCTAAGTAGGATAAATAGGCGCATGAAAGCGAATAGGAAGGAGCTGATGAGATTAATTTTGAGGAGGATAATTGAACTTATTTTTTTTTAGATTGTATTAAACCATTAGAAGGATCAATAGTAGACTAGTGGTTGTTTTGTATCCTATTTTAATTTTCTATGTAGGAACCCCACATGGAAGAGGCACAACAATTAGAACTTTCAAACGAACAATTGAGGAAGCACCCAACAATAGCCTACGGAATTATCACAATCAATCGGGTAGCTTCTTTCCTTATATTTTTAGGGGTTATACATTGAGGACAATGCGTTATCTAAAGTATAGGGGGGTAACATAGACAATTTGTTTTAAATTTTTATGTTTTTCTTTAATTTTTCATTTCATTTGGGTGCTTAAGATTGTAGAAATACAAGTGATTGATTAGAAGCATGTACATAGGTTGATTGTATTCATGGTAAAATTGGCATAAGTGATGGGTGTCGAAACCATAAAAAATAATTCCTACAAAAATAACTGTAAATAGTAGTAAAGATTGGTAGTAAGATCAAGTCCACAGGGATTGGTATTATAATCAACTTTTGCATTTAACTTGTGATCAGAATTTCTATCGTGTCGATAGTTGTGGCAATAGTCCTGCCCACGACTCCAAACGGACCTACTGAAAAATAAACAAATAAATCAGGGGAGTTTTGAAATGTTTAGAAATTAAATAAATGGAATAGCATAAATAAACAATTAAATAAATTGGAAATAAATTAAATTAGGAAATAAATTCAGATTTTGTAAACAGAGATAATAACCTTAGCCCTAGACTCGGTGGATTTCGGATTTAGAATCGATCCTCGAAAATTAATTTTCTCCTCCAAATAATAAGCTGGTTATAGCAGCTAAGAACTTCCTAACCACCAATTCTTCCTCTCGTAGTTGGTCCTGATACGACCTGCAAACCAACCCTTATCGATTGTCTAACCGAGATACACGCGTTCCCGATTCAAAATTCCGGCAGCCTTGCGCTCTGAAGAACCCAACTCGGATTAACGGCCTCAACCGCGTAGGTCATTTAAATCCGATCACTTCTCCCTTGATTTGTTCTCGGAGATCCAAATATAGCACGGCTGACTTGTTTCCCCAACTGTCTGCAAACACGACTCCAACCCAACGCGCTTTTTGACTTGAAATCGAGTTAACTTTAAAGGATGAGTTGTCAATCTTGATACTTAGGAAAAATGTGAATATCGATTGGAAAGATTTTTAGAACGGATATGTATCTCCCGATTCCTGACCGGAAGGAATACAGGCCTAAAGCTAAGTTGGTATTTAGTGAAGCATGAAATTATTCATGCTTTGATTGGTTTATGGAGAGGATTTTAATGAAAATGGTGGGAATTGGAAAAGGAAAGGACTTGAAAGGCAATTTAACAAATTTTGGATGAACAAAGAAATGGAAATGGAAATAACAGACTTTGAAAAAAAAAAGAATAATTTTATTTAATTCCAAATGGAAATCAAGTGTAAAACATAATGTGTCTTTCCCAAGCCACCTTAAAGCCCTATTTATATACATAACATTTATTAAATTTGGCTTTAACCACTCAACACATAATTAAAATTTAATAAAAAATAATATCATATTTTTTCTTATTTTGGCTTTTACAAAGTCAAAAGAAACTGATGAGTCATCGGCTATTTCCACATTTTTTATTCGGCCTCACTTTATTGACTATGTTGCAAATTGGTCCTTTTCTGCTCGTTTTTGACTCATAGCATCCCAATTGCATCCCTAACAAGATTAAAACATAAAATAACTAATTCAACAAGGATCAATTCAAAAATTAACCGAATTAAACACAAAAAGTCATGCAAATTAACATGTTATCAAATCCCCCCTACTTAGCTCATGCTTGTCCTCAACCATATTTCACTTTCAAGCATTAGAAGTTATTCTGTAATTTATTAAAAATCGAGCCTCTTTTTTGCATCAATAATTAATGGGAACAACATAGGCAAAAAATAAATAAATGCTCAGAATATATAGTTTGATCAACAAGTGTCATAAAACTGAAACATGTGAACTAAATCATTTCACTAAATTGAGTTTGAATCCAAAATTTGCAAGGTATTATTAATTAATCATGCAGTAGTAAAATTTTTAGACATGGTCAAACCTTTTTACGTGAACTAGGATGACAACCCAAGCACCCTATCCCGGTTACTCAATTTAAACAGTCTTTTTTTAGGCCCAGTTAGTGGAACGTTTGTAAGTTGTCAATTTGTCACTCAAACCTTTTTACGTGAGATAAGATGACAACCCAAGCACCTCACCCCGGTTACTAAATTCAATCACGTTTTCGAAACTCTCACTCATAACTTAAGCCTTTATTAATTTATTCATTTTATTTATTTATAAGGAAATATTTTTTCAAACAGTCAATTTTCATGAAAAATATGGTCACATATATCAATTTTAAAACACACATATCAATTAATCTAGATACTTGAGCACTTTAATTCAAAAAATACCCAATTGTCCAAATTGAATAAGTAATGAGATTAGAGGCTCAATGTCAAATAAACTATCGAATAAATCTAGCATAAGATTGAACATATGCAAAAGAGAAACATGCAAAAAAAATCATGCATATTTACCATTTTGCTTACCATTTCAACCCCCCCACTTAACCTATGCTTGTCCTCAAGCATGTTTTATATGCAATAAAAGACAGTAACACAAATAACAAGTAAGAAGAGAAGTTAAGAATACTCCCCATGTGTCTTTTAATGATGTTTGTCGGTGTTAGGGGTAACAACTTTACAGGATGTCAATGATTGTGGAGACTTGGGTTTCCATTGTTTCAAGTCGAGCTTTGATCCGACCTAAACATGCTTCCACAGATAGAGGTTGCTCCTCTTGCTCCCTAGTAGTGAAGTGTGGACATTGTTTTCGCGAGTAGTTCATGCACATGGAGGAACAAAATAACACGCAGTAGGGGTTTCGGCAAGCAAACCCATAGAATCCAAACAATATTTATCTAGGCTATCCATAGTATATGCACATGTTAAGGACGAGAAATTGACTTCAGAGGGAAAAAGTTGAGAGGTTAAATTTGTAATATATGGCCCAAGTATTAGTAGATGATTACATCGCAAAATAGCATGAAATTTTCGTGCAAGCCAATATCCTAAATTAACTTTAAATCCAAAATGCATACACCATAAAAAAAACAATTCAGTTTTAGTTAAAACAGATGACGAATCATTTCGACCTGAAAAACTATAGGCTAAAAATCGATGAATATATCTCAAAGTGGGTTCATGCACCAATAAGTCCTTAGAGGTCTTTGGATTATAAAGTTGATTTCTAGAATGAGTTAAAGCACAATAAACATCTTGAGCATCAAAGTTACTTGGAATATCTAATAGAGCAGTATGATAGGAATCGATTTGAATATTGTTAGGGTCAACGAAACCCATGGCAATGTTAAATTCAGAAATCAACATCCTAAAGTCCTTACCAAGTAACTGAAAATAGATAATGCTTTGTGTTTTAACAATTCGTAATGCATTAATATTGAAGCTAAATGTGGTGTAAAATTCATAAATCAATTCATAATATGCACTACATGAAATATTTGCAAATGAACTCCAACCAATAGCATCAAAATAGCCAATCATAGCATCACAAATATTTAACATATCAAGAGTGTAAAGATCAATTTGCTTACAGACCGAGAGCGGACGTTGTCAGATGTCATGATATCTTGCACGATGCTCCGAGGTCAAAAAGTTTAGAAACCCTCGTAATCGTCCTTCGGTGGGAATACTATTTGTACAGCCTCGTCTTTTACGTTGATCATCTCATGATGGTCAAACATGTTCATTGGGTGAGTCGGGTGGTGGACTTGAATTTATAGCAGCATCAGTACTATTTTGTGGAGGTGTCGCTAGCTCATGTGTCGTTGGTCGACGGGCTCGAGTGGTGGACGATCATGTACGACGCTGAGAAACACACTTGTTCTAGTCGAGGGACCTTCGACATAGTCGTTAGAAGTCCCAACCTCATCCGAGTGACCTGTATAATATGTTAGTAAAGGTAAAATAGGTTTTGGGTTAGCAATCGACCTTTCAAGAGTAGCGAGGCTGCTGTTCAAATGTTTTGTTTCGATCAGAGTTGGGCTTCGTAGGCAACAATTCCTAGTAGACACGACTGTTCGTCTTGTAGGTGGTAGAGAAGGTTCTGGGTTATCATTGTCTAAATCGACGCTTGGAGGAACTAAGAATCGGTTTTGTTCGTAATTGATCAAGGCCAGAATATTTTTTACCATTTGGTTTCGAGTTTGAACCATGGTTTTCGTATGGGCGTACAGAACAAATGGCTCTGGTTGCTGACGACAATGGTCAGCAGTAGACGGTGGCAACGGTAGTGGATGGCAGTGACGGCATGGTTTGGGTCAAATTTTTTGTGGTGGGGGTTTTAGTTATTGTGCCGGTTAAGGTGGTAGGAGGGGTGGTTTAGAGGTCTGGTTATTATGGAGGAAAAGAAAAAATAGAAGAGGTGGTGTTGTGAAAGGGAGGAGCAGCATCGCGAGAGTGTAGATCGGTGATGGGAGAAGCGGCGAGGCCGTAACAATGTGGTGGCGTCCAAGTTCGACGATGGCAAATGGAGGGAGGGGAAGAATGACAGTGGTTTGTGAAGTGGCATTCAACGACAGTAGAAGCAGCAAGACAACATCGACGATGGTGGCAAGGTAAAGCGGGGACGGTGTGGTGTTTAAAGAGTTCGGGTTTTGTTTCTTTTTCTTTTTAGAGAAGATAAAGAAGAAAATGGGGTTTGGGAATTTTGGGATTTTGGGTGTTTTATTTTTGTTTTCTTATATTTTTTTGAATGGCCGGTTTGGGCCTCTTGTCCAATTCTTTTTTTACTTTCTTTGGGCCAGCTAGGCCGTTTGGCCCAATTTCCTTCCTTTTCATTTTTTTTGGGGGCTATGTTGGGCTAGTTGGTGTTTTGGGTATTGGGGTTTTTTTGTGTGGGTCATTTGGATTGGTATTTGGGTATGGGTGGGTAGGTTAAGTGGATTTGGGTTTTGGTTTTATTATTTGGGTTAAGGATGTTGGGTTTTTGTTTGTAGGTAAATAATTGTCAGCATTTAACATGTCGTGCCCACAACACCATCATTATCTGACTTTTGGAAAATTCACAATCTCTATTATATTCCTGAAAACATCAAATTAATTGGAATAAATAAAAATTTATTTATTTATTTACAATCTAAATCTTACTTAAACTCAAAATTAAATAAATGTAAATAAATTTAGGTTGCCTCCCAAAAATTGCTTTTGTTTAACGTCGTTAGCTTGATGACCTAGAAATTTATTCAACCAACTCTTTGAGGACTAATTCCTCAATCATGTGGAATCGCTGTCCGTTGACCTTGAATTTTTTTTAGGATTCTTCGCTTTTAACCTTGACTGCACCATGTGGAAATACGTGAGTAATAACAAAAGGCCCTAACCACTTAGTTTGAAGCTTACCTGCAAAGATTCTTAGTGTAGGGTCATAAAGTAATACTTCCTTCCCTACCACAAATTGTTTACAGGTTATCTTTTGAACATGGTATGCCTTGATATTATCCTTATAAATTTGGGCACTTTCATACGCTTCTCCTAGAATTTCCTCAAGTTCCTTAATATGTAACTTACGATACTTACCTGCAACTTCCAGCTCCATGTTACATTGCTTGATCGCCCAAAACAGTTTATGTTCTAGTTCGACAGGAAGATGACATGGTTTACCAAAAATTAATCGATAAGGAGAAATACCTATGGGTCTTTTATAAGTTGTATAGTATGCCCATAGTGTAACACCCTTAACCCGTATTCTTCATTGGAATAGGGTTACGAAGCATTACCGGAGTGTACATTTCAAACAAACAAAAATTTTAAAAACATTTTAATTCACATCATTAAAGATAGCAAAACTAATCCATAACATGGATATTTTCCCTTATACGAGCCCGCGAGGCCCTTAAAACACATTACAAACAAGTCAGGACTAAATCGGAAGCTTATAAAATTTTTCAGGAAACAATAAAAATTTTCAAAACTGCAGGGGTCACACGGCCGTGTGACTTACATGGCCAAGAGACATGCCCGTCTCTCAGGCCATGTGGACATTCAAAGTAGGGACACACGGTCGTGTCCCAGCCCGTGTAACTCACTGACTTGGGCCACACAGCCAAGCCACATGCCTGTGTGCCAGGCCGTGTACCCTTCGAAATGACCTCACACGCCCGTGTGCCAGGCCGTGTGCTAGGCCATGTAACAGCCTGACTTGCAACCCTTTGAAAGCTACAGGGGACACACGGTCGTGTCGCAAAGATTTTGATGTGAAATTGTTGCAAAAATGGGCTGAAATGGAGGCTATGAATGTTCGACTAGTGTGAAATTTCTATAAAAATGGTTAATTTGCATGCTTTAGGCTTAGGGACTAAATTGAATAAAAGTAAAATGTTAGGGGCAATTTTTTTAAAATGTCAAAAATGAATAAATTGCATAAAACACATTTTTTTTACTATCTAAATTAATAGATTGAATGAAATTATTAATTTAGATCAAGATCGAGTGGAAAATCAAGGAGAGTGGAAAATTACCAAATACCCCTATACTTTGACATTTTTGTAATTTAGCTAGGTAAGTTCATACTTTTAAATAGCATTTTAAATTATGTTTTAAATGCTATCATTTTATAATATCAAATTATGTCTCGATGGAAAAATCCAACGACGTATCGGTGATCAACGACTAATGAAAAGGGATAGCTTCGGTTATCGAATATGAAAAGGGATAGCTTTGGCTATCGATTATGAAAAGGGATTGCTTCGGCTATCGATTATGAAAACGGATAGCTTCGGCTATCGATTATAAAAACGGATGGTGACGAACATCATTTATGAAAAAGGATGGTGATGACCATCGAATATGAAAAGGGATAGCTTCGGCTATCGATTATGAAAAGGGATGGTTACGACCATCAACTATGAAAAGGGATGGTGACAACCATCAATTAATGAAAAGGGATGGTTTCGACCATCGAATATGAAAAGAGACGGTTACGACCATCGTTTAGCACACTTTGTGTGAGCTTCGGTAAGGGTTTCGATTGACTTCACTATGACAAATATGGAAAGGTATGATGTACCAATGATCAAAGTATGAATATTCATGTTTATGAAAGGTATGATATAAGTGATGCTATGTTATGTACCCATATGTTACCATGTGATGATATTTCTAAGTTATGTGTTTAATCACTAGCTTGTGGCTATGGCTAATGTTATGTTTATGTCTTATGTGTATGCAAATGGAATGGTATGTGTTTAATAAGAACTAAGACATGTTTATATGAAACTCAATGGAATGGTGATACATGGAAAAACATGATATGTTGTGATGGATGATAAATCTAATTGAATCATACTGAAGTATAATGGTTATCCATGTCAAATTCATATGAATCATGTTTAAATGAACTAATATGTGTTTTTATGTGCTAGGGCTTATGCCAAGCTTGTGGATATGATTGATGTTTACGACTATGCTTGTACTATGCTTATGAAACGGATAAGAAAAGGAAATGAAACGGTAAGTATGTAGTTGGGATGTATTATAATGTATTATATGTGAGCAAATTGCTTATGCTATGGATAAGTTCACTGAATTGAGAGTTAATAATGTTTATGATAAGTATTGGGGACGGAATGGAAAGTAAGTAAATAGAAAGATATATAATCTTATAAAAAGGATTGATGATATATATGTTATGTCACATGAAATCCTATCATGTTATGAATGGTCAATAAATATGTGACATTAATAAACTTACTCATTTGCGAGTTGATGATCATATTGATTTATGAATCTTATAGCATTGGCTTAGATTTATGTTTATTCTATAAAGTCTAATATTGAAATGGAATATTATGCTTAAAGTTTATACGAGCTTACTAAGCATTCATTGCTTACGTAGTTTTTCTTTTACCTTACATGTAACAGTCCGAATTTGACCCTAATCAGAACGGTGGTTTCAGGACCACGAATCCGAGTTTGAATAATATTTTTAATATTATTTTTTCTGTGCCGTAAATATGTGATTAAGCGTGTGGTAAATTCTCGTAAGTTAAATTGTTAAATGCTCGTGTGTATTAATTTGATATAAGGATGAAATTGCATGGAATGTGAAAGTTTCATGCTAGTTATTGAGGTATCAAAGTGTTGTGGCTTTTAAAAATTGTGGCCTTGCATGGCAATTAAGCCATTTTATGGTTAGTGGAATGGCAAGCTAATAAATGGAATGAGTTTTATATGTTAAAATAATGTTTAATATTTTTATGATAATGTATATTATATTTTATATTATATGTATTTTATAATCTATTAGTTTATAATATAAGAAAATGGGTTAGTGGCTTCATATTATTCATTCTCTTGCCGAAACCATAAAAGAAAAAGAAAGAAAAATTAGCTAGGCATTCGGCACTTGCAAGCTAAAATTTAGGTGAGTTTTGCTTTCGGTTTTTGATAATTTCTACGTTTTTGCAATCGTTGCTTCGAATACTTCAAGACCCATGCTTGAATTTTTAATTTTGATGAATATTTTGAAATGTGCCATTTATGAGCTCATGAGTTTTATGATGATAGTTGATGAATTATGAAAGATATATGTTAGATTAATATGTTTTGTATTGAAATTTTTGGTGAAATTGAGTAATTAGGGCTAAATTGAGAAAATAAATTTTTGAGGGGTTAAAATGCAAAATAAATGAAAGAAATGGACTTGTATAGTCCCTATGAATATTCGGCCCTTGGGTTGTGTAATGAAATTTTGTGTATTTCGTGTTTTGTGCAAATAGGATTAATTTGTAAAAATGTGAAATATTAGGGGCAAATTGGTAATTTGCCTAATTAGGTGTTTTTGGATTAAATTGAAATGAAATGTACTTGAATGAGCTTATTTTAAATATGTTTAGATCAAGATCAAAGAAAATCGGATTTGGATTGGGGAAAAACGAAAATTCACGAATAGCCGATCTTCGTCGTCCGACGATATCCGAGGTAAGTCTTTAAGCAAGTTAATACCGTAATTATCGATTATAACTTAGTATACTTGCTGAATTATGAGTTTGTGAATTGAAATATGACAAAGCCGAATATGTTAAGGTAATTTAGAAATGAAATGTAGTTGAATTAATTGATTCCACTATGCGAAAGCGATGTGAATTATATGTGAGATATGCAATATTGCTAATGTGTAATGTGAATGAGTTGGCTCGGTAATATGAATATTCGGGTTTTGAGCCTAGCGGACCTTGTGCCGGTGAAATGTATCGGGCTTATTGCCCAGCGTGCCTTGTGCTTAGAGTGAAATGTATCGGGCTTTTTGCCTAGCAAGGCTAAATCTAGGTGATTAAAAATTTCGGACCTCGTCTAGCGGGCTTAATGCGGTGATTTTAATATCACTTATGCATATAAAATCTTTGGAGTTATGGTGACAAAAGAACCAACTAAAGTTTATTTATGTGAATTAATCTACTTGGCCGTACAGGTAAGTGCCTATGAACTAATTAATTGAGTTTCTATGAATGATCAATTAGGAAAGCATATATGTGAGCTCTGTTGGACAAGAATGTGATTCATGGTTTATATATGTATATGTGCCCTTTTTAGTTATGTGATCATATTATCATTATGTGGATATTGAATACTTAGAGTTATGAAATGTGTAATGGATAAGTGTAAATGTATATAGATGTTCTTGTATGTGGTTCTAATGAATGAAGTGTATATGAAATGAGTGTATGATTGGAAATTAATATTTACCATTTGAATCTTGAACTGAGATAGTGATTTATTTGTTGAAGGTAAGATAAGGAACAGTGTTAAATATAAGGTATTGAAGTTCGGCAATGAGATACCATATGTGTTTGTTAAAGTTTAATTGTTATTAAGTATATGATTTGAAGTGTTTGAGTGTTAAATTGAATCACTTTTAATTGCTTAAGACTTACTAAGCTAAATTAGCTTACTCTGTGTGTTTATCATTACATTTTATAGATTTTGATCAAGCTACGAGCTCGGGATTGTTGTCAGAAGTCATCCACACTATCAACCTATTTTGGTACTTTTGAGTTTGGATTTTTGAACTAAAGGCATGTATAGGCTAGACTATGTTTTGAGCTATGAATTTGTTCTTGTATATATATATATATAGCCATGCGAAAATGGCTTGAATATGGTGCTAGTTTGGTATATACATATTCGGTCATGTTATAAGCTCTTTTGGGTAATTACATTACATAGCATGTGGTATAATATATTGCTTATATGGCTTGATTTGGAAATGATGTGGATAGTTTATGACTAGAGTATTTTTGATGATCTTGATGATTAGTGCGGTTTTGTCTTTGAGTATGGTATAAATTCACTTAGTTAATGGGATAAAAATGAACATTATAGATTAAATTTTGTTTTGGATGTTTGATTCAATTGTAAAGAGAATGTATGCGCACATGATATGCCGATTGGTTTGCTAATTTGGAAAGATGGTGAATGTTGACTAATGAATAAGTTATATGATCATTTTGGTTCGATTATGTGCATGCAAATTTATTAGGGTGTACATTGGTTTGATGGAGTGTATTGAATCCATATGAATTCGGCATTAGGAAATGGTAAGCATAGTATATCATTCGGCATAAGCAATGGGATAAATGATGGATACATGATTAAATCATGGCATGTAATATATTAGTTAGGTAATGTATATATCTTATGAATATGTAATTGTTTTAGTCATTTCGTGAGATAAGAATTAGGTTATACAATGCATGTTTATAATGGTTAACCTTTAGTGAATTAAATGTATATGCATATGATGTAATTGTTTGTGGATTGGTTATTTTGACTTGGTTTGACTTGGCAAATAAATATATATATGTATTATGCTTGAGGAGTTAGTTAATTAGGCTCATTTCTGATCTTGTAAAAAAAGCGCATATGACTATGATGTTTAAGATATGCTCGATATATGTTTTGTAGTGTAATCTACTTTATTTTAATGTGTAAATGAGATGAATATAGGTGTATTAAATTTCGAAATTTGAATAGGAAAAATTGTTTTAATATGGTTATTTACGAAGCATGATAAGAAATAAATGGATGTTCTAAGTTGTGTTTGATCGGTAATGCCTCCAATCCTAATTTGGCGACAGATACGGATTAGAGGTGTTACATTACAGATTATTAGAAGCTCGATCAGGTTGGAAGCTAGTCGGAGATCCATCACACTGTCCATCGATTTTATCAGTAGATTTTTATGCTTTGGACGCGGTTATAATGGCATGTATATGTGTTTTGTGCTTAATGAAATGGCCACTATGTTTGGCTTGTTAATATGGTTTTATGATTGATGACATTTTGGCATTTTTGGACTTGATGGCTAATGTTGAAATGGTTTAGTGTTGATATGTTTTGAATGGCCAAATTGGTATGCTTGTGTGTGATATTGGCATGTAATGTTGCTTTGAATTTGTAAAACTTATGTTATTTTGATGCCTTGATGGTTGGTGTGCTTTTGGCACTTTGATGCTTAATTGTTGATGTTATATGATCAAATTGATGCATGATTTTATGGCCAAAGCGGTATGTGTTGGCATGTTTGCAAAGTGATCATTTAGGGCATGTTTTGATATAGGATTTAATTAAACATGTTTGGTTGAATTATGACCATTTGGACCTAAATTTGGTATGTATATTGTAACATCCCAAATGTGGGGTTATTTGGAATTTGATAATTTTTCTTATGTATGAACTGCTGAGTCATTATTTATGGAATAATAATGGTCAATTTAAGGCTTTGTGTTGGTTCGATTTGGTAGGAAATTTGAGTTTTTAACTTTTAAAAAGAAGGGAGCCTTGGTAAGCGGTGTTATAAGAATAAGTGTGGGTAATTTAACACTAAAAAGCCCTTGGTAAAGTGGCAAAAAGAAGCCCACTTAGGAGCTACATGTGACGCCACCAAGGAGCAAGGGAGAGCTTGTGTTCGAGTCACAAAATCCTCCTCTTTTGTTTTTATTTGGACTGGCACAAGGGGGAGAGTTTTCTCCCTTCAAACTCTTTTATTAGGTGTAATTATTAAGGGATAATTTAAGCATTTTAATTAGTTTTAATTTGCTTAAACCTTTTGATAATACAAGAGATTTGATAATAGCATTAAGGATATTATTTTAATTAAAAAGGGATTATTAAGTGATTAATTCAAATTATTTGAATTAATTGAAATGTGTGGCCAAGAGTACTTGGAGAGGTTGCCGAAATTTTGAACTCCTTGAACAAGGAGGTGTGGACGGCAAGGCTACTAGGTGATGGCCGAATGTGGGACTCCTTGGTGAAGAGGAGTTGGCTAGGAGTTGGACTCCTTGTTGCCAAGGTTGGACGGCAAGCATTAGGGGAGGGTGCCGAATTTCTTTATAAGCACCCATCCATCAATAGGTTTTCTTTTTCTCACTTTTGCTAGTTGCGAAACCTCAACCTCTCCTTGTTCTTCTTTTATTTCTTTCCCTTCTCTTAAAAGACCTTAGCCGAATTCCCTACACATCAACCTCTCCTCTATCTTCTTTCTTTCCTCTTCTCTTTTTCTTAGTTAGCCGAATCTACTCCCTAGCCATAGCCGAATTTCCCCTCTCCATATTTTCAAAGCTTTGCCGAATATACCTCTCTAGAGTGCCGAAATTCCCTTCTCTTTGGATGCACTTTTTGCCGAACCCTAAAAGTGGTATAAGACTCTTCGAGACTCTCCTTCAATCGGTCATAAGGTGGTAAGTGATCTTGGCCGAATGCCATCTTTCTTTTCTCTCTTTGTCTGTCGATTTCTTTCACAAGGAGGGGTGCCGATCCGGCAATGGATTCTAAAGCGGTTAGTAACCGATTCTTGTTAGGTACTCGGGAAGTGAAGCGATCGATTCGGGCACGATCTCTAGTATTCGGTTGGTGGTACGTAACGGTGAGATCTACTTTAATGGTCGAGTGATATTTGTTTTAGCCAGAAGGCTACTAACTTTGAGTCTGCCGATTCATGATATCGAAGCGATTTGGGGAGTTAGGTGTTGCGGTTGGTGTCCAAAAGTGTGAAGGTGAGATTTTGGGTTCACAAGGAACCCCTCCCAATAATTTGATTTGGCGAATAGGCCCTAAGACTAATCCCCTAGTTGGCCGAATATAGGTACAGTGAGATCTAGGGGGCCAACGTTTCTTCTCGGGATTTAGAACATCCAAGGGTGACAGTGTGTACATACACACTTATAATAGTTAATTAAGTGTATGTTATGTGTAAATCTGCTCTATGTAGATGTGGCAATAGTACCTTAATGGTACAAGCGAGGATCCCGTAAGTCTCTATATGTATGAGATGGATAATATGCTTTTGGGAAGCATGGATTATTTGATACATGTGATATATGTATGTTCTGTTATTAAGCGCTTGACATGGGTTGATGAGAGGAGGGGCGGTGATATCGCGGTTGACGAGCACGAGTGCTTTGGTAGCTGCTGTGACTATATGTCACGGAGGTTTGGTACCTCCGGAGGTTTGGTACCTCATAGCGACTTGTCCTGTGGTTAACACCACCGTGGGTTGGCCCCACTTGAGATATGGGATCGTCGCCGGTGATTTGGTATCACACGATGGGTTGGCCCCATCACCCGATTTGTGTCTACGGACACGGTGCTTTGGTAGCACATTGTGACTATATGTCACCAAGTGGTTTGGCACCACGGTGTTTTGGTAACACAACGTGACTACGGTCACCAATGGTTTGGTACCACGTGGGGTAGACAAAGGTGTTTGGTTGGCTAGGTTGGGTACATGATACTTTGCTTAATTAAGCTGTTATATGTTGTGTATGAAATGTTGTATTAACAGGGAAGGGTTACATCTCTGAGTCTTGGTGACTCACCTTCTCCTTTAACATTTTTCAGGTGACTCGTAGATGGCGGTTGAGGAGACGGTGGGACTCGAGGCGGCCATGCAAAGGATTTTAATTTCTGAGAACTTTAAAGTTGTTTAATTTTTATTTTGGGTTGTAATAAGGCCTCCATAAACTATAGTTGCGTTTTATTTTTTTATGTGGGATATTTACTTAAAACTATGTCATTAAATTGAATTAAATCACATGTTTTCTTAAGTTAACACGAAAAAGTTTAATCGTGCCATCGGGTACACTTGAAACTGGTAAAACAATTGGACTTAATTAAAATTCCAAATTAGATCTAAAGGTAGCTTTAACAAGACAACCGAAACGAGGAGTTTTCAATGGAAAATTAAATGTTTTTCGAAATAGCGTTCACAAGGTTTTACTTCGTAATAACTCAAATTCGGTCGTAGTGTTTGGGCGGGTTTGGGTTTTTACAGTGGTATCGAGCCAGTTCAAAGCTCTGGTGTGGGGCCCAAGGCCCAAAAATGTTTTTGGTAGGCCTTATGGTATGATTTCTGGGTTTTTAAGCAGCATGGCCCGAGTCTCCGGCACCGATCCGCCCAGGTAAGTACATCTAAACCTTTTTGTGAAATATATTCTGTAGAAGGGTAGGAAGCATGGAACGTAGATAGACTTATAGGACTTGGACCCTAGGGTTAGATTACTCAAACACAACGAAGCATAAGACTTAAAGAACTAAACCCACCTATGACTTAGTCAATGAGCTAGGGTGTGGTAACCCCTGTACGCATGTCTAGGATTGGATCCGGAAGAGCTTGGTATTTAAGCAGTCCTCGTGACTCACCTCCTCTTCGCAGGTACCCTACCTGGTGCGTAGCTTCGGTTCACCCTAACTCAGAAGGTTCAGTGGTGTGGTAACCTCTGTGCGCATGTCTAGAAAGGTTCAGTGAGAGCTTGGTATTTAAGCAGTCCTCGTGACTCACCTCCTCTTCACTTGAATTACGCACAGTGCGTAGCTTTGGTTCACTACGACCGGGAGGGCTCGGTCATAGGCTAAACACAATGATTAAACCCAAAAAGGGAATCAGCCATGTTTTCGAAAAAGAAGGAAACAACAAGCCCTAATGTTTTCAAAACTTGTCCAATAACCCTCTTAAACCCTAGAACACTTAGTATACAATGTTTTTCTCGGAAAACTTGACTTGTGGAAAATTACAAAAAAAAAAAAAAAAAAAATTACCCTTAGGAGTAAAATTACGAAAATACCCCTGTAGGAAAAAGACGAAAATACCCCTGGGTTAGAAATGGGCAGAAATGTCCGATGAGTGAATAGGTATGGAAAGTATTAAGGAATGGATGCATGAACTCCTTTGTGTGAACTAGGATAGGAAACTGAAACATTGTTTGCTCGAAAGAATCTCTGATTAAACCTCGTCCATAAAACTTCTTCGCGAGTAATAAAGTGAAACAAATGCTAACGCAAAAAATTTTCTTAATCAGATTAAAAGCGCGGTAGATAGAATGAGTTCTAGAGGACGTGGGACGCCGTGGACGTGGTAGGGGTAGGATGACGGTGTCCGAACCCGTCAGTCGGGACAAGGTTCGAGAAAATGAGGTACCACCGCCACCACCACCTCCTACTTTTAGAGTGAGGAGCGGAGCGAGGCCGGTGGCGAATCGGTATCAAAGCGTGTTGCGAGTCTTGGAGATGGTGGTGGGGCTGGTGGAAATGTTGGAGCTCGGAAGTCTGTCCTCGAGGCGACTCCGATCTAACGAGTGGAGGTATTCCGAGGTGTGTCAGGAGTGGCACCCAGTGCAGCGGAATACTGGCTAGAGTCAACTGAAAGGATCATGGATGACCTTGACCTGACTGAAGAAGAGAAGCTGAAAGGGGCAGTGTCGCTTCTAAAGGATGAAGCGTATCAGTGGTGGCTTACGGTTCGAGATGGGGCTACAGCCGATGATTTGACTTGGGAGTATTTCAGAACCGCCTATCAGAAAAAGTATGTGGGCATTAGCTACACCGACGCCAGCAGAGAAAAGCTTTTTCGGGATTAGTTCAAGGAACTAAGTCCGTGTCGAATATGAGGCGGAATTTCTAAGGTCGAGTAGATATGCGAGAGGCATCGTGTCTCATCGAACATGAGCGCTGTGTCCGCTTTGAGGATGGACTCGAGATGATTTAAGGTTCTTGATTGCCCCACAAAGAGTTCGTGAGTTCTCATCTCTAGTGGAGAAGGCTAAGGTAGCCGAGGGAATCAAGGAGGAGGTTGTGAGGCGAATTATAGTAAAACGATCGTAAGAGAAGTTTTGGGTCGGTGGGTCAAGCGGAAGTGCTCGAGAAAAAGGCTAGGCCAGTGGGCCTAATCGAGCGGCCGAGGCCCACGATCGCTAATCGAGGCCGACTCGGTGCAATCGTTGTGGAAAGACCCATTGGGGAGGATGTTGGACCGCGATAAGGGATGTTTTGAGTGTGGGTCTTTGGAGCATCGCGTCGAGATTGTCCCGAAACTAGCTAAGAAGCGCCGGAAGGACGAGAACCGTGCTCAAGATAGAAATGTAGGACCACGAGAGGGTCGTGGTAATGGTAGAGGAAACAACGGTCCCAACCGAGGTCGTGGAACTCAAAGGCGAGGTTCGGGCAACACAGAGGCTAGGCGGCACTGGTTTGGTTTACGCAATGAGGTGTCGCGAGGAAGGTGACGCACCGGATGTCATAGCCGATGCGTTTCTAATTTTTGGTTTTCCTTATGTTGCATTGATTGATGTGGGCTCGACGCGACTCGTACATTGCTAGTAGTGTGGTAGGAACTATGGACCTAGACTCAAAGCGCTTCTAGGAGATGACCGTAGTTAGCCCCTTAGGTCACTCCGTAGTCGTAGATAAACTCTATAGAGGCGTACCCTAGAACTCCAAGGGGTAGTATTTGTAGCTGATCTAATGGAACTACCGTTTGGGGAGTTCGATTTGATCCTTGGTATGGATTGGTTGGTTAAGTACCAAGCGAGTTTGGGATTGCGCGCTAAAGCGCATGGTCCATAAGACATGAAGGTGATGAAGTGGTTATGATAGGAGATAGAAGGAATTATCTATCCAACGTAGTGCGCGCTTGAAGGTGAAAAGATGGTCAAGAAGGGTTGTGAGGCGTATTTGGTTCAAATCGTGCTTTGGAAGCTAAGGAGTTGGTAGTTGAAAAGGTCCGAACGGTTGGGGAATTTCTTTGATGTATTCCCGGAAGAACTTAGGGTTTGCCTCGGATCGAGAAGTCGAATTCGGTATAGACTTGCTACCAGGCGGCACTGTGTCTATAGCACCATACCGAATGGCACCAAAGGAATTGGTGGAGCTAAAGGCTCAAATTCAGAGCTCTTGGATAGAGGGTTTATACGACCAAGCATATCTCCGTGGGAGCACTGTGTTGTTTGTCAAGAAGAAGGACGGTTCTATGCGGATGTGCATCGACTACCACCGATTAAATAAGTTGACGATCAAGAACAAGTATCCGTTGCCTCGGATTGACGACTTGTTCGATCAATCTGAAGGGTGCCTCGGTGTTTTTCAAGATAGACCTTAGGTCGAGTTATCATCAACTTAAGGTAAAGGAGGTGATGTTCACAAAACGGCATTTCGAACTTCGGTATGGGCATTTTGAGTTCTTGGTAATGCCATTTGGGTTGACCAATGCGTGGCGGCATTCATGGACTTGATGAACAGAGTATTCCAAAGAAGACTTGGACCGATTTGTCGTGGTGTTCATAGACGACATATTGGTTATTCAAGGACGAGAAGAGGAGCATGACAAGCATTTACGGATAGTTACGCAAGTATTGAGGAGAAGCGGTTGTATGCCAAATTTAGTAAGTGTGAATTTTGGCTTAGGAAGTGGCTTTCTTAGGTCATGTAGTGTCACCAGAAGGAATTAGGGTAGACCCCGCAAGATTGAGGCGAGATTGGAGTGGAAACCACCTAGGACGGTGGGTGAAATACGAAGTTTTTCAGGTTTAGCAGGATACTATCGGAGATTCGTGGAAGGATTCTCTCTAATAGCAAAGACCAGTTGACTAAGTTGCTAAGGAAGGGTGTCCCGTTTGTATGGACGGAAAAGCAAAGCAAGAAAGCTTTGATAAGCTAAGGAAGATTTTGTGGAAGCTCCGGTTTTGGTGCAACTGAGGCGAGAAAGTTATTCACGATCTATTGTGATGCATCTCACACCGGTTTGGGGTGTGTGTTGATGCAAGATGGGAAGGTAGTAGCCTATGCATCCCCGTCGATTAAGATCGCATGAGGTTAACTACCCAACTCACGACTTAGAGTTAGCAGCGGTCGTCTTCGCTCTCGAAGATATGGAGACATTACCGTATGGAGAGAAGTCGATGGTCTACACGGATCACAAAAAGCTTGAGGTATCTTACGACTCGAAGGATGCGAATCGAGACAGCGGCGTCGATGGATTGAACTACTAAAGGACTATGATTGTTCAATCGAGTACCATCCGAGTAAGGCTAATGTGGTAGGTGACGCATTAAGCGGAAGGTGGTGACGGACTTAAGAGCAATGTTCGCTCGGTTAAGTCGTATGATGATGGGAGTCTTTTGGCGAACTTCAAGTAAAGCCGACTTGGATTGAGGAGATTAAAGAAAAGCGGTTAGTGGATGAAGGCTTGAGCTCTAAGAGGGTACAAGTTCAAGGCGGTGGATTGGAAGGATACCGCTTGTCTAGTGATGGAGTGCTTTGTTTTTCAGGACAGTATGTATGCCAAAAGATACGGATTTAAGGCGAGAAAATTCTCCAAGATGCACATAGCAGCCCATACGCTATGCACCACGGAGGAAGCAAAATGTATGGAGACTTGCGGAAAGCAGTTTTGGTGGCGGGGTTGAAGCGTGAGATAACGGAGTTCGTAGGAAAGTGTCCGACGTGTCAAGCGGGTTAAGGTGAACATCAGTCACCATCGGGACTACTTCAACCGATAAAGATCCTCAATGGAAATGGGAGAGGATCACCATGGATTTTGTTAGTGGGCTACCCCTACGCCCACTAAGAAGGATGCGATTTGGGTAATTGTGGATCGCCTAACTAAGTCGGCTCACTTCATGCCTGGTGAGAATGGATTACTCACTCCCGAAGCTAGCAAGGTTATATGTGGTGAGATAGTCGATTGCATGGTGTGCCAATGTCGATTATCTCGGATAGGGATCCGAGGTTCACGTCGAGGTTTTGGAAAGCGTTGCATCAAGCTTTGGGTACACGGTTAGATTTCAAGACGGCTTTCCATCCACTGATCGACGGATGATCGGAGAGGGTGATCTGATTTTAGAAGACATGTTAAGAGGTCTGTGTCTTGGATTTTAGTGGTAGTTGGGAGGAGTACCTACCACTAGCGGAATTCGCTTATAACAATAGTTATCAGCGAGTATTCAAATGGCTCCATACGAGGCCCTATATGGACGGAAGTGTCGTACTCCTACGTGTTGGACGGAGTTGGGAGAAAGACAAGTTCGGGTCCAGAAGCGTAAGCGAGACGGAAGACAAAGTCAAGGTGATTCGGTCTCGTCTCAAGGAAGCATCGGATAGGCGAAGTCTTATGCCGATCTCAAACGCAAGGAAATGGAGTATCTTTGTGGGAGACAAGGTCTTTACGAAAGTGTCGCCTTGGAAAAAGGTGTTGAGATTTGGACGGAAAGGAAGTTAAGCCCAAGGTTTATTGGGCCATATCGTTGTGAAGCGAGTAGGACCAGTGGCTTATCGGATTAGAGTTGCCGCAGAACTAAGTCGGACACGACGTCTTTCACGTATCAATGCTAAGAGGCGGTATCGGTCGAGATCCTTCACACGTTGTGCGATGGCGGAAATCGAGGTGAACTCGGATTTATCTTTTGAGGAAGAACCGGTTCAGATTATAGATCGAGATGTGAAAGTTCTACGAAGGAAGGTAGTGCCTTTAGTAAAAGTGTTATGGCGGAACCACTGAGTGGAAGAAGCTACGTGGGAGCCCGAGGAGGTGATGCGCAAAGCAATACCCCATCTCTTTTGATCAAGGAATTTCGAGGACGAAATTTATTTTAAGGGGGTAGAAGCGTAACATCCCAAATGTGGGGTTATTTGGAATTTGATAATTTTTCTTATGTATGAATCTTTGAGTCATTATTTATGGAATAATAATGGTCAATTTAAGGCTTTGTGTTGGTTCGATTTGGTAGGAAATTTGAGTTTTTAACTTTTAAAAAGAAGGAGCCTTGGTAAGCGGTGTTATAAGAATAAGTGTGGGTAATTTAACACTAAAAGCCCTTGGTAAAGTGGCAAAAGAAGCCCACTTAGGAGCTACATGTGACGCCACCAAGGAGCAAGGGAGAGCTTGTGTTCGAGTCACAAAATCCTCCTCTTTTTGTTTTTATTTGGGACGGCACAAGGGGGAGAGTTTTTCTCCTTCAAACTCTTTTATTAGGTGTAATTATTAAGGGATAATTTAAGCATTTTAATTAGTTTTAATTTGCTTAAACCTTTTGATAATACAAGAGATTTGATAATAGCATTAAGGATATTATTTTAATTAAAAAGGGATTATTAAGTGATTAATTCAAATTATTTGAATTAATTGAAAATGTGGCCAAGAGTACTTGGAGAGGTTGCTTAGAAATTTTGAACTCCTTGAACAAGGAGGTGTGGACGGCAAGGCTACTAGGTGATGGCCGAATGTGGGACTCCTTGGTGAAGAGGAGTTGGCTAGGAGTTGGACTCCTTGTTGCCAAGGTTGGACGGCAAGCATTAGGGGGAGGGGGTGCCGAATTTCTTTATAAGCACCCATCCATCAATAGGTTTTCTTTTTTCTCACTTTTGCTAGTTGCCGAAACCCTCAACCTCTCCTTGTTCTTCTTTTATTTCTTTCCCTTCTCTTAAAAGACCTTAGCCAAATTCCCTACACATCAACCTCTCCTCTATCTTCTTTCTTTCCTCTTCTCTTTTTCTTAGTTAGCCGAATCTACTCCCTAGCCATAGCCGAATTTCCCCTCTCCATATTTTCAAAGCTTTGGCCGAATATACCTCTCTAGAGTGCCGAAATTCCCTTCTCTTTGGATGCACTTTTGCCGAACCCTAAAAGTGGTATAAGACTCTTCGAGACTCTCCTTCAATCGGTCATAAGGTGGTAAGTGATCTTGGCCGAATGCCATCTTTCTTTTCTCTCTTTGTCTGTCGATTTCTTCTACAAGGAGGGGTGCCGATTCCGGCAATGGATTCTAAACGGTTAGTAACCGATTCTTGTTAGGTACTCAGGGAAGTGAAGCAGTCGATTCGGGCCTGATCTCTAGTATTCGGTTGGTGGTACGTAACGGTGAGATCTACTTTAATGGTCAGTGATATTTGTTTTAGCCGAAGGCTACTAACTTTTTGAGTGCCGATTCATGATATCAGAAGCAGATTTGGGGGAGTTAGGTGTTGCGGTTGGTGTCCAAAAGTGTGAAGGTGAGATTTTGGGTTCACAAGGAACCCCTCCCAATAATTTGATTTGGCCGAATAGGCCCTAAGACTAATCCCCTAGTTGGCCGAATATAGGTACAGTGAGATCTAGGGGGGCCAACGTTTCTTCTCGGGATTTAGAACATCCAAGGGTGACAGGTGTGTACATACACACTTATAATAGTTAATTAAGTGTATGTTATGTGTAAATCTGCTCTATGTAGATGTGGCAATAGTACCTTAATGGTACAAGCGAGGATCCCGGTAAGTCTCTATATGTATGAGATGGATAATATGCTTTTGGGAAGCATGGATTATTTGATACATGTGATATATGTATGTTCTGTTATTAACTGCTTGACATGGGTTGATGAGAGGAGGGGCGGTGATATCGCGGTTGACGAGCACCGGTGCTTTGGTAGCACATCGTGACTATATGTCACGGAGGTTTGGTACCTCCGGAGGTTTGGTACCTCATAGCGACTTGTCCCGTGGTTAACACCACCGTGGGTTGGCCCTACTTGAGATATGGGATCGTCGCGGTGATTTGGTATCACACGATGGGTTGGCCCCATCACCCGATTTGTGTCTACGGACACCGGTGCTTTGGTAGCACATTGTGACTATATGTCACCGGTGGTTTGGCACCACCGGTGTTTTGGTAACACAACGTGACTAAGGTCACGAGTGGTTTGGTACCACGTGGGGTAGACAAAGGTGTTTGGTTGGCTAGGTTGGGTACATGATACTTTGCTTAATTAACTGTTATATGTTGTGTATGAAATGTTGTATTAACCGGGGGAGGGTTACATATCTGAGTCTTGGTGACTCACCTTCTCCTTTAACATTTTTGGGTGACTCGTAGATGGCGGTTGAGGAGCCGGTGGGACTCGAGGCGGCCATGCAAAGGATTTTAATTTACAGAACTTTAAAGTTGTTTAATTTTTATTTTGGGTTGTAATAAGGCCTCCATAAACTATAGTTGCGTTTTATTTTTTTTTTTATGTGGGATATTTACTTAAAACTATGTCATTAAATTGAATTAAATCACATGTTTTCTTAAGTTAACACGAAAAAGTTTAATCGTGCCATCGGGTACACTTGAAACTGGTAAAACAATTGGACTTAATTAAAATTCCAAATTAGATCTAAAGGTAGCTTTAACAAGACAACCGAAACGAGGAGTTTTCAATGGAAAATTAAATGTTTTTCGAAATAGCGTTCACAAGGTTTTACTTCGTAATAACTCAAATTCGGTCGTAGTGTTTGGGCCGGGTTTGGGTTGTTACATATATATATTGGATGTTGGAACCATTTGGTAATGGTTAGTTTTGTGTCATTTATATGGTTTTGATACATAAGAGATGTGGTTGAAATGGTAAAGTTATTTTGTTATGGAATGAATCTAAATTGGTAAGGTTGGTATGTGTCAAAAGTGGTATGTTTTGGTATGTTTATAATGAGACCAAGTAAAGGTATGCTTTGAGGTAGATATGAACTGTTTGTAATGGTATAAATGTGGTTAATTTATGAGGAGTTTTGAGATTGAAAATGAATTAAGTGTTGATGAGTGAAATGTGTTAAGTATATGTATATGTTTAGGTAAATTGTATGTTTGCATTTGAGGTGCGTATATGGCATATTGGTTGAATGGAATTTGGTATTCATTTCGGTCTTATTCTGCAAGTTTTAGTCATGTTTAAAGGCTTGATTATATATGTACATGGCTTGTTGATATGTGCTTGAGTTGGGTGAAAGGAATGGCTTGAATTTGGATTATTTCTTGTCCACACGGCCTAAGATACAAGCGTGTGTCTCAGCTGTGTGTGACACATGGCCATGCGATACGACCGTGTGTCCCCTATAGGTTTTTAAAATTTGCATTTCGAGAGTTACACAGCCTAGCACACGGGCGCGTGGCTGTGTGACCCAAGTCAGAGAGTTACACGGGCATGTGTTTTAGCCGTGTGAGTCATACGGCCATGTGACCCTTACAGTGTGAATTTAAGGCTCAAGTTGTAAGACCCTAAGGTCAAGTGGTTTTAGAAAACGAGGTATCGGGACCTCGTTTTTATAAACCACGCCGTAAATATTTTTATAAATATTTACAAAGTGTCAATAAGGTGGTATTAAATTTTCGTTGAAAACATTTAACGTTTCGATAGTTAATTAATTAAAAAAGACTATTTTGTAAATAAAACGCAAAAGTCAATTATTATTAGTATTTAAGTGCCAAATTGTATAAATTAAAAAAAATGGATGGTTTAATATGGAAAATTAGACATAATTAGTGCTAATGGACGGCAATGTGGTTGATTATTAAATTATTATTTGAATTGTTTTATTAATTAATGTTTAAAGTATTAAAACATTAAAAACAAAAGTAAAAAATAGATAATATCATCTTATTTTGGTTCTTTCACAGAAAAGAGAAGGAAGAAACACCATTGAAAAAGCCATGGAGTTTCAACAAGCTTTCATTCCTTGCATGGTTGTGCTATTACGGTTTGTTTTTAATAATTTTGATGTTTTTGAGATCGTCAGCTAGCCTGATACAGTCCAGCTCGGGAAGATTCGAAATGTATCCGAATGCCCAATCGTCTACGAGGAGGAGATAAGCCTTTCGGGAAATTATAGGGAAATATGGATGAGTTGCGGAAGCTTTTTAATGAATTGGTTCTAAAAAAAAATTAAGTTAGGAACGGAGGTTTGAGAAATGATGGAATCAGTTGTAGTAAATAATAGGATAGGTTCGGGAATAATTGATGTAAAGGAAGTGATGTTTGATGGTTCGGTTTAAGGATGAAAGAAGATGGATAAAAGATAGGTGATATTTTGGTGGAAATGGAGAATAGGACTTAAACAAGAAACGATTCAACACAAAGATGTGTCACCCCGGTTTCTATAAAGTTTAAGGTGGATAGATGAAGTCGAAGATGGACCAAAGACCCGTTCTCTATAGAGAGATAAGAACCTAAGGTATAAGTTTGATGGAAGAGATACGTTTGACGCCACAAGCGAACTTGATAAGTCAAGACGAAACTCGTACGAAAGATAGAGAGGAGAAAAAATCTCACTCGATGAACAAAGTTAATATATTTCATAAAATAGCAAAAAGTTCTAAAAGTTGTAACCTTTACAAATGAAAATAACAAATATTTATAGCCAACTGAAGGAGTTAGCCAAATGGTCATAGCTTAAAGGCTAAGTAAAAATTAAACTAAAATAAGCTAGAAAAATCTAGAATAAAGTCTCTTAGTGTCTTGGCAAATTTTAATTTGAATGTGGCCTTGATGTGCTTGCAAATTTGTTTGGATGTATATGGCATCAATGGCACTCCAATGGATGGGTTTCTAGAAGATTAATTGTCCCAAAAATTCGTCCAAGTCCATGTGCAGCCTTTGGGAATGTTAATGGGCAGCTTTCTAGAAGGGAAAATGAATTTTAAGTCACTTGAAGATGCATGCAGTAGCTAGGTACGTCCCATGCAATAATTGAGCTATTAATTTGGTCTCTTTTGGCTGAAAAGTGTCCAGAAATAAGGGAGAATGTGAGTAGCCCTCTTGGATATGTAAATTCAGCCATTTGGGACATTTTGAAGACATCTTAAGGAAGAAGAAAGTGACCAAATGAATTTGGACAGCAAAGGAGATGAAAAGGCTTGTCTAGGTTCGGCCAACATTGGGGACGAGTTGCACCTTTTGTTTGAAGAATTTCCAGCATTTAAACATGTCTTTGAATGGCTTTCAAGTGTTTAATTCAGCCATTAAAACTCCCTTGGACGTTCATGACTCCAACCATGCATGTATTTCTTCATTCGTTGAAACAGGCTGTTCATGCATCATGCATTTAACTCCTCCATGCATGTGTCTTCATGGAATTATTTTTTTTAACCAAATAGGCACCTTGATAATCCAAAAATCAGCAGCATTTAACCATGCTTCCAACCATCCATGCACCCACCAAATACATGGATGTATTAAATTAAATACAATGCACCTAGGTGCATGTATCTCTTAATTGCTTCATGTACATTAATTTGTACCTACAAAAGGGTATGAATGCATATTAAATCAAGCCAAATGAATTGAATAACAATTAATCACGTCCAAGACACATCAATAGACACTTTGGACACATTAAACACACACACTAAATTCGGAAGCCCCTATTTTAATGAAAAAATTCTGCACTTTAATTCTTAAATTAAAACACACTTAAAAGGCTGTAATAAAATGAAACAAATTAAATTAGACTTAGGCAAATTAAATTTGACACTAAATAAAATATTTAGACACTTAACTTGCTGTAGAAAATTAAATAAATAAATTGTCCAATTTATTTAAAGCATTAAATTAAAAAGCAATCAGCTCAATGAGCTGGAGCGAGCTCGAGTGAGCTCAAATTAAGCTCGATTTGAGCTAATCTGG
The DNA here is from genome assembly GCA_025698515.1 of Gossypium sturtianum. Taxonomy (NCBI): domain Eukaryota; kingdom Viridiplantae; phylum Streptophyta; class Magnoliopsida; order Malvales; family Malvaceae; genus Gossypium; species Gossypium sturtianum. Next base: position 90,984,848 of record CM046955.1, read on the forward strand.
CTCAATTTGGAAGTGCACCAAGATGCACACAAGCTCCACGTGTAACATCCTAAAAATTTAGTATCGATATGTTGCATGTTTTTGGTGCTTAGCTTGTGAATGATTCAATTTATGTGTTTAATATCGTTTTGAGAAGGCTCGGGATTTATTCGGAATTAGAATAAATTTTAGTAAGGAGTACTTTATTAAAATGGAACAAGTAACCTTGATGCTTAAGGTAATTAAGTGTCAAAAACTAGCATAAGATGAGCTAGTAGTAAAGTGGAGTTGGCGCCATAAGTGTTACTTGAGGGAAGAGGTTCTAATCCTTTGGAATGCATTTTGTGACTTTTATTTTTACACCCTCCTAGCATGTGTCAGTCAAGCCTTATTTTTGGTAAGGTTGGACTTTTTTTTTTATGGCAAGGTGGCTAATGGTTAAGGTAAGCATGAAACTTGGGGAAAGAAATCCTAAACTTATGGAATGTAGGGGGAACACAAGGCACTTCTTAAGGGATGTGTTTTGGAAAGTTGGAATGGCCAAGCTTGTCCATGAACTTGGACGGTTTTGTGGACTAGGGGGGTGGCCGAATTTTTGAGGTAGACTTTGGTAAGGATGTGTAGTTAGTGTGTAATCTCATTTGGTCATTTTTGTTCTCCCAAAACACCTTTTTCTTTTCATCTTTTTCTCTCCTAGCCAAATGTGCTTGATGCTTTGGGTAAACATCTTTGTTTTTCTTATTTTTTTTGTCTTCTCCTTTTGACCATTTGGTCATATTTTGCCAACCTCTCAAGTGCTTCATTTGTGCTTCTCTCCTAGTGTCGAAAATATCAAACACAAAAGCCATTTCTTTTTCTTCCTTCTTCCCCATTGCCGAATGCACCATTGTCCCAAACCCTTCTCCTTGCTCTTATCTTACCTTTGAAAACCGAATCATAAATCTCTCACCCTTATTCTCTTTCTTTCTCCATTTTTCTCATCCTTTAAACACATTTCTTCCTTCATATTTCTTCCATGGCCGAATGTTAGAGACCACCTCCATAGCCGAAATTATTTTTCCCTTACCATTAAATCATAGCCAAATTTTCTTTTCCTCATAGATTTTATTCTCAATCATTTTTCTATTCAAACTTTGGACCATCAGTAAGAATCATCTTCCTTGTTTTCTTTTTTGCTAATTGGTCACCTTGGCCGAATCTATAGGTTGGCTTAGAAGAGCCTTTAAATCGATAATCGTTCATTCTCTTAGACAATTTCCTTTCGTTTTTCTTTTAGTGAAATAGTAGAGAGTCGAATCATCATCTCTTCAAGTCATCTTGAAGTCATTCGAATTTGGATCATATACTTTCAAGGGATTTTGGAATCACTCGAATTTTAAGGTGTCGAATTCGCCTTTTAAACCAATAGTCTTAAATTCAGATATATATATATTTATATATATATTGTTAGGACTAATAATCTTTTGACAATGGAGGCAAACAAGATAGGGTCGAAAAGGGTGGTGAATAGTGTTCTAAAGAGGGGCGGACTCACTAATCCCTCAAGATTCAAGCGAAGGGCTGTTTCGGCAATCCGGGATTTTCCACCAGGTTGTGGACGACCCTCATCCGAGGAGAATCGACTATTCGAAGTTGTTCGTAGTTCGGAGCCTTTAGCTGTTCGGGATTTTCCATTGGGTTGTGAACCGTCAACCGGGGAAAACCGACAAATAGTTGTTGTTCAAGATTCTGAGGGTAAAGATCTAGATCGCTTATCTTTAGTATAGATTTATAATAAGTATTAGTGTTCTAATCAAGCGTGACATATGTTTAGGTATCGACGAGCGGGAAAGTACAATTCTCACCGTAATCAGGTGTGTAATTTCACACTTATCTCATAGGTTAGATGTTATATCGTAAGCATTAGAATAAAATTCGTAAAGTTGGTAAAATTGGAAAAATACGGTATATTAACACTTTTTGTGTAAGTGCATGAAATCGGGGTTAAAGTCGCGGAAATTACGGAATCGCCCTTAATGGGCTAATTTGATAAAAAGTAATTTTTGGGCCTCATGTGATTAATGGGCTAAATTGTTAGATTGATTAATGGGCTAAATTGTTAGATTGATTAATGGGCTAAATTGCTAGATTGATTAATGGGCCAATTTGCTAGATTGATTAATGGGCCAATTTGCTAGATTGATTAATGGACAAATTTGCTAGATTGCTTAATGGGCCAAATTGCTAGATTGCTTAAGGAGCCGTTTTGATAAATTACCATATGGGCACAAATTGAGAAATGGGCCAATTTGTAGTATGGGCCTTATGTTGAAATTATCATATGTAAATTGTTAAGCTTTGTTTATGTATACATGATTGCATGGGTTGGGATTAAATTGAAGAGAAGTTCTGGTGGTTCTACCATAATCTAGTTCGGGTGGCTCTGCCACAAATTCTAGTTCGGGTGGCTCTGCCACAAATTCTAGTTCGGGTGGCTCAGCCACAAACATTTTAAATGGCTTAATGCCTGCATTTGGTGTGTTGGCGGGGTGGGTTGACTTGATCCCCACAGGTGTGCTGGTTGGTACGAGTGGTGTGTAGCGGATGGAAATTTAGGCTTGGTTGGGAATTTCATTGCACATGCATTTTTTTTAATTACTATATTGTTAAATTCATTAATGGGCTCAAGCCCAATAAATTGCTTTGATGATATGGCCTAGTGGATTTGGTAAGTGGGTTACACACTGAGTTCTAAGTAACTCACCCTGTTTTCTTACCCTTCTCAGGTAATAATAATTGATGGAGGCTTGGGCCAAGGATGACTTCGTGGAGGCCATACTTCAAATGATGGTTTTTATGAACTTTAAAACTACTCTTTAGTATTTTACTTAATTACTATTTTAGCGATGTAATAAGGCCTCTAGTATTATTTTTATGGATTTTATTTCGTGGATGGATTTTAATATGTTTTAGATACTTAAAGTGGACTATTTTAAGTTTATAAATGTTTTCTTTAAATTACGTATAAAAAATGGGGTTTCTTAAATATCACTATCACGTAAAAATTTTAGTGAAAACTCTTTTATAATTCTTGTTTCCAAATTCCTTTTGAGCTCTTTTAAATTTCTTTAAAAAGTTAACCAATTATTTCTCTGAGATCAACATTTAAACTCCTATGTTTCAAAATCATAGATTTCAAATTAACCTCAGTTTTTGATAAACTCCATCTCCAAATTAGTTTTTGAAAACCTATTTTCCTTAAATCATTAGATGACCAAATGTATGTACGATTTGTGTAGCATACCAAGTCTGGTCTTAACGCTTAGACTGGGTTTGGGGTGTTACACCACGGCACTTAGGACTTTGGCGTCGAGCCTCGTCGACTTGAAGATCGATGGTGCCCCGGGCGTGCCCGTATCATCCCTCCCCTCTTCAAGACGATTCGTCCTCGAATCGACCTGTTGGCTTACTCGAACAAAATTCTCCTTGCTCGACTTTCCTCGATCAAACGGGATGGATGATAGTCGTAACACCTGAGATATAATCATGAGTTAGCCAGAATTGTTTCAAAAGTACTTGCAACCCAAATGTAATCAAGACAGAACAAATAATTCTCATGCGGACAGGCATGATCACACTATCGTACAAAATGAGCAAAGCCTTATCAAACATTTGGAGCTGGATGGAATAAGCTTCATGGCATGCATTCGATTCAAATGGATTCCACAAGTCAAAACCAACATGCAAATAACACATCAAGTGATAGATATAATCGTCACAAGCAAGTAATGAAGAAAACGCACATGGCACTCGAATTTGAACATTCAAACCTTGCTTTATACTCGCACATGAATAAAAATTATCAAACACAAGTTTCTTTTTGTCAACAGGTAGACCATCAATAAACATGATAGGGCATTCAATCACTTCATGATCTAATTTATTTACAAAAAGGAAAACAGTGACATAATTTTCATCAACATCCAAAGAAATCGAAAACATCTCAAAGTCTTCAAGTGGATTACACATTTGACGGAATTTAGATTCTTTCACACTTGAATCACAGGGAATCTCCAACTCCAAAGATCTTTTATCAATCATTATAATAGACCGGATCATAAATAGGCAAAATAGAGCGTTTAAGCATATCATGATCTGAATGTTTTACAACAACAAAATCAACAACGCAAAGCTTTTCACCATTCAAAGAGAGCAACAATGTATCAATAGTTTTAGAAGGCTTACCTTGATGCTCGGAAAGATAAAGGTCATTCTTATCTTATTTGAGCATTACAAACCTTCTCTCCACGGACAAGTAATGTAATCGAAGCTTCGCGTTTGAATTAGCACTTTTCAAATGGAACATGAATTTCAAGTGCAACCACAAGAATTGTTTAAGGAACGAATAAAAATTGAACAAAAAGTTGACAAAATTCGTTACCTTAATCAGAAGACAAGTATCGAAATGATAGGAATCTTTCAAACATACCAGCTGATACTTGAGTTTTCCATAGAACAAATCAGAACGTATTCCCAATTTAAAAACATGTGTTTGATTATTTAAATCAAGATGTATCAAGGGTTTCTTTAATTCAAACTTGTCAAACCAATAGGAATTGTGCATGATCAAGATCGAGCGATCAAAACTCTTGACGTGCTTCAAAACAGACTTACAAAAACTCAAAGATTTCATGTTAGACAACGAACAAATCTCGTAATATCCACAATCAAACAAAATGGGATTAAAAAAATCATCGTCATACTTACTCGCGTCTTGTACTTGTTGGATATGTGTCTTTCCACCTTCATACTTTGCATCACAAGGATTTTTATTAAACAAACTCGACTTACCATTATTTAAATCGTCACACTTAATCAAAGAATGGCAATCAACGAAGCTGTACACATAATCACAATTATTCAAAAAATTTGGTGGAGATTGAAACTTTTCAAATACCTTACCTTCCTTACCTTTCGGCTCGCGTGATTCAAATTTACCTTTTTCAATCAAGGAAAAACGTCGCTCGTCGGGAAGGTACTGAAGTTGGTAATCGTCACTCGGTTTCTCGAAAACCTAAAGAGAAGAAACAGAAGAAGAACAGAATTCCGATGAGTTAGTTGAATCAACCTCTCTTTTTCTCGCTCATTCTTTTCTTTCGTTTCTTTTTCTATCTCAATTTCTTTCTCATTTTCTTTTTCGTATCCTTTTTCTCTCACTTTTTCGATTTTTTTTCTCTTTCTTTTTCTTTTTCATTTTGATTACAACAAGAGGAAGATATAATAGAATCGAAAAGAGAAAGATTTGACTCAAAGAAAGAAGTCATTTTCTCATAGAAATCATTTGCTATCCTTTGTGAAAGGGTTTTCGATCGTGACTTCTTTGAATCATATGTCGAATAACTTGTACTTTCTCGTTCGTCGCCTTGAAGAGAATCGAACTCATAACTTTCTTTGCTCCGTCTCGAAGATCTCATTGAGTAGGAGTCTCGATAATTGTCACTTCTTGAATAGTCATCGAAAAGGGTTCTTCGAGAACAATACCTCGTGGATGTTTTCTTGGAAGTTTCGGAATGGGAATATCGATCAACTTGCTCGTCATCTTGGAGAGAGTAGGAATCATAGTCAACTTCTCGTCTCGGAATTGATGGCAAAAAGGAATCACGTCGGGACTTCTTCAAGTAGCATTCGACGGTATATCTTCGCGGGGTTCTTGTCTCCGATTTTCGATTTGAAGAATCTTGTTCGTAAAGGGCTCCTCTTTCCACACGATCTAATCTTTCGTGCAACTTGTCAAATTTGGAATTCATGACCTTTCGCATCCCGTTCAACAAGTATTGATAATCAGATTCTGACATCGCTTCTTGATTCATTTTTTTTTATGTTCTGCAAAGAAAGATCGTTAAAAGAATAAAACCGAAAAGTAAAACCTCACCACAAAAATCTCACAAGTCACTCACAAGAAAAAAAAATCGCTCACACTCGTGTTTTCACTCGTATAAGGCTTTTTCTTTAATGTAACACTTGTGCCTTTTACCGCTCTCTCTCGCTCTCATAATTTCGTACTTCGTTTCGAAAGACTAGTCGCGGCTTGAGGGTCGGCTTCAAAGTGGGTAACAAGGGAAACGTTAGGTATTCGGGTAGGCTAATCAAAGAAGAAGGCAAATGGAGTAAAGGTGAGTGGTGTTGGGTGAAAAGGGAAATACCAAATGATGGTAGAAGAAAAAAAAAATTTGAGGGTCAGGGTAGGAAGAATGAGAACACAAAAGCTTGCAAAAACTTTCACCTCTTTTTTTTTTTAACTCGTATCTTTTTTTTGACTTTTCGTAATTCTTTTTTTTTACTTCAATACAAAATATGCTAATACAAGAAATGAAAAATTACAACTTGAAATTTTTTTTTCTTTTTGATTTTTTTTTATTTTTTTCTATTTCTTCACGAACCTATTCCGGCTCTCGTCATCGTCAAAAACTCCTCGTTTTATAGCTCTGATACCAGATGATACAGTCTGCCTCGGGAAGAGTCAAAATGTATGCGAATGCCCAATCGTCTACGAGGAGGAGATAAGCCTTTCGGTAAATTATAGGGAAATATGGATGAGTTGCGGAAGCTTTTTAATGAATTGGTTCTAAAAAAAAGAAAATTAAGTTAGGAATGGAGGTTTGAGAAATGATGGAATCAGTTGTAGTAAATAATAGGATAGGTTTGGGAATAATGGATGTAAAGAAAATGATGTTTGATGGTTCGGTTTAAGGATGAAAGAAGATGGATAAAAGATAGGTGATATTTTGGTGGAAATGGAGAATAGGACTTAAACAAGAAACGATTCAACACAAAGATGTGTCACCCCGGTTTCTATAAATTTTAAGGTGGATAGATGAAGTCGAAGATGGACCAAAGACCCGTTATCTATAGAGAGATAAGAACCTAAGGTATAAGTTTGATGGAAGAGATACGTTTGTCGCCACAAGCGAACTTGATAAGTCAAGATGAAACTCGTACGAAAGATAGAGAGGAGAAAAAATCTCACTCGATGAACAAAGTTCATATATTTCATAAAATAGCAAAAAGTTCCAAAAGTTGTAACCTTTACAAATGAAAATAACAAATATTTATAGCCAACTGAAGGAGTTAGCCAAATGGTCATAGCTTAAAGGCTAAGTAAAAATTAAACTAAAATAAGCTAGAAAAATCTAGAATAAAGTCTCTTAGTGTCTTGGCAAATTTCGGCTGAATGTGGCCTTGATGTGCTTGAAAATTCGTTTGGATGTATATGGCATCAATGGCACTCCAATGGATGGGTTTCTAGAAGATTAATTGTCCCAAAAATTCGTCCAAGTCCATGTGCAGCCTTTGGGAATGTTAATGGGCAGCTTTCTAGAAGGGAAAATGAATTTTAAGTCACTTGAAGATGCATGCAGCAGCTAGGTACGTCCCATACAATAATTGAGCTATTAATTTGGTCTCTTTTTGCTGAAAAGTGTCCAGAAATAAGGGAGAACGTGAGTAGCCCTCTTGGATATGTAAATTCAACCATTTGGGACATTTTGAAGACATCTTAATGAAGAAGAAAGTGGCCAAACGAATTTGGACAGCAAAGGAGCTGAAAAGGCTTGTCTAGGTTCGGCCAACATTGGGGATGAGTTGTACCTTTTGTTTGAAGAATTTCCAGCATTTAAACATGTCTTTGAATGGCTTGCAAGTGTTTAATTCAGCCATTAAAACTCCCTTGGACGTTCATGACTCCAACCATGCATGTATTTCTTCATTCGTTTAAACTGGCTATTCATGCATCATGCACTTAACTCCTCCATGCATGTGTCTTCATGGAATTATGTTTTTTTAACCAAATAGGCACCTTGATGATCCAAAAATCAGCAGCATTTAACCATGCTTCCAACCGTCCATGCACCCACCAAATACATGGATGTATTCGGCCAAGTACAATGCACCTAGGTGCATGTATCTCTTAATTGCTTCATGTACATTCGGCTATACCTACAAAAGGGTATGAATGCATATTAAATCAAGCCAAATGAATTGAATAAAACACGTCCAAGACACATCAATAGACACTTTGGACACATTAAACACACACTTAGCACACATACTAAATTTGTCAGCCCCTATTTTAATGAAAAAATTCTGCACTTTAATTCTTAAATTAAAACACACTTAAAAGGTTGTAATAAAATGACACAAATTAAATTAGACTTAGGCAAATTAAATTTGACACTAAATAAAATATTTAGACACTTAACTTTCTGTAGAGAATTAAATAATTAAATTGACCAATTTATTTAAAGCATTAAATTAAAAAGCAATCAGCTCAATGAGCTGGAGCGAGCTCGAGTGAGCTCAAATTAAGCTTGATTTGAGCTAATCTGGCTCAATTTGGAAGTGCACCAAGATGCACACAAGCTCGACGGCACTTCGGACTTTGGCGTGGAGCCTCGTCGACTTGAAGATCGATGGTGCCCCGGGCGTGCCCGTATCATAGCCCGTACCTTCAATTTTGAAACTGTAACACCCTTCACCCGTATTCATTGCCGAAATAGGGTTACGGAGCATTACCGAACTTATTACACAATCGAGTATACATTTACCAAACAATTATCAAATTCAAATACAAGTCATTCATAATCATTCATCAAGTCCCTAATACAAGCCTATGAGGCCCAAAACATGCATTCGGGGTGGTTCGGGACTAAACCGATAACTTAGGAATCTTTTGGAACATTTAGAAAATTTTGCAAAATACAGGGTACACACGCCCGTGTCACCGGCTGTGTGGACATTCGAAATGGGATCACATGGCCGTGTCCCAGCCCGTGTTCGACCCCGTGTAACTCACTGACTTGGGTCACATGGCCAACCACACGCCCGTGTGACTAACTCGTGTGCCCTTTCAAAATGGCCTCACACGCCCGTGTGCCAGGCCGTGTGCTATGCCGTGCCAAACCTGTAGGGTATATTGACTTATGCCACACGGTCAAGGCGCACGCCTGTGTGCTGGGCCATGTGGAGCATACTGACTTGATTTCAAAATACACACCGGGGACACATGGCGTGTAACGACCGATCAGTGTCACACACGCAGGTGAGACACACACCGTGTCTCTGCCCGTGTGGACAAAAATAGGCTATTTACCAAGCCATCTTGCCACCCAAATTTGCATATACCTACACCAAATCAAATGGCACAAACTATGGTATAAATAGGAATTCAATCAATCTCAACCAAGCATGATTCATACCATTTCAATACCAAAAACAACAAAGCACATATGTACCACAACATACCATTCAATTCATGCCAATCCCACATTCTCAAATTACCTAAATGGTCACATTTCATTTATGTATCTCATTTACCTAAATCACAAACAAACCAATCTCACATTTCAATTATTTAGTATACCTAATTGCTAAACCGCAACAAGCATTTCTTGTTAATTATCAACCACACATTTAAAGGCCAACCACACATGAGCAAAACATGCCAAATATAAGCCATATCACATGGCTAAATACATAACAGACCATTCTTCACTTACAAGCCAACTTAAATTGCTAAATCTATTACCAAAATGACCAATAATCCTATACATGCCATATAACCATAAACATAGATTCAAAAGTACCAAAGTGATAGCTTGATTGTGTGATGAGATCTCCGACGATTCCCGAATCTGAGCTAGCTTTGATTTTCACTATAAAACACGGAAAAATAAACAAAGTAAGCTATAAAGCTTAGTAAGTTCGTATAACAGTAAACTCAATTAATCATAAATACACAATTCCAATAATTGAATATATCAACACATAATTCATATTAGCTAACAAACCTTCCACATATTCAATCATAAGATTAGATGTGAAATTCACAAGTTTCTTTGATTCAAAGCTTATACGGTTCATGTACATACCTGTACCATCTCTTATTAGTCTCATACTCATCCATGACTTCGATATACCGGTTGAACCATTCGAAATACTATCGGATACCCGAGAATCTCGCACCCTAAGTGCCACATACATAGCCAAAGCTATCTCGATCTCATATCACATATAATGCTCACTCTCGAGCTATCAAAGGGTTTGCTCACACAAACTGACGGTCATGACGTTGCTACACGGTGCTGCTCACACAAGCTGACGTGAATCTGCAACACATGCCGGATAACTCAGCCACCAGTAGGACATACGGACCAACACCCAAATCACATAACCTCTAATGACATGTCATTCGTATCCTAATCTATTCCTAAGGTTCAACCGGGATTTCACATTTGCTGAATTGTCGTTGAATATGTCCGCAAGGTTGTATTCACAATTTATGCAATATCAAATCATTTAAGACAAAATATAATAATGCTTACTACATACGAACTTACCTCGAATGCAAAAACGATGAAACGAGTCGATTAATCTAAAACCTTGTTCTTTCCCCGATCTAATTCTGAATTTCGCTTTTCTTTATCTATATAATATCAAATTTAGCTTATTTAATCACCACCCTATTCAATTTAATCCAAAATACACATTAAGGAAACTTTATACTTTTGCCCCTAATATTTCAACATTTTTACAATTTAGTCCTTATCTCATAAAAATATAAATTCATGCAATTCAACCTATACCCATGCTAGTCTAATTTCAATTAGATCCCTAGCAGCCCATATTTTTCATTTATTTCACAATTTAACTACAAAATTTCAACATTTCTCAATTTAATCTCTAATTGACAATTTTACTAAAAATCACTTTACAAAAGTTGTTTATGTAACGCCCCTCACCCGGGTCCGTCACCAGAACAGGGTACGAGGCATTACCGAACATGATTCAAGCAATTTCACAAAATTTAAAACGTAAAATCCATATAAATTAAAACTTTTCCATAAATAGTCATCACACTCTCATTCGACCAATTCAAGCATTATCATAAACATATAACTTGATTAATATTGAACATTATCAATACCCATAAACAAAATAAACCATCAAATTTTTAAAGGCCAGTATTTTAGCCTAATTCGTGACTACAAGTAACAAAACAATTAAGCCTTCTATACATGCCATAATTCCAAAAATATTATTTTCAAAATACCAAAAGAAGGCTGATAGTGTGGATGTGTAACATCCCAAAATAGGGGTTATTTGTGATTGAATTATTTTTCTTGTATTTGAATTTCTGTGATATTATTCGTGTTGATATAAGGCTTAATTAGGGGTCTTGAGTAAGCTCGGTTTAGTAGAATAATTCTTAGTAAGGCTTATTTAAAGAAGAGGATTAAATGAGCTTAGCACTTAAGTTAATTTAAGTAGCAATAAGTGACACAAGATGAGTGCATGGCAAGTTGGTAATGGCGCATGGAGTTTAGCTTGAGGGGAGAGGTTCGAATCCCTTAAATAGCATTGGGACAACTTTTATTTTTGCTTTGGTATGGTAAGTGTCGGCCAAGGATAATTAAGATAAGGGTTGACCATGTTAATTTTTGGTTAGTAGACTATAGGTTTAAGGCAAGTGTTAACATATGGAAGGGAATCAAGTAATTAAGGAAAATATGGAGACATGGGGCTAGTATCAAGGATTATGTTTTGGAAACAAAATCATGGCCTTTATGCCATGAACTTGGACGGCAATGTGGCTAAGGGGGATTTGGCCGAATATGCTAGTGTTGGTAAGGCATGGGAAGAATTTTTGTCATTTCTTTCATTTGGTGCAAAAGTACAAAACAATTCTCTCTCAAACTCTTTTCTTGTTAGCCGAATTTCACCTTTTGATAAGCCTAATACTTTTGACCATTTGGTCATTTTTGGCTCATTTTCTATTTCTCCTTTTCATTCTCTCAAAACCAGAAACTAGAGTATTTTCTTCAACCATCAGAAACACTTATCTCTTTTGTCCATTTTCTTCTTTCTTTCTTAGCCGAATCTCCTATACCATAATATTCTATCTATTTCTTTCTTTTCTCTTCTCAAAAGCACTTAGCCAAAACTATTAGTTCACTTTCTTACTTCATCTTTTTCCATACAAGTTGAACCTTGGTTGATTGTGTTGAACAAATCATAGCCGAATCCATTCTCTTGGGTATACCAAATTTTCTTCTCCTATCTTGATCAACTTTGGCCGAATATTGAAGGTAAGATAGTTATCATCGGGACTTCTCTAGAAATTGGTTTTGGGTAAGGTGGTAAGGTTTATTTCAAAGGATTATTATTTTAAGTTTCGTATAAGCCAAAGGCTAATAAACCTTATTGATGATGGTTAATTGTAGGGAAGTGAGGCCGATTCTTTTAGGAGTGTGTTGGATAAGTGTTCGAAGGATTTGGGTAAGATTTTAGGTTCACAAGGAACCCTTCTCAATTATTTTGGTTTGGCCGAATAGGCCATGGTTCTAATATTCATTTTTGGCCGAATATAGGGGCAAGAATACTTGTGTGGCCGATTTGTCTATTCGGGATTTAGAATTCTTTTTGGTGCAGTGTGTATACATACACATCTTATAACTTTTTAATATGCTAAGTGTTATTTTATGCCTAAACGTTTTGTGTAGACATGGATGAAATACCTTCATGGTATTAACAAGGATTTGGGTAAGTTCCTATTACTATGAGATTATTATTTGATGCTTTTGGGAAGCATGACACATTTGGTATGTGTACTATTTGATATATGGCTTATGATAAATCGATTAGATGTTGTTAAATAAATCTATCAACATGATTTGTGGTACATGCATATAAATGATTGTTATGGGTTGATGAGAGGAGGGGCGGTGATATTCGTGTCGACGGACACCGGTGTTTTGGTAACACATCGTGACTACGGTCACCGAGAGGTTTGGTACCTCGGAGGTTTGGCACCTCATAGCGACTTGTCCCGTGGTTAATACCACCGTGGGTTGGCCCCACTTTGAGATATGGGATTGTCGCGGTGATTTGGTATCACACGATGGGTTGGCCCCATCATCTATTTGTGACTTCGGTCACCGGTGTTTTGGTAACACAATTGTGTCTTGGACACGGAGATTTGGTATCTCCGGTGATTTGGTATCACATTTGTGACTATCGTCACCGGTGGTTTGGCACCACCGGTGGTTTGGTACCACAAGGGGTAGAAAAAGGCGTATGGATGGTTAGGTTGGGTGCATTTAAACTTATGCATGTTAATTGGTTATAATTTGTGTATGTTATTGCATTAAATCGGGGAAGGGTTACACATTGAGTCTTGGTGACTCACCTTCTCCTTTAATTTTTCAGGTGACTCGTAGATCGCGGATGAGGAGCGGATGGACTCGAGGTGGCCATGCAAAGTGGAGATTTTTAATAAATGAATTTTGGATTTTATTTATCTTTCTTTTTGGTTTATGTTGCTTATTTGTAATAAGGCCTCCTAGTATGATTTCATTATTGCTGCGTGTTTGAATGTTTGGTTTAAACTATTTGATGATGTTAAAACGGATGCACATGTTTTTCTCAAATTAAACGCAAAATGTTTTAAAGTACCATCGGTACATTCAAATTTGTAAACAACTTGGTTTTTAACAAATAAAATTTAAATAAGAAAGGCATTTCGACTAATTATCAAAATCGGTTTTAAAATGATTTTCAAAATCTTTTCTCTGTAGCAAACCAAATTCGGTCGTAATGTTTGGGCCGGGTTTGGGGTGTTACAAAATTGGTATCAGAGCCCAGTTCAAAGCTCGGCTGTGGGGGCCCAAGGCCCAAAAATGTTTTGGTAGGTCTATTTGAAATATTATGGTTTTGAATTAGCATGGCACTTGAGTCTCCCAGACCGATCCGCCTGTAAGTACCACTAACTTTTTGTATGAATTATTTACTGTAGAAGGGTAGGAAGCATGGGACGTAGATAGTGATAGTATTTTAAACTTTAGGACTAGTTTACTCCAAACAAAGACATAAGACATTAATGGCCTAATTAAATCAACCTACGACCAAGTCGCCGAGTTAGGGTGTGGTAACTTTGGTGCGCATGTCTAGGATTGGATCCGGAAGAGCTTGGTACTTAAGCAGTCCTCGTGACTCACCTCCTCTTCACGGGATTCCTACCTGGTGCGTAGCTTCGGTTCACCCTAACCAAGAGGACTCGATCATAGGCAAAATCCTAAATAAAACCCGAAAGGGATTAGCCATGTTTTAAGGAAAACTTCGGTTTTAAAATCATTAAATCATTTCTTTTAGATGGTAGGACAAATGTATCTTCGAAAATTTTCAAAATATTCTTGATTGACAAAATTACAAAAATACCCTTTAGGAAGAAAATGACGAAAATACCCCTGGGTGAGAAATGGACAGTAATGCCTGAAGAGTGCATAGGTATGAAAGGTATAGGGAATGGATGTATTATTCTGTGTAAACCAATATAGAAGACTTAAAACCTTGTTTGATCGAAAGAATCTCTATTAAACTCTTTTCATAAAATTTCTTCGCGGATAATCAAGTGAAACATGTACTAATTCATAAAAATTTCCTAATCAGTTAAAGCGCGATAGTTAGAATGAGCTTTAGAGGACGTGGCCGTCGTGGGCGTGGAAGGGTAGGATGGTGCAGATCGGAACACCGTCGGGTCGGGTCAAGGATCCGAGAATGAGATACCGCCGCCACACCCCCAACCTTTAGAGTCAAGAGCAGGATCAGACGGGTGTGACGACGCTGTGTCGCAAGCGATGCTACGGGTTACGGAAAGGGTAGCTGGAATTGGTGGAAGTGGAGGAGCTCGAAGTCGGTTCCCGAGAGACTTCGAGCTAACTGAGCTGAATTTTTCCGAGGTGTGTGCTGGTGTAGCGCCCAATACGGTGAGTATTGGCTTGAATCGACCAGAAAGAATCATGGATGAGATAGATTTGACAAATGAGGAGAAACCGAAAGGCGGCGGTGTCGCTTCTCAAGGATGAGTCATATCGATGGTGGCTCACGGTCCGAGATGGTGTTACGGCAGATGATCTCACTTGGGAGTACTTCAAAGCCGCATACCGGAAGAAGTATGTTGGATCAAGCTACATTGGACGCTCAAAGGAAAGCTTTTCGGGGTTAGTGCAAGGAATAAGTCCGTCTCGAGTATGAAGCGGAATTCCTAAATTTGAGTCGTTATGCTCGGGAATAGTGGCATCGGAACATGATCGTTGTGTTCGTTTTGAAGGCGGACTTAGAGGCGAGTTAAGGTGCTGATTGCTCCACAAAGAAGAACGTGAGTTTCTTTGTCTTGGTGGGAGAAGGCCAAGGTAGCCGGAAGGAATCAAGGAGTCCGCGAGGCAAAGTTATGATAGGAGCAAGTCAAGAGAGGCTTTGGATCGTGCAGGTGGTCGTGGTAATGTTCGAGAAAAGATTTAGGCAGAGTGGTTCAAATCAGCGAGAGAGGTCCACATTTGCTAATCAAAGACCGCCCCAGTGTAACCGTTGTGGAAAGTCTCATTGGGGTGAATGTTGGACCGGAGGGAAAGGATGTTTCAGTGTGGTTCGCTAGAACATCGTGTGAGGGATCGTCGCGTAAGCAAGCTAGGAATCATCGAAGGTCAAGGTCGTGCCCGATTCGAAAGGAGGGACCAGCACCACGAGAGGTCGTGGTTATGGTAGAGGTGGTTATGGCTCTAGTGGAGGTCGCGAGCAAGTTGGCGAGAGGTAATGGCAACACGGAGGCTAGGCGGCTGGTTTGGTGTATCTTTGCGAGGCGTCGTGAGGAAGGAGACGCCTTTGGACGTCATAATCGGTACGTTTTTAATTTTTGGTGTTCCATAACGCCTTGATAGATGTGGGTTCGACGCACTCTTACGTTGCTAGTAGTATAGTTGAGACCATGAGTTTAGTTCAGAGCGCTTCTAAGAGGATGTGTATTTAGTCCTTTAGGTCACTCTGTAGAAGTAGATAAGTCAGTATAGAGATATACCCCTAGAACTCCAAGGGGTAGTGTTTGTAGCCGATCTGATGGAAGCGCCATTTGAGGAGTTTGATCTCGATTCTTGGAATGGGTGGTTGGTCAAGTACCAAGCAAGTTTGGATTGTGCCGCTAAGCGCATGGTTTTGAAGACGGTTGAAGGTGAAGAAGTGGTCATGATAGGTAATAGGAGAGATTATCTATCCAACGTGGTATCTGCGTTGAAAGCGAGTGAAAGATGGTCGGGAAGGGTCGTGAGGCGTTCGTAGTTCATGTGTGTGCTTTGGAAGCTAAGGAGTCTTCGTGGGAAATGTTCAAGCTGTAAAGGAATTTCTTGACGTATTTCTGAAGAACTTAGGGATTGCCTCGGATCGTGAAGTCGAATTTGGTATAGATCTGTTGCACAGGCAGGCGCCGGTGTCTATAGCTCTGTATAGGATGGCACCGAAGGAATTGTTGGAATTGAAGGCTCAGATACAAGAGTTGTTGGATCGAGGTTTCATTCGACCAAGTGTTTCACCTTGGGGAGCGCGGTACTTTTTGTCAAGAAGAAGGATGGTACGATGCGGATGTGTATAGACTACCGCTTGATTGAATAAGCCGACGATTAAAAACAAGTATCCTTTGCCGAGGATAGATGACTTGTTTGATCGGTTTGAAAAGGCTGCGGTTTTCTCTAAGATTGATTTAAGGTCCGGATATCATCGGTGAAGGTGAAAGAGGTGATATCCATAAGACGGCATTTCGTACTCGGTATGGACATGATGAATAGGGTATTTCAACGCTTTTTGGATCAGTTTTGTTGTGGTCTTTATAGATGATATTTTGGTGTATTCGAAGTCGGAAGAGGAGCATGATGCGCATTTGCGAGTGGTGTTGCGATTCGAGGAAAAGCATTTGTATGCACGAAATTTAGTAAGTGCGACGGCTTAAGGAGGTGACTTTCTTGGGTCACGTTGTTTCAAAACCGAGGGGATTAGAGTGGATCCTCGAAAGATTGAGGCGATGTTAGATTGGAAGCCGCCTAAATCTGTGCAATTTGAAATTCGGAGTTTTCTAGGTCTGCGGGGTATTACAGAAGATTTGTGGAAGGATTTTCTTTGATTGCCGCACCGATGACCAAGTTGTTGAGGAAAGGAGTTCCATTTGTGTGGACCGAGAAGAAGCAAGAAAGTTTCGACAAATTGAAGAAGATTCGATGAAGCTCGGTTTTGATTCAACCCGAAAGTGTGCAAGGAATTCACGGTTTATTGCGATGCATCACATATTGGTTTGGGATGCGTCTTTGATGCAAGAAGGGAAGGTAGTGGCTTATGCATCTCGCGATTGAGACCACATGAGGCTAATTATCCGACTCATGACTTGGAGTTAGCGGTGTAGTCTTCGCTTTGAAGATATGGAGGCACTATTTGTACGAGAGAAGTCGATAGTTTATACGGATCACAAGAGTCTTAAGTATCTCTTGACTCGGAAGGATTTGAATTTGAGGCGGCGTAGATGGATTGAGTGTTGAAGGACTACGATCGTTCGATCGAGTATCATCCTGGTAAGGCTAACGTGGTGGCGATGCGTTGAGTCGTAAGGTTGTATCGAATTTAAGATCGATGTTTGCTCGACTTAGTCCGTTCGATGATGGGAGTCTTTTGGCGTAATTGCAAGTCAAGCCGACTTGGTTAGATCAGATTAAGGAGAAGCGGTTAGAGGATGATGGTTTGAATGATCGGAGGTTGCAAGTCCGAATAGTGGATTAGAGGATTTTAGTACGTCCCGGTGATGGAGTTTTGTGCTTTAAAGGAAGAGCTTGTATGCTTAGAAGGATGTGGAGTTGAGACAAAGGATTCTTCGGGGCGCACATAGCAGCCCATATGCTATGCATCCCGGAGGTAGCAAGATGTATCGGGATTTGAGAGAGCAATTTTGGTGGCAGTGCGAAAGCGAGAAGTGGCGAGTTCGTGGGTAAGTGTCCGACGCGTGTCAACAAGTCAAGAAATTTGAACATCGGTTGCCATCGGTTTACTTCAGTAGGTGAAGATTCCTCGGTGGAAGTGGGAGAGGATCACCATGGACTTTGTCGGTGGATTACCTCTTACGCCTAGCAAGAAGAATTCGATTTGGGTGATTGTGGATCGTCGACTAAATCGGCGCATTTCATACTGTAAGGGTAGATTATTCGCCTTGAGAGGTTAGCTAAGTTATATGTAGCCGAGATAGTGAGATTGCATGGTGTGCCGATGATCGATTATCTCGGATAGGGATCCGAGGTTTACATCGAGGTTTTGGAGAGCGTTGCATCAAGCTTTGGAGTGCGAGATTGGACTTGATGCTGACTTTTCATCCGCAATCCGACGGACAATCGGAGAGAGTGATTCGAGATCTTAGAAGATATGCTCGAGAGGTTGTGTTCGGACTTGATGGCGGTTGGGAGGAGTATCTTCCGTTGGCGGAATTCGCTTATAACAATAGTTATCAGCGAGTATCCAAATGGCTCCATATGAAGCCTTTGTATGGGCGAAGATGCCGTACTCCTACGTGTTGGGCGGAACTAGGTGAGCGACATGTCTTGGGTCGAGGTGGTGTGAGGCGAAGATAAAGTTAAGGTAATTCGGGCTCGTCTCAAGGAAGCATCGGATAGGCAAAAGTCTTACGCCGATCTCAAGCGCAAGGAGATGGAATACGAGGTAGGAGATAAAGTCTTTCGAAGGTGTCGCCTTGGAAGAAGGTGTTGCGTTTTGGGCGAAAAGGAAATTAAGTCCAAGGTTCATCGGCCCGTATCTTTGTGTTGAAGCGAGTAGGACCGTGTAGCTTATCGGCTCGAAGCGCCAGTGAGTTGAGTCGATTCACGATGTCTTCCATGTGTCGATGCTTAGACGGTATAGGTCGGATCCATCGCACATCGTGCGCGAGCGTGAGATTGAGGTTAACTCGACTTATCATTTGAGGAGGAACCGGTTCAGATTTTAGATCGTGATGTCAAGGTGTTGCGTAGAAAGTCGGTACCCTTAGTGAAAGTGCTATGGCGAAACCATGGTACGGAGGAAGCGACGTGGGAACACGAGGAGGTGATCGGCAAAGAATACCCCCACCTTTTACGATCGATGGTAATTTCGAGGTCGAAATTATTTTAAAGGGGGTAGAGCTGTAACATCCCAAAATAGGGGTTATTTGTGATTGAATTATTTTTCTTGTATTTGAATTTCGTGATATTATTCGTGTTGATATAAGGCTTAATTAGGGGTCTTGAGTAAGCTCGGTTTAGTAGAATAATTCTTAGTAAGGCTTATTTAAAGAAGAGGATTAAATGAGCTTAGCACTTAAGTTAATTTAAGTAGCAATAAGTGACACAAGATGAGTGCATGGCAAGTTGGTAATGGCGCATGGAGTTTAGCTTGAGGGGAGAGGTTGAATCCCTTAAATAGCATTGGGACAACTTTTATTTTTGCTTTGGTATGGTAAGTGTCGGCCAAGGATAATTAAGATAAGGGTTGACCATGTTAATTTTTGGTTAGTAGACTATAGGTTTAAGGCAAGTGTTAACATATGGAAGGGAATCAAGTAATTAAGGAAAATATGGAGACATGGGGCTAGTATCAAGGATTATGTTTTGGAAACAAAATCATGGCCTTTATGCCATGAACTTGGACGGCAATGTGGCTAAGGGGGGGGATTTGGCCGAATATGCTAGTGTTGGTAAGGCATGGGAAGAATTTTTGGTCATTTCTTTCATTTGGTGCAAAAGTACAAAACAATTCTCTCTCAAACTCTTTTCTTGTTAGCCGAATTTCACCTTTTGATAAGCCTAATACTTTTTGACCATTTGGTCATTTTTGGCTCATTTTCTATTTCTCCTTTTCATTCTCTCAAAACCGAAACTAGAGTATTTTCTTCAACCATTGCCGAAACACTTATCTCTTTTGTCCATTTTCTTCTTTCTTTCTTAGCCGAATCTCCTATACCATAATATTCTATCTATTTCTTTCTTTTCTCTTCTCAAAAGCACTTAGCCGAAACTATTAGTTCACTTTCTTACTTCATCTTTTTCCATACAAGTTGAACCTTGGTTGATTGTGTTGAACAAATCATAGCGAATCCATTCTCTTGGGTATACCGAATTTTCTTCTCCTATCTTGATCAACTTTGGCGAATATTGAAGGTAAGATAGTTATCATCGGGACTTCTCTAGAAATTGGTTTTGGGTAAGGTGGTAAGGTTTATTTCAAAGGATTATTATTTTAAGTTTCGTTTAAGCCAAAGGCTAATAAACCTTATTGATGATGGTTGATTGTAGGGAAGTGAGGCCGATTCTTTTAGGAGTGTGTTGGATAAGTGTTGAAGGATTTGGGTAAGATTTTAGGTTCACAAGGAACCCTTCTCAATTATTTTGGTTTGCCGAATAGGCCATGGTTCTAATATTCATTTTTGGCCGAATATAGGGGCAAGAATACTTGTGTGGCCGATTTGTCTATTCGGGATTTAGAATTCTTTTTGGTGCCAGGTGTGTATACATACACATCTTATAACTTTTTAATATGCTAAGTGTTATTTTATGCCTAAACGTTTTGTGTAGACATGGATGAAATACCTTCATGGTATTAACAAGGATTTGGGTAAGTTCCTATTACTATGAGATTATTATTGATGCTTTTGGGAAGCATGACACATTTGGTATGTGTACTATTTGATATATGGCTTATGATAAATCGATTGGATGTTGTTAAATAAATCTATCAACATGATTTGTGGTACATGCATATAAATGATTGTTATGGGTTGATGAGAGGAGGGCGGTGATATTCGTGTCGGCGGACACGGTGTTTTGGTAACACATCGTGACTACGGTCACGGAGGTTTGGTACCTCAGGTTTGGCACCTCATAGCGACTTGTCCCTCGTGGTTAATACCACCGTGGGTTGGCCCCACTTTGAGATATGGGATTATCTCGCGGTGATTTGGTATCACACGATGGGTTGGCCCCATCATCTATTTGTGACTTCGGTCACAGTGTTTTGGTAACACAATTGTGTGTCTTGGACACCGAGATTTGGTATCTCCGGTGATTTGGTATCACATTTGTGACTATACGTCACGGTGGTTTGGCACCACCGGTGGTTTGGTACCACAAGGGGTAGAAAAAGGCGTATGGATGGTTAGGTTGGGTGCATTTAAACTTATGCATGTTAATTGGTTATAATTTGTGTATGTTATTGCATTAAATCGGGAAGGGTTACACATTGAGTCTTGGTGACTCACCTTCTCCTTTAATTTTTAGGTGACTCGTAGATCGCGGATGAGGAGCCGGATGGACTCGAGGTGGCCATGCGGTGGAGATTTTTAATAAATGAATTTTGGATTTTATTTATCTTTCTTTTTGGTTTATGTTGCTTATTTGTAATAAGGCCTCCTAGTATGATTTCATTATTCTTGCGTGTTTGAATGTTTGGTTTAAACTATTTGATGATGTTAAAGCGGATGCACATGTTTTTCTCAAATTAAACATAAAATGTTTTAAAGTACCATCGGGTACATTCGAAATTTGTAAACAACTTGGTTTTTAACAAAGAAAATTTAAATAAGAAAGGCATTTCGACTAATTATCAAAATCGGTTTTAAAATGATTTTCAAAATCTTTTCTCTGTAGCAAACCAAATTCGGTCGTAATGTTTGGGCCGGGTTTGGGGTGTTACAGGATGGATCTCCGACGATCACCAAATCCCGAGCTAGCTTCGTGACACTATAGGATAAGGAAAAGAAAAGAGAGTAAGCATATAGCTTAGTAAGTAAGTATATAAATAATAAATAATGGATTTAACATATTTACAATATAACACAATCATATCTACATTCAAATTTACTATTTATTCAAGTTTGAAGCATGCTGTCTATTCGAGTCACAGTCACTAAATTATTTTTAACTGGAGCTAGGAAACCCCAAATTAAGGTACGTTAATTTTCCCTGAAACTAGACTCATTTATCTTCTTACCATAAAAGTTTTAGAATTTTTGGTTCAGCCAATAAGTACAGTTTATTCATTAAAATTTCCCCTATTTCACTGTTCGACTATTATGACCTCTCTTCACTACGAATCAATTTTCTCCTCGTACAGAATTTAGATGACCTTCTTGTTTAGTTAATTTGCAACTAGACTCATTCAAAATTTCAGGCATATAAATTATATCTCATAACTATTTTTTTACAATTTTTAATGATTTTTCCAAGACAGAACAGGGGATCACATAATCATTCTGAACCAGTCTCACAAAAATTCAAATATCTCAAACTATACAAATAATTTTTTTTATGTTTCTTTTATATGAAAATAGACTCAATAAGCTTTAAATCAATATCTCATCCAACTTATAATTCAATTTCTACTATTTTTGGTTATTTTTCAAATTCACGTCACTGCTACTGTCCAAAGCATTTCTATTGTAAATTTTTGCTCTCTCTCACTTTAGTTGTGTTCATCACTTGCCTATACCAATCTTTCCAATTTCCGATTACATATCGAGCATATTGCTCATACGTTATACATGCATATACCCACACTCATTACTACAAACTCACACATAATTTCACTTAATCGATTTTCCCATTGAACGCTTCAAAATAATAACGGATACACGGTGGTTTCGCACACAGCCCACCTTTGAAATTGAAGCTCTCTTGTACACATAGTGGCCTTCACTTAGTACCAGTCATGTGACCTAGCTCAATTGTACACATAATTCTGGCTCTCTTGTACACATAGTGGCCTTCACTTAGTACCACTCATGTGACCTAGCCATCTCGTAGCTTTCTTGTCTACATGGCGTCCAACACTAGGAACCACTCATGCGACCTAGCTACTCATAACCCGTAGCTTTCTTGCACACATGGTGAAAGTCCCTTATCATCCATGTGGCCTGGCTACATATCAAATTTTGCCGTCTCGCAGCTTTCTTGTGCACACGGTGAAGGTCCCTTATCACTCGTGTGACCTAGCTACATATTGTCCGTATCTCTCAGTTTTCCGAAGGTTCAAACGGGAAGTACTTCACTTTCTAATAATTTATTTCATTCCTTAAATAGTCAATTTTGATTCAAAAAGCAGTTACAATACATAAAATATGCTGAATTATAAAAACGTCAATAAAAGTAATGAATTATTTACATACTACTTAACTCGGTGCAAAATATGGCCAAATTTGCAATTTAGTCTTTAACCTTGCATTTACCTCGTTCAAGGTCGATTCCACGTTCTTCTCGATCCATAATAACACATTTAGCTTATTTAATATTTATACTATTTAATTCAGTCCAAAAATCACATTATGGCAAAATTACATTTTTGCCCCCTAACTTTCACAAAATTAGGAATTTTCCCCTAGGCTCGAAAATTAAACTTCATCCTATTTTCTTATATTTTATGACATTCTGATCATTTTTCCCTTCTATGGCAACATCAAATTCTCACTCTAACATGTACTTATGAACATTAGGTATTTTTACCGATTATGTCGTTTTACTCGTTTTCACGTAAAATCGCTTAACGAAAGTTGTTTAACATAATTTCAACCTTCATATTCTATCATAAAACATCAAAATAAACACATTTCACCTATGGGTATTTTTCCAAATATGAACCCTAGGTTAAATTATTGCTAGAATAAGCTAAACCAAGTTACCGGGATTCCAAAAACGTAAAGAACATGAAAAATGGGGCTTGGATTGACTTACTATGGAGCTTGGAAGCTTGAAAACCCTAGCTATGGAGTCCCCCCTTGAAGATTCGGCCTAAGGAAGAAGATGACAACCTTTTCCCATCTTTTTCCCATTTAATTTCTTTTATTTGACATTTTACTAAAATACCCTTCATTAAAATTTTAGTTATTTCTACCTATGCATGTCCATTTTTGTCCATGAAAATATAATGGTCTAATTACCATTTATGGACCCCTACTTTAGATATACACTTCAATTTAATCCTTTAGCATCTAGAACTCTCATTTATCAACTTTTACAATTAAGCCCTAATAAGCAAATTTGACATGAAATTCATAAAATTTTCTATCGATACTCTAACACATGCATCCAATCAATCGGTAAATCATAAAAATTAATCAAAATAAACTTTTCTATCTCAGATTCTTGGTTTCGCAACCACTGTTCCATTTAGGCCCTATTTCGGGATGTTACATTTCTCCTCCCTTTAGGATTTTTGTCCCCAAAATCTTACCGTGAAAGAGTTTGGGTACTGTTTTTGCATAGCCTCTTCGGGCTCCCATGTAGACTCATCTACCCCATGTCTATTCCATAATACTTTCACAAGTGCAATACTTTTGTTCCTTAGTTGCTTGATCTTTCGAGCTAAAATCTTAACTGGTTCCTCTTCGTAAGTCATATCCATTTTGAATCTCAATCTCCGTCGAGAAATCACATGTGACGGATCGTAGCAGTAATGACGTAACATGGATACATGGAACACATTATGAATCTTCTCTAGCTCAGTTGGCAAAGTTAACCGATATGCTAATGGCCCAACTCTCTCAGTAGCCTCGAAAGGCCCAATAAATCGTGGACTTAGTTTGCCTTTCTTGCCAAATCTGAGAACTTTCTTCCATGGAGATACTTTTAAAAACACTTTGTCACCAACTAGATACTCAATCTCTTTTCTCTTCAAATGTGATATGACTTCATCTGCTCTATCTGAAGCTGCTTTCAAGCAATCTCTGATGACTTTTACTTTCTCTTCTATTTCTTTAACTAAATCGACCCCATGAATGTGATTTTCCTTAAGCTCTGTCCAATATAAAGGTGTACGACATTTGCGTCCATACAAAGCCTCATAAGGTGCCATCTTCAAACTCGACTGATAACTATTATTGTAGGCAAACTTTACTAATGGTAAATACTTTTCCCAACTGCCTTGAAATTCTAGTACACAACATCTAAGCATATCTTCAAGCACCTGAATTACTCTCTCTGACTGACCGTCGGTCTGAGGATGAAAAGCTGTACTAAAACTCAACTTTGTGCCCAAAGCTTCCTGTAACTTCTTCCAAAACCGTGAAGTAAATATCGGATCTTTGTCTGAAATGATCGATAATGGTACCCCATGTAGTTTGACTATCTCTGAGATATATAATTCGGCCAACTTATGCAGTGAATAATCCATACGAACTGGGATAAAATGAGCCGACTTTGTTAGCTTATCAATTACAACCCATACTGCATCTTTCTTTCTCGGTGTCAAAGGCAATCCTATCACAAAATCCATAATAACTCGGTCCCATTTCCACTCAGGGACTAGCACAGGCTGCAATAAACCTAAAGGTACCTGATGTTCGGCCTTTACTTGCTGACAGATCAAGCATCTAGAAACAAACTCTGAAATATCTCTTTTCATTCCTACCCACCAGTACATTTTCTTCAAATCATTATACATCTTTGTACTACCTAGGTGAATAGACAAAGAACTACTATGTGCTTCCTGTAAGATATTTTGAATAAGCTCATCATTCTTCGGTACACATACTCTGTCTCTAAACAACAAACAACCATCAGAACCGATCTGAAAATCAGACTCTACACCTAACTCGCACTAAGCTCTTTTAGCTTGCAACTCACTGTCATCTTTCTGAGCTTCACGGATTTCTTCAAGAAACATCGGTTTAGCTCTCAACTCAGCTATAATGAAACCGTCATCTGATAAAGCCAAGCTAGTATTCAAAGCTCTCAATGCAAATAAAAATTTTCTACTCAATGCATCAGCAACAACATTTGCTTTACCCGAGTGATAATTGATCACTAGCTCATAATCTTTAATCAACTCTAACCATCTTCTTTGCCTCAGATTCAAGTCTTTCTGAGTCATCAAGTATTTCAAACTTTTATGATCAGTGAATATTCGGCACTTCTCGCCATACAAGTGATATCTCTAAATTTTTAGAGCAAATACAATGGCAGCTAGCTCTAAATCATGCGTCGGGTAATTTTTCTCATGTGGTTTTAGCTGTCTAGAGGCATAAGCAATTACTTTACCTTCCGCATAAGTACACAACCCAATCCATTCAAGGATGCATCATCAGTAAATCACAAACTCTTTACAGTTTCGGTTGTACTAAGATAGGAGCTTTAGTCAACAATGCCTTTAACTTGTCAAAACTCTGCTGACACTTCCCAGTCCATTCAAACTTGACATCCTTCTGTAGCAATTTCGTCAATGGGGTAGCTATCATGGAAAATCCCTCTACAAATCGCCTGTAATAACCAGCTAATCCCAGAAAAATTTTAACCTCAGATACATTCCTGGGGGGCTTCCACTCAACAATGGCTGAGATCTTGCTCGGGTCAACTCTAATACCTTCACCTGAGACAATGTGTCAAATGAATCCGACTTCTTGGAGCCAGAACTCTCTTTTGCTAAACTTGGCATACAACTGATTATCTCTCAAAGTCTGTAAGACAATTCTCAAATGCTCTGCATGCTCAGTCTCATCATGAGAATAAATCAAGATATCATCAATGAACACGACTACAAACTTATCCAAGTAAGGTCTGAAAATTCGGTTCATCAGATCCATAAAAATCGCAGGTGCATTCGTCAAACCAAACGCCATGACCAAAAACTCATAATGGTCATACCTCGTCTGAAATGCTGTTTTCAACACATCTTGCTCTTTCACTCTGAGCTGATAATAACCAGACCTCAAGTCTATCTTGGAGAACACTGTAGCTCCCTTCAGTTGATCAAAAAGATCATCAATCATTCGTAAAGGATACTTATTCTTCACTGTCACCTTGTTCAGTTGTCTATAGTCTATACACAACCTTATAGACCCATTTTTCTTCTTCACGAATAATACCGGAGCACCCCACGGCGAGTAGCTCAGTCTTGCAAAACCCTTATCTGTCAACTCTTGCACCTGAACCTTCAAATCTTTCAACTCTACATGTGTCATTCTATATGGAGCAATTGAAATAGGTGTCGTTCCCGGAACCAACTCAATTCCAAACTCGACCTATCTCACTGGAGGTAATCCGGGTAACTCTTTCGAAATACATCCGGATACTCACATACCACGCAGCCTTGTTTCAAACTCTACTCCAACCTCTCGAGTATTCAACACAAAAGCAAGATAGGACTCACATCCTTTTCTCAAACATTTCTCAGCCACTAGGGAAGAAATCATCACTGGTAGACTATCTGATCCACCTGATTCAACCCGAACCACATCTCCACTCTCACATTTCAATTCAATAAACTTACTACCACAGTTCACTAAGACACTATGGGTAGTCAACCAATCCATGCCTAGGATTAAATCAAACTCATCAAACGGTAACAACATAAGGTTTGCCAGAAAACAATGATTCTCAAACAATAAAGGACAATTCTTACACACTTTGTCCACTAACACATGCTTTCCTAACGGGTTTGACACCTTAACCACTATGTCCGTAGACTCAACGGTCATACTCAAACTAGATTCTAATCTCATGCAAACATAAGAATGAGTAGACCCTGGATCTATTAAAGCAATAACAAAGGTGTCATAGAGAGAAAAAGTACCCGTTATCACATCAGGGGAGGATGCCTCTTCGCGTGCGCGAATGGCATACGTCCTCGCAGGTGCCCAATCCTCTGGTCTCACAGCAGAATCTCTGGGCGCACCTCTACCACTAGCCCCACCTCTTGGGTTCCTTGGTGGTCTACCCCTCGTAGACACATGACTAGGTCTCAGCTCTTGCCTCTCTTCCTTATCATCCCTCTCGGGGCAGTTTCAGATAAAATGGTCGGGGGAACCACACTTATAACATTTTCAAATATTTCCCCAACACTCTCCGGTGTGATACCTACCACAACTTGGACACTCCGATTTACTAGACTTCGCATTGTCCACACTTGCCACTGAAGTAGCTTGAGTTTTAGAGCCCAAATATGATTCCCCACGGTCTCGATGTGAATACTCAACTGAAGCTGTCCTTCGAGGATTTATCTCTCTGGGTCTTTTTGACTGGGTTTGGAACGACTTACTCATTGGTCTCTTTCTTACATCTCGAGCCTCAATAGCAGCTTTCCTTCTTTCTTTGTTTAATTCCTCAGCTTTAAGAGCTCGGTCGACCAATACCACAAATTCTTTCAGTTCCAGAATTCCCACAAACACTTTAATGTCCTCATTAAGCCCATCCTCAAATCTCTTGCACATGATAGCCTGGGTGGACACGCACTCCTGGGCATACTTGCTGAGTCTAACAAATTCACGTTCGTACTCTGCCATAGACATTTTGCCCTGCTTCAATTCAAGGAACTCTTTCTGTTTCTGATCAATAAACCGCTGACTTATATATTTCTTTCTAAATTATTCCTGGAAGAAGTCCCAAGTAATCCTTTCTTTTGGCACCACTGCTACTAAAGTCTTCCACCAATGGTAGGCCGAATCTCTCAGAAGTGATACAGCACATTTTAAACACTCTTCCGGTGTACACGAGAGCTCATCAAACACACGGATAGAGTTTTCGAGCCAAAACTCCACTTTCTCAGGATCATCATCAATATTTGCTCTAAACTCTTCTGCTCCTTACTTCTTAATTTTTTCGACAAGAGGCTTGTTCATTCTTACCAAATCCATGCCTTGGGGAGCTACGGGAACCGTCTGAGGTATGGGAGGGGGTGGGGGAGGCTGAGCATTCGGATTTGCTTGAATAAACTCAGTATACCAATTACTCATCATTTGGAGGAAGGCTTCCCGAGCCCTCTCTCCCTATCCAAGCATTTCAGATCTATCTTCTACTGGCGCGGTCCCTTGCGCGGGAGTCGGCGCGTTACTTTCAGCATCGTCAGCAGCAGCTCGGTCGGGATCCATTTACTATATATAAAAAAAACTTTAAATTATTAGGAGTCATCACACTATCACAGTATATTTATGGAATGTATAGCTAGACTTCTACACACGCTATGTTAGTCGGAGAACCGACTAAACCATAGCTCTGATACCACTAAATGTAACGCCCCTCACCCGAGTCCGTCGACGGAACAGGGTACGAGGCATTACCGAACATGATTCAAGCAATTTCACAAAATTTAAAATGTAAAATCCATATAAATTAAAACTTTTCCATACATAGTCATCACACTCTCATTCGACTAATTCAAGCATTATCATAAACATATAACTTGATTAATATTGAACATTATCAATACCCATAAACAAAATAAACCATCAAATTTTTAAAGGCCAATATTTTAGCCTAATTCGTGACTACAAGTAACAAAACAATTAAGCCTTCTATACATGCCATAATTCCCAAAATATTGTTTTCAAAATACCAAAAGAAGGCTGATAGTGTGGATGGATCTCCGACGATCACCAAATCCTGAGCTAGCTTCGTGACACTATAGGGCAAGGAAAAGAAAAGAGAGTAAGCATATGGCTTAGTAAGTAAGTATATAAATAATAAATAATGGATTTAACATATTTACAATACAACACAAACATATCTACATTCAAATTTACTATTTATTCAAGTTCGAAGCATGCTGTCTATTCGAATCACAGTCACTAAATTATTTTTAACAGGAGATACGAAACCCCAAGTTAAGGTCCGTTAATTTTCCCTGAAACTACACTCATTTATATTCTTACCATATAAGTTTTAGAATTTTTTGTTTAGCCAATAAGTACAGTTTATTCATTAAAATTTCCCCTGTTTCACTGTTTGACTATTCTGACCTCTCTTCACTACGAATCAATTTTATCCTCGTACAGAATTCATATGACCTTCTTGTTTAGTTCATTTGAAACTAGACTCATTCAGAATTTCAGGGATATAAATTATATATCATAATTATTTTTTTACAATTTGTAATGATTTTTCCAAGACAGAACAGGGGATCACATAATCATTCTGAACCAGTCTCACAAAAATTCAAATATCTCAAAATATGCAAATCATTTGTTTTCTATGTTTATTTTATATGAAAATAGACTCAATAATATTTAAATAAATATCTCATCCAACTTATAATTCAATTTCTACTATTTTTGGTGATTTTTCAAATTCACGTCACTGCTACTGTCCAAAGCAGTTCTATTGTAAATTTTTGCTCTCTCTTACTTTAGTTGTGTTCATCACTTGCCTATACCAATCTTTCCAATTTCCGATTACATATCGAGCATATTGCTCATACGTTATACATGAATAAACCCACACTCATTACTACAAATTCACACATAATTTCACTTAATCGATTTTCCCATTGAACGCTTCGGAATAATAACGGATACACGGTGGTTTCGCACACAGCCCACCTTTGAAATTGAAGCTCTCTTGTACACATAGTGGCCTTCACTTAGTACCACTCATGTGACCTAGCTCGATTGTACACATAATTCTGGCTCTCTTGTACACATAGTGGCCTTCACTTAGTACCACTCATGTGACCTAGCCATCTCGTAGCTTTCTTGTCTACATGGCGTCCAACACTAGGAACCACTCATGCGACCTAGCTACTCATAACCCGTAGCTTTCTTGCACACATGGTGAAAGTCCCTTATCATCCATGTGGCCTGGCTACATATCAAATTTTTCCGTCTCGCAGCTTTCTTGTGCACACGGTGAAGGTCCCTTATCACTCGTGTGACCTAGCTACATATTGTCCGTATCTCTCGGTTTTCCGAAGGTTCAAAAGGGAAGTACTTCACTTTCTAATAATTTATTTCATTCCTTCAATAGTCAATTTTGATTCAAAAATTAGTTACAATACATAAAATATGCTAAATTATAAAAATGTCAATAAAAGTAATGAATTATTTACATACTACTTACCTCGGTGCAAAATATGGCCAAATTTGCAATTTAGTCTTTAACCTTGCATTTACCTCGTTCAAGGTCGATTCCACGTTCTTCTCGATCTATAATAACACATTTAGCTTATTTAATATTTATACTATTTAATTCAGTCCAAAAATCACATTATGACAAAATTACATTTTTGCCCCCTAACTTTCACAAAATTACAAATTTGCCCCTAGGCTCAAAAATTAAACTTCATCCTATTTTCTTATATTTTATGACATGCTGATCATTTTTCCCTTCTATGGCAACATCAAATTCTCACTCTAACATGTACTTATGAACATTAGGTATTTTTACCGATTATGTCGTTTTACTCGTTTTCACGTAAAATTGCTTAAAAAAAGTTGTTTAACATAATTTCAGCCTTCATATTCTATCATAAAACATCAAAATAAACACATTTCACCTATGGGTATTTTTCCAAATATGAACCCTAGGTTAAATTATTGCTAGAATAAGCTAAACCAAGTTACCGGGATTCCAAAAACGTAAAGAACATGAAAAACGGGGCTTGGATTGACTTACTATGGAGCTTGGAAGCTTGAAAACCCTAGCTATGGAGTCCCCCCTTGAAGATTCGGCCTAAGGAAGAATATGACAACCTTTTCCCATCTTTTTCCCATTTAATTTCTTTTATTTAACATTTTACTAAAATACCCTTCATTAAAATTTTAGTTATTTCTACCTATGCATGTCCATTTTTGTCCATGAAAATATAATGGTCTAATTACCATTGAAGGACCCCTACTTTAGATATACACTTCAATTTAATCCTTTAGCATCTAGAACTCTCATTTATCAACTTTTACAATTAAGCCCTAATAAGCAAATTAGACATGAAATTCATAAAATTTTCTATCGATACTCTAACACATGCATCCAATCAATCGGTAAATCATAAAAATTAGTCAAAATAAACTTTTCTATCTCGGATTCATGGTTTCGCAACCACTGTTCCATTTAGGCCCTATTTTGGGATGTTGCAGTTTTGCAAAATAGTCCCTGGCTAGCTAGATTAAGCTGCAACAATCTCAAAAATATAGATTTCATTAAAAACGGGACAAAAATCTACCTTAATGAGCTAAATAAGCTTGGCCGAATTTTCAAGCCCTAAAAATGGCTATTTGTAACATCCTTAAATTGGGGGTCTGGCATTTTTGTGTTGTTGCATGCGTTTAGCTCGCTTAGCTTGTTATTTAGGTGTGTTTGGGGGTCCTGGAGAGGCTCGGGTTTGAGCCAGAGTTTTGGTAAAACTTTGCTTTTTGGGCATAAGGGGAGAGAGCTAGTGGAAGCAAGCCTTAAGGATAATTATTTGTGTTTGATGACACAAAAGGAGCTCTTGGTGGAGTGGTGTTGGCGTCACAAGGGAGCATGGAAGGGGGAGTGGGGTTCGAATCCTACAGGCTGCATTTTGGAGTATTTATTTTGTGCCAGGAGGGAGAAGAGGTGGTTTTCGGCTGGGACTCTATCAAGTAAGGTTTGGACTTGGTCAAATATTCGAATGGGAGGAGGGGAGAGCATGTTGGAGTGATTTGGGGAGAGAATCAAGGGATGTGGTGGAGTGATGAAGTTGGCCAAATGTGGGAGACTTGTGAAGGGGAAAATTCGGTCAAAGAGTAAGGATGTATAGGGGATCTTTGAGTAGCATTATTCGGTAGTGGGAGATTAGTGTGCCGTTTGTTTCGAGAGTGGCTAGGTGAGTTTTGTTTTTCTTTGCAATTTCGGTATTAACACTTGGGAAAGCATTGCCTCTACTCTCTTTGCCGAAACCTTTAGTGCCATTCCCATTTTTCTTTTTCTCTTCTCATTTTTTCCTCTGTGCACATTTTGAGCCGAAACCTTTTTCCTTCTGTGGTGTTTTCTTCTATTCATCTCTTCCTCCAATTCTTCAAAAGTCGAATCTCCTTTCTTCTACTTTTTCTTCTTCTCCATTTGCATTTTCTTCCACACCTTAGCCGAACTCTTTCTCTTCCTTATTATTTGTCTATTCTCCCTTCACCAACGGAACCCTCTCTTCTCCATCTTCTAAATCAGTTCCCTTATTTTTGCCAATAGCCGAATTTCAACTCTTCTTCTTTTAGCTTCAATCGATCATTTTTCTCTTCTCTCGGTGCCTTGTTAAAACCGAAAACCTTAACTTCATTCCTTTTTGGCCTAGACCGATTGTAGAAGGGATTGATCTTATCTTCTCCTCTTCATTCAGCATTCAATCGAGAAGTATTTGGGACTCATCCGGAATCGCAAGTCGAATCCGTTGGTGTTCGATTCTTCATTGATCAAGGTAAGGAGTTTCTCTCTGATTTTTGCTCGTCTTTTCTCTTTTCATTTTCTCGGCCATAACCAAACCTCCTTGTTAGACAACCATCATTCTATCTGAAAGTATTGTATTGATCAAGACTCTCTTCATGGATGCGAGTGCTAGCCGTTCTAAGGAGGTATCGAAAAAAGAGCCTGAGAGGAGTGGACTCGTAGTCTCTACTCCTAAGTTCAAACGACGTAGGGTGTCAGCGGTTCGAGATTTTCTGCCGGGTTGTGGTAGGGAGCCGACATCTGCTTGGAATAGGCAAATCACTGTGGTTTGCACTAGTGAGGGCGACGACGAGCAAGAGTGTATAGTTCTTCGCGTAATCAGGTGTGTAATTTCACACCTCTATTTCGTTTTGTCTGTGTTATACTATGTGTCGGCTAAAAGCCAAAATACCCTTAAAGGGAATGCAGTTGTGGTACCCTAGTGGGTAAGATTGGTGACATACCAGGTAATTAGAATTTATGACTATTCCATTTGGACAAATTAGCATGATCGTACGTGTGTTCTAATTATCTGATGTACATTAATGTATGTATGCATTCACCACATTATGATGATATGACATGATGCATGGGAAAGGAATAATCATTGATCGGGGAAGTGTATTTCGGTGACTCTGTCACATTATTTCGGTGGCTCTGCCACATATTTCGGTGACTCTGTCATATTATTTCGGTGGCACTGCCACAATTTCGGCGATGAGTAGCGTGACTGCCATCGAGGTGTGTAGCGGATGAGGGTTGATTGTAGAAATCCCCACTGGTGTGTTTGGCTGGAACGGGTGGTGTGTAGCGGATGGATTACTAGGTTGGGTTGGGTTACATTGCATGCATTTATCTGTTTTACCATGTTAAAAGGGCTCAGGCCCAGTTCGTTTTCGTATGGGCTTTGCCCAGTTTGATTTCGTAAGGGCTAAGGCCCAATTTGTATCTGCATGGGCTCGGGCCTAGTTAGTGTTTGTTTCGTGGATTACACACTGAGTTCTCGTAACTCACCCATCTGTTTAACTTTGCAGGTAATCCTTAGCTTTGAGGATTTGGAGCCGAGGGGACTCTGTGGTGGCCATACAGCGTTTCATTAGTAAATTTTGTTTCATATTGCTTTAAATTTCCTTCTAGTTGGATTTATGCTTTGTAATAAGGCCTATGGTATTTTGTTTTGGTTTTAGCTTTTAATTTGGATTACTACTCATTATCGATGAATGCTCAACTCGAAATTTTCTAAAACATTAATAACGTTTCTTTTTCCAAAAAGGTTAATAAACGATTACAAACTAAAAGGGATAAAAACTCTGGGTTTTCTTGAACGACAAAAACAGTTTCCAAAATATCACATATCCGCAATTTACTTAGATTCGATTCTCATGAAAAAGGTAGTTTTCAAAATTAAGTACACTTTTCTAGAATGGTCGCTGAATGAGTCGGGCTTTTACATCAAACCCCTAAACTTGAAGTTTCAAAAAGAATACGAAGTTTTACCGAACGCATAGTTTTAAACAACCCTTCTATGTGACATGCCAGATCTGGTCGTAGCGTCTAGGCCGGGTTTGGGGTGTTACACTATTCTTCTTGTTAAAATCAGCTAAGGGAGATGACAACATAAAAATTATGGTTTTCGTTTTAGTTATTTTA
This sequence comes from Gossypium sturtianum, assembly GCA_025698515.1. Taxonomy (NCBI): domain Eukaryota; kingdom Viridiplantae; phylum Streptophyta; class Magnoliopsida; order Malvales; family Malvaceae; genus Gossypium; species Gossypium sturtianum. Next base: position 91,019,476 of record CM046955.1, read on the forward strand.
CTTTAAACAATCAAATTACCTATTTAACCTTAAGTTAAAACATTAAAAATCACTTAAAATATGTCCATAAATGTCTACTAACATTAATAATGGTCTAATTACCTCATAAGGACCTCCACTATTTAATTTGATAGCCATTTAATACCTTTAGCTATTAGAACATCACTTTTGCACTTTACGTGATTTAGTCCTTTTTATCAAATTAAGCACTCAAACGATAAAATTTCTTAACGAAAATTTCACACAATCATACTATCATGCTATAAATATTAAAATAATAATAAAATAATTATTTTGACCCCAGATTTGTGGTCCCAAAACCACTGTTCTGATTTGACTAAAAACGGGCTATTACAACTCTCCCCCTTAGGAATTTTTGTCCCCGAAAATCTTACCAAAAAAGAGGCTAGGGTACTATTTTCTCATAACTTCCTCGGGTTCCCACGTAGCCTCTTCAACACCGTGACATTTCTACAAAAATTTCACCAAAGCTATGCTCTTATTTCTCAATTCTTTAAACTCTTGAGCTAAAATTCTGATCGATTTTTCGCTATACGTCATGTCAGGATGAATTTCAATCTCTTTCGGAGGAATTACATGTGAGGATCTGGTCTATATCAACGCAACATCGAAACATGAAATAAATTATGGATCTTTTCTAACTCAGACGGTAAAGCTAGTCGATATGCCACTGGTCTTATTCTTTCGATAATCTCATACGGCCCGATAAATCGTGTAACGCCCCGAATTTGGGCCTAGAAGTATTGGGCCTTGAGTATGGGTCCATAATGAGGCTGCAAATAGGTATTTAATTGTACAAGGAAATGACACAATTAAATGCCTGCTTCAGTGGTTAAGGGTCCTGAGAAGTGTTGGAAAAGTCCTAGGTTCAAACCTTGGCTTTAGCAAAAATTTTGGTTTTAAGTGAATAAAACCCTGGATGCTTGGATGTAGGCCTTTTAAATTATTTTGATAAAAAATGATACAAGGAAGCATGTGGCCTAGTGGTTGTGGCGTCATTAAGGGTGTAAGGGAGTTTGGGTTCAAATCTTGGCTCTTGCAGAATTTCTTTAATTTTTGGCTCTTGTAAGAATTTGGACACCAGCACATAGGTTTTATAAATATTTGTGCATGTTTTAAGTCACAAAAGGAGCTTGTGTTGTGGTGGCATGTAGCGTCTAGAGCATAGGAGAGGGCAAGGGTTCAAATCCCATTGCAAGTAAAAAGGGATATTTATTTTACAGTTGGGACGGTTTTGGAGGATTGATGGAGGGATCCCACATCTGGAAGCTAGCATGAGAGTAGGCGAGAAGCTGGCTTTAAATAGAGCGATCTATGAGGAGAGTAAGCATACCTTGGTTGGCGTTTGGGCATAGGAGTGTTAGGAGCGCGGATTAACTCCAGATTCATATGAGGTGTGTATTTCGCACTACTCTAGCTGTAGAGCGGTAAATGTCGAAATGCCGGTCACACGGCGATGGTAGCAATACAAGCGTGCGAGCGCATGTGTGGGAGCTTCGACGCGATAGTTGAGGCCATCATGAGTGTTCTTTTGGGTTTAGGCTGTTTGGGCCACGATGGGCCGAAAGGGGCCATGTGGGGCCAATGGGCCCGTGGGCCCAATCAGATAAGTTGTATGATTGTGTAGTAAATATTGGACTGGACTATGTGAATCTCATATCTGTGGCTAGATTTGGGCTAAATGGGCCACACGAGCGTGTGGGCCCATTTGGGTCGAGAATGGGCCCTAGGCCCATTCGTATCGTTATCTCTGTTTAGAATACATTGGTTTACAAAATTACAGAAATACCCTAAGTTTACAAAATTACTAAAATACCCTTGGTTTACAAAATTACTGAAATACCCTTGGTTTACAAAATTACTGAAATACCCTTGACTTGTAAAATTACCGAAGTACCCCCAGTTTGTAAAATTACCAAAATACCCTCAATTTGGAAAATTATCGAAATACCTTCGATTTGCAAAATTACTGAAATACCCCTGATTAGCAAAATTACTGAAATACCCTCAGTTTGGAAAATTACCGAAATACCCCCGATTTGCAAAATTACTTAAATACCCCCGATTTATGAAATTATCGAAATACCCTCAATTTGCGAAATTACTTGTGAAATACCCCTGTAGGGTAGAATTACTGAAATACCCCTGTAGGGTAGAATTACCAAAATACCCCTGTAGGGTAGAATTACTGAAATACCTCTGTAGGGTAGGATTACCGTAATACCCTTGTAAGGGTAAAATGACCATTTTGCCCCTCAAGGGTAATTGACTCACTTGTGGTACGATTGGACTGATTTGACGGTAATTGACTGTTGTGACTGTGTATGTATGATTGTTTATGGGCATAACATTTCGCACACATGACATACTGCATGGGGTTGGGATATTGATACGGAGGAAGTTCTGATAGGGTCGCACGGGTCGCATGACGACTGTGGATCCAGTATTGATCTGTTAAGGTCACACGGGTAGCATGGGACGATTGTGGACCGATAGATGGCTTAAAGCCGCGTAATCTGATTATGGCAAGATTAAGTTAAAAGTGTATTAGTGTTATTGGGGTCAGAGTGCGCAGCGGTAGCATAGGGGTGTAGTTGTTGCCCAACCACCCTGTTAGTTGGAAATTTCACGGACGAAATTTCTTTAAGGAGGGGTGAGTTGTAACACCCCGAATTTGGGCCTAGAAGTATTGGGCCTTGAGTATGGGTCCGTAAGAAGGCTGCAAATAGGTATTTAATTGTGCAAGGAAATGGCACAATTAAATGTCTACTTCAGTGGTTAAGGGTCCTGAGAAGTGTTGGAAAAGTCCTGGGTTCAAACCTTGGCTTTAGCAAAAATTTTGGTTTTAAGTGAATAAAACCCTGGATGCTTGGATGTAGGCCTTTTCAATTTTTTTGATAAAAAAATGATACAAGGAAGCATGTGGCCTAGTGGTTGTGGCATCATTAAAGGTGTAAGGGAGCTTGGGTTCAAATCTTGGCTCTTGCAGAATTTCTTTAATTTTTGGCTCTTGTAAGAATCTGGACACTGGCACATAGGTTTTATAAATATTTGTTCATGTTTTAAGTCACAAAAGGAGCTTATGTTGTGGTGGCATGTAGCGTCTGGAGCATAGGAGAGGGCAAGGGTTCGAATCCCATTGCAAGCAAAAAGGGATATTTATTTTGCTGTTTTGGACAGTTTTGGAGGATTGATGGAGGGATCCCACAACGGGAAGCTAGCATGAGAGTAGGCGAGAAGCTGGCTTTAAATAGAGCGATCTATGAGGAGAGTAAGCATACCTTGGTTGGCGTTTGGGCATAGGAGTGTTCGGAGCGCGGATTAACTCCAGATTCCTATCAGGTGTGTATTTCGCACTACTCTAGTTGTAGAGCGGCAATTTCCGAAATGCCGATCACACGGCGATGGTAGCCACACGAGCGTGCGAGTGCATGTGTGGGAGCTTCGACGCGATAGTTGAGGCCATCATGATTGTTCTTTTGGGTTTAGGCTGTTTGGGCCACGATGGGCCGAAAGGGGCCATGTGGGGCCAAGGGGCCCGTGGGCCCGTGGGCCCAATCGGATAAGTTGCATGATTGTGTAGTAAATATTGGACTGGACTATGTCAATCTCATATATGTGGCTAGATTTGGGCTAAATGGGCCACACGAGCGTGTGGGCCCATTTGGGTCGAGAATGGGCCCTAGGCCCATTCGCATTGTTATCTCTGTTTAGAATACATTGGTTTACAAACTTACAGAAATACCCTGGGTTTACAAAATTACTAAAATACCCTTGGTTTACAAGATTACTGAAATACCCTTGGTTTACAAAATTACTGAAATATCCTCGACTTGTAAAATTACTGAAGTACCCCCGGTTTGTAAAATTACAGAAATATCCTCGGTTTGTGAAATTACCAAAGTACCCCTAATTTGCAAAATTGTCGAAATACCCTCAGTTTGGAAAATTACCGAAATACCTCCGATTTGCAAAATTACCGAAATACCACTAATTTATAAAATTACCGAAATACCCTCAGTTTGGAAAATTACCGAAATACCCTCGATTTACAAAATTACTGAAATACCCCCGATTTATGAAATTATCGAAATACCCTCAATTTGTGAAATTACTTGTGAAATACCCCTGTAGGGTAGAATTACTGAAATACCCCTATAGGGTAGAATTACCGAAATACCCCTGTAGGGTAGAATTATCGAAATACCCCTGTAGGGTAGAATTACTAAAATACCTCTGTAGGGTAGGATTACCGTAATACTCTTGTAAGGGTAAAATTACTGTTTTTCCCCTCGAGGGTAATTGACTCACTTGTGGTACGATTGGACTGATTTGACGATAATTGACTGTTGTGACTGTGTATGTATGATTGTTTATGGGCATAACATTTCGCACACATGACATACTGCATGGGGTTGGGATATTGATACGGAGGAAATTCTGATAGAGTCGCATGGGTCGTATGACGACTGTGGATCCAGTATTGATCTATTAAGGTCGCACGGGTCGCATGAGACGACTGTGGACCGACGGACGGCTTAAAGCCTCGTAATCTGATTATGGCTCTGTGCTAGCCTAAATATGGCTCTATGCCATCTTGATTATGGCTATGTGCCAATCGTATTTACCCGTGGCTATGTGCCTAACATATATATTGACGACTCTGTGTCGATCATATTTACCCAAGGTTATGTGTCGATTATATTACCATCACTGATGGCTATGTGCCAAACATAATACAGTTACTGATGGCTTTATGCCAATTATAATACCGCTACTGAAGGCTTAGAGCCGTATATATATATATACTAGTAGCTTTGCTGCGATTTTGGTTAGTGCCGCAACCAGTGCTAACATTGGGAGTGTAGGGATGGCGTGGGTGATTTATTGGACGGAGGCAAGTGCAGGGTTGGACGGAAGCAAGTGCAGGGTTGGATGGGATGGGTTAGCATGCATCACACATTATGCATATGGAATTGATTCTGTTATGGGCTGTGACCCAAATGATATTGTAGTGGGCTCTGGCCCACGTATGCTCTGATCTGTACTGTATTGTTTGTTAAAAGGGCTTTGGCCCAGACTGCTTAGGTTTTTGTTTCTGTGTACTGACTGTTACTCTAGTAAGGGGATTACACACTGAGTTTTTGTAAACTCACCCCGTTTTTAACTATGCAGGTAATCCCCTTCTTTAGGAGGATCGGTGCTGCGAGGGACTTGGAGATGGCCACACGACTGCCTTTGGACTTCAGTTATGCTTTAATTTCTGTTTTGGGTTTTAATTTTTGTAATAAGGCCTCTTTAAGGTTCTTGATTTTAACTTGGGGTTTTTATTTACTTTTAATTATATCCGTTAGAAGTAAATCACGGTTTTCCAAAATGTTAACTGTTTTTAAAACAACACTACGTTTTCGCAACATTTTCAAAGTGGTTTCGCGACTTAATCTTTTTCGTAAATCAATTACTTTCAAAATTAGCTTCCACAACTGGAAAGATGTTTTGGGAATGAAACTAATAATTTTTCAATGTACCACGTTTTAAAAATAAACTAACGTAACTGGGATTTTACTTAAGCTTTTAAACCAGAAGGGTTTTCAATGAAAACATGGTTTTTGAAAAACACTTCAATGTGACATGCCAGATTCAGGACTAACTTCTAGGCCGGGTTTGGGGTGTTACAAATCGTGGACTCAATTTGCCTTTGCGACCAAAATGAAGAATTTTTTTCCACGGAGATACTTTCAAGAATACTCTATCACCAATTTGAAATTTAACGTCTTTACGTTTCAAATCCGCATACGATTTCTGTCGATCTAAAGCTGCTTTCAAACTGTCGTGAATTACTTTTACTTTCTCTTCAGTCTCTTTAATCAAATCAACTCTGTGAATCTTTTTCTCATTAAGCTCGGTCTAGTATAATGGAGTTCGGCATTTGAGACCATACAATGCTTCGTACAGTGCCATTTTTATGCTTGATTGAAAACTATTATTATACGCAAATTCAACCAATGGCAAATATTTCTCCCAGTTGCCCTCAAACTCTAAAACACAGCAACGAAGCATAACTTTGAGAATCTGAATTACTCTCTCAGACTGACCGTCTATTTGCGGATGAAATGCAATACTAAAATGTAACCGCGTACCTAAAGCTTCTTGCCATTTCTTCCAAAATCGTGACGTAAACCTCGGATCTCTATCCAAAATAATAGAAACTGGCACCCTGTGCAATCTAATGATCTCAGAAATGTACAACTCATCTAATTTATCAAGTGAAAAGTTTGTACGTACCGGGATGAAACGTGCCGATTTCGTCAGTCGATCAACAACAACCCAAATATCATCTTTCTTTTTTCAGAGACAGGGGCAAACCCGATACGAAATCCATCGTTACTCTATCCCATTTCCACTCCGGTATCATCACTGATTGTAGCAAACCCGAAGGCACCTGATGTTCAACTTTAACTTGTTGACAAACCAAACATCTCGACACAAACTCTGAAATGTCTCTTTTCATACCTGACCACCAGTACAACTATGTCAAATCATTATACATTTTAGTACTCCCTAGATGAACAGATAATCAACCACTTTGTGCTTCGTGTAGAATTTTCTGAATAAGCTCAAAATTCTTTGGTATACAAATTCTACCTCGGAACATTAAATAATCATCAGAATCGATTTGATAGTTTGAATCAGTAGTCAACTCACATTGCACTCTTTTAGCTTGCAATTATTATCACATTTCTGAGCTTCACAAATTTGCTGAAGGAATCACGGTTTAGATTTTAACTCAGCTAAAATCAAACCATCATTAGACAAAGTTAGCCGAGTATTCATGGCTCGCAAAGTAAATAAAGATTTTCTACTCAGAGCATCCACGACTACATTCGCTTTTCCCGGATGACAATCAATTACCAACTCATATTCTTTCAGCAACTCTAGCCATCTTCATTGTCGCAAATTCAAATATTTCTAAGTCATTATATACTTTAAGCTCTTGTGATTAGTAAAGATACAATACTTTTCACCGTATAAATGATGTCGCCAAATTTTCAATGTGAAAACAATAGCGGCCAACTCTAAGTCGTGCGTCAAATAATTCTTTTCATATAGTTTCAACTATCTGGAAGCATAAGATATCACTTTGCCTTATTGTATCAAAACACAACCCAAACCGTTAAATAACGCGTCGCTGAAAATCACAAACTCTTTACCCGGCTCAGGTTGAATCAAAACTAATGCTTCAGTTAACAATGCTTTCAACTGTTCAAAACTCTATTGACATTTCTCAGACCACTCAAATTTCACATCTTTCTGTAGCAATCTAGTTATCGGTGTAGCAATCACCGAGAATCCTTTTACAAAACATCGATAGTAGCCAGCTAATCCCAGAAAACTTCGTACTTCGGACACATATCTTGGTGGTTTCAAGTCAACAACTGCTGAAATCTTGCTCGGATCAACTCGTATTCCTTCCGCGGAAATAATATACCCCAAAAATCCAACCTCTCAGAGCCAAAATGCACACTTGCTAAATTTAGCAAATAGTTGCTTATCTCTCAAAGTTTGTAACACAATTCTCAAATGCTCGGCATGCTCAGACTCATCTCGGGAATAGATCAGAATGTCATTAATGAATACAACAATAAATCTATCTAAATACGGTCTAAAAATCCGATTCATCAAATCCATAAAAACTGCAGGAGCATTAGTTAATCTGAAAGGCATAAAAAGAAATTCATAATGCCCGTACCTTGTTCTGAACGCAGTCTTCGGCACATTTGAATCTTTAACTCATAACTGATAATAGCCAGATCTCAAATCAATCTTCGAGAACACTGTTGCTCCTTTCAGCTGATCAAATAAATCATCAATTCTCGGCAAAGGATACTTATTCTTTACCGTAACCTTGTTGAGCTGATGATAGTCAATACATAGTCTCATCGATCTGTCCTTCTTCTTTACGAACAACACTGGTGCACCCCAGGGTGAAAAACTAGGTCGTACAAAACCTCTATTTGTTAAATCTTATAATTGAGCTTTCAATTCTTTTAATTCTGTTGGAGCCACTCTGTACGGAGCTATCGATATCGGTGATGTTCCCTGTACTAATTCAATAGCAAACTTGACCTCTCTGATCGGTGGCAACCTAGGCAACTCTTCTGGAAACACATCCGAATACTCACAGACTACTGACACTGATTCAATCTTCGATTCAAACACTTTGGTATCCAGTACATATGCCAGATAAGCATCATAACCTTTTCTCACATATCTCTAAGCTGACATCGACGAAATCACAACAGGCAACCCACTCGACTCATCTGATTCAATTCGAAGGATTTTACTATTCTGACATTTCAATTCAATAGTCTTTCGTTTACAATTCACAACAGCGTCATGTAGTGTCAACCAATCCATACCTAGAATTACATCGAATTCATCAAACGTTAGTAGCATTAAATTAACCAGAAAACAGTAACCCCGAGTCATCAAAGGACAATTCTTGCAAACTTTATCAACTAGAACATACTTGCCTAAGGGGTTCGACACTTTAATCACAAACTCAGTAGACTTAACAGGAAAACTCTTACTAGACACTAAATTCATACAGACATATGAATGAGTCGGTCCAGGATCAATCAAGGCAATTACATTAGTGTCATAGAGAGAAAATGTACTGGTGATAACATCTCGTGAAGACGTATCTTCATGAGCGCGAATAGCGTAAGCTCTAGCTGGCGCTCTAGCTTCGAATCTCACAGCAGAGTCCTTTGTCATTCCTTTGCTACTAGACACATTTCCCACATTTCTAGGTGGTCTTCCTCTAGCAGCTGTATTACTCGATCTTACATTCTGATATCTATCTTTCTCGAGTAACTCAGGACAATCTCGAATGAAATGATCTTGTGAGCCACATTTAAAACAACATTTATTATTCATCCAACAGTCTCCAAAATGTCATCGTCCACACTGTTGACACTCGGGTTTATTGTTTCTCACACTGCCAACACTCGATACTGATGTAGCTTGAGCTTTAGGACTCGAGTATTGCTTTCCACAATATTTGTTTGGATACCCGATTGAAGCATTTGAACAAGTGTACGAATCCCGTGATTTCTTTGACGAGGATTGATAGGGTTTTTTCATCGATCTCTTCCTCAAATCTCTAGCTGCGAAATTAGCTTTTCTCTTTTCTTTGCCAAGTTCTTCGGCTTTGTAAGCTCGATCAACTAACACAACAAATTCCTTTAATTCCAGAATCCCGACTAGCAATCTAATGTCTTCGTTCAATCCGACTTCAAATCTTTTGCACATAATGGTTTCGGTTGAAACACATTACTGAGCATACTTATTGAGTTTTACAAATTCTCTCTCGTACTCGGTTACAGACATACGACCTTGTTTCAGTTCCAGAAATTCCTTGTGCTTCTGGTCGATAAACCGTTGGCTTATATATTTGTAACACCCCTCACCCGTATTCAACGCCGGAATAGGGTTATGGAGTATTATCAAACTTATAACACATTTAAATATTTATTTCACATACAATTAGTCAATTCATTCACAATCAATCATTTTTTCCCTAATACGAGCCTACGAGGCCCTAAACATGCATTAGTAGTGGTTTGGGACTAAACTGATGACTTTGGAAACATTTTGAACATTTAGAAAATTTTCTCAAAAACAAGGGACACACGCCCGTGTGGCCCGGCCATGTGTCTCACACGGCCAGAGACATACCCGTGTCATAGGCCGTGTGGACATTCGAAATGGGAACACATGGCCGTGTCCCAGCCTGTGTCTGACCCCATGTAACTCTTTGGCTTGGGTCACACGACCAAAACATACGCTGTAACAGCCCGATTTTGGGGCTAGCCAGAACCGTGGTTTCGGGACCACTAATCCAAGGTTGAAGAAAATTATTTTAATATTATTTTATGTGTTATAGCATGATTATAAGGATGCATAAAAATTTTGGTGCTTTAATTTTAGCGATTGTATGCTTAATTGCGAAAAAGGACTAAATCAAATAAAGTGCAAAAGTTCTATTTTACAAGCTAGAGGTGTCTAATAGCTATAACAGTTCAGTTTAGACCCTAGTCAGAATAGTGGTTTCGGGACCACAAATTCGAGTCAGAAAAATATTTTAATATTATTTTCTGTGCTTACAGTATGTGATTAAGCATGTGTGAAAGTTTTGTGTATTAATTTTATTGTTTGTGTGTTTAATTTGAGAAAAGGACTTAATAGTAGAAGGTGTAAAATTGTCCTTATAATTAATTATGTGCCGAATTGATGTGTCTTATTAATGTGAGGTCCTTATGTGGTAAATGGACCCTTAGATTAATGCATGGATAAGGATGGACATATGCTAGTGGGATTTTAATGTTATTATTAAGGATAAAAAGGTAAAATAGTTAATAAACTTAATAAAATAAAACAAACATAAAACATGGCCATTTCATTCATCTTTTAGCCGAAAATAAGAGAAAGAAAGAAGGGTTTAAGCTTTCTTTGCATTCGGCACTCATTTAGCTCAATTAAGGTATGTTTTGGTTTCGGTTTTTGATAATTTTTACGTTTTTGAGATCGTTGCTTAGTATATTATCGAGCCCATGCCTTAGTTTTGGAATTTGATGATGATTTTGAAATGTTCCATTGAGGAATGCTTGAGTTTTGTGATAGTTGATGATGAAATATGAAATATATGTGTTAGATTAACATGTTTTGTCTTAGGATTTTTGATGAATTTGAGTAATTTGGACTAAATTGTGAAAATAATAATTTGAGGGACTAAAATATGAAATAAATGAAATATATGGGCTTATATGACGCATATGAAAATTTGGCTAAGCATGGGTACAAAGAAATTATGTGTATTTTGTGATTTTGTGAAATAGGGACTTAAATGTCAAAATGTGAAAATGTGAGGGCTAAATTGTAAAATGCCTAAATGTTTGTTTTTGGATTGAATTGAATGATTTGGTGAATAAAAGAGTTAAATTTGAATATGTATAGATCAAGAACCAAAGAAAACAGATTTAGACCGAGGAAAGTCGAAAGTGATCGAGTAGTCGTTTCGGTCCATTCATATCTGTACGAGGTAAGTCTATATACAACTAAATGTATTTAAGTTGATATATTCATGTTCATTTATTATTGAATTGTGATGAATGGCTTTGGAAGATATACAAGTGAAATTCGAGAAAGGATCGACAAAGTGTCAATGTCCGAAAAGTCCCGTACGAACCTTAGGAATAGATAGGATTCATATGTCATGACATAGGGTTCCGATATGTGATATCGTGTAAGACCACGTCTGGGACGTTGGGGTCGATTTGAGAATTACGTGTAAGACCATGTCTGGGACATTGTCTTCGTAAATGATTTCGTCTAAGACCCTATCTGGGACAGTGGCATCGATATTTGATTACATGTAAGACCACGTCTGGGACGTCAGCATTGTATGAGTATTCTGAGTTATCCGTGTAACACCCCATACCCGAGTCCGAGGCTTAGACCGGATACGAGACATTACTATGCTTGAACTTGCTTAATCATGTACTTACGGGCTATAAAATTTCGTTCTAAAATAAGAACTTCTCTTTCTTAATCAACTTGTACTTTTCATGGGCCTACGACGCCTTAAACTCATGTCCGTAAACTTTCGTAACTCAATCGAAAACTTTTCATTGAAACAGGGGTCACACACCCATGTGAGTTGGGACACGCCTGTGTAACCCTGAGACACGCCCATGTCTCCCAATCGTGCTTAAAACTCGAGCTTACTACCAAATTTCACACGGCCATGGCACGCCCGTGGTCCTAGCCCATGTGAAAAACCTTAGCATTCTAACTTATAACACACGGACATGGCACGCCCGTGGACTTAGACCGTGTACTACATCTTGATATACTGACTTATTTCACACGACCGGGCACACGCCCATGTTCTAACCGTGTGTCATGCATGGCCTTAACACACGGCCGTGGGATTAGTCCGTGGCCTATTCTTACTTATAAGACTAAGGTGCAGTTTATGCATGGCCTAGACACACGCCCGTGTGTCTAACCGTGTGGAAACTTAGAGGCTATTTACCAAGCCAATTGCCATCCTGAAATTAAGACCAAACTCAAGCTCAATTCAGCAACTCAATTATTACATCTTTCATGAACAATATAACATGCTTCATTGATATTAATAACATACATACTTAGTCAAACTTGGCCAATCACTTAGCCATTTACAAAAGAATAATAAACTTGACAGCCCATACTTTTGCCCCTTTCTAAGACATATACTCAAAATGAAATGTTTCCTATACATGCCACACTTAATGTAAACAACTTGGCTATACCAAAATAGCGATTGATAGTGTGCTCCGAGCTCCGATGACAATGATCCATGAGATTAGCTTGGCGGAACTACATGGAAAGAAAGAATAAAAGACGTAAGCATTTAGCTTAGTAAGTTTGCATATAATGCACATAACAACATACTTGCTTAAATTAACCCATTTGACATAAACAATGGTATCATAATTTCAGCTATAAAGCTTACTTGCTCATACTTGATTCTTACATATCTCATGATACTTACTAGTCTCATACTTGTGAGGTAAACAAGGTACCTATATCACTTGATCACATTGATCAGCATACATTTACATAATAATCATAATCTCTAATTTATCATTCATAACATGAATAATACTCGTTTTCACTTGATAATAACTTTACTTACTTAGCTTTCTTGTTATCTCTTTGGAGCTTAACTCGTTTGCCCGATGAATTTATGTGAATAACCGAGGATACTAAATCTCATTTAAATTTTGATGCCATGACTTAACATGGACTTATACGAAGTCTTTCTTGTTCTCACCAATGCCATGCCTTAACTTGGACTTATATGGGATCTCTTTCTCTTGATAACTTTTCAATGCCAAGCTTGCCTTGGTCTTACATGATAACTTGTTCAATGCCAAGCTTGCCTTGGACTTACATGATAACTTGTTCAATGCCAAAAGCTTGCCTTGGACTTACATGATAACTTACTCAATGCCAAGCTTGCCTTAGACTTACATGATATCTTACTCAATGCCAAGCTTGCCTTGGACTTACATGATAACTTATTCAATACCAAGCTTGCCTTGGACTTACATGATAACTTATTCAATGCCAAGCTTGCCTTGGACTTACATGATATCTTACTTGCTTGCCGATGCCATGCCTCGGCTTGGTCTTATACAGACTTTCTTATTTCATGTGGTAGATCGAGAATCCTAAGCTATTCAACTTCAATTGGGGCTTTCTCATGCTTGGTTTCATTAATTCCTTTGTTTAACAAAATATTAAACATTTTCATAATAACATTATATATTGTACTAAGCAATTCAATGATATAAATCATAAAGCTTAGAAATCATACAAACTTACCTCAATATACAAAATGTAGCTAGGTATGCAATTTAGTCCTCGACCTTGTTCTTGCCTCGGTTTCGATCCGGGCTTCATTTTTCTTGATCTATAGTCATAAATAGATCATTTAATACTCACATTGACTAAATTGACTCTTAAATCATACTTTGGCAAAATTACTATTTTGCCCCTAAACTTTCTCATATTTGCACTTTTGCCCCAAGGCTCGTAAAATGAATTTCATTCAACTTTCTTAAACTTCATGCTTAGCTGATTCATTTTCTCTACTATGACAACCATCAATTCTCACTATTTCTACTATGTATGAGGAATCTCAAAACTTTTACAAACTAGTCCCTATATTCATTTTTCATGAAATTCATTAAGGAAAAGATGTTTATCTAACATCAAACTCTCATAATCTTCCATGAAACATCATTTAACAAGCATGTCATACATGGGTAAATCTTAGCTCATTTTATAGCTAAAAATAGCTAATTCATAATACGAGAACTTCAAAAACACGAAGAATATTAAAAACGGGACTAAGATGAACTTACTAGCAAGCTTGAAAGATGAGAAAACCCTAGCTATGGTTTCTTTGAAAATTTCGGCAATGAGGAAGAAGATGATAATGATTTTTGTCATCTTTTTCCTTTATTAATCATTTAATAAGTAAATGACCAAAATGCCCCTCTCTTAAAAATATCACCATTTACTAACTCATGTCCAATTTTGTCCAAAAATTATAATTTAGGCAAATTGCTATTTAAGGATTCATAATTGCTATTCTAGAGCTATTTCATACAAAATGCTTCTAGAAACTCATAATTGGCAACTTTTGCAATTTAGTCCTTTTTGGACCATTCAACCCCAATTTAGCAAAATTGCTTCATGAAACTTTCACACTAACATGCAAACATGGCATGAACCTCAAAAAACTCATAAATTCACCTCGGATTCATGGTCTCACACCACTATTCTGACTAGGCCCTAAATCGGGCTGTTATAATCCGAGTATCCTATTTGATTCTAAATGGTTTCGCAGGCAATTCCGAGAAAATAAAAGACTATGTGAAATGTGTAACCGATTTAGGTACGTTTGAAATGTACTCTATGTTTGAGTATGAAAGGTAAGTATATGTGAATTTACAAAAGTGAGATAAGTGCATAGAATTGTTGAGACAAAATAAGATATTTGTATGATTGTGCTATAATCCAATGAGATACATGGAGATGTAATTTGTTGTTAAGAAAATGGTTGGATACAATTGCGTTAAAGGAGAATTATGAATATATTATTGAGATATGTTAAAATTCTTGTAATTGAAATGGTTATAAATGTTTTACATGATAAGTTTATTTGTATATGGCTTACTAAGCTTTTGGAAGCTTATTTTGTGTGTGTTTGCATTGTTTTATAGATCGTTAAAGCTACAGATGGCTCAGGGATCGTCGAGGATCATCACCATACTATCAAATCATATTTTGGGTACCTTCTGAATGTGTTCATATTTAAGTATGGCATGTATAGTCTAGTTAAATTAGTTGATGTTGTGAGATGTATATATATAAGCCATGAGATATGGCTTGTTAATGGATGCGAATATGGTAACTTTTTAATCTATGTTTTGTGAAGCAAAGTTGGTATCTTTATGATGAAAGGTTGTCAAGTTGAATTTATAAGCTTTTGGGTGGATGATAGTTAGAAATACTTGTTATGAGAATGAGATGAATGGTGCATAAGTTGGCATGTTTGATATGCTCTTGAATGGTTAGAAAAGTTGGTTATTTTGGTAAGTTTTGGTGTTTGAAAAGATGATTGTTTTTGCATGTAGGTTTGACCCTAAAATGGGTGGCAAATTGGCCTTGAAAATGGCCTATATTTGCCCACACGGTAGAGCACACGGGCGTGTGGCTTGATCGTGTCATTTGAGTTTGTAATTCAAAACAAGTCAGTTTCAACCACGGGCTAGACACACGGGCGTGTGACTGGCCGTGTGATGCAAGTAAGTGTCGACCACGGGTGTGGCACATGGGCGTGTCCTCGGCGGTGTGGACAAGTCAGTATGTATGCCCTGTTTTACCACGGCTTAGACACACGGGTGTGTTTGAGGCCGTGTGAGGCACACGGCCTGCCCACACGGGCGTGTGACCTCTGTAACTTCAAAAAATGTTTGAATTGGCGTGTGACCTCTGTAACTTCGAAAAATGTTTGAATTTTAGAATAATTCCTTATGCGTTCGGTTTAGTCCCGACCCCTTTCTAATACATGTTTAAGGTCTCGTAGACCTCATTAAGGGACTATATGCTTGTATTTGCTATGAAATGATGATGATATGCGTTATGATGTGAAATGTTCGTAAAAGTCTCTGAATTGTCTGGTAATGCTTCTTAACCCTAGACCGGCGATGGTTACGGGTTAGGGGTGTTACATTTTATTGGTATCAGAGCTACGGTTTTGTCGATTCTAGGACTAACATAGCATGTGAGAGTCTAGCTATACATGCCATATATACGTACTGTGATAGTGTGATGAATCCTGACGTACAAAATATGTTTTTCGTATAGTAAATGGATCCCGAAAGAGTTGTAGCTGACAATTTTGAAAGTAATGCACTTGCTCCCGCTCAAGGGACGGTGCCATCTGATTTGAGACCGGCTACTAGCGGTCAGGAAGGAGAGGCTAAACAAGCCTTCTTCCAAATGATGAATGAGTGGTTCACTCAATATATTAGAAAAAATATGGCTGTTTCACAACCTCCGCCCCCGCCTAATCCTCTTCAGACTTCTGTTATACCTCTGGTGATGAATTTGAATCTGTTGAATAAGCCTTCGGTCGATAAAATTTGTAAGTATGGGGCCGAAGAGTTCAGGGCCACTAGTAATGATGATGCTGAGAGAGCAGAGTTTTGGCTCGAGAATACAATCTGAGTGTTTGATAAAATGTCTTGTACTCCTGAGGAATGTATGAAATGTGCCGTTTCTCTATTACGAGATGCAGCTTATCAGTGGTGGAAGACTTTGATTTCTGTTATTCTAAAAGAATGGGTTACATGGGATTTCTTTCAGTCTGAATTCCAGAAGAAATATATTAGCCAGAGATTTATAGATCAAAAATGAAAAGAATTTCTAGGATTGAAATAGGGTCGCATGTCTGTCACTAAATACGAACGAGAATTCGTGAGATTAAGTCAATATGATTGGGAATGTGTTTCAACCGAAGCAATAATGCGTAAAAGATTTGAAGACGACCTAAATGAAGATATTCGTTTGCTAGTTGGAATTCTGGAAATAAAAAGAATTTGTGGTGCTCGTTGATCGAGCATGTAAAGCTGAAGCACTCGGGAAAGATAAAGAAAAGCTGAGTCTGAAGCCAGAGATGTGAGAAAGAGATTTTCAAGTAAATCATTTCAATCTGCATCAAAGAAATTCAGAGATGAGCATAGCCGATCAAAGGCTAATGTGGGACATTCGAACAGAGATCGAGCTAGATCGCAGTCAAACTTCAAAGCTCCAGCAACTTCAGTAGCTAGTGTTGAAAATGTCTGATCCGAATGACTTGAATGTAAACATTGTGGTAAAAGACATCCGGGTAATTGTAGATTGAATGATCGAGCCTATTTCAGATGTGGATCATTAGAACATGTTATTCGAGATTGTCCTGAGTCTGTTGAACAAGAGATTGTACAGAATCTGAAGTCAGATAATGCTTCAGCTAGAGGTAGACCTTCTAGAAACACAATAAATGTCAGTGGTAGTCAGAGAGCTACGAAAGATACAGTTGCGAGATCTGAAGCTAGAGCACCTGCCAGAGCTTACGCCATTCGAGCTCGTGAGGAAGCTTCGTCTTCAGATGTTATTACGGATACATTTACTCCTTATGATACTTTTGTGATTGCATTGATAGATCTAGGGTCTATTCATTCATCCAGTAAGACTTTGCTTGTAGAGTCTACTGAATTTGTAATTAGAGTATCAAACCCCTTAGGTAAAAGTGTCTTGGTTAATAAAGTGTTCAAGAATTGTCTGCTGATGTTTCGGGATATTTATTTTCCGGCTGATCTGATGCTATTACCTTTTGATGAGTTTGATATAATTTTGGGTATGGATTGGCTAACATTACATGATGCTGTTGTGAACTGTAAATGAAAGACTATTGATTTGAGATGTCAGAATGATGAAGTAGTTTGGATTGAATCTAATGATGTCAATGGATTATCGGCTGTGATATCAGTGATGAAAGCTTAGAGTTATGTGAAAAAGGGTTGCGAAGACTATTTTGCCTATGTGATTGATTCGAAAGTGAGTGAAAAGAAAGTTGAATCTGTGCCAGTTGTTTGTGAGTTCCCTGATGTATTTCTTGAAGAATTACCGAGATTGCCTCCGATGCGAGAAGTTGAGTTTGGCATTGAATTAGTGTCAGGGACGACTCCTATCTCAATAGCTCCGTATAGAATGGCACCAATAGAATTGAGAGAGTTGAAGTCACAGTTGCAAGAGTTGACTGATAGAGGATTTGCACGACTGAGTTTCTCACCTTGGGGCGCTCCCGTTGTATTTGTGAAAAAGAAAGATGGCACGATGAGAATGTGCATTGACTACCGTCAGTTGAACAAAGTGACTATTAAGAACAAATATCCTCTGCCCAGAATTGATGATTTGTTTGATCAGCTAAAAGAAGCTACGGTGTTTTCAAAGATAGATCTGAGATCGGGATATTATCAGTTGCGAATAAAAGATTCAGACATTTCGGAAACTACTTTCAGAACGAGGTACGGGCATTATGAGTTTTTAGTTATGCCTTTCAGACTAACAAATGCTCTTGCTGTTCTTATGGATTTGATGAATAGAATTTTCAGACTGTATTTAGATCGATTTGTTGTTGTATTCATTGACGACATTTTGATTTATTCGTGTGATGAAGTTGAGCATGCTGAACATCTGAGAATCATGCTACAAACTTTGCGAGATAAGAAATTGTATGCAAAATTCAATAAATGTGAATTCTGGTTGTGTGAAGTTGGTTTTCTGGGACATATTGTGTCAGCATCTGGTATACGAGTTGATCTGATCAAGATTTTAGCTATTTTGGAGTGGAAGCCTCCAAAAAACATGTTTGAAGTTCATAGTTTTCTGGGACTAGCTGGTTATTATCGATGATTTGTAAAAGGATTTTCAATGATTGCAACTCTATTGACGAGATTGCTTCAGAAAGATGTGAAATTTGAATGGTCTGAAAAGTGTCAAAAAAGTTTTGATCAGTTGAAAGCCCTTTTGACTGAAGCTCCAGTGATAGTACAGCCAGAATCGGGTAAAGAGTTTGTGATTTATAGTGATGCTTCGTTGAACGGACTGGTATGTGTTTTGATACAGGAAGGCAAAGTTATAGCTTATGCCTCGAGACAATTGAAACTGCATGAAAAGAATTATCCGACACACAATCTTGAGCTAGCTGCGATTGTGTTTGCTTTAAAGATCTGACGCCACTATCTTTTTGGTGAAAGATGCCATGTGTTTTCAGATCATAAAAGTCTGAAATATTTGATGACTCAGAAAGACCTAAATTTATGATAGAGAAGATGGTTAGAGCTGTTGAAAGACTACGAGCTTGTGATAGATTATCATCTGGGTAAAGCAAATGTTGTTGCTGATGCATTGAGTCAAAAATCACTATATGCATTACATGCGATGAATGCTCATTTAAACCTGTCTGATGATGGTTCAATTTTAGCTGAATTGAAAATGAAACCGTTGTTCTTACAGCAAATATGTGATGCTCAGAAAGTTGATAGTAAAATGTTAGCAAAACGAGCTCAGTGTGATTTGAACTCTGATTTAGAATTTTAGGTTGATGTTGATGATTGTTTGAGATTTCAAGATCGGATTTGTGTTCTGAGAAACTTAGAGTTGATTCAGTTAATTTTGAATGAAGCGCATAGCAGCC
Organism: Gossypium sturtianum; assembly: GCA_025698515.1. NCBI lineage: Eukaryota > Viridiplantae > Streptophyta > Magnoliopsida > Malvales > Malvaceae > Gossypium > Gossypium sturtianum. The sequence goes on from CM046955.1 coordinate 91,038,863, forward strand.
GCTTATCTGTTCATCCGGGAAGTACAAAGATGTACAATGATTTGAAACAAATTTATTGGTGGCCTGGTATGAAGCGGGATATCTCAGAGTTTGTTTCGAAATGTTTAATTTGTCAGCAAGTTAAAGCTGAACACCAGGTGCCATCTGGTTTGTTACAACCGATAATGATTCTTGAGTGGAAATGGGATAGAGTGACGATGGATTTCGTTTCAGGATTACCTTTGATTCCGAGAAAGAAAGATGCAATTTGGGTTGTAGTTGTCAGATTGACAAAATCAACCCATTTTATTCCGGTACGATCTGATTACTCACTTGATAAATTATTCGAGTTATCTATTTCCGATATTGTGAGATTGCACGGGGTGCCACTATCTATTGTGTCTGACAGAGATCTGAGGTTTACTTCACAATTCTAGAAGAAACTGCAAGAGGCTTTAGGTACTAAATTGCAATTCAGTACAGCTTTTCACCCACAGACGGATGGTCAATCCGAGCGGATTATTCAGATTCTCGAGGATATGTTGAGATGTTGCATTCTTGAGTTTGATGGTATGTGGGAACAATATTTGCCATTAATTGAGTTTGCATACAATAATATTTTTCAATCGAGCATCAAAATGGCACCTTATGAGGCTTTGTACGGACGCAAATGTCGAACACCTTTGTATTGGACTGAGCTAAGTGAAAATAAGATACACGGGGTCGATTTGATCAAAGAAACTAAACAGAAAGTGAAAGTGATTCGTGATAGTCTGAAAGCCGCATCAGATCGTTAGAAATCTTATGTAGACTTGAAACGAAAAGATATCGAGTTTGAGATCGGTGATAAAGTGTTCTTGAAAGTGTCACCGTGGAAGAAAATACTTCGTTTTGGCAGAAAAGGCAAATTGAGTTCGAGGTTCATCGGGCCGTATGAAATTATTGAGCGTATTGGACCTGTTGCATACAGATTGTTGTTACCACCGGAACTAGAAAAGATTCATAATGAGTTTCACGTGTCAATGCTTAGACAATACAGATATAATTTTTTGCATGTAATTTCTCCGTTTGAGATAGAAATTCAGACTAATATGACTTATGAAGAAGAACCGATTCGTATCTTAGCTCGCGAGGTTAAAGAATTGCGAAATAAGAAAATTTCATTAGTAAAAGTATTATGGCATCAACACGGGTTGAAGAGGTTACGTAGGAGCCCGAAGATGCTATGAGACAACAATATTCGAACCTGTTTAATGAAAAGATTTTCGGGGACAAAAATCCCTAATGGGGGAGAATTGTAACAATCAAGTTTAGACCCTAGTCGGAATAGTGATTTCTGGACCACAAATCCGAGTCAGAAAAATATTTTAATATTATTTTCTGTGCTTACAGTATGTGATTAAGCATGAGTGAAAGTTTCGTGTATCAATTTTAATGTTTGTGTGTTTAATTTGAGAAAAGGACTTAATATCAGAAGGTGTAAAATTGTCCTTCTAATTAATTATGTGCCGAATTGATGTGTCTTATTAATGTGAGGTCCTTATGTGGTAAATGGACCCTTAGATTAATGCATGGACAAGGATGGACATACACTAGTTGGATTTTAATGTTATTATTAAGGATAAAAAGGTAAAATAGTTAATAAACTTAATAAAATAAAACAAACATAAAACATGGCCATTTCATTCATCTTTTAGCCGAAAATAAGAGAAAGAAAGAAGGGTTTTAGCTTCCTTTGCATTCAGCACTCATTTAGCTCAATTAAGGTATGTTTTGGTTTCAGTTTTTGATAATTTTTACGTTTTTAAGATCGTTGCTTAGTATATTATCAAGCCCATGCCTTAATTTTGGAATTTGATGATGATTTTGAAATGTGCCATTGAGGATTGCTTGAGTTTTGAGATAGTTGATGATGAAATATGAAATATATGTGTTAGATTAGCATGTTTTGTCTTCGGATTTTTGATGAATTTGAGTAATTTGGACTAAATTGTGAAAATAATATTTTGAGGGACTAAAATATGAAATAAGTGAAATATATGGGCTTATATGAAACATATGAAAATTCGGCTAAGCATGGGTACAAAGAAATTATGTGTATTTTGCGATTTTATGAAATAGGGACTTAAATGTCAAAATGTGAAAATGAGAGGGCTAAATGGTAAAATGCCTAAATGTGTGTTTTTGGATTGAATTGAATGATTTGGTGAATAAAAGAGTTAAATTTGAATATGTATAGATCAAGATTTAGACCGAGGAAAGTCGAAAGTGATCGAGTAGTCGTTTCGGTCTGTTCATATCCGTACGAGGTAAGTCTATATACAAATAAATGTATTTAAGTTCATTTATTCATGTTCATTTATTATTGAATTGTGATGAATGGCTTTGGAAGATATACAAGTGAAATCCGAGAAAGGATCGACAAAGTGTCAATGTCTGAAAAGTCTCCTACGAACCTTAGGAATAGATAGGATTCATATGTCATGACATAGGGTTCCGATATGTGATATCGTGTAAGACCACGTCTGGGACGTTGGCATCGATTTGAGAATTACGTGTAAGACCATGTCTGGGACATTGGCATCGTAAATGATTTCGTGTAAGACCCTGTCTGGGACAGTGGCATCGATATTTGATTACATGTAAGACCACGTCTGGGACGTCGGCATTGTATGAGTATTCCGAGTTATCCGAGTATCCTATTTAATTCCAAACGGTTCAGCGGGCAATTCCGAGAAAATAAAAGACTATGTGAAATGTGTAACCGATTCAGGTATGTTTGAAATGTACTCTATGTTTGAGTATGATAGGTAAGTATATGTGAATTTACAAAAGTGAGATAAGTGCATAGAATTGTTGAGACAAAATGAGATATTTGTATGATTGTGCTATAATCTAATGAGATACACGGAGATGTAATTTGTTGTTAAGCAAATGGTTGGATACAATTGCATTAAAGGAGAATTATGAATATATTATTGAGATATGTTAAAATTCTTGTAATTGAAATGGTTATAAATGTTTTACATGATAAGTTTATTTGTATATGGCTTACTAAGCTTTTGAAAGCTTATTTTGTGTGTGTTTCCATTGTTTTATAGATCGTTAAAGCTACGGAAGGCTCGGGGATCGTCGAGGATCATCACCACACTATCAAATCATATTTTGGGTACCTTTTAAATGTGTACATATTTAAGTATGGCATGTATAGTCTAGTTAAATTAGTTGATGTTGTGAGATGTATATATATAAGCCATGAGATATGGCTTGTTAATGGATGCGAATATGGTAACTTTTTAATCTATGTTTTGTGATGAAAATTTGGTATCTTTATGATGAAAGGTTGTCAAGTTGAATTGGTAAGCTTTTGGATGGATGATACTTAGAAAAACTTGTGAGGAGAATGAGATGAATGGTACATAAGTTGGCATGTTTGATATGCTCTTGAATGGTTTGAGAAGTTGGTTATTTTGGTATGTTTTGGTTGCTTTTGGTGTTTGAAAAGATGATTGTTTTTGCATGTAGGTTTGACCGTAAAATGGGTGGCAAATTGGCCTTGAAAATGGCCTATATTTTCCAACACGGTTGAGCACACGGGCGTGTGGCTCGACCGTGTCATTTGAGTTTGTAATTCAAAACAAGTCAGTTTCAACCACGGGTTGGACACACGGGTGTGTAATTGGCCGTGTGATGCAAGTCAGTGTCGACCACGGATGTGGCACACAGGCGTGTCCTCGACCGTGTGGACAAGTCAGTATGTATGCCCTGTTTTGCCACGGCTTAGACACACGGGTGTGTCTGAGGCCGTGTGAGGCACACGGCCTGCCCACACGGGTGTGTGACCTCTGTAACTTCAAAAAATGTTTGAATTTCAGAATAATTTTGTATGTGTTTGGTTTAGTCCCGACCCCTTTCTAATGCATGTTTAAAGTATCGTAGACCTCATTAAGGGACTATATGCTTGTATTTACTATGAAATGATGATGATATACGTTATGATGTGAAATGTTCGTAAAAGTCTCTGAATTGTCCGGTAATGCTTCTTAACCCTAGACCATCGATGGTTACGGGTTAGGGGTGTTACAATAGCTATGGAATATTAAATCAGAGGTCCTTAATGTGCAATTAGGCCAATGAGAGGGTGTTGGCCGGCCATAGGGACAAGGGAGACAAGAGCATTAAATTTGGTAAAAAATTTGGTGATATTAGGTGACTAAAAATGAATAAAATAAGAGAAAATAAAGAAAGAAAAGATATCATCTTTTCTTCATTCTCCCTACCACCGAAAATTTTAACAAATGAAGGGGTTTAGAAGCTTAAAAATTTTCAGCCATTTCAATCTCTTCAAGTAAGTGATCTTGGTGGTTTCTATTGATAATTTTTGTACTTTTGGAACCCCTAAAGCTTAAGCTAGCTAATGAGTGGACTATTTTTCAAAATGGTTGAAAGTTTAAGGATTTACCATGTGAGTGCTTGTGTTTTTTGCTGAGTTTTTAGGGAAGAAAATGAATGGTGGTTGTTAAATAAACAACTTTTGTGAAAGGTGTTTTCATGAAAACACCTAAAAGGGGCATATTTGTAAAATTTGTAAATTGAGAAGTAAATGCATGAAATGATTGGAATTGTGGATTGTTATAAGAGAAATAAATGTTCAGCTAGGCTTGTTTAATGAGAAAAGGTGATGAAAAACGATTTACGAGCCTAGGGGCAAAATCGTAATTTTGCCAAAGTATAAGGGCAAAATGGTTGTAACAGCCCGATTTAGACCCTAGTCGGAACAGTGGTTTTGAGACCACAAATCTGAGGTTGTAATAATATTTTAATATTATTTTTTGTGTTTACAATATGTGATATAGCCTGTGTGAAATTTCTGTGTGAAGATTTCATCGATTGTGTGTTTAATTTGCGATAAGGACTTAATCGCATAAAGTGTAAAATGCTGTATGCTAATTGTTAAGTGCTTAATTGTTATTGTCTTTATAATTTGGAGGATTTATGTTGCAATAAGCCCATTTTATAAATAGTGGAAGATGATAGCATGGCATAATATGTTATTATTAATATTCATTAAGGGCAAATTTGTAAAATGTCTATTAAGTTAATATTAATTAAACAAACATGAAATTTGTGGCAAAAGTGTTCATCTTCCACCGATTTTGAGATAGAAAATAAGGGTTTGAAGCTTTTTCAATTTCTGCAAGCTTAGGCTCAAATTGGTATGTGTTTTCAACTAGGTTTTTGATAATTTTTACGTTTTTGTAATCGTTGATTTGTGCTCTAGCTAGCCCATGCTTTAATTTTAGAATTTGCTGAAGATTTTGAGATGTGCCATTGATTAACACGTGAACTTTGTGTTGATAGTTGGTAAAAAAATGAAAGCTTAGTGTTGGGTTAACATGTTTTGTCTTTGGATTTTTGGTGAAATTGAGCAATTTGGGCTAAATTGATAAAAGTGTAAATTGAGGGACTAAAATATGAAATGAATGAAGTGTGTGGGCTTGTATGAACACAAGGAAAATTTGGCTAGCCTTATGCAAAGTGAAATTATGTGAATTTGATGATTTTGTGAATTAGGGACTAAAGTGTGGAAATGTGAAAATGTGAGGGCTACTTTGTAAAATGCCCTAAATATGTGTGTTTGGACTAAATTGAATGAATTGGTGATTGAATGAGTTAAATTTGAATATGTATAGACCAAGAAAGGAGAGATTCGGATCGAGATCGAGGCAAAGATAAAGTACTCGATTGATCGGCTAGTTTCAGTATTTCGACGTCCGAGGTAAGATCGGATATAATACGTGTTCTTAAATTATGTTTAAATTCTGTGAAATGAATAGTTATGTGATTTTGGATTAGTAATGCTATGTGTGGAATCGAGTTAGGTGGCACTAAGTGTGCGTATTTGGAAATGAGACTGAAATGGTTAACACTGTGTGTGCGAAATAATAGAAGCTTCGGCTTTTTAATTGGCACTGTGTGTGCGATACCGATTTAAGTTCAGTTTTATATTATGGCACTAATTGTGCGATGTTAATCAAGCTTCGGCTATGAATTGGGGCACTAAGTGTGCGAATTAACTGAAGAGATAGTGAGCATTGAATAAATTATGGTATCGAGCATTGAATAACAAGAACATTTGTTAACTAGGTGTTGGCAAAGGTATGATTCGAACCTATGTGGTTGATGATAATGGTTATGGTTAAATAGATGTGTGTATGAGTATATGGTTGAGGATGATAATGTGTTTAGTTGTGAATCTATCTAAGTGATGAATTATTTATGTATTGGTATTGTATTCTTGAGAAATATGTATTATATTACGAACTTACTAAGCTTTAGAGCTTACTGTGTGATGTGTTTCTCTATTTTACAGTGTCAGTAAAGCAAGCTTAGATTTGGGGATCGTCAGCGACTCAATCACACTATCGGCTAACTATTTTGGTACTTTAGAAATTGTATATATTTGATATATGGCATGTCTAAGCTAGTGATTATGGGATGTTTTAACCTTGCCATGTGATATGGCTTGGAAGTTAAATGATATAAGTTCTTTATATGTAGGCTATGAAAATGATGAATCTGGTATGAAGTAGTGAGGATGGAAATGGTATATTTCATGCTTGAATTGGTTGATGAGAATTGTGGTTTAAATGTGAACTTATGGTATGGATTATATGATTCTTGATTTATATGTTTTGATATGTGAATTTGATACTTTGGATGGACTTATTTGAGATGATATTGAGTATGGAACTAGATGATATAGATTATGATTATTTGGTGCATATATTGGTATGTTTTGATTGCCAATTGAGGTATAAATGTATGAGATTTGAAGCTTGTAGGTGATTTCAAAGTGTGGATGGCAATTTGGCCTTGAAAATGGCCTATAATTTCCCACACGGTTGAGCACACGAGCGTGTGGCTCGATCGTGTCTTTCAAGTTTGCAAATTGAAACAAGTCAGGCTCGACCACGGGCTGGACACACGGGCGTGTGACTGGCCGTGTGGTGAAAGTCAGTGTCGACCACGGGTGAGGCACACGGGCATGTCTCAGGTCGTGTGGACAAGTCAGTAGGTATGCCCTATTTTTCCAAGGCTTGGACACATGGGCATGTCTGAGGCCGTGTGAGGCATACGGCCTACCCACACGAGCGTGTGACCTCTGTAACTTAGAAACATGTTTGAATTTCGAAAATTTTTGTATCTGTTCGGTTTAGTCCCGACCCCTTTCTAACACGTGTTTAAGGTCTCATTGACCTATTTAAGGGATTATATGAATGTGAATTTTTATGTTTGGTTGTGATTTGATATGAAATGTTTGTAAAATATTAGTAACGTCTCTTAACCCTAATCCGGCGACGGTCACGGGTTAGGGGTGTTACATTTTATTGGTATCAGAGCTACGGTTTAGTCAATTCTAGGACTAACGTAGCATGTGTGAGTGTAACACCCCAAACCCGGTCAACACACCACGACCGAATCTGGCATGTCACAGAGTGAAAACAATTCGAAGAAAACAGGTTACCGGTTTATTTTCGGTGAAAACTCTTCGATTGCTTGTGTTTGGGGAAAACCGGTGTATGTATAGTGGAAAATGTTAAGTTGCTTTGAAATCATGTTAATTGTATTACCCGATGGTAGAGTTTAGAAAACTCGTTGCGTAGCTTAGTTTGAAAACTTTGATTATCAGGTTATTAAAGCAAATCAAGTAATTACTTAGTCATATTTAAAACCAAATCCAAAGCAGATAAAATAATCCAAAACATAATTTAAAGGCCTTGTTACAAACCCAAATAAAAAACCAGAATTTAAAGTAAAATACCCAAATCAAATGTCCATGTAAAACCGAAGCAATTATCGCATGGTCACCTTGAGTCCACCCGGCTCCTCATCCGCGATCTACGAATCACCTGAAAAGATAAGGGAGAAGGTGAGTCACCAAGAGTCGGTGCATAATCCCCCTCCCGATTATTGCAACATGCTTACACAAATCATAATCAAGCAAACATATCATGCACCCAAACCTAGCCATCCATAACTCATTTTTCTACCCCGTGTGGTACCAAACCACTGGTGGTGCCAAACCACTGGTGACCCAAAGTCACTGATATCAATAATAATGTGGTGCCAAACCACTGGTGACCCAAAGTCTCGAATAATCCAATTGTGGGGCCAACCCACGTTGTGATACCAAATCACTGGCAACAATCCCGTTTTATCAAATGTGGGGCCAACCCACTGTGGTGCTAAGCCACCGGGATGAGTCGCTATGAGGTGCCAAACCCGTGACCCAAAGTCACGAAATCAATCGTGGTACCAAACCACTTGGTGGTGCCAAACCACTGGTGACCCAAAGTCACAGATATCAATCTTCCCCCTCCTCTCATATCACCCACAATAATGCACTGCACATACAATTCATGCCATCATGCTTAATCATTAGGCATATATCGAACATACATAGATAATATCATCAGAAATCATGTACCGTAATCTCAACAAAACAGACTTACCCGAAATCCTTGCTCATACCCATAAAGGTATCATATCGAAATCTACATAGTTTTGGCCTTTAACATAGTTTAGGTTATTAACAAGTTTACAACGATTATGAAGTGTGTAAGTTACACACCTGGTTACTAACGTGATTACTGAATCCCGAAGATCCCGATCTAACGCACTAGATCCCCTTTTCCTACATTCGGCCAAACCAAGATCATTAACAAAGGCCATTCGGCTATACTAGCAAATCCCGAAGGGTTAATGCACAACCATAATCCTTACCTTACTGCCTTTCGCGCTTAAATCAAATCCCGAAGCACTCGATAACCGTCTTCCCTACAATCGGCCAAGACTAAACAAGATCACTAATAGCCTTCGGCTTTTCAAACAAATAAGAGGAGGATTGAATCGATATGCATCCTTACCACTGACATACTGAGACCGATTGACAGAGAATAAATAACCCCGATCTACTGCTTCAAAATCCCGGAGATCCTAGAAGAAATCGATTCCAAAGATGGTTAGGAATCATATCAACAAATGCTGAAATTCGGCTTTTGTCCCATGTGATTCGACAGAGAAAAGAAAGTGAGAATAGAGGAGATTCAGTCATGACAGACTTACCTATTCCAAACCGATTAGAGAAGAAATCAAGGGAGATCTCAGCTTGATTGATATTCAGCCAATAGTTAAAATGAGAAGGGGAGAGTAAAGAGATTTCGGCAATGGGGTAGAGTGATCAAGGTGATTCGGCTATGGCTTAAGATAGGAAATCAAAAGATTCGGCCAAGGCACTTTGATGCAAATGAAAGAACAACAAGGCTTTCGGCTTTTCAACACAAAGGAAAGATGGAAGAGATTGAAGAAGAAAAAGGGAATGGGAATGAATGGATTCGGAAAAGGGAGGAAGAAAAGGTTTCGGTACAAGGTGATTGAGAGAAAAGAAAGATGAATATTGCCAAAAAGAGAAGAGCAAGAAAGTGCCAATGGGGTTTCGATTTCAAAGGAGAAAAAGAGAGAAATCTCAAATGGTTCTAAAGGATTCGGCTTGTTGTGCTAGAGGGAAAATCGACAAGACTAAGGGGGGAGGTTTCGGCTTTTGCTCACAACCGAAAGCACTTATGCTAGACTTAGCCGAAAATGTCACCTAGCTTGACTTAGCAATTTCGGCACTTCCCCCTCTAGACTCCCAACCAATTACTCCTCCTCAACCAAGAGTTCAAATTTGGCCAACTGCTCAAATTTCTCCTGGCCACTTGTTCAAACGAGTTTGAATTTGTCAAACTCCTAAATTCTCTCTTCTCCACTAGTTTAAATCGGTTTGACTTGCTCAAATGCTTATCCGACAGCAGTTTTAGTGAGCACAACTCTTCCCCTCTGGCGTCAAAAGAATTAGCAAAGAAGGGATTTCTGCAGCTTGAACCCAAGCTCTTCTTCCCCTGCTTGTGGCGTCACTGCTTAAGGCCCTAAGTGGCGCCTCCTTGCCACTTTACCAAGGAAATTCTTGTGCTAAAGTTTACCACAAAATATTCTTAACCCCTAGCTCCTTCAGCTCCCCTTAACCAAAGCTTAAAAATAAAAATTTTCCTATAGTTCGGGCCTACCCTTGGCTTATACCTAGACCCTAAAACGTCTCAATTAATATCACAACCAAGCCATACACATGCAAACAGTTCAAACATCATAGCTCCTATTTAAGGATGTTACAATTCTACCCCCCTTAAAAATAATTTCGGCCTCGAAATTACCTGGTCAAAAGAGTTGAGGGTATTGCTGCCTAATCACATCCTCTGGTTCCCACGTAGCTTCTTCCACGCCATGGTTCCGCCATAACACCTTTACTAATGGAACTGACTTCTTGCGCAAAACCTTCACATCCCGGTCTAGAATCTGCACTGGTTTCTCTTCCATGGTCAAATCTGGGCTCACATCAATTTCCTCCACCGATACAACATGCGATGGATCTGAACGGTAACGCCTAAGAATGGAGACGTGGAACACATCGTGTATCTGACTCAGCTCTACTGGCAACTCGAGTTGATAAGCTACTGGTCCCACTCGTCTCAACACCTTATATGGGCCAATAAACCTTGGACTTAGCTTGCCTTTCCTTCCAAATCTCAGCACTTTCTTCCACGGTGAGACCTTCAAGAAAACCCTGTCACCCACTGCGAACTCCATATCTCTCCGCTTAAGATCGGCATATGACTTCTGCCTGTCTGAAGCTTCCTTCAAATGAGCCCGAATCAACTTGACCTTATCCTCAATTTCTGTAACCAACTCCGGACCCAACATCTGACGCTCACCCAACTCTGTCCAGCATGTAGGTGTACGGCACTTCCTACCATCCAACGCCTCATATGGTGCCATCTTAATGCTTGCCTGGTAACTATTATTGTACGCAAATTCAGCTAACGGTAGAAATTCTTCCCAGCTGCCTCTGAAATCCAAAACACAGCCTCTCAACATATCTTCCAAAATATGTATAACCCTTTCCGACTCTCCGTCTATCTACGGATAAAATGCCGTACTAAAATCCAACCGCGTACCCAACGCCTGATGCAACGCTTTCCAGAACCTTGACGTAAATCTGGGATCCCTATCTGAGATAATCAACACTGGCACATCGTGCAACCTCACTATCTCTGCCACATACAGCTTAGCTAACTTCTGAAGCGAGTAATCAACCCTTACCGGTATGAAATGAGCTGATTTCGTCAAACGGTCCACAATTACCCATACTGAGTCCTTCTTACTAGGCGTAAGGGGTAGCCCACTGACAAAGTCCATGGTAATCCTTTCCCACTTCCACTGTGGAATCTTCACCGGCTGAAGTAAACCCGACGGCAACTGATGTTCAGCCTTGACTTGCTGACACGTCAGACATTTACCCACAAACTCGGTTACTTCCCGTTTTAGACCTGGCCACCAAAACTGCTCTCACAAATCCCGATACATCTTGCTACCTCCAGGATGCATAGCGTATGGGCTGCTATGTGCGTCCTGAAGAATCCTCTGCCTTAACTCGACGTCCTTCAGCATACAAGCTTTCCCTTGAAAACACAGTACTCCGTCACTGGACAAGCTGTAACCTTCCAACCCACAATTTTGAACTTGCAACCTCCGAGCATTCAAACCCTCATCCACTAACTGTTTCTCCTTAGCAGTCAGATCCCAGTTGTCCATGATACGCTCCGTCGCCTCTAACCAATACTCAGCCATATTGGGAGTCACACCAGAAACACCTCGGAAAACCTTGGCTCCATTGGCTCGGAGTCACTCAGATACAGACTTACGAGCTCCCGTGCCTCCACCTGCTCCAGCCACCCTCTCAAGAACTCGTAGCATCGCCTGCGATACTGCATCATCCCCTGTCTGATCCTGGTACTCAACACTAGCAGCTGGTGGTGGTGGTGGCATCTCATTCTCTAACCCCTGACCAAATCCCATTGGTTCAGACACAGTCATCCTACCCCGACCGCGTTCACGCGTATTACGACCCCGACCTCGAGTGCTCATGTCTAACGTCTCGACTTATCTGATTTAAAAGTTTTATGCGTCAGTCTTTATTCCACTATTATTAAGGCACAGTCTTATGAACAGTTTCTATTACAGAGTTTTGTTTTCGCGAGTCACAGAGTCATATAGGTTCCAGTCTCTAGGGTAGTCCACTATCACTAGTCGTCCATAACATATATCATCATAATCATAATCATATGCAACCATCAGTTAAGGGTACTTACCTGGGCGGATCGGTGCCGGAGACTCGGTGCCATGCTAAACCATACATTTTTTCCATCAACACTTTTTAAAACCACACTTTAAAACATTTTGGGCCTCGGGCCCACAGCCGAGCTTTTGAACTTGGCTCTGATACCAAAATTGTAACACCCCAAACCCGGTCAACACACCACGACCGAATCTGGCATGTCACAGAGTGAAAACGATTCGAAGAAAATAGGTTACCGGTTTATTTTCGGTGAAAACTCTTCGATTGCTTGTGTTTGGGGAAAACCGATGTATGTATAGTGGAAAATGTTAAGTTGCTTTGAAATCATGTGAATTGTATTACCCGATGGTAGAGTTTAGAAAACTCGTTGCGTAGCTTAGTTTGAAAACTTTGATTATCAGGTTATTAAAGCAAATCAAGTAATTACTTAGTCATATTTAAAACCAAATCCAAAGCAGATAAAATAATCCAAAACATAATTTAAAGGCCTTGTTACAAACCCAAATAAAAAACCAGAATTTAAAGTAAAATACCCAAATCAAATGTCCATGTAAAACCGAAGCAATTATCGCATGGTCACCTCGAGTCCACTCGGCTCCTCATCCACAATCTACGAATCACCTGAAAAGATAAGGGAGAAGGTGAGTCACCAAGACTCAGTGCATAATCCCTCTCCGGATTATTGCAACATGGTTACACAAATCATAATCAAGCAAACATATCATGCACCCAAACCTAGCCATCCACAACTCCTTTTTCTACCCCGTGTGGTACCAAACCACTGGTGGTGCCAAACCACTGGTGACCCAAAGTCACTGATATCAATAATAATGTGGTGCCAAACCACTGGTGACTCAAAGTCACGAATAATCCAATTGTGGGGCCAACCCACGTTGTGATACCAAATCACTGGCAACAATCCCGTTTTATCAAATGTGGGGCCAACCCACTGTGGTGCTAAGCCACTGGGACGAGTCGCTATGAGGTGCCAAACCTCTAGTGACCCAAAGTCACGAAATCAAGCGTGGTACCAAACCTTTGGTGGTGCCAAACCACCGTGACCCAAAGTCACAGATATCAATCTTCCCCCTCCTCTCATATCACCCACAATAATGCAATGCACATACAATTCATGCCATCATGCTTAATCATTAGACATATATCGAACATACATAGATAATATCATCAGAAATCATGTACCGTAATCTCAACAAAACAGACTTACCCGAAATCCTTGCTCATACCCATAAAGGTATCATATCGAAATCTACACAGTTTCGGCTTTTAACATAGTTTAGGTTATTAACAAGTTTACAACGATTATGAAGTGTGTAAGTTACACACCTGGTTACTAACGCAATTACTGAATCCTAAAGATCCCGATCTAACGCACTAGATCCCCTTTTCCTACATTCGGCCAAACCAAGATCATTAACAAAGGCCATTCAGCTATACTAGCAAATCCCGAAGGGTTAACGCACAACCATAATCCTTACCTTACTGCCTTTCGTGCTTAAATCAAATCCCGAAGCAGTCGATAACACGTCTTCCCTACAATCGGCCAAGATTAAACAAGATCACTAATAGCCTTCGGCTTTTCAAACAAATAAGAGGAAGATCGAATCGATATGCATCCTTACCACTGACTTACTGAGACCGATTGACAGAGAATAAATAACCCTGATCTACTACTTCAAAATCCTAGAGATCCTAGAAGAAATTGATTCCAAAGATGGTTAGGAATCATATCAACAAATGCCGAAATTTAACTTTTGTCCCATGTGATTCGACAGAGAAAAGAAAGTGAGAATAGAGGAGGTTCGGTCATGACAGACTTACCTATTCCAAACTGATTAGAGAAGAAATCAAGGGAGATCTCGCTTGATTGATATTCGCCAATAGTTAAAATGAGAAGGAGAGTAAAGAGATTTCGGCAATGGGGTAGAGTGATCAAGGTGATTCGGCTATGGCTTAAGATAGGAAATCAAAAGATTCGGCCAAGGCACTTTGATGCAAACGAAAGAACAACAAGGCTTTCGGCTTTTCAACACAAAGGAAAGATGGAAGAGATTGAAGAAGAAAAAGGGAATGGGAATGAATGGATTCGGCAAAGGGAGGAAGAAAAGGTTTCGGCACAAGATGATTGAGAGAAAAGAAAGATGAATATTGCTAAAAAGATAAGAGCAAGAAAGTGCCAATGGGGTTTCGGTTTCAAAGGAGAAAAAGAGAGAAATCTCAAATGGTTCTAAAGGATTCAGCTTGTTGTGCTAGAGGGAAAATCGACAAGACTAAGGGGGGAGGTTTCGGCTTTTGCTCACAACCTAAAGCACTTATGCTAGACTTAGCCGAAAATGTCACCTAGCTTGACTTAGCAATTTCGGCACTTCCCCCTCTAGACTCCCAACCGATTACTCCTCCTCAACCAAGAGTTCAAATTCGCCTTTGCGCTCAAATTTCTCTCGGCCACTTGTTCAAACGAGTTTGAATTAGTCAAACTCCTAAATTCTCTCTTCTCCACTAGTTTAAATCAGTTTGACTTGCTCAACAGTTATCCGACAGAGTTTGAGCTGAGCACAACTCTTCCCCTCTCTGGCGTCAAAAAGAATTAGCAGCAAGGGATTTCTGCAGCTTGAACCCAAGCTCTTCTTCCCCTGCTTGTGGCGTCACTGCTTAAGGCCCTAAGTGGCGCCTCCTTGCCACTTTACCAAGGAAATTCTTGTGCTAAAGTTTACCACAAAATATTCTTAACCCCTAGCTCCTTCAGCTCCCCTTAACCAAAGCTTAAAAATAAAAATTTTCCTATAGTTCGGGCCTACCCTTGGCTTATACCTAGACCCTAAAACGTCTCAATTAATATCACAACCAAGCCATACACATGCAAACAGTTCAAACATCATAGCCCCTATTTAAGGATGTTACAGTGAGTCTAGCTATACATTCCATATATATAATTGCGATAGTGTGATGAATCCTGACAATTAAAAATGTGTTTTTATAGCGAATGGATCCCGATCGAGCAGTTGCTGATGATGTAGAGAGTAATGCACCTACTCCTGCTTAAGGAACGGTGCTGGCCACATCTAGGCCAAATGATAGTAGCCAAGAGGGAGAGGCTAGGCAAGCCTTTTTTTGAGTGATAAGTGAGTGGTTTTCGGAGTTCGTTCGAACGAATCTGGCTGCTCCACAACCTCCACCCCCACAAGTGCCTGTTGTGCCACAAGTAACAGATCTGATCCGATTGAATAAGCCTCCTGTAGATAAAATCTGAAAGTATGGGGCCGAAGAGTTTAGGGCCACAGCTGATGATGATACCGAGCGAGCTGAGTTTTGGATCAAGAATACTATTCGAGTGTTTGACGAGATGTCGTTGACACCTGATTAATGTATTAAATATGATGTTTCCTTGTTGAGAGATATGGCATATAACTGGTGGAAGACATTGATATATGTGGTTTTGAGAGAGAGAATCACTTGGGATTTCTTTCAAACTGAATTTCAAAAAAAGTACATCAGTCAACGATTCATAGATCAGAAACATAAAGAGTTTCTAGAGCTGAAATAAGGCCGTATGTCAGTTACAGAGTATGAACGGGAGTTTGTGAGACTGAGTCAATACGAGCGGGAATGTGTTTCGACCGAAGCTACTATGTGTAAACATTTTGTTGAAGGGCTGAATGAAGACATTAAATTTTTAGTTGGGATACTTGACTTGAATGAATTTGTTGTGTTAGTTAAAAGAGCCTGCAAAGCCGAGGAGCTTAACAAAGAAAAGAAGAAAGCAGATTCTGAGGCTAGAGATGAAAGAAAAAGATCAATAAGCAAGTCGTATCAAACTCCATCAAAGAGATTCAAAGATGCAAGCAATCATTCAAATACTTCATTTGGACATTCAGGTAGAGATTGAGTGAGACAAAGTGTTGGTTCAAGAACTCAAGCTCCCATTGAATCAAGTGTTGGTAGTGTTAAAAGCAACAAGCCTGAGTGTAGGCAGTGTGGAAGACGACACATTGGAGAATGCTGGGGCAAGTACAATAATAGAACTTGCTACAAATGTGGATCACGAGACCATTTCATTCGAGATTGCCCAGAGTTAACTGAGAAAGACAATGTTCAGAATGCGAGACCGAGCAATACGACGGCTAGAGGTAGACCACCCAAAAATACTAGAAATGTGAGTGGAAGTCAAAGAGGGAATACGGATACAGCTGTGAGATCCGAGGTGAGAGCACCTTCCCAAGCCTATGCTATACGCGTACGAGAAGAAGCATCATCTCCAGATGTCATTACTGGTACTTTTACTCTATTTGATACTGATGTGATTGCATTGGTAGATCCAGGATCTACTCATTCCTATGTGTGTGTGAATTTAGTATCAAGTAAGACTCTACCTGTTGAGTCTACTGAATTCATGATTAGAGTATCGAACCCCTTAGGCAGGTGTGTCTTAGTTGATAAAGTGTGCAAGAACCGTCCGTTGATGTTTCAAGATATTTTCTTTCCAGCTAATTTGATGTTGCTACCATTTGATGAATTTGATATTATTCTGGGTATGGATTGGCTCACTCTGCATAATGCTATTGTGAATTGTAAAAGAAAGAGTATTGATTTGAGAAGTCAAAATAGTGAGATGGTTCGAATTGAATCCAGTGAATTGAATAGACTATATACTGTTATATCATCTATGAAAGCTTTGAACTATGTGAAAAAGGGTTGCGAAGCTTATCTTGCATATGTGATTGATACAAAAGTGTCAGAAAAGAAAGTTGAATCTGTGCCTGTGGTTTGTAAATTCCTTGATGTGTTTCCTGAAGAACTACCGGGAATACCTCTAATACGGGAAGTTGAATTTGGTTTTGATCTAGTGCCGGGGACAACTCCTATCTCAATAGCTTCGTATAGAATGGCACCAACAGAACTGAAAGAGTTAAAGTCTCAGTTCCAAGAGTTGACAGATAGAGGATTTGCACGACCGAGTTTCTCGCCCTGGGGTGATCCTGTGTTGTTTGTGAAAAAGAAAGATGGCACTATGAGGATGTGTATTGGTTACCGACAATTGAACAAAGTGACGATAAAGAATAAGTATCCTCTGCCACGTATTGATGATTTATTTGATCAGCTGAAATGAGCTACAGTGTTTTCTAAAATAGATTTGAGATCGGGCTATTATCAGTTGAGAGTTAAAGAATCAGACGTACCAAAGACTGCTTTCAGAATGAGGTACGTACATTATGAATTCTTAGTAATGCCTTTTGGACTAATGAATGCTCCTGCAGTGTTTATGGATTTGATGAACCAGATATTCAGACCGTATTTGGATCATTTTTTTGTGGTGCTTATTGATGATATTTTGATTTACTCATGTGATGAGACACAACATGCCTAGCATTTGAGAATTGTGTTACAGACTCTGCGTGAGAAGCAATTGTATGCAAAGTTTAGCAAATGTGAGTTTTGGCTGCGTAAGGTTGGTTTTCTGGGACATATTGTGTCAGCTGCGGGAATACGAGTTGATCCGAGCATGATTTCTGCAATTTTAGAATGAAAGCCTCCGAGAAATTTGTCTGAAGTCCGTAGTTTTTTGGGACTAGCGGGATATTATAGGCGGTTTGTGAAAGGCTTCTCAATGATTGCGACTCCGTTAACGAAATTGTTATAGAAAGATGTTAAATTTGAGTGGTCAAAAAAGTGTCAGCAGAGTTTTGAACAGTTGAAAGCAATTGCGTATGAAGCACCAGTGTTAGTTCAACTCGAATCGGGTAAAGAGTTTATAGTTTCTGATGATGCATCGTTGAATGGTTTGGGTTGTGTCTTTGATGCAAGAAGGCAAAGTCATCACTTACGCTTCGAGGCAGTTAAAGCAGCATGAAAAGAACTACCCGACGCATGATCTTGAATTAGCTGCGATTGTATTTGCATTGAAGATTTCACGTCACTACTTATTTGGTGAGAAATGTCATATATATACTGATCATAAGAGCTTGAAATATTTGATGACTCGAAAAGAATTCAATTTGCGACAGAGAAGATGGTTAGAATTGTTGAAAGACTACGAGCTTGTGATTGATTATCATCCAGGTAAAGCTAATGTTGTTGCTGATGCTTTGAGTCGAAAGTCTATATGTGCTTTGCGAGCAATGAGTACTCAGATAGATCTATGTGATGATGGTTCGGTTTTGGCTGAGATGAAAGTTAGGCCGATGTTTATACGTCAGATTTGTGATGCCCAGAAAAGTGATGATGAGATGATAGCAAAATGAACTCAATATGATTTGAATTCTGATTCAGAATTTCGAGTTGATAATGATGATTGTTTGAGATTCAGAGATCGGATTTGTGTTTCGAGGAATTCAGAGTTGATTCAGATGATTTTAGATGAATCTCATAGTAGTCGTTTGGCTGTTCACCCTGGGAGTACAAAAATGTATAACGATCTAAAACAATTCTATTGGTGGCATGGTATGAAACGGGATATCTCAGAGTTTGTTTCGAGATGCTTGGTTTATCAGCAAGTTAAAGCTGAACATCAGGTTCCATCCGGTTTATTACAATCGATTATGATTCATGAGTGGAAATGGGAGAGAATCACGATGGACTTTGTGTCGGGATTGCCTTTATCTCTGAGAAAGAAAGATGCGGTCTGGGTGATAGTTGATAGATTGAAGAAGTCAGCTCATTTTGTTCCGGTGAGAACATATTATTCACTTGAAAAATTATCAGAATTGTACATTTCTGAGATCGTGAGATTGCATGGAGTGCCACTATCTATTGTGTCTGACAGGGATACGAGATTTACCTCACGATTTTGGAAGAAATTGCAAGAAGCTTTAGGCACGAAGCTGCATTTTAGTACTGCATTTCATCCACAAATGGATGGACAGTCCGAACGGATCATTCACATTCTCGAAGATATGTTAAGATATTGCATTCTTGAATTTGAAAGTACGTGGGAAAAACATTTGCCGTTGATTGAATTTGCATACAATAATAGTTTTCAATCTAGCATCAAAATGGCACCATATGAGGCTCTTTACGGTCAAAAATGTCGAACCCCATTGTATTGGACTGAGCTGAGTGAGAATAAGATTCACGGGGTTGATTTGATAAAAGAGACTGAACATAAAGTAAAAGTGATTTGTGACAGTTTGAAAGTAACGTCAGATCGTCAGAAGTCTTATGCAGACTTGAAATGAAAAGATATCAAATTTGAGGTTGGCGACAAAGTGTTTTTGAAAGTGTCTCCGTGGAAGAAAATACTTCAATTTGGCCGAAAAGGCAAGCTGAGTCCGAGGTTCATCGAGGCCGTATGAGATTATCGAAAGGATTGGGCCAGTTACTTATAAGTTGTTATTGCCACCTGAATTGGAAAATATTCATAATGTATTTCATGTATCGATGCTTCGACGATACAGATCTGATCCATCGCATGTAATTGCTCCTACTGAAGTTGAGATTCAGTCAGATTTGTCGTATAGTGAAGAACCGATCCGAATTTTGGCATGTGAGATTAAAGAGTTGAGAAATAAGAGAATTTCTTTAGTGAAAATGTTGTGGCACAAACACAGAGTAGAAGAGGCTACGTGGGAGCCTGAAGATGTTATGAGAGAGCAATATCCAAACCTATTCACTGGTAAGATTTTCGCGGACGAAAATCCCTCAGGGGGGAGAGTTGTAACAGCCCGGTTTAGACCCTAATATGAATAGTGGTTTTGGGACCACAAATCCGAGGTTGGAAAAATATTTTAATATAATTTTTAGTGTTTATAATATGTGATTGAGCATGTGTGAAAGTTCTGTGTGAAAATTTTATCGATTGTGTGCTTAATTAGCAAAAATGACTTAATCGCATAAAATGTAAAAAAATTGTGTGCTGATTGTTAAAGTGTTTACTTGTCATGGCTTTCTAAATTAGAAGTCCTTATGTTGTTAATAAACCATTAAAAGAATGGATGGACAAAAATGGGCTTTAGTTGGTGGAAATTTGAATGAATTAATAAAGGGCAAAATGGTAAATGGTGCATTAATGTTAATATAATTAAAATAAAACAAAAAGATGGCCATATATCATCTTTCTTAGCCAAATTTGAAGAAGAAAAAGAAAGAAATAGGGCTTGAAACATTGGGCCATTGTTAAGCTCAATCAAGGTATGTTTTGAGCTCGGTTTTTAGTGATTTTTATGTTATTGTGATCGTTGGTTAATATTTTATCAAATCCATGCTTAAATTTTAGAAATTGATGGTGATTTTGAGATATGCCATTGATGAATATGTGATATTTGTGTTGTTAGTTGGTGGAATATGAAAGCTTAGTATTGGGTTAACATAGTTTGTATTTGGATTTTTGGTGAAATTGAGTAATTTGGGCTAAATTGTGAAAATGAAAAATTGGAGGACTAAAATGTGAAATAAATGAAATATATGTGCTTGTATGAGTATAAGGAGAATTCGGCCTAAGCATGGTATATTGAAATTATGTGTATTTTGTGATTTTATGAAATAGGGACTGAAGTGTCGAAATGTGAAAATGTGAGGGCTATTTTGTAAAATGCCATAAATATGTGTGTTTGGACTAAATTGAATTAATTGGTGATTGAATGAGTTAAATTTGAATATGTATAGACCAAGAAAGGAAAGATTCGGATCGAGATCGAGGCAAAGACAAAGTACTCGATTGATCGGCTAGTTTCGGTATTTCGATGTCCGAGGTAAGTTCGGATATAATACGTGTTCTTAAATTATGTTTAAATGCTATGAAATGTATAGTTATGTGATTTTTGATTAGTAATGCTATGTGTGGAATCGAGTTAGGTGGCACTAAGTGTGCGTATTTGGAAATGAGACCAAAATGGTTAGTACTGTGTGTGCGAAATAATAGAAGCTTCGGCTTTTTAATTGGCACTGTGTGTATGATATCGATTTAAGTTCGGTTTTATATTATGGCACTAAGTGTGCGATGTTAATCAAGCTTCGGCTATGAATTGGGGTGTAACAGCCTGATTTAGTGGCTAGTCAGAACAGTGATCTCAGGATCACTAATCTGAGGTTAGAGAAAATTATTTTCATGTTATTTTATGTGTTATAACATGTTTATAAAGATGCATGGAAATTTTAGTTCCTTAATTTTAGCGATTTCATGCCTAATCGCGAAAAAAGACTAAATCGCAAAAAGTGCGAAAGTTCTATTTTAATTGCTAGAGGTGCCAAATAGCTATAGAATATTAATTGGAGGTCCCAAATATGCAATTTGGCCTTGTTTTAAGTGAGTTGGCTGGCCATAGTATGCATAGGGGACAAGAGCATTTATTTTGGTCAATAGTTGGTGATATTAGTTGATAAAATGAATAAAATAATATGAAATAAGCCAAGGCTATCATCTTTTCATTTTCTTTTCTTCTCCAACCGAAAATATCAACCAAGGGAGGGCTTTGAAAGCTTGAAAATTTCAGCAACTCATTTCCTCTTCAAGTAAGTGATTTTGATGGTATAAGTTGATTATTTTTGTACTTTTGGAGTCCCCAAAGCTTAAGCTAGCTAATGAGGGGACTAATTTGCAATATGGTTGAAAGTCTAGGGACTTGCCATGAGAGAGTTTATGTTCGTTGCTAAGTTTTTATGGAAGAACATGAATGTTGGGAAGATGAGAAACAACTTTTGTGAAAGGTGTTGTTATGAAAACACCTAATTAGGACTAAGATGCAAATGTTGTAGTTTGTTCATTAATGCATGAAATAGTTGGAACTTTGGATAGTTGTAATAGGATTAAATGTTCAGCTAGGCTTCCTTGATAAGAAAATGTGATGAAAAGTGATTTACGAGCCTAGGGGCAAAATCATAATTTTGCCAAAGTATAAGGGAAAAATAGTCATTTTTGCCTAAATATAGATTATGATGTATTATAATTTATAAGTGATTAAATGAGTAAATTCCATTGTTCTAGATCAAAGAAAACGAGATTCAGACCTAGAACGGGAGAATAGAGAAATGTGGGCAAATAGATCCCTTTCGACCCTCTCGATATTGAGGTAAGTTCGTGTGCATATGTTGCATTTACGTGCGAAATATTTATTATTCCAATGTTGTATGGAATGTATATTTACTCTATGAATGTATTAAATATGTTTTTACGAGATATCAAGGGAATTGATTCTAAGAATAAAGAGATTGCAAAGGTCATGATACGATGACAATTAAGGTCCCGTATAAGACCATATTCGAAATATGGCCTCGGTGTGAGATATTAAATAAGACCATGTCAGGGACATGGCATCAATATGATATTTCATGTAAGACCCTATCGGGGGCATGAGGTCAATGTGAAATTATATGTATGAGACTCAAAAGTGTTATTTAACAATTTGAGTGATTCAACAGGTATGTTGAAAACGAGAAAGTATGTGGTTGTACCACGAGAGGTACAGGTATGTGTTAGAACTAGATTGAGGTGAATTCAGTATATGATGAACCCATAGTGGGTTATGTGTAAATAATGTATCCAAATGGCATATGTTGTAATTATAAGTGCATTGCGTGAAAGCAAAGGATTATTGTAAAAATCTAAGTAAGAATAATAGTGTGTGAGGATGTTCCCGGATGAACATTTGAAATAGGGAAATGCATGTGGATAAATATCCGTGGATGTATAATAATGGTGGGCTATGTGCGATACCACCTTATTAATTGTTACCGATGTAAATTGTGTAATGCGATACCATCGAGTTTAGTATCAAATGGTGGGCTATGTGCGATGCCACCCTATTAAAGATAAATGGTGGGCTAAGTGCGAAACCACCGAGAGTTTGGTAGTACCATGAATGGTTTATTGTGAAATGTTTGATGTGTTGCTTTATGTGATCATGTGGTGACAAGTGCAGAGATGTATGCTAAATAACATGAGCATTTGGCTTGTGGTATGGTGAGAATGTGGTAAGAGACGGAATGAGTAAGCTTTAAGAATGATTGAGTAGGTAACCATGAGTTTAAGAGTAAAACTCATTATAATACCTTGTGATTGATTATAATCAATGAATATCAATAATTGATTATTATTATTGTATATGAACTTACTAAGCATTATTGCTTACTCCTTTTATTTTTCCATCTCTTATAGGTTAGCTTAACTAGTTCGAGTTGGAGATCGCCGGAGATGTTTTCACACTATCGAGCAGACACTTGGTATGAGGTTTCAAGTCCTTATGAGTTATGGCATGTATAGGGATCTTATTTTAAGTCGATCAAGTCATAGTTAATGTGCCAAATGTGTTGGCCTAAAAGAGTTTATGTTTCAGTTGTGTATAGCCA
The DNA here is from genome assembly GCA_025698515.1 of Gossypium sturtianum. NCBI lineage: Eukaryota > Viridiplantae > Streptophyta > Magnoliopsida > Malvales > Malvaceae > Gossypium > Gossypium sturtianum. Next base: position 91,062,372 of record CM046955.1, read on the forward strand.
TGGATGATGGCCCATGTTGGTTGTAATTGTACTAGGAATAGTTCTCCCTCGTATATGGGATGAAGTGTAACATCCCGATTCAGGGCCTAGTTAGAATAGTGGTGCGAGACCACAAACCCGAGTTAGTAAAATTGAGTTCTTAAGGTTTATGACATGTTTGCATCATAGTACTAAAGTTCCATGTAGAAATTTTGTGAAATTGACATGGAATGATCAAAAAGGACTAAATTGTAAAAGTTGCAAAATATGAGTTTCTAGAAGCTTTTTGTATGAAATATCTTTAGAATATTAATTATGAGTCCTTAAATAGCAATTTGCCCAAATTATAATTTTTGGACAAAAATGGACATGAGTTAGTAAAATAGAAATTTTTAAAGAGAAGGGCATTTTAGTCATTTACCATTTAAATGATTAAAATGGGAAAAGATGATAAAAATTTCATTCATCTTCTTCCTCATTGCCGAAATTTTCTAAGAAACCATAGCTAGGGTTTGTTCATCTTTCAAGCTTGCTAGTAAGTTCATCTTAGCCCCGTTTTTAATATTCTTCGTGTTTTTGAAGTTCTTGTATTATGAATTAGTTATTTTTAGCTATAAAATAAGCTAAGATGCATGTTCAAAAATCTACCCAAGAGTGACATGCTTGTAAAATAATATTTTATGGAAGTTTATGAGAGTTTGATGTTAGATAAACATCTTTTTCTAAGTGAATTTCATGAAAAATGCTAGTAAGGACTAGTTTGTAAAAATTATGAAATTGGTCATACCTATTAGAAATAATGGGAAATGATGATTTCTATAGTAGAGAAAATGAATCTGCTAAGCATGAAGTTTAAGAAAGTTGAATGAGATTCATTTTACGAGCCTTTGGGCAAAAGTGCAAATATGAGAAAGTTTAAGGGCAAAATAGTAATTTTGCCAAAGTATGTGTTAAGAGTCATGTTAGTCAATGTGTGTATTAAATGATCTATTTATGATTATAGATCAAGAAAAATGAAGCCCGGATCGAAACCGAGGTAAGAACAAAGTCGAGGGCTAAATTGCATATCTACATACATTTTGTATATAGAGGTAAGTTTGTATGACTTCTAAGCTTTATGATTAATATCATTGAATTGCTTAGTATAATGTACAATATTATTATGAAAATGTTTAATGTTATGTTAAACAAAGTAATTAATGAGATCAAGCATGAGAAAGCCCTGATTGAAGATGAATAGCTTAGGATACTCGATCTATCACATGAAATGAGAAAGTCCGTATAAGTCCAAGCCGAGGCATGGCATCAGCAATCAGACAAGATATCATGTAAGACCAAGACAAGTCTTGGCATTGAAGAGTTGTTATGAGATGAAGACCCATGTAAGTCCAAGCCAAGGCATGGCATTGGTGAGTCTCCAAGCAAAGATGTCATGTAAGTCCAAGGCAAGCTTGGCATTGAAAAGCTATCAAGAGAAAGAGATTTCATGTAATCCCAAGCCAAGGCTCGGCATTGACCAGTTCATGAGCAAAGATACCGAGTAAAACCATGTCAAGACATGGCAATGGTAAGTTCCAAAGGGACTCACGAGAAAGACTTCGAATAAGTCCATGTCAAGACATGGCCTCAAAACCAAGATGAGACATTCCATGTAAGACCGTGTCTAGGATATGGCTTTGGTATTGAGTTATGTGAGATGAGATTTAGTATCCTTGGTTATTCATATAAATTCATCGGGCAAATGAGCTAAGTTCAAATGAGATAACAAGAAAGCTAAGTAAGCAAAGTTATTATCAAGTGAAAATGAGTATTATTCATGTTATGAATGATAAATTAGAGATTATGATTATTATGTAAATGAGGTACGGGCATTACGAGTTTTTAGTTATGCCTTCTGGACTAACAAATGCTCCTGCCATTTTTATGGATTTGATGAACAGAATTTTCAGACCGTATTTAGATCAATTTGTTATTGTATTCATTGATGACATCTTGATTTATTCACGTGATGAGTTTGAGGATGCTGAGCATCTGAGAATTGTTTTGCAAACTCTGCGAGATAAACAATTGTATGCAAATTTCAGTAAATGTGAATTTTGGTTGCGAGAAGCTAATTTTCTGGGACATATTGTATCAGCCTCTGGAATACGAGTTGATCTGAGTAAGATTTCTGCTATTCTGAAATTGAAACCTCCGAAGAATGTGTCTGAAGTTCGCAGTTTTCTGGGACTTGTTGGTTATTATCGAAGGTTCGTAAAAAAGGCTTTTCGATGATTGCTACTCCGTTGACTAGATTGCTTCAGAAAGATGTGAGATTTGAATGGTCTGATAAATGTCAGAAAAGCTTTGATCAGTTGAAAGCTTTGTTAACTGAAGCTCCAGTTTTGGTACAACCAAAATCGGGTAAAGAATTCGTGAGTTACAGTGATGCTTCATTGAATGGTCTGGGTTGTGTTTTGATGCAGGAAGGCAAAGTTATAGCTTATGCCTCGAGACAACTAAAGTCGCATGAAAAGAACTACCCGACACACGATCTTGAGCTAGCTACGATTGTGTTTGCATTAAAGATCTGGCGCCATTATGTTTACGATTAAAAATGCCATGTATTTTCGGATCATAAAAGTTTAAAGTACCTAATGACTCAGAAAGACTTGAATCTGCAACAGAGAAGATGGTTAGAACTGTTAAAAGAATACGAGCTTGTGATAGATTATCATCCGGGTAAAGGAAATGTTGTTGCTGATGCACTAAGCCAGAAATCACTATTTGCATTGTGTCCTATGAATGCTCATTTAGACTTATCTAATAATGGTTCAGTTTTGGCTGAGTTGAAAGCGAAACCGTTGTTTTTACAACAAATATGTGTTGCTCAGAAAGTTGATAATGAAATGCTAATGAAACGAGCTCATTGTAATTCAAATTTCGATTCTGAGTTTCGAGTTGATGATGATGGTTGCTTGAGATTTCGAGATCAAATTTGTGTTCTGAGAAATCCAGAGTTGATTCAGCTAATTTTGAATGAAGCTTATAATAGTCGTCTATCTGTTCATCCGGGTAGTACAAAGATGTATCACGATTTGAAGCAACACTATTGGTGGTTTGGTATGAAACGAGACATCTCTGATTTTGTTTCGAAATGTTTAGTCTGTCAGCAAGTTAAAGCTTAACATCAGGTTCCATCTGGTTTGCTACAACCAATTCTGATTCCCGAGTGGAAATGGGATAAAGTAACGATGGACTTTGTTTCTGGATTGCCATTGACTCCGAGAAAAAAAGATGCAATTTGGGTCGTAGTTGATTGATTGAAGAAATCAGCCCATTTTATTCCGGGATGATCTGATTACTCACTTGATAAGTTAGCTGAGCTTTATATTTCTGATATTGTGAGATTGCACGGAGTGCCATTGTCTATTGTGTCTGATAGAGATCCGAGATTTACATCACGATTCTGGAAGAAACTGTAAGAGGCCTTAGGTACTAAATTACATTTTAGTACAGCTTTTCATCCACAAACGGATGGTTAATCTGAGTGGATTATTCAGATTCTCGAGGATATGTTGAGATGTTGCATCCTAGAGTTTGATGGTACGTGGGAACAATATTTGCTATTGATTGAATTTGCATATAATAATAGTTTTCAGTCAAGCATCAAAATGGCACCCTATGAAGCTTTGTATGGAAACAAATTTCGGACTCCTCTGTATTGGACTGAGCTTAGTGAAAGTAAGATACACGGGGTTGATTTGATAAAAGATATTGAACAGAAAGTGAAAGTAATCCATGATTGTCTGAAAGTAGTGTCTGATCGTCAGAAGTCCTATGCAGACTTGAAAAGAAAAGACATTGGATTCGAAATCGGTGATAAAGTATTTTTAAAAGTATCTCCGTGGAAGAAAGTACTCAGATTCGGACGTAAAGGCAAGTTGAGTTCGAGGTTCATCGGGCCGTATGAAATTATTGAGCGTGTTGGACCTGTTGCATATAGATTGTTGTTCCCACAGGAATTAGAAAAGATTCATAATGTATTTCACGTGTCAATGCTTCGTCGATACAGATCCGATCCATCACATGTGATTACTCCGTCTGAGATTGAAATCCGATCTGATATGACTTATGAAGAAGAACCGATCCGTATCTTAGCTCGTGAAGTGAAAGAATTGAGAAATAAGAAAATCTCATTAGTGAAAGTGTTGTGGCATCGACACGGGTTTGAAGAGGATACGTGGGAGCCTGAAGATTCTATGAGACAGCAATATCCGAACATGTTTAACGGTAAGATTTTTGGAGACGAAAATCTCTAAGGGGGATAATTGTAACAGTCTGGTTTAGACCCTAGTCAGAATAGTGGTTTCGGAACCACAAATCTGAGTTAGAAAAATATTTTAATATTATATTCTGTGCCTATAGTATGTGATTAAGCATGTGTGAAAGTTTCGAGAAATAATTTGTCTATTTGTGTGCTTAATTTGATAAAAGGACTAAATCGCATAAAAGGTAAATGTGGCTTTCTAAATGAATAAGTGTAAATTGTTATTGTCTTTATTATGAGAAGTCCTTAAGAGGTTATTATGCCATTAATATGTTAATGGACATTAATGACCAACCATTATATGTGTTATTATATGTTAATTAAAAGGGATAAATAGGTAAATTGGTATTTAAGTTATATTAAATAAAAACAAACATTAAAAGATGATGATTATCATCTTGTTTTGCCGTAAGTGAAGGAAGAAAGGCTAGGTCTTTGCATTTTCAATATTCGGTACTCATTTAGCTTGATTCAAGGTATGTTTTGTTTCGATTTTTGATAATTTCTACGTTTTTGCAATTGTTGCTTTGTGTTCTTCAAAACCCATGCTTCAATTTTGTGAATTGGTGATGATTTTGAAATATGCCATTGATGAACACATGAGTTCTGTGATGTTTGAAGATGAATTATAAAAGATATGTGATAGATTAACATAGTTTGTCTTCGGATTTTTGATGAATTTGAGTAAATTGGACTTAATTGTGAAAATAATATTTTGAGGGACTAAATTGTGAAATAAATGAAATGTATGGACTTGTATGAGCATGGGTAATATTCGGCCAAGCATGGGTTGTATTGAATTATGTGAATTTTCAAATTTTGTGAAATAGGGACTAAAATGTCAAAATATGAAAATATGAGGGCTAATTTGTAAATTGCCCTAAATATGTGTTTTTGGATTGAATTGAATGAATTAGTGAATGAATGAGTTAAATATGAATATGTATAGATCAAGAACCGAAGAAAATGGACTTAGATCGTGGGAAATTGAAAGTAATTGAGTAGCCGAGTTTGTTTCTGTTTATCCGAATCCGAGGTAAGTCTATATACAAATAAATGTATTTACATTGATATATGTATGTTCATATGAAAATTTACAATGATGAATGTATATGAGATGATGAGTGCATGAAATCCGAGATAGTATCGACATGGTGTCAACATCCGAAAAAGCCTCGTACGAACCTAGGAATAGATAGGATTACATATGTCATGACATAGGTGTCCGATATGTGATATCGTGTAAGACCACATCTGGGACGTTGGCATCGATTTGATATTTACGTGTAAGACCATGTCTGGGACATTGGCATCGTATTGATTCATGTAAGACCCTGTTCGGGACAGTGGCATCGATATCTGGTTACATGTAAGACCACGTCTGGGACGTTGGCATTGTACGACCATTCTGAGTAATCCGAGCTTCCTATTTGATTCCAAACGGTTCAACGGGAAAATTCGAGAAATGAGAGACTACGTAAAATGTTTAAGCAAAACAGGTACGTTTGAATTGTACACTATGTATGTGTATGGAAGGTAAGTATATCTATGTGAACTTACCTAAGTGAGATATGTGCATAGTTTTGTGGATATGAAATGTGATATATGTATGACTTTGATATGAGCAAAAGTGATACTTTGAGTTGAAATGTGGGTAAGCTATGGCTAAACAAAATAGCCAAAGAAAAGGTTATGAATTTGCAAATGAGAAACAATAATGACATTGTATCAATATGATTTTGTGCATTTATTGTTAAGTTTATTTGTATATGGCTTACTAGGCTTTTGAAAGCTTACTTTGTGTGTGTTTGCTTTGTTTTATAGATCGTCAAAGCTACTGAGGGCTCTGGAATCGTCGAGGATTGTCATCACACTACTCAAATCACATTTTGGTACCTTATGATCATGTATACATTAAGTATGGCATGTATAGTCTAGTTAAAATAGATTATGTTTATGATATGTAATAGCCATGTGATATGGCTAGATAAATGTTTGTGATATGTATGAGTGATCAAGCTATATGATGCTTAGTTTTGATATGGTTGTTAGCTAATGAAATGGTCAAGGTAATGGTAAGCTTGTTGATGCAAAATTTGGTATATGTTTGATGAGAAATGTCTTATAATATGATGGTAAGTTTGTGAAGGAAACTTGCTTAGAAATGTTTGTCTTTTAGTTGAGCTAATTGTTGCATAAGATATTATGTTTGAAATGCTTATGAATGCTTGGAATAGTTGGTTATTTATGGCATGAATTGAATTGGTATGATGCTTGTAGGGATAGCCCATAGTGTGGGTGGCATTTTGGCCTTGCAAATGGCCTATATTTGCCCACACGATTGAGCACATGGGCGTGTGGCTCGACCGTGTCCCTCGTGGTTGTATTTGAAAACAAGTCAGACTCGACCACGGGCTGGACACACAGGCGTGTGACTGGCCATGTGGTGCAAGTCAGGCTCAACCACAGGTGAGGCACACGGGCGTGTCTCAGGCCGTGTGGTCAAGTCAGTATGTATGCCCTGTTTTGGCACGGCTCGGGCACATGGGCGTGTCTGAGGCCGTGGGAGGCACATGGCCTGCCCACACGGGCGTGTGACCTCTGTAACTTTGAAATATTTTTTAAATTTCAAAGAATTTCTATATGTGTTTGGTTTAGTCCCGGCCCCTTTCTAAAGCATGATTAAGGTCTCGTAGACCTATTTAAGGGACACTTTGATGTGATTTGTCAAATTATGATATGAAATGTCTGTGAAAGTTTCTGATTGTTCGGTAATGCCTCATAACCCTAAACCGGCGATGGTTACGGGTTAGGGGTGTTACATTTAAGATCCCTTAGGTTCAACCAAGCTTTATTTGATGCATTGTATGTGTTTTTCAATTCGTTCTTAGTAATTTTTATGTTTTCAAGATTGTTATAGCTTAATTTATCTAATCTGGAGACTAATTTCTAAAACTGTTATATGTTTAGAGTTTTGTCATGGATGAATTTGTGATGTTTTTGAAATTTGATGATAGACCATTAAGCTTGAAAGTTAAATAGGACAATTTTGTAAAGCATTTTTCGTGAATTTTAAAGTTTATGGGCTAAGTTGTTAAAATTGTAAAATAACATGAAATTCTTGTGATAAAGTGGTAAATGTGAGTTGTTTAGGGACCATATAGAAATTGACAAAAGTGTTTTTGGAATAACTTGTGATAATTGTGAGAAATTCGATTTCAGGGACTAAATTAAGTAAAAGGTGAAAGTTTAGGGTAAATGTGTAAAATGTGGTTAAAGGGTTAATTGCATGAATTTAAGTGTTTTAAGATGTTTAAATTGGTAAATTGAAGTAAATTGTTATATTTAGATCAAGAAACAAATCAATCGATTGATAAACGCAGGAAAGGAAAAGTCATCGAGTAACTGTAACATCCTTAAATCGGGGTCTTTGCATTTATGTGTGTTTGCATGTGATGGTATGGTTGTTGAGCTAGTTTAGGGTGTTTTGGGGTCCAGGCGTGAGCTGTGAGGGTAGGCCTGAGTCATAGCAAAAATTTTTGTTTTGGGCTTCTAAGAAGGGGAAGCTGAGTGAGGTAGGTGTTAAAGGAAATTACTGGTGTGTTTTGACACAAGAATCCCAGTGGTAAAGTGGCAAGGGAGGCGCCACTTAAGCACAAGGGGAGTGACGCCTCATGCAAGTTTGGAGGGCCTTGGTTCGAGCTGCAAGAATTCCCTTGTCGCTTATTATTTTTTGACGCCAAGGCTAGGGAGGAGTTGTGTTCAAGATGGATCATGGTGGATATGTGTTGAAGGAGTCAACACATTTGAATTAGTGGAGAAGAGAAAATGTAGGAATTTTGAAGTATTCAAACTTGTTTGAATAGGTGGTCAGGAGAAAATCAAGGAGAGAAAAGGGGGATTGGATGGGAGGTGTGTTAGCCAAATTTCAAGGAGCTAGAAGGGGGTTAAGCATTCGGTTCTTGGGTGTTTAGGGGTGTGCCGAAACTTGGGTGTGGGTTCTTCCATTGTCGGTTTTGAGTGCTAGTGAGGTAGGTGGCCGAATTTGGTATTGGCCTGGGTGAAGTGTGTGTATTCGGTTAGTTAAGGGGGGGAACATTTAGAACTCCTTTCTCCCATTTTCTTTTGTGTCGATCTCTCATTTTCGTTCCTCTCAAAAAGCCATAGCCGAATTCTTCTACTCTTTTCTCATCTCTTGACCATAGCCGAACCTAGAAGACCATTTATCTCTTCTCTTCTCTTCAATCTTCAAAACCGAAAACTCTTCCTAAACCTCTGTCCATTTCTTTTCTTTCTGCTTCTTTTGTGTTTGGCCGAACCTATCTTGCTCTCCACTCACCATTTGTGATTCATTTTCTTGCCATATCTTTAAGAACTGAAATCTCATCTACCATTCCTTCTCTTCATCTTTTTCACTTTTATTTTGCTATTAGCCGAAACCACACTTTCCAATCTTTCTTACCATCTATTCATTCTTTGGGTGCCGAAACCTCTGCTACTATTCTCTTCTCTTTTTCAACACTTTGGCCGAATATCAACTGTTAGGGATCGCCCTTCTTCTCATTTTCTCTGTGCGTAGTGGAGCAAACTTCGGTATTTGGGGATCGTCATTACCTATTCTCCTCCACTCCCAATCGATTTTGCTAGTGGTGTGGTAAGTTTGGGATGGTTAGGTTTTGAGGTTGCATGACATGCATGTTGGCTTATGAAACTGTTTAAGGGCATTAACATTTTTGGGTTGGGGAATTATACACTGAGTCTCAGTGACTCACCCCTTCCTTTACATTTTGCAGATGATTCGTAGATCGCGGATGCAGAGCCGGGGCGGACTCGAGGTGGCCATGTGCATTCTCTTTCGGGTTTTGCTTTAAATTACTATTTTGGTTTACTTTACTTTAAATTTGGTTTTCGGGTTGTAATAAGGCCACTAACTTTCATTTTGGGGTTTATTTATCTGTTTTATTTCTCACGGAAATTTGTATAAGTTAAACGAAACAGCATGCCTAAATAACCTATAAAAAGAATGTTTTCCAAACTTTCACAACTCGTCGGGTTTTTCTAAAACTTTACCATCGGGTAACGGCAAACAAGTAGTAACAACAAGTTAAGCGAGTTTTTCTTTAAGACCAAATTTGGACCGGTTTTTAGCAAGATTACTTAAACTAATTCGGCTTTTCATGAAAATCAAAGGTTTTCTTAAAATAAGAGACGGCAACTTGTTTTCAATATCGATTCTTTACAAAATTAAAACAACCTCCTGTCTTCTTTAAAAATGTTTTTCCCTGTGGCATGCTGGATTCGGTCGTAGCGTGTTGACCGGGTTTGGGGTGTTACAATTTTGGTATCGAGCCAGTTCAAAAGCTTCTTTGTGGGCCCGAGGCCAAAATGTTTGAATAAAGGGGTTCTGGAATGATTTTGATGGAAAATACATGATTTGGGGAAGCATGGCACCGAGTCTCCGGCATCTATCCGCACAGATAAGTACCCCTAACTGCTGTTTATATGATTGTGATGATTGTGATATGACTGGTAGTAATAGGAAATTACTTTAGAGACTGAAACTTGTAGGATTGTGTGAACTTATGAGAACAATCCCTATAATAAACTGTTCATAAAACTGTGCTGTAATAACAGTGGAACGAATCTAATGCATAAAATTTTGAAATTAGATTAATTCGTGAACGGTAGTCATGAGCACCCAAGGACGTGGGCGTAATACACGTGGTCGTGGTAAAGGTAGGATGACTGTGTCGGAACCAGTAGGGTCTAGCCATGGGTCGGAGAATGAGGTACCACCGCCGCCAGCTGTGGGCGCGGACTTTCGTGGTCGAGCGGGTGGTGGCGATGCGATGTCGCAGCGATAGTGCGGTTTACGAGAGAGTCGCAGTGCAAAAGCGTTGGGCAGGAGCTCAAAAATCTGTGTCCGAACGACTCCGGGCGAATGGAGTAGAGGTATTCAGGGGTGTATCTGGTGTGGCTCCCAATACAGCTAAGTATTGGCTAGAGGCGACGGAACGTATAATGGATGATTTAGACTTTTCGGCTGAGGAGAAGCTGAAGGGGATAGTGTCTCTTCTCCGAGATGAGTCTTATCAGTGGTGGCTCACGGTCAGGGATGGAGCAATGGCCGACGACATCACCTGGGATTTCTTCAAGGCAGCTTATCAGAGGAAGTACGTTGGGGCTAGTTACATTGATGCACAGTGCAAGGCGTTCTTGAATTTGGTCCAGGGGAGTAAGACAGTATCGGAATATGAGGCAAAGTTTCTTCGGTTAAGTCGTTATGCTCGGGGTATCGTGGCTACAGAACACGAGCGCTGTGTCAGATTTGAGGATGGGTTGAGAGATGAGCTGCGAATGTTGATTGCTCCACAGTAGGAGAGAGAATTTGCGGTCTTTGTAGAGAAGGCCAAGATTGCTGAGGAGGTGAAACAGTCAGTGAGACGGAACCAGGATAGGAATTGGACTAAGAGGAGTTCTGGGTCATCAGGGTCTGCCGGGAATTCGCAGAAAAGGGCTAGATATGGTGGGCCGAATCAAGCTGCAAGGCCTGCTGCTACTACTCAGTGGCCGCCACGGTGTGCTCGGTGTGGGAAGTCTCATTCGGAGAGTGTTGGACCGGGAAACAGAGGGTGCTTCGAGTGTGGGTCAATGGGGCACCGGGTAAGGGATTGTCCGCAGAGGTCAGCTAGGATCCAGTCTGAGGGTCAAGGACGTACACAATTCAGGAGGGATGGTCAGCAACCACAGAGGGGTCGCGGTTCGGCCAAGGGAGGTAATGGTCTTTGGACGAGGCCGCGCGGCACCAGGCAGGTCTTTGGGAGCTCGAGGCGAGACGGCTGGGTTGGTCTATGCGCCAAGCGTCGAGAGGAGGAGGGCGATGACTGGGACGTCATAACCGGTACGTTCTTAATTTTTGGACTACCTTATACTGCTTTGATAGATGTGGGTTCGACGCATTCTTATGTTGCCAGTAGTATAGTGGGAACTATGAATTTAGCCTTTGAGATTTCTTCTAAGGAGATGTGATAATTAGCCCTCTAGGTCACTCTATAGAAGTAAACAAAGCGTATAGGGATGTACCCTAGAACTTCAAGGGGTAGAGTTTTTGGTCGATCGATGGAAGCGCCATTCGGGAGTTCGATTTGATCCTTGGGATGGATCAAGCTAGTGAAGTACCAAGCAAGTTTGGATTGTGACTAAGCGCATGGTATTGAGAACTCGTTGAGGGCGGAGAGGTGGTGATGATAGGTAATAGAAGCGATTATCTATCCAACGTAGTAGTATCGCTCTCAAGGCCGAGAAAATGGTGAGGAAGGGTTGTGAGGCGTTCATGGTTCATGTTTGTGCATTGGAGGCCAAGGAATCAAGCTGTAGGGAATGTCCGAGCGGTGAAGGAATTTACCGATGTATTCCCAGAAGAACTTCCGAGTCTACCTCCGGACCGTGAAGTTGAGTTTGGTATAGATCATTACCGGAACCGCGCCGGTGTCTATTTCCCCATATAGTATGGCGCGAAGGAGTTGTGGGGCTGAAAGCATAGATTCGGGAATTGTTGGACCTGGGTTTCATCCGCCGAGTGTATCACCTTGGGGAGCGCTGTGCTTTTGTTAAGAAGAAAGATGGTACAATGCGGATGTGTATAGATTACCGCAATTTGAATAAGTTGACGATCAAGAACAAGTACCGAATTCAAGAAGATAGGCGATTTGTTCGATCAACTTAAGGGTGCATCAGTCTTCTCTAAGATTGATTTAAGGTCGGGGTATCATCAGCTTAAGGTAAAGGAGGCCGATATCCATAAGGCGGCATTTCACACTCGATACGGGCACTACGAGTTCTTAGTAATGCCGTTCGGGTTGACCAATGCACCGACAGTGTTTATGGACATGATGAATCAGGTGTTTCAGCCGTACTTGGACCGGTTCATCGTAGTGTTTATAGACGACATATTGGTGTACTCGAAATCATAGGAGGAGCATGATGCGCATCTACGTGTGGTTTTGCAGATTCTGAGGGAGAAGCAACTATTTGTAAAGTTTAGTAAGTGCGAGTTCTGGCTTAAGGAAGTAACCTTCTTGGGTCATGTGGTGTCAGCTGAGGGGATTAGAGTGGACCCTCGGAAGATTGAGGCGGTATTGGACTGGAAACCACCTAAGTCTGTGGCAGAGATTCGAAGTTTTCTGGGTTTGGCAGGATATTACAGAAGATTTGTGGAAGGGTTTTCCTTGATTGCAGCGCCGTTAACCAAGTTCTTCGAGAAAAGGGGTTCCATTTGTGTGGTCGGATAACAACTTGGGAAAGTTTTGACAAGTTAAAAGGATTTTGTGAAGCTCGGTTTTGATTCACTGAAGCGGGGAAAGAGTTTACGGTGTATTGTGATGCGTCGCATCTTTGGATTAGGATGTGTACCGATGCAAGAGGGTAAAGTAGTGGCGTATGCGTCTCGACAGTTGAGACCTCACGAAGCGAACTACCCGACACATGATCTGGAGTTGGCTGCAGTGGTTTTCACCCTGAAAATTTTGAGGCATTACTTGTATGGGGAGAAGTCTATAGTCTACACGGATCACAAGAGCTTGAAGTACCTCTTGACTCAGAAGGAATTGAATTTGAGGCAGCGGAGGTGGATCGAGTTGTTAAAGGACTACGACTGCTCGATTGAATACCATCCGGGTAAGGCTAACGTTGTGGCTGACGCGTTGAGCCGCAAGGTGGTAGCAGACTTAAGAGCAATGTTTGCCCACCTTAGTCTGTATGATGACGGAAGTCTATTAGCGGATTGCAAGTGAAGCCATCTTGGGTAAACCAGGTTAAGGAGAAACAGCTAGTGGATGAAGTTTTAAGTGCTCGGTGTTCACAAGTGCAGAATGGTGGATTGGAGGGGTATAGCTTAAGCAGCGATGGAGTGTTATGTTTCCAAGGGAAAGTTTGTATGCCGAAGGACGTTGAGTTAAGGCGGAGGATTCTTCAGGAAGCTCATAGCAGCCCATACGCTATGCATCCTGGAGGTAGTAAGATGTACCAGGATTTGCGGGAACAGTTTTGGTGGTCGGGTCTGAAGCGAGAAGTAACAGAAGTTGTAAGTAAGTGTCTGACGTGTCAGCAAGTCAAAGCTAAACATCAGGTACCATCGGGTCTGTTGCAGCCGGTAAAGATTCCGCAGTGGAAGTGGGAAAGGATTACGATGGATTTTTTCAGTGGGCTACCTCTTACGCCTAGCAAGAAGGATTCAGTCTGGATGATTGTTGATCGTCTGACAAAATCAGCTCATTTCATACCGGTTCGGGTTGATTACTCACTTCAAAAGTTTGCTAAGTTGTATGTAGTGGAAATAGTGAGACTGCATGGAGTGCCGGTGTCGATTATCTCAGATAGGGATCCCAGATTCACGTCAAGGTTTTGGAAAGCGTTGCATTAGGCGTTAGGTACAAGGTTGGATTTCAGCACGGCATTTCATCCGCAGTCAGATGGGCAATCAGAAAGAGTGATTTAGATCTTGGAAGATATGTTAAGGGGTTGTGTTTTGGATTTCTGAGGTAATTGGGAAGAATTTCTCCGTGGCGAGTTTGCATCTACAACAATTATCGTGCAAGTATGCGAGATGGCACCGTATGAAGCATTATATGGATTTAAAGTGTGTCACTACCCCGCGTGTTGGGATGATTTGGGTGAAGCGTTAGTTGTTGGGTCGAGTTGGTTGTTGAAGCAGAGGATAAGGTTAAGGTGATTCGAGCTCGTCCCGAAGGAAGCTTGGACAGCGAAGTCTTATGCCGATCTCAAGCGAAAGGATATAGAGTTCGCAGATGGGTGACGAAGTCTTCCGAAGGTGTCGCCATGGAAAAAGTGCGAGATTTGGCGGAAGGGCAAGTCGAGCCCTAGGTTTATCGGGCCTTATACGATGTTGAAGCGTGTGGGACGTAGAGCTTATCGGCTCGAGCTACCATCAGAATTGAGTCAGATTCATAACATGTTTCATGTCTCCATGCTTAGGCGCTATCGATCAGATCTGTCGTATGTTGTGCAATGGAGGAGATCGAGGTGAGTCCGGATTTGTCTTTTGAGGAAGAACCAGTGCAGATACTGGATCGGGATGTCAAAATCTTACGTAGGAAATCGGTTCCTTTGGTGAAAGTGTTATGGCAAAATCATGGAGCGGAAGAGGCCACGTGGGAACCAGAAGATGTGATGCGGCAGCAATACCCTCAACTCTTTTGACCAGGTAATTTCGAGGCCAAAATTATTTTTTAAGGGGGTAGAACTGTAACATCCTTAAATCGGGGTCTTTGCATTTATGTGTGTTTGCATGTGATGGTATGGTTGTTGAGCTAGTTTAGGGTGTTTTGGGGTCCAGGCGTGAGCCAGGGGTAGGCCTGAGTCATAGCAAAAATTTTTGTTTTGGGCTTCTAAGAAGGGGGAGCTGAGTGAGTTAGGTGTTAAAGGAAATTACTGGTGTGTTTTGACACAAGAATCCCAGTGGTAAAGTGGCAAGGCAGGCGCCACTTAAGCACAAGGGGAGTGACGCCTCATGCAAGCTGGAGGGCCTTGGTTCGAGCTGCAAGAATTCCCTTGCTGCTTATTATTTTTGACGCCAAGGCTAGGGAGGAGTTGTGTTCAGGATGGACTGTGGTGGATATGTGTTGAAGGAGTCAACACATTTGAATTGGTGGAGAAGAGAAAATGTAGGAATTTTGAAGTATTCAAACTTGTTTGAATAGGTGGTCAGGAGAAAATCAAGGAGAGAAAAGGGGGATTGGATGGGAGGTGTGTTAGCCAAATTTCAAGGAGCTAGAAGGGGGTTAAGCGTTCGGTTCTTGGGTGTTTAGGGGTGTGCCGAAACTTGGGTGTGGGTTCTTCCATTGTCGGTTTTGAGTGGTAGTGAGGTAGGTGGCCGAATTTGGTATTGGCCTGGGTGAAGTGTGTGTATTCGGTTAGTTAAGGGGGGAGGAACATTTAGAACTCCTTTCTCCCATTTTCTTTTGTGCCGATCTCTCATTTTCGTTCCTCTCAAAAAGCAATAGCCGAATTCTTCTACTCTTTTCTCATCTCTTGACCATAGTCGAACCTAGAAGACCATTTATCTCTTCTCTTCTCTTCAATCTTCAAAACCAAAAACTCCTCCTAAACCTCTGTCCATTTCTTTTCTTTCTGCTTCTTTTGTGTTTGGCCGAACCTATCTTGCTCTCCACTCACCATTTGTGATTCATTTTCTTGCCATATCTTTAAGAACTGAAATCTCATCTACCATTCCTTCTCTTCATCTTTTTCACTTTTATTTTGCTGTTAGCCGAAACCACACTTTCCAATCTTTCTTACCATCTATTCATTCCTTGGGTGCCGAAACCTCTGCTACTCTTCTCTTCTCTTTTTCAACATTTTGGCCGAATATCAACTGTTAGGGATCGCCCTTCTTCTCATTTTCTCTGTGCATAGTGGAGCAAACTTCGGCATTTGGGGATCGTCATTACCTATTCTCCTCCACTCCCAATCGATTTTGCTAGTGGTGTGGTAAGTGTTTCTGCCGTTTCAAATACATCTCTTATTGCGTTAAATGCCGAAGGCAGTAACTAAATCTTGTAAATCTTGGCCGAATGAAGGCGGGTTAAGGAAGGCTTGGTGTTAGCCGACTGGGTACTCGATCAGTGCTTTGGTCTGAGTCGCTGAATCTCTGGGTTTTGTCAACCTAGGTATTCATGGACTCTAATGCCAGCCAAGCGTTAGGAGGGGTTAGATCTGAGACCCCAGCCCCTAAGTTCAAGAAGAGGGCGGTGTTAGCTGTTCGTGATTGGCCACCTGGGTGTGGGCCGACATCTGAGCAAAGTAGTAGGCAGATAGCGGTAGTGTCGGTTAACGACAGTGTCGACGTAGAGAGTATCGTATTGCGAGTAATCAGGTGTGTAACTCTTACACACTTCATTAGTTAATATGTTTATCATGTATATTGTCAAAAGTCGAGATGGCTTGTTGAAATGGGTATGTTACCCTTGTGGGTAAAAGCGAGGACTCCATGTAAGTCCACTTGATTGGCTAACGTTAAATGCCTATGTAAATCTGTATATGCCATGCCATGTGATTTTTGTATGTTAAGCATGATTATTATGCCATTAAAAGCATGTTCATAAAGATGGGTATGATGAGAGGAGGGGGAAGGCATGATTCTAGACTGTCACCAGTGGTTTTGACCACACAGTGGGTGGCCCCGCTTTCTATATTATGATTGTGACTAGTCTCAGTGGTTTTGACCACCAGTGGTTTTGACCACATATTTCCATCTTTGTGACTTGTCCCAGTGGTTTGGTACCACAGTGGGTTGGCCCCACACGACGATATACGGGATTGTCACCAGTGGTTTTGACCACATATGTATTATTTGTGACTACGGTCACCAGTGGTTTTGACCACCAGTGGTTTGGTACCACACGGGCTAGATTCAGGAGTTTCGGATGGTTAGGTTTTGAGGTTGCATGACATGCATGTTGGCTTATGAAACTGTGTAAGGGCATTAACATTTTCGGGTTGGGGAATTATACACTGAGTCTCGGTGACTCACCCCTTCCTTTACATTTTGTAGATGATTCGTAGATCGCGGATGCGGAGCCGGGGCGGACTCAAGGTGGCCATGCGCATTCTCTTTCAGGTTTTGTTTTAAATTACTATTTTGGTTTACTTTACTTTAAATTTGGTTTTCGGGTTGTAATAAGGCCACTAACTTTCATTTTGGGGTTTATTTATCTGCTTTATTTCTCACGGTAATTTGTATAAGTTAAACGAAATGGCATGCCTAAATAACCTATAAAAAGAATGTTTTCCAAACTTTCATAACTCTTCGGGTTTTTCTAAAACTTTACCATCGGGTAACGGCAAACAAGTAGTAACAACAAGTTAACTGAGTTTTTCTTTAAGACCAAATTTGGACGATTTTAGCAGTATTACTTAAACTAATTCGGCTTTTCATGAAAATCAAAGGTTTTCTTAAAATAAGAGACGGCAACTTGTTTTCAATATCGATTCTTTACAAAATTAAAACAACCTCCTGTCTTCTTTAAAAATGTTTTTCCCTGTGACATGCTGGATTCGGTCGTAGCGTGTTGACCGGGTTTGGGGTGTTACAGTAACCATCATCATGTCTCGTTAGCTATCATATTTTGGTAAGTTCGTATTACATTTATTATGTTGTTAATGTTTTAACTTATTTCATATTTGATGGCATGAAGTTTGTACAATGTTATGTTCTATTGGATGAATAATGAAATGAAAGGATAAAGTTGAGTATGAATGTCTCGGAGAAATAGAATAAGCCCGTGTGAACTTAGTGAATAGCTAGGATACAAATGACATGTCATTAGTGTGTAGCAAGCTTTGTGCCGATGTATATTTAACAGGCATTAGTTGTCGGTGTTTTATTTAGCAGGTACTATGTATCGATGATGGATACCATACCGATGGCTTGAGGTCCTACATGTGTTGCGGATTCTCTAAAGCTTCTGTGAGCAGCATTGCATATCGGTTAATGTCCTTACATTAACTCGTATGAGTATTACCCTCCCGTGTATCCAAAGTTGATTTACTATTGTTCTTTGAGCAAAATAGTTAACTATTATGAGGAAATGGAATAAGATGATGTGATAAATTATATATTGGTACATGATATTTGACATGTTGTGTTTTGATGATATGAATCATCCAGGTTTAATTATTTCTAGTAGTTGGAATGATGAGATACGATAAAAGAATTATTAATTTCATTATGTACGATTTATATTTAAATTGACAGGTATGATATGTTTGATTTTACGAACTTACTAAGCTTTATAAAAGCTTACTTTATTTGGTTTTATTTCTTTGTAGATTATCGGACTTTCATTGTCAATTGGAATGTCGTAGGAGATCACACTATTCGGCAACTTATTCGGTATCTATTCGTTTATTTTGGCTCAATTATAAGTGGCATGCAAATAGGGTTTTGGATATGTAAATTATAAGCATTATGGTCAAACGTTGTGCACTTTGAAGATTATGGTGTATGTGTTGATGTGAATCCTATTAGGTAAATTGGTTAGTTGTGGCTTATGAAACTGAATGCATGAATTGATATCTAGATGCATTTAAATGGTTGTTTTGGTATGTTTAGGTAAATAGGCAATCTTGGAATGCTTTGAGTTTGATGAATGGTCAAATTGGTTAAGTTAGGTTATGCATTTAAAATTATATATATGAGCATATAATGGTTTAGTTTATGAATGAACTTTTGCAGTTGCAATCTAAAGTTTGAATGATGTTTGAATGAAGCTAACTTGGGGTATACACTTTTATTTAATGGTTGTTGTATATATGTTTGAATTGTGGTGCCAATGAGGGCATATTGGTTAGGCACCTTATCACACCCCTAACCCGTATCCGTCGCCGGAATAGGGTTACGGATTATTACGGTAAAAACATACATTTCAAACCCCCAACATAAACATGATATAAAACATATAAACACATGCATATCGTCCCTTAATCAAGCCTTCGAGGCCTTAGAAACACCTTCGAAATGATACGGGACTAAATCAGAAACATTTGGAACATTTAAGAAAATGTTAGAAAAATTGAACTACAAGGGTCACACGGTCGTGTGGCCAGGCCGTGTGAGACACACACCCGTGTCTCAGGCCATGTAACATTTGAAATAGGGACACACGATCATTTCCCAGCCCATATCCATGCCCGTGTAACTCTCTGAGTTGGGTCACACGGGCAAGCCACACGTCCGTGTCCCAGGCTGTGTAACTCTCGAAATGGCCTCAGACACCCATGTGCCCGGCCATGTGCTAGGCCATGTGACTGCCTAACTTGTAACCTTTGAAACCTATAGGGGACACATGACTGTGTCACATGGCCCTGTGTCACACACAGCTGAGACACACGTCTATGTCTTAGGCCATGTGGACATGAAATTGGCCAAAATCAAGCCATTTCAAGCATCTTCCTACAAGCATTTTTTACCCAAATTCAATGCATCAAAACATACCAATTCATGCATGTAACAACCAATTCAATGAACCATAAATCCATCCAACCACTATGCCAACAAGGCACCTCAAATGCATTCAACCATATCTTACCTAAACATGGAAACATTATCACATTTCATACATACACATCAAGATCAATACCATTTTAAAACTTACCCTATTTTGACCACATCAAAACTATTCCAACATATACCATATTGGCCATTAAATCATGTATTTTAACTTAGCCATAATGACACTGTAACACCCCTAACCCGAATCTGTCACCGGAACAGGGTTACGAAGCATTACCAGAGTTTACAGAAAAAATAACCGACATTTCATAATTCTTTGGTATTCATATCTAATTTCAATCAAATTTCATCATATAGTCCCTTACATGTACCCTCGAGGCCCAAATCATGCATTAGAATCATGTCGAGACTAAACCGGGGGCTCAAAGAATTTTTCGCAAAAATCTCAAAACTTTTCATAGGTGCAGAAGGTCACACGCCCGTGTGGTCAGACCGTGTGATTCACACAGCAAGGGATACGCCCGTGTCTCAGGCCGCGTAACTCTCTGACTTGGGTCACACGGTCAGGTCACACACCCGTGTGCTAAATTGTGTGTAGCTGCAAGGGTCACACGGCCAAGCCACACGCCCGTGTGCCAGGCCGAGTGATCAATTCTGAGCATTCTATTTTGACATTTAAAAGATGTAGGGGACACATGGCCAGGCCACATGCCCATGTGCTAGGCTGTGTGTCACACACGGCTGAGACACACGCCCGTGTCTCTGCTCGTGTGGACAAAAATAGGCTATTTTCCAAGCCACATTTCTCACCCAATTTATCTTCCTCTTACACCAATACTTTAACATATTCACAAGCCATTTTTAAAACAATTAATTCAAGACAAATCCGAGTCTCATGCATGACATAACATCACATACAACCAATGTGCTCTTAAGCACCTCAAATAACACTTTACCATTATGTAATCAAACATACAAAACTTACTTAACTTATCAAATTCACCTATATGCATATTTTACCAAATATGCTAGAATTAATCGTCAATATGCCAACATGATTTCTATCATTCAACCATTTAAGCACACACCAAACATGTTATAACCTTATTTATACATATCAAAACATATTCATTACAAGCCATTCCAATGGCTAGTTATAACTCAAATATTTACATGCCAACATTGCCTAATTAACCTATACATGCCATTATAACCATAATTAGTTTACCATATATATATGTATACCGAAATGGGCTTGTAACATCCTGAAATATTGGGCCTTTGCGTTTAGTATGTGGTTATGTTAGTGTAAGTGTTAGGGGTCCAGTATGGGCTCGGGATCGGGCCGAGGTCTTGGTTAAATTTTCTGTTTGGACACTATAGGGCTTAAAAGATGGTATCTGTGGGTTAAATTACAAAGTTGGCTTGTGGTCCAGTAGCGGGGGGTGCTGCAAAGGAGCTATAAGGTGGCATCATTAGCAGGTGAAGAGGCTTAAGTTTTTGGCCGCTTGGGGCCCATGTATTTGGGCCATTTTCGGCACTTAAAAGAGGAGCAGGTTGGACGGCAATAGGGCTTAAAAATAGGGAAATTTAATGAATGGGATAATGTAGATAATATGGCGGATAAGGAGGTTGATGAAGGGAAGAGTGTGAGAGGTGGTTTCGGCTGGGATTCTGCATGAGTGAGTGTGGATTAAGTCAAAAAATAGGATGATGAAATAAGAAAAAAATGTGGGTTAAGGATTTGAGAGTAGGTGGTGGCCGAAAGTTGGACTCTAGGGACAAGGGGGAGAAATCGGTTTTGATAAGGCTAAGGGGTGCCGAATTTTCATTATTTTCGAGGGCACAGTTTTATTTTTATTTTCCTTCTCTTCTTTTCTCCTTCTAATTTCGGCAACTAAGGGTTCTTCTTCTTCTCTTTTCCTGCCAAAAGCCGAAAATTCCCTTAAGCATTCTTTCTTTTCACACGTGTCCGCCATATAAGAATCGCTCTAGCCTTGGCGAAATCCTTCTTATACTGTTCCTATCACTTCTTTATGTTTGACATTGTTCTTCCCCCTCGATTAGTTCTTTCTAAAGGCCGAAATCATAAACCCCATTTGATCTATTCATAAAGCTGAACCCCCTCTGTTAGGAGAAGCTGAATCTATTGGTGTTAAAGGTGAGTGCCAATTTCTTCTGCTTCCTCTCTTTTCGGTTTTTGAGACCATAGCCGAATGGCTAGATGGTGGTTAGGGCTATCCTTAGTTTGACATTTTCCCTGATCTCGTGTTTTTTTCTTTGGCGCCATTCCAGGATTTGAAGGAGATCTAGTCGCCTAGGTTTCTAAGCCAGAAATCGGTAGCATTCAAACCATATTATTTTCGGGATTTCAAGGTAAGGATTTCTATTCTCCTTAAGTTGATCAATCAGGTTCTTTTTCGTTATTCGTGCCTTAACCTAATGTTTCGTTAAGCAATCATCATAGTACCTTCTGACCAAGGTCATTCATGGACTCGAATGTCAGCAAATCAAAGGAAGGGGTTGGATCTATGGTTCCAGCCCCAAAGTTTAAGAAACGAGCGGTGTCGGCGATTCGGGATTGGCCGCCGGGTTGTGGACCTGCTTCGGAGCAGAATAGTGGACAGATAGCAGTCGTATCGGCTAATGATAGTGGACATAGAAAGTGTCGTCTTAACCGTAATCAGTGTGTAGATCTCTATCACACTACTTAACTCATATATATACATATGTTATGGGCTAAAAGTAGGAAAAGTAGGTGTATGAGAATCGTGTTACCCAAAAAGGGTAGGCAATGGATGCCGTGCACGTGATCATAGAAACTTCTCTATGTGTATCGATGAATGTGCTAGATTGTAAATCCTTAAGTGGTATATTGTTTGATTTTGCATGAATGTACGCATGGGATGGGATTAATATGACTAAGGGGAAGAGCATGATAATAGGTCACTTGGTGATCGGTGGTTAAACCACGAATTGAAATGTTAGGTCACAATAGTGATCGGTGGCTAAGCCACATTAAATTCATTCCGATTATTAGGAATAGGCGGCATGTCCTGTCGATGTGGTGTGTAGCGGTTGGTGGGTTGATTGTAGAAATCCCCAAGGTGTGATGGTTGGTACGGGCTGGTGTGTAGAGGATGGATTTCTAGGCTGGGATGGGCCATGTAGCATACATATGTTTTGTTGCCATTACGTATGGGCCAAGGCCCATAATGTGTTTGTGGGCCTCAAGCCTTTTATGTGTTTTCGAGATTTGCACACTGAGTCTTGGTGACTCACCCTTTTATTCTCCTTGACTTTTCAGATGAGCAGTAGATCGTGGACAGGGGAACCGAGGCGGATCGAGGGACCATCAAGTTTTATTTTATTTATTTTCATGAATTATTTTCGGATTTCTTTAAGTTTTAATTTTGGAACTATTTATGTAATAAGGCCCTATGGTTTAGGTTATCACTTTATATTTGTGATGTTCTGATTTATAAATTTATGTTCAAGGACTTAAAACATAAAAAGTAATAAAATAGGTTTTCCGAACACGTTCAAAGAAAAAGCAAAGGTTTTCATCAGATATCCTATTTTTAACAAATGCCTAAGTAAAGAAACTGAGATTTTCAAAAACTGTTAAAGCAAAGTTTTTACAATAAACCCCGTAGCATACCAAATCTAGTCGTAGCGTTTGGGCCAGGTTTGGGGTGTTATGTTTTGATATCAGAGCCCAGTTGTAAAACTCGGGCTGTGAAATGGGTCCAGTAGTAGTTTATGAAGTTGGTGAAAATGCTTTGGTTGAGATATGGCCTTCGAGTCTACTGGCACCTGATCCACACAGGTAAGTATTCTAACTGTTGATGTGATATGCATGCTGGGTTGATGGGCTTTATGGACGTAGAATAGTATGATAGGAATTTATGGACTTTAGGCCTAGTTCAAATAATTCTTTAAATTCATAAAACTTAATCTAACTAAACATGTCCGTAAACCAGTCGCTAGGTTAAGGTGTGGCAACAGGCATGCGCATGTCTAGGATTGGATTCAGGGAGAGCTTGGTATTTAAGCAGTCCTAGTGACTCACCTCCTCTTCGCTAGAATCCTACCTGGTGCGTAGTGACTGTTCACTTTAGCCACGAGGACTTGTTGATGGGCCAAAATTTATAATTAAAACCGGAAGGGACCAAACCACCCTATTTCGCAAATTACTAAAAATATCCCCTAGGTTTGTAAAATTTCAAATACCCTTGATTTGTGAAAATTTCCCAGAATACCCCAGATTTGTAAAACTATCAAAATTTGTGAAATCACCGAAACACCCCCGGTTGGCAAAATTACCAAAATACCCATGTTTTGTAAATTTACCCGAAAACCCCTAGATCTACAAAAGGTACCCGGTTTGCCAAAATTAAATCTCCCGAAATACCCATACTTTACAGAAAAAAACCAAAATGTCTCAATCACCAAGATACCCTATTTTGTGTAATTACGAAAAATACCCCTGGGTAGTGAAATGACGAAAATACCCTTATGTGATGAATGTGGGTTCATGGATGCTACTTGTATATTGATGTATGCTGGTTGAATGTATGTGGAACTAGAAGATATAAACTTGTGACTGGAACCCGTAGATATAATTTCGAAATCGAAAGAACTACTCTTAAAACTACTGTCCATAAGATTGATCGTGGTTAATCATTGGAAGAAATTAATAATTCTTAAAATTTCTAATCAGATAAACGCGAATCGGTAGAATGAGTACAAGGGGTCGTGGACGTCCTGCGTGTGGCCGAGGTAGGGGTAGGATGGTCGTGGTGCGAACCAGTGAGGATCCGGTTATGGGTCTGGAAATGAGATGCCAGTACCACCAGCTGCGGAGGTGGAATTTTAGGACCAGACGGCCGGAGATGATGCGGTATCCCAGGCGATGTTAAGGGTTTTAGAGAGGGTTGCTGGGGGAGGAATGGGCATAGGAGCCCGAAAATCTGTGTCGGAGCGACTTAGAGCTAATGGGGCAGAAGTGTTTAGGGGAATTTCTAGAATAGCCCCGAGTACAGCTGAGTACTGGTTGGAGGCGGTTGAGCGTATAATGGATGATCTGGATTTCACGGAAGAGGAAAAACTGAAAGGGGTTGTATCTCTCCTGCGGGACGAAGCTTATCAATGGTGGCTTACGGTTAAGGATGGTACGGTGGCTGGCCGTATCACTTGGGATCTCTTCGAAATGGTGTTTCAGAGTAAATACATTGGGACAAGTTATGTGGATGCGCGGCGTAGAGCATTTCGAACGGTGCAAGGAAGTAGGTCGGTGGCTACGCACGGAAGCGCGAATTCTTACGCCTTAACCGTTATGCTCGAGGAATGGTGGCCACGGACCATGAACGCGTTGTGTTCGATTTGAAGATGGTCCGAGGATGATTTGCGTGTCTCGATAGCTCCCAAACGGGAGAGGGAATTTGTTTGTGCTGTGGAAAAAGCTAAGATAGCCGAGGAGGTGAAACTGACAGAGAAGCTAAATCGGGATAGAGATAGGGGTGGAAGTAAGAGGAATTTTGGATCGTCAGGGGCAGCTGGGCATACTTAGAAAAGGCCTAGGTCAGACGGGCTGAGGAGGGAGGAGAGACCTGCTGCTGCTAGTCAGACATAGAAGTGTGCTCGATGTGGTAAATTCCATGTAGGTGAATGTTGGGCGGGCAACGGGAAGTGCTTTAGGTGTGGATCTACGGACCACCACGTTAGAAACTGTCCGCAGCAACGGGGCAGTGAAGGTCCCACGGGCCAAGGGAATGCACAGCCGGGAAGAGGTGGTCAGCAGCCACAGAGAGGTCGTGGTCCAGCCAGAGGTGGTAACGGTTCCGGTCGGGGTCGTGGAGCACCAGGCCAAGGGGCAGGAAACACTGAGGCGAGATAGCCGAGGTTAGTTTATGCTGCCAGACGTCGAGAGGAGGCTGACGCACCGGATGTCATAACCGGTACGTTTCTAATTTATGGTTTGCCTTATACTGCCTTGATTGATATTGGTTCAACGCACTCTTATGTTGCTAGTGCTATAGCGGGGACTTTGGACTTAGATTATGAGACTTCTTCTAGGGAGATGATCTGTAGTGAGCCCTTTAGGACAAATCGTAGTGGTGAACAAATCAGATAAGGATGTACCCCTAGAAGTTCAAGGGGTAGCTTTTTGGTCGATCGATGGAACCGCCGTTTGGGGAGTTCGATTTGATCTTAGGAATGGATTGGTTAGTGAAGTATCGTTTAATTTGGTGTGCGGCCAAGCGTATGGTGTTAAAAACTCCCAAGGGTGGTGAAGTGTTGGTGATAGGTGAAAGGGGGAACTGTTTGTCGAATGTGGTGTCTGCCTTAAGGGCAGAAAGGATGGTGAGGAAAGGATGCAAGGCAATTCTAATGTTTGTTCGGGCTCTAGAAGCCAGGGAACTAACTGTCGGAGATGTTAGGACGGTAAAGGAATTTCCTGATGTTTTCCCAGAAGAGCTCCCGGGATTACCCCCAGATCGTGAAGTGGAGTTTGGTATCGATCTTCTTCCGGGAACAGCGCCAGTATCTATTGCTCCGTATAGGATGGCGCCAAAGGAGTTGGTGGAATTGAAAGCAAAGATTTAGGAGTTGCTGGATAGAGGGTTTATCCGGCCAAGTGTGTCGCCTTGGGGAGTGCCGGTGTTATTTGTTAAGAAGAAGGATGGGTCAATGCGTATGTGCATTGACTATCGTCAGTTGAATAAATTAACAATCAAGAACAAGTACCCGTTGCCAAGGATCGATGACTTGTTCGATCAGTTGAAGGGAGCCTCAGTCTTTTCAAAGATAGATCTGAGGTCAGGGTACCATCAGCTTAAGGTCAAAGAGGCGGATATCCATAAGACGGCTTTTCGGACTCGCTATGGTCACTATGAATTCATGGTAATGCCGTTTGGGTTGACTAACACACCAGCAGCGTTTATGGATATGATGAACCGAGTATTTCAACCCTACTTGGATTGGTTTGTCGTGGTGTTTATAGATGATATTCTGGTTTATTCAAAATCGGAAGAGGATCATGATTCACATCTTTGAGTGGTTCTGCAGATTCTGAGGGAGAATCAGTTGTATGCCAAATTCAGTAAGTGCAAATTTTGGGTACGGGAAGTTACTTTTCTAGGTCACGTTGTGTCGGCAGAGGGGATTAGGGTTGACCCTCAGAAAATTGAAGCGGTGTAGGATTGGAAGCCGCCTAAGTCGGTAGCAAAAATTCAGAGTTTCCTTGGTTTGGTCGGGTATTACAGAAGGTTTGTTGAGGGATTTTCTTTAATTGCGGCACCATTGACTAAGTTGTTACGGAAAGGGGTTCCGTTTGTTTGGTCTAATAAGTAGCAAGAGAGTTTCGAGAAATTAAAAAGGATTTTAACGGAGGCTCCGGTGTTGATTCAGCCGAAGGCTAGAAAGGAGTTCATGATTTACTGTGATGCTTCACACACGGGACTAGGATGCGTGATGATGCAAGGTGGAAAGGTTGTGGCGTACGCATCTCGGCAGTTGAGACCGCACGAAGCAAGATATCCCACACATGATTTGGAATTGGTGGCAGTGGTTTTTGCCCTGAAGATCTGGAGACATTATCTATACGGGGAGAAATCTGTCATTTATACCGATCACAAGAGCCTAAAATACCTTTTGACCCAGAAAGAGTTGAATCTAAGGCAAAGGAGGTGGATCGAGTTGCTAGAGGACATGTTGAGAGGATGTGTCATTGACTTCAGGGGTAGTTGGGAAGAGTTCTTACCGTTGGCGGAGTTTGCGTACAACAATAGCTACCAGTCAAGTATTCAGATGGCGCTCTATGAAGCATTGTACGGGCGGAGGTGTCGTACACCTACCTATTGGACGGAATTAGGAGAACGTTAGATTTTGGGTCCGGAGTTGGTTACCGAGACAGAGGAGAAGGTTGAGGTGATTCGGGCTCGATGAAGGAAGCGTTAGGATGCATGAAGTCCTATCTCGACCAAGCGTAAGGACATAGAATTTTGATGGGTGACAAGGTGTTCTTGAAGGTGTCGCCATGGAAGAAAATCTCGAGGTTCGGACGGAAAGGTAAATTAAGTCCCAGATTTATCGGACCTTATCGGGTGTTGAAACGAGTGGGACCAGTAGCTTATGAGCTAGAACTACCTTCTGAGCTAAGTCAGATTCACAATGTTTTCCACATCTTTATGTTAAGACGTTACCGTTCGGATCCATCTCATGTGGTGCCAGTGGAAGAAATTGAAGTAAGACCCGATTTATCCTTTGAAGAGGAGCCAGTGGAAATCCTGGATCGTGATGTCAAAGTATTGCGGAGAAAGACGGTTCCGTTGGTTAAGGTTTTGTGGCGGAATCACAATGCTGAGGAGGCTACTTGGGAACCGAAAAAAGCGATGCGGCAGCAATACCCTCATCTTTTCTGACCAGGTAATTTCGAGGTCGAAATTTCTTTAAGGGGTAGAATCGTAACATCCTCGAAATATTGGGCCTTTGCGTTTAGTATGTGGTTATGTTAGTGTGAGTGTTAGGGGTCCAAAGATGGGCTCTGGATCGGGCCGAGGTCTTGGTTAAATTTTCTGTTTGGACACTATAGGGTTTAAAAGATGGTATCTGTGGGTTAAATTACAAAGTGGGCTTGTGGTCCAGTAGCGGGGGGCGCTGCAAAGGAGCTATAAGGTGGCGTCATTAGCAGGTGAAGAGGCTCAAGTTTTTGGCCACTTGGGGCCCATGTATTTGGGCCATTTTCGGCACTTAAAAGAGGAACAGGTTGGACGACAATAGGGCTTAAAAATAGGGAAATTTAATGAATGGGATAATGTAGATAATATGGCGGATAAGGAAGTTGATGAAGGGAGGAGTGTGAGAGGTGGTTTCGGCTGGGATTCTGCATGAGTGAGTGTGTATTAAGTCAGAAGATAGGATGATGAAGATAAGAGAAAAACGCGGGTTAAGGATTTGAGAGTAGGTGGTGCCCGAAAGTTGGACTCTAGGGACAAGGGGGAGAAATCAGTTTTGATAAGGCTAAGGGGTGCCAAATTTTCATTATTTTCGAGGGCACAGTTTTATTTTTATTTTCCTTCTCTTCTTTTCTCCTTCTAATTTCGGCAACTAAGAGTTCTTCTTCTTCTCTTTTCCTGCCAAAAGCCAAAAATTCCCTTAAGCATTCTTTCTTTTCACACGTGTCTGCCATAGCCGAATCTGCCCTAGCCTTGGCGAAATCCTTCTTATACTGTTCCTATCACTTCTTTACGTTTGATATTGTTCTTCCCCCTTGATTAGTTCTTTCTAAAGGCCAAAATCATAAACCCCATTTGATCTCTTCATAAAGCCGAACCCCCTCTGTTAGGAGAAGCCGAATCTGTTGGTGTTAAAGGTGAGTGCCGATTTCTTCTGCTTCCTTTCTTTTCGGTTTTTGAGACCATAGCTGAATGGCTAGATGGTGGTTAGGGCTATCCTTAGTTTGATGTTTTCCCTGATCTAATGTTTTTTTCTTTGGCGGCATTCTGGGATTTGAAGGAGATCTAGTCGCCTAGGTTTCTAAGCCAGAAATCGGTAGCATTTGAACCATATTATTTTCAGGATTTCAAGGTAAGGATTTCGATTCTCCTTAAGTTGATCAATCGGGTTCTTTTTCGTTATTCGTGCCTTAACCTAATGTTTCGTTAAGTAATCATCATAGTACCTTCTGACTAAGGTCATTCATGGACTCGAATGTCAGCAAATCAAAGGAAGGGGTTGGATCCGTGGTCCCGGCCCCAAAGTTCAAGAAACAGCGGTGTCGGCGGTTCGGGATTGTACGGGTTGTGGACCGGCCGGAGCGAGAATAGTAGATGATAGCGATCGTATCGGCTAATGATAGTGTTGACATAGAAAGTGTCGTCTTAATCAGTAATCGTGTGTGTAGATCTCTATCACACTACTTAACTCGTATATATACATATGTTAATGGGCTAAAAGCGGAAAAATAGGGTGTATGATAAATCGTGTTACCCAAAAAGGGTAGGCAATGGATGCCAGGTCCGTGATCATAGAAACTTCTCTATGTGTATCGATGAATGTGCTAGATTGTAAATCCTTAAGTGGTATATTGTTTGATTTTTCATGAATGTACGCATGGGATGGGATTAATATGACTAAGGGGGAAGAGCATGATAATAGGTCACTTGGTGATCGATGGTTAAACCACGAATTGAAATGTTAGGTCACAATAGTGATCGGTGGCTAAGCCACATTAAATTCATTCCGGATTATTAGGAATAGGCAGCATGTCTGTCGATGTGGTCTGTAGCGGTTGGTGGGTTGATTGTAAAAATCCCCAAGGTGTGATGGTTGGTACGGGCTGGTGTGTAGAGGATGGATTTCTAGGCTGGGATGGGCCATGTAGCATACATATGTTTTGTTGCCATTGCGTATGGGCCAAGGCCCATAATGTGTTTGTGGGCCTCAAGCCTTTTATGTGTTTTCGGGATTTGCACACTGAGTCTTGGTGACTCACCCTTTTATTCTCCCTAACTTTTCATATGAGCAGTAGATCGTGGACAGGGGAGCCGAGGCAGACTCGAGGGGCCATCAAGTTTTATTTTATTTATTTTCATGAATTATTTTCGATTTTCTTTAAGTTTTAATTTTGGAACTATTTATGTAATAAGGCCCTATGGTTTAGGTTATCGCTTTATATTTGACAGTGTTTACAGTTTATAAATTTATGTTCAAGGACTTAAAACATAAAAAGTAATAAAATAGGTTTTCTGAACACATTCAAAGAAAAAGCAAAGGTTTTCATCAGATATCCTATTTTTAACAAATGCCTAAGTAAAGAAACTGAGATTTTCAAAAACCGTTAAAGCAAAGTTTTTACAATAAACCCCGTAGCATACCAGATCTGGTCGTAGCGTTTGGGCCGGGTTTGGAGTGTTACAGGGCTGATAGATAGTGTGAGTGATCTTCGTTGATGCTTCCAATCCAACAAGCTTCTGAATTACTATAAAGCACGAAAAATAAAACAGAGTAAGCATGAAATGCTTAGTAAGTTCGTATAACATGGTAAATAACTTACCATATATTTATGTTCAGAATAAACTTGCAAGGCACTATCAATCAATTTTATCATAAACCCTAAACACATATCCTCATCATGTTAGCCAAGTAATCACATATGATAGTCCTTAATCATGGATGAGCAAAGTCATCAAGCATGATACACATTCATGTAATAACCAATTCATGCATCATTATATCAAGTAATGTCATTTCCATGTACTTCATGTACATACGAGTAATAATTTGTTTCTAAGTCATACTATCTCATATAAACATCAAGAAACATGTATGGGCTCAATAATAACCAAATTCCCATATACATATATTTTCCCACATCATGAATTCAAATAACATATACAATTCATATTCATGTATCTCAAGTACATTTTCATAATAATTCATCTCGAGTTCAGATTATTTCATGTCGGAACTTTACCTATTAAATCATTTGAAATATCAGTGTCACACGGGAAATACACTCAAGGTGTACTAATCTATATTCATGGACAAACATATTTATTAAACAAATTCCATGTTCATATATCATCAATTTGTATTTCCATAAATCATGTATCATCATTCCATGTATTTCTGGCAGATACTTGTAATAATTCATTTCGTGTTCATATTTTCTCATGTTAGGATTTTGCCCGTTGAATTTATTTGAAATATCAATGGATACTCAGGTAGTACGCTCGAAGTGTACAAATCAGAATCCGTCAATTCATAATCAGAGGTACTCATTAGAGTATATAATCAGGAAGCACTCTTTTGAGCCATATATCAGGAATGCTCATATGAGCCATGTAACAGGAAGATTATCCGGGCTAAATCAGAAAACTCATGAGAGTTTAAAACAGGAAGTTCATAAAGAACTTTTAATCAGGAAGCTCACGAAGAGCCTATCAGGAATGCTCACAAAGAGCCATGTAACGGGAGCTCCGGATAGCCTTATATCAGGGAGTTCAGGTGAGCCATATTAGGATGCTCAAAAAGAGCTTTGTTTGTGTCCACAACATATGCAGGATCACAACCGATCGCATAACAGGACGCTCACAAAGAGCTGCGTTTGTGTCCGCAACAAATGCAGGATCATAACCGATCAATAAACAGGACTCTTACAAAGAGCTGTGGTAGTCACAACACATGCAAGATTACTACCAATCAGGATGCTCGTAGAACTATATAACAGGAATGCTCGAGAAGGCTTTTAACAGGATGCTCATCTGAGCTATAATGTCCGCAACATATGTAGGACTATAAACAGTACAGGAAAATACTGTATCCATCACATTTCATTATTCAAACAGGACTTATCATTTATCGATCAATATCGGACATGTGATTAATTTCATACATTAATCATTTATACCATTCACACAAATACAACATTCAATTCAAACATATTAAAATACATAATCAAGTTACACGAGCTTACCTCGACAATTATTCGTGTACGAAAATCTACTAATCCAACATTTTCTATTTTCCTCGTTCTAACTCCGAATTTGGTCTATCCGGATCTATGCGAGTAAATTTAACATCAATTTAATATAATTCATACTCAATTCAGTTCAATTCACATTTTAGGCAAAATTATCGTTTTGCCCCTAAACTTTTAATTAATGATGATTTCATCCCTAGGCTCGGAAAATGAAATTCATGTAATTTAATCCTTATTCCAAGCCTAGCAAAATTTTACAAGTAACATTTGCAGCCCATGTATATCACAAAATTTAGAATTTTTCCATAATTTTTATAACTTTACAATTTAGTCCCTAATTCACATTTTCATCAAAATTCACTTTACAAAAGTTGTTTATATATCAACAACCTTTCATTTTCTACCATAAATTTCAAATTTTTAGCATATTCATCCATGAAAAAATTTTCTATACTTTGATAACTTTTCAAATAAATCCCAAAATAGCTAGATTAGTTTATCCTGATCTCAAAAATATAGAAATCACTAAAAACGAGACTTGAATACTTACCTAATTTAGCCAAATAAGTTTACTCTTTCTTCCATTCTCCATGGCTAGGTTTTCCATATTTATTTGGGAAAGATGATGATAAAAATGATGATATTTTCTTTATTTTATTATTTTTCATCTTTCCAATTTTGTCCTTTTCTTTATTTTATTTTCCATGGATGATTCATCATCCTTAACAACTAAGTATTTTTTAATGGTCTATTTTCCATATAAGGACCTCAAATTTTAAATTTCATAGCTATTTAATCCCTTTAGCTATTAGAACTCAACTTTTACACTTTGTGCAATTTGGTCATTTATCAAATTAAACATGTAATCGGTAAAATTTCTTTACGAAATTTTTATATGACATTATTATCATACTGTAGATCATAAAATAATATTAAAATAGATTTCCTTTCTGAAATTAGATTTGTGGTCCCGAAAACACTATTCTGATTTTACTGAAAACAGGCTGTTACAACTCTCCCCCCATCAAGGTATCAAAAGTACCATAAGTACATCAACCATAATAACATATACATGCCAAACATATCAACTAGATCATTAAACACAAGTCCACCTATACATGCCATTATAACCTTGGCCAAAACACCAAAAACTACTGATATATTCGTTGGATAGTGTGATAGATCTCCGACGAGCTTTCAAACCAATTGAGCTTCCGATTATCTATAAAACATGGGAAAGAAAACTATGTAAGCAAATAATGCTTAGTAAGTTCGTAAAACATGAACATAACTTACCAATTCAATGCATAACTTTAAAACTAAACATGATACAATCCATCCATAACCTTGGCACAAGCCTAAGCATCATTAACAACACATGTTAGTGCATCATTTCACAATTTACTTGAATTAACATAAGGTAAGTCATTATACATGAACATCACATGAAATCATCATTTTCATGAATATAGATATTGTAACAGCCCATTTTTCGTCAAATCAAAACAGTGGTTTTGGGACCACAAATCTGAAGTCAAAATAATTATTTTAATGTCTATAGTATGAATATATGATTGTGTGAAAGTTTCGTTTAGAAATTTTATCGTTTGATTGGTCAATTTGATAAAACGAACTAAATCGCGTAAAGTGCAAAAGTGATGTTTTAATAGTTAAAGGTATTAAATAGCTATGGAATATTAAAGTGGGGGTCCTTATGTTGTAAATAGACCATTTGAATATTAAGTGGACATTTATGGACACATTATCATGTATTTGGATGGTTATTAATTAAGGTTAAAATAGTAAATTAAGAAATAACTTAGTAAAATAATGAAAACATGAAATAACCTTTAATTTTGTATCATCTTCCATCGAAAATAAAACTTGGAAGAAAAGGTTTGAAGCATTTGGCCATTGCTATCCATGCATGTAAGTGTTTTCTTGCTCGGTTTTTAATGATTTCTACGTTTTTGTTATCGTTGCAACTAGGTCTAGCTAGCCCAGGGACTATTTTGCAAAATTGTTAAAGATTTTAGATGTTGCCATTGATGAATACATGTGTGTTTTGATGTTTAATGGTAGATTATGAATGTTTGATGATAGTTATACAAGTTTTGTTAAGTGATTTTTAGTGAAAACGCAAATTAGGGATTAATTTGTGAAAACTGTAAAATTCATGGTTTAAATGTGAAATAAAAAAATGGGCTGCTAGGGGCATAATAGTAATTCGGCTAGCATGGGTTAGTATTGAATTTCATGAAATTGTGATTTTATGAAATAAGGACTAAATTGTAAAAGATGTGAAACATTAGGGGCAATTGTGCAAAAATGCCTTAAAGTGAATTTTGGACTAAATTGAATAGAGAGATGATTAAATAAGTTAATTTTGATTACATTTAGATCAAGAAAAGCGAAACTTTGATTACATTTAGATCAAGAAAAGCGAAACTCGGATCTAGATCAGGGAAAAACAAAGTTCTCGACTAATCGACTCGTGTCGTCATTTTTACATCCGAGGTAAGTTCGTATGTAATAAACACTGTTATAATTATGTTTTTAATGCTTTGATATTGCATAAACTGTGAATACGAGATTACGGACATATTCGACAATGATTCGACGATAATTCGGCAAGTGTGAAATACCAATTGAACCTTAGGAATATATTTGGATACTAGTGACATGTCATTAGGGGATTGATGTGATTATGTGATTCGGGTGCTGGTGTTATACGTCCTACCGGTGGTTGAGTATACTGGCATGTGTTGCGGTTACTTGACAGCTTGTGTGAGTAGCACCGTGTAGCTACGTCTTGACCCACAGCTTGTGTGAGCATGCCCGTTGATAGCTCGAGAGTGAGCATATATGTGATACGTGATTGAGATAGCTTCAGTTATATATATGGCACTTCGATACGAGTTTCCTGAGTATCCGATAGTATTTCGAATGGTTCAACGGGTAAATGAAAGACGTGGTTGAGTATGAGATTGATACGAGATGGTACAAGTATGTACATGAACCGTATAAGCTTTAAATCGAAGAAAGTGTGAAGTGCACAGATAAGCATATGATTAAGCATGTGAAAGGTTTGTTAGTTATCATAAATTAAATGCTAATATGTTCAAATTGATAATTTGTGTATTTATGATTAGTTGAGTTTATTGCATACGAGCTTACTAAGCTATAAAGCTTACTTTGTTTATTTTTCCATGTTTTATAGTGATTTCAAAGCTAGCTCAGATTTGGGGATCGTTGGAGACTACGTCACACTATCCAACTATCATTTGGTACTTTTGAACTTTGGTATTTTGGTATATGGCATGTATAGGGACTTTGGTCATTTTGGTTCATGAATTGATGATGAATGTAGCCATTTGAGTTGGCTTGTAAATGTTTTAAGTTTGGTTTGATATGTTGCCATATAAGTTGGCTTATTTTGGTTTGTTTGAATCATGTATATATATGTGTATATGGCTTGTTTGATGTTTAGAAAATAGATCAAATGATGCATAGTTGATAATGGTCATATTGATGATTTAAGGAAGCAAAGTTTGGTACAATTGGTATGGCATGTTTTGGTGATTTGTGTATATGTAAAATGGATGTATAGAATGTGCATGATATATGTTTGAATTGGCTAGTTTAAATGATTATATATGCTATGTTTTTGTGCCAATTGATATGGTGTAGGTACATGCAGGTTTGGGTGGCAAAATGGCTTGGTAAATAGCCTATTTTTGTCCACACAGGCATGTGTCTTAGCCGTGCGTGACACACGATTATATACACGGTCGCGTGTCCTCTGGTGTTGAATTAGAAACCAAGTCAGTATGCTCCACATGGCCTCACACACGGGCGTGTGACTTGGCCGTGTGGCATAAGTTAGTATACCCTACAGGTTTGACACGGCCTAGTACACGGCCTGGCACACGGGCGTGTATGGCCATTTTTAGGGCACACGTGCTAGCCACACTGGCATGTGTGTTGGCCGTGTGACCCAAGTCAGAGAGTTACACGGGGTCGGACACGGGCTGGGACACGACCATGTGCTCTCATTTCGAATGTCCACACGGCTTGTGGCACGGGCGTGTCTTTGGCCGTGTGAGACACATGGCCGGGCCACACGGGCGTGTGTCCCCTATTTTTGAGAAAATTTTATAAGTGTTCAAAAAGTTTCCAAAGTTATCGGTTTAGTCCTGAACCACTCCTAATACATGATTAGGGCCTCGTAGGCTCATATTAGGGACATCATGATTAAGTTTGAATGATAGTTGCATGAAATATGAAAATGTATGTGAAATGAATGTTTAATTGATTTATAAGTCTGATAATGCTCCGTAACCCTATTCCGAAATTGAATACGGGTGAAGGGTGTTACAGATATACTTACATTAACATTTCCTTTTCAATCCTTTTCATAGAATCATGACACAAGTCATTTGAATACTTACAGTTCTTTTCCTTTTCATGCCCATTGAACCATTTAGAATAACATCGGATCACGGGAAAGCTCACACAAAGTGTGCTAAACATATAACCTTTCCTTTTCCTTTACATCATAGCTCACTCGAGCCGGGAAATGGGTTTGCTCACACAAGCTAATGGTCGAAATGTAAGCTACACGATGATGCTCACACAAGCTATTGAGTATCTGCAACAAATGTCAAACCTCAGCCATCGGTAGGACATTCAGAACCAGCACCCGAAACATGGTAACCCTAATGACATGTCATTTGTATTCTATATATTCCTAAGGTTCAAACAAGGCTCAATAATCATCGTAACATCGTTGGATTTCCACCATTTATTTACATGATATATAGCACCATGACATATGGATTAAAATAACATTAAATCGTTATTTAAACATACGAAGTTATCTCGATGACAAAGACGTAAAATTGAGATCAACTAATCTGAGGCTTTAGCTTTTCCTCGATCTAGATCCATATGAGGTTTATCTTAATCTAAATAAGCAAATTCAATTCATTTAATACTTCTATTATTTTATTTGGTCCATAATTCATATTTTTTGCAAAATTTCAATTTTGCTCCTAATATTTTAACTTCTTTATAATTTAGTCCTTAAGCTCATAAATTGAAATTTAAGCAATTTCATCGATATTTCATGCTAGCCAAATGCACTAGGGACCTCTACTAATTCATACAAATCAGCATTTCACAAATTTATAATGGTATTTTACTACTTTTACAAATAAGTCCTTAAATGACAATTTCATAAAAAAAATCCCTTTACAAAACATGTTTATTTAACAACAAATCTTCCATTAAACTTTAAAAATCATGCAAGAACATTCATGGTAAAACCCCAAACCGTTAATTTTGCAAATTAGTCCCTGGGCTAGCTAGATTAAGCTACAACGGTCCCGAAAACATAAAAATCGTTAAAAACAGAATCGAAATAC
Source organism: Gossypium sturtianum (assembly GCA_025698515.1). NCBI lineage: Eukaryota > Viridiplantae > Streptophyta > Magnoliopsida > Malvales > Malvaceae > Gossypium > Gossypium sturtianum. The sequence continues at coordinate 91,099,604 of CM046955.1, forward strand.
ATACCATGCAAGAAAAAATGGCTTGATAGAACCCTAGCTATACTCCCTTTGAAGAATCGGTTGAGGAAGAAACATATTGAAGAAGATGATACCTTTTACTTATTGAATTTTATCTTTATTTACCGATTTACATTTTTAACCTTTAAAAATATTCATAATTTCAACAAAACCAATCCATGAATATCCACTAACTATATAAATGGTCTACTTACCATCTAAGTCCTCTTACATTGAAGTTTCATAGCTATTTGATACATTTAGCTACTAGAACTCTACTTTTTCACCTTTTACGATTTAGTCCTCTTCACTTAATTAAGCATGCAAACGTCAAAATTTCTTAACAAAATTTTTATGAATCTACTAATATACCATAGAAATTAAAATAATAATTTACTCATTGTATTTGTGGTCCCAAAACCACTGTTCTGATTTCACTAAAAACGGGCTGTTACACACATAGATTGATTATGAATTGGTACTTTTTGGCACATTTTGAATAGGTTTGAAAATTGGTTATTTCATAGCTTGGTGTCTAAGTTTTGGTTTTGAAATTTCTTGTGTTAGAAGGTGTTTTTGGGCACACACAGACTGGGACACGGTCTGCCACACGATCGTGTGTCCCACACGGTTGCATGACACAGCCTTGTGGCCTCTTTAATTTTTGGTGTAGTCCACACAGTCTCAAAGAGTTACACGGCCTGGCGACATAGTCGTGTGACCCTGAGTTACATAGGTAAAAAATATTACATGGTTTAGCCACACGGCCATGTTCTTGTGCCACACGGGCTGAGCTCTGTCACACGGTCGTGTGACCCCTGTTTCCACTTTTTACTCAAAAAATTTTAAAAGTTTCATTTTAATCCAGAATTGTTTTTAGTATGTTTTAAATGTTCCGTAAGCTCGACTTAGGTGACGAGTTGACTAAATAGTATAGAATTGAATGATTATAATTTATTTATTTTTTTGAATGATTTTATGATAAATGTTCAAGGTTTAAAGTCGTAATCCCTTATAGTTCAGGTCGGGCGACTAAACCAGGTATTGGGTGTTAAAATATTTATTTTATTTTTCTATTGTTGTTTTTTGTCCAGCTCTTCTTCTCCACCATTCTACCACCTTTGGTCACCCATAACTACTATATCACCACCACGAAAACCACATTTCATCTTTCATTTTCTATCACCACCCTTGTTCATTTTTCTTTTTTCTTTCTTTTCTCTTCTCTTGATTTAATTACTTGGCTATTATTCTTATTCTATTTAATATAATTTTGAATCTCCTTCATAGACAACCACCGTGCACCATCATTCGCCACTTTTGATCACCATAGACAACCACCATATTTTTATCTAGTACTTCTCTTCTCTTTTTCTTTCACCTTATTATTTCATTTTCATCTCTAATTATTTTTATTTATTCCTTATTTTCTTTTGATGTTTAGATCCTCACACTAATTTAGATCATCAACATTCGTAGCATATCTTCTCTGACTTTTGGAATTAAAGGTGTAAGTATAAAGGTGATGTAAGTTTATTGTAATTTTATGAAGTTTTGATTGATGGAAAAAATTTGAATGATCTTTTAATCAAGTGCTTGTTGTGGATTGAAGGTTTGATTCTAGAATCATAATTCTTTTGTAATTCCAAGTGAGAGTTGTAGTTGAAAAAGATTAAGGGTAAGTGTTTGTTACATGTATTAAGAGCAATTTGGATATTTGGTTTGAAGTTGATTTCTTCTATCAGTTATAAATGAATTATAATTTTCAGTATATCTCATTAGGAACATATCAAGTTTCTACTCATTTGGATCTGAAGTGTTCGACTTCAATTTAAGATTTACGATTTGGACAATTAAAGGTGTGTGTTTTATTCAAGTATTTTGTGTAAAATTGATAATTTTGATTATAATGTTTATATGATTAAATAGTTATTAATATAAGTATAATTTAGTAGCCAAAAACTAATATGGTGAGTGATTATGTGGATTTAAAGTATGTATTTTAAGTTAAATCTCTTTGATATGTTATGTTAATGATTATTAATATGTGCTTTTGTTCTAATTCTCATGGCATGTGGCATATGGCTTATTTGTTGATCATGATTCGTTAGTATTGAAAATTTGAAATGTTCATTTTGTAAAGCATGGAATACCATGTCCATTGTTTTTTTTTTTTTGTATATGATTGCATGTTTGTATGCCATGTCACATTTCATAGGGTTGGGACTATATGTAAGGAGGAAGATGTGGCAGTTTAATGATCTGTAATATTTGGTGGCTTAACCACACATTTTCTTTGGCAGTTTGTCTAGATTCTAGTGGCTTGACCATAATTATTCGTCTTGGAAGCTTGTTTGCACTTTTGGTGGCTTTGTCTGCATATTTGTTGGTGTGTTTTTTATGGATGAGTTCTAGATAAATCCTTTTGTTGTGTAACGGAGATGGGTAGGATATTTTGGAAGAATTTGCATATATGTTTTCTTATAAAAATATTGCATTATCATAATCATGCACATAAAAGTCTGCATATTTGATTATTATGTGTTCTATAATGTTTTTGTTCTGTTTAAAGTAATTTTTTTTACTAAACTTGATATAAAACTCACACTGAACTTATTAGCTCACTCCTTTAGTTTTCTTAAACTTTTTCAGATAATACTCGTGGATAGGACTTGGATGCAGCATTTGGAGAAGATTTTTGAATTTAAATAAATTAAAGTATTTAAAACTCTTTTGGGGGACTATTTTGGACTTTGGACTTTGGGTTGTTCTGATTATGTCTTGAGTACTTTGATATGTTAATTACAATAAATGTATTAACTTTGGATTTTAAATGTTTTAAAATCAATGGTTTTAAATATATAAATTGATTTCATCAAAAAAAATAATTTGTAATAAATAGATTTTATAGTTTTATTTAATCCGCTGCGAATTTTTGAAAAATAGAATTTTTACTACGTTTTAAAATTTGCAAGACAAGTTTTCTTATTAAATCTATTAAAAAGTAATTACTTGAAATACTACAAAAATTTATTTAAATTAAACATATTTAATGAAAGATTTATCGATGACAATTTTTCTATTAAAATCAAACAATGTTTTTCAGAAAAACAATTTAAGCACAATTGATTTGAAAATCTTTTCTTCAAAATTGTTGTGGCTTCCGAAATTTGGCCATAACGTCTAGGCTGGATTTGGGGGGGTTATAAAGTCCATGTGGGAGAAACCCGTAGCGCCGTCTGTGAAAATCCGTAAGGACAATAAACAAGTGATTCTATATGATTGCCTGTGTGGCGTGATCTACTAAGACTTTGTGGTGTATTTTGATGGCTTTTGTGGCAAGTTTTGTATCATCCTATAGGTGTATTCAGTGATATGTATGTGTATGGAGAGTTAAGTTTGTAACACCCCTAACCCATAACCATCACCGGTTTAGGGTTAAGAGGCATTACCAGACAATCAGAAACTTTTACGGACATTTCATAACTTAATTTGGCAAATCACATCAAAGTGTCCCTTAAATAGGTCTTTGAGACCTATAACATGCTTTAGAATAGGTCCGGGACTAAACCGAATACATACAAAAATTCTCAAAAATTTAAAAGTTTTCTAAGTTACAGAGGTCACACGCCCGTGTGGGCAGGCCGTGTGCCTCCCACGGCCTCAGACACGCCCGTGTGTCTAAGCCGTGTCAAAACAGGGCATACATACTGACTTGTCCACACGGCCATGGACACGCCCGTGTGCCTCACCCGTGGTCGCTACTGAATTGCACCACACGACCAGTCACACGCCCGTATGTCCAGCCCGTGGTCGAGTCTGACTTGTTTTGAAATACAACCATGAGGGACACAGTCGAGCCATACGCCCGTGTCCTCAACTGTGTAGAAAGTTATAGGCCATTTCCAAGGCCAAAATGCCACCCACACTATGGGCTATCCCTACAAGCATCATACCAATTCAATTCATGCCATAAATAACCAACTATTCCAAGCATTCATAAGCATTTCAAACATAATATCTTATGCAACAATTAGCTCAACTAAATGACAAACATTGTAACACCCCAAACCCGGCCTAGACGTTATGGCCGGATCTAGCGTGTCACATCAAAGTGATGTTCGAAAACTATGCATTCATTGAAAACCTTTCTTCAATTTAAAATCTTCTATCGTATGAAAATCCCGATTTTTGTTGCTTATTAACAAAACAAGATTTGCTCAAAGTCGTTCCCTTGCAAAACTGTTATTATTTTTAAAACCTTGTTTGTTACGAAATTCTGTTTTAAACAGTTGCAGAAATGTGTTATTTTGAAAACAGTAGTTATTGTTTTAAAAACCCGTGTTGAGTAGACAAGCAGTTTACAATTAAAAGGAATACCAAATAAAGGCTAAAAAGAAAAACCCAATGGCCTTATTACAAAAATCATTAACCCAATACTTGAAATAAATTAAACTAAATAAAGTCGCTAAATTTAACCCAGAACATATTGGACGTGTGGCCACCTCCGAGAACCTCGCAGCTCCAAATTCACTAAGGCTGGGAATTAACTGCACAGTTAAAAGAAAGGGTGAATTACAAGAACTCAATGTGTAACCCCCTATTACGGTCACATTCTGGGCCCGAGCCCATACGGTATCAGTCTGGGCCTAAGCCCTATTCGGTAACAATCTGGGCCTAAGCCCTATATCATAACAATGCAATGGACATGTAACCCAACCCTTAACCACCAAACTCTCCACCTGTACCAACCAATCTCTCCATGTGGGGACCATGTCAACCCACCCAGCCAAACTCTCTAATGGTGCAGCCTAGCTGCTAACAACGGTATACGTGGCTGAGCCACTCGAATCAGAATACGTGGCAATGCCACTACAACGGTACTTCCTCCAAATCATAATAACCCAACCCGATGCAATATGTCATGTATGCAGTGTATCATAATCATATACAATTATATAAATATCACACAAACATCATTTAGACTACCACTAAGGGTATAACGGTCATTTTGTCATTTTAGGGGTAAAACGGTAATTTCACCCCTCAGGGGTATTTCGGTAACTTTACCCATCGAGGGTATTTCGGTAACTTTACCCATAGAGGGTATTTCGGTAATTTTACCCGTAAAGGGTATTTCGGTAATTTTACCCGTAAAGGGTATTTCGGTAATTTAAGTCATCTAACGGCCTTTCTGGAGGCCTACTATCGCTTCGAGCGACACAGGTTCCCTTTCTGGTCAAAACGGTGCAATTGGGCCTAAAGCCCAATGTAACATCCCGAAATTGGGCTTAGTAAGATTGGGCCTTGGGTTTTAGGAAAAATTTGAGTATCATCTTGTTGCTTGTGTTAATTCAGGTATGAATTTTTTGTGTGTTAGCATAGTCTTGTGAAGGCTTGATTCTATTTAGGAAGATAGAATAATTTTTAGTATGGTTTATTTAATGAAGTGGATTAAGTGAACTTGACACTTAAGTTAATTTAAGTGTTAAATTCTAACACAAGAGGAGTTAGTAGCATAGTAGATAAGGAGCTTGAAAGGTTGCTTGAGGGAAGTGGTTCGAGTTGCTTGGAAAGCATTTTGAAGACTTTATTTTTGTATCCTAGCATTGATGGATGGTCAAACTATAATTATGATAGGTTGGACTTTAAGTTTTTGGTAAGTTGAATATTGGTTTAAGGAAAGCTTGAAATAGGGGATAAGAATCTTAAAGTTATGGTAGGATAAGGGGACATAAGGCTTGAAGTATGGGGTGATGTTTTGGAAACTCTTCTATGGCCATTAGTCCATGTATGTGGACGGCATTTTGGTCTAGGGGGAGGGTTGACCGATTTTGTTGGAGGCTTTGGTAGGTTTGACTTTATATTTTTATGGTAAGTTGAATGATAGTTTAGGTAAGCTTGATGTTTGGGAAAGAAATCATTTGATTAAAGGTTGATGTGAGAACATAAGGCATGTTGTAAGGTGTTATGCTATGGAAAGTTTTGTGTAGAAAGTTTGACATGAATGTGGACTGGTATGGGTGTCTAGGGGTGTTGGCGAATGTTGATAGGAATTTGGGTAGCACTTTGTACATCTTTTGCATTTTTCTTTTCCTCTTCAAAATCTTCCTCCTTAGCCGATTGTGTCTTGGGCTTTTGGTACAATTTTTGTTTTAGTTTTGGCATTGCTTTCTTGTTTAGTGTTAAAGCCGAAAGGACCATTGTGGTTTACCGAATTTTCTTTTAGGCATTTGGCCGAATATTCATTTGAGTCTCTCTCATATTTTATTTTCTTTGTAGCCTAAAACCAACTCTTTTCTCTTCATCTCTTTTTCATCTTTAGTGGTTAGCAGAACCTTCCTTCCCTCCTTTTCTCTTTTTCTTTCTTCCACTTTTGCTCAAAACCAGAAAACATTCCTCTCCTATTGCAATTTCTTTCTTTTCTCTTTCTCCACTCTAGTCAAATCCTTTTTTATTACAAATCAACCATAGCCGAAATTCCTTCACCTTTTAACCATATTGCCGAAACTTCCCACTTCCTTTTAGTATTGTTTTGGCCGAATATCATCAAGGGAAGGCATTCATTTGGTTTTCTTCAATCGGTTTTGGAAGATAGGTAAGTGTTCATGGTCGTATTTCCTTTCTCTTTTCTATGTCGTTTTCTTGAGGGCAAAGGCCACTTTCTAATGCTTTTTGGTGTAGAGGCCGAAACTAATATGGTTCCATTTAGGGATTTCGGCAGACTTTTAGGTGCAAACGTGTGATCTCGGGTTTTAGCCGACTGTGCCAAAAAGGTGCGTAGTTATCGCACTGTTCTTTTGTTGTGTGTATGTGTTTTAATATATAAATATGTATATGATGTGCATGGTAGCCGAATTAATGGCTAAAAAGGGTGGATGCCTATGTTGGGTAATCAATTGACAAGGTCAGTATTTTATGATTTTAATTTACATATGATCTATGTATGAAAATGTGATGGCATGTGATATATGCTTATTTTAATGATATTGTGGCATGATACATGGGACTTGGGATGTGACTATCGAAGGAAAGGGTGTACATTATGTACGTGGTCTGATGTTAGCCTTGTGCTACATTGGCGCTTGATGGTGGCTATGTGCTTCATCAAGGGAGGTGTTGGCTAGGTGCCCATCTCGGCGGATGATAGCTGTGTGCATCACCGTAGATTGAGGATGACCTCGAGTCACCTTGTGGATACAGATATGTGGATCATTATGTGATCGGTGGCTTAGCCACGGCCTTGGGCAGCAAGTCTGCCAAGGTAAGATGTGAGGATCATTATTTGATCGGTGGATTAGCCACGGCCTTGGGCGGTAGGTGTGCCGAGGTTGGTGTAATGGATGGAACCAGGTTGGGTTGGGCTTCATTTTGTATAATTTTGCATGTGGACTGTGTGGATATGGGCCAAGCCCATATGTGGGAACATGTGTAATAACTATGCACTGAGTCTGTGTGACTCACCCAATTTTTCTCAAACCTTACAGGTGGTGCATAAAGCTTGGACCGAGTTGGAGTGGATACGAGGTGGCCCATGCAGAAGTTATTTTCCTTATTTTATATATATTATACATATTTTTAGAATTTGCGAATATTTGGTTATTGTAATAAGGGCCACTTAAAAGGTTTTGAAGTTTATTATTATGTTTTAAAGTGGATTGACAATTTTTATTATTTGGATATGTTATATTTTTTGCAACTCATATCTTAAAGATATATGTTAAAATTTCAAATCGTAGAATTTGTAACAACTTGATTTTATTTGGATTTATAAATATACAATGTTTTATTAAAGACAATAAATTTTTATGTTTTCACTCTAAGCCAAAATATTTTTCAAACGTTTTCTGCAGTGGCGTATGGGCCGGGTTTAGGGTGTTACAGATTGGTATCAGAGCCCGATTCAAAACTCGGCTTTGAGGGTTTTGGGCCCAAAAATATTTTTTTTGATGGGCTTTTCAAAGATTTGGGCTTTCATAAATTTTTCAGGTTTATTCTGGCATGGCACCTATATCTCCAACCCGAAGTCCACCAGGTAAGTACCTCTGACTATTGAAGTGATTTATATATGTGAATGTTATGGGCTTATTTGGGCTCGTAGATTAGAATATTAGGACTATTGGACCGTAGGGCTAGTGCACTCAAACACATGCATAAGACTTAAAGAACAATTGAACAAACTCGTGACTAAGTCGCCGAGCTAGGTGTGGCAACCATTGTGCGCATGTCTAGGAGTGGATTCGATGAAGAGCTTGGTATTTAAGCAAAATCAGAGTGACTCACCTCCTCTTTACTCGAATCCTACCCAGTGCGTAGCTATGGTTCACCCTAACCAAGGGGACCTATTCACTGCTAAACCCAATAACTAAAACCCGAAAGGGACTAGCCATCTTGTTTTATAAAGATCTTAGTTTTAAATTTACCAAATTTACCTCCGATTTATAAAATCCTTTTAGACTTGAGAATTTTTCGAAATACACTCGATTTATTACGAAAATACCCTTGTAGGAAAAATGCGAAATTACCCCTAGGTCGGGAATGGTCAGAAATACCTATAATGATGTGTTGAATGTTGTGGATGAAGGTGGATGTGATTCTTTGAATTAGAATAGTGAACTTGAGATGAAAACTTTGATTGATCGAAAGAACCACTATTAAACTTCTTTTCATAAAAGCGTTCGCGGATAAACAAAGTGGAACCAAAAGTACTAATGCATAAAACTTTTTAATCAGATTAAGACGCGACGTTAGAAATGAGCTCTAGGGGATGTGGTCGTCGTGGACGTGGTCGAGGCAGGATGGTTGTATCGGAACCCGTTAGATCGGGTCAAGGGTCTGAGAATGAGGTACCACCACCACCACCAGCTTTTGGTTTTGAGCAGCGAGATCAGACGGGGGATGATGCGGTGTCGCAAGCAGTACTGCGAATTATTGAGATGGTGGCTGGAGCAGGTGGAAATATGAGAGCTAGAAAGTCCGTGCGGCGACTACGAGCCAATGGAGCCGAGGTGTTAAAGTGGCGTATCTGGTGTGGCACCCAGTACGGCCGAGTATTGGTTAGAGGCGACGGAGCGAATCATGGATGATTTGGATCTAAATGCTGAAGAAAAGCTGAAGGGAATGGTGGCGCTACTTCGTGACGAGGCGTATCAGTGGTGGCTCACGGTATGGGATGGTGCTACAGCTGAGGATCTCACTTGGGAGTATGTTAAGGCGGCGTATCAGAAGAAGTATGTGGGGACTCATTATATTGATGCGCAGAGAAAGGCATTTCGGGACTCGTTCAAGGGAACAAGTCCGTAGCTTGAGCACGAGGCGAATTCTTAAGGTTAAGCCGATATGCTCGAGGAGTAGTTGCTACGGAGCATGAACGTTGTGTCCGGTTTGAGGGCGGATTAAGGGATGACCGAGGTTGTTGATAGCTCCACACCAAGAACGGGAGTTCGCTGCGTTGGTAGAGAAGGCTAAGGTAGCTGAGAGGATTAAGGACTCTGTGAGGCAGAACAGAGATATGGATAGGAATCGGGATAAGAGGAGTTTTGGACCGTCGAATCGCCTCGAGAGCCTTCGTAAAAGACCGAGGGTTTAGAATTCTGCTCGTGTTTCTAAGCCAACTCATCGGAAATCCGGACCGTCCGTGTGCTCAGTGTAGACGATATCATGTTGGCGAGTGTTGGAACCGGAATCGGGAGTGTTTTAGATGTAAGTCTAAGTCCCATTTGATTAAAGACCGTCCTCGGGATCCGAATAGGGCTCGCATGAAGGCGGGGGTTATGAGCAAACGCAGAGGTGGTTAGCAAGCGGCGAGGGTCGTGGTCCGAACCATGGAGGAAATGGTTACGCCGAGGTCGTGGAGCACCGGCCGAGGTAATGGTACCACCGAGGCAAGACGGCCCAGTCACGGTGTATGCGATTCGTCGAGGGAGGATAGTGATGTGCCGGATGTGACAACGGGTAAGTTTCTTACGTCTCGGAATACCCTTTATTGCCTTGTTTGTTATAAGAGCTAGTTCGTATTTGTGTTGCTAGTGAAGTGGATGGAACCCTGAGTGTGAACTTAGAGACCGTGCATAGAAATATGTTAGTTTTATTAAGATCAGAGTGCGCAACAGAGCATAGTGTGGTGAGATAGGATGTACGATTGTTCGTTAGTAAGTAATTTCGAGGACGAAATTATTTTTTTTAGGAGGGTAGAATTGTAACATCCCGAAATTGGGCTTAGTAAGATTGGGCCTTGGGTTTTAGGAAAAATTTGAGTATCATCTTGTTGCTTGTGTTAATTCAGGTATGATTTTTTTGTGTGTTAGCATAGTCTTGTGAAGGCTTGATTCTATTTAGGAAGATAGAATAATTTTTAGTACGGTTTATTTAATGAAGTGGATTAAGTGAACTTGACACTTAAGTTAATTTAAGTGTTAAATTCTAACACAAGAGGAGTTAGTAGCATAGTGGATAAGGAGCTTGAAAGGTTGCTTGAGGGAAGTGGTTCGAGTTGCTTGGAAAGCATTTTGAAGACTTTATTTTTGTATCCTAGCATTGATGGACGGTCAAACTCTAATTATGATATGTTGGACTTTAAGTTTTTGGTAAGTTGAATATTGGTTTAAGGAAAGCTTGAAATAGGGGATAAGAATCTTAAAGTTATGGTAGGATAAGGGGACATAAGGCTTGAAGTATGGGGTGATGTTTTGGAAACTCTTCTATGGCCATTAGTCCATGTATGTGGACGGCATTTTGGTCTAGGGGGAGGGTTGACCGATTTTGTTGGAGGCTTTGGTAGGTTTGACTTTATATTTTTATGGTAAGTTGAATGATAGTTTAGGTAAGCTTGATGTTTGGGAAAGAAATCATTTGATTAAAGGTTGATGTGAGAACATAAGGCATGTTGTAAGGTGTTATGCTATGGAAAGTTTTGTGTAGAAAGTTTGACATGAATGTGGACGGTATGGGTGTCTAGGGGTGTTAATGAATGTTGATAGGAATTTGGGTAGCACTTTGTACATCTTTTGCATTTTTCTTTTCCTCTCCAAAATCTTCCTCCTTAGCCGATTGTGTCTTGGGCTTTTGGTACAATTTTTGTTTTAGTTTTGGCATTGCTTTCTTGTTTAGTGTCAAAGCCGAAAGGACCATTGTGGTTTACCGAATTTTCTTTTAGGCATTTGGCCGAATATTCATTTGAGTCTCTCTCATATTTTATTTTCTTTGTAGCCTAAAACCAACTCTTTTCTCTTCATCTCTTTTTCATCTTTAGTGGTTAGCCGAACCTTCCTTCCCTCCTTTTTCTTTTTCTTTCTTCCACTTTTGCTCAAAACCCAAAAACATTCCTCTCCTATTGCAATTTCTTTCTTTTTCTCTTTCTCCACTCTAGTCAAATCCTTTTGTTATTACAAATCAACCATAGCCGAAATTCCCTTCACCTTTTAACCATATTGCCGAAACTTCCCACTTCCTTTTAGTATTGTTTTGGCCGAATATCATCAAGGGAAGGCATTCATTTGGTTTTCTTCAATCGGTTTTGGAAGATAGGTAAGTGTTCATGGTCGTATTTCCTTTCTCTTTTCTATGTCGTTTTCTTGAGGGCAAAGGCCACTTTCTAATGCTTTTTTGGTGTAGAGGCCAAACTAATATGGTTCCATTTAGGGATTTCGGCAGACTTTTAGGTGCAAACGTGTGATCTCGGGTTTTAGCCGACTGTGCCAAAAAGGTGCGTAGTTATCGCACTGTTCTTTTGTTGTGTGTATGTGTTTTAATATATAAATATGTATATGATGTGCATGGTAGCCGAATTAATGGCTAAAAAGGGTGGATGCCTATGTTGGGTAATCAATTGACAAGGTCAAGTATTTTATGATTTTAATTTACATATGATCTATGTATGAAAATGTGATGGCATGTGATATATGCTTATTTTAATGATATTGTGGCATGATACATGGGACTTGGGATGTGACTATCGAAGGAAAGGGTGTACATTATGTACGTGGTCTGATGTTAGCCTTGTGCTACATTGGCGCTTGATGGTGGCTATGTGCTTCATCAAGGGAGGTGTTGGCTAGGTGCCCATCTCGGCGGATGATAGCTGTGTGCATCATCAGAGATTGAGGATGACCTCGAGTCACCTTGTGGATCTGAGATATGTGGATCATTATGTGATCGGTGGCTTAGCCACGGCCTTGGGGGCAGCAAGTCCGCCAAGGTAAGATGTGAGGATCATTATTTGATCGGTGGATTAGCCACGGCCTTGGGGCGGTGTGTGCCGAGGTTGGTGTAATGGATGGAACCAGGTTGGGTTGGGCTTCATTTTGTATAATTTTGCATGTGGACTGTGTGGATATGGGCCAAGCCCATATGTGGGAACTTGTGTAATAACTATGCACTGAGTCTGTGTGACTCACCCAATTTTTCTCAAACCTTACAGGTGGTGCATAAAGCTTGGACCGAGTTGGAGTGGATACGAGGTGGCCCATGCAGAAGTTATTTTCCTTATTTTATATATATTATACATATTTTTAGAATTTGCGAATATTTGGTTATTGTAATAAGGGCCACTTAAAAGGTTTTGAAGTTTATTATTATGTTTTAAAGTGGATTGAAAATTTTTATTATTTGGATATGTTATATTTTTTGCAACTCATATCTTAAAGATATATGTTAAAATTTCAAATCGTAGAATTTGTAACAACTTGATTTTATTTGGATTTATAAATATACAATGTTTTATTAAAGACAATAAATTTTTATGTTTTCACTCTAAGCCAAAATATTTTTCAAACGTTTTCCGCAGTGGCATTCTAAATTCGGCCGTGGCGTATGGGCCGGGTTTGGGGTGTTACACCCAATTTCGGCCCAAGTAGGCCCACACGCTCGTGTGGCCCATTCAGCCCATTTTTGGTCACGGTTCTATAGACTTCGCAGCCGCATCTATCACCCGACACTTACCATGGATTTTTCCCCTGTGGGCCCATTAGCCAAAAGGGCCCACTTGGCCCAACAAGGCCCATTACAGCCTCAATCCCACGAGAGAGTTCGTTGCACTCCCAAAGGGCTATTGCCAACGTTCGTGGCTCGGTTTATCACAACGAGCGCTCACACACTGGAGTGATCTCGGATACCGTTATTCCGGATTTTTGGTACTTCGTCTTTTAACCGATTCATAGATCATAGCATTTACAGAACAAATAGGAGTGTGAGATTACACACCTTGATTACGAGTGTGCCGCCAATCCCTTAGTACCGTTCCTATGTTAGACAAGGTCAATAGTTAGTCAAACGATTAAGAGGGTTATCCTCCTATTACTCAACAAACCGAAACCACACTTACTCCTACCTTGTTTTACCGAGTTTTGCTAAGTCCTTTCCGATTATCAATGAAGATTAAGGATCCTTGAATGGACTCTACGATACAAACCACTTCTTAATAACAAAGATAGAGCAAACATATGATTCAAGTCCACCCTTGACAACTACAAAGCGAGTATACCTACCGGATTAAGGCTATTACTACGTATCGACTGCTTCAAAATGCTTGTCCCCTCCTACACCTCGAGTAAACTCCTTAGATTCGGCAAGACAGGTTTCCTTCAGTATGGTCCCAGAGATGTGACTATAAAAGAAGGATAAGAAGATATTGATCTCAGTTTATTCAACTTAAAAGACAATAGAAAACGTTAAAGATAATGAAGAAGATAGGTCCGGCTATCTTGAAGGATACAGAAAGAATACGGGAGGAAGAGAGGAGATTGGATTCGGCCAAGATGTTGCCAAGAATAGGAAGAACGAACTTGCACACAATATTAAAAAGGCAAGAAAGCAAATGAGGAAAAGAAAGACTTGTAGGCAGGAAATGGGCAGCAGTTGAGGGAATAATGAATGAATGAAACAAACCCGAATGGTAACCAAAATTGCTTCAGACGCTACTTTAGAAAAAGACCCGAAATGAACCAAAAAGAGAAGTAGCAAAACACAAAGAAATTTCAGTTTTTGCTAACACTCAAAGTTGCCGAAAATGCTCCCAAACACACCCCTCTAGCCGAATTTCTCCCTTAGCCACACCCCCAAATTCGGCCAACACTCCCACACACCTCACTTCCTTGATTTCCTCCACCAAAATCTCCTAGTATTGCTCCCCTCCATCCATTTGAAACTTTTGACCAAGTCTCCAACTCCCCTTGAAGAGTTTGATCCGAACTCTGCTTCCTCCACTCTCAAGTTACAAAATAAAAGTCCTCAATTGCAACTTGTGGGATTCGAACCCCACTCTCCTTGCCTTCCCAATGACGCCACTGCCACTGAGCTACAAGTTCATCTTGAGTCATCCTAACGCACACAATTATACTTAAGTTCTACTGCAAACAGCCCTCTCCCCTTAAGGGCCAAAACCTAAATTTTTTCTAAAGCTCAGACTCGAACCCAGGCCACCCTAGGACCCCCAAACACACTTAAATAGCTAGCCGATCAAGCACAACATGAATTTAAGCAAAATTACAAACCCCTAACTTTTGGTGCGTTATAACTTTACCCCCTTAAAGAAATTTCAGCCTCGAAATTTACCTGATCAGAAGAGGTGAGGGTATTGTTGTCGCACCGTCTCCTTAGGCTCCCACGTGGCTTCCTCTGAACCATGATTATGCCACAACACCTTGACTAATGGAACAGATTTCCTCCTCAACACCTTAACATCACGATCCAGTATCTGCACCGGTTCTTCCTCAAAAGTCAGATCAGGTCTTACCTCGATCTCTTCCACCGGCACTATATAAGAAGGATGAGAACGGTATTGCCTCAGCATAGAAACGTGAAACACGTTATGTATACGATTTAACTCAGGAGACAGTTGCAGCTGATAGGCGACCGGTCCCACACGTTTTAATATCTGGTAAGGTTCGAGGAATCTAGGGCTCAACTTGCCTTTTCGCCCAAATCTCAGAATCTTCTTCCATGGTGAGACCTTTAAGAAAACATAATCTCCCACTGCGATCTCAATCTCTTTACGCTTCAAGTCAGCATACGACTTCTACCTATTAGATGTTTCTTTTAACCGATTACGGATCAATTTCACTTTCTCCTCTGTTTCAGAGACTAGTTCTGGATGCAACAGTCGTCGCTCGCCCAATTCTGTCCAACAAGTAGGGGTACGGCACCTACGACTATATAACGCCTCGTACGGTGCCATCTAAATACTGGATTGGTAGCTGTTGTTATAAGCAAATTCCGCTAATGGCAGATAGTCTTCCCAACTGCCCTTGAAATCAATTACACAGCTTCTCAACATGTCTTCCAAAATCTGAATTACCCTCTCCGATTGACCATCAGTCTGCAGATGAAATGCTGTGCTGAAATCCAACCTTGTACCTAAAGCTTCGTGTAACACACTCCAGAATCGTGATGTGAATCTGGGGTCCCTGTCCGAGATGATAGACACTGGTACCCCATGTAACCTCACAATTTCTGCCACGTATAACTTGGCCAACTTCTGCAATGAGTAATCAGTGCGAACCGGTATGAAGTGGGCGGACTTAGTCAGTCGATCAACAATAACCCATACCGAATCTTTCTTAGTAGGCGTTTGGGGTAACCCACTAAAAAAATCCATGGTTACCCTCTCCCACTTCCAGAGTGGAATTTTAACAGTTGCAAAGAAATTGTAAGCGCTTGATGCTCAGCCTTCACTTGCTGGCATGTCAAACACTTACTTACAAAATTGGTGACCTCACGCTTAAGCCCTGGCCAGCAATACAGTTCACGCAGATCTCGGTATAACTTGTTTCCACCAAGATGCATAGCGTATGGGCTACTATGTGCCTCCCGTAGAATAGATTGCCTTAACTCAGAATCCCTCGATACACAGACTCTCCCACGGAAGCATAACACTCCCTCAGAATTCAGCCCAAAATTCGCAGTCTCTCCCTTCTTCACCAGTTGAAAACAAGGAATCAATGATTCATCCAACAACTGCTTTTCTCTAATTTGACCAATCCAAGTCGATTTCATTTGAAGCTCAGCTAACAGACTACCATCCTCAAACAGGCTAAGACGAGCAAACATTGCTCTTAGATTAGATACAAACTTACGGCTCAGTGCATCCGCTACCACGTTAGCTTTTTCCGGATGGTACTCAATCGAGCAGTCATAATCCTTAAGCAACTCTATCCATCTTTGCTGCCTAAGTTTCAACTCCTTCTGAGTAAGGAGGTACTTGAGACTTTTATGGTCGGTATAAACGATCGACTTCTCCCCGTACAAGTAGTGTCTCCAAATCTTTAGTGCGAATACCACCGCAGCTAATTCCAAGTCATGAGTAGGATAATTCACCTCGTGCGGCCTAAGCTGACGGACGCATAAGCCACCACCTTTCCCTCTTGCATCAGCACACAACCCAAACCCTGTGCGACGCATCATAGTAGACAATGAATTCCTTTCCACCTCCGCTGAATTAATATCTCAGGGCTTGTCGTGAATCTTCTTGATTTCTCAAAAATCTCTTGCTGTTTATCAGTCCAAACAAACGGTACTCCTTTACGTAGTAATTTAGTTACGGGTGCAGCAATCAGTGAAAACCCCTCAACGAACCGTCTGTAATACCCGACCAGACCTAGAAAACTTCGAAT
Organism: Gossypium sturtianum; assembly: GCA_025698515.1. Classification (NCBI taxonomy): domain Eukaryota; kingdom Viridiplantae; phylum Streptophyta; class Magnoliopsida; order Malvales; family Malvaceae; genus Gossypium; species Gossypium sturtianum. The sequence continues at coordinate 91,116,208 of CM046955.1, forward strand.
CTCAGATACCGACTTCGGTGGCTTCCAATCTAATACGGCCTCAACTTTCCGAGGATCAACCCTAATCCCCTCGGCAGACACGACATGACCCAAAAATGTCACCTCTCTCAGCGAAAACTCGCACTTGCTGAATTTGGCATAAAGCTACTTCTCTCTCAATATTTGCAGGACAATTCGGAGATGTGAATCATGCTCCTCCTCAGTTCTCGAATACACCAGAATATCATCTATAAACACCACCACGAACTGGTCCAAATAGGGTTGGAAGACCCGGTTCATCATATCCATGAAAGCAGCTGGTGCATTCGTTAACCCAAACGGCATGACCAGAAACTCGTAATGTCCATAACGAGTCCGGAATGCTGTCTTGTACACATCTGCCTCCTTAACCCTTAGCTGATGGTATCCCGATCTAAGTTCTATCTTAGAGAAAACCGAAGCTCCTCGTAGCTGATCGAACAAATCGTCTATTCTTGGTAATGGATACTTGTTCTTAATCGTCAGTTTGTTCAATTGACGATAATCAATACACATGCACATTGACCCATCCTTTTTCTTCACGAACAATACTGGTGCTCCCCAAGGAGACACACTCGGTCAGACGAATCCTCGATCCAGTAGCTCTTGGATTTGGGCCTTTAAATCCACCAGCTCCTTCGGTGCCATCCTATAAGGGGCGATGGATACCGGAGCTATAACACCCCAAACCCGGCCCATGCGTTAAGACCGGATCTGACATGTCACATGAGAAAAACATGTTAAATCCTTTTTATTCGTACTAATATAGATATTATTTAGTTATAATTGAGAAAATGAGTTGATTTGAAATATTTTATAAATCGTAACTTTTGAAAATATCGTTAATAGTTCGAGAAAAACTTTCCAAGCTAAAATATTTGTAAAAGTTTGTTATGAAATCCATTTGTTAATCTATTTTGGAAAACCTTTATTTAAGTTTTAGAAAAATTCCCATTTAAAATCATTCAAGCAAAATAGTAAGTACGACAAACATAAAGCAAAAATAAAATATTCCGCAGGCCTTATTACAACATAAAAAAACCCAAAATAGTAACAATGAGTAAAATAAGCGGAAATAGAAATCTAAAGTTCAATAACACCATTATCAAGTATGGCCTCCACCGAGTCATCCATGGCCCAAATCCACATCATCGAGCATTACCTACAAGGGTTAAGAAAAGGGGGAGTGAGTTACAAGAACTCAGTGTGAAATCCCTTACCAGTCATCCACTTGGGCTCGAACCCATATAGCAATATCATGGGCCTAATCCCTTTTACATAACAATCTTAAAATGAACCAAATGTATGAATGTATGCAACCCAACCCATCCTAGATATGCATCCGCTACACACCACCCGTACCATCCCATCACACCTGTGGGGATCAAGTCCACCCACCCCGCCAAACACACCAATCGCAGGCAAGTTGCCATTTATATTATAATTTGATTGTGGCCAAGCCACCAGAATCATAGTGAAACATATTAACAAACATTTTTGTGGCAAAGCCACCGGGTTACACTTCTCTTCAACATTTTTCCCATCCCTTGCGAAAATTATGTAATGCCACATATATTATAAAACATAATAATTTCAAATATAAACAACAATCATTAATCCAGAGATTTGATACGATAAATCGGCCCATTATCACACTTTGTAGATCGGCCCATTAGGGTAATCTATCACATCGGCCCATAGGGGCATTTTTGTAATTTGGCCCATAAGGGTATTTTCGTAACTCAGCACTTTTAAGGATTTTTAAGCAATACGACCCATTAAGGCATTCTAGCAAATCGGCCCTTTAGGGGCATTTCCGTGATTCAGTTCATAGGGCACTTTCGTAATTCGAAACTTAAGGGCATTTTCGTAATTTTACAAAAAATCCCTAATTTGACAAATCTTAGTATTTACGATGTTTAGGCAAATTACTCGATTCATACCATTTTACCGATTTTGAGTTTTTAAGCAACAATGATCGATATTTCTAATATGATGCTAAAACATAGATTTACGGGATTTCGATGAGATTACACACCTAATTACGGTAAGTATTAAACTCTCTTGATCGTCAACACTCTCTAAATCGTGAACGACCACGATTTGTCGATTCTCACCGGATGATGGTCTACAACCCGGTGGAAAATCTCGAATCGCCGATACCGCCCTTCGTTTGAACTTAGGAGTAGGAATAGCAAATCCACTCCTTTTGAGTTCTCCAATCGCTTTTCCTTTCGATTCGGTATCGTTTGCCTCCATTGAAAAGATCTCGGTTAGAAAACTATTACTATGAATGAAAATAATCGTTTAGGGATAAGATTCGGCTTACCTCTATTTCTGAAAGATCAACGATTGATATAGTCCCTTGACAATAATAGATCCACTTCGATCGATTGGGCACAAGATTAGAAGTGATTCGGCTAAGATGTGATATTCGGCCAATCCACTAAAGTACTACAAATAGAAGATTATCAAAATATGAGGGAGTGTGGGAAAACACCATTTCGATTTAGAAACAGTACGAAATAACCAAATGATGAGGAATATTCATTCGGCTAAGGAGAAAGAAAATTGAAAGGATTTGAATAAAACACTTACCCGGTTTAATCAAGAAAGAAAAATCCAACTTGTATAATGAGGAAGAGAAGATAATCAAGGTTCGGTTATGGAGAAAATGAACAAGAAATTTCGGCTATGAAAGTATGGATTAGAGAAGAAGAAAGAAGGGTTGAAGAATTTTGTGAAAAAGAAAAGAAAGATGGAGAAGGAGTGCTTAACTAGTTTCAGTTTTCAAAGGGAAGATGAGTGAAAATAATTTGGTCAAAATGGCTAGGTGATTTCGGCAAGACAAAGAAGAAGAAAAAACAAAAGAAAAATACCCACTATTGGCTTGAAGTTTCGGCAATGAGAGAAGAAGTTGAAGAAAAGAGCACAAAAGAATACTAAAAGAAATTAGGCCTAACAAGCACCAAAATTCTACCAAAAGACTAAAGGAAATTCGGCTACTCCCAAGACCCTTCCCAAACCTTGTATACCATACCAAAAGGATCAAAAATTGACCATAAAAACTTTCCAAAATATTCTCCCCAAAACCGGCCAACATATCCCCCTTCTTGCTCCTTTTCTTTCATTTCTTTCCTTACCCTCATCCTTACCTTATTTCCTTAGCCACCTTTCCAAAATTAAAAAGTCTTCCTTGCCTTAAATACATCTATGACCGACACTATGGATGAATAACACAAAAAAAAATAGTCAAAATTTGAATCAAGTGGGATTCGAACCTCCTCCCTGAAAGCCCTTCATGTGACGCCACATCCTCTTTACCATATGCTCATTTTTGCTAGCAATTTACTCACTTATTTCCATAAGCATTGATGCCATTTACCCTCTCTCCTTAAAGTGCTTAAACACAAAAATTTTACTAAAGCCCAATTCAGCTCCGAGCCTTCTTAGGACCCCTTAAACATACACAATTAATATTTTTAACTAGCCTAACGCAAGAAATAATGCAACACATAAAATTCTAAATTTTAGGATGTTACAATTCTACCCCCTTAAAGAAATTTCAGCCTCGAAATTTACCTGATTAAAAGAGATGAGGATATTGTTGCCGAATCTCATCCTCTGGCTCCCACGTAGCCTCCTCTGATCCGTGATTACGCCATAGAACTTTTACTAACGGTACCAACTTTCTCTCAGCACCCTAACGTCCCGATCTAAAATCTGTACTGGCTCCTCTTCAAAAGACAAGTCAGGTCTCAATTCAACTTCCTCCACCGGTACAACATTAGATGGATCCGAACGATAATGCCTTAACATCGATACATGGAATACACTATGTATCTAACTTAACTCCGGAGGTAACTCAAGTTGATAAGCCACTGGTCCAACACGCTTCAGTACCTGGTAAGGTTCGATGAACCTAGGGCTCAACTTGCCCTTCCGTCCAAATCTAAAGATCTTTTCCAAGGTGAGACCTTCGTAAAGACCCGATCACCCCGCGAATTCTATATCCTTACGCTTCGTGTCCGCATTCACGATTTCGTCATCGTCAAGCTTCTTTTTAACCGCGCCCGAATTATCTTAACTTTTTCCTCCGTCTTGAAATCAAATCGGGACCCAACAATCGCCGCTCCCCATTTCACCCAACAAGTAGGAGTACGACACCTACGACCATACAATGCCTGTAGGGTGCCATCTGGATACTGGATTGGTAGCTGTTGTTGTAAGCAAACTCTGCCAACGGTAGGAAATATTCCCAACTACCCCTGAAATCGATCACACAACCTCTTAACATATCTTCTTGAATCTGGATCACTCTCTCTGACTGACCATCTGATTGCGGATGAAACGCCATGCTGAAATTTAACCTTGTACCCAAAGCTTCATGTAAAGCCTTCCAAAATCGTGATGTAAACCTAGGGTCCCTCTTTGATATAATAGACACTGGTACCCCATGTAACCTCACGATCTCTGCTACATACAACTTGGCCAACTTCTGCAATGAATAATCCATACGAACAGGTAGGAAATGAGCAGTCTTCGTTAACCGATCTATTATAACCCATACTGAATCTTTCTTAGTAGGCGTTAAGGGTAATCCACTAACAAAGTCCATCGTTATCCTTTCCCATTTCCATAATGGAATTTTCACCGGTTGAAGCAACCCTGACGGCAATTTATGTTCCGCCTTCACTTGCTGACATGTTAAGCACTTACCCACGAAATCAGTAACCTCCCTTTTCAACCCTGGCCACCAATACTGCTCACGGAGGTCTCGGTACATCTTATTTCCCCCGGGGTGCATAGCATATGGACTACTATACGCCTCATGCAAAATCATTTGCCTCAATTTCAAATCCTTGGGCATACAAACTCTTCCACGGAAACATAATACTCTGTCACTATTCAATCCAAAATCCCCTATCTTACCACCTTCCATTTGCCGAAGTAAGGAACCCAACCTTTCATCTATTAATTGCTTCTCCTTAATCTGACTTACCCATGCGGGCTTCACCTGAAGTTTGGCTAACAGGCTACCATCTTCATAAAGACTGAGATGAGTGAACATCGCTCTCAAATTCGATATCACCTTACGACTCAACGCATCTGCCACTACATTAGCCTTTTCGGGATGATACTCGATTGAGAGGTCATAACCCTTCAATAGTTCAATCCACCTCCGTTGTCTTAAGTTCAACTCCTTCTGGGTAAGGAGGTACTTCAGACTTTTATGATCCGTATAAATAGTCTACTTCTCTCCGTACAGATAATGTCTCCAAATTTTCAGAGCAAATACCACTGCAGCTAACTCCAAATCATGAGTGGGATAGTTAACCTCATGCGGCCTTAATTGGCGAGATGCATAAGCCACCACTTTTTCCCTTGCATCAAGACACATCCCAAGCCCGTGTGTGACGATCACAATAAAATGAGAAACTCCTTACTAGCCTCAGTTGAATCAATACCGGCGCTCACAAGATCTTCTTCAATTTCTCAAAGCTCTCTTGTTGCTTATCTGACCACACAAACGGTACTCCCTTACGCAACTGCTTAGTTAGGGGCGCAGCAATCAACGAAAACCCTTCAACGAACCGCCTGTAATACCCAGACAAGCCTAGAAAACTCTGAATTTTAGCCACTGACTTCGGTGCCTTCCAATCCAATACAGCCTTGACTTTCCGGGGATCAACTCTAATTCCTCCGGCAGACACAACATGCCCCAAGAATGTCACCTCCTTCAGCCAAAATTCACACTTACTGAATTTGGCATAAAGTTGATTTTCTCTGAATATCTGCAACACAACTCGTAGATACAAATCATGCTCTTCTTCAGTCTTCGAATACACCAAGATATCATCTATGAACACCACCACGAACCGGTCTAAATAGGGTTGGAAGACTCGGTTCATCATGTCCATAAATGCAGCTGGTGTATTTATCAACCCGAACGGCATCACCAAGAACTCGTAATGCCCATAACGAGTTCGAAGCGCAGTCTTATGAATATCCGCCTCCTTGACCTTAAGCTGGTGATAACCCAATCTCAAGTCTATCTTACAGAAAACTGAAGCTCCTCGTAGCTAATCGAACAAATCATCGATTCTCGGCAACGGATACTTGTTCTTGATCGTCAACTTATTCAATTGCCTATAATTGATGGACATACGCATCGACCCATCCTTCTTCTTAACGAACAAGACCGGCGCTCCCCACGGTGACACACTCGGTTGAATGAATCTGCGATCCAACAACTCCTGAATCTGAGCTTTAAGCTCCGCTAACTCCTTCGGCGCCATTCTATAAGGAGCAATGGACATCGGAGCCATTCCTGGCAACAGCTTAATGCCAAACTCTACCTCCCAATCTGGAGGCAATCCTAGAAGCTCTTCGGAAAAGACGTCCAAAAACTCTTTCACTGTTATGACACTTTCTATCATCAACTCTTTGGCATCCAAATCACTGATAAAGTCTAAGAACACTCCACACCCCTTTTGCACCAACTTTTCTGCCTTTAAAGCAGATACCACATTAGACAAATAGTTTCTTCTTTCACCTATCATCATCACTTCCTTATCCTCTGAAGTTCTTAGCACCATCTGTTTTGCAGCACAATCTAAGTTCGCACGGTGTTTCACCAACCAGTCCATGCCAAAAATAAGGTCGAACTCGCCGAATGGCAGTTCCATCAAATCCGCTAGAAATATTTCCCCCTGAATCTCTAAGGGCACATCCCTAAACAACTTATTTACTATCACCGACTGTCCTAAAGGGCTAATTACAGTTGTTTCTCTAGCAGAAATCTCAGATCTGATATTCAGATTTCCAGCTACAGCACAAGCAACATACGAATGGGTGGATCCAATATCTATCAAAGCAAAGAATGCAGTACATCGATATGAAGAACGCACTGTTATTACATCAGGTGCATCGCCATCCACTCAACGTCTGACCGCATAGACCAACCCTGGCTGTCTCGCCTCCGCGTTACCCCTTTACCGCACCTCTACCCGGTGCACCCGACCTCGTCCTACGCCATTACCACCTCGAGGCCCACGGCCTCTCGGGCGGTCGTTGATGGCGCCTCTAGCCGGGCTGCGCATCATTGTTACGAATAACCTGAGTCTGAGCAGGCAGTCAAGGGAAAACTCTAAGTCGATGGTCCTTGGAACCACATTTGAAACAACCACCGGTTCTCTTCCAAAGATTCACCCAAGTGGAGTTTCCCACACACCTGACAGGTCAGAGCTGATTGGTAGCAGCTTGTATTCTCGTTCGAGCTGGCTCCTCATTCCTGGGCCTCTTCTGAAAACCTCTAACAGGACCTGAGTACCCAGAGCCTCTCTTACTCTTGCCCCTATCCTTGTCTCAGTTCTACCGCTCTGAGTGTTTAGCTTCTTCAGCTATCTTTGCTTTCTCCACCAATGTGGCAAAATTCCTCTCCTTCTGTGGGGCTATCAGTACTCGCAACTCATCACGCAGCCCGTCTTCAAAATGCACACAGCTTTCGTAATCAGTCAGCACTATTCCCCGGGCATACCGACTCAGACGCAGAAATTCCGCCTCATATGCTGCCACAGATTTACCTCATTGAACCAGATTCAAGAACTCCTTCCTTCGGGCATCCACATAGCTAGCCCCGACATATTTTCCTTGAAATTCAGTTTTAAAGAATTTCCAGGTAATGCGATCGGCCTGAATGCCTTCCCGCACAGTGAGCCACCACTGGTACGCCTCGTCCCTCAGCAAAGACACCACTCCTTTCAGTTTCTGCTCAGCGGTGCAATCCAAATCGTCCATGATCCACTCCACCGCCTCAAGCCAGTACTCCGCTACGTTTGGGGCTACACCCGATATACCCCTAAAAACTTCAGCTCCATTTGATCTAAGTCGCTCTGATATTGACCCACGAGTTGCTGATCCAATTCTTGCCCAAGTAACCCTTTCCAGAACTCGCAACATTGCTTGGGACAGAGCGTCGTCCTCTCTCATACGATCGTGTGACCCGCCTTGATCACATCGGTGACGCAGGTGCGCCCATTTCGTGATATGTCCCGATGCCTCAGATACAACTCTAGCGCCACGGCCTCTACCACGGCCACGTCTACCGCGTCCACGTCCTCTAGCGCTCATATTTGCTAATTCGATTTATTCTGATTAAGAGTCTTATGAATCAGTATACTATTTCAGTGTTTATTAAACAATATTTTATGAAGTATAGGAAGTAAAGTCGTTTTCGCAAAACGCATCCTATAGTCTCAATCTCTATAGTTTCAGCTCCTAAAATTAAAAAGTTCTAGAGTATTTCTATAGTCATAACACAATAATCATAATCATAAAATGATAACATATACTTACTTGACTTGGTGTCGGATACCCGTGGTGCCATACTTCCTTTAGAAAATACATGTATAATTTAAAATTTAAACGGCTTTGAAAACGTGCTTGAACCCAAACCACAGCCGAGTTTTGCAACCGAGCTCTGATACCATAAAATGTAACACCCCAAACCTGGCCCATGCGTTAAGACCAGATCTAACATGTCACATGAGAAAAACATGTTAAATCTTTTTTATTCGTACTAATATAGATATTGTTTAGTTATAATTGAGAAAACTAGTTGATTTGAAATATTTTATAAATCGTAACTTTTGAAAATATCGTTGATAGTTCGAGAAAAACTTTCCGAGCTAAAATATTTGTAAAATTTTGTTATGAAATCCATTTGTTAATCTATTTTGGAAAACCTTTATTTAAGTTTTAGAAAAATTCCCATTTAAAATCATTCAAGCAAAATAGTAAGTACGACAAACATAAAGCAAAAATAAAATATTCCAGAGGCCTTATTACAACATAAAAAAAAACCCAAAATAGTAAGAGTAGTAAAATAAGCGGAAATAGAAATCTAAAGTTCAATAACTCCATTACTGAAGTATGGCCTCCACTGAGTCATCCATGGCCCAAATCCATATCACTGAGCATTACCTACAAGGGTTAAGAAAAGGGGAGTGAGTTACAAGAACTCAGTGTGAAATCCCTTTACTGTCATCCATCTGGCCCGAACCCATATAGCAATATCATGGGCCTAAGCCCTTTACATAACAATCTTAAAATGAAGCAAATGTATGAATGTATGCAACCCAACCCATCCTAGATATCCATCCACTACACACCACCCGTACCATCCCATCACACCTGTGGGGATCAAGTCAACCCACCCCGCCAAACACACCAATCGCAGGCAAGTTGTCATTTATATTATAATTTGATTGTGGCCAAGCCACCGGAATCATAGTGAAACATATTAACAAACATTTTTGTGGCAAAGCCACCGGGTTACACTTCTCTTCAACATTTTCCCCATCCCTTGCAAAAATTATGTAATGCCACATATATTATAAAACATAATAATTTCAAATATAAACAACAATAATTAATCCAGAGATTTGATACGATAAACCGGCCCATTATCACACTTTGTAGTTTGGCCCATTAGGGCAATCTATCAAATCAGCCCATAGGGGCATTTTCGTAATTCAGCCTATAAGGGTATTTTCGTAACTCGACACTTTTAAGGATTTTTAAGCAATACGGACCATTAAGGCATTCTAGCAAATCGGCCCTTTAGGGGCATTTCTGTGATTCGGCTCATAGGGCATTGTCGTAATTCGGAACTTCGAGGCATTTTCGTAATTTTACAAAAAATCCCTATTTTGACAAATCTCAGAATTTACGATGTTTAGGCAAATTACTCGATTCATACCATTTTCCCGATTTTGAGTTTTTAAGCAACAATGATCGATATTTCTAATATGATTCTAAAACACAGATTTACGGGATTTCGGTGAGATTACACACCTGATTACGGTAAGTATTAAACTCTCTTGATCGTCGGTACTCTCTAAATCGTGAACGACCACGATTTGTCGATTCTCACCGGATGATGGTCCACAACCCGGTAGAAAATCTCGAATCGCCGATACCTCCCTTCGTTTGAACTTAGGAGTTGGAATCGCAAATCCACTCCTTTTAAGTTCTCCAATCGCTTTTCATTTCGATTCGGTATCGTTTGCCTCCATTGAAAAGATCTCGGTTAGAAAACTATTACTATGAACGAAAATAATCGTTTAGGGATAAGATTCGGCTTACCTCTATTTCCAAAAGATCAACGATTGATATAGTCCCTTGACAATAATAGATCCACTTCGATTGATTGGCCACAAGACTAGAAGTGATTCGGCTAAGATGTGATATTCGGCCAATCCACTAAAGTACTACAAATAGAAGATTATCAAAATATGAGGGAGTGTGGGAAAACACCATTTCGGTTTAGAAATAATACAAAATAACCAAATGATAAGGAATATTCATTCGGCTAAGGAGAAAAAAATTGAAAGGATTTGAATAAAACACTTACCCGATTTAATCAAGGAAGAAAAATCCAACTTGTATGATGAGGAAGAGAATATAATCAAGGTTCGATTATGGAGAAAATGAACAAGAAATTTTGGCTATGAAAGTATGGATAGAGAAGAAGAAAGAAGGGTTGAAGAATTTTGTGAAAAAGAAAAGAAAGATGGAGAAGGAGTGCTTAACTAGTTTCGGTTTTCAAAGGGAAGATGAGTGAAAATAATTTGGTCAAAATGGCTAGATGATTTCGGCAAGACAAAGAAGAAGAAAAAACAAAAGAAAAATACCCACTATTGGCTTGAAGTTTCGACAATGAGAGAAGAAGTTGAAGAAAAGAGCACAAAAGAATACTAAAAGAAATTAGGCCTAACAAGCACCAAAATTCTACCAAAAGACTAAAGGAAATTCGAATACTCCCAAGACCCTTCCCAAACTGTGTATACCATACCAAAAGGATAAAAAATTGACCATAAAAACTTTCCAAAACATTCTCCCCAAAACCGGCCAACATATCCCCCTTCTTGCTCCTTTTCTTTCATTTCTTTCCTTACCCTCATCCTTACCTTATTTCCTTAGCCACCTTTCCAAAATTAAAAAGTCTTCATTGCCTTAAATACATCTATGACCGACACTATGGATGAATAACACAAAAAAATAGTCAAAATTTGCATCAAGTGGGATTCGAACCTCCTCCCTTAAAGCCCTTCACGTGATGCCACATCCTCTTTACCATATGCTCATTTATGCTAGCAATTTACTCACTTATTTCCATAAGCATTGATGCCATTTACCCTCTCTCCTTAAAGTGCTTAAACACAAAAATTTTACTAAAGCCCAATTCAGCCCCGAGCCTTCTTAGGACCCCTTAAACATACACAATTAATATTTTTAACTAGCCTAACGCAAGAAATAATGCAACACATAAAATTCTAAATTTTAGTTTGTTACAGGAGCCGTTCCCGGTAGGAGCTCAATTCCAAATTTGACTTCATGATTTGGAGGCAACCCCGGAAGCTCTTCAAGAAATACATCCGGGAACTCCTTTACTGTCCTGATATCCCCAACAGACAAACCCTTAACATCAGATGTGCTAACATAAGCTAGGAACGCCTCACACCCCTTGCGAACCAGTTTCTCGGCCCTTAATACAGAGATTACATTAGATAAATAATCCCTTCGTTCCCCTATTACGACTACCTCCTCAACCTCCGAAGACTTCAATACCATACGCTTAGCAGCGCAATCTAAATTTGCACGGTGTTTCACTAACCAATCCGTGCCCAAAATGAGATCGAACTTGCCAAACGACAATTCCATCAAATCCGCCGGAAAGACAACCCCTTGGACCTCTAGGGGCACGTCTCTAAATAGTTTACTCACTGTAACCAACTGTCCTAGAGGACTAATCACTGACATTTCCCTATCAGTACTTTTGAACTGTATGCCCAAAGTTCCAGACACAGTACATGCAACATACAAGTGCGTAGACCCAATATCAATTAAAGCAGTATATGGTACATTATGAATGAGGAACGTACCAGTTATGATGTCAGGTGCATCGCCATCCTCTCGGTGTCGAAAGCAAAGATAAACCAACGCCTGGCCGTCTCACCTCGTGTTACCAAAGCACCTCGCGCCGGTGCTCCACGACCTCGCCCAAACCCATTTCCCCCGGGTGGACCACGACCTTCGGTGGTCGCGACCACCTCTCCCATTGCACATAGCCCCGACTCCGCCGCTTGCCTCCGAAGCAGCTCCCGAGGACAGTTTGTAAACCGATGATCCTTGGACCCACATCTGAAACACCCCCTAGTTTTTTTCCAGCACTCTCCCAAATGAGGTCTTCCACACTCAACGCAAGGCTGCGGTCTGATCGCAACATTAGGAACCCGACCTCGGGCTGGCCCAACAAACCTAGGCCTCTTCCAAGGCCCACCAGAAGAATTTGAGGGCCCAAAATCCCTCTTATTTCTGCCCCTTTCCTTCTCACGATTTTGACGCTCTGAGCGTTTCACATCCTCGGTAATCTTTGCCTTCTCAATTAGGGCAGCAAAGTCCTTTCCCTCTGCAGGGCTATCAGTACCCGCAACTCATCTCGAAGACCATCCTCGAAACGCACACAGTGCTCATACTCAGTCGCGACTATGCCCCGAGCATACCGGATCAACCGCAGAAACTCTGCCTCATACTCTGCTCTGAGACTTATTCCCCGAACGTATCGTAAATTTCTTTCTCGGGCATCCACATAACTTGCCCCGACATATTTTCCTTGGAAGGCCGCCTTAAAGAAGTCCCATGTCAATCGGTCGGCTGCGTGCCCTTCCCTCACGGTAAGCCACCATTGATATGCCTCATCTCATGAAGAAAGACATTGCTCCTTTCGCTTTTGCTCCACCGCGATCCAAGATCATCCATTATTCGCTCGACAGCCTCTAACCAATATTCTGCTACATTCGGGGCTACACTAGAAATACCCCTGAAGGTTTTCGCCCCATTCGACCGGAGTCGTTCAGAGATTGACCCTCGGCCCACTGACCCAGTACTCGCCCCAACAACCCTTTCTAGAACCCGTAACATCGCTTGGGACAGGGCATCATCCCCACCGGCTCGATCATGAGACCCCGTATCCATCACGGGTGAGGCTGGTGCTTCCCTTTCCGACATGTGTCCTGATGCTGACGATCTAGCCCTAGCACCTCGGCCTCTACCACGGCCATGTGTACTCCTTCCGTGACCTCTTGTGCTCATATCGATGTAACGTACTTGTCTGCTTTAAGAGTTTTATGAATCAGCTTATAGTTCTCATAATTATTAACAGATATCTTATGAAAAGCAGTAATTAGGGTTGTTCTCGCAGATCAAATTTACTACAGTTTCAGTCTCCTATAGTCTTAGTTTCTACAGCTAAGGAGTTTTCAGTATGCTACTACTATCCCTAGTAGTTTCTCAGTAAAGTCATTTCAGCATAAATCAGACTATAGTGTCAGGAAACTTACGGATTTGGTGCCGGAGACTCGGTGTGCCACACTTTCAGTAACACTATCACTTTCCAAACCAAAATTTAAGCAGATTAGAAAAAAATTTCAAAACCCATTCCATAGCCGAGTTTTGCAACCTGGCTCTGATACCACTAAATGTAACACCCCAAACCCGACCTAGACGTTATGGCCAGATCTAGCGTGTCACATCAAAGTGATGTTCGAAAACTATGCATTCATTAAAAACCCTTCTTTAATTTAAAATCTTTAACCGTATAAAAATCTCGATTTTCGTTGCTTATAAACAAAACAAGATTTGCTCAAAGTCGTTCCCTTGCAAAACTGTTATTATTTTTAAAACCTTGTTTATTGCGGAAGTCTGTTTTAAATAGTTGCAGAAACGTGTTATTTTGAAAATAGTAGTTATTGTTTTAAAAACCCATGTTGAGTAGACAAGCAGTTTGCAATTAAAAGGAATACCAAATAAAGGCTAAAAAAAATCCAATGGCCTTATTACAAAAATCATTAACCCAATACTTGAAATAAATTAAACTAAATAAAGTCGCTAAATTTAACCCAGAACATATTGGACGTGTGGCCACCACCGAGTCCCTCGTAGCTCCAAATCAACTAAGGCTTGGGATTACCTGCATAGTTAAAAGAAAGGGTGAGTTACGAGAACTCAGTGTGTAACCCCCTATTACGGTCACAGTCTGGGCCCGAGCCCATACGGTATCAGTCTGGGCCTAAGCCCTATTCGGTAACAATCTAGGCCTAAGCCCTATATCATAACAATGCAATGGACATGTAACCCAACCCTTAACCACCAAACTCTCCACCAGTACCAACCAATCTCTCCATGTGCGGACCATGTTGACCCACCCAGCCAAACTCTCCAATGGTGCAGCCTAGCTGCTAACAACGGTATACGTGGCTGAGCCACTCGAATCAGAATACGTGGCAATGCCACTATAACGGTACTTCCTCCAAATCATAATAACCCAACCCGCTGCAATATTTCATGTATACAGTGTATCACAATCATATACAGTTAAATAAATATCACACAAACATCATTTAAACTACCACCAAGGGTATAACGGTCATTTTGTCATTTCAGGGGTAAAACGGTAATTTCACCCCTCGGGGGTATTTCAGTAACTTTACCCATCGAGAGTATTTTGGTAACTTTACCCATAGAGGGTATTTCGGTAATTTTACCCTTAAAGGGTATTTCAGTAATTTTACCCGTAAAGGGTATTTCAGTAATTTTACTCGTACAGGGTATTTCAGTAATTTAAGTCATCTAACGGCCTTTCCGAAGGCCTACTGTCACCTCAAGCGACACAGGTTCCCTTTCTAGTCAAAACGGTGCAATTGGGCCTAAAGTCCAATTTCGGCCCAAGCGGGCCCACACGCTCGTGTGGCCCATTCAGCCCATTTTCGGTCACGGTTCTACAGACTTCACAGCCTCATCTATCACCCAGCACTTACCATGCATTTCGCCCCTGAGGGCTTATTAGCCCAATGGGCCCACTTGGCCCAACAAGGCCCATTACAGCCTCAGTCCCACGAGAGAGTTCGTTGCACTCCCAAAGGGCTATCGCCAATGTTCGTGGCTCGGTTTATCACAATGAGCACTTACACGCTCGAGTGATCTCGGATGCCATTATTTTGGCTTTTTGGTACTTCGGCTTTTAACCGATTCACAGATCATAGCATTTACGGAATAAACAGGAGAGTGAGATTACACACCTTGATTACGAGTGTGCCGCCAATCCCTTAACACCGTTCCTATGTTAGACAAGGTCAATAGTTAGTCAAACGATTAAGAGGGTATTTTGGTATTACTCAACAAACCAAAACCAAACTTACTCCTTGTAACATCCCAAAATAGGGGTTATTTGTGATTGAATTATTTTTCTTGTATTTGAATTTCTGTGATATTATTCGTGATGATATAAGGCTTAATTAGGGGTCTTGAGTAAGCTCGGTTTAGTAGAATAATTCTTAGTATGGCTTATTTAAAGAAGAGGATTAAATGAGCTTAGCACTTAAGTTAATTTAAGTAGCAATAAGTGACAAGATGAGTGCATGGCAAGTTGGTAATGGCGCATGGAGTTTAGCTTGAGGGGAGAGGTTCGAATCCCTTAAATAGCATTGGGACAACTTTTATTTTTGCTTTGGTATGGTAAGTGTCGGCCAAGGATAATTAAGGTAAGGGTTGACCATGTTATTTTTTTGGTTAGTAGACTATAGGTTTAAGGCAAGTATTAACTTATGGAAGGGAATCAAGTAATTAAGGAAAATATGGAGACATGGGGCTAGTATCAAGGAAAACGTTTTGGAAAGAAATCCTATGCCTTTATGCCATGAACTTGGACAGCATTGTGGCTAAGGAGGGAGTTTTGGCCGAATATGCTAGTGTTGGTAAGGCTTAGGAAGATTTTTGGTCATTTCTTTCATTTGGTGCAAAAGTTGCAAAACAATTCTCTCTCAAACTCTTTTCTTTCTAGCCGAATTTTACCATTTGCTAAGCTTAATACTTTTGACCATTTGGTCATTTTATGCTCAATTTCTATTTTCTTCATCTCAATCTCTCAAAACCGAAACCTTCATCAACCTTTTGTTCTCCCATTTGTTTTGATTAAACATCAAAACCTCCTATACTTACTTCTTGCCGAAACTCTATTTCTTTTCCTATTCTTTTCTTTTTGTCATAAAGCCGAATATACCTCTTTGTTGTGCCGAAAATATTCTTCTCCTATCTTGATCAACTTTGGCCGAATATTGAAGGTAAGATAGTTATCATCGGGACTTTCTAGAAATTGGTTTTGGTAAGGTGGTAAGGTTTATTTCAAGGATTATTATTTTAAGTTTCGTTTAAGCCGAAGGCTAATAAACCTTATTGATGATGGTTGATTGTAGGGAAGTGAGGCCGATTCTTTTAGGAGTGTGTTGGATAAGTGTTCGAAGGCTTTGGGTAAGATTTTAGGTTCACAAGGAACCCTTCTCAATTATTTTGGTTTGGCCGAATAGGCCATGGTTCTAATATTCATTTTTGGCCGAATATAGGGGCAAGAATACTTGTGTGGCCGATTTGTCTATTCGGGATTTAGAACTCTTTTTGGTGCCAGGTGTGTATACATACACATCTTATAACTTTTAATATGCTAAGTGTTATTTTATGCCTAAACGTTTTGTGTAGACATGGATGTAATACCTTCATGGTATTAACAAGGATTTGGGTAAGTTCTTATTACTATGTGATTATTATTTGATGCTTTTGGGAAGCATGACACATTTGGTATGTGTATTATTTGATATATGGCTTATGATAAATCGATTGGATGTTGTTAAATAAATCTATCAACATGATTTGTGGTACATGCATATAAATGATTGTTATGGGTTGATGAGAGGAGGGGGCAGTGATATTCGTGTCGACGGACACCGGTGTTTTGGTAACACATCGTGACTACGGTCACCAGAGGTTTGGTACCTCCAGAGGTTTGGCACCTCATAGCGACTTGTCCTCGTGGTTAATACCACCGTGGGTTGGCCCCACTTTGAGATATGGGATTGTCGCCGGTGATTTGGTATCACACGATGGGTTGGCCCCATCATCTATTTTGTGACTTCGGTCACGAGTGTTTTGGTAACACAATAGTGTCTTCGGACACAGTGATTTGGTATCACAAATGTGACTATATGTCACCAAAGTGTTTTGGTAACACAATTGTGTCATTGGACACCAGTGGTTTGGCACCACCAAAGTGGTTTGGTACCACACGGGTAGAGAAAGGCGTTTGGATGGTTAGGTTGGGTGCATTTTAAACTTATGCATGTTAATTGGTTATGATTTGTGTATGTTATTGCACTAAACCGGGAAGGGTTACACATTGAGTCTTGGTGACTCACCTTCTCCTTTAATTTTTCAGGTGATTCGTAGACCACGGGTGAGGAGCCGGATGGACTCGAGGTGGCCATGCAAATGGAGACTTTTAATAAATGAATTTTGGATTTTATTTATCTTTCTTTTAGGTTTATGTTGCTTATTTGTAATAAGGCCTCCTAGTATGATTTCATTATTCTTTGTGTGTTTGAATGTTTGGTTTAAACTACTTGATGATGTTAAAACGGTTGCACATGTTTTCTCAAATTAAACATAAAATGTTTTAAAGTACCATCGGGTACATTCGAAATTTGTAAACAACTCGACTCAAAGAAATATTTTAAGTTTGGTTTTTAACAAAGAAAATTTAAATTGAAAGGCATTTCGACTAATTTCAAAATCGGTTTTAAAATGATTTTCAAAATCTTGTCTCTGTAGCAAACCAAATTCGGTCATATTGTTTGGGCCGGGTTTGGGGTGTTACAAAATTGGTATCAGAGCCCAGTTCAAAGCTCGGCTGTGGGGGGCCCAAGGCCCAAAAATGTTTTGGTAGGCTTTTTTTTTAAAAATTTTGGTTTTTAATAAGCATGGCACCGAGTCTCCGGCACCAACCTGCCCAAGTAAGTATCTCTGATTTTTTTTGTATGAATTATATTCTGTAGAAGGGTAGGAAGCATGGGACGTAGATAGTGATAGTATTTTAAACTTTAGGACTAGTTTACTCCAAACAAAGACATAAGACTTTAATGGCCTAATTAAAACCAACCCGTGACCAAGTCGCCGAGTTAGGGTGTGGAAACCTTGGTGCGCATGTCTAGGATTGGATCCGGAAGAGCTTGGTACTTAAGCAGTCCTCGTGACTCACCTCCTCTTCGCGGGATTCCTACCTAGTGCGTAGCTTCGGTTCACCCTAACCAAGAGGACTCGGTCATAGGCAAAATCCTAAATAAAACCCGAAAGGGATTAGCCATGTTTTAAGGAAAACTTCGGTTTTAAAATCATTAAATTATTTTTTAGATGGTAGGACAAATTTATCTTCGAAAATTTTCAAAATATTCTTGATTGACAAAAATACCAAAATACCCTTGGTTTCCAAAATTTTGCTATATCTTCAAATTGAGAATTTCTCGAAAAAAAAAAAAAATTACTCCTCAATTTTAGAAATTTCAAAATATCTCGATTTGTTAAAGTTTTCAAATTTCTTCGGTTTATTACAAAAATACCCTTTAGGAAAAAAATGACGAAAATACCCCTGGGTTAAAAACGGACAGTAATGCCCGAAGAGTGCATAGGTATGAAAGGTATAGGGAATGGATGTATTATTCTGTGTAAACCAAGATAGAAGACTTAAAACCTTGTTTGATCGAAAGAATCTCTATTAAACTCTTTTCATAAAATTTCTTCGCGGATAATCAAGTGAAACATGTACTAATTCATAAAAATTTCCTAATCAGATTAAAGCGCGATAGTTAGAATGAGCTTTAGAGGACGTGGCCGTCGTGGGACGCGGAAGGGTAGGATGGCCGATCGAACACCGCCGGGTCGGGTCAAGGATCCGAGAATGAGATACCGCCACCACCACCCCCAACCTTTGGAGTGAAGAGCAGATCGGACGTGTGACGCTTTGGTCACAAGCGATGCTACGGGTTCGGAAAGGGTAGTGGAATTGGTGGAGGTGGAGGAGCTCGAAGTCGGTTCCGAGAGACTTCGAGCTAACGGAGTTGAATTTTTCCGAGGTGTGTCTAGTGTAGCGCCCAATACGGTGAGTATTACTGGAATCGACCGAAAGAATCATGGATGAAATAGATTTGACAAATGAGGAGAAACCGAAAGGAGCGGTGTCGCTTCTCAAAGATGAGTCATATCGATGGTGGCTCACGGTCCGAGATGGTGCTACGGCAGATGATCTCACTTGGGAGTACTTCAAAGTCGCATACCAAGAAGTATGTTGGCTCAAGCTACATTGACGCTCAAAGGAAAGCTTTTCGGGGTTAGTGCAAGGGAATAAGTCCGTCTCTGAGTATGAAGCGGAATTCCTAAGGTCGAGTCGTTATGCTCGGGAATAGTGGCATCGGAACATGATCGTTGTGTTCGTTTTGAAGACGGACTTAGAGAGGCGAGTTAAGGTCGCTGATTGCTCCACAAGCAAGAACGTGAGTTTCTTTGTCTTGGTGGAGAAGGCCAAGGTAGCCGAAGGAATCAAGGAGTCCATGAAGCAAAGTTATGATAGGAGCAAGTCAAGAGAGGCTTTGGATTGTCCGAGTCAGTGGTAATGTTCGTAAAAGATTTAGGCAGAGTGGGTCAAATCAGCGAGGAGGTCCACAATGCTAATCAAAGACCTACCAATGTAACCGTTGTGCAGGAAAGTTTCATTGGGGTGAATGTTGGACCGGAGGGAAAGGATGTTTCGAGTGTGGTTCGCTAGAACATCGTGTGAGGGACTGTCCGTAAGCAAGCGTTAGGAATCACCGAAGGTCAAGGTCGTGCCCGATTCGAGAAAGGAGGGACCAGCACCGCAGAGAGGTCGTGGTTATGGTAGAGGTGGTTATGGCTCTAGTGGAGGTCGCGAGTACCGGCAGAGGTATTGGCAACACGGAGGCTAGGCGTACTGGTTTGGTGTATCTTTGCGAGGCGTCGTGAGGAAGGAGACGCACCGGACGTCATAACCGCAGACGTTTTTAATTTTTGGTGTTCCATATAACGCCTTGATAGATGTGGGTTCGACGCACTCTTACGTTGCTAGTAGTATAGTTGAGACCATGAGTTTAGTTCTCAGATCGCTTCTAAGAGGATGACCGCACTTAGTCCTTTAGGTCACTCTGTAGAAGTAGATAAGTCAGATAGAGATATACCCCTAGAACTCCAAGGGGTAGTGTTTATAGCCGATCCGATGGAACCGCCGTTTGAGGAGTTCGATCGATTCTTGGGATGGACTGGTTGGTCAAGTACCAAGCAAGTTTGGATTGTGCCGCTAAAGCGCATGGTTTTGAAGACGGTTGAAGGTGAAGAAGTGGTCATGATAGGTAATAGGAGAGATTATCTATCCAACGTGGTATCTACGTTGAAAGCAAAGAAAGATGGTCGGGAAGGGCCGTGAGGCGCTCGTAGTTCATGTGTGTGCTTTGGAAGCTAAGGAGTCTTCGTGGGAAATGTTCAAACCGTAAAGGAATTTCTTGACGTAATTCTGAAGAACTTCCGGATTGCCTCCGGATCGTGAAGTCGAATTTGGTATAGATCTGTTACCAGGAACAGCGCCGGTGTCTATAGCTCCATATAGGATGGCACCAAGGAATTGATGGAATTGAAAGCTCGATACAAGAGTTGTTGGATCGAGGTTTCATTCGACCAAGTGTTTCACCTTGGGGAGCGCGGTACTTTTGTCAAGAAGAAGGATGGTACGATGCGGATGTGTATAGACTACCGCCAGATTGAATAAGTCGACGATTAAAAACAAGTATCCTTTGCCGAGGATAGATGACTTGTTTGATCACGGAAAAGGGGGCTGCGTTTTCTCTAAGATTGATTTAAGGTCCGGATATCATCAATGAAGGTGAAAGAGGCTGATATCCATAAGACGGCATTTCGTGACTCGGTATGGACACTACGAGTTCCCTGGTGATGCCGTTTGGTTTGACTAATGCACCAGCAGCTTTCATGGACATGATGAATAGGGTATTTCAACGCTTTTTGGATCGGTTTGTTGTGGTCTTTATAGATGATATTTTGGTGTATTCGAAGTCGAAGAGGAGCATGATGCGATTTGCGAGTGGTGTTGCAGATTCTCGAGGAAAAGCAACAGATGCGAAATTTAGTAAGTGCGATTCGGCTTAAGGAGGTGACTTTCTTGGGTCACGTTGTTTCACCGAGGGGATTAGAGTGGATCCTCGAAAGATTGAGCGATGTTAGATTGGAAGCCGCCTAAATCTGTGGGCTGAAATTCGGAGTTTTCTAGGTCCAGCGGGTATTACCAAGATTTGTGGAAGGATTTTCTTTGATTGCCGCACCAATGACCAAGTTGTTGAGGAAAGGAGTTCCATTTGTGTGGATCGAGGAGCAGCAAGAAAGTTTCGACAAATTGAAGAAGATTCTCGATCAAGCTCCGGTTTTGATTCAACTCGAGCGAGCAAGGAATTCACGGTTTATTGCGATGCATCACATATTGGTTTGGGATGCGTCTTGATGCAAGAAGGGAAGGTAGTGGCTTATGCATCTCGTGATTGAGACCACATGAGGCTAATTATCCGACTCATGACTTGGAGTTAGCGGTCGTAGTCTTCGCTTTGAAGATATGGAGGCACTATTTGTACGAGAGAAGTCGATAGTTTATACGGATCACAAGAGTCTTAAGTATCTCTTGACTCGGAAGGATTTGAATTTGAGCGGCGTAGATGGATTGAGCTGTTGAAGGACTACGATTGTTCGATCGAGTATCATCCCGTAAGGCTAACGTGGTGGCGTATGCGTTGAGTCGTAAGGTTGTATCGGATTTAAGATCGATGTTTGCTCGACTTAGTCTGTTCGATGATGGGAGTCTTTTGGCAGAATTGCAAGTCAAGCCGACTTGGTTAGATCAGATTAAGGAGAAGCAGTTAGAGGATGATGGTTTGAATGATCGGAGGTTGCAAGTTCAGAATGGTGGATTAGAGGATTTTAGTCTGTCCAGTGAGGGAGTTTTGTGCTTTAAAGGGAAAGCTTGTATGCCGAAGGATGTGGAGTTGAGACAAAGGATTCTTCGGGACGCACATAGCAGCCCATATGCTATGCATCCTGGAGGTAGCAAGATGTATCGGGATTTGAGAGAGCAATTTTGGTGCTGTGTGCAAACGGGAAGTGGCGAGTTCGTGGGTAAGTGTCGACGTGTCAACAAGTCAAAAGTGAACATCAGTTGCCATCCGTTTACTTCAATGGTGAAGATTCCTCGCTGGAAGTGGGAGAGGATCACCATGGACTTTGTCAGTGGATTACCTCTTACGCCTAGCAAGAAGAATTCAGTTTGGGTGATTGTGGATCGTCTGACTAAATCAGCGCATTTCATACCTGTAAGGGTAGATTATTCGCTTCAGAGGTTAGCTAAGTTATATGTAGCCGAGATAGTGAGATTGCATGGTGTGCCAGTATCGATTATCTCGGATAGGGATCCGAGGTTTACATCGAGGTTTTGGAGAGCGTTGCATCAAGCTTTGGGTACGAGATTGGACTTCAGCACAGCTTTTCATCCGCAATCCGACGGACAATCGGAGAGAGTGATTCAGATCTTAGAAGATATGCTCAGAGGTTGTGTTCTGGACTTCAGTGGCAGTTGGGAGGAGTATCTACCGTTGGCGGAATTCGCTTATAACAATAGTTATCAAGCGAGTATCCAGATGGCTCCATATGAAGCACTGTATGGATGAAAATGCCGTACTCCTACGTGTTGGACGGAACTAGGTGAACGACATGTCTTGGGTCCAGAATTGGTGACGAAAACTGAGGACAAAGTTAAGGTAATTCGGGCTCGTCTCAAGGAAGCATCGGATAGGCAAAAGTCTTACGCCGATCTCAAGCGCAAGGAGATGGAATACGAGGTAGGAGATAAAGTCTTTCTGAAGGTGTCGCCTTGGAAAAAGGTGTTGCGCTTTGGGCAAAAAGGGAAATTAAGTCCAAGGTTCATCGGCCCGTATACTGTGTTGAAGCGAGTAGGACCGGTAGCTTATCACCGAATCGCCAGCAGAGTTGAGTCAGATTCACGATGTCTTCCATGTGTCGATGCTTAGACGGTATAGGTCAGATCCATCGCACATCGTGCCAGTAGCAGAGATTGAGGTTAACTCCGACTTATCATTCGAGGAGGAACCAGTTCAGATTTTAGATCGTGATGTCAAGGTGTTGCGTAGAAAGTCAGTACCCTTAGTGAAAGTGCTATGGCGAAACCATGGTAGTGAGGAAGCGACGTGGGAACTCGAGGAGGTGATGCGCAAAGCAATACCCCACCTTTTTTCGATCGGGTAATTTCGAGGTCGAAATTATTTTAAGGGGGTAGAAGCGTAACATCCCAAAATAGGGGTTATTTGTGATTGAATTATTTTTCTTGTATTTGAATTTCTCGTGATATTATTCGTGATGATATAAGGCTTAATTAGGGGTCTTGAGTAAGCTCGGTTTAGTAGAATAATTCTTAGTATGGCTTATTTAAAGAAGAGGATTAAATGAGCTTAGCACTTAAGTTAATTTAAGTAGCAATAAGTGACAAGATGAGTGCATGGCAAGTTGGTAATGGCGCATGGAGTTTAGCTTGAGGGGAGAGGTTCGAATCCCTTAAATAGCATTGGGACAACTTTTATTTTTGCTTTGGTATGGTAAGTGTCGGCCAAGGATAATTAAGGTAAGGGTTGACCATGTTATTTTTTGGTTAGTAGACTATAGGTTTAAGGCAAGTATTAACTTATGGAAGGGAATCAAGTAATTAAGGAAAATATGGAGACATGGGGCTAGTATCAAGGAAAACGTTTTGGAAAGAAATCCTATGCCTTTATGCCATGAACTTGGACGGCATTGTGGCTAAGGAGGAGTTTTGGCCGAATATGCTAGTGTTGGTAAGGCTTAGGAAGATTTTTGGTCATTTCTTTCATTTGGTGCAAAAGTTGCAAAACAATTCTCTCTCAAACTCTTTTCTTTCTAGCCGAATTTTACCATTTGCTAAGCTTAATACTTTTTGACCATTTGGTCATTTTATGCTCAATTTCTATTTTCTTCATCTCAATCTCTCAAAACCGAAACCTTCATCAACCTTTTGTTCTCCCATTTGTTTTGATTAAACATCAAAACCTCCTATACTTACTTCTTGCCGAAACTCTATTTCTTTTCCTATTCTTTTCTTTTTGTCATAAAGCCGAATATACCTCTTTGTTGTGCCGAAAATATTCTTCTCCTATCTTGATCAACTTTGGCCGAATATTGAAGGTAAGATAGTTATCATCGGGACTTCTCTAGAAATTGGTTTTGGTAAGGTGGTAAGGTTTATTTCAAGGATTATTATTTTAAGTTTCGTTTAAGCCAAGGCTAATAAACCTTATTGATGATGGTTGATTGTAGGGAAGTGAGGCCGATTCTTTTAGGAGTGTGTTGGATAAGTGTTCAAGGCTTTGGGTAAGATTTTAGGTTCACAAGGAACCCTTCTCAATTATTTTGGTTTGGCCGAATAGGCCATGGTTCTAATATTCATTTTTGGCCGAATATAGGGCAAGAATACTTGTGTGGCCGATTTGTCTATTCGGGATTTAGAACTCTTTTTGGTGCGTGTGTGTATACATACACATCTTATAACTTTTAATATGCTAAGTGTTATTTTATCCCTAAACGTTTTGTGTAGACATGGATGTAATACCTTCATGGTATTAACAAGGATTTGGGTAAGTTCTTATTACTATGTGATTATTATTTGATGCTTTTGGGAAGCATGACACATTTGGTATGTGTATTATTTGATATATGGCTTATGATAAATCGATTGGATGTTGTTAAATAAATCTATCAACATGATTTGTGGTACATGCATATAAATGATTGTTATGGGTTGATGAGAGGAGGGGGCAGTGATATTCGTGTCGACGGACACCAGTGTTTTGGTAACACATCGTGACTACGGTCACCAGAGGTTTGGTACCTCCAGAGGTTTGGCACCTCATAGCGACTTGTCCCTGTGGTTAATACCACCGTGGGTTGGCCCCACTTTGAGATATGGGATTGTCTGCCAGTGATTTGGTATCACACGATGGGTTGGCCCCATCATCTATTTTGTGACTTCGGTCACCAGTGTTTTGGTAACACAATAGTGTCTTCGGACACCAGTGATTTGGTATCACAAATGTGACTATATGTCACCAGTGTTTTGGTAACACAATTGTGTCATTGGACACCAGTGGTTTGGCACCACCAGTGGTTTGGTACCACATGGGGTAGAGAAAGGCGTTTGGATGGTTAGGTTGGGTGCATTTTAAACTTATGCATGTTAATTGGTTATGATTTGTGTATGTTATTGCACTAAACCGGGGAAGGGTTACACATTGAGTCTTGGTGACTCACCTTCTCCTTTAATTTTTCAGGTGATTCGTAGACCACGGGTGAGGAGCCGGATGGACTCGAGGTGGCCATGCAGTGGAGACTTTTAATAAATGAATTTTGGATTTTATTTATCTTTCTTTTAGGTTTATGTTGCTTATTTGTAATAAGGCCTCCTAGTATGATTTCATTATTCTTGCGTGTTTGAATGTTTGGTTTAAACTACTTGATGATGTTAAAACGGTTGCACATGTTTTCTCAAATTAAACATAAAATGTTTTAAAGTACCATCGGGTACATTCAAATTTGTAAACAACTCGACTCAAGCAAATATTTTAAGTTTGGTTTTTAACAAAGAAAATTTAAATTGAAAGGCATTTCGACTAATTTCAAAATCGGTTTTAAAATGATTTTCAAAATCTTGTTTCTGTAGCAAACCAAATTCGGTCATATTGTTTGGGCCGGGTTTGGGGTGTTACACTCCTACCTTGTTTTTACCGAGTTTTGCTAAGTCCTTTCCAATTATCAGTGAAGATTAAGGATCCTTGAATGGACTCTGCGATACAAACCACTTCTTAATAACAGAGATAGAGCAAACATATGATTCAAGTCCACCCTTGACAAATACAAAGTGAGTATACCTACCGGATTAAGGCTATGAGTACGTATCGACTACTTCAAAATGCTTGTCCCCTCCTACACCTCGAGTGAACTCCTTAGATTCGGCAAGACAGGTTTCCTTGAGTATGGTCCCAGAGATGTGACTATAAAAGAAGGATAAGAAGATATTGATCTCGATTTATTCAACTTAAAAGACAATAGAAAATGTTAAAGATAATGAAGAAGATAGGTTCGACTATCTTGAAGGGTACAGAAAGAATATGGGAGGGAGAGAGGAGATTGGATTCGGCCAAGATGTTGCCAAGAATAGGAAGAACGAACTTGCACACAATATTAAAAAGGCAAGAAAGCAAATGAGGAAAAGAAAGACTTGTAGGCAGGAAATGGGCAGCAGTTGAGGGAATAATGAATGAATGAAATAAACCCGAATGGTAACCAAAATTGCTTCAGACGCTACATCAGAAAAAGACCCGAAATGAACCAAAAACAGAAGTAACAAAATACAAAGAAATTTCGGTTTTGGCTAACACTCAAAGTTACCGAAAATGCTCCCAAACACACCCCTCTAGCCGAATTTCTCCCTTAGCCACACTCCAAAATTCGGCCAACACTCTCACACACCTCACTTCCTTGATTTCCTCCACCGAAATCTCCTAGTATCGCTCCCCTCCATCCATTTGAAACTTTTGACCAAGTCTCCAACTCCCCTTGAAGAGTTTCATCTGAACTCTGCTTCCTCCACTCTCAAGTTACAAAATAAAAGTCCTCAATTGCAACTTGTGGGATTCGAACCCCACTCTCATTGCCTTCCCAATGACACCACTGCCACTGAGCTACAAGCTCATCTTGAGTCATCCTAACGCACACAATTATACTTAAGTTCTACTGCAAACAGCCCTCTCCCCTTTAGGGCCAAAAACTAAAATTTTTCTAAAGCTCAGACTCGAACCCAGGCCACCCTATGTAACATCCTGAAAAGGGCCTATGCATTTTTGGTTTAATTGTACGAAATGACATATCTTATGTGTTATGAATATATTTTGAACACTTTTGGAAACCTGGAAATGTATGGAAATGTTAAGTTTAAAAGAGGAAAGTGAACATTTTTAGAACCTTGGAAATGTAAGGAAATGTCTTGTAAGGAAATGTCATGGAAATGTAAGGAAATGTCTTGGAAATGTAAGGAAATGTCATGGAAATGTAAGGAAATGTCAAGTTTACAGAGCCGATCGAAAATTTTTGGAAACTTAGAAATAACCTAGAAATGACGAGTTTTAAGGTTTAAAAGGGGAAATTAAGGCAAGGTGGCCTTAAAAGAAAAAGTTTGTGAAATTTGACACACAAGCAGGCTTGGAAAAGTGGTCCAAGATGCCACTTAGGGCCTATGGAAATGGCGCCATATGCAAGAGGAATGGGCCTAAGTTCGAGTCACATGGGAAGCAAATAAAAGAAATTTTATTTTGCTACAAGGAGCAGAGAGGTGGACGGCACATGGCTATAAATTAGGAGCTTTTATTATTTTATAAATAGTGGATAAATAAGGATTTATTTATCATTATTTTCAAGAGATAATTGTTGGATTAAATTCTTTTAATTTGAATAAAGAGATAAAGAGGAAAATAAGGGAGAAGTGATGGCCAAGTAAGGGACTTTGAGTTTAATAATTTCGGCTAAGTAAGGATAGTTGTTGAATTATCTTTTATTTTAAGTGATAATTAAAGGATAAAGTTATCGATAGAGGAGTGGTGGCCAAGTAAGGGACTCCTTAGATGATAATTTCGGCTATAAAAGGAAGGAAGGAGAGCTACTCATCAATTTGTGCTTCCTCCTTTCTCTGCCGAATTCTTAGTGCTCTCTTCTCTTCTTTTCTTTCTTTTCTTTTGTCAAGCCGAAATTAAGTAATTTTTGGAACCTAGTCGAATATTTTCCTCTCCATTAGAAGCCATAGCCGAATCCTCCATCTTTATTCTTCCTTCTCTTTTCTTTCTAATCCTCCAAAAGCCGAAAGTTGTGAGATCATCATCTAGCCATAGCCGAATCTCTCAAGGTTGAAGTGAAGGTGCAATCGATTTCTTCAAGTAAGGGTAAGATCTCATTCGGTTTCATCCTTTTTCTTAAGATTTGCTGAAATCTAGGACTAACCCCATTAATATCTTGTTGCCGAAACTTTGAAGAGATCTTTCGGGATTTACTAAGTGTCAACTACAAGGAAGGAGAAGTTCTTTTCGAAGAAGGTACACCATAGGCCACGTGTTCCCTAGTTATTCGGTGAGTTTTGGGATTTAAAATCCACAAGGTAAGTGTCTATAGTATTCGGCCAAGGCCATGTTTGGTAAATATATGTGTTCATTAATTATTCAAAAGCCGAAAACTAACCAAGTTAATTGATTCAATGCTTATTGAATGCAAGAAGAGTATAGTAGATTTCAAGACTTGATTCTTAAGTCAAACGGCAACAAGGTAAGTTTAAGTATACTAATCCTACTAGGATTTAGATTTATGGCCGAATGGCTTTTTATTAAAGTAGTAGGTGATTAATCAAATGTAGGGATTAAGGATCTAAGCATTAGATCAAGCTTTTCGGGATTTCAAGACCCTTTCGGTAAGTATGATAAGTTGTGGATATTTGGTTAAGAATTCGTATATTGATGATTAAATCGATTGTTCGATTAAGTGTGTTGATGGAGGCGAATACCATTCAAGAAGGGAAAGGAAGGTCCCTATCCCGAAGTTTAAGAAGAGATCTGTCTCGGCTAGTTAGGGATTGGCCACCGGGTGTGGACCAAACGTCGGAACAAAAAAAGTAGGCAAATAGCCGTAGTATCGCCTAGTGATAGCATCGATGATCGAAAGCATAGTTCTCCAAGTGATCGGTGTGTGATTAACCCACCATTTTCGGGTATATGATATGTATGTGAAATGTGTATGTGTTATGAATGTGCTAACTAGTGCAGTGGAAATTGTGATAAGGATACCCTCAAGGGTATGTCGATAATCCGGTAAGTACCAAACCCGATGATATGTGATTATTAATATGAATATGTGATAATATGCTTGATGAACATGCTCAGCATCATTACATTGTATCATTATTTTATGTGGCATGTGCATGGGTTGGGATATGAAAGAAGGTACGGGTGTACTTCGAAAGTACGTGGTTTGATGTTAGCCTTGAGCTACATCGTGGATTGACGTTGGATCGAGGTCACGTTGTGGATTAATTGTGATTTAGTTCACGTGGCTTGATGAGTGGCTATGTGCCTCATCGTGGTTGATATCGGCTATGTGCCATATCGTGGTTGATGAGTGACTATGTGTCCCATCGTGGTTTTTGATGTTAGCCTTGAGCTACATCGTGGATTGACGTTGATCGAGGTCACATTGTGGATTAATTGCGATTTAGTTCGCGTGGCTTGATGAGTAGCTCGTGCCTCATCGTGGTTGATATAAGCTATGTGCTATATCGTGGTTGATGAGTGACTATGTGTCCCATCGTGGTTTTGGTGTTAGCTACGGCTACATCGTGGATTGGCGCGATCGAGGTCGCGTTGTGGACTATTGTGCTTAATTGCACGTGGACGGCGTGATTGCCTTTGGAGTGAAAAGGAGAGGGTGATTTGATAATCCCCGTGTGTGGTAGGTTGGATAAGGGGGTGTGTAGCGGATGGACCCTAGGTTTGGGTTGGGCTTCATAATTGCATGATTTCGTATGTGAACATATGTGGAAATGGGCCAAGCCCAATATGATATGTGGATTAATGTGGAAATGGGCAAAGCCCAAAGATATGAATGTGGATCGGTGTGGAAATGGGCTAAGCCCGGTATGTGGAAATTATGTGGTTAACTACCCTAATAGATGAATGTGATATGAATATGGGCCAAGCCCGTAATGTGATAACATGTGAATTTGATAATTGATATCCGATATATGAGTTAATATGTGGTTAACATGTGGGTGGAATTCAGTGGACTAATTACACATCGAGTCCGTATGACTCACCCAATTTTTATTAAACATCGCAGGTGATCGTGATTTTTGGACCGGGTTGGAGTGGATACAAAGGTGGCCATGCAGAAGCAGATTTCCATGCAGAAAGATATTTTAATTAATTAAGTAGTTATATTTTCAGTATTTTGATTAAGTGTTTATTGTAATAAGGCCCATTAAAGTGATTGAACCTTTTTATTATGTTTAAGCTAGACGACCATTAAATTATTATTTGGAAGTGCTTTTAATTTGGATATTTTTATCAAGCTTATATTATTTAGAATTTTTAATTGGACATGGTTTTCAAATGACAAAATTTTTAATGTTTTTCCCAAAAGTGAAATCAGTCTTCAAACGTTTTTCCGCAGTGGCATCTCAAATTCGGTCGTAACGAATGGGCCGGGTTTGGGGTGTTACACCCTAGGACCCCCAAACACACTTAAATAGCTAGCCGATCAAGCACACCATGAATTTAAGCAAAATTACAAACCCCTAACTTTTGGGGCGTTACAAACATTTCTAAGCAAGTTTCCTTCACAAATTGACCATCATATTATAAGACATTTCTCATCAAACATATACCAAATTTTGCATCAACAAGCTTCCCATTACCTTGACCATTTCATTAGCTAACAACCATATCAAACTAAGCATCATATAGCTTGATCACTCATACATATCACAAACATTTATCTAGCCATATCACATGGCTATTACATATCATAAACATAATATATTTTAACTAGACTATACATGCCATACTTAATATATACATGATCATAAGGTACCAAAATGTGATTTGAGTAGTGTGATGACAATCCTCGATGATTCTTGAGCCCTCAGTAGCTTTGACGATCTATAAAACAAAGCAAACACACACAAAGTAAGCTTTCAAAAGCTTAGCAAGCCATATACAAATAAACTTAACATAAAATGTACATAATCATATTGATACAATGTCATTATTGTTTCTCATTTGCAAATTCATAACCTTTTCTTTGGCTCTTTTGTTTAGCCATAGCTTACCCACATTTCAACTCAAAGTATCACTTTTGCTCATATCAAATTCATACATATATCACATTTCATATCCACAAAACTATGCACATATCTCACTTAGGTAAGTTCACATAGATATACTTACCTTCCATACACATACATAGTGTACAATTCAAATGTACCTGTTTCGCTTAAACATTTTACGTAGTCTCTCATTTCTCAGATTTGCCCGTTGAATCGTTTGGAATCAAATAGGAAGCTCGGAAAACTCAGAATGGTCGTACAATGCCAACGTCCTAGACGTGGTCTTACATGTAACCAGATATCGATGCCACTATCCCAGACAGGGTCTTACACGAATCAATACGATGCCAATGTCCCAAACATGGTCTTACACGTAAATCTCAAATCGATGCCAACATCCCAGATGTGGTCTTACACGATATCACATATCGGACACCTATGTCATGACATGTACAATCCTATCTATTCCTAGGTTCGTACGGGACTTTTTCGGATGTTGACATCATGTTGATACTATCTCGGATTTCATGTACTCATCATCTCATATACATTCATCATTATAAATTTTCATATGAACATACATATATCAATGTAAATACATTTATTTGTATATAGACTAACCTCAGATTCGGATAACGTACGGACTCGACTATTCGATCACTTTCGACTTTCTGCGATCTAAATCTGTTTTCTTCAATTCTTGATCTATACATATTCAAATTTAATCCATTTATTCACCAAATCATTCAATTCAAATCAAAAACACATATTTAGGGCAATTTACAAATTAGCCCTCACATTTTCACATTTTGACATTTTAGTCCTTATTTCACAAAATCACAAAATACACAAAATTTACACACACCATGCTTAGGCCGAATATTACCCATGCTCATACAAGTCCACACATTCCATTTATTTTACAATTTAGTCCCTCAAAATATTATTTTCTCAATTAAGTCCAAATTACTCAAAATTACCAAAAATCCAAAGACAAAACATGTTAATCTAACACATATATTTCATACTTTATCATTAAACATCACAAAGCTCATGAATTCATCAATGGCATTTTTCAAAATCTTCATTAATTCACAAAATTGAAGCATGGGTTTTGAAGAACACAAAGCAACGATTACAAAAACGTAGAAATTATCAAAAACCGATCAAAATCTATACCTTGATCAAGCTCAAAGCTAGTCGAAACCTAGTTGTTCTTCCTTTCTTTATTTTATTTGTATTTTTGGCACTAATGGATGAATATGATAACCATTTTCATGTTTTGTTTAATTATAATAGCTTAATTAATTCATTTACTAAATTAACCTTTAATAAACATATAAGACAAATATAATTCAAGGCCATTAATGTCCATTAACCATGTTAATTGTAACACCCCAAACCAGGTCTATGCGTTAAGACGAGATTTGGTTTGTCACACCGAACGAACATCCAATATTCTCTAATGATTTAAGTAAAACAGTAATGCAAAACCTTTAGAAATAAGGTTTAATAAAAACTAAGTACAATGATTAAAATTTATGAATTAAGAAAAATACTTGTTTGAAATCTTATATATATTAGTCAAAACCTTAACGTAGTTTTAAAAGAATTTGAAAGAAATTGAAAAGTAATTTAGGTGTCCAAAAATGTTATAAAACACAATATTTTTAAGAAAACTTTATAGATTTTAACATAAGCCCATATTAAGAGTCTTAAAATAAAATTAAATCCATCCACACATAAAAATCCATAAAAACATAATTAGAGGCCTTATTACATCATACCCAAATAGAAATTAAAATAAGTAACTTAAATAAAGTTCATAGTTTATAAAACCCAAGCTCGTAGTATGGCCTCCACCAAGTCATCCCGGCCCAAGTCCACATCAATTTCCATTACCCGAGATGGATAATAAAAGCGGGGTGAGTTACAAAGAACTCGAGTGTGTAACTCACTTACCACCATTATTGGGCCGGACCATCAAGGCATTAATTTGGGCTTGAGCCCAATTACAAATTTTAACAATATAAAAATGAAATAAAATATATAAAATGCATGTAAAATGAATTTCCCAACCAAGCCTAATTTCCATCCGCT
Organism: Gossypium sturtianum; assembly: GCA_025698515.1. Taxonomy (NCBI): domain Eukaryota; kingdom Viridiplantae; phylum Streptophyta; class Magnoliopsida; order Malvales; family Malvaceae; genus Gossypium; species Gossypium sturtianum. Next base: position 91,149,278 of record CM046955.1, read on the forward strand.
ACACACCCCGCACAACCAAAGACACCTGTGGGGATCAAGTCAACCCACCCCGCCAAACACCAATCGTAGGCATTTAGCCTTTTAAATAATATTGTAGTGCACTACCGAACTAGATTGTGACATAGTCACCGAACTAGAGGCATTAAGCCAAATTTGTGGCAGAGCCACCGAACTAGATTCATGGCCACAGGCCTTACTTCTCTTCATCATGTATCCCATCCCATGCAATTATGTATGAATAACAAACTTTAATCATAAATAATTTATCAAGTAATCCATAATACAAATGAGTTTTTAATTAAACTTTTCATTTGGGTCCATTAAACAAAATAGTATTTCGCCCATTTAGCAATCTAGCTAACTTTGGCCCATATTTCGAACTAGAAGGTTTTTGGCCCATTATATCGATCTAGCGATTTTTAGGCCCAATTTGTCGAACTAGCGCTTTTTTTGGCCAAATTTATCGATCTAGTAGTTTTCGACCCAATTTAACAATCTAGCGATCTTTGGCCCAATTTAACAATCTAGCAATCTTTCGGCCCAATTTAACGATCTAGCAGTCTTTCGGCCTAATTTAACGATCTAGCAGTATTTCGGCTCAATTTATCGATCTAGTAATTTTTCTGACTTTAACCGTTTTCATGCATTTACACAAAAGTGTTAATTATCACATAATTTTTGATTTTGCCATTTTTACGATTTATCATAATACTTACTGTTTAGTATCAAACCCGAAAGATAAGTGTGAAGTTACACACTGGTTATAGTGAGAACTAGACTTTCCATTCGTCAACACCTATACGTATCACGATAAATTAGAATCACTATATTTTAATAACTTAAATCAATCTTAGGAATTAACGATCTAACTTTTACCCTCGAATTTTCGAACTACTTCTACTTGCGGTTTCTCCCGATTGATGGTTCGTTAAGCGAATCAAATCCACGAACAAATAATGGTTCGAGAGTACGAACTACTTCAAACAATTGATTCTCCTCGGATGAACGTCCACAACCGGTGGGAAATCCGGATTGTCAAAACATCCTTTGCTTATACTTAGGGGATTAATGGAACCTCCTTCTTCCGAACACTAAACACCGCCCTTTTCTTCCCTATCTTGATTGTCTTCAAAGACAAAAGATCGTTAATCCAATCTATTATTACATCGAAATATGACTAAGGGTTTAAGGGTGAAATTAAACACCACAAAGATCCTTGTTCCAAAATATGAGAATCGATTAAACGTTCCTTTATCACCTTAAATCGATTCCAACGTTCTAAGATACCCACGAACACTTGATTTCTGATCTTCCGCTATCGCACTAAAATATAACCATTGGAAACGTTTAAGAGATGGAATGGTAAAATTTCTATCCAAGAAATCCTTTTTACCATCATCAAAATTCGGCCAACATATTTATTAACTAATCGTAAAATAAAAAGAACCCTTACCTATTATCCACGATTGGAAAGAGACGATTGAGAAAGATGTTTGTGCAAGATGGAGGATTCGTGTAACATCCCCAAACCCGGCCCATTCACTACGACCGAATCTGGTTATGTCACTGGGAAAAGACGGTTGAAAATCTTCTTAATTTAAAATAAAACATCGTAGTTTGCTGAATTTTGGAAAACATATCTTTGGAATAAAACTTTGCTATTAAACTCATTCATTTTTAAAACTTTAGTTTATAATATCCAATTTGAATAAATAGGTTGCAAACCATAAATCATTTTCACGTAGCAATTTAATTTAAATAAACCATAGTTAAAGTAATACCAAAAACATAAAATGGCCTTTATTACAACCCAACAATTCAAATAAAGTACTTATATCAAAATCAAGCATGAAATAATTGAACATCATCTTGGCATGGGCCACCTTGTCCTCTCCGATCCCGGCCCGACTTTATGCACTACTCCGAAATGGTTAAGGAAAAGGTGAGTCACCTGCACTCAAGATGTGCTACCCTTTTTCCCGGATTAGCAAAATATCACATACAAACATAATCATGATCATCATGCATCCCAATCATATGCACCCAATCCTAACCGTCCATACACCTTTTCTACCCCGTGTGGTACCAAACCACTAGTGGTGCCAAACCACTGGTGACGTATAGTCACAATGTGTTACCAAAACACTTTGGTGACCGAAGTCACAAATAATAGTGATGGGGCCAACCCATCGTGTGATACCAAATCATTGGCGACAATCCCGTATCTCAAAAGTGGGGCCAACCCACGGTGGTGTTAACCATGGGGACGAGTCGCAATGAGGTGCCAAACCTCTGGTGTCCCAAAGACACAAATGTGGTACCAAACCACTGGTGACCGTAGTCACGATAATCGAGTGATGGGGCCAACCCATCGTGTGATACCAAATCACTGGCAGACGATCCCATATCTCAAAGTGGGGCCAACCCACGGTGGTGTTAACACACAGGGACGAAGTCGCTATGAGGTACCAAACCTCCGAGGTACCAAACCTCGTGACCGTAGTCACGGTGTGTTACCAAAACACTCTTGGTGCTCGTCGGCACAAAATATCACTGCCCCCTCCACTCATATCACCCATCATCATACCAACTCATGTATAGTATTCAAATCATGCAAACATGTTTAACGTTGCATCTCATAGCACATACATCATAAATCATGACATCATGTATCAATAACAATACTCATAATGAAACGGACTTACACTCGAATCCGTGCACATACCCCATAGGGTATCATATCACTCAACCATACTATTTCGGTTTTACCAATCAATCAGTTTATCAAACATATACAAAGCAAGAAGTGTGTTAGTTTACACACCTGATTACTAATGCGACTATCAAATCCCGTAGATCAAGATCTAACGCACTAGATCCCCCATTCCTTAACACTTTTCGAGCACTAGCCACAACCCGAGATATGCGAGATCAAGCCTTCCCCTACAATCGGCCAAAACTAAACAACATAATCATGCTAATCAACCTTTAAGGGTATAATCGTAATTTTACCTACTAAGGGTATTTTCAGTAAATTCACACTCGCAATGGCCTTTGAAGGCCTAATGTCGCCACTAGCGACTCAGCTACCACTTCCGGTTGTACCGGACGATTGGGCCTAAAACTCGATTCCGGCCCATTCGGGCCCACACGCTCGTGTGGCCCACCTAGCACAAATCTAGCCACGTATATAACTTCCACCTAGTCTAGTTCACTATATACTACACAATCGCACAATTTACTCATAAGGGCCCACAGGCCCATTGGGCCTACTTCGGCCCATCGCGGCCCAAGCAGCCCCAACCCACAAGAATACTACTGATGGCCTCAACTATCGCGTCGAAGCCCCACACGTACGCTCGCACGCTCGTGTGGCTACTATTGCCGTGACCGGCACTTCGGCATTTGTCGCTCTACAACTAGAGTAGAGAGAGTTACACACCTGATAGGACTCTGGGGCTAATCCGCGCTCCGATCACTCTTGTGCCCAAACGCCCTCCAAGATGTGTTTACTCTCCTCCTAGGATGCTCCTTATATAGCTAGCTCTTCACCTTCATTCTTTGTGTCTTTCCGATGTGGGATCCCTTCGTCAGTAGAGTTTAAATTCAACTGAAACTCTTGCCGTCCAATCCGCAAAATAAATACTCCATTGCTTGTCATGAGTTTGAACCTGTGCTCCCTTTGCCGCTAGTCTTGCCGCACGCCTTACTTCCAACGCCCAGGCCACTCGGCCACTTTGATTTTTATGCCATAAAGCCACACCATTTAATCTTTAAAGGCTTCCTACTCAAGCCCCCAGTCGCATAAGAAAAATAAAACACGCAAAAGCTACTTCCGTCGCTCGAACCAGCGCCCACGCACCTCCTCGACTCCTAAGTGCCGCACAGAACCACTTGGACAAGTTGTTTGCGTCAAAACACGCCCCTACTCCTTTTAAGGCCTCCTCCTTGTAACGCCGTAACCCAAAAATATTAAAACCCCTTGTAGCCGCCTGGACTCGAACCCAGGCCCTCACTGGCGTCCTCCCCAAGCTCTTAAGCGGCGCACGGAGACCACTCTACCACCGCCTTCCCTTGTGCCAAAAATTACAGAAAATTATTCTTAAGACCTCGCTTGGCCCGATTCCCTTTTCCACTAAAAATCCAAAATTTTCCAAAGTCTCCCCTTTCATCCAAGCATTCTTAAAACCCCAAAACACATCCAAGCACACCCAAGAACCTTCCAACACCTACATTATACTCAAACCGCATAGCCCCTAAACCAGGGTGTTACAATTCGGCTATATGACCAAAGAAAATAGAAAAATGATTCGGCTATGGGTACATCAACATTTGGCCATGAGAGAAAATAATAGAGAAAGTATGAGTATCAAGAATAAAAGATGAGAGAAGAATGATGATGATGTTGTTTCAATTTTCAAAGAGAATAAAAGAGAAAGAAAGAAAGAGATGAGTTTTGGGAGCAATGTATATTCGGCAATGGGGAGAAGAAAAGTAAAGAATGGCTTTTTGGTGTTGGTAGAATCGGCACTATGAGAAAGGCACAAAATTGAACACTAAAGTGAAAAGCAAAATGACCAAATGGTCAAAATAATCAAGGCTTACCAAAAGATCAATTTCGGCCAAAGGGAAAAGTTGAGAAGAGGAATGCAAAATTTTGCACAAAAACTAAAATGACCAAAAGCAAACTCGTAAACCTTACCAAGCTACTAGCAAAATTCGCCAACCTTCCCCTAGCCATAATGCCGTCCAAATTCATTGGTCAAATGACCATGAATTTGTTTCAAAACACTTTCCTTGATACTTGCCCTATGTCTCCATATCTTTCCATATTTTCTTGATTCCCTACCATAAATTCACTCTTAACTTATTCCTTTGATATACTAACCAAAAATAACAAGGTCAACACTTACCATAAATAAGCTTTGGCCGACACTTACCATAGAAGAGCAAAATAAAAGTTGTCCAAATGTTATACAAGGGATTCGAACCACTCCCCTCATGCAATATCTCATGCGCCAACACCACCTTGCCATTTACTCATCTTATGCTACTTTTTAACACTTAATTTAACTTAAGTGTCAATGCCACTTGCTCCACTTCAATAAATTCTCAAACTAAAAATTATTCCATACCCGAATAATTCTATACTCTTCTTCAGGACTATAATAGGCACGAAAAGAAATAAGAAAATTTTTCCTTCATAATCTAAACACCAAAACATGCAACAAATCGATACTTGAATTTTAGGGTGTTACAACTCTACCCTCCTTAAAGAAAATTTCGTCCTCGAAATTTACCTGGTTGAAAGAGATGAGGGTATTGTTGACGAATTGTATCCTCAGGCTCCCACGTAGCTTCCTCCACTCCGTGATTACGCCATAAAACCTTGACCAACGGCACGGTTTTCTTTCTTAGTACCTTAACATCTCGGTCTAAGATTTCCACTGGTTCCTCCTCAAAAGACAAGTCTGAATTCAACTCCACTTCTTCTACCGGTACTATGTGCGAAGGATCCGATCTATAGCTCCTCAGCATGGAAACATGAAAAACATTATGAATCTGACTCAACTCCGGAGGTAATTCGATCTGATAGGCCACTGGACCAACACGCTTCACCATACGATATGGTCCAATGTATCTAGGACTCAACTTGCCCTTCTTCCCAAACCTGAAAATCTTCTTCCAAGGTGAGACCTTTAAGAAAACTTGATCCCCCACAGCATACTCGATACTTCTACGCTTCAGATCTGCATACGACTTTTGTCTATCCGAAGCTTCCTTTAACCGTGCTCGAATAGCTTTTACTTTTTCTTCCGTTTCAGAGATCATTTCGGGACCTAACATCTGCCGTTCTCCCAATTCAGTCCAACAACTAGGAGAACGACACCTACATTTCATATAATGCCTCGTAGGGTGCCATCTGAATGCTAGACTGATAGCTATTGTTGTAAGCAAAATCTGCCAACGGTAGAAAATCCTCCCAACTACCTTTGAAGTCGATTACACATCCCCTTAACATGTCTTCCAGAATCTGAATTACTCTTTCTGATTGACCATCTGACTGAGGATGAAAAGCCGTACTGAAGTTTAGCTTTGTTCCCAAAGCTTCATGCAAAGCTTTCCAAAATCGTGACGTAAACCTAGGATCCCTATCTGATATAATAGACACAGGTACCCCATGCAACCTCACGATTTCGGATACGTACAGCTTAGCCAACTTCTGTAACGAGTAATCCGTATGAACTGGTAGAAAATGAGTAGTCTTCGTCAAACGATCAACAATTACCCAAACGGAATTTTTCTTAGTAGGTGTTAAAGGTAACCCACTAACAAAATCCATTGTTATCCGCTCCCATTTCCAAAGAGGAATCTTTACCGGTTGTAATAATCCTGACGGCAATTGATGCTCCTCCTTCACTTGCTGACCAGTTAAACATTTTCCCACAAATTCAGAAATCTCACGCTTCAACCCTGGCCACCAATATTGTTCACGAAGATCCTGATACATCTTATTTCCTCCGGGGTGCATAGCATAAGGGCTACTATGCGCCTCCCGTAGAATCATTTGTCTCAGATCTGAGTCCTTAGGTATACAAACTCTCCCACGAAAACATAACACACCTTCCGCGTTTATGCTAAAATCCTCTATTCCACCATTTTCAACTTGTTGAATTAAAAGTCCCAACTTCTTATCTGATATCTATTTTTCCTTGATTTGCTCTAACCACAGAGGCTTCACCTGAAGTTCCGCTATCGGACTACCATCCTCGTACAAACTCAAATGGGCAAACATTGTTCTCAAATCGAGATACCACCTTACGACTTAACGCGTCTGCTACCACATTAGCTTTTTCAGGATGATACTCGATTGAGAAATCATAGTCCTTTAATGACTCCACCCATCTTTGTTGTCTCAAGTTTAATTCCTTACGAGTAAGAAGATACTTAAGACTCTTGTGATCCGTATAGATGATAGACTTTTCACCGTAGAGGTAATGCCTCCAAATCTTTAGAGCAAACACTACTGCAGCTAACTCCAAGTCATGAGTAGGGTAGTTTACTTCGTGCGGTCTCAGCTGACGAGAAGCATAAGCCACCACTTTCCCACTTTGCATCAATACACATCCTAAACCCGTGTGTGACGCATCGCAGTAAACTATAAACTCCTTTCCAGCCTCAGGTTGAATCAGTACTGGCGCTTCCGTTAAAATCTTCTTCAATTTCTCGAAACTTTCTTGCTGTTTATCGGTCCATATATATGGTACTCCCTTTCGCAAAAGCTTAGTTAGGGGTGCAGCAATCAACGAAAACCCCTCAACAAAGCGTCTATAGTAACCAGCCAAACCCAAGAAACTCCGAATCTCAGCTACTGACTTTGGTGGTTTCCAATCCAATACAGCCTCAATCTTCCGAGGATCCACCCTTATTCCTTCGGCTGATACCACATGACCCAAAAAAGTCACTTCCCTTAACCAGAATTCACATTTACTGAATTTGGCATAAAGTTGATTATCTCGAAGTAACTGCAATACAATTCGCAAATGCGAGTCATGCTCCTCTTCATTCCTTGAATATACCAGAATGTCATCTATGAATACCACCACAAACCGGTCTAAATATGGTTGAAAGACTCGGTTCATCATATCCATAAATGCAGGTGGTGCATTGGTCAACCCAAACGGCATCACCAAAAACTCATAATGTCCATAACGAGTTCGGAAAGCCGTCTTGTGAATATCCGCTTCTTTCACCTTAAGCTGGTGATAACCTGATCTCAAATCAATTTTGGAGAAAACGGAAGCTCCCTTCAATTGATCAAACAGGTCGTCAATTCTCGGCAGAGGATACCGATTCTTGATCGTCAATTTATTCAATTGCCTGTAGTCAATACACATACGCATTGACCCATCTTTCTTCTTAACAAACAAAACGGTGCTCCCACGGAGACACACTCGGTCGAATAAAGCCCCGATCTAGCAATTCTTGAATTTGAGCTTTAAGCTCCGACAACTCCTTGGTGCCATTCTATAAGGAGCAATGGACACCTGGGCTGCCCGCAAAAGCTCAATACCAAATTCCACTTCCCGATCCGGAGGTATGTGGGAAGTTCTTCAGGAAAAACATCTGGAAATTCCTTCACTGTTCTCACATCTTCCACTGACAACTCTTTGGCATATAAAAGCTAGAAATGCTCCATACCCTTTTCGCACCAACTTTTCTGCCTTAAGTGCAGATACCACATTTGCCAAGTAATTCCTTCGTTCACCTATCATAATTATCTCCTTATCCTCCACAGTTCTTATTGACATCCACTTTTCGGCACAATCCACTTGCGCCCGATGCTTAACCAACCAATCCATACCCAAAATGATATCAAACTCGCCGAAAGGCAATTCCATCAAATTCGCCAGAAATATTTCTCCTTGAATTACTAAGGGCACGTCTCTAAACAGTTTATTTACCAACACCGACTGACCTAAAGGACTAATTACCTTCATCTCACTATCGGAAATTTCAGAGTCTAAATTCAAGTTTCCAGATATGGTGCTAGCGACATACGAATGGGTAGAACCAATATCTATCAAAGCAATAACAGTACATCAAAGATGAAGAACGCATTCAGTTATCACATCAGTGCATTGCCATCCTCATGGCGTCTAACTGCATATACCAATCCTGGCTGTCTTGCATCTGTGTTGCCTCTAGGACCATTGCCTCGACCCGCTGCACCTTGACCACATCTAGCCCCATTACCACCACGACCTGGTCCACGACCTCTCGGTGGTTGCTAAATTCCTCTTGCCGGTGGTGCATCAGTGTTACGAGCTTCCTGAGTTGTATCCATTCGACGAGGGCAATTCCTATATTGATGATCCATCGACCCGCATTTATAGCAAGCACCCGTTTTCTTCCAGCACTCTCCAGAATGCCTTTTCCCACAATCAGCACAATCTTGACTCTGATTCACAGTTACAGGTGTTCTACCTTGAGCTGGTTCATCATTTCGAGGCCTCTTCAGAAACCTTTTTGAAAAACCTGAATACTTCATATCTCTCTTGCCTCTAGCTCGTTTCCCATTCGACGTTCGGAGTTCTTAGCCTCTTGGCTATCTTGGCCTTTTCCACAAGCGTGGCAAAAGTTCTAACTTGTTGTGGGGCTATCAAAACCCGCAATTCATCGTTCAAGCCATCCTCAAAGCGTACACAACGCTCATGATCTGTTGCCACTATTGTTCGAGCATAGCGACTCAAGCGCAAAAACTCAGCTTCATATGCTGCCACTGTCTTATTCCCTTGGACCAGATTCAGGAATTCCTTCCTTCTGGCATCAACATAACTCGTTCCTACATATTTCCCTTGGAAGGAAACTTTAAAGAATTCCCAATTGACTAATGCAGCTTCAGTGCCTTCTCGGACAGTAAGCCACCATTGGTATGCTTCGTCCCTCAATAAGGACACCGCTCCCCATAGTTTTTGTTCCACAGTGCACTCAAGATCGTCCATAATTCGCTCCACTGCCTCAAGCCAATATTCAGCGACATTTGGAGCTACACCTGAGACACCTCTGAAAACCTTAGCACCACTTGATTTCAATAGTTCCGATATCGACCCACGAGCTGTTGGCCCAGTTCTAGCTCCAGCGACCCTTTCAAGGACTCGCAGCATTGCTCGTGTCACCGCATTATCTTCTTCCATATGATCATGTGATCCCGTCTCACTTTCGAGTGACGCAGGTGCATCCATTTCTGGCATATGATCCGGCGCTTCAGTTGCGCCTCTAACACCTCGTCCTCTACCACGACCACGTCTACCGCGTCCACGACCACGTCCTCTAGTGCTCATAGTGACTGATTTAATCTGGTTATGAGTTTTATGAATCAGAATACTATTTCAGTGTTTATTAACGATGTTTTATGATATGAAAGAGATAGAGTTGTTTTCGCAACCATATCCTATTGTCTCAATCTCTAGGATTTTCCACACCTAAAACTAGAAGTTCTAGAGTGTTTCTTATGATCATATCACAATGATAATAAACAATCAATATCTGAGATACTTACTTGACTTGCGCGGGATGTTCATGGTGCCATACTACCTTTAAATCAAAAAGTCTAGAAATTTGAATTATTTTTCAACCAAATCTCATTGTTGAACCCAAACCACAAAGTAGAGTTTTGAAACTAGCTCGATACCATTAAATGTAACACCCCAAACCAGTCTATGCGTTAAGACGAGATTTGGTTTGTCACATGAAAACGAACATCCAATATTCTCTAATGATTTAAGTAAAATAAAGTAATGCAAAACCTTTAGAAATAAGGTTTAATAAAAACTAAGTACAATAATTAAAATTTATGAATTAAGAAAAATACTTGTTTGAAATCTTATATATATTAGTCAAAACCTTAACGTAGTTTTAAAAGAATTTGAAAGAAATTGAAAAGTAATTTAGGTGTCCAAAATTGTTATAAAACACAATATTTTTAAGAAAACTTTATAGATTTTAACATAAGCCCATATTAAGAGTCTTAAAATAAAATTAAATCCATCCACACATAAAAATCCATAAAAACATAATTAGAGGCCTTATTACATCATACCCAAATAGTAATTAAAATAAGTAACTTAAATAAAGTTCATAGTTTATAAAACCCAAGCTCGTAGTATGGCCTCCACCAAGTCATCCCAGGCCCAAGTCCACATCAATTTCCATTACCCGAGATGGATAATAAAACGGGTGAGTTACAAAGAACTCGAGTGTGTAACTCACTTACCACCATTATTGGGGCGGACCATCAAGGCATTAATTTGGGCTTGAGCCCAATTACAAATTTTAACAATATAAAAATGAAATAAAATATATAAAATGCATGTAAAATGAATTTCCCAATCAAGCCTAATTTCCATCCGCTACACACCCCCGTACCAACCAGCACACCTGTGGGGATCAAGTCAACCCACCCCGCCAAACACCAATCGTAGGCATTTAGCCTTTTAAATAATATTGTAGTGCACTACCGAACTAGATTGTGACATAGTCACCGAACTAGAGGCATTAAGCCAAATTTGTGGCAGAGCCACCGAACTAGATTCATGGCCACAGGCCTTACATCTCTTCATCATGTATCCCATCCCATGCAATTATGTATGAATAACAAACTTTATTCATAAATAATTTATCAAGTAATCCATAATACAAATGAGTTTTTAATTAAACTTTTCATTTGGGTCCATTAAACAAAATAGTATTTAGCCCATTTAGCAATCTAGCTAACTTTGGCCCATATTTGAACTAGAAGGTTTTGGCCCATTATATCGATCTAGCGATTTTAGGCCCAATTTGTCAAACTAGCAGTTTTTCGGCCAAATTTATCGATCTAGTAGTTTTTCGACCCAATTTAACAATCTAGCAGTCTTTCGGCCCAATTTAACAATCTAGCAATCTTTCGGCCCAATTTAACGATCTAGCAGTCTTTCGGCCCAATTTAACGATCTAGCAGTATTTCGGCTCAATTTATCGATCTAGTAATTTTTCTGACTTTAACCATTTTCATGCATTTACACAAAAGTGTTAATTATCACATAATTTTCGATTTTGCCATTTTTACGGTTTATCATAATACTTACTGTTTAGTATCTAACCTGAAAGATAAGTGTGAAGTTACACACCTGGTTATAGTGAGAACTAGACTTTCCCGCTCGTCAACACCTATACGTATCACGATAAATTAGAATCACTATATTTTAATAACGAAATCAATCTTAGGAATTAACAATCTAACTTTTACCCTCGGATTTTCGAACTACTTCTACTTGCGATTTCTCCCCGATTGATGGTTCGTTAACCGAATCAAATCCACGAACAAATAATGGTTCGGGAGTACGAACTACTTCAAACAATTGATTCTCCTTGGATGAACGTCCACAACCCGGTGGGAAATCCCGGATTGCTGAAATAGTCCTTTGCTTATACTTAGGGGGATTAATGGAACCTCCCTTCTTCCGAACACTAAACACCGCCCTTTTCTTCCCTATCTTGATTGTCTTCAAAGACAAAAGATCGTTAATCCAGTCTATTATTACATCGAAATATGACTAAGGGTTTAAGGGTGAAATTCGCTTACCACAAAGATCCTTGTTCCAAAATTTGAGAATCGATCAAACATTCCTTTATCACCTTAAATCGATTCCAACGTTCTAAGATACCCACAAACACTTGATTTCCGATCTTCCGCTATCGCACTAAAATATAACCATTGGAAATGTTTAAGAGATGGAATGGTAAAATTTCTATCCAAGAAATCCTTTTTACCATCATCAAAATTCGGCCAACATATTTATTAACTAATCGTAAAATAAAAAGAATCCTTACCTATTATCCACGATTGGAAAGAGACGATTGAGAAAGATGTTTGTGCAAGATGGAGGATTCGGCTATATGACCAAAGAAAATAGAAAAATGATTCGGCTATGGGTACATCAACATTTGGCCATGAGAGAAAATAATAGAGAAAGTATGAGTATCAAGAATAAAAGATGAGAGAAGAATGATGATGATGTTGTTTCAATTTTCAAAGAGAATAAAAGATAAAGAAAGAAAGAGATGAGTTTTGGGAGCAATGTATATTCGGCAATGGGGAGAAGAAAAGTAAAGAATGGCTTTTTGGTGTTGGTAGAATCGGCACTATGAGAAAGGCACAAAATTGAACACTAAAGTGAAAAGCAAAAATGACCAAATGGTCAAAATAATCAAGGCTTACCAAAAGATCAATTTCGGCCAAAGGGAAAAGTTGAGAAGAGGAATGCAAAATTTTGCACAAAAACTAAAATGACCAAAAGCAAACTCGTAAACCTTACCAAGCTACTAGCAAAATTCGCCAACCTTCCCCTAGCCATAATGCCGTCCAAATTCATTGGTCAAATGACCATGAATTTGTTTCAAAACACTTTCCTTGATACTTGCCCTATGTCTCCATATCTTTCCATATTTTCTTGATTCCCTACCATAAATTCACTCTTACCTTATTCCTTTGATATACTAACCAAAAATAACAAGGTCAACACTTACCATAAATAAGCTTGGCCGACACTTACCATAGAAGAGCAAAATAAAAGTTGTCCAAATGTTATACAAGGGATTCGAACCACTCCCCTCATGCAATATCTCATGCGCCAACACCACCTTGCCATTTACTCATCTTATGCTACTTTTTAACACTTAATTTAACTTAAGTGTCAATGCCACTTGCTCCACTTCAATAAATTCTCAAACTAAAAATTATTCCATACCCGAATAATTCTATACTCTTCTTCAGGACTATAATAGGGACAAAAAGAAATAAGAAAATTTTTCCTTCATAATCTAAACACCAAAACATGCAATAAATCGATACTTGAATTTTAGGGTGTTACATTAATGGTTTAATTACTTCATAAGGTGACCACGTTTATAAAGACATGACGCTTAGGTGCTTTTAATATATGACATGTTAATTTAGCATCTTTCACAATTTGGTCCTTTTATCAAATTAAGCACATAAATGACCAAATTAAATCACAAAACTTTCAAACATACTTAATCACATATCATAGGCACGGAAAATAATATTAAAATATTTTTCTATATCGGATTAGTGGTCCCAAAACCACTATTCCGACTAGGGTCTAAACCGGACTGTTACAAAGTTATTCGCCCTTGTGTTAATATTTGGGTGATTTTTTATATCTCTTCGATAGTTAGTTCTATGATGAGTATCTAATGAGTTTGAAAATAGATTGGGTTATTCGATCTGGTAATAAAGTTTTATAAGTTGTACGAGATAAATTCTGAATGAAAAATTGCATTTGTACTTCTAAAGAGAATTCACCATGATAGTATGTCCAATTAGAATATGGGTGTATTCAAATTATTAAATGTATAAGTGTCTGTTAGTATGAATTTGGACTATGTTGTGAAAGATTGAAATATGAATTATCTGATATCTGGCACATTTGAGTAGTATCATGTCTTATTTGGGATAGTTGGAATCTAAGTTTTTCGATAAATATGGTATTCTTATGCTGTGAAATATAGATGTTTGGATTTCTTCTAAATGACCTGGAGTGTTCCTCATCAGTGAGTTTATATATTGGGTTGAATCAGGGTATGATCTGATTGATGATATGTTTTATCAAACTCAGTATGGGAATCCACCAAAAGAAAGACCAGTAAGTAGTATCCGCCAAGAGAATAGTACATGTGATTAATTGTTCTAGGATAACCAAAGATAGTTGTCTGAAGACAAGAGAAAATGTAGTATCATCTGGTAAGATCTAGAGTCAGACATTTAGTTAGATGAAATATGACATGTTAAGAAAGTATGTGGTGTATAAGCATGTGTTTATCCGACGATGTGAAGGTATCCGCCAAAAACAGAAGTGGGTAATATGTAACTTGTATTTCAAACTCACTAAGTTCGTGTAACTTATAAATGTTATGTTTATGTTTAAGGTATTATTGGAAGAATGAGTTCACCAAGAGGGACTACACTGGGAATGCGCCAAGGAAGTGGCGATATGTGTTATTATGCATACAATGACATCTTTGGATAGTGGCGTATTGTAAGATTACACCTTGAGAGTATGTCCTTAGCAAACTCTTGGTGTTGTAATATGTTGTAACCAAACTGATGTATTATTTCATTTTTAAATACCTTTCTTTATTTCTTTGATATTGAGCCTTTAAATAAATTGATAAGAAAAATGTTTTAAATACGAAGTAATCATCAATTGTTTTTAAATTTTACTAGGTTGTGTGTAGTTGGAAACACGAAAATATACACACTTTTTCATACCTTTTTTAGCTCAAATTCATGCAGTTTCGATAAACTTCTTGTCGAAAAATATATAATTATCATAAAATAATTAAATTTTACTTAAATTATTAATATGTTGAATTTTAATTAATTTTATAATTAATTTTGATCATTTTCGATAGATTCGCACAAAGGGCGAAAATTGGCTCGGCAGACACTGCTAGAAGCGCAAAACTGAGAAGTGATTTTTAAGTATCAAGGTAAATTAATTTTTAAGCCTAATACGGTCCAAATTATAAATATTAATTCATAATATAATTAATTTTAATTTTAATTCAATTTAATTTGGGTTAAATAAATTATTATTAATTAATTATGAAAAAATGCCCAGTTGAGCTGAACCGAGAAAATCGATCCAACCGAGCACTAGGCAGCCCAAAACCGTCCCACATGCTGACCCAATTAGCTTGTTTGTTTGATTATTTGGCTTGCAAAATAGCCCTTGAAGACTCCTTCAATTTGCATTCAAACCCCTCCACTATTTATGCCTTCCTAGATTTGCCCCTACCTTAAAATAGCAAGTTTGAAACCTTCAAACTTGCCACATGTGTGGCCGGCCATGGGGGGACTCTATGGCTGCTGATTTTTGAAATTTTTAGCAGCCTACTCAACCTATAAATACCCCCTTGTATGCTCACTTCAAACATATCTCAAAACCTTTCATCTCTTCACATCTCTCTCATTTTTCTCTCTTCAAACCCTTTCCATTGTTCTTCATTTTCTTCCCCATTCCTTTGCCGATTTCACCTCTTAAGAAAGAATCCTTCAACCACCATTTGGATCAGTACTCAAGTGTTCGTGGAAGTCTCGGTTCAACAGGAACAAGCTGAGGAGAAGCGAAGCAAACTAGTCAAGCCTCGAAGAAACACTGGATTTGATTCTTGTTCCTTATCCTTTTAATTTTATTGTTGTTGTTATGAACATGTCTATGAATATTTGTGATGTTGATATATTTAATTTAATTAATATGGCTTGAATTTAATTTGTGTTAGGTTTATTTCATTTTGTCCACTTAATTTATTAAAATTGTATTTGTGTTGTTATAGGCCTTGGTAAGATGTTTGATTAAGTAAAATCATGACTAAGTTGTTATTATTGCATTACAATTGTTAAGTAAATAATGAATTAATTATTTAAACGGACTGAAATTATAATTAATTGACACAATACTTAATCAGTGCATGTTTAATCATCTAAGGTAGTTGAAGGTTAAATTATCAACGGTATCTAACGATACATTAGCCTTGCATAACTTGCAAGATTATTGTGATTAAAATGTTTCAAAGTAGGACCATTGTTACCTCACGTAATCTTTTATGTGCTTATGAGATTGAATTAATTGTTTGAATTGTCATAGAGATATGTACAAGAGATTATTTTAATTTCATAAGTGTGTATGTGCATTAACACATTTGCTTATTAAAATTTGTTTAATCGATTGAATTGACATAGAGATATAGTCAAGAGATAAATGGATTTTGGTAGGTGAGTATGTTCATAAGTTCGCAAATTACCGAGTTGCCGTGAATTTATTCGTAACAACATGAACATGAGTTTAATAATTCTAAGTTAAGAAATGTAATTAATCTAACACAATTATGTCATCTTGATTAAAATCATCTTTTGAAATCGTGCATTGGAACTTTTATTTTATTTTTATTTATTTTACTTAGTTAAAATCCTAGTTTTTAATCACCTCCTAAAAACAAAATATTTTTCTTCACCAAAGTGTTTTTAATTGCATTAATAAATAATTCTTTTCACAGTCCCTGTAGGTACAATAACTTGACATTTACTTGTCACTTTATTACTTGTTGCGATTGTGTACACTTGTACATTTTTTTCGTTCCAGTAGTAACACCCGAAATCCAGACCTAGTGAATCGGGTCAGGTTGAGGGCGTTACAAGTTGGAATCAGAGCCCAATTTAGCCGGTCCTTTTGCAATCGATGAGAGAGATAGGCTTGTATACATAATTCACCAAACCTGGCCTAGTCTCTCAGGTATGTTAAAACTATTTTTTTTTGTGTGAAGGATGTATTATTATAATAATATTGTGATTAGAACGACAGGGAAGGAACAAATGGTAGTTTCATTAATAAAATTAGGAAAATGTTACATGAATAACAGAAAGAAAAAGTACAGGATAGAACAAATAGAAAATTTCAGTTTTCTCCTTCAGTGGGATGGTTTGTGGGCTCGGTAGGGACCTTTTCTATTTAGAGATGATTTTCAAGTTTTTGCTCCATATCTATTGAGTCGTCTTCATTGTCTTCAACTTCGGGTGTAGTGGGAATTAAAAAGTTAGTTGATTGTTTCCATTCTCTTTGAAAAGATTCCCAATGATCACCCTCAGGGTGGTAGACATTAAAGTTTAGCAACTCAATAGAGATATCCTTAAGGGAGGTAAAGTCTACTCTATTAAGATCAAGAGGACTTGCAGCCACCTGAGTGTGTAGAACTAAGTTGGACCTCAATTTTGGCAAAGCTTCATTAAGGTTCATTTTTGTGTCCTCTTGGAATCTTCTGGAAGCTTATTTATTGGATTGGAGTAGACTTTCCAACTCTGTTTTGTGGTGTTCCTCTTGAGCTAATTATTCAAGTGGGTTCTTTATCCTTCAGCTGATTGTTCTCCTCCTTTAACTATTTACATTTAGTCTATGTCTCCTATATTTTCCTTTCAAAGCCATGACAAGAGCATCAAATCTTGCACTCAAGTTGATAGATTCTTAATGATCTCGGCATAATTCAACCATAGATTTTTCACCCGTTTTCATAGCCTTCTCCAAATCTACAATTTTAGCATTATATCGATCACTAGCTTCTTGGAGGGCCTAAATCCAAAGTCTATATTCTATAGATAAAGCTTGTGATGACTTTGCCAAAAGTTATAATGGAGATAATTCAGAGTTTGAGGAGAGATAGGAGAAGAGAGCCTCATTTATATGCTGAGGCATAGAACCAAGTTGTTGTTGAAATATAGAGCTTAGAGAAATAGAAGACAACCCTGATTTTAACAAATCATGCCAGGGGAAGAACTCTTCACCTTAGCTAAAGGAAGCATTGGGAGGTTGAGAACTGGATGGAACCCCTACCTATTCTGGACTTATTATTGGAGTTCCTAATAGAAGAGGATTAATAGTATGAATGTAGCACCCCTAACCCGTAACCATCACCGGTCTAGGGTTAAGAGGCATTACCGGACAATCGAAAACTTTTACGAACATCTTGCATCATAAAATATAACATCGTCTAATCATAGCAGAATACAAGCATATAGTCCCTTAATAAGGTCTACAAGACCTTAAACATGCATTAGAAACGGGTCGGGACTAAATCGGAATCATACAAAATTTTTCTGAAAATCAAACATTTTTCAAAGCTACAGAGGTCACACGCCCGTGTGAGCAGGCCGTGTGCCTCACACGGCCTCAGACACGCCCGTGTGCCTAATTCGTGGCGAAACAGGGCATACATACTAACTTGTCCACACAGCCTGAGACACGCCCGTGTGCCTCACTCGTGGTCGACACTGACTTGCACCACACAGCCAGTCACACGCCCGTGTGTCCAACCCGTGGTCGAGCCTGACTTGTTTTGAAATACAACCACGAATGACACGGTCGAGCCACACGCCCATGTGCTCAACCGTGTGGGAAATTATAGGCCATTTACAAGGCCAATTTGCCACCCACACATTGAGTTATACCTACAAGCATCAAACCAATTCAAATCATATCTCCAAAACAAACAAAACATACCAAAATGACCATCATTTCTAGCCATTCAAGAACATATTCAACACACCAACTTATACATCATTTAACTCAATCTAATCACAAACATTTTCCAAGCATAACTCCTCCACAACTTATCAAATTCATTATGATACTTTATCATCAATATTATCCTAGCTTTGCATCATAAAACTTACCATAAATTTAACTATCTCATTAGTCCAACCATTAACCACCAAACATACCAATCTATGCATCATATAGCATAACTACTCATTCACATCATGTTCATTATCTAGCCATATCACATAGCTATTTATATACAACTCAAAACATCAACCATTCAACTAGACTATACATGCCATACTTAAATATTTACACTTTCAAAAGGTACCAAAATAGAGTTTGATAGTGTGGTGACGATCCTTGACGATCCCCGAGCCTTCTGTAGCTTTAACGATCTTTAAGACAATGCAAACACACACAAAGTAAGATTTCCAAAGCTTAGTAATCCATATACAAATAAACTTAACATATAAACATTCATAATCATATCAATTGCAAGATCATTTATATATCTCAAATGTAATTTCATACTTCTTCTTTGGCTCATTTGTTTAGCCATTGCTTACCAACAATTCATATCTCCAAATACCTCTTTTGATCATAGCAACTTCATACATATATCACATTTAATCTCATCAAGTCTATGCACATATCTCACTAGTGCATATACACATATATACTTACCATTTATGCTCAACCATAGAGTACATCACAAACGTACCTGAAACAATTACGCATTTCACATAGTATTTAATTTCTCAGAATTGCCCGTTGAACCATTCGGAATCAAATAGGATACTCGGAATACATAGAATAATCGTACAATGCCAACGTCCTAAACGTGGTCTTACATGTAATCAAATATCAAAGCCACTGTCCCAGACAAGGTCTTACACGAAATCATATACGATACCGATGTCCCAGACATGGTCTTACACGTAAATCTCAAATCAATGCCAACGTCCCATTGGTCTTACATGATATCACATATCAGAAACCTATGTCATGACATATTAATCCTATCTATTCCTCAGGTTTGTACGGGACTTTTCGGATATTGATGCATTGTCGATACTTTCTCAGATTTCTCACGTATTTCATCCAAATTCATTCATCACGATTCAATATCAAATGAACATAAATAATTCAACTTAAATACATTTATTCATATATGGACTTACCTCGTACGGATATAAACGGACGGATTCAACTATTCAATCACTTTCAACTTTCCTCGGTCTAAGTCTGTTTTCTTTGGTTCTTGATCTATACATACTCAAATTTAACCCATTTATTCACCAAATCATTCAATTCAATCCAAAAACACACATTTATGGTACTTTACAAATTAGCCCTCACATTTTCACATTTTTACATTTAAGTCCCTATTTCACAAAATCACAAAGTTCACATAATTTGCTTGTACCCATGCTTAGCTAAATTTTCATATGCTTCATAAAAGTCCATACATTTCATTTATTTCACATTTTAGTCCCTCAAAATATTATTTTCACAATTTAGTCCAAATTACTCAAATTCATCAAAAATCCAAAGATAAAACATGTTAATCTAACACATATATTTCATATTTCATCAACTAACATCACAAAGCTCAAGCATTCATCAATGGCACTTTTCAAAATCATCATCAAAATCCAAAATTAAGGCATGGGTTTTGTAGTACTCGAAACAACGATTACAAAAACGTAGAAATTATCAAAAACCGAACAAACTACATACCTTAATCAAGACTTGTAATGGCCGAACCCTATTTTGTTTTATTTCTTTTCTTTTTCTTCAAATTCGGCACAAAGATGAGCATTATCTCATCATTTTAATGTTTGTTTTGTTATAATGTATTTTATTAACTCAATTACCAATTTAACCTTATTATTAAACATATAAACTTATATAATACAAGCCCATAACCGTCCACTACTATGTTTAGTGGTCTAATATCCACTTAAGGACTTCACCTTTAATAAGCCATGTCAAGTCAACACATTAACATATGAATTGACACTTTTACCTTTTATGCAATTTAGTCCTTTTTTTCAAATTAAGCACACAGACAACAAAATTAATTCACGAAACTTTCACACATGCTTAATCACATACTGTAAGCACATAAAATAATATTAAAATATTTTTCTAACTCAAATTTGTGGTCCCGAAACCACTATTCTGACTAGGGTCTAAACTGGACTGTTACAATGAATTGGAGAGTCTGCTACTTGGGCAGGCTCCATTGGTGGGGATGGAATTCTAGGTAAGGCAGGGAATGGAAAAGTGTGAATGATTGTTGTAATATGCTCTTTCTCAGGTTTACACCGTGTCAAAGGAGTGCATTCACTACTCTCAGTTTCTTGAGTACCTTTTTCCAATCTAGGCCTCTTCTTAGTTTTCTTTGTTGTTGTTTTTCTTATTGGAACAACAGTAATCTTCTCCTTATCTCAAGCTTCACCAAGAAGGGCGATAATGAACATGTTTTGAGTTGGAACATGTGCAGATTGAGAATTTGAGGAAAACCCTACACCATTAACACGAGAGTTAGCCTGATTTGAAAAAGAAGTTGAAGTTGTACCAGGATTACTTAAGATATTCCAATTGCATGGGCGAAGACCACAAATGTTGTAAAATAAGAATGGAAGTTCTATAACACCCCTAACCCGTATCCGTCACCGAAACAGGTTTACGGAGCATTACCGGAGTTTACAGTTTACAACTAATTTATGTCATTTACTATTCATTTTTGAAAATCAATAACAATCAATCATAATGTCTCTTCTATGGGTCATCGAGGCCCAAAATGTAACACCCCAAACCCGGCCTAGACGTTTTGACCAAATCTGACGTGTCACATCGATGTGTCTTTCACAATCAAGGCTTGTTGATAGAACACCGTTTTTAAGTAAAAACCCATTTAGTTTTTATTACTTGAGGAAAAGTTTGGCAAATTAAGTTGTTAAGTTTGAAAAATCGCTTATTAAAATGATTGCCATGTTTGGTACCGTTTGTTTCTTAGTTAATTAAAATTCGCGGAAGCTACTCTAATTAAAATCATCTTGCAGTTTGAAAATGCATGTTTGTCTTCAAAACAGTTATTATGTTTGAAAATTTGTTTGTATCAGGTTGGCAGTTCAAAATAAGAATTTAAAAACCCAATCAAAAAGAAAATTAAATCCACCAAAAGCCTTATTACCCAAAATCAATAGCCCAATATAAAAGAAAGAAATATATAAATGCAAACAACCATCGAAAACGTGTGGCACACCCCGAGTCCTCGCGGCTCCAAATCGTCTAAGGCTGGGGATTACATGCGCAGTTAAAAGAAAAGGGTGAGTTACGAGAACTCAATGTGTAATCCCCCTATCATCCAATCCGTAATACATGCAAGAATGATGCGGGCCTAAGCCTGTTCGATGTGATGCGGTGTGGGCCTTAGCCCAAAATAGTAATGATGTAGTGTGGGCCTTAGCCCATTACTGATGATCGAATCGAAATAGAATACATGTGGCCCTAAGCCCAATACAGTGACAGTATCAGTAACAAAAATGCAGCAATGCAATCATGCAACCCATCCCAATCCAGCCAACACACTACACGTACCAACCAACACACCATGTGAGGATAAAATCGACCCACCCCGCCAACACACCAATATCAGCACCGGTTGCGACACTAATCAGTATCGCAGCAAAGCTGCCAGTAATCAGAATGGCCAAAAGCCGTAAATAGGATAGCTATAACGCCATGAGTACAGTAATATGATTGGCACAAAGCCATCGATAGTAGTAATATTGTAACACCCCAAACCCGGCCCAAGCGGTATGACCAGATCTGGCATGTCACATGAAGAAAACGAGTAAAGAACTTGTGATTCTTACTAAAGATGTTGTTATTAGGTTAAAATTTAAGAAAACAAATTTGGTTAGAAATATTTGATAAAAATATTACTAATTTTGAATGGTTGATTGAAGAATCAATAATCGAACTAGTGATCTTTTAAAACCTTGACTTTTGAAAATATTATTGATAACTTGCAGGAAAAATCCAAGTTAAATTATTTGTACATATTTATTATGAAATTCGTTTGTTGATAAATTTTAAGAAAAACCATTGTTTATGATTTTAGAAAATCCCCGTTTAAATAAATTCATGGAAGATAATAAATACGTCAAACATAAAACAAAATAAAAATCCCAGAGGCCTTATTACAACTTTAAACCCAAAATAGTAAGAGTAACGAAATAAAGTGGAAACGAAATTTACTAAGGTTCAAAAATATTATTTCCAAAGTATGGCCTCCACCGAGTCATCCATGGGCCCAAGTCCTCACTACTGATCATTACCTGTAAGGATTAAGAGAATGGGGTGAGTTACTAGAACTCAGTGTATAATCCCCTTACCGTCGTCCACTGGGTTTGAACCCGCTTAGCATAACCTTGGGCCTAAGCCCATTTTACATAGAAGTATATAAATGAAAAGTATGCAACCCAACCCATCCATCCATCACACCCCCGACTAGCCAATCACACCTGTGGGGATCAAGTCAACCCACCCCGCCGCTCACACCAATTTGCAGTCGAATTGCTATTTATATAATATTTTTGTGGTCAAGCCACCGAAATCATATTTGAGCACAATATTAAACAATTTGTTGCAATGCCACCAGGCTACACTGCTCTCCATACAATTTTTCCCATCCCATGCAAAATATAAAAAAAATGCAACATACATAATAATATAAAATATCCACATAAATATGACATCCATTAATCTAGTGAATCATTTCGGTGAATCGGCCCATTAAAGTAATTTAATAATTCGGCCCACTAAGGCATTCTAACAAGTCGGCCCATAGGGGCATTTTTGTAAATCGGCCCATAGGGGCATTTTGGTAAATTGGCCCATAGGGGCATTTTCGTAATTTAGTAAATTAATACCGATTTTGACAGATCTTTAGAAATAGTGTTGAATAAGAAAGTCACTCGATTCATGCCATATCTCAGTTATTAGATTTGTATTCGACAACGATCTATTTTCTAACATAATAGTGAATCACGAATTTACGGGATTTCGGTGTGAGATTACACACCTGATTACGGTAAGAACTAAACCTTCTTGATCGTCGGCACCTATGACACCATAACATTCGATTAACTAACCAAAGAGATTTTCTTAACCCAAATCTAAATCAACGATCTAAAAATGCTTACCCTTAGAATCGTGAACGACCACAATTTGCCTATTCTCACCGGATGATGGTCCACAACCCGGTGGGAAATCCTGAACTACCGATATCGCTCTACGCTTAAACTTGGGAGTAGAGATTGCAAGTCCACTCCCTTTTTTGTCCTCCTATCGGTTTTCCTTTCAAATCATTACCACTTTCCTCCATTGAAAAAGTCTCGGTCAGTAAATTACTACTATGAGAGAGTAGTTGTTTAGGGATAGGATTCGGCTTACCACTACTTCCGAAGAATCAACGAGTAGAGAAAACGAGTAGTTTAGTCCCTAAAATAACCGATTAGTTAAATCCATCGATCCGTTTAGCAAACTAACCAAGCAATGAAAATAGATCAAAATGAACCATGACAAAACTCCTTACCTTAACAATAATAGCTCCGACTTCCACCGATTGGACTTATGGCTACGGATGAGTCGACAAGGATGTGATATACGGCCACCCACTAGAACACTACGAAAAAAAGATGATCACGATATGAGGGAGTAGGAGATAGAGATGTTTCGGTTTAAAGAACCCTCCAATGATAAGGGCACATATTCGGCCATGAAGAAAAGAAAATGAAAAGAAAATGAAAAGAGGATAATGAAACCACTTACCGATTCGGTCAAAGAAGAGAGTGTTCAACACACAAAAGAAAATGAAAAGAGATTAAGTGATAAAGGTTTGGCTATTGAAGGAAAATGAACAAAGAAGATTCGCCATCCAAATATTGACTAAAGAAGAAGAGAAAATGGTTGAAGAAATGATGAAAAAGAAAGAAAGAGATAGAAAAAGAGATGTCAAAAAGTTTCGGCCAACACCTAGGAAAAGATGAGCAAAGAGGCTTGAGTGTTTCGGCAAACAAAGGAAAAAGGTTGGAAAAAGAGCACCAAAATGTTAAAAAGATTAAAAGCATTTCATGCACAAAACTTGCACAAAGACCATAAGAAAATCGGCTCCCAAATTTCCCCTACCAAAACCGTGTGCCTCATTCACCCAAAAAGGTCATGGTTGATCTAAAATTCTTTCCCTATACACTTCCCTAAGATTCGGCCAACATATCCCCCTTCTTACTCCTTTCCTTTACTTCTTTCCTTATTTTCTCCTTGATCTTCTCCTTACCTTCCTCCCTAGTGTTCTTTCCATCAATAAAAAGTCTTCCTTTCCTTCTTTAAAGCTTGGCCGACACTTACCATCAATTACTTGAATAGCACAAAAATTTAAATCCCAAAACAAGTTACAATAGGTGGGATTCGAACTCTACCCCTTTAACCCCTTCATGTGACGCCACTCCACTCTGCTACTAGCTCCACTTGTGCTAGCAAAATAGACACTTATTTCCTTAAGTCTTGACGCCACTTACCTT
Organism: Gossypium sturtianum; assembly: GCA_025698515.1. NCBI lineage: Eukaryota > Viridiplantae > Streptophyta > Magnoliopsida > Malvales > Malvaceae > Gossypium > Gossypium sturtianum. The sequence goes on from CM046955.1 coordinate 91,174,533, forward strand.
CCCTCCTTAAAGTGCTTAAACACAAAAATTTTGCTAAGGCCCAACTCAACCCCAAGCCTTCTCAAGGCCCCTAAACATACTCAACTAACATTTTTAACTAGCCTAACGCATGGTATAATGCAAAACATAAAATCCCGAATTTCAGGATGTTACAATTCTACCCCCTTAAAGAAATTTCGACCTCGAAATTTACCTGATTAAAAGAGATGAGGATATTGTTGCCGGATCGTGTCCTCTGGCTCCCATGTAGCTTCCTCTAACCCGTGATTACGCCATAATACTTTGACCAACGGGACTGACTTCTTTCTCAGCACCTTGATATCCCGGTCTAAAATATGCATTGGCTCTTCTTCAAAAGACAAGTCAGGTCTTATCTCAACTTCCTCCACTGGCACAACATGAGACAGATCCGAATGGTAACGCCTTAACATTGAGACATGAAATACACTATGTATCTGACTTAACTCCGGAGGTAACTCAAGCTGATAAGCCACTGGCCCAACATGCTTCAATACACGGTAAGGTCCGATAAATCTAGGGCTCAACTTGCCCTTCCTTCCAAATCTTAAGATCTTTTTCCAAGGTGAAACCTTCAAAAAGACTTGATCTCCCACCGCAAACTCTATATCCTTACGCTTCAGATCCGCGTACGATTTCTGTCTGTCTGAAGCTTCTTTTAACCGAGCCTGAATTACCTTAACTTTTTCCTCCGTCTCCGAGATTAACTCAGGACCCAATAGCTGTCACTCCCCCAGCTCAGTCCAGCAAGTAGGAGTACGACACCTACGACCATACAACGCCTCATAGGGTGCCATCTAGATGCTAGATTGATAGCTGTTGTTGTATGCAAACTCTGCCAATGGTAGAAAATCTTCCCAACTACCTCTGAAGTCGATCACACAGCCCCTTAACATGTCTTCTAAAATCTAGATTACTCTCTCTGACTGACCATCAGTCTGCGGATGAAACGCCGTGCCAAAATTTAGCCTTGTACCCAAAGCTTCATGTAAAGCCTTCCAAAATCGTGATGTAAACCTAGGATCCCTGTCCTATATAATAGACACTGGTACCCCATGCAACCTCACGAATTCTGCTATATACAACTTGGCCAACTTCTGCAACGAGTAATCCATATGAATAGGTAGGAAATGAGCAGTCTTCGTTAACCGATCCACTATCACCCATACTGAATCTTTCATAGTAGGCGTTAAAGGTAACCCACTAACAAAGTCCATCGTTATCCTTTCCCATTTCTATAGTGGAATTTTCACCGGTTGTAGCAACCTTGAAGGCAGTTGATGTTCTGCCTTCACCTGCTGACATGTCAAGCACTTGCTCACGAAGTCAGTAACCTACCGTTTCAACCCTGGCCACCAATACTGCTCACAGAGGTCTCGGTGCATTTTGTTTCCCCCGGGGTGCATAGCATATGGGCTACTATGCACCTCACGCAGAATCATTTGTCTCAATTCAGAATCCCTGGGCATACAAACTCTTCCGCGGAAACATAATACTCCATCACTATTTAATCCAAAATCCTATCTCACCACCTTCCACTTGCCGCTGAAGCCTAGAACCCAACCTTTCATCTAACAACCGCTTTTCCTTTGTCGACTTACCCAAGCAGGCTTCACTTGAAGTTCAAACTAATGTGCTACCATCTTCATAAAAAAGTGAGATGAGCGAACATCGCTCTCAAATCCGATATCACCTTACGACTCAACGCATCCGCCACTACGTTAGCTTTACCTGGATGGTACTCAATTGAGCAGTCATAATCTTTCAACAATTCTATCCACCTCTGCTATCTTAAGTTCAACTCCTTCTGGGTAAGGGGGTACTTCAGACTCTTATGATCCATGTAGAAAATCGACTTCTCCCCGTACAGATAGTGTCTCCATATCTTTAGAGCAAACACCACTGCAGCTAACTCCAAATCATGTGTGGGATAGTTTATCTCATGCGGCCTTAATTGACGAGATGCATAAGCCACCACTTTTCCCCCTTGCATCAACACACATCCCAAGCCCGTGTGTGACGTATCACAATAAACAATAAACTCCTTACCACCTCGAAAGTGAATCAATCTTGGCGCTTACGCCGAGAATCTTCTTCAATTTCTCAAAACTCTCTTGCTGCTTATCTGACCACACAAACGGTACTCCCTTACGCAATAGCTTAGTTATGGGTGCAACATTCAACGAAAACCCCTCAACGAACCGCCTGTAATACCCAGCCAAACCCAGAAAACTCGAATTTACGCCCGCGACTTTGGTGGCTTCCGGGTCCAATCTGACCTCGACCTTCCAGGGATCAACTCTAATTCCCTCGGCAGACACAACATGCCCTAAAAAGGTCACCTCCTTCAGCCAAAATTCACACTTACTGAATTTGGCATACAGTTGTTTCTCCCTTAATATCTGCAATACTACCCGTAGATACGAATCATGCTCCTCTTCAGTCTTTGAGTACACCAAGATGTCATCTATGAACACCACCACAAACCGATTTAGATAGGGTTGGAAGACTCGGTTCATCATGTCCATAAATGCAGCTGGTGCATTTGTCAACCCAAACGGCATCACTAAGAACTCGTAATGCCCATATCGAGTTCGGAATGCAGTCTTGTGAATACCCGCCTCCTTGACTTTTAAATGGTGATACCCCGATCTCAAGTCTATCTTTGAGAAAACCGAAGCTCCTCGCAGCTGATCGAACAGATCATCGATCCTTGGTAACGGATACTTATTCTTGATCGTCAACTTATTCAATTGCCTATAATCGATGCACATACGCATCGACCCGTCCTTTTTCTTAACGAATAAAATCGGCGCTCCCCACAGTGACACACTTAGTCGAATAAATCCACGATCCATCAACTCCTAGATTTGAGCTTTAAGTTCCACTAGCTCCTTCGGCACCATTCTATAAGGAGCAATGGACACCGGAGTCGTTCCTTGCAACAGCTCAATACCAAATTTCACTTCCCGATCCGGAGGCAATCCTGGAAGCTCCTCGAGAAAGACGTCTGAAAACTCTTTAATCGTTCTAACACTCTCTACCGACAACTCTTTGGCATCCAAAGCACTAATGAAGGCTAAGAACGTTTCACACCCCTTTCATACCAACCTTTCCGCCTTTAAAAGCAGATACCATATTATCCTCTGAAGTTCTTAGTAACATCCGCTTTGCAGCACAGTCTAAGTTCGCACGATGCTTAACCAGCCAGTCCATGCCCAATATAAGGTCGAACTCACCGAACGGCAGTTCTATCAAATCCGCCAGAAAAACTACCCCTTGAACTTCTAAGGGCACATCCCTAAACAACTTATTTACTACCACCGACTGTCCTAAAGGGCTAATCACAATTGTTTCTCTAGCAGTAATCTAAGGTCTAATATTCAAAGTTCCAGACACAGCACACGCAACATACGAATGGGTGGATCCAATGTCTATCAGAGCAGTAAAAGGTACATCAGATATGAAAAGCGTACCGGTTATGACATCTGGTGCATTGCCATCCTCTCGACGTCTGACCGCATAGACCAATCATGGTTGTCTCGCCTCCGTGTTACCCCTATTACCAGTACCTCTACCCGGTGCACCCTGACCTCGTCCTACACCATTACCACCTCGACCTGGCCCACGGCCTCTCGGCGGCTGCTGAGTGCCTCCTGCTGGTTGCGTAAATCTGTTACGAACTACCTGAGTCATATTACCCTACAGGGGCATTACGATCATATTACCCTATAGGGATATTATAGTCATTTTACCCTGCAGGGCATTACGGTCATATTACCCTACAAGGGTATTACGGTCATTTTACCTACCTTGGGGTCTCGGTACAGTTAACGACCTTTCTGAAGGCCTACAGTCGCCTCGAGTGACACAGATAATCCATTTGGTCAAAACAGTTTAAATGGGCTCAAAGCTCAATATTCGGCCCAAATGGGCCCACACGCTCGTGTGGCCCATTTGGCCCAAATTCAATCACGGCTATGCGAACTTCATAGCCCAATCCAGTTTCTACTACTTTTCATAAATTTCATCCGTGTGGGGCCCACGAGCCCATTGGGCCCACACGGCCTATTTTGGCCCAAGTGCACGAGAACCTCGTGGTAGCCTCTTTAGTCTATCGCCCACGGTTGTGGGCTTGGTTTTACCACCCGAGTGAGCGCACGCTCGTGAGGCCTCAAATGCCGAAGTTTTACCTTTTCGACTTTTGCCGATTCACAGCAGAAGTAGTGTGATTACACACCTTTTTACGGAGTCGTTCCAAGATCTACGAGCACCCAACCTAGATTCATCGAGATCCAATGTTAGTCCTTAATTGTTAGGGTAACACCCTCTTAATAACACTTAATCTGAAATACCCTTCTTACCTTGTTTGAATGAGGGTAACCTTAATCCCTCAACGCTCACTGTTCAGGAACGATCATACGCCTTCGCTGCTTTCCTGAAGTACAGTCAAGAACCGATTAGAAAGTGGTAGGGCATATTTGGCCAACCCCAAAAACATGAGGTAACCTTATTGCCTTACCGGACGTTTGAGAACGAAAGTGTGACTCCTCCAAACCGTTCACACTTCACCACTCCTCGAGGAAGACCCTAGCATCGCAATGAGTGCAGTACGTGAAGCATGAATTAACAATCGGTTAATGGGGTTATTCGGTTTTGGAAAAGAAAGGAAGAGTATAGGTGCATTCAGTTTTAAAAGAAAAGAAAAGAATAGTTTTTGATCACTTATCGATAGTCAGAACCTTTGCAGTAGATCGACGGAGAGAAGGATTAACAACAATGATATTCGGCCAACAAAGAATAGAATATGAACAGAAGTTAAAAGAAGAGAAGGGAAGGTTCAGCTATGAGAGAAATAAAATATCAAAGATGAGGAGAAAAATGACACGAATGGTCAGAAGGGAAATGACATGAGTTGTCAGTTTCGTAGTACAGATAAGACTTGAGAGAACCCAAAATGAAAAAAGTGAAAAAAACCCCAAACTCTCGGCAAAGAAATTCGGCACTCTCCTATCAACACTCACAAGAGCCGAATAAGGAAATCCTAAAGCCAAAAATGCTCCCTCTTTTCCCCTAGCTGAATTTCACTCAGGCCTTAGAGTCCCATTCGGCCACAACTCTCCTCACACTTCAAACTCCTTGAAAATCTCCACAAATCACTCCCCTTATCCCTCCTTGGTATCCTCCTTAACAACTCCAAGACCAATTCAAACTTCACCTGGCAGAGTTTCAGTCCAACTCCACTTCTCCTGCTGCAAGGAAATAAAATAAATATTCTTTTGCATGCCAAGGGATTCGAACCCAAGCTCTCCCCTCAGCCAAATCACGCCACTTGCCACCAAGCCACAAGCTCATCTTGTGTCATATTTTAACCACATATATCTAAAAGGCCTACTATCAAGCAGCAAGAGTTTTATTCACTTAAAAACTAAAATTTTTGCTAAAGCCCAGGTTTGAACCCAGGACTTCTCCAACACTTCTCAGGACCCTTAACCACTAAAGCAGACATTTAACTGTGTCATTTCCTTGCACAATTAAATACTTATGTATAGCCTCCTTACAGATCCATACACAAGGCCCAATACTTCTAGGCCTAAAATTCGGGCATTACACAAAATACATATTAGAATCGAGTCGGCACAAAACCGAGATCACAAAAAATTTTTCGCGAAATCTCAATTTTTTTCTTAGATGCAGCGGACACACGCCCGTGTCCCAGGCCGTTTGGGCATTCGATGCGAGGCACACGGCCGTGTCCCAGCCAATGTCCTTACCCGTGTAACTCTCTGACTTGGGTCACACGGCCAGCCACACGCCTGTGTGCTAGGCCGTATGGACAATTTAATTTTCAAAAATTAAGTGCAGGGATTACACGGCCAAGACACACACCCATGTACTGGCCCGTGTGTCTCACACAGTTGAGACACATGCCCCTGTCTCTGCCCGTGTACTCAATTCTGAGCATTCTATTTCTCGATTTTTAAGATGCAAGGGACACACGACCAAACCACACGCCCGTGTGAATGGTCGTGTGTCACACACGGTTGAGACACACACTCGTGTGCTTACCTGTGTAGACAAAATAAGGCCATTTTTCAAGCCTTATTTCTCACCCTTTTTACCTTACACCTACATCAACACCCCAACACGTTTCCAAACCAAATTGACACTTATAATCCAAGCCAAATACAAGTATTATGTATGATATATTAAAACATATATATTCAAATGTTTAACTTACCATAATTGCATTTATGTTTGTTTGCAAGTTTTACCAATTATTAACTCAATTTCATTCATACTTTGGTTTATATGTCTTTTAACATTTAACCATTTAAACACATCTCAACATGATAAGGTTACATCAAAATACACTTAACACCAGCCATTCCAGTGGCTAGATTCAACAGATAAGTTTTTAGCAGACACTAATTTCGTGCATATGAATGAATGTGTTGAACCAGGATCAATCAAAGCAGTTATATCAGTATCAAGAAGAGAAAATGTACCAATAATGACGTTTGGTGCAGAGGCATCTTCTCTTGCACGAATAGCATATGTCCTTGCCGGTGCTCGTGCTTCAGACTTAACTGTTGAATCTTTTGTTACACCTCGACTACCACTAACATTTCTAGAGTGATGGGGTGGTCTACCTCTGGAGCTAGGGTTACTTGGTTTTGAAATCTTAACAATATCTTTTTCAATCCTTTACAGACAATCTTTAAGATAATGGTCAAGAGAACCACATTTATAGTAGGCTCCGCTTCTTATACGGCACTCTCCAAAATGAAATTTGTTGCAATGTTTTCATCTAGGTTTGGGGTTACCAACACTTCCAACACTCGTTACAGATGGAGATGGAGATCTCAGATTAGAGCATTGAAAGCCTCGTTCTTTTCCAGAATACCTCGTAAATGTGGTAGAACGATCATGGTATTTCTTAGATTTCTTTGAAGCATATGCTTGTGACTTCCCCATAAATATCTTACTAGAAATCTGGGCTTCTCTCTCTGTTTGTCTCTTCTCTTTGCTTAATTTCTCAGCTTTGTGTGCCCGATCAGCCAGTACTAAAAATTCTCTTAATTCAAGAATTCCTATCAATAGCTTGATGTCTTCATTTGATCTTTCTTCAAAATGTTTACACATATCAGCCTCAGTCGGAACCCATTCTCTGGCATACTTGCTTAACCGAACGAATTCCTACTCGTATTCAGATACAGTCATATTTCCTTGTTTAAGCTCTAGAAATTATTTCTTTTTCTGATCCAGAAATCTCTGGCTAATATACTTCTTTCTGAATTCTGTTTGGAAAAACTCCCATGTAACATTTTCCCTTGACACAACAGAAATCAAAATATTCCACCACTGATAAGCTATGTCTTTCAACAGCGATACAGCACATTTTAGGCACTCAGCTGGTGTGCATGATAATTCATCCAAAACCCTAATTTTATTCTCTAACCAAAATTTAGCCCTTTCTGAATCATCTTTGGTAGTAGCCCTAAATTTTTTGGCTCCATATTTACTGATTTTATCTACCGGAGGCTTACCAGTTCTAACAGGTTCAGCACCTTGTGGCATGTTAGGAACCGATTGAGGAGCAAGAGGGGGAGGTTGTTGTACAGCAAGATTTGTTCTCAAAAATTCTGTGAACCACTCATTCATCATTTGAAAGAAATTTTCCTTTGCCTCCTCCTCGGACCTCCTCCCGAGCCTTCTGACTAGTAGACGATGCTTGAGCCTTCTACTACTAGTAGATGCAACTCTTTGTACTGAAGCTTGAGCATTGCTCTCATTCCTCGCATGATTCAACTCTATCTTAGTTGGATGACATTACTATATGAAAACAAAACATGGACTTATCACACTATCACAAATTATATAATAGCATGTATAGCTAAACTCATATTCATTATATCTAAACTCAAACGTTAATCAGAGAATCGACTCGGGTTACGATACCAATAAATGTAACACCCTCGTATCCGACGCGTCGAAGCAGGGTTGGAGCATTACGGAGTTCTGAGTTTACAGTTCAATTATAATTCATTTATGTCATTTACTATTCATCTCCGAAAATCAATCACAATCAATCATAATGTCCCTTATATGGGTCATAGAGGCCCAAAATACATATTGGAATCAAGTCGAGACAAAATCGGGATCACAAAAAAAATTTTGCAAAATCTCAAAATTTTTCTTAGATGCAGGGGACACACGCCTGTCTCCCAGGCCATGTGGGCATTTGATGTGAGGCACACGATCGTGTCCTAGCCCGTGTCCTTACCCGTGTAACTCTCTAACTTAGGTCACACGGCCAGCCACACGCCCGTGTGCTTGGCCGTATGGACAATTTAATTTTCAAAAATTAAGTGCAGCGATTACACGGCCAAGACACACGCCCATGTACTGGGCTGTGTGTCTCACACGGCTGAGACACAAGCCCCTATCTCTGTCCGTGTGCTCAATTCTGAGCATTCTATTTCTCGATTTTTAAGATGCAGGGGACACACGACCAAACCACACGCCCGTGTGCATGGCCGTGTGTCACACACGATTGAGACAGAGGCCCGTGTGCCTACCCGTGTAGACAAAATAAGGCCATTTTCCAAGCCTTATTTCTCAGACTTTTTACCTTACACCTACATCAACACCCCAACACATTTCTAAACCAAATTGACACTTATAATCCAAGCCAAATACAAGTATTATGTATGATATATTAACACATATATATTCAAATGTTTTACTTACCACAATTCCATTTATGTTTGTTTGCAAGTTTTACCAATTATTAACTCAATTTCATTCATACTTTGGTTTATACTTCTTTTACCATTTAACTATATTAACACATCTCAACATGATATGGTCTTTTATGATTACATCAAAATTCATTTTACACCAGCCATTCCAATAGCTAGATACAACCAAAATATTTCATCATTTATTCTAATTCAGCTTATACATGCCATTATACTAAATAAGTTTGCTATTTATACCAAAACGGGTTGAAGGTGTAACGCCCCGAATTTGGGCCTAGAAGAATTGGGCTATTGGGCTTTGGGCTTTGGGACTCAGAAAATTTTTAAGTGAGCAAGAAAATGACAAATGACATGACAACTTTAAAGGTTTAATTAATTTAGAGTGTGTAGGTGTGTTGGAGAAGCTCTAGGTTCGAGTTTTGTGGTGGAGGATTCTTAATTTAATTAATTAAGGAATCAGGGTTGTGAGTAGTGGGATTTTAAATAAAAATAAGTGAAAAATGGCACAAAGAAGCCTATGGTGAAGTGGCTAAGTGACGCCACTAGGGTGTAGAGAGGTGGCGACATATGCATGCAGGGAGGTCTGAGGTTCGAGTGCTAGCTTAGTTTTATTTTGGAATTTAATTTTAGGCTTCTAGAAGGCTGAAAGTGGCGTGTAGAGGAACTCTAAGGAGAAGTGATCAGTAGAGAGAATTTAGGAGAAGGATAAGGGAGATATCATGGAGAAAAATTAGGAGATGAGCAGTGGATGAAGTGGTGCCGAATTGGACTTTAGGGGTGGCTAAGTTTCGGCTATAGGCTATATAAATATGTGTGTGCTGAATCTGGGGTCCTAGGTAATGCCGAATTTTCCATTCTTTTTCTTTCTTTTCTTCCCCTCAATCGGTTCCTCCCATAGCCAAACTCTCCCACTACGAAATCTCCTAAAGCCGAATTCCTTTGTGTCGAATTCTCTCATAGCCAAACTCTTCTATAGCCGAATTACCACCATCTTTTCTCTTGCCAAAATTCCTAATAGTGCGAAATCTTGGTGGTTGTTCCTCCATCACAAATCGATTGTTACCTACTCTCAGTCAAGTGTGGAAAGCCGAATCTAGTTAATAACTATCTAGGCCGCAGGATCAAAAGGGGATTTGGTAAGTATTCGGTTAACCTCTTTTGTATGTTTTGCTAAAAGCTGAAAGGCTATCTAACTGTCCTTCGTTAACTCTATGATAACAAGGATAAGGTCCAAAGATCGCAAGCATGGTAGGATCGTTAGCAAGGGTAAGTGTACTCAACTCGATTATGGTTTAAGTGAATGGCCAAATGTGAGTTTGATCTATAGGGGTGACTTGTGTGGATTATGAGTCACTCGAATCTTGATGGTGTGTGTGTGAGTGCAGATCTAGGGGATACTCCTGATTAGTAGCTAAGGAAGGGCTATTAGAACCCGTTGGCACACGGTAAGGTTACGGTAAGGTTTTGGCTTTTGGTAGATATTTTGTTTAAGTATGGGTGATTGATTGAAGGTTGGTTGGTTGTAGGTTCAAGACCAAGGATAGTATAGCACGTCACAGTAACCAGGTGTGTACAAACACTACACACACGATATCGGCAATGCCGGAAAGCCGGAAAGCCGAAAGTGGCTAAAAGGGCCTGGTGGGCCCTGAGGCTAAGTTTGATGAAATTGTTTGGTTTGGTCATACGTATTGAGTTAGTCATGCATGTTACATGATTTGGAATTGTTTTGGGTCTAATAGTCCATATGGATGAGATTTGAGCCTAATGGGCCGTAAGGATGTGAATTGGGCTTGATGGGCTGCATGGGGATGTAGAAAAGTATGCTAGGGTTTAATGGACTTTAGGCCTAGTTCTAAACAACTCTTAATCTGCATAAGACTTAATCTAATAATTAAACATGTCCGTGGACAAGTCGCTGGGTTAGAGTGTGGCAACAGACATATGCATGTCTAGGAGTGGATCTAGGGAGAGCTTGGTACTTAAGCGGTCCTAGTGGCCCACCTCCTCTTTTCTAGAATCCTACCTGGTGCATAGTGTCTGTTCACTTTAGTCGCAAGGACTTGTTTATGGGCCAAAATTCATAACTAAAACCCGAGGGGGACCAAATACCCCTGATTTGAAAATTACCAAATACCCCTGATTTGAAATTTACCAAAATACCCTTAGTTTGAAAATTACCAAAATATCCTTAGATTTGTTAAATTACTAAAATACCCCTGATTGAAAAATTACCAGAATACCCTTGATTTGCGGAATCACCAAAATATCCCTGACTTACAAAATTACCAAAATACCCCTATAGAGTAGATTTACAGAAATACCCTTGGGTGGTGAAATGACTAAAATACCCCTAAGTGCCGAATGTGTGAAAATGTGTATGTTGCATTCATACGATATTCTGTTTAGGATGTATAAGTGTAGGAATTATGATACGGAGGAAGAATTTGAGGATCGCATAGTCGTTTGACGACCGTGGTTCCACCGGTGGCTCTAATCCTATTTTATGATTAGCGGCTTTGCTGCAACGTTGAGTAGTGCCGTTGATGGTGCTACCTTTGGTGTGTAGGGATGGGAGGGTTGATACTTATATCCCCACAGGTGTGTAGGGTTGGAAGGGAAATGGTGTGTAGCGGATGGATTTTTTTGGGGAGGGTTTGCATAACCTTGTTTCCGTGTGATATGACATAATATGATATGATATGAGGTCATTGTGGGCTAAGGCTCAAGACCACTGATTTTGATAGGGCTTAGGCCCAATGTGATAATTGTATATTGAATTGAATGCCAAGGGTTGTACACACTGAGTTTCGAAACTCACACCCTTTTTATTAAATGTTTCAGGTGATCCTCAGTAAATGGCTCGACGTGGGAGAGGACTCGGAGATGGCCACACTACAAGACAGTTAGAATTTTTATTTATTTTTTTCAAAAGACATGGTTTTAATTGCTTTATTTTCGTTGGATGTAATAATACCTTGTACTCCGATTTGACTTTAGAGATTTTGGGTTTTATTGTTCCAACTGTTTACTTAATTACTAAACCTAAGCAAATTTCTTATGTTTAAACTTGGGTTCTGAAATACTTAAAATATTATAATGGGCTTTTATCATTACTTAACAAGACTTAAGGATTTTGGGCTTTTGGGTCTTAAATTTTCACTTGGAAAAATCGTTTGAGTTGCGCCTTTAATGTGACATTCTCAGATTCAGCCATAACGTCTGGGCCGGGTTTGGGGGTGTTGCAGAAGGATAGTGTGATGATACTCCGATCGATTCCCAACCTTTCAAGCTTTCGAGCACTATAAAACAGACGAAAATAAAACAGAGTAAGCATTTTATGCTTAGTAAGTTCGTATAACAAGAATATAACTTACCAGTTATGCCCATTTAATTAAACATGTATAACATGCATCCAAACATTTTTGATCAATTGCCTAAACATAAGGTCTCAACAAACAAGTTAGTCATATGATTCATATGCATATCAAGATAACAGAGATGAGCTCATCGTATAATAATTTCCGAGTATTTCAGGGATATTCAAGAAATAAATCATATTAATCTCATGTTTTATTTTAACAGAAGTATACTCGAGGTATACAAATCAATGATCCATCAACTCATGTTCAGGGTACCCATAAGGGCACATAATCAGGAATACACTTTCGAGCCATATATCAGGATGCTCATATGAGCCACGTAACAAGAAGCTTATCTGGGCTATATCAGGAAACTCATAAGAGTCTATAACAGGAAGCTCATTAAGCTTAACAGGTAACTCTGAAGAGTTATTATCAGGGAGCTCTGGATAGCATAACAGGAAGTTCAAGTGAGCCATGTCAGGAAGCTCATAAGAGCCTATATCAGGACGCTCACGAAGAGTTGCGTTTGTGTCCGCAATAAATGCTGGATCACAACCGATCGAATCGTGTAACAGGATGCTCACAAAGGGTTGCGGTAGTGCGTAACACATGCAAGATCACTACCGATCAGGATGCTTGCAGGAACTATATAACAAGAAGCTCGAGAGGGATTATAACAGGATTGCTTGTCCGAGCTATATTCTGTCCGCAACATATGCAGGACCGCATTCAATATGGAAATCATGTATCCATCGAATTTCATTACTCAGACGGAACTTAACATTTTCCAAACATTATTCATCATGTAATTATTTCATACATTTTTAACATTTATATAATTCATATAAACACATACCACACTCAATTCAAGCATAAAAATAAACACAATTTAGTTACACGAAGTTACCTCGACACTTGTTCGTTTATGAAAATCTATTGATCTGTCACCTTTTCTTTTCCTCGATCTAACTCTTTATTTGATCTTTCCAAGTCTATACAAATGAATTTAACATCAATTTAATCCATTTCATACTCAATTGAACTCAATTCACTTCCTAGGCAAAATTACCATTTTGCCCCTATATTTTTCATAAATGATAATTTTGTCCCTAGGCTCAGAAAATAAAATTCATGCAATTTAATCCTTATTCCAAGCCTAACCGATTTTTACATGTCTTAATAACAGCCCATGAATTTCACAAAAATCAGAATTTTTCCATGGGTTTTACAATTTTTCAATTTAGTCCCTAAATCATAATTTCATCAAATTCTCTTTGTAAAAGTTGTTTATCTATCAACAACCTTTCATTTTCTACCATAAATTTCAAAATTTCAGCATATTCATCCATGGAAAAACCCTAGTACTTTGATATCTTTACTAATTAATCCCCAAAATAGATGAATTAAGCTATTACGATCTCAGAAATATAAAAATTACTAAAAACGGAACATGAAAACATACCTAATCAAGCCAAGAAAGTTTGCTTGAACATTTTTCTCTTTCCTAGGGTTTCCATGTTTTAATTTGGGGAAGATGATGAAAATAAGATGATATTTTCTATTTAATTTAATTATCATCTTTTAATTTTTTCCATTTTCCAATTTAATCCTTTTCTTTTTCTAATTTTCCATGGATGATTCATCAAAAAAATCTACTAACTCCACTTAATGGACTAATTGCCATATAAGGACCTCAATTTTTAACTTCCATAGCTATTTAATCCTTTCAGCTACAAGAATTTAACTTTGTACTTTATGCAATTTGGTCCTTTCCATAATTAAGCATGTAATCAATAAAATTTTATTATCAAAGTTTTCATATAACATTCCTATCATCATGCAGACCATGCAATGATATTAAAATAAATTTTATTTCTAACTCGGATTTGTAGTCCCGAAACCACTATGTCGATTTCATTGAAAATGGGTTGTTACAACTCTCCCCCCTTAAGAATTTTCGTCCTCAAAATTCTTACCAGTAAAGAGGTTCGGGTATTGCTTTCTCATAGTTTCCTCCGGTTCCCAGGTAGCCTCTTCTATACCATGTCGTTGCCAGAGAAATTTTACCAATATAACACCCATTACCCGTATTCGATGCCGAAATAGGGTACGAGGAGTTACCAGACTTGTACAAGAGCAATCATACAAAGTCGAGACATGACTTTCTGCTCAATTTAAAACTTTTCATAAACATACATATCACCCCTTAATCAAGCCTCTATGGCCCAAAATACACTTTAAGAACGGTTCGGGATCAAACCAAATTCTTAAAAAGTTCTCTAGAAAAACTTAGAAAAATTCTCATCAAACAGTCCACACGCCCGTGTGGAAGAAAGGATACGCCCGTGTGGCATATCACATGCCCGTGTTCCACACCCATGTAGATTTTTTCTCATTTAGAACCTACAGGGGTTTTCACACGGCCTGTCACACGCCCATGTCCATCGCCCATGTCCCTCACACGGCCACGACACGCCCGTGTCTTAGCCCGTGTGTAAAAACCTTGACATTCTGTTTCTGACGTCATCACCCCATAAATGTCACACGGATAAGGCACACACCCATGTCCTTAGACCGTGTGGCGAATTAAATTCCTAATTCAGGTGCAGACTTCACACGGTCTGGGCACATGCCCATGTCCTATGGCCATGTCTTCTACACGGTCGAGACACACGACCGTGTCTCAGCCCGTGCGGTTACGACTGGGCATTCTGTTTTGCCAACTTAGCATGCAGGGGGACACACGGCCAAACCACACGCCCATGGGGCAGACCGTGTGTCACACACGGCCTAGACACACGCCCGTGTGCCTACCCGTGTGGACAAGAACAAGGATATTAAACTAAGCACTTTCTGCCACCCCAACATGTACGAACATAAACCACATCAAGCCACCAACTCATTCATGCATAATTAAACCAATTGATCAACCATGCAACTTGTATATTCATGAATAACCTCATCATTTCATAGATTAATAAGAAAGAGCCATCAACTATGGCCTTATACAAAAGAATTCATCTCCGAATGAGCCAACACATTTGGCCAAAACAATATGGCATTCAACTAAGTCTAAGTCCCTATACATGCCATACTCAAAATGCTAAATCTAACTATACCAAAATGTGTGGATAGTGTGGGTGATCCTCCGACTATCTCCGTATCCCGAGCTGGCTCTTCGACACTATAAAATAAGGGAAAAGAGAAGGGAGTAAGCTTTAAGCTTAGTAAGTCTATATGTAAACAATAAACATCATATCACATACTTATCAATCAAGAACATTACAGACTAAATAAAAACAATTCAGATCCTTATAACCATACTTAGACATTTCAAACCTTACCACATCCCAAACACATATCATAAAACATTGCTCACATTTACTTGCACTTATACCCTGCATTTATCACCACAAAGCCACATGTAATTTCACTTAAACAAGTTTCTCGATGAACACTTCGGAATAATATTAGATACTATGTGGTTTCGCACACAGCCCACCATGAATAATTTACACGGTGGTATCGCACACAGCCTACCAAAAATGATAATTACGATGGTATCGCACACAGCCCACTGTTGGATTGCCGGTATCCCCATGGCGCAGCAAAAAAAAATAATTCCAACGATCCAAACCATGGATCCATGTGCGAAGAACGAATCGGGGTGAAATAATGGTTTCGAAATTACCGAAACTTCAATCTGAGTAGACAGCGACACCTTGGCAACAAGAATTCTAATCTACTATCAAACCAAGCCGCAACCTTTTATGATTTCGACCTCTACGTAATCCACCCAGTTTTACCATGAATGAAAGAAATCTCCAAAACTGTTTTGGAGGTTTCTTTGCTTGACGGCTACTAGACCTCGCAAGCAAAGTTTTTTGGTTTTCTTTATATATTTTTTAGGGTTTTTAAAATCTCTCTCTTTCTCACCTTTTTATAATTGGTATATATATAATGAATCATAATTCATAAATTTTTATCCAAACATAATAATCATAATTAAAATATATATAATAATGTTTTAACCGAAAATTATAATTACATTAATTATAACAAGGATTTCGGTAAACTATATTTATTTAAATTTATATACGAACCAAATTCATATATTAATAGAACTATGTTCTCATTATGTGTACAACATCCTTGTACATATAATATGTTCAATATTTTATTGCCCAATTAAATTAATTCTATAATTAATTCAATTCATGTGACAACCAAACACAATACCAACTATGTTTTATTCCGTTCATTTCAACCATAGGGTGTGACCCTATAGGTTCTTGTAACGTTAGCAGTAATACTAGAACGATTCTAATGTTACAAACAATGAGTGGCATCTAGCAATGCATCATTGCTACCTAAGTTACAAGAAGTCATGATTCGACATAACCTTTTGTGATTAACCTTTCATGCATTAATCCTTAAGTCCTTTATCTCTGGAATGAACACAAGTCATGGAATAGTCACACTTGCATAGTCCATCCCATGTTTCTTGATATCTTGAGTAGGCTATGATATACAAATAAGTATGACATCTCATATCAACTTATTTGAGCATGGCCATGCATTTCTAGTCTCACTCAATCAAGTGGCCTAAGATATTACTCCCATAATGTAGGAGGGACTTATCCTATATCGATCAACCATATCCCTCTACATAGATTGTGGTATATCCAACATCAGCCTTTATAGAACAACCAGTTACGATGTACGTTTGACTGTATTAAAATATACAACTCACGATGTTGGGATAATGATGATCTCAAGTCTGAGAATCATATACATATTAATCACTATGAGTAATGGTGTGACAATTACATAATAATCCAAGAAACATACTCATAGTGGGTCAGTCCAATATGTTGTTCTCTAACACACATATTCATGCATTGATTTTGACACTCCATATCAATGACAACTCTTTATCATCAATCAATTACATGTTAGTCTTAATGTGTTATTGTTGTCCTAGTCAACAATAATACTTGACTAAGGATCTCTTAAGAATAATCATATTATTCTCAGGACATTATTATAAAACAAGTTATTTGTACTGTAATAGTCTGAATTTGACCCTAATCGGAATGGTGGTTTCGGGACCACGAACCCGAGTCTGAAAAATTTTTAAATATTATTTTTGGTGTTTATTATATGTGAATTATTATGTGTGAAAGTTTCGTATGAAAATTTGATTGTTTGTGTGTTTAATTTAACAAAAAAAGACTTAATCGTGTAAAGTGCAAAAGTTACTAACTATAGTGAAAGGTGCTAATGTGATAGTGACTTTTTAATATGAGGTACTAAAAGGGGAATTAGCCATTTTTACTTATAGTGGACGGAAAAATGATTTACACCATGTTTTTATATGTTATTTTTTTAGATTAAAGTTATATTATATATTATAATTTTATAATAAAAACAACATTGGTTTTATCATCCTTTATATTTGTTTCTTTCACCGAAAAACAAGAAAAGAAAAAGAAAGTTTGAAGCTTAATATTTCGGCACTTACAAGCTTAAATTCAAGGTTAGATTTTGTTCCGTTTTCGATAATTTCTACTTTTTTGTAATTGTTGCTTCGAGAGCTTTAAAACCCATGTCTTAATTTCATGAATTGATGATGTTTGTGAAAAATGCCATTGATGTTATGTTGATTTTTGTGATGTTTTTGGTGTTAAATGATAGATATGTAATTGATGAACAAAAATTTATTCTTGAATTTTTGATAAATTTGGTTAAATAGGGCTAAATTGAGAAAATAAATTTTTGAGGGGGTTAAAATGCAAAATAAATGAAATAAATGGACTTGTATAGTCTTTATGAATATTCGGCCCTTAGGTTGTGAAACCAAATTTTGTGTATTTTGTGTTTTGTGCAAATAGGTGTGAAACATTAGGGGTAAAATGGTAATTTGTCCATTTAAGTGTTTTAGGACTAAATTGAATTGAAATGTGTTTGAATGAGCTTAAATTGAACATGTTTAGATCAAGAACAAAGGAAAAAGGATTTGGATCGGGGAAAAGTGAAAGTTAACGAATAGCCGGTCTACGTTGCCCGTCGATAGTCGAGGTAAGTCTTTAAGCAAGTTAATACCGTAAGTATCGATTATAACCTAGTATACATGCTGAATTGTGAATTGGTGGATTGAAATGTGATAAACTCGAATGTGTTAAAGTAATTTAGCAATGAAATATAGTTGTATTAATTGAGTTTACTATGTGAAAGTGATGCGAATTATATATGATATATGTGATATTACTAATGTGTAATGTAAATGAGTTGGCTCAGTAATATGAACTATATCGGACTTATTGCCTAGCAGGCCTTGTGCCGGTGAACTATATTGGGCTTATTGCCTAGCAGGCCAAATGCCGGTGTGTAAATTTTAGACCTCAGTCTAGCGGAGCTTAGTGCTTAGGTGTATGATTCAGTGACGTCTAGCGGGTTTAATACCGATGTGACAGAATATTAATATGTGGCTTATGAAAGTGCAGTGTGATATGCTTATGGAGCAAGTAAGTTGTCATTACGAGATATTTATTTTCGGTCATACAGGTAAGTGCCTATAAGATATTTAATTGAGTTCCTACATCCGATCAAATAATTAGGCATATATGTGTGTGTCATTTGAGCAAGAATGTGGCTATATGCTGTATATGCATATTCGGCCTTTAGTATGTGATTATAATATTTTTTTACATGTATATTAAATACTTAGATATTCAAATGTTGAATGGATAAGTATATATATGTTCTTGTATGTGGCTTCAATGAATGATGTGCACATGAAATAAGTATATGGCTGAAAGTTTATAAGTACTATTAAATCTTGAATCGAGATAGTAAATTATTTGTTTAAGGTAAGATAATGAAGTATGCGTAGCTAAATAATGAATTGGAGTTCGCAATGTGATACCATATGAGTTTTTGTTAAAGTTTAGTAGATATTAAATGTTTGAATTACTTTTAATTGCTTAAGACTTACTAAGCTAGTAAGCTTACTCAGTGTGTTTTTCACTGTTTTATAGATTTAATTCAAGCTACGAGTTCAGGGAATCGTCACCGAAGTCATCCATACTATCGACCTATTTTGGTACCTTTAAAGCTGAAATTTTTAAGTCTAAGGCATGTATAGGCTAACTTAATGTTTAAATGATATTTTGTCGATGTATATAAGCCATGCGAAAATGGCTTGCTTTATTATTAAATAATCTAAGGTTATGCAAGACTTGATGAAAGTATGAAAGCAAGTTTTATGTGAATGATGAATATGGGTGAGTATAAAATCATGCTATGCATAATGGTTGTATATGTATGTTTGATATGAAATCATATAGATGAATTTTTGCTAGTTCTTTGGGAAGTGAATACATATATATATATATATACATGAGATAGTATGTTAGGTTATGAATGACATTGGGTATGTTTATTTTTTTTTAAAAATTCAATTGATGTGATTTGATAATGAAATGATCAAACTATGGTACTATGGTTCGGTTGTATTCGGTCTTGTTGCATGATCTTTAAACGGGTAAATTTGGCATAGTAAGCAAGCATATCTTATAGTACATTGTTCATGATTATGTTTTAGTTAGTTATAAATATATATATATGCTTGAGGTGTGGCATATGTTTGTGCATATTCGGACATGATAGAAGTTTGTTAAAGTATAGGTAATTTATGAAATTATGATAGAAATATTATGTAACACCCCAAACTCGGACAGGACACCACGTCCGAATCTGGTATGTCACGGGGAAATACGTTTTTGAGTGATCAGATTTTTCGTTTTAAAGCGGGGTGAAAACATAGTGAATTTGAGGGAAATTGGGGTAGGCTTGTTTGATTAGATTTTGTAAACTTATCCAAAGTATATAGTTAAAAATGAGTTGATTTTCATTTAGCATTTCCAATAGTTTCTTAGTACTCTTTTGAAACATTTTTGACTTAGTAGAATATCGAGTTTGGTTTGAAAATCATTTGAGTTTACTTTATAGCAAAACATAGTGAGATACCCGATGGTATAGTTTAAAACACATTGCGTTATAGTTTTGAAAACATTATCTTACCAAGTTATTTGTTAAGCAGGTTGAGAATCTAATTAAAACATACCCATCAAAAAACATAATTTAAAGGCCTTTTACAAATCCAAATTAAATCTCAAATAAAAATAAATAAGCTAAAGTACCCAAAGTGAATAGTCGAGCAAAACTTTTATTAAAGCATGGCATGTGCACCCCGAGTCCACCGGCTCCATGTCCGCGTCTCACGGGTCACTGAAATGTCAAAGGAGAGGGTGAGTCGAATGACTCGGTGCTTAAATCCGCTCCCGATGAAACAACATGCTAACACACATCATACATAGCAACATAATTAATGCAACCCAATCCTAACCATCCGTATCTCCTTTTTCTACCCGTGTGGTACCAAAACCTTTGGTGACATATAGTCACAATGTGTTACCAAAACACTTTGGTGTCCCAAAGACACAATATCCATCAATGTGGTGCCAAACCCTTTGGTGTCCCAAAGACACGTTTGTGCTACTAAAGCACCGGTGACCGAAGTCACAAATCCAATGATGGGGCCAACCCATCGTGTGATACCCAATCACTAGCGACGATCCCATATCTCAAGTGGGGCCAACCCACGGTGGTGTTAACCACAGGACAAGTCGCAATGAGGTGCCCAACCTCCGGTGTCCCAAAGACACAAATGTGGTACCAAACCACCGGTGACCGTAGTCACAATAATCGAATGATGGGGCCAACCCATCGTGTGATACCCAATCACTAGCGCAGACGATCCCATATCTCATGTGGGGCCAACCCACGGTGGTGTAAACCACGGGGACAAGTCGCAATGAGGTGCCAAACCTCTGGAGGTGCCAAACCTCTGGTGACCCAAAGTCACAAAGTGTGTTACCAAAACTCTTTGGTGCTCGTCAAAGACAAAATATCACCGCTCCCTCCACTCATATCACCCATCAACATACCACTCATGAGATCATGCATATCATACAAGTCATGCATATCATGCCAACATGTCTAGTATTACATCTCATAGCATACATAACATAGATCATAATACCCAAGGTATCCATAATAGAACCGATAATAAATTAGACTTACCCGGATACGCACACATACCCCGTTTGGGTATCCAATTATCCGTCATAATGGTATAGTTTTTAACAGCAAACAGTTTATTAATAACATTACTAAGTATCGATTGTGTTAGTTTACACACTGGAAAACAAAAGCCTTAAACCCCTCGAATCGATCTAAGCCCCTTGATTATCTTGCTCCTATAATCGGCCAAATAAGAGCATTAGACAACTTATCCCATTCGGCCAAGACCATCTAACCCCAAAAGAATCAATATCAAACCCTTACCTTTATACTTGATTTGGTTTCCTACCAAATTCTCGAATCAAGCAGTGATTCCCCTTGACAATCGGCCAACCCCTAAAAGAGAAACAGTTAAACTTTAATAATCTTGACTTAATCGAAACCAAAAGATTGAACGATTAATGATGATACCAATCACTTACCACAACCACTGCTTAACAATCGGTTAAAAGAGTCGAAAACCCTTCTTGGTTACTTCCAATATCCAAAGACCCTAAAACGAGATGATTAACAAAAGGTTAACACCCTTCCATATTAGCCATATTCAGCCCTTCATCAAACCCACAACGATTAAGAACGAGAAAAGAGAAGAAATGGCCATTCGGCCAAACACTTACCTAACTCCAATCGATTTATACAAGAACCCCAACGCTCTCATCGATATTCGGCCAAGAGAACTACAAGGGAGAGGAGAGGTTGGCCTTGACCAAGAAAGAAACGCAAGAAAAGATGAAAAGAAGGATTGATATTCGGCCAAAATGAGAACACAACTAGAAGGAAATTTCTGCAATCACCAAGGGAGGGTTCGGCCAGAGTCTTAAAAGTGAAGCAAAAGAAAGATATGTTCAAGAAGAAGAAGAGAGAATCGCCAAGGTCTTGAGAAGAAAAGAAAATGGGAAAGAGATAGATGGTTTTCGGTTTTGGAGAAGAAAGAAATGGAGAAAGTATTTGGAGCAGGAGGTTTGGCTACAATGTTCTTAAGCAAGGAAGAAGAAAATGAATATGACAAAGGAGGATAGAAGTTTGGTTTACCTAACTGAAAGAAAAGGAAAGAAATGGGAAGGGATATTCGGCTATCCAAAGAGTCTAAGAGACAACAATGAAACTTTAATGACCTTTGCAAGTTTGGTCTCTCGGTTTCAAAAAAATGAAGAACACCCTTAGAACATTCGGCTAACAAATGACCAAAGAAGAGACTTTTTGCTTGATATTCCAAAGACCGAAAATGCACCCAAAATGCCAAAAATGCAAAAATGCATTTTTGGCTAGCACCTCTCCACACTAAGCCGTCCACTTCCCCCACTCCACACTCCTTCAAATTCGGCCATAATCCCCCCAATAGCTCCCAACCACACATTCAAACAAGCATGACCAAGTCTTCCTCCTACAATTACTCTCCACCCAACATTTGAACGGTTTGACCAAGTCCATGGTAGAATTCGAATTGCCTTCTACCTCTCCCTCCATGCCGTCCAAAATGAGAGCCAAAATGGGGAACTCTGCGACTTGAACTCAAGACCTCCACCCCATGTAGTTGACGCCACACCTAGCTCCCCAAGTAGCGCATGCTTTGCCACTTCACCAGCTCCTTTCTTTGTGCTATGAATTACCAAAAATAAAATAAAAACCCCAGCTTCCTCAGCTCCTCTCCCATAAAGCCTAAAAACAAAAATTTTCCTACCTACTCAGGCACACTCCTAGCCTACAATTAAGCCCCGACACTACACAAACAGCAACACAGCACACTCAACACATGCAAAACATGCCACAACAAAATAGCCCCCTAACCCGGGATATTACAGTTTTACCCCCTTTAAAATAATTTCGACCCCGAAATTACAGTCGTCGTAAGAGTTGCGGGTATTCTTTGTCTCATCATATCCTCGGGTTCCCACGTAGCTTCTTCTACGCCATGATTCCGCCAAAGTACCTTAACCAAAGGCACAGACTTCTTACGCAGAACCTTCACATCTCGATCAAGAATCTGCACAGGTTCCTCCTCCATGGTCAAATCTGGATTTACCTCGATCTCTTCCACTGCTACCACATGTGACGGATCTGAACGATAACGCCGAAGCATCGAAACGTGAAAAACATCGTGAATCTGACTAAGCTCTGCTGGCAACTCAAGCTGATACGCTACTGGTCCAACTCGTCTCAATACCTTATACGGCCCAATGAACCTCGGACTTAGCTTGCCTTTCTTCCCGAATCTCAACACCTTCTTCCAAGGTGAGACCTTCAGGAAAACTCGATCCCCCACAGCGAACTCTATATCTCTTCGCTTAAGATCGGCATAAGACTTCTGCCGGTCCGAAGCTTCCTTCAATCGAGACTGAATCAACATAACTTTGTCTTCGGTCTCAGCAACCAACTCGGGTCCCAACAACTGACGTTCACCTAACTCCGTCCAACACGTAGGTGAGCGACATTTCCTACCATACAACGCCTCATACGGTGCCATCTTGATGCTCGCTTGATAACTGTTGTTGTAGGCAAACTCAGCTAATGGTAGAAACTCCTCCCAACTACCTCTAAAATCCAAGATACAACCTCTCAGCATATCCTCTAAGATCTGAATGACCCTTTCTAATTGACCGTCAGACTGCGGGTGAAAAGCCGTGCTGAAATCCAAACGAGTACCCAGAGCTTGATGCAACGCTTTCGAACCTTGACGTAAATCTAGGATCCCTATCCGAGATTATCGAAGCCGCACACACCGTGCAACCTTACTATCTCTCGAAACATACAGCCGCTAGCTTCAGGCGAATAATCAACCTCACCGGAATAAAGTGGTGATTTAGTCAAAGCGATCCACCACTACCCAAATCGAATCCTTCTTGCTTGGCGTAAGCGGTAACCCACCGACGAAATCCATGGTTATCCTTTCCCACTTCCATCGAGGAATCTTCACTGATGAAGCAAACCCGACGGCAATCGATGTTCAGCCTTGACTCACGACAAGTCGGACACTTCCCAACAAACTCTGTCACCTCTTTCTTCAAGCCGTGCCACCAAAACTACTCTCTAAGATCCCTATACATCTTGCTACCTCCGGGATGCATAGCATAAGGATCGCTATAAAGGCCTGAAGAATCTTTTGCCTTAGCTCAACATCTTTAGGCATACAAGCTTTACCTTGAAAACACAGAACCCCATCACTGGACAAGTCAGAAACCCTCCAAACCGCCATCCTCGCACTTGCAACCTTCGCGCACTCGGAACCTCATCCAATAATCTGTTTCTCTCGATCCGCTCAACCTGTAGGCTTAACTTGCAACTCGCGAATACTCCCATCGTCATACAAACTCAAGTGGGCAAACAATGCTCTTAAGTCCGAAACAACCTTGCGGCTCAACGCGTCGACCACCACGTTAGCCTTGCCCGGATGATACTCAATCGAGCGATCGTAATCTTTCAAAGAACTCAACCCATCTGCGCGCCTCAAATTCAAATCCTTACGAGTCAAGAGATACTTTAGACTCTTGTGATCTGTGTAGACTATCGATCTCTCCCGTACAAGTAGTGCCTCCAAATCTTTAAAGCGAAGACTACAATTTTGCTAGCTCTAAATCGTGCGTCGGATAGTTGACCTCATGTGGCCTCGGTGCCGAGAAGCGTAAGCCACAACCTTACCTTCTTGCATCAAGACACAACCCAAGCCCGTATGTGATGCATCGCAAAAGACGTGAATTCCTTACCACCTCAAAGTTGAATTAGAACCGAGCCTCGGTCAAAATCTTCTTTAACTTATCGAAGCTTTTCTCATTGTTTCTCGGTCCATACAAATGGAACTTCTTTTCTCAAAGAACTTGGTCATCGTGCACGCTATCAACGAAAAACCCTCAACAAACCTTTGGTAGTATCCGCCAAACCAGAAAACTCCGAATCTCACCATCGACTTAGGCGGCTTCCAATCCAAAATCGCTCAATCTTACGAGGATCTACCCGAATCCCCTGCGCGATACTACATGACCCAAGAAAGTCACTTCTCTAAGCGTAACTCGCACTTCATCGAACTTAGCATAGAGTCGCTTTTCCTCAAAATCGCAACACCACTCGCAAATGCTTATCATGCTCTTCCTCCTCCGCCCTGAGTACACTAAGATGTCGTCTATGAAAACCACGACGAATCGATCCAGATATCGCTGAAACACCCTATTCATCATATCCATAAACGCCGCCGGTGCGTTAGTCAACCCGAACGGCATTACGTAAATTCGTAGTGCCCATACCGAGTCCGAAACGCTTGTTTTATGGATATCGGCCTCCTTAACCTTCAATCGATGATACCGGACCTCAAGTCGATCTTCGAGAATACCGCGACACCCTTCGGTGATCAAACAAATCGTCTATCCGCGGGCAACGGATACTTGTTTTTAATCGTCGACTTGTTCAATCGGCGATAATCTATACACATCCGCATCGTACCATCTTTCTTTTTAACAAAGAGTACCGCGCGCACCACGGCGAAACACTAGGCCTAATAAAACCTCGATCCAATAACTCACGGATCTCGAGCCTTGAGCTCCACCAATTCCTTTGGTGCCATCCTATACGGAGCAATAGACACGGCGCGATCCGGGCAACAGATCAATCCCGAACTCTACCTCGCGATCGGCGGCAAACTCGGAAGCTCCTCAGAAACACATCAACAAATTCCTTAACAAAGACGGACCTCTCTCACATGGACTCTTTAGCCTCCAAGGCATAGATATGAACCACATATGCTTCACGGCCCTTCCGACCATCTTCTCTCGCTTTCAGAGCAGATACCACATTTGATAAGTAATCCCTCCTATTACCTATCATAGCCACCTCATCACCCTCAACCGTCTTAAGAACCATGCGCTTGGCGCGCAATCCAACCTCGCCGGTACTTGACCAACCAATCCATCCCAAGAATCGATCGAACTCCCAAAAGCGGCAGTTCCATCAGATCAAAGAACAAACACTACCCCTTGGAGTTCTAGGGGTACCTCTCTAAACAGCTTTATCTACTACTACAGAGTGACCTAGAGGGCTAATCACGGTCATCCGCCTAGAAGATATCTCGAGTCTAAATCCATGGTCTCTACTATACTATCGGCAACATAAGAGTGCGTTGAACCCACATCAATCAAAGCAAAGATAAGGAGAACCAAAAATCAAAACGCATGCGGTTATGACGTCCGGTCGTCGCTCCTCCCGGCGCCGCAAAGATACACTAATCCATGCCGCGCATCGTAACTACTGCGCACCTCGCCCGGTGCTCCACGGCCCCGACCAAAACCATTACCACCTCTCGCCATTACCACGCCCCTCTGCGGTGGCGGTCCATTACCTCAAGCGACACGCCGCCTCTCGACCGAATCCCGGCCAACCTACGCGGACGGCCCCTCACACGATGCTCCGAGAACCACACTCAAGCAACCTTTTCTTCCAGTCAAAGCGGCCACCCCAATGAGATTTTCCACATCGATCACATCGGCGGTCCTCGCTAGCAAAGACAACAACCCTAGCAGGTGATTCGGCCCACTCGGTCTAGCTTTCTTCTCGCGGATTACCCGACGATCCGTAAGACCCAAAGCTCCTCTTATGCCTATTTACGCCCATACTACGCCTCACTCGACTCCTTCACACCCCTCGGCTACCTTAGCCTTCTCAACTAAGACAACAAACTCAAGGCTGGCGAGGAGCAATCAGCGACCTCAATTCGTCGCTCGCAGACCATCCTCGAAACGAACGCACCTCTCATGCTCGGTGGCCACAATGCCCCTAGCATACCTACTCAGCCAGAACTCACTCATACTCTAAACAGATTTACTCCCCGAACAAGCCTCGAAATGCCTTCCACTGGGAGTCAATATAACTAGCCCCAATGTATTTCTTTTGATATGCGCACTGAAATAATCCCATGTCAAATCCTCTCACGCCACATCGCCCCGAACCGTGAGCCACCACCGATATGACTCATCCGGAGAAGCGATACGATGCCCTTCGCTTCTCTTCAAAGAATCAAGTCCGGATCGCCCATGATCCGCTCGATTGCCTCTAGCCGATTCAGCAGAAAGGCTGGAGCAACACCGTAAACACCTCGGAAGAATTCGCCCCATTTGCCCGAAGTCGCCAGAATGCATTTCCTAACTCCCGCGCCACCACCAACTCCTCGCTACCCTTTCTAACACTCGCAAAGATCATCGCTGTGACGCTGCGTCCGCCCCGGCCCGATCTTGGAACTCACCACCTCCGGTGGTGGCGGGACCGTATCTCATTTTCAACCCCGACCGGATCCTACGGGCTAAACCGTCATCCTACCACGACCTCGCCCACGACCACGCCCGCCTCGAGTGCTCATGACTAAACTTCTACGTATTCGATTAAGAATTTTATGCATCGAGATTTATTCCACTTGTTTAAAAGCAAGTCTTATGAATATTAAGGAGGATTTGTTCTCGCGAGTTCACGTAATCCTATCGGTTTCAATCTCTAAAGTAGTATACTATTGCTATTCATCAAATCATATCACATCCAATCAATTCACAAGCAATAGTAAGGGTACTTACAGGCGAACCAGTGTGGGAGACTCGGTGCCATGCCTTTCAAACCATACAAACACTTAAAATAAACTCTTAAAAACTTTTTGGGCCTCAAGCCCACAAGAAGCCTTTGAACTTGGCTCGATACCACAATTGTAACACCCCAAACTCGGACAGACACCACGTCCGGAACCGGTATGTCACACGGGAAATACGTTTTTGAGTGATCGATTTTTCGTTTTAAAGCGGGGTGAAAACATAGTGAATTTGAGGGAAATTGGGGTAGGCTTGTTTGATTAGATTTTGTAAACTTATCCAAAGTATATAGTTAAAAATGAGTTGATTTTCATTTAGCATTTCCAATAGTTTCTTAGTACTCTTTTGAAACATTTTTGACTTAGTAGAATATCGAGTTTGGTTTGAAAATCATTTGAGTTTACTTTATAGCAAAACATAGTGAGATACCCGATGGTATAGTTTAAAACACATTGCGTTATAGTTTTGAAAACATTATCTTACCAAGTTATTTGTTAAGCAGGTTGAGAATCTAATTAAAACATACCCATCAAAAAACATAATTTAAAGGCCTTTTACAAATCCAAATTAAATCTCAAATAAAAATAAATAAGCTAAAGTACCCAAAGTGAATAGTCTGAGCAAAACTTTTATTAAAGCATGGCATGTGCACCTGAGTCCACCCTGGCTCCATGTCCGCGTCACGGGTCACCTGATATGTCAAAGGAGAGGGTGAGTCGAATGACTCGGTGCTTAAATCCCGCCCCGATGAAACAACATGCTAACACACATCATACATAGCAACATAATTAATGCAACCCAATCCTAACCATCCGTATCTCCTTTTCTACCCCGTGTGGTACCAAACCACCTGGTGGTGCCAAACCACCGGTGACATATAGTCACAATGTGTTACTAAAACATCGGTGTCCCAAAGACACAATATCCATCAATGTGGTGCCAAACCACCGGTGTCCTAAAGACACGTTTGTGCTATAAAGCACCGTGACCAAGTCACAAATCCAATGATGGGGCCAACCCATCGTGTGATACCCAATCACTAGCGAGGCGATCCCATATCTCAAGTGGGGCCAACCCACGGTGGTGTTAACCATGGGACAAGTCGCAATGAGGTGCCCAACCTCCGTGTCCCAAAGACACAAATGTGGTACTAAACCACCATGGTGACCATAGTCACAATAATCGAATGATGGGGCCAACCCATCGTGGTGATACCCAATCACCAGCGAGACGATCCCATATATCATGTGGGGCCAACCCACGGTGGTGTAAACCACGGGGACAAGTCGCAATGAGGTGCCAAACCTCGGAGGTGCCAAACCTCGGTGACCCAAAGTCACAAAGTGTGTTACCAAAACAACGGTGCTCGTCGGCACAAAATATCACCGCTCCCTCCACTCATATCACCCATCAACATACCACTCATGAGATCATGCATATCATACAAGTCATGCATATCATGCCAACATGTCTAGTATT
The DNA here is from genome assembly GCA_025698515.1 of Gossypium sturtianum. Lineage (NCBI taxonomy): Eukaryota > Viridiplantae > Streptophyta > Magnoliopsida > Malvales > Malvaceae > Gossypium > Gossypium sturtianum. The sequence goes on from CM046955.1 coordinate 91,203,861, forward strand.
ACATCTCATAGCATACATAACATAGATCATAATACCCAAGGTATCCATAATAGAACCGATAATAAATTAGACTTACCTTGATACGCATATTACATACCCCGTTTGGGTATCCAATTATCCGTCATATACGGTATAGTTTTTAACAGGCAAACAAAGTTTATTAATAACATTACTAGGTATCGGTGTGTTAGTTTACACACGGAAAACAAAAGCCTTAAACCCCTCGAATCGATCTAAGCCCCTTGATTATCTTGCTCCTATAATCGGCCAAATAAGAGCATTAGACAACTTATCCCATTCGGCCAAGACCATCTAACCCCAAAAGAATCAATATCAAACCCTTATTTTATACTTGATTTGGTTTCCTACCAAATCTCGAATCAAGCGTTGATTCCCCTTGACAATCGGCCAACCCTAAAAGAGAAACGGTTAAACTTTAATAATCTTGACTTAATCGAAACCAAAAGATTGAACGATTAATGATGATACCAATCACTTACCACAACCATCGCTAACAATCGGTTAAAAGAGTCTAAAACCCTTCTTGGTTACTTCCAATATCCAAAGACCCTAAAACGAGATGATTAACAAAAGGTTAACACCCTTCCATATTAGCCATATTCACCCTTCATCAAACCCACAACGATTAAGAACAGAAAAGAGAAGAAATGGCCATTCGGCCAAACACTTACCTAACTCCAATCGATTTATACAAGAACCCCAACGCTCTCACCGATATTCGCCAAGAGAACTACAAGGGAGAGGAGAGGTTCGGCCTTGACCAAGAAAGAAACGCAAGAAAAGATGAAAATAAGGATTGATATTCGCCAAAATGAGAACACAACTAGAAGGAAATTTGGCAATCACCAAGGGAGGGTTCTGGCTAGAGTCTTAAAAGTGAAGCAAAAGAAAGATATGTTCAAGAAGAAGAAGAGAAACGGCCAAGGTCTTGAGAAGAAAAGAAAATGGGAAAGAGATAGATGGTTTTCGGTTTTGGAGAAGAAAGAAATGGAGAAAGTATTTGGAACAGGAGGTTTTGGCCACAATGTTCTTAAGCAAGGAAGAAGAAAATGAATATGACAAAGGAGGATAGAAGTTTTGGTTTACCCAACCGAAAGAAAAGGAAAGAAATGGGAAGGGATATTCGGCTATCCAAAGAGTCTAAGAGACAACAATGAAACTTTCTGTGACCTTTGCAAGTTTGGTGTCTCGGTTTCAAAAATGAAGAACACCCTTAGAACATTCGGCTAACAAATGACCAAAGAAGAGACTTTTTGCTTGATATTCCAAAGACCGAAAATGCACCCAAAATGCCAAAAATACAAAAATGCATTTCGGCTAGCACCTCTCCACACTAAGCCGTCCACTTCCCCCACTCCACACTCCTTCAAATTCGGCCATAATCCCACCAATAGCTCCCAACCACACATTTAAACAAGCATGACCAAGTCTTCCTCCTACAATTACTCTCCACCCAACATTTGAACGGTTTGACCAAGTCCATGGTAGAATTCGAATTGCCTTCTACCTCTCCCTCCATGCCGTCCAAAATGAGAGCCAAAATGGGGAACTCTGCGACTTGAACTCAAGACCTCCACCCCATGTAGTTGACGCCACACCTAGCTCCCCAAGTAGCGCATGCTTTGCCACTTCACCAGCTCCTTTCTTTGTGCTATGAATTACCAAAAATAAAATAAAAACCCCAGCTTCCTCAGCTCCTCTCCCATAAAGCCTAAAAACAAAAATTTTCCTACCTACTCGTGGCACACTCCTAGCCTACAATTAAGCCCCGACACTACACAAACAAAGAACACAAAGCACACTCAACACATGCAAAACATGCCACAACAAAATAGCCCCCTAACCCGGGATATTACATATTACCCATAAGTTTAAGTAGATATTTCATGCAAGTTTAATGAACTTAACTTAAGAGTTGCTACATGTTATGTTATGTGCATTATATGGATATTAACTTGGTTGAATAAGGTTATAATGCATTATGGATAATAGATAAATTTTTGCTTGATTTTATGCGCACTTATAAGGTAAAACATGAAAGAATAAAAGAATTTGGTGTATCAATGATCTATTGGATTTATACTCACTTTTGAAATATTCGTTTGTGGCATGAACTTGGTTGGCGTTATAATTATTTTGGATTTCTTATAAACATATATTTATAATCGGTCAAGAATTTAAAGGTTAAATCATTGATGTGAATAACTAGTGATGTTTGCATGTGATTGAATATACATGTGGTAAATTGGTTGGTGTAAGTTGACTGTTGATAATCTATTTATATTCGGCCACACTCTTTAAAATGACCAAATGAATAGTGCTCTGTAGTTTGAATGAGTTTACTTATTTTATTGTATATAATGCAATTGATATTATATTTGTGATGATTTGCTTATTGTAATATCATTTCTTAAGTATTATGATTCAAGTGATTGAAGGAACTTGGTGGTTAGTTGAGTAACACCTCGTAACCCTAATTCGGCGATGGATACGGGTTAGGGGTGTTACATGTACACACAGAAAAAAAAACTGAAATAATAATGACAACGCCTTATATTAATAAACATGGTAAATCAAGTATGTTATTACAACCATCTCATGATTGATCTTTGGGCATACTCTTACACCCACCAATAATAATAATTACGGTGGTATTGCACACAGCCCACCAACAATAATAATTGTGGTGGTATCGCACACAGCCCACCAACAATAATAATTACGGTGGTATCGCACACAGCCCACCAATATTTACTCATTCATGGATTTTATCCGTATCATTTTTTTTATCCCGAAGATTCATCCGAGAATTTCCTCAACTTCTATCATTTTTAATAAATCTCAATAATAAGCATTTGCATTCACACAATGCATTAATACGTAAAAACATACGTAATAAGGATGTATCATTTACACATAAACTTACCTCGATACAAAATATGCCAATTTGCAATTTAGTCTGAAACCTTGCCTTTTCCTCGGTCAAGGTGGATTCAACGTTCTTCTTGATCTATAATGACATATTTAATTTATTAATTAACCACATTAATCAAATCACTCCACAAATTCTTATTTTGGCAAAATTACCGTTTTGCCCCTAGACTTTTATAAAATTACAATTTTGCCCCTAGGCTCATAAAATGAAATGTGTTCATTTTTCATACACCCAAGCCTAGCCGATTCATATTCCCTCTTATAGCAACTCAAGATTTCAATTATTACACACATTTACTACTTATTTTGCAACTACAAAAAGGTACTTTTAGGTGTTTTCATGGAAACACCTTTCACAAAAGTTGTATATTCAACACCCAAAATTCATTTTCTTCCATGAAATTAAGAAATCAACATGAATACTCACATGGAAAATCCCTAGACTCTCAAACATTTTGTAAAATAGTCCCCTCATTAGCTAGATCATGCTACAAGGGTCCCAAAAGTACAAAAATTAACAATAATGTTCAGCAAAATCACTTACTAGTAAAGGTTGAAGTTGCTGAAAATTTTCAAGCTTCTAAACCCCTTCTCTTGGTGATATTTTCGGTGGGAGAAGAAGTAAAAATGGGAAAAGATGATAGCTTCTTTGTTTTATCTTATTTTATTCAATTAAGTCACCAAAACCCACCTAACCATTGACCATGTCTCATCTTTGTCCCTATGGCCGGCCAACACTCTCCCAATGGCCTAATTGCACATTAAGGACCTCCAATTTAATATTCTATAGCTATTTGACACCTCTAGCTTGTAAAATAAAACTTTCACACTTTATGCGATTTAGTCCTTTTTCGCAATTAAGCATACAATCACTAAAATTTTCATGCACTCATATAATCATGCCATAACACATAAAATAATATTGAAAATAATTTCTCCAACCTCGGATTAGTGGTTCCAAAACCACTGTTCCAACTAGCCCCAAAATTGGGCTGTTACAACTCTCCCCCTTTAGAGATTTTTGTCCCCGAAAATCTTACCGATAAAGAGGTTTGGGTATTGTTCTCTCATGGCTTATTCCGGTTCCCACGTAGCCTCTTCCACACCATGTTTTTGCCACAACACTTTCACTAAGGCTATACTTTTATTCCTCAACTATTTAACCTCTCGAGCCAAAATCTTAATTGGTTCCTCTTTATAGGTCATATCCGGTCGTATCTCAATTTTGGTCAGAGCAATCACATGCGAAGGATCGGAATGATATCGTCGCAACATCGACACATAAAACACGTTGTGTATTCTCTCTAATTTCGCTGGCAAAGCTAACCGGTAAGCTACTGGTCCAATCCTTTCAATAACCTCATACGGCCCTATGAATCGTGGACTCAATTTTCCCTTTCGACCAAATCTCAATATTTTCTTCCACAGGGATACTTTTAGGAATACTTTATCGCCCACCTGAAACTCAATTTCTTTTCTTTTCAAATCCGCATACGACTTTTGTCGATATGAAGCAGCTTTTAGACTATCTCGGATCACTTTCACTTTCTCTTCGGTTTCTCAAACCAAATCAACCCCGTGAATTTCCTTCTCACTAAGCTCAGCCCAATATAATGGAGTTCGACATTTGCGACCATATAATGCTTCGTATGGTGCCATCTGTATACTCGACTGATAACTGTTGTTGTAGGCAAATTCGACCAAAGGTAGATATTGTTCCCAACTACCTTCAAACTCTAAAACACAGCATCTAAGCATATCCTCGAGAACTTGAATCACTCTTTCAGATTGACCATCGGTTTGCAGATGGAAAGCAGTACTGAAATTCAATTTTGTACCCAAGGCTTCTTGCAACTTTTTCCAAAACCTCAAAGTAAATCTTGGATCTCTATCCGAGATAATGGACATAGGCACTCCATATAATCTCACAATTTCGACAATATACAGCTCAGCCAACTTGTCAAGTGAGTAATCAACACGTACCGGTATAAAGTGAGCCGATTTCGTTATCTATCAATGATGACCCACATGGCATCTTTCTTTTTCGGAGTCGTAGGTAACCCCGTTACAAAATCCATCGTGATTTGGTCCCACTTCCACTCGGGAACCATTACTGGCTAAAGTAAACCCGAAGGTACTTGATGTTCGGCTTTCACTTGTTGACAGATCAAACACTCTGTAACAAACTCAGACACATTTCTTTTCATACCCGGCCACCAATACAACTTCATCAAATCATTATACATTTTTGTGCTGCCCGGATGTACTGACAAACAACCATTGTGTGCCTCATGTAAGATTTTCCGAATCAACTCATCATCTTTAGGTACATAAACTCTATCATGAAACATCAAACAATCATCTGAGCCAACCTGAAAATCAGAGTTATTTCCCGATTCACACTGAGCTCTCTTAACTTGCATTTCACTATCATTCCTTTGAGCTTCACAAACCTGCTGAAGAAATAACGGTCTAGCCCTCAACTCGGCCAATATAGAACCATCATCAGACAATGCTAAACTCGTACTCATAGCTCTTAAAGCATACAGAGATTTTCTGCTCAAGGCATCCGCAACCACATTCGCTTTCCCCGGATGGTAATCGATCACTAGCTCATAATCTTTCAATAACTCGAGCCACCTCCGTTGTTACAAATTCAAGTCCTTTTGGTTCATCGGGTACTTCAAACTTTTGTGATCAGTAAAGATTCGGCATTTTTCACCATACAAATAATGACGCCAAATCTTCAAAGTAAAAACGACAGCGGCCAATTCCAAATCATGCGTCGGATAGTTCTTCTCATGTGGTTTTAACTGTCTCGAGGCATAAGCTACTACTTTGCCCTCTTGCATCAGCACACAACCAAGACAATTCAATGACGCATCACTATAGATCACAAGCTCCTTTCTTGACTCAGGTTATACTAAAACCGGCGCTTTAGTCAATCGTGTCTTCAACTTCTCGAAACTTTGTTGACATCTATCGGTCCATTCAAACTTAACATTCTTTTGCAACAACTTAGTCATTGGGGAAGAAATCATCAAAAATCCCTCGAAAAAACGTCGATAATACCCAGCTAAGCCCAAAAAGCTTCTAACCTCGGATATATTCTTTGGTGGTCTCCAATCAACAATCGCCGAAATTTTGCTCGGATCAACCCAAATACCATCACCTGAAACTATGTGTCCCAAAAATCTGACCTCACGAAGCCAAAATTCACTTTTACTGAACTTAGCAAACAATTTCTCCTCTCGTAAAGGCTGCAATACCGTTCTTAAGTGTTCGGCATGCTCGGCCTCATCTCGGGAATAAATTAATATATCGTCTATGAACACCACTACAAACTTATCCAAATACAGCTGAAAAATTTGGTTCATCAAATCCATAAACATAGTTGGTGCATTAGTTAGACCGAAAGGCATCACAAGAAATTCGTAGTGTCCATACCTCGTTCTAAAAGAAGTTTTTGACTAATCGGATTCTTTGACTCTCAACTGATAGTAACCGGATCTTAAATCTATATTGGAGAACACGGTTGCTCCCTTCAGTTGGTCGAACAAATCATCAATTCTCGGTAATGGGTACTTGTTCTTTATAGTTACCTTGTTAAGCTGACGGTAATCAATACAAAGCCTCATTGTTCTATCTTTCTTCTTTACAAATAATACAGGAGCACCCCAGGGAGAAAAACTCGGTCTAACAAATCCCTTATCGGTCAATTCTTGTAGCCGAGCCTTTAACTCTTTCAATTCAGTCGGAGCCATTCTGTACGGAGCAATGGAGATCGGTGCCATCCCGGGTACCAGATCGATAGCAAACTCAATTTCTCTAACCGGAGGCAACCTGTAATTCTTCCAGAATACATCCGAAACTCACAACCATCGCACAGATTTCAAGCTTCGACTACCATCATCAAGATTATTCAACACATATGCAAGGTATGCTTCACACCCTCTTCTCATACACTTTTGAGCAGACATGTACGAAATCACCACAAGAAACTTATTTGAGTTATCTGTTTTAACCCAAAGAGTCTCACCATTTTTACATTTCAACTCAAGAGTTTTCTGTCTACAATTTACCTTAGCATCATTTAATGTCAACCAATCCATGCCTAAAATAACCTCAAACTCATCAAATGGCAACGACATTAAATTAGCCAGATAACAGTGACCTTGAATCGTCAAAGGACAATTCCTACAAAACTTATCTACTAACACATACTTGCCTAAAGGATTTGACACCTTAATCACAAATTCAATCAATTCAACAGGTAATTTCTTACTATTTACCAAATTTACACAAACATAAGAATGAGTGGATCCGAGGTCAATTAAAGCAACGTCATTAGTATCGTAAAGAGAAAATATACCCGTAATCACGTCGGTGAATGATGCATCCTCACGAGCTCGTATGGCATAAGTCCTTGCAGGTGCTCTGCCATCTAATCTCACAGCAGAATCTCTAGGCGCACCTTTACTGTTAGCCCCACTTCTCGGGTTCCTCTATGGTCTACCCCTCGAAGGGGCATTACTCGCTCTCACTTCTTGTTTTCTGTCTTTCTCGTCTATCTCGGGACAGTTTCGAATGAAGTGGTCTAGTGAACCGCATTTGTAGCAAGCTCGATTATTTCCCCAACACTCCCTAATATGTTGTCTACCACAATTCTGACACTCAGGTTTATTTGACTTTGCATTGCCCACAATTGCCATTGAGGTGGCTTGAACTCTAGAGCCCGAATATGTGTTACCACGATCTCAGTATGAATACCCAGCTAAAGCAGTCATCCGAGGGTTCATTTCTTTGGACCTCTTTGATTGGGTTTGGAATGACTTACTCATCGGCCTCTTCCTTGCATCTCGGGCCTCAATCATAGCTTTTCTCTTTTCCTTATTCAACTCTTCAGCCTTGCAAGCTCTATCGACCAATACCACAAATTCTTTCAACTCTAAAATCCTAACTAATAATCTGATATCCTCGTTCAGCCCATCTTCGAATCTTTTACACATAATAGCTTCAGCAGACACACACTCTTAAGCATACTTACTGAGTCTGACAGATTCACGCTCATACTCTGCCACAGACAATTTACCTTACTTCAACTCGAGGAACCCCTTCCATTTCTGATTGATAAATCATTGACTTATGTATTTCTTTCGAAACTCCTCTAAGAAGAAATCTCATGTCACTCTCTCTCTCGGAACTACAGATGTCAACATTTTCCACCAGCGGTATGTCGAGTCCCTCAGTAATGATACCGCACATTTCAAGCATTCCTCGGGCGTGCAAGAAAGTTCATCAAACACCTGCATAGAATTCTTGAGCCAAAACACTGCTTTCTCGGGGTCATCATCTATGTTGGCTCTAAATTCCTCGACCCCTTGTTTTCAAATCTTATAGACCGGGGGTTTAGTCATTCTTACCAAATCTATACCTTGAGGAACTACGAGAACCGGCTGAGGTATAGGAGGGGTGGAGGAGGTTGAGCATTAGGATTTGCTCGAACAAATTCAGTATACCAGTTACTCATCATGTGGAGAAAGGCTTCCCGAGCCTCTTCTCCTTGACCTAAAGTCTCGGGTCTACTTTCTACTGGTGCGGTCCCTTGCGCAGGAGCCGACGCATTACTAGCAGCATCATCAGCAGTAGCTCGGTCGGGATCCATTTACTATATGAAAACACAGTTTAAAATTGTCTGGAGTCACCACACTATCATAATATATTTATGGCATGTATAGCTAGACTCTCACACACGCTACGGTAGTCCGAGAACCGACTAAACCATAACTCTAATACCACTAAATGTAACACCCCTTACCCGTATTCGACGTCAGGATAGGGTACGAGGAGTTACCAGACTTGTACAAGAGCAATCATACAAAGTCGAGACATGACTTTCCACTCAATTTAAAATTTTTCATAAACATACATATCGCCCCTTAATCAAGCCTATATGGCCCAAAATACACTTTAAGAACGGTTCAGGATCAAACCAAATTCTTAAAAAGTTCTCTAGAAAAATTTAGAAAAATTCTCATCAGACAGTCCACACGCCCGTGTGGAAGAAAGGACACGCCCGTGTGGTATATCACATGCCCGTGTTCCACACCCGTGTAGATTTATTTCTCATTTCGAACCTACAGGGGTTTTCACACGGCCTGTCACACGCCCGTGACCATGGCCCGTGTCCCTCACACGGCCACGACATGCCCGTGTCTTAGCCCGTGTACAAAAACCTTGACATTCTATTTCTGATGTCATCACCCCATAAATGTCACACGACTAAGGCACAAGCCCGTGTCCTTAGACCGTGTGGTGAATTAAATTCCTAATTCAGGTGCAGACTTCAAACGGCCTGGGCACATGCCCATGTCATATGGCCGTGTCTTCTACACGGTCGAGACACACGGCCATGTCTCAGCCCGTGCGGTTACTACTGGGCATTCTGTTTTGCCAACTTAGCATGCAGGGGGAAACACGGCCAAACCATACGCCCGTGTGCCTACCCGTGTGGACAAGAACAAGTCTATTTGCCAAGCACTTTCTGCCACCCCAACATGTATGAACATAAACCACATCAAGCCACCAACTCATTCATGCATAATTAAACCAATTGATCAACCATGCAACTTGTATATTCATGAATAACCTCATCATTTCATAGATTAATAAGAAAGAGCCATCAACTATGGCCTTATACAAAAGAATTCATCTTCGAATGAGCCAACACATTTGGCCAAAACAATATTGCATTCAACTAAGTCTAAGTCCCTATACATGCCATACTCAAAATGTTAAATCTAACTATACCAAAATGTGTGGATAGTGGGGTGATCCTCTGACTATCTCTGTATCCCGAGCTGGCTCTTCGACACTATAAAACAAGGGAAAAGAGAAGGGAGTAAGCTTTAAGCTTAGTAAGTCTATATGTAAACAATAAACATCATACCACATACTTATCAATCAAGAACATTACATACTAAATAAAAACAATTCAGATCCTCATAACCATACTTACTCATTTCAAACCTTACCACATCCCAAACACATATCATAAAACATTGCTCACATTTACATGCACTTATACCCTGCATTTATCACCACAAAGCCACATGTAATTTCACTTAAACAAGTTTCTCGATGAACACTTTGGAATAATATTAGATACTTGGTGGTTTCACACATAGCCCACCATGAATAATTCACACCGTGGTATCGCACACAGCCCACCAAAAATGATAATTACAGTGGTATCGCACATAGCCCACAAACAATAATAATTACGGTGGTATCGCTTTACACCCACCACAATAACAAATTAATTGGTGGTATCGCATTGACCCACCAACAATATTAATTACGGTGGTATCACACTCAGCCCACCAATATTTATTCATTCATGGATTTTATCCGTATCATTTTTTTTATCCCGAAGGTTCATCCGAGAATTTCCTCAACTTCTATCATTTTTAATAAATGTCAATATTAAGCATTTTAATTCACACAATGCATTAATTTGTAAAAGCATACGTAATAAGGATGTATCACTTACACATAAACTTACCTCGATACAAAATATGCCAATTTGCAATTTAGTCTGAAACATTGCCTTTTCCTCGATCAAGGTGGATTCCAAGTTCTTCTTGATCTATAATGACATATTTAATTTATTAATTAACCACATTAATCAAATCACTCCACAAATTCTTATTTTGGCAAAATTACCATTTTGCCTCTAGACTTTTACAAAATTACAATTTTGCCCCTAGGCTCGTAAAATGAAATGTGTTCATTTTTCATACACCCAAGCCTAGCCGATTCATATTCCCTCTTATAGCAACTCAAGATTTCAATTATTACACACATTTACTACTTATTTTGCAACCTTTACAAAAAAGTCCTTTTAGGTGTTTTCATGGAAACACCTTTCACAAAAGTTGCATATTCAACACCCAAAATTCATTTTCTTCCATGAAATTCCAGAAATCAACATGAATACTCACATGGAAAATCCCTAGACTCTCAACCATTTTGCAAAATAGTCCCCTCATTAGCTAGATCATGCTACAAGGGTCCTAAAAGTACAAAAAATTAACAAGAATGATCACCAAAATCACTTACTAGTAAAGGTTGAAGTTGCTGAAAATTTTCAAGCTTCTAAACCCCTTCTCTTGTTGATATTTTCGATGGGAGAAGAAGTAAAAATGGGAAAGATGATAGCTTCTTTGTTTTATCTTATTTTATTCAATTAAGTCAGCAAAACCCACCTAACCATTGACCATGTCTCGTCTTTGTCCCTATGGCCAGCCAAAACTTTCCCAATGGCCTAATTGCACTTTAAGGACCTCCAATTTAATTTTCTATAGCTATTTGACAGCTCTAGCTTGTAAAATAAAACTTTCGCACTTTATGCGATTTAGTCCTTTTTCATAATTAAGCATACAATCACTAAAATTTTCATGCACTCATATAATCATGCCATAACACATAAAATAATATTAAAAATAATTTCTCTAACCTCAGATTAGTAGTTCTAAAACCACTGTTCCAACTAGCCCCAAAATCGGGTTGTTACAACTAAAGCCACCTTTTTGTTTCTTAACTCTTTCATCTCACGTGCCAAAATTTTAATTGGTTCCTCACTGTAAGTCATGTCAGGCTAAATTTCAACTTCTGTCAGAGAAATGATATGTAAGGGATCTGACTGATACTGTCGTAACATAGACACATGGAAAACATTGTGACTTTTGTCAAGTTCTGGTGGTAATACCAGTCTGTATGCAACATGTCCGATTCGTTCAATAATCTCTTATGGTCCGATGAACCGTGGACTCAATTTTCCTTTACGGCCAAACTGGAGAACTTTCTTCCAAGGTGATACTTTTAAGAATACCTTATCACCGACCTGAAATTCTATCTCTTTTAGTGTAAGATCGGCATAAGACTTTTGACGATCAGAGGCTACTTTTAAACTATCCTGAATCACCTTTACCTTTTCTTCCGTTTCACGGACTAAGTCAACTCTGTGTATCTTTTTCTCACTAAGCTCTATCCAATACAATAGATTTCTACATTTACGACCATACAGAGCCTCATACGGTGTCATTTTAATGCTGGACTGATAACTTTATTGTATGCAAATTCAACCAAAGGCAAATACTTTTCCCAATTACCTTCAAATTCTAACACATAGCACCGAAGCATATCTTCTAAAATCGGTATCACACGTTCTGATTGACTGTCAGTCTGAGGATGAAATGCAGTACTGAAATGTAACTATGTACCCAGAGCTTCTTGCAACTTATTCCAAAATTGAGATGCAAATCGGGGATCTCTATCGAAGATAATGGAGACTGGTACTCTATGCAGCCTAACAATCTCAGAAACATATAATTTAGCCAATCTATCCAAGGAAAAATCCATACGTATTGGAATAAACTGTGCAGACTTTGTTAAACGGTCAACGATTACCAAAATAGCATCTTTCTTTTTCAGAGATAAAGGTAATCCGGATACAAAATCCATTGTAACTCTTTCCCATTTCAATTCCGGTATCGTAACTGGTTGCAATAATCCCGAAGGTACCTGGTGTTTAGCTTTAATTTGTTAACATACCAAGTATTTAGATACAAATTCAAAAATATCCCGTTTAATTCCCGGCCACCAGTACATCTTTTTCAAGTCATTATACATTTTATTACTTCTGGGATGTACAGACATAATACCATTATGAGATTCATATAAAATCTTCTGTACAAGTTCTGAATTCCTTGGTACACATATTCTGCCCCTAAATATCAGACAATCATCAGACCCAATCTGAAATTCTGAATCAGAATCCAACTCACACCGTACATGTTTAACTTGTAATTTATCATCATTCTTCTGAGCTTTACAAATCTGTTGTAGGAATATTGGTCTAGCTTTTAACTCAGCTACAATCGAACCATCATCAGACAAAGATAATCGAGTGTTCATTGCTCGTAAAGCAAACAAAGACTTTCTGCTCAGAGCATCAGCAACTACATTGGCTTTTCTTGGATGGTAATCAATAACCAAATCATAATCTTTTAATAACTCAAGCCACCTGCGTTGTCTCAAATTCAAGTCTTTTTGCGACATCAAATACTTCAAACTTTTATGGTCGGTGAATATGTGGCACTTTTCACCAAACAAATAATGTCGTCAGATTTTCAATGCAAAAATAATGGCTGCCAATTCCAGATCATGTATCGGGTAATTCTTTTCATATGGTTTTAGTTGTCTCGAAGCATAGGCTATTACTTTACCTTCTTGCATCAATACACAGCCTAAGCCATTCAATGATGCATCACTGTAAATTATAAATTCTTTACCCGATTCAGGCTGAACTAGTACGGGTGCTTCAGTCAACAGAGTTTTCAATCTGTCAAAACTCTGCTGGCATTTATCAGACCACTCGAATTTTACATCTTTTTGCAACAGATGAGTCATCAAAGAAGCTATCATCAAGAATCCTTTTACAAACCTCCGATAATATCCAGTTAATCCCAAAAAACTTCTAACTTCAGACACATTTTTTGGTGGTTTCCAGTTAAAAATAGCTAAAATTTTATCCGGGTCCATTCTGATCCCTTCAGCAGACACTATATGTCCAAGAAAACCAACTTCCCGAAGCCAAAATTCACATTTACTGAATTTGGCATATAATTGTTTCTCACGCAGAGTTTGCAACACAATTCTCAGATGATCAGCATGTTCATTATCATCTCGAGAGTATACCAGAATATCATCAATAAACACCACCACAAATCTGTCTAAATACGGTCTAAAAATTTTGTTCATCAAATCCATAAATACCACTGGCGCATTTGTCAAACCAAACGGCATCACAAGGAACTCATAATGTCCATACCTGGTTCTGAAAGTTGTCTTCGGTACATCCGAGTCTTTTACTCGTAACTGATATTAACCAGAAGGAGGTCAATTTTCAAAAATACAGTGGCACATTTCAACTGATCGAACAAGTCACCAATACGAGGCAGTGGATACTTGTTCTTTATTATGACTTTGTTGAGCTACCGATAGTCAATACATAGCCTCAATGATCCATCTTTGTTCTTTACAAAAAAAACTGGTGCACCCCAAGGTGAGAAACTGGGTCAAGAAAATCCTCTGTCAGTAAATTCTTGCAACTGTGCTTTCAATTTTTTTAATTCCATTGGGGCCATTCTATAAGGTGCTATTGATATTGGAGTTGTTCTAGAAACAAGATCTGTAGAAAATTCCACCTCTCTGACTGGCAGTAATCCAGGTAATTCTTCCAGAAATACATCAGGAATTTCACAAACAACTGGTACTGACTTAATCTTTGATTCTGATACTTTAGTATCCAACACATATGCAAGATAAGCATCATACCCTTTTCTGACACATTTTTGTGCTGATATTGCTGAAATCACATTAGACAACCCATCCAGTTTATCAGATTCAACCCGGAGCAATTCACCATTTTGACATTTTAACACAACGTATTTCTGTTTACAATGAAACAGCCCGGTTTAGACCCTTGTCAGAACAGTGGTTTTGGGACCACAAATTCGAGTCAGAAAAATATTTTAATATTATTTTCTGTGCCTATGATATGTGATTAAGCATGTGTGAAATTTCTGTGAATTAATTTATCCGTTTGTGTGCTTAATTTGACATAAGGATTAAAATGTGAAAGATGCAGAATTTGCATGCTTTATGAAAAGATATCTATTTGACATGGCTTTATAAATATGGGGTCCTTATAATGCAATTGGACCATTTGAAATGGATGGACATTAATTCCATAAGTTAGTGGGAATTTATAATGTTATATTAAAGGTTAAAATATGTAAATTAATAATATATGTTAATATAATAAAACAAATGAAGCATGAAAAGTGGGATGTTCATCTTTTCCACCGAATATCGAAAGGAAAGAAAGAGCTTGAGCTTTGTTTCATTCGGCCATGGTCTAAGCATAAATTGGATCAAGAACCGAAGAAAATGGACTTAGATCGAGGGAAGTCAAAAGTAATTGAATAGCCATTTGTTCCGTTCTTCCCGTACGAGGTAAGTCGATTACAAATAAATGTATTTGAATTGAGTCATTTATTCATCTATAATATTTAGATTACAATGAATAATGCTAGAGATGAATGTACATGAAATCCGTGGAAGTATCGACACAGTAACAGCGTCCGAGAAGTCCCGTATGAACCTAGGAATAGATAGGATTATATATGTCATGACATAGGTATCTGATATGAAATATCGTGTAAGACCACGTCGGGGACATTGGCATCGAAATGAGACATCGTGTAAGACCACGTCTGGGACGTTGGCTTCGATTTGAGACTTACGTGTAAGACCATGTCTGGGACATTGGCATCGTATTTAATTCGTGTAAGACCCTGTCTGGGACAGTGGCATCGATATCTGAGTACCTGTAAGACCTCTTCTGGGACGTTGGCATTATACGACTATTTCGAGCATTTCGAGTATCCTATTAAATTTCGAACGGTTCAACGGGCAAGTCTGAGATGTGAATGGCTGAGTGAAATGTATAATGATTCAGGTATGTTTGAAAAGTAAACTATGTGTACAAAAGGTAAGTATATATATGAACTTACTAAGGTGAATATGTGTATTGCAATGATGAGATAATATGTGATATATGCTTGAATGAGTTATGATTAAAGTGATATTATGAGCTATGAAATGTAGGTGAGTAATGGCTAAACAAATGAGCTAAAGGATATGAGATGAATTTGCTATGAGTAACATTAATGTCCTTGTATAAATATGGCTATATGCATTTTATGCTAAGTTTATTTGTATATGGCTTACTAAGCTTTTGAAAGCTTACTTTGTGTGTGTTTGCTCTGTTTTATAGATTGTCTAAGCTACTGAAGGCTCGGGGGACCATCGAGGATCGTCATTACACTACTCAAACTTATTTTGGTACCTTTTGAAAGTGTATATACTAAAGTATGGCATGTATAGGCTAGTCACCTCGAGTCATGTATGAGATATGTGTACATAGCCATGTGATATGACTAGATAAGTGGTTGTGTTATGAATGGGATGCTATGCTATATGATGTTTGGTTATGGTATGATTTCATGGTTATGAAATGGTCAAGGAAATGGTAAGTTATTGATGCAAAGTTAGCCTATTAATGTGGCAAGTTGTGGATGAATTATGCTTGGATTTACTTGTGATTTAGTTGAGCTAATTGGCATATAAGATGATATGTATGGAAATGAAATTGAATTAGATGATATGATGATCATATGGTATGATTTTGGTTGCCAATTATGTTTGGATTAATGCATCATTGTACTTGTAGGGATTACCCAATGTGTGGGTGGCAATTTGGCCTTGTAGATGGCCTATAATTGCCCACACGGGTGAGCACACGGGCGTGTGGCTCAACCGTGTCCTTTGTGGTTGCATTTTAAAGTAAGTCAGACTTGACCACAGGCTAGTCACACGGGCGTGTGACTGGCCGTGTGGTCAAGTCAGTATGTATGCCCTGTTTTGACACGGCTTAGACACACGGGCGTGTTTCAGGCCGTGGGAGGCACACGCCTGCCCACACAGGCGTGTGACCTCTGTAACTTAGAAAAATTTTAAAATTTTTGAAAATTCTGTATGTGTTCGGTTTAGTCCTGACCCTTTTCTGAAGCATGATTAAGGTCTCGTAAACCTATTTAAGGGACACTTTGATGTGGTTTGTCAAAATATGTTATGAAATGTCTGTAAAAGTTTCCGATTGTCCGGTAACGCCTTTAACCTTAAACTGGTGATGGTTACGGGTTAGAGGTGTTACATTTGATTGGTATCAGAGCTACGGTTTAGTCGATTCTTAGACTAACGTAGCGTGTGAGAGTCTAGCTATACATGTCATATATATGAAATGTGATAGTGTGATGAATCCTGACGTATAAAATGTATATTTCGTATAGTAATGGATCTCGAAAGAGTCGTAGCTGACGATGTAGAAAGCAATGCGCCTGCTCCCGCTCAAGGGACAGCGCCACCAGATTCGAGACCGGCTACTAGCGGTCAAGAGGGAGAGGCTAAACAAGCCTTCTTCCAAATGATGAACGAGTGGTTCACTCAGTATGTAAGAACTAATCCGGCTGTTTCACAACCTCCGCCCCCGTCTAATCCACCTCAGACTTCTGCTATACCTCCGGTTATGAGCTTGAATTTGTTGATAAACCTCTGACCGACAAGATCCGTAAGTATGGGGCTGAAGAGTTCAGGGCCACCGGTGATGATGATGTCGAGAAAGCCGAGTTTTGGCTAGAGAACATTATCCGAGTATTTGATGAAATGTCTCTGACTCCTGAAGAATGTATAAAGTGTGTTATTTCTTTGCTACGAGACGCAGTTTATCAATGGTGGAAGACCTTGATTTCCATTGTTCTGAAAGAACGGGTTACATGGGATTTATTTCAGTCTGAGTTCAGAAAGAAATACATCAGTCAGAGGTTTATTAATCAGAAATGAAAAGAATTTCTTGAGTTGAAACAGGGTCGGATGACCGTGATCGAGTATGAACGGGAGTTCGTGAGACTAAGTCAGTATGCTCGAGAATGTGTATCAACCGAGGCAATAATGTGCAAAAGATTTGAAGATGGCTTAAATGAAGATATTCGTTTGCTTATTGGGATTTTAGAAATAAAAGAAGAGTTCATTGTGCTTGTGGATCGAGCGTGTAAAGCTGAGGCACCCGGGAAAGATAAAAGAAAAGCTAAGTCTGAAGCAAGAGTCGTAAGAAAGAGATTTCTGAGTAAATCATTTCAGTCTGCATCAAAGAAATTCAGAGATGAACATAGTCGTTCCAAAGCTAATGTGGGACAATTGAATAGAGATCGAGCTAGATCACTATTGACTTCCAAAGCTCCAGCAACTTCGATGGCAAGTGTTGGAAATGTCCGATCTGAGAGACCTGAATGTAAACATTGTGGTAAAAGACATCCGGGAAGTTGTAGGTTGAATGATCGAGCTTGTTTCTGATGTGGATCGTTAGATCATTTCATCAGAGATTGGCCAGAGTCTGTTGAGCAAGAGATAGTTCAGAATCCGAGATCTGATAATGTTTCAACGAGAGGTAGACCTTTTCGAAATGCAAGAAATGTTAGTGGTAGTCAGAGAACTACGAAAGACACTGTTGCGAGATCTGAGGCCAGAGCGCCTGCCAGAGCATATGCCATCCGAGCTCGTGAGGAAGCTTCATTTCCAGATGTTATAACAGGTACATTTACTCTTTATGATACTTCTGTGATTGCATTGATAGACCCAGGTTCTACACATTCGTATATATGCATGAATTTAGTATCCAGTAAGACTTTGCCTGTAGAGTCTACTGAATTTTTTATTAGAGTATCAAACCCCTTAGGTAAAAGTGTCCTGGTTGATAAAGTATGCAAGAACTGTTCGTTGATGTTTAGAGATGTTTGTTTTCTAGCTGGTTTGATGCTATTACCATTTGATGAGTTTGATATAATTTTGGGAATGGACTGGTTGACACTACATGATGCTGTTGTGAATTACAAAAGAAAGACTATTGATTTGAGATGTCAGAATGATGAAATAGTCCGGATTGAGTCTAACGATTTGAATGGATTACCGGCTATGATATCAGTGGTGAAAGCTCAGAATTATGTGAAAAAGGGATATGAAGCTTATTTGCTTATGTAATTGACTCAAAAGGGACTGAAAAGAAAGTTGAATCAGTGCCAGTGGTTTGTTAATTCCCTAATGTATTTCCTGAAGAATTGCCAGGATTACTTCCGATACGTGAAGTTGAATTTGGTATTGATTTGTTACCGGGAATGACCCATATTTCGATAGCTCCGTATAGAATGGCACCAACAGAGTTGAAAGAGTTAAAGTCACAGTTGCAAGAGTTGATTGACAGAGGGTTTGCAAGACCGAGTTTCTCACCTTGGGGTGCTCCTATTCTGTTTGTGAAAAAGAAAGATAGCACGATGAGAATGTGCATTGATTATCGTCAGTTGAACAAGGTGACTATAAAGAACAAATATCCTTTGCCCAGAATTGATGATTTATTTGATCAGCTTAAAGGAGCCACTGTGTTTTCAAAGATAGATTTGAGATCGGGATACTACCAGTTGCGAGTAAAAGATTCAGACATTTCGAAAACTGCTTTCAGAATGTGGTACGGGCATTATGAGTTTTTAGTTATGCCTTTCGGACTAACAAATGCTCCTGCCATTTTTATGGATTTGATGAACAGAATTTTTAGACCGTACTTAGATCAATTTGTGGTTGTTTTCATTGACGACATTTTGATTTATTCGCGTGATGAAAATGAGCATGCTGAACACCTGAGAATTGTGCTACAAACTCTACGAGATAAATAATTGTATGCAAAGTTTAGTAAATATGAATTCTAGTTGCGTGAAGTCAGTTTTCTGGGACATATTGTATCATCATATGGTATACGAGTTGATCCGAGCAAGCTTTCAGCCATTTTAGAGTGGAAGCCTCTGAGAAATGTGTCTGAAGTCCGTAGTTTTCTTGGACTTACTGGTTATTATCGAAGATTTGTAAAAGGATTTTTGATGATTGCTATTCCGTTGACTAGATTACTTTAGAAAGATGTGAAATTCGAGTGGTTTGAAAAGTGTCAGAAAAGCTTTGATCAGTTGAAAGCCCTTTTGACTGAAGCTCCAGTTTTGATACAGCCAGAATGGGGAAAAGAATTCGTGATTTACAGTGATGCTTTATTGAATGGTCTGGGGTGTGTTCTGATGCAGGAAGGCAAGGTTATAGCTTATGCCTCAAGACAATTAAAGCCGTATGAAAAGAACTATCCAATACACGATCTTGAATTAGCTGCGATTGTGTTTGCGTTAAAGATTTGGCGCCATTATCTTTTCGGTGAAAAATGCCACGTGTTTTCAGATCATAAAAGTTTGAAATACCTAATGACCCAGAAAGACTTGAATCTGCGACAGAGAAGATGGTTAGAGCTGTTAAATGACTATGAGCTTGTGATAGATTATCATCTGGGTAAAGCAAATGTAGTTGCTGATGCTTTGAGTCAGAAATCACTATTTGCATTACGTGCTTTGAATGCTCATTTGGACCTGTCTGATGATGGTTCAGTTTTGGTGGAATTGAAAGCTAAACCGTTGTTCTTACAACAAATATATGATGCTCAGAAAGTTGATAATGAAATGTTAGCGAAACAAGCTCAGTATGATTCAAACTCTGATTCTGAATTTCGAGTTGATGATAATGATTGTTTGAGATTTTGAGATCGAATTTGCATTCCGAGAAACCCGGAGTTGATTCAGTTGATTTTGAATGAAGCACATAACAGTCGCCTATCTTTTCATTCGGGTAGTACAAAGATGTATCATGATTTAAAGCAACATTATTGGTGGTCTGGTATGAAAAGAGATATTTCTGATTTTGTATCGAAATGTTTAGTCTGTCAACAAGTTAAAGCTGAACATCAAGTTCCATCTGGTTTGCTACAACCGATTCTGATTCCCGAGTGGAAATGGGATAGAGTGACGATGGACTTTATTTCTGGATTGCCATTGACTCCGAGAAAGAAAGATGCAATTTGGGGCGTATTTGATCGATTGACGAAATCTGCCCATTTTATTCCGGTACGATTTGATTACTCACTTGATAAGTTAGTTGAGCTTTATATTTCTGATATTGTGAGATTGCATGGAGTGCCATTATCTATTGTGTCTGACAGAGATCCGAGATTTACTTCACGATTTTGGAAGAAATTGCAAGAAGCTTTAGGTACGAAATTGCAATTCAGTACGACTTTTCACCCGTAGACGGATGGTCAGTCCGAACGGATTATTCATATTCTCGAGGATATGTTGAGATGTTGCATCCTTGAGTTTAATGGTATGTGGGAACAGTATTTTCCATTGATTGAATTTGCTTATAATAACAGTTTTCAGTCGAGCATCAAAATGGCACCCTATGAGGCTTTGTATGGACGCAAATGTCGAACACCTTTGTACTGGTCAGAACTCAGTGAAACTAAGATACACGGGGTTGATTTGATAAAAGACACTGAACAGAAAGTGAAAGTAATCCGTGATAGCCTGAAAGTAGCGTCTGATCGTCAGAAGTCCTATGCAGACTTGAAAAGAAAAAAAATTGAATTTGAAATCGGTGATAAAGTATTTTTAAAAGTATCTTCGTGGAAGAAAGTACTCAGATTCAGACGTAAAGGCAAGTTGAGTCCGAGGTTCATGGAACCGTATGAAATCATTGAACAAATTGGACCTATTGCATATCGATTGTTGTTACCACCGAAATTAGAAAAGATTCATAATGTATTTCATGTGTCTATGCTTCGTCGATACAGATCTGATCCATCACATGTGATTACTCCGTCTGAGATTGAAATTCAATCCGATATGACTTATGAAGAGGAACCGATCCGTATCTTAGCTCGTGAAGTGAAAGAATTGCGAAATAAGAAAATTCTGTTAGTAAAAGTACTGTGGCATCGACACGGGGTTGAAGAGGCTACGTAGGAGCCTGAAGATTCTATGAGACAGCAATATTCGAACCTGTTTAATGGTAAGATTTTCGGGGACAAAAATCCCTAAGGGGGGAGAATTGAAACAGTCCGGTTTAGACCCTAGTCAGAACAGTGGTTTCGGGACCATAAATCCGAGTCAAAAAAATATTTTAATATTATTTTCCATGCCTATGATATGTGATTAAGCATGTGTGAAATTTCTGTGAATTAATTTGTCCATTTGTGTGCTTAATTTGACATAAGGATTAAATTGTGAAAGATGCAAAATTTGCATGCTTTATGAAAAGATACCTATTTGACATGGCTTTATAAATATGGGGTCCTTATAATGCAATTGGACCATTTGAAATGGATGGACATTAATGCCATAAGTTAGTGGGAATTTATAATGTTATATTAAATGTAACACCCCTAACCCGTATCCGTCGCCAAAATAGGGTTAAGAGGTGTTACCGGACGAACGGAGACTTTTACGGGCATTCCATTATACAAATCATCAAACACAATCAAAGTGTCCCTTAAATATGTCATCGAGACCTTAAGCATGCTTTAGAATAGGGCCGGGACTAAACCGAACACATACAAAAATTCTCAGAAATTTAAAAATTTTTCTAAGTTACAGAGGTCACACGCCCGTGTGGGCAGGTCGTGTGACTCCCACGGCCTCATACACGCCCATGTGTCTAAGCCGTGTTAAAACAGGGCATACATACTGACTTGTCCACACGGCATGGACACGCCCGTGTGCCTCACCCGTGGTCGATCCTGACTTCACCACACGGCCAGTCACACACCCGTGTGTCCAACCCATGGTCAATCCTGACTTGTTTTAAATTTCAACCACGAGGGACACGGTCGAGCCACACACCCGTGTGCTCAACCGTGTGGGAAATTATAGGCCATTTTCAAGGCCAAATTGCCACCCACACAAGGGTCATCCCTACAAGCTCAAATAATCAATATCCCATACACAATTAGCAACCAAAATCATGTCAATTGTTCAACCTATCATTCCATTTAAACACATTTCTAAATATACCAACTTGTATGCCAAATAGCATATCTAAATCACATGTAATGTAACAGCCTGGTTTAGACCCTGGTCGAAACAGTGGTTTCGAGACCACAAATCTGAGGTTGAAATGTTAATTTAATGTTATTTTCTGTGTGAATGGTATGTGACTTAGTCTGTGTGAAAATTTTGTGAGATAATTTGATCGTTTGTGTGTCGAATTAAGAGAAAGGACTTAATCGTATAAAGAGTAAAAGCTATGTGCTGAATTATAAGTACTTAAATGTTGTTGTTTTATTAGTGTGGAGGCTTTATGAGACAATTACACCATTATTAAGTTAGTGGATGGCTAAATGACTTAATAACCTTATTGTATTTTGTCTTATATGATTAAAAAAGGGCAAAGTGGTAAAATGATAATTAAGTCATAATTTCATAAAACAAAAAGCATGGAAATAGGCCATTATCATCTTGTTAGTGCCGAAATTGAAGAAAAGAAAAGAAAGAGCCATCATTTGAGCTTGATTGAAGGTATGTTTTGCTTCAGTTTTTGATAATTTCTACGTTTTCGTAATCGTTGCTTTGTGCTCTACAAAACCCATGCTTTAATTTTAGAATTTGATGGTGATTTTGAAATGTGCCATGGATGAATTCATGAGCTTTGTGAAGTTTGGTGATGAATTATGAAAGCTATGTGATAGATTAATATAGTTTGTCTTTGAGTTTTTGGTAATTTTGAGTAAATTGGACTAATTTGTGAAAAGTGTAAATGAAGGACTAAAATGAGAAATAAATGAAACGTGTGGGCTTGAATGAACACAAGGGAAATTCGGCTAAGCTTATGTGAAAGGAAATTATGTGAATTTGATGATTTTGTGAATTAGGGACTAAAGTGTCGAAATGTAAAAATGTGAAGGCTATTTTGTAAAATGCCCTAAATATGTGTGTTTGGATGAAATTGAATGAATTGGTAATTGAATAGATTGAATTTGAATGTGTATAGACCAAGAAAGGAGAGGTTCGGATCGAGATCGAGGCAAAGACAAAGTACTTGATTAATCGACTGTTTCGGTATTTCGACGTCCGAGGTAAGTCCGGACATAATGCGTGTAATTAACTATGCTTAATGTTATGAAATGAATGGGATGATATATCAAATTGTAAATGTTATGTGAGAGCTCGAGTTATGTGGCACTAAATGTGCATATTCAGAAATGTGACCAATATAATTAGCACTGTGTGTGCGAAGTAATATAAACTTCGACTTTGTGGTTAGCACTGTGTGTGCGATATTGATATAAGTTCGGATATAATACTAGTTGTAAACTATATCTTTGTGATGTAAATTTGAATGAATAAATGTATATGATAATGATATTAGAGATGCTATGTGTGGACTTTGAAATAAAGGCACTAAGTGTGCGAAATTAGAAAAGATATAGAAATAAATAGCACTGTGTGTGCGAAAAGATTGAAGCTTTGGTTTATCGATTTAGCACTATGTGTGCGATACCGATATAAGTTCGGCTTACCGAATTGGCACTGTGTGTGCAATATCGATATAAGTTTGGCTTATCGAATTGGCACTGTGTGTGCGATACCGTTATAAGTTCGGTTTATTGAATTAGCACTAAGTGTGCGAATAAATCAAAAGAGTAGCAAAGATTGATCGTAATGTAAAATCGAGTGGTTGAGAAGCATATTGGTGAGTAACTATGTGTTGACAAAAAGGTACATATTTAACCTTTGTGGTCGATGAGATTATGTATGATTTCATAAATGGTGAATTTGGATGTAGATGAATGGAATGCTATGTGAGGATTAGACATGGTTGAGTCTGTGTATCGTAAGTAAATTATCTATGTGATGTTTTAATTTGTAGATTGATTCAATTTAATGAGTTAATTATATTATGTCTCGAACTTACTAAGCTTTGAAAGCTTACTATGTGATTGTTTCTCTATTTTATAGTGTCAGTAAAGCTAGCTCAGATCTGGGAATTGTCAGCATCTCTATCACACTATCGGCAATCTATTTTGGTACTTTTGAAGATGTATATAGCTAGATATGGCATGTATAGGCTAGTAATTGGTATAAGTTGTCATATGAGCTTAGCCATGTGATTTGGCTATTTTTGAGTTAAGAATTTGCTAAAATGAATGTGATAGGTGAAGTATGTTTTGGCATGGTTAGTTGATGCATGAAATGGTCAAGTTTGATTAAGTGAATGAATGAGATATGTTTGTGATGAGATGAGTTTTAACCTTGTAGTTTGGCAAGTTTGGAATTAGTATTGAATGGGTTGATGGAATGTTCATTTTGGTATGTTTTTGGTTGCCATATTTGCATGAAATGAGATGAATAATGATGCTTGTAGGCATGACCCTTTTTGGGTGGCATTTTGGCCTTGTAAATGGCCTATAATGTCGCACGGTTGTGGCACACGGGCGTGCCTAAGACCATGGTTGTATTGGCAGAATGTAGCTTAAATACCACACGGCCTCGACATGGGCGTGTCATCTGGTCGTGGTGTACAAGTCAGTAGCTAGCTAAGAGCACACGGCCATGGCACACGGGCGTGCTTGGTGGCCGTGTTGGGAAAGTCAGTATATGGCCTAGTAGTACATGGTCATGGCACACGGGCGTGCCTAGTGACCATGTTGATATAGTCAGTATATGGACACGGATGGACACACGGGGGTGTCTAGTAGCCGTGGAGGGCACACGGTCTCCTCCCACGGGCGTGTCTCCCCTGTATCTTAGAAAAGTTTTAAATTTCAGAGAAATTCTGTATGTGTTTTAATTTAGTCCTGACCCCTCTATAGCATGTGAATTAGGTCTCGTAGACCTCGATAAGGGACACCATGTTTATAATTGAATGAGATTGAAAATGATTGACTTTGTGTCGTAAATTCTAGATGTTAAATATTTTGATTGATCGGTAATACCTCTTAACCCTATTCTGGTGACGGTATCGGGTTAGGGGTGTTACATGTAAGACCAAGCATAATTCATCCACAATTTCACCAATTCACTAAGGCATCAATTCATCAATAAACTTACCATTCATAAGACCATTTCATTGTTATCAAGCCATACCAAAACATGCATCATATACCATAATCACTTATGCATATTACCAACATTTATCTAGCCACATCTCATTGCTAATTACACATCTCAAACATGTTCCAAACATCTAGCCTATACATGCCATACTTAGTATATACATTTTCAAAAGTACCAAAGTTGGGTTTGATAGTGTGGTGATGATCCTCGATGGTTCTCGAGCCTTTAGTAGCTTTGATGATCTATAAAACAGAATAAACACGCATACAGTAAGCTTTCCAAAAGCTTAGTAAGCCATATACAAATAAACTTAACATGTATGCATATAACCATTTTGATACAAATCAATAATATTTCTCATTTGCAATCTCATAACATGTTCCTTGGCTCATCTATTTAGCCATTACTTTCCACATTTCATAGCTCAAATATAACACATTTGCTCATAGCATCATCAAGCATATATCACATTTTATCTTTTCACATCTATACACATATTCATCTTGGTAAGTTCATATATCCAGTTACTTTTCGTACACCTAAATAGTGTACTTATCATACGTACCTGATTCGTTTATACATTTCACGTAGATTTCCATTTCTCAGACTTGCCCATTGAACCGTTCAAAATCTAATAGGATACTCGGAATGCTCGAAATAGTCGTACAACGCCAACGTCCCATACGTGGTCTTACATGTAATTAGATATCGATGCCACTGTCCCAGACAGGGTCTTACACGAATCAATACGATGCCAATGTCCCAGACATGGTCTTACACGTAAGTCTCAAATCAATGCCAACGTCCCATACGTGGTCTTACACGAAATCTCGAATCAATGCCAACGTCCCAGACGTGGTCTTACATGATATCAAATATCGAACACCTATATCATGACATATGCTATCCTATCTATTCCTAGGTTCATACGGGACTTCTCAGACTTTAAGAACTTGTCGATATATACGTAAGCTCGGATTTCCTATACATTCCATCTCAATGGATATTCATAACAATTCGAATCTCATATATACACAAATAATTCAATTCAACTACATTTATTTGCATATCGACTTACCCCGGATTCGGATATTCGATCGGATTCGATTATTCAACAACTTTTACTTTCCACGATCTAAGCCCGTTTTCTTCGATTCTTGATCTATACATATTCAAATTTAACCCATTTATTCAATAACTCATTCAATTCAATCCAAGAACACACATTTAGGGCAATTTACAAATTAGCCCTCACATTTTCACATTTTAACATTTTAGTCCCTATTTCACAAAATCACAAAATACACAAAATTTCATGTCACCCATGCCTAGCCAAATTTTCATGTAGTCCATACAAGTCCATACATTTCATTTATTTCACAATTTAGTCCCTCAAAATATTATTTTCTCAATTAAGTCCAAAATACTCAAATTCATCAAAACTCCAAAGACAAACTATGTTAATCAAACACATATCTTTCATTTTTCATCATCAAACATCACAAAACTCACATGTTCATCAATGGCACATTTCAAAATATTCATCAATTCACAAAATTGAAGCATGGGTTTTGAAGTATACAAAGCAACGATTACAAAAACGTAGAAATTATCAAAAACTGAAGTCAAACATACCTTGAATTGAGCTTGATAGTAGCCAAAACCTAAGAACACTTTTCTTCTTTTCTTTCTTTGTTATATTCAGCCAAAGATGATAGAAAATGGCATCTTTTTTTTCATGCTTTGTTTTATTATAACCTTATATTATAATATTTATCATTTATTAAACCATTACTAAATAAAATAAGCTATATATATCATATCAATGTCGTCCACTACTCCCTTTTATGGCCAAATTGCAACATAAATCCTCATATATAAGAAGACACACCATTTAGGCCACTCAATCAAATGGAAGGCTAATTTTACCTTTTATGCGATTTAGTCCTTTTCTCAAATTAAGCACACAAATGATAAAAAATAATTCACAGAAATTTCACACATGCTTCATCATATATTACAGACACATAAAATAATATTAAAATATATTTTTGACTCGAATTTGTGGTCCCGAAACCACTGTTCCGACTAGGGTAAAAACTGGACTGTTACATTAAAGGTTAAAATATGTAAATTAATAATATATTAATATAATAAAACAAATGAAGCATGAAAAGTGGGATGTTCATCTTTTCCACCGAATATCGAAGGGAAAGAAAGAGCTTGAGCTTTGTTTCATTCGGCCATGGTCTAAGCATAAATCAGATCAAGAACCGAAGAAAACGGACTTAGATCGAGGGAAGTCAAAAGTAATTGAATAGCCGTTTGTTCTGTTCTTCCCGTACGAGGTAAGTCGATATACAAATAAATGTATTTGAATTGAGTCATTTATGCATCTATAATATTAAGATTGCAATGAATAATGCTCGAGATGTATGTACATGAAATCCGTGGAAGTATCGACAAAGTAACAGCGCCCGAGAAGTCCCGTACGGATCTAGGAATAGATAGGATTATATATGTCATGACATATGTATCTGATATGGAATATCGTGTAAGACCACGTCTGGGACGTTGGCTTCGAAATGAGACATCGTGTAAGACCACGTCTGGGACGTTGGCTTCGATTTGAGACTTACGTGTAAGACCATGTCTGGGACATTGGCATTGTATTTGATTCGTGTAAGACCACATGCTCGGACGAATGGCATCGATATCTGAGTACATGTAAGACCTCGTCTGGGACGTTGGCATTGTACGACTATTTCGAGCATTCTGAGTATCCTATTAAATTTCGAACGGTTCAACGGGCAAGTCTGAGATGTGAATGGCTGAGTGAAATGTATAATGATTAAGGTATGTTTGAAAAGTACACTATCTATGTGTACAAAAGGTAAGTATATATATCAACTTACTAAGGTGAATATGTGTATTGCAATGATGAGATAATATGTGATATATGCTTGAATGAGTTATGAGTAAAGTGATATTATGAGCTATGAAATGTGGGCGAGTAATGGCTAAACAAATAAGCCAAAGGATATGAGATGAATTTGCTATGAGTAACATTAATGTCCTTGTATAAATATGGCTATATGCATTTTATGCTAAGTTTATTTGTATATGGGTTACTAAGCTTTTGAAAGCTTACTTTGTGTGTGTTTCCTATGTTTTATAGATCGTCTAAGCTACTGAAGGCTCGGGGGACCGTCGAGGATCGTCATTACACTACTCAAACTTATTTTGGTACCTTTTGAAAGTGTATATACTAAAGTATGGCATGTATAGGCTAGTCACCTCGAGTCATGTATGAGATATGTGTACATAGCCATGTGATATGACTAGATAAGTGGTTGTGTTGTGAATGGGATGCTATGCTATATGATGTTTGGTTATGGTATGATTTCATGGTTATGAAATGGTCAAGGAAATGGTAAGTTATTGATGCAAAGTTAGCCTATTAATGTGGCAAGTTGTGGATGAATTATGCTTGGATTTACTTGTGATTTAGTTGAGCTAATTGGCATATAAGATGATATGTATGGAAATCAAATTGAATTAGATGATATGATGATCATATGGTATGATTTTGGCTGCCAATTATGTTTGGATTGATGCATCATTGTACTTGTAGGGATTGCCCAATGTGTGGGTGGCAATTTGGCCTTGTAGATGGCCTATAATTGCCCACACGGGTGAGCACACGGGCGTGTGGCTCAACCGTGTCCTTCGTGGTTGCATTTTAAAGCAAGTCAGACTCGACCACTGGCTAGTCACACGGGCGTGTGACTGGCCGTGTGGTGCAAGTCAATTTCGACCATGGGTGAGGCACACGGGCGTGTCTCAGGCTGTGTGGTCAAGTCAGTATGTATGCCCTGTTTTAACACGGCTTAGAAACACGGGCGTGTTTGAGGCCGTGGGAGGCACACGGCCTGCCCACACAGGCGTGTGACCTCTGTAACTTAGAAAAATTTTAAAATTTTCGAAAATTCTGTATGTGTTCGGTTTAGTCCCTACCCCTTTCTAAAGCATGATTAAGGTCTCGTAGACCTATTTAAGGGACACTTTGATGTGGTTTATCAAAATATATTATGAAATGTCTGTAAAAGTTTCCGATTGTCCGGTAATGCCTTTAACCTTAAACCGGCGATGGTTACGGGTTAGGGGTGTTACATACAATTTACCACTGCATCATGTTGGGTTAACCAGTCCATTCCAAAAATTACATCAAATTCATCAAAGGGCAGTAACATCAAATCAGCTAAGAAACAATAACCCTCTACCATTAATGGACAATTTTTACAGATTTTATCTACCATCACAAACTGGCCCAGGGGATTTCAGACTTAACCACGAATTCAGTGGATTCAACATATAAGTTTTTAACAGACACTAAATTCGTGCATATGTATGAATGTGTTGAACCCGGATTAATCAAAGTTGTTATATCAGTATCAAGAAGAGAAAACGTACCAGTAATGAAGTTTGGTGCAGAGGCATCTTCTCTTGCACGAATAGCATATGTCCTTGCCGGTGCTCGTGCTTCAGACTTAACTGTTGAATCTTTTGTTACACCTCGGCTACCACTAACACTTCTGGAGTGATGGGGTGGTCTACCTCTCGAGCTAGGGTTACTTGGTTTTGAAATCTGAACAATATCTTTTTCAATCCTTCATGGACAATCTTTAAGATAATGGTCAAGAGAACCACATTTATTGCAGGCTCCGCTTCTCATACGGCACTCTCCAAAATGAAATTTGTTGTAATGTTTGCATCTAGGTTTGGGGTTACCAACACTTCCAACACTCGTTACAGATAGAGATCTCGGATTAGAGCGTTGAAAGCCTCGTTCTTTTCCAGAATACCTCGTAAATGTGGTAGAACGATCATGGTATTTCTTTGATTTCTTTGAAGCAGATGCTTGTGACTTCCCCATAAATATCTTACTAGAAATCTGGGCTTCTCTCTCTGTTTGTCTCTTCTCTTTGCTTAATTCCTCAGCTTTGTGTGCCCGATCAGCCAGTACTACAAATTCCCTTAATTCAAGAATTCCTATCAATAGCTTGATGTCTTCATTTGATCCTTCTCCAAAACGTTTACACATATCAGCCTCAGTCGGAACCCATTCTCTGGCATACTTGCTTAACTGAACGAATTCCTACTCGTATTCAGATACAATCATATTTCCTTGTTTAAGCTCTAGAAATTATTTCTTTTTCTGATCCAGAAATCCGTGGCTAATATACTTCTTTCTGAATTCTGTTTGGAAAAACTCTCATGTAACATTTTCCCTTCACACAACAAAAATCAAAGTATTCCACCATTGATAAGTTGTGTCTTTCAACAGTGATACAGCACATTTTCGGCACTCAGCTGGTGTGCATGATAATTCATCCAAAACCCTAGTTATATTCTCTAACCAAAATTTAGCCCTTTCTGGATCATCTCTGGCAGTAGCCCTAAATTCTTCGGCTCCATATTTACGAATTTTATCTATCGGAGGCTTACCAGTTCTAACAGGTTCAGCACCTTGTGGCAAGTCAGGAACCGATTAAGGAGCAGGAGGGGGAGGTTTTTGTACAGCAGGATTTGTTCTCAAAAATTTTGTGAACCACTCATTCATCATTTGAAAGAAGGCTTCTTTTGCCTCCTCACCTTGGCCCTCAGATACGGGCCTTCTACTACTACTAGATGCAACTCTTTGTACTGAAGCTTGGGCATTGCTCTCAGCTTCCTCGGATTCAGCTCTATCTTGGTTGGATCACATTACTATATGAAAAATATGTTTAAAATGATCAGGAGTTATCACACTATCACAAATTATATAATTGCATGTATAGCTAAACTCGTACTTGCTACGTTAGTTCGAGAATCGGCTAAACCTCGTTCGGATACCAATAAATGTAACACCCCTAACCCGTATCCATCGTCGAAACAGGGTTACGTAGCATTACCAGAGTTTACAGTTCAATTATAATTAATTTATGTCATTTACTATTCATCTCCGAAAATCAATCACAATCAATCATAATGTCCCTTATATGGGTCATCGAGGCCCAAAATACATATTAGAATCGAGTTGGGACAAAACCAGGATCACAAAAAAGTTTTCGTCAAATCTCAAAATTTTTCTTAGATGCAGGGGACACACGCCCGTATCCCAAGCCATGAGGGCATTCGATGTGAAGCACACGGCCATGTCCCAGCCCGTGTCGTTACCTGTGTAACCCTCTAACTTAGGTCACACGGCCAGCCACACGCCCGTGTGCTAGGCCGTATGGACAATTTAATTTTCAAAAATTAAGTGCAGGGATTACACGACCAAGACACACGCCCATGTACTGGGCTGTGTGTCTCACACGGCTGAGACACACGCCCCTGTCTCCTCCCGTGTGCTCAATTCTGAACATTCTATTTCTCAATTTTTAAGATACAGGGACACACGGCCAAACCACACGCCCTTGTGCATGGCCGTGTGTCACACATGGTTGAGACACACGCCCTTGTGCTTGCCCGTGTAGACAAAATAAGGCCATTTTCCAAGCCTTATTTCTCACCCTTTTTACCTTACACCTACACCAACACCCCAACACATTTCCAAACCAAATTGACACTTATAATCCAAGCCAAATACAAGTATTATGTATGATATATTAACACATATATATTCAAATGTTTAACTTACCACAATTGCATTTATGTTTGTTTGCAAGTTTTACCAATTATTAACTCAATTTCATTCATACTTTGGTTTATATGTCTTTTACCATTTAACCATTTAAACACATCTCAACATGATATGGTCTTTTATGATTACATCAAAATACACTTTACACTAGCCATTCCAATGGCTAGACTCAACAGATAAGTTTTTAACAGACACTAAATTCGTGTATATGTATGAATGTGTTGAACTAGGATTAATCAAAGTAGTTATATCAGTATCAAGAAGAGAAAATGTACAGGTAATGAAGTTTGGTGCAGAGGCATCTTCTCTAGCACGAATAGCATATGCCATTGCCGGTGCTCGTGCTTCAGACTTAACTGTTGAATCTTTTGTTACACCTCGGCTACCACTAACACTTCGGAGTGATGGGGTGGTCTACCTCTCGAGCTAGGGTTACTTGGTTTTGAAATCTGAACAATATATTTTTCAATCCTTTACAAACAATCTTTAAGATAATGGTCAAGAGAACCACATTTATAGCAGGCTTCGCTTCTCATACGGCACTCTCCAAAATGAAATTTTTTGCAATGTTTGCATCTAGGTTTGGGGTTACCAACACTTCCAACACTCGTTACAGATGGAGATGCAGATCTTGAATTAGAGCGTTGAAAGCCTCGTTCTTTTCCAGAATACCTCGTAAATGTGGTAGAACGATCGTGGTATTTTTAACACCTCAAACCCGGCCTAGACGTTATGGCCAAATTTGGCGTGTTACATTGATGTGTATTTCAAAAATTGGACTCGTTGGTAGAAATTCATTTCTGAGTTGAAATCTCTTTGTTAAAACTCAAAATCATCTTAACCATTTACCAACCAATTAAAACGTCTTTACTTAAAAAACATTCTTTGTTACGGAAGCATTTCAACAGTATTGCGAAAACGTGATGTTTTGAAAATAGTTATCGTTTTAGAAAACTGCGTTCCACTTCTAACAGATATAAATCACAATAAATTAAATCCCAAATTAAAAGCTAGAAAAAGAATAGAGAGGCCTTATTACATAATTCAAAAACCCAGAACAAAATTTAATAGTAAATTAAAGCAAAATAAACGAAAACAGGGGCAGTAGTGTGGCCATCTCCGAGTCCCTCGCGGCACCGATCTGCCTAACACTGGGGATTACCTGTACATTTAAAAGAAAGGGTGAGTTTATGAAACTCAGTGTGTAATCCCCTATCATTCAGTCAGTAATATATGCGGTAACAATCTGGGCCTGAGCCCTATTGAGTAACAGTACAGTGTGGGCCTTAGCCCATTACAGCAGTCAATGTGGGCCTAAGCCCAATGCAGTATCAGTATGGTGCAAATATGCAACCCACCCCAATCCAACCAACACACCACCCGTACCAACCAACATACCATGTGGGGATAAAATCGACCCACCCAGCCAACACACTAATATTGCAAAGATAGCCGCCAAGAATTATAGTGCAAAGCAAAGCTACCGATGTGATATGTGGCAAAGCCACGATGTGATATTGCAGCAGAGCTGCCAGTATCAATATCGCAACAAAGCTGCCAGTAACAATATTTGTGGTAAAGCCACCAATAATAGTGAATGTGGCAGAGCCACCAGTACAGTACTTCCTCCATATCAGAATCCCAACCCCATGCAGTATGTCATGTATGCAGAATGACATGCTCAGAATCAGTCATTTAATTCACGAGGGGCAAAATAGTTATTTTACCCTTTGGGGGTATTATGGTCATTTTACCCTACAAGGATATTACGGTCATTTTACCCTACATGGGCATTACGGACATCTTACCCTACAGGGGCATTACAGTCATTTTACCCTACAGGGGCATTACGATCATTTTACCCTACAGGGATATAACGGTCATTTTACCCTACAAGGGCATTACGGTCATTTTACCCTACAGGGGCATTACGGTCATCTTACCCACATGGGCATTAGGTCATTTTACCCTACAGGGGTATTACGTTCATTTTACCCTATAGGGGCATTACGATCATTTACCCTACAGGGGCATTACGGTCATTTTACCCTACAGGGGTATTACGGTCATTTTACCATACAGAGGCATTACGATCATTTTACCCTACAGGGGCATTACGGTCATTTTACCCTACAGGGGCATTACGGTCATTTTACCCTACAGGGGCATTACAATCATTTTACTTATTTTGGGGTCTTGGTGCAGATAACGACCTCTCCGAAGGTCTACAGTCGCCTCGAGCGACACAGATAACCTATATGGTCATAACGGTGTAAATGGGCCCAAGGCCCATTATTCGGCCCAAGTGGGCCCACATGATCGTGTGGCCCATTTAGCCAAAATTCAGTCACGGCTATGCAAACTACATAGCCCAATCCAGTATTTGCCACTTAACGTGGATTTTATCCGTACGGGGCCCACGAGCCCATTGGGCCCACACGACCCATTTCAGCCAAACGAGGCCCAAGATCACGAGAACGCTCGTAGTGGCCTCTACAATCTATCGCCCATGCTTTTTGGGCTCGGTTTACCACATGAGCGATCGCACGCTCGTAAGGCCTCGAATGCTGAAGTTTTGGCTTTTCAGCTTTTCAGCTTTTACCGATTCACAGCAGAGATAGTGTGATTACGCACCTGATTACGATGTTGCTCTACGCTCCACAAGCACCCAACCTTGTTTGAATGAGGGTGATCTTAGCCCCTCAACGATTGCTATTCAGAAACGACCACATGCCCTTGTTGGTTTCCTATAGTACAATCAACAGCCGATTAGTAAGTGATAAGGCCCATTCGGCCAACCCTAAATAACATAAGGTAACACTTTTACCTTATTTGCACGTTGAGGATGAAAGTGTGACTCCTCCAAACCATTCACACTCCACCACTCCTTAAAGATGACCCTAGAATCGCAACGAGTACAGTACGTGAAATAGGAAATGAAAATCAGTTAGCAAAAGGGAGTATTCGGTTTTGGAAAAGAAGAAGAAGAGCATGGGTATTCGGTTTTAACAAGAAAAGTAGAGAATAGATTTTGAACACTTACCGACAGTCAGAACCTTTGCAGTAGATCGACGTAGAGAAGGATTACTAACAGTGATATTCGCCCAGTCTAGAATAGAAGATGAACAAAAGTTAAAAGAAGAGGAAGGGAAGGTTCGGCTAGACTAGGGAAGAATCTGATTGCAGAAGAAAAAGGGTAAGGGAAAATAGATGTTAGGTTCAGCCAAGAAGAGAGGAAGAGATTAGCAAAGATGCAGAGAAAGAATGACACGAATGGTCAGTTTCATAGCACAAAAAGAACTAGAGAGAACCCAAAATGCAAAAGTGAAAAAAACCAAACTGCTAGCAAGGAAATTCGGCAGCTCCCCTCAACACTCACAAAATCGAACAAGGAAATCCTAGTGCCGAAAATGCTCCCTCTTTTCCCCTAGCCAAATTTCACTAAGGCCTTAGAGTCCCCACACGGCAGAACTCCCCTCACACTTCAAATTCCTTGAAAATCTCCACCAATCACTCCCCTTATCCCTCATTGATTTACTCCTTGATATCCTCCATAACAACTCCAAGACCAGTTCAAACTTTCAGTCAACAGAGTTCGAATCTACTTCCAACACTTACCGTCCCATGTTAGCAAAATAAATATTTCTTCGTTCCAGGTGTGACTTGAACACCATCCCCCTTTGAAGCTTTATCACGCCACTTACCATCAAGCCAATAGGCTCTTTATGTCATAACTTATCCTCAATATGTTATAAAGCCTTCACGCCAATATCCAGGTTTATTCAAGGAACAACCAAAAAATCTGCACACGCCCTGACTTGAACCTCAGACCACATGCATACTTCTAACGTCACCTTGCCACTAGACTACAAGCTCAACTTGTGTCACCCATTCTGCCATAATTTCTTTTAAAGCCTACATCCTAATACCAAGGTTCACTTAAGAGAAAACCAAAATTTTGCAAAAGCCAGGGTTTGAACCCAGGACTTCTCAGCCACTCCCAAACACTGCTAAATCACTTAACCACTAAAGCAAACAGTCAATTGTGTTATTTCCTTGCACACATAAACTTTTATGTGTTTCGACGCTCAAGACCTATTTCCTTCTAGGCCCAAATTCAGGGCGTTACAATTCACCCCTCCTTAAAAAAATTTCGTCCCCAAAATTTCCAACTGTTAGAATAGTCGCACCACACAGACTTCACCACGACGCTCCCGCTGCACACTCTGATTTGAAAACATTATTACAGCCTCTTGAACCACATCCACGTGTATCTCTTGTGCCCATTGTCTATTCCTGTTTTATCAGAACTAACAGTTTTATACAGATCGAAGTTTCACTACAGTTTTCAGTTTCCTACAGCTTCCAGTTTACTCTAACTAGAGAGTTTCAGTACAGTCCACTATCTACAGTAGTCTCAGTATTTCTATCTACAGCATTTCAGTGTGAACAAGTAACAGTCTCAGAATAACTTACAGAATCGGCGCCGGAGACTCGGTGTGCGACACTTTTCAGAAGAAGTATCTCCAAATACTTCACATATTCGAAAACAATCTTTTGAACCCTAAAAATTTGAAAACCCATTCCACAGCCGAGTTTTACAACTTGGCTCTGATACCACTAAATATAACACCCCAAACCCGGCCTAGACGTTATGGCCAAATCTGGCGTGTCACGCTGATGTGTCTTTCGAAAATTGGACTCGTTGGTAGAAATCGTTTCTGAGTTGAAATCTCTTTGTTAAAACTCAAAATCATCTTAACCATTTACTAACCAATTAAAACGTCTTTACTTAAAAAACATTCTTTGTTGCGGAAGCATTTCAACAGTATTACAGAAACGTGATGTTTTAAAAATAGTTATCGTTTTAGAAAACCGCGTTCCACTTCTAACAGATATAAATCACAATAAATCAAATCCCAAATTAAAAGCTAGAAAAAGAATAGAGAGGCCTTATTACATAATTCAAAAACCCAGAACAAAATTTAATAGTAAAGTAAAGCCAAATAAACGAAAACAGGGGCAGTAGTATGGCCATCTCCGAGTCCCTCGCGGCACCGATCCGCCTAACGCTGGGGATTACCTGTACAGTTAAAAGAAAGGGTAAGTTTATGAAACTACATAGCCCAATCCAGAATTTTCCACTTCACGTTGATTTTATCCGTGTGGGGCCCACGAGCCCATTGGGCTTACACGACCCATTCTAGCCAAATGAGGCCCAAGATCACGAGAATGCTCGTAGTGGCCTCTACAATCTATCGCCCATGATTTGTGGGCTCGGTTTACCACAGGAGCGATCGCACGCTCGTGAGGCCTCGAATGCCGAAGTTTTGGCTTTTCAGCTTTTTGGCTTTTGCCGATTCACAGCAGAGATAGTGTGATTACACACCTGATTACGATGTTTCTCTATGCTCCACAAGCACCCAACCTTGTTTGAATGAGGGTGATCTTAACCCCTCAACGATCGCTATTTAGAAACGATCACACGCCCTTGTTGGTTTCCTATAGTACAATCAACAGCCGATTAGTAAGTGATAGGGCTCATTCGGCCAACCCCAAATAACATAAGGTAACACTTTTACCTTATTTGCACGTTGAGGATGAAAGTGTGACTCCTCCAAACCGTTCACACTCCACCACTCCTTGAGGACGACCCTAGAATCGCAATGAGTACAGTACGTGAAAGAGGAAATGACAATCAGTTAGGAAAAGGGAGTATTCGGTTTTGGAAAAGAAGAAGAAGAGCATGGGTATTCGATTTTAACAAGAAAAGTAGAGAATAGATTTTGAACACTTACCGACAGTCAGAACCTTTGCAGTAGATCGACGCAGAGAAGGATTACTAACAGTGATATTCGGCCAGTCTAGAATAGAAGATGAATAGAAGTTAAAAGAAGAGGAAGGGAAGGTTCGGCTAGACTAGGGAAGAATCTGATTGCAGAATAAAAAGGGTAAGGAAAAATAGATGTTAGGCTCGGCCAATTAGAGAGGAAGAGATTAGCAAAGATGCAGAGAAAGAATGACACGAATGGTCAGTTTCATAGCACAAAAAGAACTAGAGAGAACCCAAAATGCAAAAGTGAAAAAAACCAAACTGCTAGCAAGGAAATTCGGCAGCTCCCCTCAACACTCACAAAACCGAACAAGGAAATCCTAGTGCCAAAAATTCTCCCTCTTTTCCCCTAGCCGAATTTCACTAAGGCCTTAGAGTCCCCACACGGCACAACTCCCCTCACACTTCAAATTCCTTGAAAATCTCCACCAATCACTCCCCTTATCCCTCATTGATTTACTCCTTGATATCCTCCATAACAACTCCAAGACCAGTTCAAACTTTCAGTCAACAGAGTTCGAATCTACCTCCAACACTTGCCGTCCCATGTTAGCAAAATAAATATTTCTTCGTTCCAGGAATGACTCGAACACCATCCCGCTTTGAAGCTTTATCACGCCACTTACCATCAAGCCAATAGGCTCTTTATGTCATAACTTATCCTCAATATGTTATAAATCCTTCATGCCAATATCTAGGTTTATTCAAGGAACAACAGAAAATTCTTCACACGCCCTGACTTGAACCTCAGACCACATGCATACTCCTAACGCCACCTTGCCACTAGACTACAAGCTCAACTTGTGTCACCCATTCCGCCATAATTTCTTTTAAAGCCTACATGCTAATACCAAGGTTCACTTAAGAGAAAACCAAAATTTTGCAAAAGCCAGGGCTTGAACCCAGGACTTCTCAGCCACTCCCAAACACTGCCAAATCACTTAACGACTGAAGCAGACAGTCAATTGTGTTATTTTCTTGCACACATAAACTTTATGTGTTCTGACGCTCAAGACCCTATTTCCTTCTAGGCCCTAATTCAAGGTGTTACAGTATTTCTTTGATTTCTTTGAAGCAGATGCTTGTGATTTCCCCATAAATATCTTACTAGAAATCTGCGCTTCTCTCTGTTTGTCTCTTCTCTTTGCCTAATTCCTCAGCTTTGTGTGCCTAATTAGCTAGTACTACAAATTCCCTTAATTCAAGAATTCCTATCAATAGCTTGATGTCTTCATTTGATCCTTCTTCAAAACATTTACACATATCAGCATCAGTCGGAACCCACTCTCTGGCATACTTGCTTAACCGAACGAATTCCCACTCGTATTCAGATACAGTCATATTTCCTTATTTAAGCTCTAGAAATTATTTCTTTTTCTGATCCAGAAATCTCTGGCTCATATACTTCTTTCTGAATTCTGTTTGGAAAAACTCCCATGTAACATTTTCCCTTCACACAACAGAAATCAAAGTATTCCACCACTGATAAGTTGTGTCTTTCAACAGTGATACAGCACATTTTAGGCACTCAGCTGGTGTGCATGATAATTCATCCAAAACCCTGATTGTATTCTCAAACCAAAATTCAGCCCTTTCTGGATCATCTTTAGCAGAAGCCCTAAATTCTTCAGCTCCATATTTACAAATTTTATCTACCGGAGGCTTACCAGTTCTAACAGGTTCAGCACCTTATGACATGTCAGGAACCAATTGAGGAGCATGAGGGAAGGGTTGTTGTACAATAGGATTTGTTCTCGAAAATTCTGTGAACAACTTATTCATCATTTGAAAGAAGGCTTCTTTTGCCTCCTCACCTCGGCCCTCAGATACGGGCCTTCTACTACTACTAGATGCAACTCTTTGTACTGAAGCTTGAGCATTGCTCTCGGCTTCCTCGGATTCAACTCTATCTTGGCTGGATGACATTACTATATGAAAAACATGTTTAAAATGATCAGGAGTTACCACACTATCACAAATTATGCAATTGCATGTATAGCTAAACTCGTATTTGCTATGTTAGTCCGAGAATCAGCTTAACCTGGTTTTGATACCAATAAATGTAACACCCCTAACCCGTATCCATCGTCGAAACAGGGTTACGGAGCATTACCGGAGTTTATAGTTCAATTACAATTAATATATGTCATTTACTATTCATCTCTGAAAATCAATCACAATCAATCATAATGTCCCTTATATGGGTCATCGAGGCCCAAAATACATATTAGAATCAAGTCGGGACAAAATCAAGATCACAAAAAAATTTTCGTCAAACCTCAAAATTTTTCTTAGATGCAGGGGACACACGCCTGTGTCCCAAGCCATGAAAGCATTTGATGTGAAGCACACGGCCGTGTTCCAGCCCCTGTCTTACCCGTGTAACTCTCTAACTTAGGTCATACGGCCAGCCACACGCCCGTGTGCTAGGCCGTATGGAAAATTTAATTTTCAAAAATTAAGTGCAGAGACTACACGGCCAAGACACACGCCCATGTACTGGGCTGTGTGTCTCACACGGATGAGACACACGCCCCTGTCTCTGCCCGTGTGCTCAATTCTGAGCATTCTATTTCTCGATTTTTAAGATGCAGGGACATACGACCAAACCACACGCCCATGTGCATGGTCGTGTGTCACACACAGTTGAGGCATACGCCCGTGTGCTTTCCCGTGTAGACAAAATAAGGCCATTTTCCAAGCCTTATTTCTCACCCTTTTTACCTTAAACCTACATCAACACCCCAACACATTTCCAAACCAAATTGACACTTATAATCCAAGCCAAATACAAGTATTATGTATGATATATTAACACATATATATTCAAATGTTTAACTTACCACAATTGCATTTATGTTTGTTTGCAAGTTTTACCAATTATTAACTCAATTTCATTCATACTTTGGTTTATATGTCTTTTACCATTTAACCATTTAAACACATCTCAACATGATATGGTCTTTTATGATTACATCAAAATGCACTTTATACCAGCTATTCCAATGGCTATATTCAACAGATAAGTTTTTAACAGACACTAAATTCGTGCATATGTATGAATGTGTTGAACTAGGATCAATCAAAGCATTTATATCAGTATCAAGAAGAGAAAATTTACCAGTAATGACGTTTGGTGCAGAGGCATCTTCTCTTGCACGAATAGCATATGTCATTGCCGGTGCTCGTGCTTCAGACTTAACTGTTGAATCTTTTGTTACACCTCGGCTACCACTAACACTTCCGGAGTGATGGGGTGGTCTACCTCTCGAGCTAGGGTTACTTTGTTTTGAAATCTGAACAATTTCTTTTTCAATCCTTTACGGATAATCTTTAAGATAATGGTCAAGAGAACCACATTTATAGCAGGCTCCGCTTCTCATATGGCACTCTCCAAAATGAAATTTGTTGCAATGTTTGCATCTAAGTTTGGGGTTACCAACACTTCCAACACTCGTTACAGATGGAGATGGAGATCTTGGATTAGAGCGTTGAAAGCCTCGTTCTTTTCCAGAATACCTCGTAAATGTGGTAGAACGATCTTGGTATTTCTTTGATTTATTTGAAACAGATGCTTGTGACTTCTCCATAAATATCTTACTAGAAATTTGGGCTTCTCTCTCTGTTTGTCTCTTCTTTATTCTTAATTCCTCAGCTTTGTGTGCCCGATCAGCCAGTACTACAAATTCCCTTAATTCAAGAATTCCTATCAATAGCTTGATGTCTTCATTTGATCCTTCTTCAAAACTTTTACACATATCAGCCTCAGTCGGAACCCATTCTCTAGCATACTTGCTTAACTGAACGAATTCCCACTCTTATTCAGATACAGTCATATTTCCTTGTTTAAGCTCTAGAAAATTATTTCTTTTACTGATCCAGAAATCTCTGGCTAATATACTTCTTTCTGAATTTTGTTTGGAAAAACTCCCATGTAACATTTTCCCTTGACACAACAGAAATCACTGTAAATCAATAGTATAAGGCATGGGTTTATAAGAAAATACATAAACATGCAAAATAGAGTTAACATAGAAAACTAATGTGTAAATCAATCCAATCTAAGGCATGGGTGATTAGTTTGCTTTAGTCGTCATAACTAATTCCTATTTTGGGTTTCTACTCAATCAACTAGTCGTTACCATAGCACGATCTCTTGATCTTCCACTAAACTAATGAGTCGACAAGAACTATTTATCTCTCAACCTCACAGTCCAAATCGAATTAGGGTATGGGGTTCACAGATAAGCAATACCAATTTTGGGTTAATTCTCACCTAGATGACTTTTTAGGGTTGTCAGGCCTAGGGTTTAAGTTTTTCCTATCCCAAACAGTTGATCTACTTAGAAAATCCTACATAGAAATTAATTAATCACACTTTCACTCACTAATCCCCCATACGAAGATTAGTTCCTCATAGATTTCAAAAAACAATATAAACTTGATAAAATAAATAAACATTATGAACAAATCAATAATAAAAGTTTAAGAAGAAATCCTGATTGTATTGAATATTTGAAGCACAAAAATCCATAGAGTTTGTTTTGAATTTACCAATCAGCTCTTCCGATGAACAGGAATGAAAAATAACTGAAAATAATTCCTAATTCTAAAAAAAACTAGAAACTGAAAACTAAACTAAAAATAAAATTCTAAGTTACAAAAGTGGTCCTTTCCGAAGTGTCTTATGAGTCTATTTATAGTGTTAAGGTTGGCCATCATCTTTAGCCCTAGGTCGGCTGATGTTTTTACGTTAATTTCCATTATGCAGACCAAAACGCCCTCAACTCATAATTTCTTCATGTACAGGGCCGATGTCGCGACATCCTGTACCTGTGTCGCGACACTGAAGGCAATTTGCTTTGCCTTAGGTTTAGCTTTAGGGATGTGTCGCGACACCAAAGGCAATCTTGGAATGTTGGCACTCTGTTCACTATGTTGCAACATTGAACTCCCGTGTTGCAACATGGTAACCAGCCTCGAGCTCTCATACTTTTGAATGGTGTCCTACATACTCACTAAGTACATTAGTCTTCCTTTAGGCCTACTTCGGCCCCTAAGGTCATAAAAAAACTCAAATTACACTTTTTATTATATTAAAACTAAAATGGAAAAACTAAATAAAACATAGAAATATTGCTTAAATTCAAGCTCCTTAAATATGAAAACGAGTTTAATTTGCCACAACAAATTATGGCAGATCAAGCTCCCCCACACTTAAGTCATTGCTTATCCTCAAGCAAAGAAAGATAAAAACGAAAAAATAAAAGAAGACTCTTGAACAAGTATGATACAAAGACTGATTTGGAACACATAACTAGGTATATTCATATCTACACATAATTCTAGCATGATATATAAATGACTTACTATTTTCGATTTCAAACACCTAAGTTCAGTATATTACAAAGTATACAACCAATAAGATCCACGGATATATGTTAGAGTATGCCCAAAGACCAATCATGAGATGATTGTAATCACATACTCGTTTTACCTTGTTTGTTAATGTAAGGCATTGCCATTATTATTTCAGTTTCTTTTTCTGTGTGTATAAATAAACTGATTTGTAATAAAATCCTAAGAATAATATGATTATTCTTAAAAAGGTCCTTAGTTGAGTATTATTGTGGGAATGGACAATGATAATGCATTGGGACTAATGTGTAATTGATTGATGACAAAGTGTTACCATTAACATAGGGATGTCAAAATCAATACATAGTATGTGTTAGAGAACAACATACTGGACTGGCCTGCCATGAGTATGTTTCTTGGATTATTATGTACTAGTCACAAATATTACTCATAGTGATAACTATATATATGATATTCAGACTTGAGATCATCATTGTCTCAACATCGTGAGTAGTATATTTTGATATAGTCAAACGTATACCGTAACAGGTTGTGCTATAAAGACTGATGTTGGATATACCACAATCCATGTAGTGGGATATGGTTGATCAATATAGGAATTATTTGTAACATCCCGATTTAGGGCCTAGTCGGGATAGTGGTGCGAGACCACAAATCTGAGTTATATGAATGAGTTTTTGAGGTTTATGCTATGTATGCATGCTAGTGTGAAAGTTTCATGAAACAATTTTGTAAAATTGCGGTTGAATTGTCCAAAAGGACTAAATTGCAAAAGTTGCAAAATGTGAGATTCTAGAAGCTATTTGTGAGAAACAGCTTTAGAATATTAATTAGAGGTCCTTAAATAGCAATTTTCCCAATTTCTAATTTTTGGACAAATTTGGGCATGGATGAGTTAAAATAGAAAGTTTATCAAAAAGGGCATTTTGGTCATTTAACAATTAAGTGGTTAAAATAGGAGAAAAGATGACAAAATTCATTCATATTCTTCTCCAAGGCTGCCGAAAATTTGAGAGAGCCATTGTTAGGGTTCTTCAAAAATTTCAAGCTTGCTAGTAAGTGCATCTAGCCTCGTTTTTGATATTCTTTGTATTTTTGAAGTCCTTGTTGCATGAGTAAGCTATTTTTAGCTACTTGATGAGCTATGATGGATGTTCAAAAATGTGGCCATGTATGACATGCATGTATTTTGATGTTTTATGGAAGATTATGA
This sequence comes from Gossypium sturtianum, assembly GCA_025698515.1. NCBI lineage: Eukaryota > Viridiplantae > Streptophyta > Magnoliopsida > Malvales > Malvaceae > Gossypium > Gossypium sturtianum. The sequence goes on from CM046955.1 coordinate 91,248,584, forward strand.
AAGCTTGATGTAGTAGAAACATCTTTTGCTAAATGAGTTTCCATAGAAAATACATGTAGGGACTAGTTTGTAAAAATCTTGAGTTTGGTCATACATGTGTGTTGTGATAAGAATTGATGATTGCTTTAGCTGAGTAAGTGATTCTACTAAGCATGAAAGGCCAGAAAGTTGAATAAAAATCACTTTACGAGCCTTGGGGCAATAGTGTAATTATGAGAAAGATTTGGGGCAAAAGAGTAATTTTTCCAAAGTATGAGATGTGGGTCAACTTGGTCAATGTGTGTATTAAATAAGCTGATTTATTCATTATAAATCAAGAAAGACAAAGCCCGGATCAAAACTGAGGCAAGAGCAAAGTGGTGGACTAAATTACACGTTTCTATACTTTTGAGTATCGAGGTAAGTCTATGCATAAACAATGCATTCATACTTACAATTTGTTAATGCTAGCTAGTGTATAGCATGGTTGAGAATGATTGAGAACCTATATGGTTCAAGTGAAATGAATGATTAAGTAAGTAGAATTGTGAATGTGTTGTAATAATGCTAAATGGTGGGCTAAGTGCGATACCATCCTAATGCATATTGACGATGAGCTGGCTATGTGCGATGCTATCGTTACGTATATTATCTGGTGGGCTATGTGCGAAACCACTATGAATACCTTGTTGGCAGGCTAAGTGCGATACTACCTTATTAATTAATTGTGGTGGGCTTAGTGCGGAACCACCGAGAGATTTGCTGTGTGGATGTGATAGTGAGTAGCATAGCTGCGTGGATGCATTATTGAGAAATAATGATGTGTTGTATATTGTGTAAATGTGATATTGAATGCAGGGGTGCATGTCAATGGTTATGAGTAAGTGACTCATGATGTGTCGAAAATGTGGTAAGGGATAGAAAGAGTAAGCATAGTTGTACATTATATGTTAGTATAATGCTAATTGTTGTTTAGCTTATACTATGTTGCTTAATTGTTTATGTGTAAACTTACTAAGCTCAAAGCTGACTCCCTTTTCTTTTCCCTTATCTTATAGAGCAAAAGTGTTGAATCGAGATACGAGGATCAATTGGAAGATCGCCCATATCTTGTCAACACACTCTGGTACATTAGACTCAATGTTTTGTATATGGCATGTATAGGGGCTAGACAAGTTAGTGAATTTTGTTGTATATGGCTATGATGTGTTGGCCTTTAGATGGATAATCTATTTTGTATAATGCCATAGTTGTTGGCACTTTATTATATGAAAAGATGAAGTTATCTATGTGAGATTGTAAGACTTTGAGTTGATTATGGATGTGTTGAATGAGTGCATGATTGTGTATGCTAGAAGGGTGAAAAGAACTTGGCAAATAGCTTTGTTCTTGTCCATGTGGGTAGACACACGGGCGTGTGTCTAGGCCATGTGTGACACACAGTCAGCCCATGGGCGTGTGACTTGGCCGTGTGTCCCCTGCATGTTAGTATTTTAAGTTAGAATAGACCACGGACTAGTCACATGGGCGTGTGCCTAGAACGTGTGTGTTAATCAGTGTTGGCCACGGGCTAGCCACACGGGCGTGTGTCTAGACTCTAGGCCGTGTTAAGGTAGTCAGTGTGCACCACGGGTGGAGGGCACGGGCGTGTGCCCTAACTGTGGGGCATTGTCAGAATGCTTGAGTTTTCATGCACGGGTAGTGACCATGGGCGTGTGTGACATCCACGGGCGTGCCAAATCTTACACGGGCGTGTGAGGCCTGTATAGATGGAAAAAAAAATTTAAGATCGTAAGAGTTTTCGATATGGTCTCGAGAGCCCTCGTGTGTTAGAGAGAGGCCTCGTAAGTCGGGATTGAGGTTGTTGTGATGGCCAAAAGAGTGGTCATGTTGTGCCTAAGTGGCGATCTTGAGGTTTTTAATACGGTAACGCCTGCGTGTCCGGTTACGGCGTTGAATACGGGTAAGGGGTGTTACATTTAGTGGTATCGAGCTATGGTTTTAGTCGGTTCTAGGACTATCATAGCGGGTGTAAGAGTCTAGCTATACATGCCATAAGTGTATAATGATAATGTGGTGGCTTCGATGATTTTAAATCTTGTTTTGTATAGAATATGGATTCCGATCCATTGACTGCTGATGAAGCAGCTAGTAATGCACCAGCTCCTGCGCAAGGAATCGTGCCTGTTCAAGGTGGACCCGAGGCTAGGGGTCAAGGGGAAGGGGCTCGGGAAGCCTTTCTCCAGATGATGAGCAATTGGTACTCGGATTATGTTCAAGCGAACCCTAATGCTCAACCTCCTCCACCTCCTCCTACTATACCTCAGCCAATTCCTGTGGCTCCTCAAGATATTGATGTAGTGAGGATATCGAAACCCCCGGTAGATAAGATTAGAAAACACGGGGAGTGAGGAGTTTAGAGCTAAGGCGATGATGACCTTGAGAGGGGCGAGTTCGGTTAGAGAACTCGATGAGAGTATTCGATGAACTCTCTTGTACCTTCTTTGAGGACTCAAAGATACCATTGGTGGAAGACGTTGACGTCAGTGGTCCCAAGAGAGCGGGTGACGTGGGACTTCTTTCTCGGAAGAGTTCCGGAAGAAGTATATAAGCCGGAGGTTTCTTGATCGGAAAGGAAGGAATTCCTTGAGTTGAAGCAAGGAAGAATGTCGATGAGCGGAATATGAGCGTGAGTTTGTTAGGCTTAGCAAATACGCTCAAGAATGTGTGTCGACAGAGACCATATTGTGTAAGAGGTTCAAGATGGGTGAATGAGGACATCAAACTCCTAGTGGGTATTTTGGAGTTGAAAGAATTTGTAGTGTTTGGAAGAAAGGGCAAGTAAAAATTTGAGTTGAGTACTGAGAAAAAGAAAAGGGTGTGAGTGAAGCCCGAGATGCTAGAAAGAGGCCGATGGGCAAGTCGTATCAAGCCCGGTCGAAAAGGTCCAAAGAAGTGAGTCCTAGGATGTCAAGCACCGGTGGGTTATTTGCATCGAGACTTGGGCAATACTCGTTCGAGTTCGAGAGTCCAAGCTACGTCGATGGAAAGTGTGGGCAATCCGAAGAGTAAACCGAGTGCCCAAGTTGTGGTAGATATCACACCGAGAGTGTTGGGGTATGAGTCAAAAAGCTGTTATAAGTGTGGTTCCCCGACCATTTTATCCGAAATTGCCCTGAGAGGGATGATAAGGAAGAGAAGCTAGAGATGAGATCCAATGCTGTGTCTGTGAGGGGTAGACCACCAAGGAACCCGAGAGGTGGGAATAGTGGTAGAGGTGCATCTAGAGACTCTACTGGGAGACAGGAGGGTCAGGCACCTGCGAGGACGTATGCCATTCGCGCTCCTGAAGAGGCATCCTCCCCTAATGTGATAACGGGTACTTTTTCTCTCTTTAACACCCTTGTTATTGCTTTAATAGATCCAGGGTCTACTCATTCTTATATTTGCATGAGATTGGCATCTAGTTTGAGTATGACTGTTGAGTCTACGGACTTTGTGGTTAAGGTGTCAAACCCGTTAGGTAAGCATGTGTTAGTGGACAAGGTGTGTAAGAATTTTCCTTTGATGATTGAGAGTCATTGCTTTCCGACAAAACTAATGTTGTTGCCGTTTGATGAGTTTGATTTAATGCTAAGCATGGATTGGTTGACTACCCATAGTGTCTTAGTGAACTGTGGTAGTAAGTTTATTGATTTGAAATGTGGGAGTGGAGATGTGGTTCGGGTTGAATCAGGTGGATCGGATAGTCTACCAGTGATGATTTCTTCCTTAGTGGCTGATAAATGCTTAAGAAAAGGGTGTGAGTCCTATCTTGCTTTTGTGTTGAATACTCAAGAGGTTGGAGTAGAGTTTGAAACAAAGCTACACTGGTATGTGAGTATCCGAATGTATTCTGGAAGAGTTACCCGGATTATCTCCGGTGAGAAAGGTTGAGTTTGGGATTGAGTTAGTTCGGGAGCGGCACCTATTTCGATTGCTCCGTATAGGATGGCACCTTTAGAGTTGAAAGAATGAAGGTCCGGTTGCAAGAGTTGATGAGATAAGGGTTTTGCAAGACCGAGCTACTCACCGTGGGGTGCTACGGTATTGTTTGTGAAGAGGAAAGATGGGTCTATGAGGTTGTGTGTAGACTATAGACAGCTTAACAAAGTGACGGTTAAGAATAAGTATCCTTTACCAAGGATTGATGATCTTTTTGATCAACAAAAGGGAGCTACAGTGTTCTCCAAGATAGACCTGAGGTCTGGTTATTACCAGTTGAGAGTGAAAGAGCAGGATGTGTTGAAAACTGCATTTCGAACAAGGTATGGCCATTATGAGTTTTTGGTTATGCCGTTTGGTTTGACGAATGCACCGGTGATTTTTATGGATCTGATGAACCGTGTTTTCAGACCATATGTGGACAAGTTTGTAGTTGTCTTCATTGACGACATATTGATCTATTCTTGGGATGAGAACGATCATGAAGAACATTTGAGAATTGTCTTGCAAACTTTAAAAGATAAGCAGTTGTACGCTAAGTTTAGCAAGAGTGAGTTTTGGCTCCGTGAGGTCGGATTCCTAGGACACATTGTGTCGGGTGATGGTGTTAGAGTTGACCCGATCGGCTGTTACAGATTGGAAACCGCCGAGGAACGTATCAGAAATCAGAAGTTTCTTGGGATTAGTAGGATATTATAGACGTTTCATAAAAGGGTTCTCTGTGATTGCTACCCCGATGACGAAACTATTGCACAAAGATGTCAAGTTTGAATGGACTGAGACATGTCAGCAGAGTTTCGAGAGACTGAAGACATTATTGACTGAGGCATCGGTTTTGGTTCAACCAGAATTGGGGAAAGAGTTCGTGGTTTACAGTGACGCGTCGTTTAATGGTCTCGATTGCGTGTTGATACAAGAGGGTAAGGTAGTCGCTACGCCTCCGAGACGCTTGAAATCGCACGAGAAGAAGAATTATCTCGACTCATGATTTAGAGTTGGTCTGCGATTGTTTTCGCATTAAAGATTTGGCGACATTACTTATATGGTGAGAAGTGCCGAATCTTTACGGATCACAAGAGTTTGAGATATTTTATGGATCAAAAGGATCTGAATTTGCGGCAGAGACGGTGGCTTGAGTTGTTGAAAGACTATGAGTTAGTCATTGATTACCACCCGGAAAAGCGAATGTGGTTGCGGATGCCCCCGAGTAGGAAATCCTTGTATGCTCTAAGAGTTATGAGGACGAGTTTGGCATTATCCGATGATGGCGCTATTCAGCGAGTTGAGAGCTAAGCCACTATTTGTTCAACATATATGTGAAGCTCAGAGAAATGACAGTGAGATGTCAGCTAAGAGAGATAAGCGTGAGTCAGAAAGTGATTCCGATTTTCGAGTGGGCTCAAACGGTTGTTTGCTATACCGTGACAGAATTTGTGTACCTAGAGATGAGGAGTTAATCCAAAAGGTTTTGCATGAGGCCCACAGTGGATGTTTGTCAAGACATCCGGCAAGACGCGAAATGTATAATGACTTGAAGAAGTCTTATTGGTGGCCGGGTATGAAAAAAGATATTTCAGAGTTCGTGACAAAGTGTCTGATTTTTCAACAAGTGAAAGCTAAGCATCAAGTGCCTTCGGGATTGCTTCAGCTAGTGTTGGTACCCGAATGGAAGTGGGATCAGGTTACCATGGATTTTGTGACGGGGTTACCGATGACTCCGAAAAAGAGAGATGATGTGTGGGTTGTTGTGGATAGACTAACGAAGTCGGCTCACTTTATTCCAGTACGTGTTGATTATTCACTGGATAAGTTAGCTGAGTTGTATGTTGCAGAGATAGTGAGGTTACACGGTGCACCTGTGTCTATAATATCGGATAGGGATCCGAGGTTCACTTCGAGGTTTTGGAAGAGGTTGCAAGAGGCTTTGGGAACAAAGTTGAATTTCAGTACCGCGTTCCATCCGCAAACCGATGGTCAGTCTGAAAGAGTGATTCAAGTTCTCGAAGATATGCTTCGATGTTGTGTGTTAGAATTCAAGGGTAGTTGGGAGAGATATCTACCTTTAGTCGAATTTGCTTACAAAAACAGTTATCAGTCAAGTATACGGATGGCTCCGTATAAGGCCTTGTATGGTCGTAAGTGTCAGACTCCTTTGTATTGGACCGAGCTTAGTGAGAAGCGGATCCATGGGGTCAATCTAGTAAAAGAGACCGAGGAGAAAGTGAAAATAATCCATAATAGTCTAAAAGTTTCTTCGGACCGACAGAAATCGTACGCGGATCTGAAAAGAAAAGAAATTGAGTTTGAAGTGGGCGACAAAGTGTTTTTGAAAGTGTCCCCATGGAAGAAGATTTTGAGATTTGGACGAAAAGGAAAATTGAGTCCAAGATTCATAGGGCCGTATGAGATTACAGATAGAGTTGGGCCAGTAGCATACCGGTTGGCTTTGCCGGTAGAGTTGGAAAAGATTCATAATGTGTTCCATGTGTCGATGTTGCGACGGTATCGCTCCGATCCTTCACATGTAATTCCTTCGACGGAAATTGAGATAAGACCGGATATATCTTATGATGAAGAGCCGATTAAGATCTTGGCTCGAGAAGTGAAACAGTTGAGAAGTAAGAGCATAGCACTAGTGAAAGTGTTATGGCAGAAACACGGTGTGGAAGAGGCTACGTGGGAAACGGAAGAAGCTATGAGAGAGCAACATCCAAACCTCTTTGCTGGTAAGATTTTCGGGGGCGAAAATCTCTAAAGGGGGGAGAGTTGTAACATCCCGATTTAGGGCCTAGTTGGAATAGTGGTGCGAGACCACAAATCCGAGGTATATGAATGAGTTTTTGAGGTTTATGCTATGTATGCATGCTAGTGTGAAAGTTTCATGAAACAATTTTGTGAAATTGCGGTTGAATTGTCCAAAAGGACTAAATTGCAAAAGTTGCAAAATGTGAGATTCTAGAAGCTATTTGTGTGAAATAGCTTTAGAATATTAATTAGAGGTCCTTAAATAGCAATTTTCCCAATTTCTAATTTTTGGACAAATTTGGGCATGGATGAGTTAAAATAGAAAGTTTATCAAAAAGGGCATTTTGGTCATTTAACAATTAAGTGATTAAAATAGGAGAAAAGATGACAAAATTCATTCATCTTCTTCTCCAAGGCTGCCAAAAATTTGAGAGAGCCATTGTTAGGGTTCTTCAAAAATTTCAAGCTTGCTAGTAAGTGCATCTAGCCTCGTTTTTGATATTCTTTGTATTTTTGAAGTCCTTGTTGCATGAGTAAGCTATTTTTAGCTACTTGATGAGCTATGATGGATGTTCAAAAATGTGGCCATGTATGACATGCATGTATTTTGATGTTTTATGGAAGATTATGAAAGCTTGATGTAGTAGAAACATCTTTTGCTAAATGAGTTTCCATAGAAAATGCATGTAGGGACTAGTTTGTAAAAATCTTGAGTTTGGTCATACATGTGTGTTGTGATAAGAATTGATGATTGCTTTAGCTGAGTAAGTGATTCTACTAAGCGTGAAAGGCTAGAAAGTTGAATAAAAATCACTTTACGAGCCTTGGGGCAATAGTGTAATTATGAGAAAGATTTGGGGCAAAAGAGTAATTTTGCCAAAGTATGAGATGTGGGTCAACTTGGTCAATGTGTGTATTGAATAAGCTGATTTATTCATTATAAATCAACAAAGACAAAGCCCGGATCAAAACTGAGGCAAGAGCAAAGTGGTGGACTAAATTACACGTTTCTATACTTTTGAGTATCGAGGTAAGTCTATGCATAAACAATGCATTCATACTTACAATTTGTTAATGCTAGCTAGTGTATAGCATGGTTGAGAATGATTGAGAACCTATATGGTTCAAGTGAAATGAATGATTAAGTAAGTAGAATTGTGAATGTGTTGTAATAATGCTAAATGGTGGGCTAAGTGCGATACCATCCTAATGCATATTGACGATGAAGTGGCTATATACGATGCTATCGTTAGGTATATTATCCAGTGGGCTATGTGCGAAACCACTATGAATACCTTGTTTGGCGTGCTAAGTGCGATACTACCTTATTAATTGATTGTGGTGGGCTTAGTGCGGAACCACCGAGAGATTTTGTGTGGATGTGATAGTGAGTAGCATATTTGTGTGGATGCATTATTGAGAAATAATGATGTGTTGTATATTGTGTAAATGTGATATTGAATGCAGGGGTGCATGTCAATGGTTCTGAGTAAGTGACTCATGATGTGTCGAAAATGTGGTAAGGGATAGAAAGAGTAAGCATAGTTGTACATTATATGTTAGTATAATGCTAATTGTTGTTTAGCTTATACTATGTTGCTTAATTGTTTATGTGTAAACTTACTAAGCTCAAAGCTGACTCCCTTTTCTTTTCCCTTATCTTATAGAGCAAAAGTGTTGAATCGAGATACGAGGATCAATTGGAAGATCGCCCATACTGTCAACACACTCTGGTACATTAGACTCAATGTTTTGTATATGGCATGTATAGGGGCTAGACAAGTTAGTGAATTTTGTTGTATATGGCTATGATGTGTTGGCCTTTAGATGGATAATCTATTTTGCATAATGCCATAGTTGTTGGCACTTTATTATATGAAAAGATGAAGTTATCTATGTGAGATTGTAAGACTTTGAGTTGATTATGGATGTGTTGAATGAGTGCATGATTGTGTATGCTAGAAGGGTGAAAAGAACTTGGCAAATAGCTTTGTTCTTGTCCATGTGGGTAGACACACGGGCGTGTGTCTAGGCCATGTGTGACACACGGTCAGCCTATGGGCGTGTGACTTGGCCGTGTGTCCCCTGCATGTTAGTATTTTAAGTTAGAATAGACCACGGACTAGTCACACGGGCGTGTGCCTAGAACGTGTGTGTTAATCAGTGTTGGCCACGGGCTAGCCACACGGGCGTGTGTCTAGACTCTAGGCCGTGTTAAGGTAGTCAGTGTGCACCACGGGTGGAGGGCACGGGCGTGTGCCCTAACCGTGGGGCATTGTCAGAATGCTTGAGTTTTCATGCACGGGTAGTGACCATGGGCGTGTGTGACATCCACGGGCGTGCCAAATCTTACACGGGCGTGTGAGGCCTGTATAGACGGAAAAAAAAAATTAAGATCGTAAGAGTTTTCGATATGGTCTCGAGAGCCCTCGTGTGTTAGAGAGAGGCCTCGTAAGTCGGGATTGAGGTTGTTGTGATGGCCAAAGAGAGTGGTCATGTTGTGCCTAAGTGGCGATCTTGAGGTTTTTAATACGGTAACGCCTCGTGCGGTTTAGGCGTTGAATACGGGTAAAGGGTGTTACATTTAGTGGTATCGAGCTATGGTTTAGTCGGTTCTAGGACTACCGTATGCTTGGTGTAAGAGTCTAGCTATACATGCCATAAGTGTACAATGATAGTGTGGTGGCTTCTGATGATTTTAAATCTTGTTTTGTATAGAATATGGATTCCGATCCATTGACTGCTAATGAAGCAGCTAGTAATGCACCAGCTCCTGCGCAAGGAATCGTGCCTGTTCAATGTGGACCCGAGGCTAGGGGTCAAGGGGAAGGGGCTCGGGAAGCCTTTCTCCAGATGATGAGCAATTGGTACTCGGATTATGTTCAAGCGAACCCTAATGCTCAACCTCCTCCACCTCCTCCTACTATACCTCAGCCAATTCCTGTGGCTCCTCAAGATATTGATGTAGTGAGGATATCGAAACCCCCGGTAGATAAGATTAGAAAACACGGGGCTGAGGAGTTTAGAGCTAAGGTTGATGATGACCTTGAGAGGGCAGAGTTCTGGTTAGAGAACTCGATGAGAGTATTCGATGAACTCTCTTGTACCTTGCTGAGGGACTCGGCATACCATTGGTGGAAGACGTTGACCTCAGTGGTCCCGAGAGAGCGGGTGACGTGGGACTTCTTTCTGGAAGAGTTCCAGAAGAAGTATATAAGCCAGAGGTTTACTGATCGGAAAAGGAAGGAATTCCTTGAGTTGAAGCAAGGAAGAATGTCAGTAGCGGAATATGAGCGTGAGTTTGTTAGGCTTAGCAAATACGCTCAAGAATGTGTGTCGACAGAGACCATATTGTGTAAGAGGTTCGAAGATGGACTGAATGAGGACATCAAACTCCTAGTGGGTATTTTGGAGTTGAAAGAATTTGTAGTGTTGGTCGAAAGGGCAAGTAAGGCTGAAGAGTTGAGTACAGAAAAGAAAAGGGCTGTGAGTGAAGCCCGAGATGCTAGAAAGAGGCCGATGGGCAAGTCGTATCAAGCCCAGTCGAAAAGGTTCAAAGAAGTGAGTCCTAGGATGTCAGCACCAGTGGGTTATTTGCATCGAGACTTGGGCAATACTCGTTCGAGTTCGAGAGTCCAAGCTACGTCGATGGAAAGTGTGGGCAATCCGAAGAGTAAACCGAGTGCCCAAGTTGTGGTAGATATCACACCTGAGAGTGTTGGGGTAACGATCAAAGCTGTTATAAGTGTGGTTCCCCGACCATTTTATCGAAATTGCCCGAGAGGATGATAAGGAAGAGAAGCTAGAGATGAGATCCAATCTTCGTGTGTCTGCGAGGGTAGACCACCAAGGAACCCGAGAGGTGGGAATAGTGGTAGAGGTGCATCTAGAGACTCTCTTTGTGAGACCAGGAGGGTCGGGCACTGCGAGGGCGTATGCCATTCGCGCTCCCGAAGAGGCATCCTCCCCGATGTGATAACGGTACTTTTCTCTCTTTAACACCCTTGTTATTGCTTTAATAGATCCAGGTCTACTCATTCTTATATTTGCATGAGATTGGCATCTAGTTTGAGTATATTTGTTGAGTCTACGGACTTTGTGGTTAAGGTTTCAAACCCGTTAGGTAAGCATGTGTTAGTGGACAAGGTGTGTAAGAATTTTCCTTTGATGATTGAGAGTCATTGCTTTCCGACAAAACTAATGTTGTTGCCATTTGATGAGTTTGATTTAATCCTAGGCATGGATTGGTTGACTACCCATAGTGTCTTAGTGAACTGTGGTAGTAAGTTTATTGATTTGAAATGTGGGAGTGGAGATGTGGTTCGGGTTGAATCAGGTGGACCGGATAGTCTACCAGTGATGATTTCTTCCTTAGTGGCTGATAAATGCTTAAGAAAAGGGTGTGAGTCCTATCTTGCTTTTGTGTTGAATACTCGAGAGGTTGGAGTAGAGTTTGAAACAGTGCCACTGGTATGTGAGTATCCGAATGTATTCCTGGAAGAGTTACCCGGATTATCTCCAGTGAGAAAGGTTGAGTTTGGGATTGAGTTAGTTCCGGGAACGGCACCTATTTCGATTGCTCCGTATAGGATGGCACCTTTAGAGTTGAAAGAACTGAAGGTCCAGTTGCAAGAGTTGACAGATAAGGGTTTTGCAAGACCGAGCTACTCATCGTGGGGTGCTACGGTATTGTTTGTGAAGAGGAAAGATGGGTCTATGAGGTTGTGTGTAGACTATAGACAGCTTAACAAAGTGACGGTTAAGAATAAGTATCCTTTACCAAGGATTGATGATCTTTTTGATCAACAAAAGGGAGCTACAGTGTTCTCCAAGATAGACCTGAGGTCTGGTTATTACCAGTTGAGAGTGAAAGAGCAGGATGTGTTGAAAACTGCATTTCGAACAAGGTATGGCCATTATGAGTTTTTGGTTATGCCGTTTGGTTTGACGAATGCCGGCGATTTTTATGGATCCGATGAACCGTGTTTTTGGACCATATGTGGACAAGTTTGTAGTTGTCTTCATTGACGACATATTGATCTATTCTTGGGATGAGAACGATCATGAAGAACATTTGAGAATTGTCTTGCAAACTTTAAAAGATAAGCGGTTATACGCTAAGTTTAGCAAGAGTGAGTTTTGGCTCCGTGAGGTCGGATTCCTAGGACACATTGTGTCGGGTGATGGTGTTAGAGTTGACCCGATCGTACATTACAGCATTGGAAACCGCCGAGGAACGATCGAGAAATCGAAGTTTCTTGGAATTAGTAGGATATTATAGACGTTTCATAAAAGGGTTCTCGTGATTGCTACCCGATGACGAAACTATTGCACAAAGATGTCAAGTTTGAATGGGTGAGACATGTCACAGAGTTTCGAGAGATCAAGACATTATTGATCGAGGCATCGGTTTTGGTTCAACCAGAATTGGGGAAAGAGTTCGTGGTTTACAGTGACGCGTCGTTTAATGGTCTCGATTGCGTGTTGATACAAGAGGGTAAGGTAGTCGCTTACGCCTTGAGACAGTTGAAATCGTACGAGAAGAATTATCTGACTCATGATTTAGAGTTGGCTGCGATTATTTTCGCGTTAAAGATTTGGTGACATTACTTATATGGTGAGAAGTGCCGAATCTTTACAGATCACAAGAGTTTGAGATATTTTATGGATCAAAAGGATCGAATTTTGGATGAGAGGCGGTGGCTTGAGTTGTTGAAAGACTATGAGTTAGTCATTGATTACCACCGAAAAGCGAATGTGGTTGCGGATGCCCGAGTAGGAAATCCTTGTATGCTCTAAGAGTTATGAGGACGAGTTTGGCATTATCGATGATGGCGCTATTCAGCAGAGTTGAGAGCTAAGCCACTATTTGTTCAACATATATGTGAAGCTCGGAGAAATAGCAGTGAGATGTCGGCTAAGAGAGATAAGCGTGAGTCGTAAAGTGATTCCGATTTTCGAGTGGGCTCAAGCGGTTGTTTGCTATACCGTGATGAATTTGTGCACCTAGAGATGAGGAGTTAATCCAAAAGGTTTTGCATGAGGCCCACAAAGTGGATGTTTGTCAAGTACATCCGGCAAGATGAAAATGTATAATGACTTGAAGAAGTCTTATTGGTGGCGGGTATGAAAAAGATATTTGAGTTCGTGACAAAGTGTCTCGATTTTTCAACAAGTGAAAGCTAAGCATCAAGTGCCTTGGGATTGCTTGACTAGTGTTGGTACCGAATGGAAGTGGGATCGGGTTACCATGGATTTTGTGACGGGGTTACCGATGACTCAAAAAGAGAGATGATGTGTGGGTTGTTGTGGATAGACTAACGAAGTCGGCTCACTTTATTCCAATGCGTGTTGATTATTCCTTTGGATAAGTTAATGAGTTGTATGTTGCTGAGAGATAGTGAGGTTACACGGTGCACTGTGTCTATAATATCGGATAGGGATCCGAGGTTCACTTCGAGGTTTTGGAAGAGGTTGCAAGAGGCTTTGGGAACAAAGTTGAATTTGATGCAGCGTTCCATCCGCAAACCGATGGTCGATCCGAAAGAGTGATTCAAGTTCTCGAAGATATGCTTCGATGTTGTGTGTTAGAATTCAAGGGTAGTTGGGAGAGATATCTACCTTTAGTCGAATTTGCTTACAAAAGCGATTATCGATCAAGTATACGGATGGCTCCGTATAAGGCCTTGTATGGTCGTAAGTGTCAGACTCCTTTGTATTGGACCGAGCTTAGTGAGAAGCGGATCCATGGGGTCAATCTAGTAAAAGAGACCGAGGAGAAAGTGAAAATAATCCATAATAGTCTAAAAGTTTCTTCGGACCGACAGAAATCGTACGCGGATCTGAAAAGAAAAGAAATTGAGTTTGAAGTGGGCGACAAAGTGTTTTTGAAAGTGTCCCCATGGAAGAAGATTTTGAGATTTGGACGAAAAGGAAAATTGAGTCCAAGATTCATAGGGCCGTATGAGATTACTGAGATAGAGTTGGGCGATAGCATACCCGGTTGGCTTTGCCAGAGAGAGTTGGAAAAGATTCATAATGTGTTCCATGTGTCGATGTTGCGGACGGTATCGCTCCGATCCTTCACATGTAATTCCTTCGACGGAAATTGAGATAAGACCGGATATATCTTATGATGAAGAGCCGATTAAGATCTTGGCTCGAGAAGTGAAACAGTTGAGAAGTAAGAGCATAGCACTAGTGAAAGTGTTATGGCAGAAACACGGTGTGGAAGAGGCTACGTGGGAAACGGAAGAAGCTATGAGAGAGCAACATCCAAACCTCTTTGCTGGTAAGATTTTCGAGGGCGAAAATCTCTAAAGGGGGGAGAGTTGTAACATCCCGATTTAGGGCCTAGTCAGAATAGTGGTGCGAGACCACAAATCCGAGGTATATGAATGAGTTTTTGAGGTTTATGCTATGTATGCATGCTAGTGTGAAAGTTTCATGAAACAATTTTGTGAAATTGCGGTTGAATTGTCCAAAAGGACTAAATTGCAAAAGTTGCAAAATGTGAGATTCTAGAAGCTATTTGTGTGAAATAGCTTTAGAATATTAATTAGAGGTCCTTAAATAGCAATTTTCCCAATTTCTAATTTTTGGACAAATTTGGGCATGGATGAGTTAAAATAGAAAGTTTATCAAAAAGGGCATTTTGGTCATTTAACAATTAAGTGATTAAAATAGGAGAAAAGATGACAAAATTCATTCATCTTCTTCTCCAAGGCTGCTGAAAATTTGAGAGAGCCATTGTTAGGGTTCTTCAAAATTTCAAGCTTGCTAGTAAGTGCATCTAGCCTCGTTTTTGATATTCTTTGTATTTTTGAAGTCCTTGTTGCATGAGTAAGCTATTTTTAGCTACTTGATGAGCTATGATGGATGTTCAAAAATGTGGCCATGTATGACATGCATGTATTTTGATGTTTTATGGAAGATTATGAAAGCTTGATGTAGTAGAAACATCTTTTGCTAAATGAGTTTCCATAGAAAATGCATGTAGGGACTAGTTTGTAAAAATCTTGAGTTTGGTCATACATGTGTGTTGTGATAAGAATTGATGATTGCTTTAGCTGAGTAAGTGATTCTACTAAGCGTGAAAGGCTAGAAAGTTGAATAAAAATCACTTTACGAGCCTTGGGGCAATAGTGTAATTATGAGAAAGATTTGGGGCAAAAGAGTAATTTTGCCAAAGTATGAGATAATGGGTCAACTTGGTCAATGTGTGTATTGAATAAGCTGATTTATTCATTATAAATCAACAAAGACAAAGCCCGGATCAAAACTGAGGCAAGAGCAAAGTGGTGGACTAAATTACACGTTTCTATACTTTTGAGTATCGAGGTAAGTCTATGCATAAACAATGCATTCATACTTACAATTTGTTAATGCTAGCTAGTGTATAGCATGGTTGAGAATGATTGAGAACCTATATGGTTCAAGTGAAATGAATGATTAAGTAAGTAGAATTGTGAATGTGTTGTAATAATGCTAAATGGTGGGCTAAGTGCGATACCATCCTAATGCATATTGACGATGAGCTGGCTATGTGCGATGCTATCGTTAGGTATATTATCCGTGGGCTATGTGCGAAACCACTATGAATACCTTGTTGGCGGGCTAAGTGCGATACTACCTTATTAATTGATTGTGGTGGGCTTAGTGCGGAACCACCGAGAGATTTCTTTGTGTGGATGTGATAGTGAGTAGCATAGCTGTGTGGATGCATTATTGAGAAATAATGATGTGTTGTATATTGTGTAAATGTGATATTGAATGCAGGGGTGCATGTCAATGGTTATGAGTAAGTGACTCATGATGTGTCGAAAATGTGGTAAGGGATAGAAAGAGTAAGCATAGTTGTACATTATATGTTAGTATAATGCTAATTGTTGTTTAGCTTATACTATGTTGCTTAATTGTTTATGTGTAAACTTACTAAGCTCAAAGCTGACTCCCTTTTCTTTTCCCTTATCTTATAGAGAAAAAGTGTTGAATCGAGATACGAGGATCAATTGGAAGATCGCCCACACTGTCAGCACACTCTGGTACATTAGACTCAATGTTTTGTATATGGCATGTATAGGGGCTAGACAAGTTAGTGAATTTTGTTGTATATGGCTATGATGTGTTGGCCTTTAGATGGATAATCTATTTTGCATAATGCCATAGTTGTTGGCACTTTATTATATGAAAAGATGAAGTTATCTATGTGAGATTGTAAGACTTTGAGTTGATTATGGATGTGTTGAATGAGTGCATGATTGTGTATGCTAGAAGGGTGAAAAGAACTTGGCAAATAGCTTTGTTCTTGTCCATGTGGGTAGACACACGGGCGTGTGTCTAGGCCATGTGTGACACACGGTCAGCCCATGGGCGTGTGACTTGGCCGTGTGTCCCCTGCATGTTAGTATTTTAAGTTAGAATAGACCACGGACTAGTCACACGCGGCGTGTGCCTAGAACGTGTGTTAATCGATGTTGGCCACGGGCCAGCCACACGGGCGTGTGTCTAGACTCTAGGCCGTGTTAAGGTAGTCGGTGTGCACCACGGGTGGAGGGCACGCGCGTGTGTGCCTAACCGTGGGGCATTGTCGAATGCTTGAGTTTTCATGCACGGGTAGTGACCATGGGCGTGTGTGACATCCACGGGCGTGCCAAATCTTACACGGGCGTGTGAGGCCTGTATAGATGGAAAAAAAAAATTTAAGATTGTAAGAGTTTTCGATATGGTCTCGAGAGCCCTCGTGTGTTAGAGAGAGGCCTCGTAAGTCGGGATTGAGGTTGTTGTGATGGCCAAAGAGAGTGGTCATGTTGTGCCTAAGTGGCGATCTTGAGGTTTTTAATACGGTAACGCCTCGTGCCCGGTTCCGGCGTTGAATACGGGTAAAGGGTGTTACATTTAGTGGTATCAGAGCTATGGTTTAGTCGGTTCTAGGACTACTGTAACGGGTGTAAGAGTCTAGCTATACATGCCATAAGTGTACAATGATAGTGTGGTGGCTTCTGATGATTTTAAATCTTGTTTTGTATAGAATATGGATTCTCGATCCATTGACTCATGATGAAAGCGACTAGTAATGCACCGACTCTGCGTGAAGGAATCGTGCTCTGTTCAATGTGGACCCGAGGCTGGGGTCAAGGGAAGGGGCTCTGGAAGCCTTTCTCCGGATGATGAGCAATTGGTACTCGGATTATGTCAAGCGAACCCTAATGCTCAACCTCCTCCACCTCCTCCTACTATACCTCGGCCAATTCCTCGTGGCTCCTCAAGATATTGATGTAGTGAGGATATCGAAACCCCGGTGAGATAAGATTAGAAAACACGGGGCTGAGGAGTTTAGAGCTAAGGTTGATGATGACCTTGAGAGGGCCGAGTTCTGGTTAGAGAACTCGATGAGAGTATTCGATGAACTCTCTTGTACCTTGCTGAGGGACTCGGCATACCATTGGTGGAAGACGTTGACCTCAGTGGTCCCGAGAGAGCGGGTGACGTGGGACTTCTTTCTGGAAGAGTTCCAGAAGAAGTATATAAGCCAGAGGTTTACTGATCGGAAAAGGAAGGAATTCCTTGAGTTGAAGCAAGGAAGAATGTCAGTAGCGGAATATGAGCGTGAGTTTGTTAGGCTTAGCAAATACGCTCAAGAATGTGTGTCGACAGAGACCATATTGTGTAAGAGGTTCGAAGATGGACTGAATGAGGACATCAAACTCCTAGTGGGTATTTTGGAGTTGAAAGAATTTGTAGTGTTGGTCGAAAGGGCAAGTAAGGCTGAAGAGTTGAGTACAGAAAAGAAAAGGGCTGTGAGTGAAGCCCGAGATGCTAGAAAGAGGCCGATGGGCAAGTCGTATCAAGCCCAGTCGAAAAGGTCCAAAGAAGTGAGTCCTAGGATGTCAGCACCAGTGGGTTATTTGCATCGAGACTTGGGCAATACTCGTTCGAGTTCGAGAGTCCAAGCTACGTCGATGGAAAGTGTGGGCAATCCGAAGAGTAAACCGGAGTGCCCAAGTTGTGGTAGATATCACACCAGAGAGTGTTGGGGTAACAGTCAAAACTGTTATAAGTGTGGTTCCCCCGACCATTTTATCCGAAATTGCCCCGAGAGGGATGATAAGGAAGAGAAGCTAGAGATGAGATCCAATGCTGTGTCTGCGAGGGGTAGACCACCAAGGAACCCGAGAGGTGGGAATAGTGGTAGAGGTGCATCTAGAGACTCTACTGTGAGACCGGAGGGTCAGGCACCTGCGAGGACGTATGCCATTCTCGCTCCCGAAGAGGCATCCTCCCCTGATGTGATAACGGGTACTTTTTCTCTCTTTAACACCCTTGTTATTGCTTTAATAGATCCAGGGTCTACTCATTCTTATATTTGCATGAGATTGGCATCTAGTTTGAGTATGACTGTTGAGTCTACGGACTTTGTGGTTAAGGTTTCAAACCCGTTAGGTAAGCATGTGTTAGTGGACAAGGTGTGTAAGAATTTTCCTATGATGATTGAGAGTCATTGCTTTCCGACAAAACTAATGTTGTTGCCTTTTGATGAGTTTGATTTAATCCTAGGCATGGATTGGTTGACTACCCATAGTGTCTTAGTGAACTGTGGTAGTAAGTTTATTGATTTGAAATGTGGGAGTGGAGATGTGGTTCGGGTTGAATCAGGTGGACCGGATAGCCTACCAGTGATGATTTCTTCCTTAGTGGCTGATAAATGCTTAAGAAAAGGGTGTGAGTCCTATCTTGCTTTTGTGTTGAATACTCGAGAGGTTGGAGTAGAGTTTGAAACGATTGCCACTGGTATGTGAGTATCCGAATGTATTCTGGAAGAGTTACCCGGATTATCTCCAAAGTGAGAAAGGTTGAGTTTGGGATTGAGTTAGTTAGGGAACGGCACCTATTTCGATTGCTCGGTATAGGATGGCACCTTTAGAGTTGAAAGAACTGAAGGTCCAGATTGCAAGAGTTGACAGATAAGGGTTTTGCAAGACCGAGCTACTCACCGTGGGGTGCTACGGTATTGTTTGTGAAGAGGAAAGATGGGTCTATGAGGTTGTGTGTAGACTATAGACAGCTTAACAAAGTGACGGTTAAGAATAAGTATCCTTTACCAAGGATTGGTGATCTTTTGATCAACAAAAGGGAGCTCTGATGTTCTCCAAGATAGACCTGAGGTCCTGGTTATTACCATTGAGAGTGAAAGAGCAGGATGTGTTGAAAACTGCATTTCGAACAAGGTATGGCCATTATGAGTTTTTGGTTATGCCGTTTGGTTTGACGAATGCACCGGCGATTTTTATGGATCTGATGAACCGTGTTTTCAGACCATATGTGGACAAGTTTGTAGTTGTCTTCATTGACGACATATTGATCTATTCTTGGGATGAGAACGATCATGAAGAACATTTGAGAATTGTCTTGCAAACTTTAAAAGATAAGCAGTTGTACGCTATGTTTAGCAAGAGTGAGTTTTGGCTCCGTGAGGTCGGATTCCTAGGACACATTGTGTCGGGTGATGGTGTTAGAGTTGACCCGATCGCACCGTTACTGCATTGGAAACCGCCGAGGAACGTATCAGAAATCAGAAGTTTCTTGGGATTAGTAGGATATTATAGACGTTTCATAAAAGGGTTCTCTGTGATTGCTACCCCGATGACGAAACTATTGCACAAAGATGTCAAGTTTGAATGGACTGAGACATGTCAGCAGAGTTTCGAGAGACTGAAGACATTATTGACTGAGGCATCGGTTTTGGTTCAACCAGAATTGGGGAAAGAGTTCGTGGTTTACAGTGACGCGTCGTTTAATGGTCTCGATTGCGTGTTGATACAAGAGGGTAAGGTAGTCGCTTACGCCTCGAGACAGTTGAAATCGTACGAGAAGAATTATCTGACTCATGATTTAGAGTTGGCTGCGATTGTTTACGCGTTAAAGATTTGGTGACATTACTTATATGGTTAGAAGTGCCGAATCTTTACGGATCACAAGAGTTTGAGATATTTTATGGATCAAAAGGATCTGAATTTGCGACAGAGACGGTGGCTTGAGTTGTTGAAAGACTATGAGTTAGTCATTGATTACCACCCGGGAAAAGCGAATGTGGTTGCGGATGCCCTGAGTAGGAAATCCTTGTATGCTCTAAGAGTTATGAGGACGAGTTTGGCATTATCTGATGATGGCGCTATTCTGGCAGAGTTGAGAGCTAAGCCACTATTTGTTCAACATATATGTGAAGCTCAGAGAAATGACAGTGAGATGTCAGCTAAGAGAGATAAGCGTGAGTCAGAAAGTGATTCCGATTTTCGAGTGGGCTCAAACGGTTGTTTGCTATACCGTGACAGAATTTGTGTACCTAGAGATGAGGAGTTAATCCAAAAGGTTTTGCATGAGGCCCACAGTGGATGTTTGTCAAGACATCCGGCAAAGATGAAAATGTATAATGACTTGAAGAAGTCTTATTGGTGGCGGGTATGAAAAAGATATTTCAGAGTTCGTGACAAAGTGTCTGATTTTTCAACAAGTGAAAGCTAAGCATCAAGTGCCTTCGGGATTGCTTCAGCTAGTGTTGGTACCCGAATGGAAGTGGGATCAGGTTACCATGGATTTTGTGACGGGGTTACCGATGACTCAAAAAGAGAGATGATGTGTGGGTTGTTGTGGATAGACTAACGAAGTCGGCTCACTTTATTCCGAAGACGTGTTGATTATTCTTTGGATAAGTTATTGAGTTGTATGTTGCGAGAGATAGTGAGGTTACGGTGCACTGTGTCTATAATATCGGATAGGGATCCGAGGTTCACTTCGAGGTTTTGGAAGAGGTTGCAAGAGGCTTTGGGAACAAAGTTGAATTTGATGCTGCGTTCCATCCGCAAACCGATGGTCATCTGAAAGAGTGATTCAAGTTCTCGAAGATATGCTTCGATGTTGTGTGTTAGAATTCAAGGGTAGTTGGGAGAGATATCTACCTTTAGTCGAATTTGCTTACAAAAACAGTTATCAGTCAAGTATACGGATGGCTCCGTATAAGGCCTTGTATGGTCGTAAGTGTCAGACTCCTTTGTATTGGACCGAGCTTAGTGAGAAGCGGATCCATGGGGTCAATCTAGTAAAAGAGACCGAGGAGAAAGTGAAAATAATCCATAATAGTCTAAAAGTTTCTTCTTGATGAAAGCGTAAATCGTGCACGCGGATCTGAAAAGAAAAGAAATTGAGTTTGAAGTGGGCGACAAAGTGTTTTTGAAAGTGTCCCCATGGAAGAAGATTTTGAGATTTGGACGAAAAGGAAAATTGAGTCCAAGATTCATAGGCCGTATGAGATTACAGATAGAGTTGGGCGATAGCATACCCGGTTGGCTTTGCTTGTAGAGTTGGAAAAGATTCATAATGTGTTCCATGTGTCGATGTTGCGACGGTATCGCTCCGATCCTTCACATGTAATTCCTTCGACGGAAATTGAGATAAGACCGGATATATCTTATGATGAAGAGCCGATTAAGATCTTGGCTCGAGAAGTGAAACAGTTTGAGAAGTAAGAGCATAGCACTAGTGAAAGTGTTATGGCGAAACACGGTGTGGAAGAGGCTACGTGGGAAACGGAAGAAGCTATGAGAGAGCAACATCCAAACCTCTTTGCTGGTAAGATTTTCGAGGGCGAAAATCTCTAAAGGGGGGAGAGTTGTAACATCCCGATTTAGGGCCTAGTCAGAATAGTGGTACGAGACCACAAATTCGAGGTATATGAATGAGTTTTTGAGGTTTATGCTATGTATGCATGCTAGTGTGAAAGTTTCATGAAACAATTTTGTGAAATTGCGGTTGAATTGTCCAAAAGGACTAAATTGCAAAAGTTGCAAAATGTGAGATTCTAGAAGCTATTTGTGTGAAATAGCTTTAGAATATTAATTAGAGGTCCTTAAATAGCAATTTTCCCAATTTCTAATTTTTGGACAAATTTGGGCATGGATGAGTTAAAATAGAAAGTTTATCAAAAAGGGCATTTTGGTCATTTAACAATTAAGTGATTAAAATAGGAGAAAAGATGACAAAATTCATTCATCTTCTTCTCCAAGGCTGCGAAAATTTGAGAGAGCCATTGTTAGGGTTCTTCAAAATTTCAAGCTTGCTAGTAAGTGCATCTAGCCTCGTTTTGATATTCTTTGTATTTTTGAAGTCCTTGTTGCATGAGTAAGCTATTTTTAGCTACTTGATGAGCTATGATGGATGTTCAAAAATGTGGCCATGTATGACATGCATGTATTTTGATGTTTTATGGAAGATTATGAAAGCTTGATGTAGTAGAAACATCTTTTGCTAAATGAGTTTCCATAGAAAATGCATGTAGGGACTAGTTTGTAAAAATCTTGAGTTTGGTCATACATGTGTGTTGTGATAAGAATTGATGATTGCTTTAGCTGAGTAAGTGATTCTACTAAGCGTGAAAGGCTAGAAAGTTGAATAAAAATCACTTTACGAGCCTTGGGGCAATAGTGTAATTATGAGAAAGATTTGGGGCAAAAGAGTAATTTTGCCAAAGTATGAGATGTGGGTCAACTTGGTCAATGTGTGTATTGAATAAGCTGATTTATTCATTATAAATCAAGAAAGACAAAGCCCGGATCAAAACTGAGGCAAGAGCAAAGTGGTGGACTAAATTACACGTTTCTATACTTTTGAGTATCGAGGTAAGTCTATGCATAAACAATGCATTCATACTTACAATTTGTTAATGCTAGCTAGTGTATAGCATGGTTGAGAATGATTGAGAACCTATATGGTTCAAGTGAAATGAATGATTAAGTAAGTAGAATTGTGAATGTGTTGTAATAATGCTAAATGGTGGGCTAAGTGCGATACCATCCTAATGCATATTGACGATGAGCTGGCTATGTACGATGCTATCGTTAGGTATATTATCTGGTGGGCTATGTGCGAAACCACTATGAATACCTTGTTGGCAGGCTAAGTGCGATACTACCTTATTAATTTATTGTGGTGGGCTTAGTGCGGAACCACCGAGAGATTTCTTTGTGTGGATGTGATAGTGAGTAGCATAGCTGTGTGGATGCATTATTGAGAAATAATGATGTGTTGTATATTGTGTAAATGTGATATTGAATGCAGGGGTGCATGTCAATGGTTATGAGTAAGTGACTCATGATGTGTCGAAAATGTGGTAAGGGATAGAAAGAGTAAGCATAGTTGTACATTATATGTTAGTATAATGCTAATTGTTGTTTAGCTTATACTATGTTGCTTAATTGTTTATGTGTAAACTTACTAAGCTCAAAGTGACTCCTTTTCTTTTCCCTTATCTTATAGAGCAAAAGTGTTGAATCGAGATACGAGGATCAATTGGAAGATCGCCCATACATCACAACACACTGGTACATTAGACTCAATGTTTTGTATATGGCATGTATAGGGGCTAGACAAGTTAGTGAATTTTGTTGTATATGGCTATGATGTGTTGGCCTTTAGATGGATAATCTATTTTGCATAATGCCATAGTTGTTGGCACTTTATTATATGAAAAGATGAAGTTATCTATGTGAGATTGTAAGACTTTGAGTTGATTATGGATGTGTTGAATGAGTGCATGATTGTGTATGCTAGAAGGGTGAAAAGAACTTGGCAAATAGCTTTGTTCTTGTCCATGTGGGTAGACACACGGGCGTGTGTTCAGGCCATGTGTGACACACAGTCACCCATGGGCGTGTGACTTGGCCGTGTGTCCCCCGCATGTTAGTATTTTAAGTTAGAATAGACCACGGACTAGTCACACACGGGCGTGTGCCTAGAACGTGTGTGTTAATCAGTGTTGGCCACGGGCTAGCCACACGGGCGTGTGTCTAGACTCTAGGCCGTGTTAAGGTAGTCAGTGTGCACCACGGGTGGAGGGCACGGGCGTGTGCCCTAACCGTGGGGCATGTCCGAATGCTTGAGTTTTCATGCGGGTAGTGACCATGGGCGTGTGTGACATCCACGGGCGTGCCAAATCTTACACGGGCGTGTGAGGCCTGTATAGACGGAAAAAAATTTAAGATCGTAAGAGTTTTCGATATGGTCTCGAGAGCCCTCGTGTGTTAGAGAGAGGCCTCGTAAGTCGGGATTGAGGTTGTTGTGATGGCCAAAGAGAGTGGTCATGTTGTGCCTAAGTGGCGATCTTGAGGTTTTTAATACGGTAACGCCTCGTGCCCGGTTCCGGCGTTGAATACGGGTAAGGGGTGTTACATTATCCCTCCTACATAATGGGAGCAATACCTTAGGTCTCTTGATAGAGTGAGACTAGAAGTGCATGGCCATACTCGAATAAATCGAATGAACTTCAAAAATTATGATTGACACCCCTAAGGGAAAAACAAGATAAGTGAGACCGGTAGGTAATCTTATTGGACACCAATTCATTGGCTTTTTTATTAAAGTAACCCAAATAAATAAATTAATTATCAAAATAACCCACCTTTTTAATTAAATACCAAAATAACCCAAAAGCTACAGTAAATTTAGGTGGAGCCAAATTAAATGGCTCCACCAACTTGCCACGTCAGCATAGGGGATTAAAAAATATTTTTTTTGGTGGAGCCATTTATAAAATACAAGGGAAATACTGCAAAATCTGAAAAATTGGGGGCCTTTAAAATAATTTCCCAAATTTTGGTGGAGCCATTTGAAATGGCGCCACCTGACACCTTTTTTTTTTAATTTTGTCTTTTTTTTTTACTTTTTCGGGTATTTGAAAAGTTGAGGGCCTAAAAAGCAATTTTCCCTTTTTTTTTGGTGGAGCCATTTGAAATGGCGCCACCACCCCTCACACCCTTTTTTTTTGGCTTTTTCTTTTTCTTTTTTTTTTTTACTTTTTTGACACCCTGACACCAATTTTCGAGTCTGACAACCAAGTTAAATAAACAACTAAAATAAGAAAATATATAAAACTTCAAATAAAATAAGAAAAAATTAAAAATTTTAATTTAAAAAACTCTATGTAAAATTAATATAAGATTAAACATACAGTTTAATACAAGATTAAACATACATTTTTTAAAATTAATAATATAAATTAAATAAATAATATAAATTAAATAAATTATATAAAATAATAAAATAATATAAAAGAAAAAAAGAAAAAGACAAAAAAAAATAGTGTCAGTAGGGTGGTGGCGCCATTTCAAATGGCTCCACCAAAAAAAAGAGAAAATTACTTTTAAGTCCCCCAAAATAAAAAAGTAAAAAAAAAAAGTAAAAGCCAAAATAAAAAAAAAAAAAGGGTGTAGGAGGGTGGTGGCGCCATTTCAAATGGCTCCGCCAAAAAAAAGGAAAATTGCTTTTAAGTCCCCCAAACTTTTTAGAAACTTGAAAAAAGTAAAAAATATAATATTTAAAATAATTAAAAAATATATATCTAAAGTTAAAAAATTTATTTAAAATTTTTAAAAATATATTATAAAACATTTTAAATATACATTACAAATTTTTTAAAATTAATAATATAAATTAAATAATAAAAAGTAAAAAAGAAAATAAAAAGCCAAAACAAAAAAAAAAGGGTGTAGGAGGGTGGTGGCGCCATTTCAAATGGCACCACCAAAAAAGGGGAAATTACTTTTAAGCCCCCTAAACTTTTCAAAAACTAAAAAAAGTAAAAAATATAATATTTAAAATAATTAAAAAATATATATCTAAAGTAAAAAAATTTATTTAAAAATAGTATTTAAAATTTTTAAAAATATATTATAAATTATTTTAAATATACATTACAAATTTTTTAAAATTAATAATATAAATTAAATGAAAAAAATAAAATAAGAAAATAATAAAAAAGTAAAAAAAAAAAAAAGGGTGTCAGGGAGTGGTGGCGCCATTTCAAATGGCTCCACTAAAAAAAGAGAAAATTGCTTTTTAGGTCCTCAACTTTTCAAATACCCAAAAAAATAAAAAAAAAAAGACAAAATTTAAAAAAAAAAGTGTCAGGTGGCGCCATTTCAAATGGCTCCACCAAAATTTGGGAAATTATTTTAAAGGCCCTCAATTTTTTGATTTTCAAAGATTTCCCTCAGATTTTATATGGTGGAGCCATTTAAAATGGCTCCACCAAAAATATTTTTTAATCCCTATCTTTGATGTGTAGAAGTTGGTGGAGCCATTTAATTTGGCTCCATCTAAATTTACGGTAGCTTTTGGGTTATTTTGGTATTTAATTAAAAAGGTAGGTTATTTTGATAATTAATTTATTTATTTGGGTTACTTTAATAAAAAAGCCACAATTCATTAGTCCCGGGTTATTTGGTTGAGGTCGAGAGATAAACCAGATTAATTTATCTAAGTTGATAAAGTGGAGACCGAGTGGTAAAATGGAACTAATTTAAGATAATCACGATTTAGATCCCTAATTCAAAAGTTAACCAACCACATAGAAATCAACTGTTGCCTATTATCGTATTTGGTAGTTTTATATTTTATTTTATTTACAATTTAGTCCCTTTTTGTCTTAGATAATTAATTAGTTTTAATTAACTTCATTTATGCTTTGTCGTAATATAGAAATTAGTGAGTAGCTAGCTAGACTCTGTTCTTGCATGCTTCTTGAATAGAAATCACTAAATCGCTAACTATTTTAGGTTTGATTCTTGGAATACTCCGATGCTCCATTGTAACACTATAAATACTACAACTGACACTGTACGCTTACAGTTAAAACCGTACTTTAAAAATTATTTGCTTTTCTAGGCACGCGCGCATGCGATCAGAGGTACCTGAACTTGACAATTTTTACAAACTTGTACCTAAACTTAAAAATTGTAAGTCAGTTTGATATTTTTTTTAGATACTTGACTAACTATCGTTAAATTATTATTTTCATCCAATCATATCAATACCTAAATTTAGAAATTGTAAGCGAATTTGATATTTTTTTTAAATACCTAACTAACTGTCGATAAATTATTATTTTCATCCAATCATATTGACACCACGCATTTAAAACAACCAATCATATTGAACCAGGTGTATTAAAAAAACAACATTTAATTGATATTCTTTTTCACTTTTCTTTTAATTTTTATTAATTAAAAGTAATAAACTTTTATTTGATTAATGAATCAACTTTTTCAATTTTATTTTCTTCATTTTATATTTTTTCCATCCTTTTTCTCCCAACACTATCACCGTTCAAGCCCTATCTTGCTCCATCAAAACACTTTTTCCCTTTTAGCTTCATTTTCCTTCTCAAACCAAGATAAACTCTCCCTTGAAACCCTAGAGTTGCTTCGTCGCCACCGTCGTTAGGGTCTACTTCCGGTTTTCTTTTGCCCCGATTTCAACGATGAAATGCTTCTCTCTTGCTCCTCGCTCTTTTTACCGGCTCGATTCTCCCTGAAACTCCACCACTGAAATGCTATCTTAAAACCTAGAAATGGGTTCTTCACCTTTTACTTTGCCTTGCTCGTTCTGTTTCTTCTTTCTCATATGTTGTTTTTTTTTTTTCGTACTATTTTGAGTTAGGTGGTAACACGTTTCATTGGGCGGCCAACGACGATGGAGTTCGTCGACAAAGCAGCGGCAGCAGTGCAAGGCAGCCAAAGGATAAGGGGAAGATAACGGGGAGAAAGAGGAGAGCTTTGGACATCAAAGAAGACCGTCAACGGCAAGACGCAACAATGACGGTGGCGCAATAAGAGTAATGGCTAGGGTTCTTAAAAAGATTCAATTTTTATCTCGTCTGTAGTGAAGAAGAGAATGAATTAATATTTTTAATTAATAAAATTTAAAAGAAATTTGAAAAAAATCAATTAAATGATTTTTTTCTTTTTTAATACTTGGCATAATATGATTGGGTGAGAAGAAAAATTAACTTATAAAAAAATACTAAATTCAGTTGTGATTTCTAAATTTAGATATCAATTTTTTTTTCTGATCATATTTCTTGATATAATATTAAGAATTATTTATAATTTTTTACGTTTTAATGCATTTAAATTCATATTTTTTTAAATCTAAAAAATACTTATAAATTATTAAGTTGAGATACTTTCATGTATATTATTTACCTATAACATTAAAATGCTAAACGTTCACAAATCGTCAAATCAATTCATATATGCCAAAAAAACTGTATTTTCAATTTTTCAAAAAATGATCATTAAGGCGTAACTGGAATTCTATACCATAAAATATCCATGATTTTAAGTCCATATGCATGAGATTACCCATACAAGCATATGCTTTAAAAAATATAAATTACAATTCTAGTTCAAGCATGGTTAAAATGTTTAAATAAGACATTAATATTATTTTATGTAGCAAAATAATGATAACTATCATCTAAGTTAAGATTAAATTTCAAAATTCTAAAAAAAACAAACAAAAAACAAAATATCATATTAGAAAACAAAAAGTAAAAGCACTTCACATAATATTACACAATGCTTGAACTATAGCAAAATCTAACCTAATGATTTAACGACTACTTTGAGCCAATGTTAAATTTTAAAATTTTAAAAATATAAAATCTAACCTTTAAAATTTTATCTTCACTTTTAATAAAAGTAATTTAATTTAAATCAAAAGTGTTTATAAGTCAAGTCAGGTCAGATTTGGACTAAACTTATGATATTAACATGCTATATGTTTACTTAAATCTAACCTAACTTGAAATATAAACCTAAAATTTTACCGAAAGTTACTCATAATTGTAACTTATAATCCAAATCTATTTTAGACCTATTCATATTATTTTTTAAAATTTTTAAAAATGTATGTTTATATTATTCTTAACTTTTTTTATTCATTAAAATTTTATATATATTCATCTTAAGAATTTTTAATGTTTACATTATGATACTATTATATATTACTATAGATTTAATTTTTACATATAAAATAACATATAAAAATAATAAAATATAGAAACTTTGGATGAGGCCAAACTCCAGCTTTGAATTTTCAACCTCCAGCCCAGCCGATCTAATTGTTTTGCCCAAGTTCATTTTTCAGATTTAATATTTTTATCCAAATCCTCCCAAATTTCAAATAGATCTACCCATAAACAGTTCTAAGTTCTAATTTAAACCAAAAGTATAAAAGAATCTAATATTTCCATTATAATATAAAATAAAAGATGTTGTAAGACCTAACCAAATCTAAAACATGATAAAGAGAACCTGAAATGATTCAAATACAAAATAACCCGGAACCAAACATAGTTGAATACAAAATGCACGGAACCCAAAATGACCGCCCAACCCTGGTAAAGCCCGTCCAATTGCCACCCTTAGCTCCCACTCTGAAGTTGGTATGGAATGTCAATCTCGACCCTAAGTTGAGATCAGAGGATACACTGAGATACAACATACAAATGAAAGAATCGAACGATTAGGAGTTGGAACAAAATTTACACATTTACATCCTTTTCATCCTTGACCGCATCCAGTGACTTCAGTTCCGCCAACAACTGTCCATACTCGCGTTGCACCTCTCTCATTTCATTTTTAAGCTCTTCTACCTGTCCCAGTTAAAGGTTAGATTTAGTTAAAGTCCATAATTATTGATACAAGATTTGAGAGACCAACAGATTTAAATACCTTGATGGTAAGTTCTTCCCCTCTCTTGTCATACTCCAAGCATCTAAAATACAAAAATTGCCAGCAGTTAGCTGCCAGTTTATTGCTGGGCTAAATTTTGAGACTAAAAGACTGGTTATCACAAAATACATGTGATAAATCTATATATAAGAATTTGATGTCTTTCACAGAACTAATAAAACCATTTCCAGTGAAAGATGTGGAAACCACGTAGACATATTCTACTCACTTTGCACGAAGTTTCTTGTTTTCTTGCAACAAGTTCTGGGTTTCTTCATCTCTCAAGTGATTTCCAATACCATTGAGAGGCTACACCGAGAAAAAAAGGCACACAAGGTTAGCAATATAAATCTGTTTTGTTAATGAGACTGATATATACTACAAGGAGTAAGCAAAAGAAAACCAAATTTCCAAACAGCTGCGTAAAGAAAGATAGAACTAATCAATACTACTGACTTGCTAACGTAATTGCCCATGTAACCAACTAAATACAATACCACTCAGAACTGGGCAGCAAACTCATACAATGAGCAGGAAGACTAGAAGGGTTTGCATACATTGACTGAAAAGAATCACGCTTTCATTGAAGCATAAAACAGTGAACTTAGTTGCATCTTTAGCAGACTCCAGTTTCTGCAATGAACCTATTACCCCCTCTTTGTATTCTAATAATTGTAAGAGCATGCTCCCTACACAGACCTGTAGAGATGTTTTGCCACCTGTCCCTGCTTGGCGTTTCACCTTTTCAATTTTTACCAGGTCAACATGTTCTTTCCTTTTCATAGGCAATCCTGTTTAACCACAAGACACCATGACTTGAAAATAATAAGATCATATTAGTGCCAAAAGAAGATTGATACAGTACTTACCTTGCATGCTTCTTCCATGAGAGGAGACGGGGATTGACTGCTCGGCAACATCTAAACGTCCTTTTACTCTATCAGAAACCATATAAGTTTTGTTCAACCCAACAGATTCTTGCACACTGCTCTGTCCTGTAAAATGAGATGAATAATGAGATGCTGGTGGCTGAGACTTTTTCTTGATCTGGTATCCAATTAGTCCGCAATGATAATCCCTGCCAGATAGAATAATGAGCTTCAGGTTTCTGTGACGAACATGAACTGAAAAATCTCATGAAGTATCATCAAAAGAAATTAAGGATCACATTGCAAACATGCAACAAAGGCACAGTATATGAAGCCTAAATCCATACTCCAAAATAATATTTTCAAGCCATCAAATTTAGCATTTGTATAAAAACAGAAGCATGAAGTTAATATTTTTCTCAGCAAATAATAAAAAATATAAGTACATAGTTTTTAATTTTTATCCCAAACATACAATGAAAACATGAAAAATGCAGACTTCCTACCATAAACATCCATGGTAAGCCTATAGGTAGATTATTGCAAAAAGAGAAATTGCAAGGCTAATTAGATAGGAAGAAAACTAGGAGAAAAACAGTAAGTGGGAGAAACAACAAACTATGAAGCATACATGTGACTAAGGTAGCGTGTGGTATCACTTGTAAGATCACATGGTAATAAGATGATTAAGGTAATTTGATCACGAGTGATTTCATATTATCATGTTTTGGTATAACACTATAAATTACTGGTGATCTTAAACTACAATATTTGGTAATAAAAGGAAAAAAATATCATTTAGAACAAATTATCCAAAATACCCTTACTATAAAAGAAAAAAAAATTGCTTGCTTACTGACATATTTCACTTTTTTTTGGTATCCAAAATTTTGCTCTTCAGAAAATTTTTGTGCGTAAAATTACACCATGAGCAACAAAACTATTGATGCCAGCACCTTAAAACACAAGCCTCAAATTTTTTAGCCAAGTTTAGAGAAGTCTATGCCAAGAATTAGCTAGCATTTTGTCACATGTTTTCCCAATTTTATCTAGACAGTTAGTGAAAAAATAGTGTTAATGAAAATTACCTTTATTGATCCTTTTGGATGGAAATCAAATCACTGCTTAAGGCAGTGATACAATGATTTAATATTAATGCCACAGTATTCTCAAATTACTGAAAAACACAGTGATGTAATCATCGAATGCAGATCACCCTAATTTTGGGATGAACACTTCATACCAAACATCCCCTTAGGCTTTATATAATAGATTACCAGTAATCAAATTCTAAAAAGAAAAAAAGGGATTACCAGTACTCCCATGTCATTTCCTTCAAGCGACCTTCAAGCTTCTGAAAAAGGGAAGTTCTCTCAAAATCTTGTTTGTTATGAGTTGGCTCAACGAAATTAGCTTCCAAAACACCTGAAAGAACAAAAAAATAAATTTTAAAAAGAAAGAAAAAACTTTGTACCAAGATTTTAGGTGTAATTAACCTACAATGCAGAAAAAGGAATCAAATATCAACAAGTTAATATATCCTTACCAACCACACCTCTACCCCTACTGTCTGAATAGCTAACGACCTGCCAAAATGGCTGCAAAAGAAGGAAAAGGAAAGACTTGAAGAAACCAACAATTGTCACTTGAAACAAACATGTAAATAAATTGTGTGCAGCAGAACAAGTCTCATCCTTAAAGACATCCAGAGGCATGTAATGCAAATGCCAAGGAGAACAACTTCCCTCAAAGATACCTATGCACAGACAGATTATATAACAATCCACAATAACTATTGATACAGTATTCCTGAACCCAATCCTAAGACAGAAATGACATTTTGCTTAAGGAAAATTAGAAATGATTTATTTATAAGTTGGACAATCATGACCTTTGCAGATCAGAAGCTATTTTTAAAGTTTTATGAAGTTTCTGATATTAACTTATTATCATTTTTTTCTATATAAAAAAGAACTATTATCATTTTAGATTACCAGAAATCAAAGAATATACGTACTTAATTCTTCGAGGCACAAAAAAAGGTTTCAATAAAAATGAATAAAAGACCATGACAAACCAAGTATGTTTCTATACTAGACTCCTATATTTAAATCCACCAAACATAACATGGTTGAAAATCAGCAGTGTTATTTTTCAGGGAGAACTATAAATGAGCAACATTTTGAAATATAGCTGGAACAAAGGATATGTTCGTTTATTTCACCAAATGAAGTTATACCATTTAGTCATTAGCATGTTTCATCCCTAACATTAACAAAGAAAGTCTAACCATCTAAAAAAGGTTAAAACTTTTTCATGACAGTTACCAGAATTAGACGGTTCTTGTGGTAGACACAAAATCCATGGATATTAACTCGAGGAGCTTCTTTAAGGAAACCAATTGTAGATACAACAGCACCCTGCATTTAAATCAGAAAGCAGAAATGTAATACATGGAAGAGTCAAAGAAACATCCAGACAATCACCATCAAGGGATTCAAGGAATACAATCATATCCATGTGAGCAACTTCCAGTAAAATTTGCAGTGGCAGTACCCAACAGATGTAAAGACAGTAGGCTAATTTCATGTTAAATAACAGAGGATGGCTGTTTAGAATAGGAAAAACAGTGGTTCATATAGATCATTAGTTTTCAACGAAGATACAATGATAAGTAACAAAGATAATGCTCGGAATAAGTAATAGTACCTCCACAGATCCAACGCTTTGTGGTTTATACAAGATATACTCTATATATTTCAGATCATCAGCAATGTTATGATGCTCAACAATTTCTCCGCGCAATATTATTCTGAAAGTCTCAGGAATTCGCAAATACAAGATGGACAGATATACCTGTATGGTGAGACAGAATCGAACTTAAGAAACATGAATCCTTTTACTAACATAAAATATACAGGAACTACAGACTCACACGAAGAGAATGATGGTAACGTCTAGCAATGTGTTGTTCATTTACAGCTTTCCAAGCAGGGATTGTATCGACCTTTTTGGTGTCTCCACTAATGCAAATATCCTGCAGAGAGAATCATAAGATTTCACTTGAAAGAGGGTACAAAATTTATTGGAAAAAAGACGGAAGAGGATGAACAAAAAAATTTCAACCTTTTCATCAGAATCGAAGTCTAGCTCTGAATTCCCATCATTATTGAGCCATAAATTGTAGATGATAATTTTTGTGCCATGGGAACCAATGTCATCAAACTGCACTTAGATGAAGATATGTGAAGTTAGTGAGACAAGAATAACTTCAAAGACCAAAAACTTTCATGAAATGTCAAATAAAAGACATTTCTCAGTTTGATCCATGCTCCACTGCTCCAGATGAGGTGTTGTATAAATTCAAAGTAGATTTCAGTTTGAAGTAAATTTTACTTTACCCAATTAAATGTAATTTTTAGGAAGCTATTTTAATTACCTACTGTCTCACCAAACCCATGTTCCCCTTGTGCACTTGGCCATTCTTTTATGACTCTAAAACAAATTAAGGGGACAACAATACAAAGAATCTTCTTAAAACCATAACAACAAAAACACATGAGCTTTATTTGAATGCACGGTTAATTTTATGGGTTGAATCAAGTCACTCAAGCCAATGTAAAAGAATGACATAATTAGGCTAGAAAGTCATCAAGCCAAGGGTTAAAAATTTGAAGTCAAATATAGAATTCGCCAGTCAAAAGTCTATAAAGTATTTTCAAGAAAAACTCAGCCCAGAGTTAGGTTATTTTGCTTACACCATATGGTATTCCATTTAACACAATATCCTTAATTCAACAAATATAATATTCCTGTTTTTCTTTTTTTGTCTTCTATTTTCCATTTTGATTTAAGCATATTATATTAAGCCTAACTTTTAGAATGTAGTATTTCGTATCATTTTCAACATTACAAGGTGATCTTACAACTTGTGATTAGAAATCACCTTATTTGGCCAGCAACCATTAGTTCTTAAGAATTAAAGGTTATATATTTGCGCTTGATATCAAAGAAAATTAAATTTCGCAAATGTTAAAGTGATGAACAATTCAATTAGCAGCAATAATAGTAGTTGGCAATTCCATGAAGAAAGTAAAATAAATAAAAATGAAGAAATGTCTAAGGCCTACTTGCTTCAAAAGCTCAGCTTCTGTTGAAAATGGAGACCATTTTAACAGAATGGAAAGATTAGACGCAAAATGTTCTCTACCATGCAACACGTCCAAAGTGCCACTTGACAAATTAAGCTCGTAATCCACCTGCAGTTTGCACAAAGATCTTATAGTATGCATTGGAAACTAACATAAACTCAATGGAAAGAGGATGCTCACCATAGGTACAACTATTCTGTCATGGCATGTTCTTGTCAAAAACGAATAAGAGAGTAGACCAATGCTTTGAGTCAATGACCTAATCAATAAATAAAAGGAATTAACAATTTAAAAGTAGCAATACAAGTGTAAAATAAAAAAGTAAGATAGAACTTGATCTCCATATATGCCTAAGATAGAACAGAAAAATCTCTTCAGCTAACAGAACCCAAGCTCATACACAACTTTATTGACTTGAATCACATAAAAGCAAAGCTTACATTAGGAATTTTAGATTATTAGAAATTAGTGAGTTAAATTATATACGAAGCCAAACATCGATCTTCATTTGGGATGGTTTCCAAACAAAAACTTAATTCCTTGTCAAGGCCCACACCTCATGTACCAAACCAAGATGACACAAGAAAACAAAAGCTCAACTGTAACCTCCTAAAACATTCAAGTATGCATGTTGTGATAAACTGATACGAATAATAATGATTCAACCCCATCACTCCCAGTTCAACAACTTCCAAACTTTGAGTCACATGACATCCAAAAGCCTAAACTCAGGTTGCAAGAAAAGTCACTTGAACCCTAATATGCAATCCATCTATCTTACTAATTTTTAACACGGGTTGGACAATCAATTCTTTAAAATAAATATAACAAGTTAAAATAATATTGTTCCCTTGTGTTCTGAGGGAAAAGAAAAAAAAAAAAAAGATTGATAGCCTTATCATTGCAAAAGTTTCCAGCAATACTTAAGTTTTTTTCATAAATAAAAATAATTTTTTCATCAGAAATTTATGGAAATGACAAATTTATCCTATAAACCAACATGAAATAATAATAAACTTTGATAGTCTACCTATAGAAAACATACAAGACAAACAAGAATACAATTTTGATGCACAAGGAAGAAAATGATCATTGTAGAGGAACCAAACCTATCATCCAGGTGGCGGCTGAATACAATCACATCTGCTCCAAGTCTCATAGAACTAGTCTTGAAACCATTGCCATCTGGAAGCCAGAACTTTTGTAAATATAAAAAGAAAGAACCAACAAATATTCCAAACAAAACATAAGATTAATACATTGTCCAATTGCAGATTTTGACTTCTTATCTGAAAATCCAAAGCTCATGCAGCGACGCATTGCTTCAGGGTCCATTCCACCACCATCATCTAATGGTAAATTATCAAGTTAAGAGAAGTGCTAGTTACAAATATTGGATTATAGACAACTTTTACAAAGAAGCAAAAAATAAAGGATCATAAATGAAAAGGTATATGATCATTTTTATTAAATTGAGAAAAAAATACCTTGAACTAACAAAGCCGGACTCCCATCCCTCGGGTTTGATGTTTTATCTACAATGACAAAAGTGGCCCCATTTTGGATCTATCCAATTTGAAAGAAATAAGATATGAATTGCCCAACATTGAGAATTCATCAAAATAGCAAATTGGGGAACACATTGTAGTAATCTACTTAACTGTGCGTATATTTACCTACAAAAAGGCTATTAATAGGGTAATAATGCGATATAAGCTGCATCTATGCTTAAATTTTCAGTCATTAAATACGCTAACCATAATTTTAATAAAAATATATACATACAAAAAGAATTTGTCTTCTGGCCAAAAAAAAGAGCTTGTTTAGCCTAGTAAACTACTAATACTTAGCTTTGGTCTAGTTACAACATTACCTGTATTGCAGCCTTTATTTTATTCAGGTTGGTCTTATTCCCATCTTTTAATGATTACAGGAATATACAAGTTGAATTATGACTTCTAAGATTGTAATAGAAAATTTAAATCTCTAGTTACAGGTCAATCCACATTAACATTCATAACCTGGTCTACCTTCTAATTGTAAACATAAATCAATGCCGTTGTTAAATCACTAAATTCTGGAATCCCGTACAAATTTTAATATCAATTACAATAAATCAGACAAAACAGTTATATTATTAAATCCTCGTTTTACGACCATTTTATCATATAATAAAGTTTTCAAAAAGAAATCCTATACCATGCATTTGTACCACTAAACAAGACAGATATACTCCACCAACAAATTAAGTTGAAATTCACCTCATCAATGGCATTGTCAAGTAGTTCAGCAACAGCTGCAAACAAATAACAAACAAAATACAGTGTAATCATGCAAAGGTACTCATTGCCAAAAGAAAATGTACGAAGTATAAAAAATTATCTGCATAAGCTAGACATACCACCAAAAGCCCACTTATGTGAGGTGGCATTTGAATGAAGAAACAAGGGGTGCACATGTAGATAATTTGTGCTATCTGTTGTTTTTTTTTTTTTAAAAAAAGCACAATAAAAAGTTAAGATGGATCAGCAATTAGGGAATCACAATTCATTAGCAACACATTGCAAAAATAACTGATAGCTGCATACTTTGTAGCGTGACCTTGGAACCAAGGCCCCCTTCATAGCTCCCAGCTTTCCAGAATTGTCGACAAATTGGTGCTGGAGATACAGCTGATGTCGAACAGACCCCTGTATCATCCCCTGGAGACTGGCATTGCTCCAAAACACTAGTACTACTTTGACCAGTACTTAAAGCATTATTTGAGCTTTTATTTTCTTCAGAGGCTTGTTTTCTAGCTTGTGTTTTGGAACTGAAAAGCTTAACGGGTTGAACGCTATGGTTATGTTGCTGCTGTATCATGCTCCCAATGGTACCAGGTTCCAATTTAACAGGTTTCAGGTCGACCTCTCCAAGTTCATCATCACTAGATAAGTCCACAACGTCTATACAATTCATCTCCAAAACTGTAAATAGACATGAAAACAGACTTCACCTAAGAACATGTTACAAAAAAAAAAAAAAAAATCATAATGCATGCAAAAAGAAAGCCCGATAGCTTCGATTCACAGTAACTAAGGAAATTAAATTTATTCAAATTAAACATAACTCAATCGGAAACATCTATTATACCCAGAAATTAAGAGGTAAATAAATTAAATTAGGGGATGCGGAACCTTTTGCTAGGAAAACCTAAGGGTTCTTCTTCGGTGAAAAAGACTATGGACTCCAAACTGCAACGCAGAAGCTGCACAATATCTTTTCAGTTTAGATTTCCCCAACATCAATTAAATAACATGAAAATCTACTGATATCAAAGTATAAAACTCAAGAAAAACTGAGAACAGAAGGAAAACAAACAAAAAAAAACAAACGGGACTTTCAAGTTTCTTTGGCGGGGTTCAGAAATTTTTGAAACCCTAACTTGTATTCACCAAGGGCAGAGAAGAGAATAAATCAACAAAGGAGGCCAAAGTGAAATTAGAATGTAGCCTTCAAAATCAACCGAAATGAGAACTGTAAACAGGGATGCAAATGGCGGTTTAGGGGTTGTGGCGAATGCTGGCGCTCGCCTGTTGAAATTGGAAGGAGGGCCGAAACAGTAGGTTACATGAGTGCGGCTTCAGGCGGGTTGAAGGCAAAGGGGAGAGACTCGAGGCTGTTTAGCTGGTGTGGGTAACCTCGAGTCTGTTGAGCTGGTGCGGGTAATTTAGATTATGGCATAATCAAAATTAGGCAGAAAACACTGTAAACTATCTATATATTATTTTATTGTATTATATATTAAACTACAACTTTTAAAAAAACTTTTAAATTCACAAGAATATTTTTTATTTTTTACTATATTATTAAATTAATATATTTAAAATTTAGTTTAAGACTATTAATTATAGCTTTATTTAAAATTAATTTGTGATTATTTTATTGACTCTAAAATAAAATTATAACTTAGATAAAAATTTAAGCATAGTGACTTTCAATAAGTCAAAATAATTAATAATTAATGTTAAAATAAATAAAGTTATAATTTGAATAGAAATCTAAGTATATAAAGAGGGATTGATTTTTTACTTTAAAAAATAGAGATTGATTTTATCTTTTAACTATCACTTAATTAGTATTAAAGTTATATATCAATTTAAATTTAAATTTATAAATAATATCTATTACATTTAAGTAAAATCATCTCTAAAAAGAATGAAAATTATTAGCATTAATAAATTAAAAGTATTTTAAAAAGAAATATTCAAACGATAATTGCACCGAAGAGATATGTAAGATCATTTTAATTAATGATGACATTATATAATATTATGTTATTTTTAAAAAAATAATTATAAGTTTTTTATTTCGCGCGAAGCATTTACTCTTTTATACTTTCGTTTTTACCTTATTATTCAATGCACAACTTTACTTGCACAAAGTCACTTCAATTTCATACCCAAACATGTCCAAACAATCACATTCATCATCAATTCAACTTATAACATCTACATGGTCTTTAAACATATCATTCCTTTATAAAAGTATACATATCAACCATTAACCATTTACCATCTTTATCATTATCAATTCACATCTAATATTACCATTTCAAATGTCATAATCACAACTCAAACCATTTACCAAAAGCATATCATCTCAACAAGCATTACCATTAGGTAAAGTCATACATAAAATCGATTTTAAACTAAGTTATCATTCAAGGTTAACCAAATACAAAACATCTATATATATGCCACAAAACCAAGCTTAAAATGATTGAAAACTACCGAATCAATAACAAGATAGTGTGAGCTTCTCGACGATTCACAAGTTGACAATCTACAAGAAAAGGGAAAACAATGGGGTAATCATATCGAATGTGTTAAACCAAGTTTTACTTGATAAAATATTTTGATATAACTGTAACAGTCTGGTTTAGACCCTAGTCGGAATAGTAGTTTCGGGACCACAAATCCGGGTTAGAATAATATTTTAATACTATTTTCCGTGTCTGCAGTATATGAATTAGCATGTGTGAAATTTCTGTGATTTAATTTGTTCATTTGTGAGCTTAATTGAGAAAAGGACTAAATCGCATAAAAGGTAAAAGTAGCCTTCTATTTGATTAATGGCTAAATTGATGTGGCTTTTGAATGTGGAGTCCTAAAAAAGCAATAAGCCCAATATTTGAGTTAGTGGATGACAAAGGACAAGAATTGTAACACCCTTAACCCGTATCCGTCGCCGGATTAGAGTTGCGAGGCATTACCAGACTTAACTACTAATTCGGGGCATAAAAATTGAAACTGTCCATCTGCGTCATGTTGACTAAATTGACTATAACTCGAGTTAGGAAACTCGAAATTTAGATCCGTAAATTTTCCTTGAAACTAGACTCATATATCTTCTTACTATAATTTTTCCAGAATTTTTTTGTGTGGCCAATTAGTACAGTTTATTCATTAAAGTTTCCCCTGTTTCACTGACCAACGGTTCTGACCTCTCTTAACCTAAATTCAAATATCTCATTGTACAGTTTTCATATGTTGTTCCCACTTGTTTCTATTGAAAATAGACTCACTAAGGAATCTATACATATAAATTATAACTCATAATTAATTTTTTACAATTTTGAATGATTTTCTAAAGTCAAAATAGGGGACATCAAATACCATCTTGACCCTGTCTAACTAAAATTCAAATATCATAGAATATAAAATTCCTTTGCCTACTATGTTTCTTTCACATAAAAATAGACACAATAAGATTTAATTCTATATCTTATTCACTTTCTAATTCCATTTCTCCTATTTTTGGTGATTTTTCAAAATCACATCACTGCTGCTAACCAAAAACTGTTTCATTGCAAAATATGGTTAACTAGTTTATAACATCTTTACTCTATTTCATTTAACTCTATACATTAACCCTATCGAAATCATTGAATCAATAATTATATATATATATCAAACCCTAATCGCATTTCATAACAACTTCCACTACTATATCATCATGCATATACCAACTACATTGAACATATATATATACACACACCATGATCGAAATCTTTGCATAAATTTAAATATCATATCTAGCCATTTTCGCATGGCTTAGTAATTACAGCTTCAAAACGAACCCAAAACACAAGATAGCCTATACATGCCATAGTTTCAAAAATTCAGTTTATAAAATACCAAAATGAGTCGATAGTGTGATAGACTTAACGATGATCCCCGAGCTCGTAACTTGACTCCAAAATCTAATAAACAATGCAAACAAACACATACAGTAAGCTATCATAGCTTAGTAAGTTATAAGTAATTACATAACAACAATGCATTATATCATTATATTAATAAGGCCAATTTAATATAATTGAAATCGAGGTTTAAAACCATAACTATAATTTATATTACCATTCGTAAACTTTCACATTTCATAGCCTTAAGGCCAAACACTCACACATTTAATAATAGATTTCACATCGATCTATAAATCACTTTCACATCTCAAAACAAATACATATACATTTGTTCAAGTATATACATATTAACTACTAAATTTTCTTTCTTACCTTTCAATCCATATAATTCACATATAAATACGTATGATATAAAATTTTCATTTCAACATCTAAAACTTACTTATTATTCAAAAGATGATTTATCATCGCATACCTGTTCATTTTATTCTGTTAAACACCTTCGTTAACTAATTAAATTAAAAGATCGGCAAACCTGCACACTCAATGCAAAACCTTATCACGTATCACATGCTTAGAGTCGTCATACTAATACCTTGCACACTTAGTGCCAAATTCTTGTAACGTATCGCACACTTAGTGCCAAATTCTTGTAACGTATCGCACACTTAGTGCCGTTACATTTAACTTCTCGCACACTTAGTGCTAAACAACCGATTTCGCACACTTAGTGCTCGGTATTTAATTCCACACACTTAGTGCTCATTGACCGATTTCTCACACTTAGTGCTCGGTATACAATTTCGCACATTATTGCATTTCCCGAACTTAATCCTTATTTATATATACATAAAACTTAAACCTCAATTGCATATATACCAATTCGATTATTTTATTTCTATGATTAACATCACATTCAATTATATCATTGCCATATATATGCATCACATTTGGTTATATTCATTCCTCAATTCAATGTCACATTCGGTTATATCATTGACATATATATACACATCACATTCGAATGAACCAATGACATATATATATGCCTCTCATTCGGTTATACTTTATACATATATAAATAATACATTCGGCTATATTAAAACTCAGTATACATACTTCCATTAAATTTTAGGTACATCAATATAGATAAATTCCATACAACATGATTGCTTAAAAACTTACCTCGGACGATGTAAAATGGAACGGGGCGACTAGTCGACAACTTTCGTTTTTCCCCAATCCAAGTCCGATTTCTTTTGTTCTTGATCTATATAATTTCAAATTAACCCCATTTAAACACTATTTCATTCAATTTAATCCAACAACACATAAATGGGAAAATTACCATTTTACCCCTGATATTTCATACTTTTACAAATTAGTCCTAATTGCACAAAATACAAAATACACAAAATCTCACCACATCATAGTTAGGCCGAATCTTCCTTATGCTCATACTAATCCATATATTTCATTTATTTTGCCTTTTAGCCCTTCAATTTATTATTTTTGCAATTTAGTCCTAATAATTCAAAATCATCAAAAACTCCAATACAAAATATATTAATCCAAAACATATCTTTCATAATTTATCATCAAACATCACAAAACACAAATATTCATCAATGGCATAACTCAAAATATTCACCAAAATCAAAAATTCAAGCACGGGTCGGGTAGTACTCGAAGCAACGATTTCAAAAACATAAAAATTATCAGAAAACCGAGCATAGCACATACCCGAATCAAGCTTCCAAAGGTGCCGAAATTTCAAAGCTTTTAAAGATTTATTTTCTTCTTTAGTTTCGGCCAAGAAAGATGAATGCATGGCCATTTTTTTGTTTTTGTTTTATTATAACATTATAGTATTATTTTATTATTTTTAACTTAACTAATATAATAAACATATAAAAGCATAATGCATGCAAGTTGCCGTCCACTACACTTGCAAAAAAGGTAATTTACAACATAAGGCTTCATCTTTATAAAAACACATCAATTTGATCACTCAATTAAATAAAAGGCTACTTTTACCACTTATGCGATTTAGTCCTTTTTCTTAAATTAAACACATAAACGAACAAATTAACTCACGAAACTTTAACACATGCTCAATCATATATCATAGGTACCGAAAATAATATTAAAATATTTTACTACTCGGATTTGTGGTCCCGAAACCACTGTTCCGATTAGGGTAAAAAATAGGGTTGTTACAACTCTCCCCCTCTTAGGGATTTTCGTCCCCGAAAATCTTACCGGTGAATAGGTTAGGATAACGTTCTTTCATTGAGTCCTCAAGCTCCCAAGTTGCTTCCTCGACCCCGTGCTTATGCCACAGTACTTTCACCAACGAGATTTTCTTATTACGCAACTCTTTCACTTCGCGAGCTAAAATACGAATCGGTTTTTCCTCATAGGTCAAATCAGACTGAATCTCAATCTCTGACGGACTAATCACATGAGAAGGATCGAATCTATATCTTCGAAGCATCGAAACATGAAAGACATTGTGGATCTTTTCTAACTCAGGTGGCAACATCAACCTGTACGTAACCGGCCCGATACGCTCAATAATCTCGTACGGCCCAATAAATCTCGGACTCAGTTTTCCCTTGTGACCAAATCAGAGTATTTTCTTCCACGACGAGACTTTCAAAAATACTCGGTCACCAATTTGAAACTCTATATCTTTACGTTTCAAATCTGCATAGGATTTCTGACGGTCTGACGCTGCTTCCAAACTTTCGTGGATCACTTTTACTTTCTGTTCAGTCTCTTTGATTAGATCAACCCGTGTATCTTGCTTCCACTTAGCTTGGTCCAATACAAAAATGTACGACATTTACGACCGTACAAAGCCTCGTAAGATGCCATTTTATTGTATGGAAATCCAATCAGAGGTATATGTTGTTCCTACGTACCTTCGAACTCAAGAATGCAACATTTCAACATATTCTCCAGTATCTGAATGACTCGTTTAGACTGACCACCTGTCTGTGGATGGAAAGCTGTGCTGAAATGTAATTTCGTACCTAAATCATCATGCAGTTTCTTCAAATACCCGGATGTAAACCTCAGATCTCTATTCAAATCAATAGATATAGGTACACCATGTAATCTTTCAAATTGAGAAACATACAATTCAACCAACTTATCAAGCGAGTAGTTTGTACATATCAAAATAAAATAAGCTGATTTAGCCAATCAATCAACAATAACCTAAATTGCATCTTTCTTTCTCGGTGTTAACAAAAAACTAAATACAAAATCCATCGTGACTCTATCCCATTTCCATTCAGGTATCAAAATCAGCTGAAGCAACCCAGAAGGTACCTGATGCTCGGCTTTTTACTAGTTGACAGATTAAGCATTTCAATAAAGAGTCAGAAATATCTCGTTTCATACCATACCACCAGTAAAGTTGTTTCAGATCATTATGCATCTTTGTACTACCTGAGTGAACAGACAATCAACTGTTGTGGGCTTCATTCAAAATCATCTGAATCAACATCTGAATTTCCTCAGAACACATATTTGGTTTCTGAACCTCAGACAAATTTTAGCATCAACTTCAAAATTCTGAATCAACCTTCAAGTCACCTTGGACCTGCTTTGCTAACAAATCATTATCAACTTTTTGAGTATCACTAATTTTGCTGGATAAATAACGATCTTACTTTTAATTCAACTATTATTGAACTATCATCAGACATAGCCATATACGCATTCATTGTACACCAAGGAAACAATGATTTTCGGCTTAAAACATCAGTAACAACATTAGCTTTTCTCGGATGGTAGTCAATCACAAGCTCATAGTCCTTTAACAATTCTAACCATAAGGAATCACAGGATATCTCTGTGTGCTCCATTATTATACTTCAACCCGTCCATTGACACATAAATGAGGTTCGTAAACTCTTCGTTCAATTTAGGCTAAATCAGAACTAATATTTTAGTGGATAATGTCTTCGTGCAAAAGAAAT
Organism: Gossypium sturtianum; assembly: GCA_025698515.1. NCBI lineage: Eukaryota > Viridiplantae > Streptophyta > Magnoliopsida > Malvales > Malvaceae > Gossypium > Gossypium sturtianum. The sequence continues at coordinate 91,293,056 of CM046955.1, forward strand.
CTTCAACAATTGAACTAACTTTAATTTACCACAACATTTCTCAGATAGGATTGTTCCGATAGACATAATTCTATATCAAATCCTCAAAAATACAAGTTCTACTTCCATACTATCCTTCAGATCACACATTTACATTTAAAGTTTGTTTCGATCTAGTGGATAAATTCAAACTCATATAACTTGATTACATTTTCAATCAAATAGTTTGAGATCATATTAAACCACAGAATCGGTCTTTTGAAGAAATCTTTTCTTCTCGTTAGAAAGAATAATCTAAACATATCTTTATATATATACTCTGGTCATCAAATATAAATCATATTGTCATAATAGTATTATTGTCTTACCCGTGACAATAGATAATATCCTGCCAACTATTAACGAAGCATCCGAACCTAGAAGAAAATCAAATATGATTTGAACAACAACCATTGCGTATACAACTTTTATAACTATTTCCTTCAAATGGACATCTCTTATAGATAATCACATAGAATCATGAGAAAACCAGAATAACTAAATTTTCATCATCTGAAGCTACACTGAATATCAGAAAATTACAACCCATATAAAATGATATCAATTCCGATGATATTCCAAAAATGTCCAGAAAGAACAATATTACTCGTAAATGCTGAAATCTACAGTAGTAAAAGCAATATAATCTTCACATATTTTTAACAGAACAATAGCCAGCAGAAACAGAATATTAGCATTATACAGATTTCACCATCGTCTTTCATATTCGCACAAAGGAATAAATACCGAAGAAAGACATAACAATGTTGAATACAACCCCAAACAAACCAACGATACTTTCGTCTATTAATATGTTTAGCCAATGTTCTTTTATGATAAAAATTCCTTCTGAAATTAAACAGTCACATATACTTCTAAGAATAAATATACATATAGAATGCCCAAAAGGAATCATAATAACTGCCCGACTATAACCACCACACTCAGCCCTCAATACAATTCAAACATTATTTCAACTGTCTAATTTTGCCATTAGAAATTTTCACATTATCCCTTCTCTAACAGAAATCAATTCAGAAAAGCTTTTAACTAATATTTTCCTTAGTTAACATACCCGAATAAGTCATTTGATCGGAGATAACTTCTTCTTTAACAGCGACGTCACATAATCTGAATAATCTTTAGAACTATCCAATGTCTCTTTTAATACTATCTTCATTTGCTGATTCAATCTCTTTTCTGGCCACATCATTAATCTTTCGAACACAGACTTCTGTAATTCCACACTCTTGAGCTTATTCAACCCAGATCTTACAGATTTCACAGTAACATTTCACTAATAAGGGGGTGAGGGTAATAAAGCCTCAAATTTAACTTACACATATATATACAACACACACTTTCACAAATAGTCAATTCATTAATAATTTCATATTGTCCAAACGTTTAAATAAGCATTTGCTTTTAATCACCTTTATTCTTAGCATTTAATTCATATCCCAACTCAAATCATTAATTTACGATCAAAACATTTCAGATAGCAATCACAACTCACATATCATAATCTATGTGCTCATATAATTATAACATTTGTCAACATCAATATATCATACTCTTTGATCCATACCTTTATGAGTTTCAACTCATCATCAACACATTTCCATTCAAACATTAGAGTACACATTCCGTACTATCAAAATTAGCTCGGTTGAAAACTTATCTGTCTCATCAAAATAATTTTCGTCAGAGTCAGGAGATATCACACTATCGTAGTTTAAATATGGCATGTATAGCTAGACTCACATACACTATGGTAGTCCTAGAACCGACTAAACCATAGCTCTGATACCAATCAAATGTAACACCCCTAACCCGTATCCGTCACCAGATTAGAGTTGCGAGGCATTACCAGACTTAACTACTAATTCGGGGCATAAAAATTGAAATTGTCCATCTGCGTCATGTTGACTAAATTGACTATAACTCGAGTTAGGAAACTCGAAATTTAGATCCGTAAATTTTCCTTGAAACTAGACTCATATATCTTCTTACTATAATTTTTCCAGAATTTTTTTGTGTGGCCAATTAGTACAGTTTATTCATTAAAGTTTCCTCTATTTAACTGACCAACGGTTCTGACCTCTCTTAACCTAAATTCAAATATCTCATTGTACAGTTTTCATATGTTGTTACCACTTGTTTTTATTGAAAATAGACTCACTAAGGAATCTAGAAATATAAATTATAACTCATAATTCATTTTTTACAATTTTTAATGATTTTCTAAAGTCAAAATAGGGGACTTCAAATACCATCTTGACCCTGTCTCACTAAAATTCAAATATCACAAAATATAAAATTCCTTTTGTAACATCCTAAATTTACGGGCCTATACATTTAGTGTAGGGATAGGTTTACTATGTTAATTTAATTGATAGGGGTCTAAATTTGGGCTTAAAATTAGGCAAAAAGGCCCATATTAGAGTGGCATCATTAACAGTTAAAAAGGAACAAGTTTTGGGTCGCAAGGAGCCCATGTTTTAGGCCAAATTCGGCACTTTAAATGAAGAGAGGGTGATGCCACACACAAGGAATTAGGGGCCCAAGTATGAAGTTTAATGAGGCCCAAATCTTTTAATTTAAGTGAGTTAAATTTGACATTAGGGATTAGTAGAGGTGGACGGCTACAAGGCTATAAAATAGGAAATTTTATGTGGATTTTTAAGTGATAATATCATAGATAAAAAAGGAGAAAAGTTAGGAGCTTGTCTTCAAGGAAAGTGTTGGCCAGAAAATCCACCACCTAGAGGAGTGTAAAATTAGAAGCTCATTGCATGGCAAGGAGGGTGCCGAATTTCTCCTCTTTTAGCTTGAATTTTAAGGGTGTTTTCGGTTTTTAGCGAAGAGGTGCCAAAATATCTATAAATAGGGGCTAGCTCCTTGATTCGACCTTTGAAAACCCTAAATTTCTCTCCCATTGTGCCGAAATTCCCTAGCCTCTCCTCTCCAATTTCTTTTCTCCAATTTCTTTAAAAGCCGAAACTCTTCTCCACTTTTTCCTTCTTGTGCCGATTTCTCTAGGAAGTAGGAAGCATCCATAGTCTTTTCTTCTATTCATCCTATTTGAGAATTAGTTCTATACTTAGGCATTTAAATCTTCCATGGGCATTGCCGAATCCTCTCTCTAGTGCTAGCTGAATCTCCTATGCTAAGGTAAGTGTTGATTTTTGATTAGTTCTCATGATCTATTCCCGGTTTTTGAAAGGTAAAAGCCAAAAGCTAATAGTTTAATGGTTTTATGATGGGCGGTAATTCGGGATTTGAAGGAAGCTTAGTCGACTAGACCTAAAAGCCGAAAATCATAAGTCTTCAATTTCGGGATTTCAAGGTAAGAGGATTTGTTTATTTATATATATAAAATCGGGTAGAATACTAACCATGGCCGAATATAGGAGAGGCCTATTTTTGCAATTGTTCCAGCTTTTAAGCAAGGCTATAGATTGAGGATAATAGATCCAGATAGTAAGGACATCGACTAAGAATATTGGATTTCGCAATATTAGGTGTGTAATCTAGATCTGTTTGATTAATATATGAAAATAAGTATTACATGTTTTGTTAAATGCCGAAACCCCGGCATATTGACGGGAACCCAAAGAGGGTAAAGCAAATCACCAGGTTAGTAAATGATCTGATTAAATGTTATAAGTATACTGATTTTATGTGATTGCATGGGTTGGGTTTGATGAAAGGAGGAAGTTATATGTTGTAGCGGTTTTTACCGTGATGATCTGTTGTAGCGGTTCCTTACCGTGATTCGTTATGTAGCGCTTCGCCGTGATCTGTTGTAGTGGCTATGGGCATGATCTGATGATGAGCAGCACGACTGCCATCAAGGCGTGTAGCGTTGTGGGTTGATTGTAGAAATCCCCAATAGTGTGAATGGCTGGTACGGGGGCGTGTAGCGAATGGACACCTAGGATATGGGTTGGGCTTTGCATATTATTTTTGTTATTTATATTTTGATTATTCTGTTTTATGGGGCTAAAGCCCAAATCTAATGGTGCATGAGGGTTGCACACTGAGTCTCGCGACTCACCCTTTAATTTTAACCATCTCAGGTGACACTTAGGGCATCGGACCGGGCTGGAGAGGAGAGCAAGGTGGCCATGCGACAAAGCTTTGATAAATCGGCAAAAAGACTTAGTCTAATTTTTTTATTTTCATTTAATTAATGGGTTCAGATTTCCTTGTAATAAGGCCATGGGCCATTAGACTACCATTTATGTTTTGGGATTTTGTTGGGCTTTTATTGCTGGGTTTTATGTTTTACGTTTTCAATTAAGTTAAGACCTGCATGAAATTTCAGTTTTTATATAAAATCTACCAAGATAATTGGTTACTTAATATTTTATACTTTAATGAATTATTAAGCTTTCGAAATAAAGGTGTAAACCTAGTAATTGTTTTCCAAAATGCGACATGTTTTATAAAATCTTCTTAGTGACATGCCAGATCCGGTCGTGGTGTATGGGCTGGGTTTGGGGTGTTACACCTTTGCCTACACTGTTTCTTTCACATAAAAATAGACAGAATAAGATTTAATTCTATATCTTATTCACTTTCTAATTCCATTTCTCCTATTTTTGGTGATTTTTCAAAATCAAATCATCTTTGCTAACCAAAAACTGTTTCATTGCAAAATATGGTTAACTAGTTTATAACATCTTTACTCCATTTCATTTAACTCTATAAATTAACCCTATCGAAATCATTGAATCAATAATTATATATATCAAGCCCTAATTGCATTTCATAACAACTTCCACTACTATATCATCATGCATATACCAACTACATTGCACATATATATATACACACCATGATCGAAATCTTTGCATAAATTTAAATATCATATCTAGCCATTTTCGCATGGCTTAGTAATTACAACTTCAAAATGAACCCAAAACACAAGATAGCCTATACATGCCATAGTTTCAAAAATTCAGTTTATAAAATACCAAAATGAGTCGATAGTGTGATAGACTTGACGATGATCCCTGAGCTCGTAACTTGACTCCAAAATCTAATAAACAATGCAAACAAACACATACAGTAAGCTATCATAGCTTAGTAAGTTATAAGTAATTACATAACAACAATGCATTATATCATTATATTAATAAGGCCAATTTAATATAATCGAAATCGAGGTTTAAAACCATAACTATAATTTATATTACCATTCATAAACTTTCACATTTCATAGCCTTAAGGCCAAACACTCACACATTCAATAATAGATTTCACATCGATCTATAAATCACTTTCCCATCTCAAAACAAATACATATACATTTGTTCAAGTATATACATATTAACTACTAAATTTTCTTTCTTACCTTTCAATCCATATAATTCACTTATAAATACGTATGATATAAAATTTTCATTTCAACATCTAAAACTTACTTATTATTCAAAAGATGATTTATCATCGCATACCTATTCATTTTATTCTGTTAAACACCTTCGTTAACTAATTAAATTAAAAGATCGGCAAACCTGCACACTCAATGCAAAAACCTTATCACGTATCACATGCTTAGAGTCGTCATACTAATACCTTGCACACTTAGTGCCAAATTCTTGTAACGTATCGCACAGTTAGTGCCAACTTCGTGTAACGTATCACACACTTAGTGCCAAATTCTTGTAACGTATCGCACACTTAGTGCCGTTACATTTAACTTCTCGCACACTTTGTAACACCCCGATTATGACCCTAATCGGAATGGTGGTTTCGGGACCACGAATCTGAGTTAGAAAAATATTTTAATATTTTATTTGATATCTATGTTATACGTTTGAGCATGTGTTAAAATATCGTAGATTAATTTGACCGTTTGAGTGTTTAATTTAAAGAAAAGGACTAAATCGCATAAGTGGTAAAAGTAGCCATTTATTAAATTAAGTGGCTAAATTGATTTGTCTTCTTTTGTATGAGTATTTAAGTTGCAAATTGACCTTTTGAAATTATAGTGGACGGCAATATGGCTTTATAATATATATTATATGTTTGTTTTATGTGTTAAATATATAATAATGATATAATATATTTTATAAGCATATTATAATAAAACAAAAAGGAGAAAAGAATTTGCATGTTCATCTTTTCATCTATTTGGCCGAAACTAAAGAGATAAAAGAAGAGAAAAAGCTTCAAAAGGGTTTCGGCAATACTTAGGCTTAATTAAGGTATGATTTAGCTTTGGTTTTTGATAATTTTTGTATTTTTGAGATTGTTGTTCACTCTACAATCAAGCCTATGTATTAATTTTGTGCATTGGTGATATTTTTGGGATATGCCATTGATGATATGTTGAGCTTTGTGATGATTTATGGTGTTAAATGAAAGATTTGAGCTAGATGAACATACTTTGTTCTTGAGTTTTTGATTAATTTAGCTAATTAAGGTTAATTTGTGAAAATATTATTTTGGAGGGTTAAATTGTGAAATTTATGAGAAATAGGGACTTATATAGTCCCTAGGAAGATTCGGCTATGCATGTATGTGGATAAATTTGGTGTATTTTGTGTTTTGTACAAATAGGACTAAATTGTAAAAGTTGCAAATGTCAGGGGTAAAATGGTAAATTACATAATTATGTGATTTTGGACTAAATTGAGTGAAAATATATTTGAATGAGCTTAATTTGGAATTATTTAGATCAAGAACAAAAAGAAACGGGATTGGATCGGGGAAAGGCGAAGTTGAACGAATAGCTGGGAAACCCTAATCCGTCGATTGCTGAGGTAAGTTTTTAAGCAATCGGATTAATTTGAATTATCTCTATATTAAAATATGCATGTTCGGGTGAAACATTAGATTTTATTTTTAAGATGCCGAATAAGGCATAGGAATTATTATATGTTTTGCCGAATATGGGTTAGTAAATATGTATATATATGTATAACTATTGAATAAATGAGTTGGCTAAATATATGCACTTGTGTTAAGGGATAGATGTATATATATATATATATATGGAAATGGAACGTGAGTAGTGATAGTAATTAAATATTTGGATATGTGTGTATGTATATATTTGATGATGCCGAATATGATGACATGAGATAAGAGAAATGAAATGTTAGTGAACTTTCAAATATATGTGTATATATGAATGAATATGAAATCATGTGTGTATTTGGATTTGAGTAGAAAATGAGTTGAAGGGCACTATCTGTGCGAGCTAAAATACCGAGCACTGTGTGTGCAAAATCGGTCGAATGGCACTATATGTGCGGAAATTGAGTAATGGCACTAAGTGTGCGATACATTACTAGAAGATGGCAGCGTGTGTGTGCTCTTTTCAAGTACTTGGCACTAAGTGTGCGACACGTTGCTTAAATTGCACTAAGTGTGCGGAGTTACGGATCTATCAAAACATTAAGTAATGAATGGAGATAACCGAGGAGTATTACTTATGAAAATGATGCATGATATCTTGGCAACATAATACTAATGAGGTAAGTTGCTCTTGTTTTATGAAATTATAGGAACGAGATGTATTCATTAATCTATGAGCTTGTTCAAAATGGATAATTGGTATGTAAGTATGCGGTTTTGAGATCTATGAAATTTGGTAAGGTTTACATGGTAATATGTTATATGCATTTGCGGTTATGAGCTCTTTTATGATTAAGTTGAATTGATTAAAGTTTGACTAATGAATTGTTGTATTTAAAACCATTGCTTATAACTTACTAAGCTAAATAAGCTTATTCTATGTGTTTATTTTACTATTTTATAGATCCTAAAGTTGAAGCTCGAGCTCGGGGATTCATCGTCAAAGTCAAACACACTATCGACTATCTTTGGTACTCTTTTGATGAGTTAAACTATGAGAACTATGGCATGTATAGGCTATACTACTCTTTTGAGCTTATATTTTGAATTTGATGTATATAATGCCATGCGAAAATGGCTTCACTTCTGTAACATCCTGAAAAGGGCCTATGCATTTTTGGTTTAATTGTACGAAATGACATATCTTATGTGTTATGAATATATTTTGAACACTTTTGGAAACCTGGAAATGTATGGAAATGTTAAGTTTAAAAGAGGAAAGTGAACATTTTTAGAACCTTGGAAATGTAAGGAAATGTCTTGTAAGGAAATGTCTTGGAAATGTAAGGAAATGTCTTGTAAGGAAATGTCATGGAAATGTAAGGAAATGTCAAGTTTACAGAGCCGATCGAAAATTTTTGGAAACTTAGAAATGACCTAGAAATGACGAGTTTTAAGGTTTAAAAGGGGAAATTAAGGCAAGGTGGCCTTAAAGAAAAAGTTTGTGAAATTTGACACACAAACAGGCTTGGAAAAGTGGTCTGAAGATGCCACTTAGGGCCTATGGAAATGGCGCCATATGCAAGAGGAATGGGCCTAAGTTCGAGTCACATGGGAAGCAAATAAAAGAAATTTTATTTTGCTACAAGGAGCAGAGAGGTGGACGGCACATGGCTATAAATTAGGAGCTTTTATTATTTTATAAATAGTGGATAAATAAGGGATTTATTTATCATTATTTTCAAGAGATAATTGTTGGATTAAATTCTTTTAATTTGAATAAAGAGATAAAGAGGAAAATAAGGGAGAAGTGATGGCCAAGTAAGGGACTTTGAGTTTAATAATTTCGGCTAAGTAAGGATAGTTCTTTGAATTATCTTTTATTTTAAGTGATAATTAAAGAGATAAAGCTATTAAAATAGAAGAGTGATGGCCAAGTAAGGGATTCTAAGTTAGTAATATCGGCTATAAAAGGAAAGAGAGGCCATTCTGCATTATTTTTCATTCTTTGAAAGCCTCTGCCGAATTCTCTTCACCAAATCTTCTTCTTCTTTTATTTTTGCCAAGTCGAAATACCTTGTGTTCGGCCGAATCCTCCATCTTTATTCTTCCTTTTCTTTTCTTTCTAATCCCTCCAAAAGCCGAAAGTTGTGAGATCATCATCTAGCCATATTTGAATCTCTGAAGGTTGAAGTGAAGGTGCAATCGATTTCTTCAAGTAAGGGTAAGATCTCATTCGGTTTCATCCTTTTTCTTAAGATTTGCCAAATCTAGGACTAACCCCATTAATATCTTGTTGCCGAAACTTTGAAGAGATCTTTGGGATTTACTAAGTGTCGACTACAAGGAAGGAGAAGTTCTTTTCAGAAGGTACACCATAGGCCACGTGTTCCCTAGTTATTCGGTGAGTTTTGGGATTTAAAATCCACAAGGTAAGTGTCTATAGCATTCGGCCAAGGCCATGTTTGGTAAATATATGTGTTCATTAATTATTCAAAAGCGAAAACTAACCAAGTTAATTGATTCAATGCTTGGCGAATGCGAGAAGAGTATAGCAGAGATTTCAAGACTTGATTCTTAAGTCAAACGGCAACAAGGTAAGTTTAAGTATACTAATCCTACTAGGATTTGGATTTATGGCGAATGGCTTTTTATTAAAGTAGTAGGTGATTAATCAAATGTAGGGATTAAGGATCTAAGCATTAGATCAAGCTTTTCGGGATTTCAAGACCCTTAGGTAAGTATGATAAGTTGTGGATATTTGGTTAAGAATTAGTATATTGATGATTAAATCGATTGTTACGATTAAGTGTGTTGATGGAGGCGAATACCATTCAAGAAGGAAAGGAAGGTCCCTATCCGAAGTTTAAGAAGAGATCTGTCTCGGTAGTTAGGGATTGGCCACGGGGTGTGGACCAGCGTCGAACAAGAAAGTAGGCAAATAGCCGTAGTATCGCCTAGTGATAGCATCGATGATCGAAAGCATAGTTCTCAAGTGATCGGTGTGTGATTAACCCACCGTTTTTAGGGTATATGATATGTATGTGAAATGTGTATGTGTTATGAATGTGCTAACTAGTGTAGTGGAAATTGTGATAAGGATACCCTCAAGGGTATGTCGATAATCGGTAAGTACCAAACACGATGATATGTGATTATTAATATGAATATGTGATAATATGCTTGATGAACATGCTCATGCATCATTACATTGTATCATTATTTTATGTGGCATGTGCATGGGTTGGGATATGAAAGAAGGTGCGGGTGTACTTGAGTACGTGGTTTGATGTTAGCCTTGAGCTACATCGTGGATTGACGTTGGATCGAGGTCACGTTGTGGATTAATTGCGATTTAGTTCGCGTGGCTTGATGAGTGGCTATGTGCCTCATCGTGGTTGATATCGGCTATGTGCCATATCGTGGTTGATGAGTGACTATGTGTCCCATCGTGGTTTTTGATGTTAGCCTTGAGCTACATCGTGGATTGACGTTGGTCGAGGTCACGTTGTGGATTAATTGCGATTTAGTTCGCGTGGCTTGATGAGTGGCTATGTGCCTCATCGTGGTTGATATCGGCTATGTGCCATATCGTGGTTGATGAGTGACTATGTGTCCCATCGTGGTTTTGGTGTTAGCTACGGCTACATCGTGGATTGGCGCCGGCGAGGTCGCGTTGTGGACTATTGTGCTTAATTGCACGTGGACGGCGAGTGATTGCCTTTGGAGTGAAAAGGAGAGGGTGATTTGATAATCCCCCGGTGTGTGGTAGGTGGATAAGGGGGTGTGTAGCGGATGGACCCTAGGTTTGGGTTGGGCTTCATAATTGCATGATTTCGTATGTGAACATATGTGGAAATGGGCCAAGCCCAATATGATATGTGGATTAATGTAAAAATGGGCAAAGCCCAAAGTATATGAATGTGGATCGGTGTGGAAATGGGCTAAGCCCGGTATGTGGAAATTATGTGGTTAACTACCCTATTAGATGAATGTGATATGAATATGGGCCAAGCCGAATGTGTTAACATGTGAATATGATATTTGTTATCCGATATATGGGTTAATATGTGGTTAACATGTGGGCGGAATTCAGTGGATTAATTACACACCGAGTCCTGTATGACTCACCTAATTTTTATTAAACATCGCATGAGATGATTCGTGGTGATTGGACCGAGTTGGAGTGGATACGAGGTGGCCCATGCGAGAAGACATCTTCTTTATTTTATTGATTTATTACAAAGAACTTTTGTTTAATTATTTATTGTAATAAGGCCCAGTTAAAGTATTTAAGTATTTCTATTTGAGCATTTTTATTATGTTTAAGCTAGACGACCATTAAATTATTATTTGGAAGTGCTTTTAATTTGGATATTTTTGTCAAGCTTATATTATTTAGAATTTTTAATTGGACATGGTTTTCAAATGACAAAATTTTTAATGTTTTTCCCAAAAGTGAAAATCGGTCTTCAAGCGTTTTTCCGCATGATGGCATCTCAAATTCGGGCCGTAACGAATGGGCCGGGTTTGGGGTGTTTCAAATTGGTATCGAGCCCGGTTCAAAACTCGGCTTTGAGGGTTTTGGGTCCAAAATAATTTTTTCAAAGATGGGCTTTTCAAAAGTATGGGCTTTCATAAACTTTTCGAGTTATTCGGCATGGCACTGTATCTCGGCAGAAGTCCACAGTAAGTACTTCTAATTATTGAAGTGACTTGTTTATGTGAACTATTATGGGCTTATTTGGGCTCGTAGATTAGAATATTAGGGCTATTGAACCCTAGGGCTAGTGCACTCAAACACATGCATAAGACTTAAGGACTATTAAACAAACCTGTGAAGTAAGTCGCCGAGAGCTAGGGTGTGGCAACTGTTGTGCGCATGTCTAGGAGTGGATTCGAGAAGAGCTTGGTATTTAGCGGTCCTAGCGACTCACCTCCTCTTTACTCGAATCCTACACAGTGCGTAGCTACGGTTCACCCTAACCAAGATGACTTATTCACGGGCTAAACCCGATAATTAAAACCCGAAAGGGACTAGCCATGATAAAAACCCTAGTTTTAAAATCCCTAAATTACCCTTTTAATTGTAGTAAAAGATTATTGTGAAAATTTTTTCCACAATATCTCCGATTTACAAAATTACAAAAATGCCCCTGTATTGTAAATTACTAAAATACCCTTAGTTCTTAAGATTTTCAAAAATACCCTCGACGTTTGCTACAATATTTCTACTTTACAAAGATATCAAAAACTTCTGTTTTACAAATAACAAGATACCCTGATTTGGAAAATTTACGGAACTGCCCTTAACTCACAAAATTACCAAAATGACCCTGATTTTTAAAATTTTTGCAACATCACCGTTTTGGAAAGTAAAATTCTCAAAAAGAACCCTCAAAGTTTTGCAAATTTTGAAATATCCCTGATTTATTAAACTTTACAAATTTACCCTGGTTAATTACCAAAATACCCCCGGATTTCAAAATTTTTCCAAAATACCACGGGAATTTAAAAATACCAAAATACTTTGTGACAAAAATCACCAAGGAACTTTTTCCTTTTGAAAAAAATTACGAAAATACCCTTGTAGGACAGAATTACGAAAATACCCCTGGGTAGTGGAGAAACAATAACAATGAAAACTACAACGTTTCTCTGAATGAACGAAAGTTCATAATTGTTTGATGGATGTACGAATGAATGGAAAGACTGTGTGCATGTATGAATACGAAAGAACTACTCCTAAAACTCTTGTCATAAAATTCCTTCGCGGGTAAACAAGTGAAAGAAAGACTAATTCATAAAACTTTTTAATCAGATAAGTCGCGACGTTAGAAATGAGTTCTGAGGGACGTGAACTTAGAGACTGTGCCTAGAAAGTATGATGGTTCTATTAAGATCGAGTGCGCGCGCACATAAGCGTAGTGCGGTGAGTTAAGATGTACGATTATTCGTTAATAAGTAATTTCGAGGACGAAATTATTTTTAAGGAGGGTAGAAGCTGTAACATCACGAAAAGGGCCTATGCATTTTTGGTTTAATTATGCGAAATGACATATCTTATGTGTTATGAATATATTTTGAACACTTTTGGAAACACTGGAAATGTATGGAAATGTTAAGTTTAAAAGAGGAAAGTGAACATTTTAGAACCTTGGAAATGTAAGGAAATGTCTTGTAAGGAAATGTCTTGGAAATGTAAGGAAATGTCTTGTAAGGAAATGTCATGGAAATGTAAGGAAATGTCAAGTTTCTGAGCCGATCGAAAATTTTTGGAAACTTAGAAATGACCTAGAAATGACGAGTTTTAAGGTTTAAAAGGGGAAATTAAGGCAAGGTGGCCTTAAAAGAAAAAGTTTGTGAAATTTGACACACAAAGCAGGCTTGGAAAAGTGGTCCAGAAGATGCCACTTAGGGCCTATGGAAATGGCGCCATATGCAAGAGGAATGGGCCTAAGTTCGAGTCACATGGGAAGCAAATAAAAGAAATTTTATTTTGCTACAAGGGCAGAGAGAGGTGGGACGACACATGGCTATAAATTAGGAGCTTTTATTATTTTATAAATAGTAGATAAATAAGGGATTTATTTATCATTATTTTTAAGAGATAATTGTTGGATTAAATTCTTTTAATTTGAATAAAGAGATAAAGAGGAAAATAAGGGAGAAGTGATGGCCAAGTAAGGGACTTTGAGTTTAATAATTTTGGCTAAGTAAGGATAGTTCTTTGAATTATCTTTTATTTTAAGTGATAATTAAAGAGATAAAGCTATTAAAATAGAAGAGTGATGGCCAAGTAAGGGATTCTAAGTTAGTAATATCGGCTATAAAAGGAAAAGAGAGGCCATTCTGCATTATTTTCTGTTCTTTGAAAGCCTCTGCACGAATTCTCTTCACCAAATCTTCTTCTTCTTTTATTTTTGCCAAGCCGATATACCTTGTGTGTCGCCGAATCCTCCATCTTTATTCTTCCTTTTCTTTTCTTTCTAATCCCTCCAAAAGCCGAAAGTTGTGAGATCATCATCTAGCCATAACCTGAATCTCTCAAGGTTGAAGTGAAGGTGCAATCGATTTCTTCAAGTAAGGGTAAGATCTCATTCGGTTTCATCCTTTTTCTTAAGATTTGCGAAATCTAGGACTAACCCCATTAATATCTTGTTGCCGAAACTTTGAAGAGATCTTTCGGGATTTACTAAGTGTCGACTACAAGGAAGGAGAAGTTCTTTTCCGAAGGTACACCATAGGCCACGTGTTCCCTAGTTATTCGGTGAGTTTTGGGATTTAAAATCCACAAGGTAAGTGTCTATAGCATTCGGCCAAGGCCATGTTTGGTAAATATATGTGTTCATTAATTATTCAAAAGCCGAAAACTAACCAAGTTAATTGATTCAATGCTTGGCCGAATGCGAGAAGAGTATAGCGAGAGATTTCAAGACTTGATTCTTAAGTCAAAAGCGGCAACAAGGTAAGTTTAAGTATACTAATCCTACTAGGATTTGGATTTATGGGAATGGCTTTTTATTAAAGTAGTAGGTGATTAATCAAATGTAGGGATTAAGGATCTAAGCATTAGATCAAGCTTTTCGGATTTCAAGACCCTTAGGTAAGTATGATAAGTTGTGGATATTTGGTTAAGAATTCGTATATTGATGATTAAATCGATTGTTACGATTAAGTGTGTTGATGGAGGCGAATACCATTCAAGAAGGGAAAGGAAGGTCCCTATCCGAAGTTTAAGAAGAGATCTGTCTCGGCAGTTAGGGATTGGCCACGGGGGGTGTGGACCGCGTACGAACAAGAAAGTAGGCAAACAGCCGTAGTATCGCCTAGTGATAGCATCGATGATCGAAAGCATAGTTCTCCAAGTGATCGGTGTGTGATTAACCCACCGTTTTCGGGTATATGATATGTATGTGAAATGTGTATGTGTTATGAATGTGCTAACTAGTGTAGTGGAAATTGTGATAAGGATACCCTCAAGGGGTATGTCGATAATCCGGTAAGTACCAAACACGATGATATGTGATTATTAATATGAATATGTGATAATATGCTTGATGAACATGCTCATGCATCATTACATTGTATCATTATTTTATGTGGCATGTGCATGGGTTGGGATATGAAAGAAGGTGCGGGTGTACTTGAGTACGTGGTTTGATGTTAGCCTTGAGCTACATCGTGGATTGACGTTGGATCGAGGTCACGTTGTGGATTAATTGCGATTTAGTTCGCGTGGCTTGATGAGTGGCTATGTGCCTCATCATGGTTGATATCGGCTATGTGCCATATCGTGGTTGATGAGTGACTATGTGTCCCATCGTGGTTTTTGATGTTAGCCTTGAGCTACATCGTGGATTGACGTTGGATCGAGGTCACGTTGTGGATTAATTGCGATTTAGTTCGCGTGGCTTGATGAGTGGCTATGTGCCTCATCGTAGTTGATATCGGCTATGTGCCATATCGTGGTTGATGAGTGACTATGTGTCCCATCGTGGTTTTGGTGTTAGCTACGGCTACATCGTGGATTGGCGCTGATCGAGGTTGCGTTGTGGACTATTGTGCTTAATTGCACGTGGGCAGCGATGATTGCCTTTGGAGTGAAAAGGAGAGGGTGATTTGATAATCCCCTGGTGTGTGGTAAATTTGGATAAGGGGGGTGTGTAGCGGATGGACCCTAGGTTTGGGTTGGGCTTCATAATTGCATGATTTCGTATGTGAACATATGTGGAAATGGGCCAAGCCCAATATGATATGTGGATTAATGTAAAAATGGGCAAAGCCCATTATATGAATGTGGATCAGTGTGGAAATGGGCTAAGCCCAGTATGTGGAAATTATGTGGTTAACTACCCTATTAGATGAATGTGATATGAATATGGGCCAAGCCCGAATGTGTTAACATGTGAATATGATATTTGTTATCGATATATGGGTTAATATGTGGTTAACATGTGGGTGGAATTCAGTGGATTAATTACACACTGAGTCTGTATGACTCACCCAATTTTTATTAAACATCGCAGATGATTCGTGGTGATTGGACCGGGTTGGAGTGGATACGAGGTGCCCCATGCAGAAGACATCTTCTTTATTTTATTCAGTTTATTACTAAGAACTTTTGTTTAATTATTTATTGTAATAAGGCCCAGTTAAAGTATTTAAGTATTTCTATTTGAGCATTTTTATTATGTTTAAGCTAGACGACCATTAAATTATTATTTGGAAGTGCTTTTAATTTGGATATTTTTGTCAAGCTTATATTATTTAGAATTTTTAATTGGACATGGTTTTCAAATGACAAAATTTTTAATGTTTTTCCCAAAGTGAAATCAGTCTTCAAACGTTTTTCCGCAGTGGCATCTCAAATTCGGTCGTAACGAATGGGCCGGGTTTGGGGTGTTTCAACTTCTATCCTTGAATTGAATGAGTATGTGTTTGAGTTGGTATATATATATATATATATGTTTGTGAAATTTCGGTTTTGAATATAGCTTGATTTGGGTAGGTATGTTTCCTAATATTAGGAATGGCATAGTACTATGTGTTGGGTTGGTTTAAAACTATTAAGCCTGATTATAATGCTTAGATATGTACGGTTTTGTGGTAAGCATTTTTTTGGTAATGTTATACCTTGAATATATATATATGTGGCATGTACGAATGCATGTATATGATTTTGTGTAATGCATATAGTACATTAAGGTAATTGGATGAACATATGTACTATTATATGTATGTACCGTATGTCAAGTTTATGAAATGAAAGATTTGGCCATGACTTGATCTAGTTTGGAGTCTAAATTTTCAATTGAGTGCTATGGTATATTCGAATGTGAGACAAGTAGATAAGTCAATGATATAATCGTATGTGGTATCGTAATGAGGAGTGTACATGATCGAAAGTGAAGCATATGTTCATTAATGATATACGTATGAATGTATTGATGATAATAGAAATGAAATAAGTGAATAAGTACCATATACCTATTCGGCCTTTGCATTTTAAATGACCAAGTGAATAGTGATTTACAAGTTGAATATAATTAGTTTCTAGTTGATGTAAATGATATTATTCGTGATATATAAGTTAATGTTTGATATTAGATGGGATATACATGTTTATTCGTGATAGTATAAATTGGTACACATTTATCATAGTAATAGCTTTTATAAAGTGTATTGACTTGTGTTTGGTTTAGTAATGCCCGTAACCCTAATCCGGCGATGGATACGGGTTAGGGGTGTTACACACTTTGTGCTAAACAACCGATTTCGCACACTTAGTGCTCGGTATTTAATTCCGCACACTTAGTGCTCATTGACCGATTTCGCACACTTGTGCTCGGTATACAATTTCACACATTATTACATTTCCCGAACTTAATCCTTATTTATATATACATAAAACTTAAACCTCAATTGCATATATACCAATTCGATTATTTTATTTCTATGATTACCATCACATTCAATTATATCATTGCCATATATATGCATCACATTTGGTTATATTCATTCCTCAATTCAATGTCACATTCGGTTATATCATTGACAT
This sequence comes from Gossypium sturtianum, assembly GCA_025698515.1. NCBI lineage: Eukaryota > Viridiplantae > Streptophyta > Magnoliopsida > Malvales > Malvaceae > Gossypium > Gossypium sturtianum. Next base: position 91,310,448 of record CM046955.1, read on the forward strand.
ATATATACACATCACATTCGAATGAACCAATGACATATATATATGCCTCTCATTCGGTTATACTTTATACATATATAAATAATACATTCGGCTATATTAAAAATCAGTATACATACTTACATTAAATTTTAGGTACATCAATATAGATAAATTCCATACAACATGATTGCTTAAAAACTTACCTCAGACGATGTAAAATGGAACGGGGCGACTAGTCGACAACTTTCGTTTTTCCCCAATCCAAGTCCGATTTCTTTTGTTCTTGATCTATATAATTTCAAATTAACCCCATTTAAACACTATTTCATTCAATTTAATCCAACAACACATAAATGGGAAAATTACCATTTTACCCCTGATATTTCATACTTTTACAAATTAGTCCTAATTGCACAAAATACAAAATAAACAAACTTTCACCACATCATAGTTAGGCCAAATCTTCCTTATGCTCATACTAATCCATATATTTCATTTATTTTTCCTTTTAGCCCTTCAATTTATTATTTTTGCAATTTAGTCCTAATAATTCAAAATCATCAAAAACTCCAATACAAAATATATTAATCCAAAACATATCTTTCATAATTTATCATCAAACATCACAAAACACAAATATTCATCAATGGCATAACTCAAAATATTCACCAAAATAAAAAATTCAAGCATGGGTCGGGTAGTACTCGAAGCAACGATTTCAAAAACATAAAAATTACCAAAAACCGAGCATAGCACATACCCGAATCAAGCTTCCAAAGGTGCTGAAATTTCAAAGCTTTTAAAGCTTTAATTTCTTCTTTAGTTTCGGCCAAGAAAGATGAATGCATGGCCATTTTTTTGTTTTTGTTTTATTATAACATTATAGTATTATTTTATTATTTTTAACTTAACTAATATAATAAACATATAAAAGCATAATGCATGCAAGTTGCCATCCACTACACTTGCAAAAAAGGTAATTTACAACATAAGGCTTCATCTTTATAAAAACACATCAATTTGATCACTCAATTAAATAAAAGGCTACTTTTACCACTTATGTGATTTAGTCCTTTTTCTTAAATTAAACACACAAACGGACAAATTAACTCACGAAAATTTAACACATGCTCAATCATATATCATAGGTACCGAATATAATATTAAAATATTTTACTAACTCGGATTTGTGGTCCCAAAACCACTATTCCGATTAGGGTCAAAAATAGGGCTGTTACAAGAATATCCTTAATGTTTATATGTTTTATTTATTAATTCAAAAGGTTAATTTAGTAAATAACATATTAATATGTTATAATGATAATAAGGTATAAAAATAGACATTTGTTCATCTATTTTCTTGACCGAAAATATCAAAAGAAAGAAAGAAAAGAGTAAGCAAGGGTTCGGCCATGGTTTTGGCTTGATTCAAGGTTAGTTTTTGATCCGTTTTTGATAATTTTTATGTTTTTGCAATCGTTGCTTCGTAAACTTTGAAACCCGTGTCTTAATTTTGAGAATTGATGATGTTTTTGAAATGAGCCTTTGATGAACTCATGTGTTTTATGATGTTTGATGGTGAAAAATGAAAGATATGTGTTTGATTATCATAGTTTGTATTTGAAGTTTTGTTGCATTTGAGTATTTTGGACTCAATTGAGAAAATAGTATTTTGAGGGACTAAATTGTGAAATAAATGAAATGTATGGATTGATATGAGCATGAGTGAAATTTGGCTAGGCATGGGTAATATGGAATTTGATGTATTTTTTGATTTTATGAATTAGGGACTAAAATGTCCAAATGTGAAAATGTGAGGGCTAATTTGTAAATTGCCCTAAATATGTGTTTTTGGATTGAATTGAATGAAATGTTGAATAAATGGATTAAATTTGAATATGTATAGATAAAGAACCAAAGAAAACAGACTTAGATCGCGAGAAATCGAAAGTAATCGAGTAGCCGTATCCGTTTCCGTTAAACCGAACTCGAGGTAAGTCGATATACAAATAAATGTATTTGCATTGAATTATTTGAGTATATATGATATTTGAGCTGCTATGATTATCCATTGAGATGGAATGTATGTGAAATCCGAGTTTGTGAATAAGTCGACAAGCTGTTAAAGTCCGAGAAGTCCCGTGTGAACCTAGGAATAGATAGGAATTACTTATGTCATGACATAGGTGTTCGTTATGTGATATCATGTAAGACCACGTCTGGGACGTTGGCATCGGGATGAGATTTACGTGTAAGACCATGTCTGGGACATTGGCATCGTATTGATTCGTGTAAGACCCTGTCTGGGACAGTGGCATCAATATCTGATTACATGTAAGACCACGTCTGGGACGTTGGCATTGTATGAGTATTCTGAGCACTCTGAGTATCCTATTCAGTTTCGAACGGTTCAATGGGAAAGTCCGAGTAATGAACGACTATGTGAGTTGTGTATTCATTTCAGGTACATTTGAAAAGTACACTATGTGTGTATGAAAGGTATGTGTCTATATGAACTTACTAAGATGAACATGTGTATAGAAATGATGAGATAATAGGTGAATATATGCTTGAATGAGCTATGTGTATATGTGATATTTGAGTTGAAGAATGTGGCAACTATGGCTAAGTAAAATGAGCCAAAGAATATGTGATGAATATGCATCGAGAAACATTAATGTCAATGTATCAATATGGTTATGTGCATTTTATGCTAAGTTTATTTGTATATGACTTACTAAGCTTTTGGAAAGCTTACTCTTTGTGTGTGTTTACTCTGTTACAGATCGTCAAAGCTACTGAAGGCTTGGGGACCGTCGAAGATCGTCATCACACTACTCCAACTTGTTTTGGTATTTTGAAAATGTGTATATAGCTAAATATGGCATGTATATGTGTGAGATGTAAATAGCCATGTGATGTGGCTAGATAAATGTTGGTAATATGCATGGGTGATTATGATATTTGATGTTGGTATTGATATGATTATATGTCTATGAAATAGTTAAAATTGTGGTAAGCAAATTGGTGCTATATGAGCACATATGTGTGATCAATGAAGTGATTATATGTATGGTAAGATGTGAATGTACCATGCATGGTTATACATGTGAATTGGTTGTGTTGGTTGCCAATTTTGTGTGGGAAAAAGCTTGTATGTGCTTGTAGGTATGACCCAAGTGTGGGTGGCATTTGGCCTTGCAAATGGCCTATTTTGCATACACGGCCAAGGGACACGGGCGTGTGTCTCTACCGTGTGGCTCAAGGGCGACTTCGAAGTGTGCCTGGGCAGGTTACACGGTTGTGGCACACGGGCGTGCTTGGTGGCCGTGTGAACAAGTCAGTAGCTAGCTTAATTTTACACGGCCATAGCACACGGGCGTGTCTGGTATCCGTGTGAATAAGTCAGTATACATGCTCTGTTTTGGCACGGCCAGGACACATGAGTGTGTCTGGTAGCCGTGTGAGGCACACGGCCTGACTGCACGGGTGTGTGACCTCTGCACCATTGATAAAGTTTTAAATTTCTGAAAATTTTCATATGTGTTCGGTTTAGTCTCGGCCCTATTCTAAAGCATGTTAAAGGTCTCATTGACCTATTTAAGGGACACTTTGATTTGATTGGTTGAATTCTATTATGAAATGTCTGTAAAAGTTTTCGAACTGTCTGGTAACGCCTTTAACCCTAAACCGGTGATGGTTACGGGTTAGGGGTGTTACAATAACAAATATAATATCTTTTAATACAAATTGTTTTTGAACAAAGACTTAATTAAGTTTAAAGTAAAAAATTTTCAAACGCTTTGAGAATCACTTTGAACACTTAAAAAATACTTTGAACAAATTTCAAACTTCCTAAAACAAGTGAAAAATTGCTCCCTAATACTTATAAAATTGTTTTCTAAGCTTTGAAGTTCAGAAACATTGAGCAAAAACAATAAGTATCGATACGTATACATTTTTATCGATACATATTCTTGGTATCGATACGAAAATGCCATTATGGATTTTTTTTATCAAAGTAAAAATACCAATACTTATCATTAAGTATCGATACCATGATATTTTTATCGATACCTTTTTTAATATCAATACGAAATTAGCATTCTGACTTCGAATGAGAATTGAGCAAAAGTATTAAGTATCGATACTTCTGAAAAATTTATCAATACCCTCCATTAGTATTGATATGATTTTAAGGTTCGATGTTTTGAAAATTATTCAAAAAATTACCCTAGTATCGATACTTTTAATCAAGTATCGATAACTCTCTCCAGGTATCGATGTGAAAATGGGCCAACAGTCACTAAATTGGACATTAAATGCTCTAGGTATCGATACCCATAAAAAATTATCGATGCCTATTATTGTAGGTGGCATTAATGTTCTAGTCTTTTACATCCCAACAACTCTATTCAATTTCACAACAATCACAATGGTTGGAAATCAGTTTGGGAGTAAGATCAAAAAGTTTATCCTATCAACCTTTGTGCAAAAAAATTCTTCACATATTTCTTGTATACATTTGTGAGCATTCATTGTTTTTCTATCAGCTCAAGTGTTTTCTTTGTATTAGTGCTTAATTGGAAAACATCCCAATCTTGTAAGATTATTTCTTTGTTTGCTCTTTTGAGAGGGTTTGTATCTTAAGATTTTGGTAGAAATCTTAAGGGAGTTGTAAGGTTTAACATTGTCCTCAAAGGTTCATCAAATTAGTGAATTTAGAAAAATCCTTAGTTATGGAAAGCTAAGGTAGTAGAGTAGGCAATTGGGGCCGAACCACTATAAATTTCTTTTGCTTATTGTCTTATACTTTTTCCTTTGCTTCCACAAATTTTTAAAAGGCCAATTCACCCCCTCTTGGCTATTTTGATTGATTGATCGAGCTAACAGAATGCTTAGTAAGTTCATAGGCATTAAACAACAACTTACCTCAATTTACAATTTAATAGAGTAAGCTACTAGCTTTGTAACACCCCCTAACCCGTATTTGTTGCCGGAATAAGGTTACGGAGCATTACCAGAGTGTACATTTCAAAGAAACAAAAATTTTAGAAACATTTTAATTCACATCATTAAACATAACAAAACTAATCCATAACATGCATATTGTCCCTTATACGAGCCCTAAGGCCCTAAAAACACATTAGAAACAAGTCGGGACTAAATAGGAAGCTTATAGAATTTTTCAGGAAACAATGAAAATTTTCAAAACTGCAGGGGTCACACGGCCGTGTGGACATTCGAAGTAGGGACACACGGCCATGTCCCAGCCCGTGTCCGTGCCCGTGTAACTCACTGACTTGGGTCACACGGCCAAGCCACAAGCTCGTGTGTCAGGCCGTGTACCCTTCGAAATGACCTCACACTCTCGTGTGCCTGACCATGTGCTAGGCCGTGTAACAACCTGACTTACAACCCTATGAAATCTACAGAGGACACAAGGCCGTGTCTCTGCCCGTGTGGATGAAAAATAGGTCATTTCAAAGCCATTTTTCTCACCCATTCAAGCATATACCTACAATCACTTTTGCACATATAAACAAGCCTTCAAATTGCACTAAGACCATGCAAAATCAAGCTATCCAAATATGGTACATTTGCATACAACCGATATTCCCAAAAGGGCACCTTAATCTCAACACCTAAAACATGTATAACCATGTGTTCAAATTAGCCAAAATATTCACTAACTTCTAACTAAGTTTATGTCAAAACATACCATTTGATTTACCTATCAATTTCACACCAAATGATACCAAATGTACCATTCATCAATTAGCACCAATAGCCAAATATATCGTTTATAACAATTGTACCAATTCACCACATTCAATCATATCACAAGACCATTTATAACATGCATTTTAAACTACCATTCCATCTTTAATAATTCAAGCATCATGAACTAAGATATCAACTAAAAACACCTATACATGTACATATTTATCCAATTATCAATTAACTTGTTACCATGCCAAAACATAACATAATTGATACATAATCATCATATCATATTAGATTCATGCCATATCTAGTTCAAAACCTTTCCAAAGCATACCATATCTTGACCATGTTGAGGTCAATTCATCATATATCACTTTGGCCATTCAATCATGCTTTAACACATTATCAAATTAACACATATCAACAAGGCACCAAATGTACCAATGATACATCTCCCAAAATGACATATACATGCCAAACACATCAACTAACATTCAACTAATCATCAACCATAAGTTCACCTATACATGCCATTATAACCCTAACCAAGACATCGAAATCTAACGATAAAATTGATGGATAGTGTGATGGATCTCCGACTAGCTTTCAACCCGATCGAGCTTCCGATAATCTGTAAAGTAGAGGAAAAACCACTACGTAAGCAATGAATGCTTAGTAAGCTCGTATAAACTATAAGCATAAAATTACATTTCAATAATAAAATTTATAGGTTAAATACAAGACTATACCAATGCCTCAAGATTTATCCAACCATAATTATCAACTCACAATTGAATAAGTTCATTAATGTCGCATAATTATTAACTATTCATAACATGATAGGATTTCATGAGACATAATATATAACCATCAACCTTTCTATAAAATTATATATCTTTCCATTTACTTTCTTTTCATTTCTTTCCCAATGCTTATCATAAGCCTAAACCACCTTATCAATTCTAGACTTAGTGTATTCATTCATAGCATAAGCAATTTGCTCACATATAATACATCATTTATCACATTAAACCTTTTATAACATCATAATACATCCCAATTACGTACTTACCGTTCATTTCCTTTTTCTTACCCGTTTCATATGCATAGTACAAGCATAATCATAAACATCAATCATATCCGCAAGCTTGGCATAAGCCCTAGCACATCAACAACACATGTTAGTTCATTTAAACATGATTCATATGAATTTGACATGGATAACCATTATATTTGAGTATGATTCAATTGGATTTATCATCCATCACAACATATCATGTCTTTCTACGTATCACCATCCCACTGAGTTTTATATAAACATGTATTGGTTCTTATTGAACACTTACCATTTCATTTGCATACACATATATATTGATACACTTACCTTTTCATATTCGATGATCGCCGATACACCGTTGGATTTACGTCGTTTCATAACGCGATAAATTGTATAATAACTTATATATATTGATTCACTTTCAAATTAAAAAAAATCATATAATAACATTAAATTTAACCAACATTATACATAATACAGTTCATACGAACTTACTTGGCTAATTTGTAGAAATGACAAAGTATATGGGCATTTTGGTAATTTAGTATTTCCTCGATTTTCCACTCGATCTTGATCTAAATTAATAATTTCATTAATCTATTAATTTAGATAGAATAAAAATGTATTTTATGTAATTTAGTCATTTTTGAAATTTTTATAAAATTGCCCTTAAAGTTTTACTCTTATTCAATTTAGTCCCTGCGCCCAAAACATGCAAATTAACCATTTTTAATACAAACCCAAGCTAGTCAAATATTCATAGCATTCAATACAGCCCATTTTTGCAATAATTTCACAACAAACCCTTGTATTTTTACTATTTTAACAATTTAGTCCCTGACCGATAAATTCATCAAAAATCACTTAACAAAATATTTTTATTTATCAATCAACATTCCAAATTCATCATCTAACATCAAAAATCACAAGATTCATACAACATTCAAAATATTTAACAGTTTTAAAATCGAAGGTAAAAGCTAGCTGGACCTAGTTGCAACGATCTCAAAAACATAAAAATTATTAGAAACAGGGCTAAATTGGACTTACATGCACATAATGAAGTTTGGCCGAAGCTTTCAAGCCTTTAACAATGGCTTTCTCCTTTCTCAAATCGGTGAAAGAAATAAATTGGAAAACATGATACAAACTTATTTAATTTAATTTAATTATAAAACTACCATATTAACCTTAGTTAATAATTAAATAAAACATCAAATTCATGTCCACTATTGTCCACTAACACCTTGAATGGTCTAATTACCATTCAAGTCCCTTTTCCTTTATTCAATTAACCATTTAATCACTCATATCAAATAGTGATTAAATTTTACATCTTTCACGATTTATTCCTTTTTAATTAATTAACTATCGAAATGTTAAAATTTTTCAATGAAACTTTAATACCACCTTAATGACAAATTTACGGCTCGATTTATAGAAACGAGGTCTCAATACCTCATTTTCTAAAACCATTTGACCTTAAGGTCATACCACTTGAACTTAATCAATCGCTTATAAATCATAATTTATCAAATCAAAAACCTTTTTAAAAAACATATTTGACTCATAAATATTAAATAATAATATTTACAAACTTACTCGCCGGATTTGGTAGCCCTGAAACCACTATTTTCGACACCACTGTAAAACGGGCTGTTACAAGCTTGACAAGTTTGCCTAAACATGGCAACCACATATCAACAAGTTGAGTTCAATTTATAATCGTATCATATAGTAATTCAAATATATAACATTCCAATTCACTTATAATCAACATTTCAATGCCATTCACATAATTAGTCAGCATTTAATCAATTTAATATCAAATTCATATCCTTTTTCGAATCGAATTGATTAATTCGTCACGTTCTCATATCAGTCCTCTGGACTTGTATATTTGGTTTGCATAAACTTTCATATATTATCGAAATTCATATATTATAATTCTTCTGTTCAGCATTATTTTACAATATCAATTCAATTGATATACCATTATCAACTATACATTTTATACCCCTATTAACCTGACTCGGACTCAAATGGATACACAGATCCAACCAATATACCAAATTTGGCTCCCAGTGCCTCATCGGAAAATCCAAAGCAAATATATTACGCCCAATGCTCATCGATATAACTGAAGTATAAGTTGTGCCGAGCACTCATCGACATGTAGTCGAAGTAACTCGTACTCAATCTATCCTCTGGCATGCCAACTATATCCGACTCTGCCCGAATAGTTAATAGGGTAACAATTTATTCAATCATCATTTTGTTTAATTCGCATCTCATCAATTCAATTCATTGTTCAAATCATTAATTCATCACATAGAAAATTCTATTTCAGCCCAATTCAAAGTTAATTCCATAATTTCATCGAATTTCACTATTTTCAATTCTATTCAATTTAGTCCTCCATCTAAAAAATCTACCATTTACATACCAATTCAATTCAAATAGTCAATCTCAAATTGCAATTCATCATATTCATTTTATCAGTCAATTTATCATTTCTTTACAATTTAGTCCATATCTCACCTTTTGTACCAAATGGAAAATAATTCAAATTACCATCAAACATACACAAAATCATAATTCAAATATATAAATTTTAAATACGATTCATACCATATGAACTTACCTGAAAAAATCAACAATTAAGTTGGAACTTCAAGGACTATTCAACATTTTTTGTCTTTTCAACGATTATTTTTTATTTGGTCCAATTCCCGATCTAAACTATATTTCAATTCAATTTATTAATTCTAAACAGTTTATAATATCCTATTATAAGTATGAATCAGATTAATTTTCATTTTTGAATGCCCCTAAAGTTTTGCACTTTATTCAATTTAGTCCCTAAAACCAAAATCGCAATATCTTTCAAATTTGAGCTTTGATTTCAAAACCGATCTCAATTACATCCTTTTAGGACTCTCTATCATCAATAGTTATAGAAATTTCAAACCTATTTTGAAATTTATATACTTTAGTTCTTATATTCAAAACTAACAATTACACTTTGCAATCTAGTCCTTTTTCACATCTAAGCTTAAAATCTAACCATTTAACACCAATTCCATCAAGAATTCATCAATGAAAACTTTTAGGATTGAAAGGTTGAAAGCTCAAACCTTATTCTTTTTTTTTTCTTTTGTGTCGTGAAAAAGAAGAAGATAAACATGAAATGTCTCATTTTTTCTTTTAATTTTACTTATATATTTATTTTAACTTTTAATTAATTATAATTAACCTAATTAACCTTTAATTAACTAAATTTAAACATGATTAACAAGGTGAATCACTTACAACTAGCCTCCACCACCACTTAGAACTTTTAGAATGACCCAATTGCTTAATTGGTCTTTCGGCTAATTAAAAATCTATACCAATAAACTTTTACTACTTTTACAATTTAGTCATTGTACCTTAGTTAACTATCAATTTGACAAAATTAAAGGACCAAACTTTAATTAACCTTTATACTAAACTCATAAATATTAAACAATAATATTTACGGACTTGAACATCGGAAAAGAAGTTTCGAAATTGCCGTTTCTGACACCACTGAAAAACAGGTTGTTACATGGTATCACTATAAATCTAAATTTACTTTAAACTAGGTCTCAACTCAGTTGAGTAATTAACAAAAGCTTCTTTATTGAGTTGGTATCACTTATCAACAAAAACTTACCTTAATTTGAGTAATTATTAAAAAGTTTCTTTCTTTTAGTATTTATCTCTTTTTTATATTTTGATAAATCTAAAATATACATATAAAATAATAAGAATCTTGGGATTTAAACTTGAGGCTTTCTACTTTTTATTATATTAACTTTATCATTTTAACAAAAGCCAATATCCATTTTTTACATGTAAAGTACTTGGGAAATCTATGTATTAGAAGATTGTATCAATTTAGTCCCTCTATTATTGAATGGATCAATTTAGTCTCTTTACTATTAAAAAGAATCAAATAAGGACAAATGGTAATAGAATCAGCATTTGTTGTAAGAAAAATATCTTGAAAATTACTTCTTCTTTTTTTCAATTGTAGTTCAATTTCAAACAAAAATATTTCATTTATAAAATCATAAAAACTTAAAAAATATTAACTCTATAAAACAATAAATGTTAACTCTATTCTAATGTCACGGCGATAGAACTTTAGTCTCGCAATCTGTGCGGCCTTAGGCGATTTCTTCGCTTCAAAAATACTTAAGTCAGCCTAACTTGTAACACCCCTTACCCGTGTTCGACGCCGGAATAGGGTACGAGGCATTACCGAAACAAAACATATACAGTCGTACTAAACCGAGACATAAAATTTACATCCAAATTTAAAGCTTTTCAATTTTCATCCCACACTCATTCAACCTAGTCATGCATCTCATAAATTGCATCATCATAAACATATAACTTGATCAATAATAGCCAACATCAATGGCCTTATACAAAATGAACTATCAAATAACATAGGCCAACATTTTAGGCCAAATCAATTATGACACATAACAAAATAACCAAGTCCTCTATACATGCCATAATTCAAAATACCAAAAGAGTGTTGATAGTGTGGATGGATCTCCGACGATCTTCAAATCCCGAGCTAGCTTGGTGACACTATAAAACAAGGGAAAAGAGAGGGGAGTAAGCATGTAGCTTAGTAAGTAAGTATGTAAATAATAAACAAATTACTAACATGCTTTCAAATTAATACAATCATAACTACACATAGATTCACTATTTATTCAAGTTCAAACAAGATGTTTATTCGAGTCATAGTCACTAAATTATTTTTATCCGGAGCTACGGAACTCCAAATTAAAATATGCTATTTTTTCCTAAAACTAGACTCACATATCTCCTTACCATAAAATTTTCAGAATTTTTGGTTTAGCCAATAAGTACAGTTTATTCTTTAAAGTTTCCGCTGTTTCACTGTCTGACAATTCCGACCCCTCTGCATTAAAAATTAATTATCTCATCATACAGAATTTGGATAATGTTACCGTTTGTTTCTTTTGAAATTATACTCATTAATAAATTTAAGCATATAAATTATAAAACATAATTATTTTTATAAAATTTTTAATGATTTTCCAAAGTCGGAACAGGGGATTCCGAAATCATTCTGACCCTGTCTCACAAAAATTCAAATATCTCAGAATATGAAATTCTTTCACTTACATCGTTTCTTTTATGAAAAAATATACTCATTCAGCTTTAATTTCATATCTTATTCAACCTCTAATTTGATTTCCACCATTTTTGGTGATTTTTCAAAATCACACAACTGCTGCTGTCCAAAACTGTTTTGTTGCTAAATTTACTCTTTTATGATTTCACTTACTCCATTTCATCTTATCGGAGGTTCGTTCAAATATCGAGCACATTGTTCATAAATTTTCACACTTATACCTGCACTTATCCATCACATAGTCATATTCAATTACACTTAGTCGTTACATGATCACATGTATTTTCACTTAGTCAATTTCCCGTTGAACTCATCTGAATAATAACATATATACTGTGGCTTTGCACATAGTACCACCCTTGTAGCCGAAGCTATCTGGTGCACATAGTAGCCTACACTTAGTACTACACATGTGACCAAAACCATCACTTACACATAGTGGCCTGCACTTAGTACCACACATGTGATCGAAACTATCGGGTACGCATAGTAGCCTGCACTTAGTACTACACACGTGACCTAAAACCATCTCGTAGCTCTCTTGTACACATAGTGGCCTACACTTAGTACCACACATGTGACCTAGCCACCTCATTCGTGTCTTTCTATTCCGAAGGTTCAACCGGGAATTCTCACTTTTCAACATTTTACCAATTCATCCATAACCAATCACAATTCATAATTTACATCAAATAATTACTCCATATTCAACCATATCTCATATAATATAATAAAATATTAAAACATAAATAAAAACGATGTATTATTTACATACAAACTTACCTTGGTGCAAAATATAGTAATTTTGCAATTTAGTCCACAATCTTTTCCTTTCCCCGATCAAGGTCGATTCCACGTCTTTCTTGATCTATAATAACACATTTGACTTATTAAATGCTCACATTATTCAAATCAGCCCAAAAACATCCTATGACAAAAATTACAATTTTGCCCCTAAAGTTTCATAAAATTACGATTTTGCCCCTAGGCTCATAAAATAATTTTTATTCAATTTCCTTGCATTTTAAGCCTAGATGAACCATTTTCATAACTATAGCAGTCCATAATTTCCATTTATTCACACACTTACACACATTTTACAACTTTTTACAAACTAGTCCTTTTTGATAATTTCACCAAAAATTACTTAGTAAAAGTCGTTTCTCACACATCGAACATGTATAATCTACCATTAAACATCAAAATACACAAATTTCTAACATGGGTCAAACCCTAGACCTTCATCATATCTCAAATAAATGGTAGAAATAGATAGATCTTGTTACGAGGATTTCAAAAACGTAAAAATCATTAAAAACGGGGCTAGAACGGACTTACAATCGAGCTTGGAAGCTTGAAAAACCCTAGCCATGGTTTCTCCATGCAAGTTTCGGCCAAGGGGTTGAAGATGGACAAAAAATGGCTTTTAATTTTGTTTTTAATTCATTTTAATAACTAAATGACCAAAATGCCCTTAATGAAAAACTATGGAAACATGCCTAACCATGTCCATTTTTGTCCACCAACTTAACCAATGGTCTAATTACCATATAAGGACCTCTAATTTAAAATTTCATAACAATTGGACACCTCTAGCATGTAGAACTCAACTTTTGCACTTTTTACAATTTAGTCCTTTTGACTAAATTGAGTGCCCAAACGTCAAAATTTTCGAACGAAATTTTCACAAAACAATTCCATAAAATTGTAGACCATAAAAATATAATAAAAATAAACTTTACTACGTTGGATTTATGGTTCCGAAACCACTATTCTGACTATACCCAAAATCGGGCTGTTACATAACTCCCAACAATTGAGGATTCAAACAGAATTCCTCCAAGGCACCAACGCAAAGCGGAAGCAACAGAAAGCCAAAAGAATGTTCAATGAACAAAATAGCCACAGAAAATAATGCACGAGAAGTGTTCGAGTAAATGCTCTCAAAGAATTCTATTACTCTAAGAATTCAAGATACAATGGATCAATGGATGATTTACAACTGAGAGGGAGGCTCTCTATTTATAGTTGAGCTCCCCCAAATCCAATGCTCTAGCTAAATTTACATCGACGGACGAGATGAAGCCTATCCCTACAATTAAGGGATTTTACAAGATTACATAATCAAATCAAATATAATCTTATCAGATTTTATTCTCCCCAATCTTCTAAGATTAGTTTCCCTATTTACTAAGGTAACCTAACTTTCCATAGTTGCTTCATTAGGCCACCCAAGCTTCAAGTAGACATGCTTTACCATCAGTTCTTTGAATTGGGCCAGCTCTCGTGGGTCAAATGATCCCCATCTAACTGATTGACCTCTATGGGATCCATTTTGTGCAATGGTCATGGGCTTTGAACTGCGGCTTGTGACATTCTCCCTCACCTATTCTCACAACACCCTTGTTGCGCCTTTGGAATGGCACTGGCTTGATTCACCTCGGAGCTTTCGATGCCTTAGGTTTTTCCCGACTAGTCTCACTATCAGGTTGTCCCGCCCCTCAGAACTTTTGCCTCGGCTTCTGCCGCCTCTTAGCTCGATTCGTTCCAATCGTTGGCAAGAAGCCCTCTGATTCACTTGCCCCAATTCTGACTTGCCTCAATTCGGATCCTCTTGATCCATACAACTAGTTTTTGGCAAGCCCACAGCCCCTCAGCTTCCTCGCTTTAGAACTTTTAAAGGGTCCTTATGTTCTTGCCAAGCCAATGGTAAGTCAAAATGTAAAACACTACCACAGTGTTTAAGATTTACCTTGTTCGTTACATTTACTCGGCTTGACTATCCAGTTTGCATCATCATTTTCCCAAAGTCTGATGCAAAACCTACATTTCCCATAGGTGGTAGCTCCTTCAATGACTCAATAGAAATTAGCCCCATTGGTCCTAGCTTCAATGTTTGCACCGCTACTTTTTCCTCTAATTTTGATGCACAACTCACCTTTTCCTTGGATAGAAGCCTCTTCGACGCCTCAGCAAAGTCCACCGCTTTCCCCGAATTGAGTCTCATTGGTCTTAGCTTTAATGTTTGCATCGTTACTTTTCCCCTAAGTCCAATGCACAACTCACCTCTTCCTTGGGTGAAAGCCCCTCCGACGACTCAATAAGCTTTGTTGCTACCTTTCTCTTGACCACGTATAACTTGGATTATTCTAGACAGTTCCATAACTCATATAGACCACAACACAAGAAGCATTTCACTCACTTCTTCTTGTTCCTCTTTGCCCTCTTGGCTTTGACACCCCTTACGCTCAAACCAAGTCTCTTGGGAGCTTTGTTGAACTTTGTTTGACCCATTATTTCCTTCGGTGCCAGACTTCTTTGGACAGTTCCGAAACCTATGCAGACCACCACATAAGAAGCACTCCACTGACTTCTTATTTTTCTTTGGCCTCCTTGGCTTTGGCATCATTTGCACTCGACCCAAGTCTCTCGGCTCCTCTTTCCGACTTGTCATTTCTTGAAAGAACGGATCTCTACAGATATCTCTTCAACATATGTGAACCATCGCAAAGAAAGCATTTCATTTTGCTCATCTTTTTCTTCAGGTTGTTGGGTTTCCTCTTCCTAACCTGTGGTTTCCCATTACCACCATTACCGTTTCCATTGCCATTGCCATTGCCATTATCTTCCTCGTGGTTCCCCCCACATACGCCCATTTTCTTAGATATGGAAGACTTAAGCTTGTCTTTCCCCAGACCTAGCTTGACTACGGACTCTGCTACTGCCATGGCTTTCGACAGCTTTTAGACTCCTCAACGTTCCAATTTCTGTCTGACCCACAACTTTAACCCATTATTGAAGGTAAGAAATGCCTTGTTTTCATTCACATCTGAAATTTGGAAAATGAGTTCCTTGAACTCTCGCACATACTCCCCAATGGCGCCTTGTTGTGTAAGTCGTCGTAACTTTTCCCGAGCTTCCTCCTTGACATATTCTGGATAAAACTGGCCTTTCAACTAATATTGGAACTCTTCCCAAGTCTTAATCTCACTGTGCCTTTTATCTATGGACCTGCTCCGCCACTATACAAGCGCAAAATCAGTAAGAAACATGGTAGTAGTATTTACCTTAATAGCATTGTCTATAATGCCTTTGGCAGGGAAGTATTGCTCCATTCTCCACAAGAAATTGTCCACATTGCATGACCTTATCCCTGCAAGCTCTTTTGGCTTTGGGACGTCTACCTCGCAATTAAGTGTTGCACTTGACACTCCTTTATCCACTGTTGCTCGACATAAGGCAAGCTCTACCTCGAGCTCTTTCATTCTTGTGCTTAAAGCCTTCATCGTGGCCATTGTTTCTGTAACACCCCTTACCCGTATTCTACGCCGGAATAGGGTACGAAGCATTACCGGACTTATACGCAAACAATCATACAAAACTGAGACATGAATTTCCTATCACACACAACATCTCTTACTTATCATCTTAAACCATGCAAAATCCACATTCATGAAAGACATCTTCACATTCACATATACTTAACCAATATTAGCCAATTCCAATGGCCATTTACAAAATGAATCATCAACCATTATAAGCCAACACATTTGGCCAAATCAATTATGACACATAACAAAAAGACCAAGTCCCTATACATGCCATAACTCAAAATAATGTAATCATAAGTACAAAAATGTTAAGTTGATAGTGTGAATGGATCTCCGACAGCCTTTGATCCCCGAGCTGGCTTGGCGTCACTATAAGACAAGTGAAAAAGAAAGGGAGTAAGCTTCAAAGCATAGTAAGTTCCTATGCAAATAATAAGCATCATAAACACACTTTAACATATACTCAACATGAAACAAATTAACATAAATGTCATTGTAAATCTCATAGTCAAACTTGGCATAGATGATAATATTAAAACCTTAATATCGTAACTTACTCAATCAAACCAAACTGAGGGTTTATCATATATCGAGCTCATTAAGCATGAGTTTTATGTACATATCTGTTGTAACTTACCATGATCTTTCACAACATACTATAGTCTTTCTCAACTTTATCATTGTCGTTAAGTTTCCCGTTGAACCACTTGGAATACTAAAGGATACTCGAGAAATCTCATACACATAGTACCATAATAATGTCATATCCCAGATATGGTCTTACATGGGATCTCATATCGATGCCAATAGCCCAGCTATGGTCTTGCACGAATTCTCATATCGACGCCATATCCCAAATATGGTCTTACACGAAATCTCATAACGATGTCATATCCCAGATATGGTCTTACACGTAATCTTAATAACCCTAATGTCAGGACATTTGTATCCTATCTATTCCTAAGGTTCAACCGGGACTTTCTCACTTATCAAACTTTGTCGAATTTAGTCAAAGAGTAAATTACAATTCATACAATAATAATACAAGTAAAACATAAACAATAATGCATCATTTACATACGAACTTTGTAACAGCTCGATTTAAGGCCTAGTCAGAATAGTGGTTGCAAGACCACAAATCTGAGGTAAAAATATGTGTTTTATGGTTTTTATGAGGTCTATAACATGTTGTATGATTATGTGAAAATTTCATGAAGAAATTTTATAATTTAGTGATCAATTTATTCATGAGGACTAAATTCCAAAGATTGAAAAATATGAGATTCTAGAAGATTCAAGTATGAGATAGCAAAATAAAATTTATTAGAGGTCCTTATTTAGCAATTAGACCATTATATTTTATGATGGACAAAAATGGGCACGGGAAGGAAAAATCTCAAGAAAGGGGCCTTAAGGGTAATTTGGTCATTTGGTTAATAAGTTAATTAAAAGGGAAAAAGAAGTCAAAATTTGTGTCCATCTTCTCCATGCTGGCCGAAATTCTCAAGGACACCATAGCTAGGGTTTCTTCAACTTTCAAGCTTGATTGTAAGTACCTCCTAGCCCCGTTTTTTATGTTCTTCATATTTTTGAGATCCTTGTAGCTCGATTTAGCTATTTCTAGCTATATTTTGAGCTAGGGTTCATGTTCAAAAATTTACCCATGCATGAAATGCATGTATTTTGATGTTTAGTGGAAGAATATGAAAGTTTGATGTATGATAAACATCTTTTTCTAAGTGATTTTCATGGAAAATTCATAAAAAGGACCTAATTGTAAAAGTGATAAAATATGTAGTAAAAATCAGTTTTGAAGGAAAGTGTGAGCTGTTATGAGCTCAATAAATATTCGGCTAGGCATGGGTAACCAAGGAAATGAGTGTATTTCATTATACGAGCCTAGGCATCATTTTGTAAATTTAAGAAAGTATAGGGGCAAAAACATAATTTTACCAAAGTATGATTCATGGTTCGATTTAGTTAATATGATCATTAAAAGAGTGAAATTGACATTATAGATCAAGAAACACGAAGTCCAAACCGAAACCGAGGAAAGAATAATGTTGTGGACTAAATCGAACAACTATACACATTTTGATAACGAGGTAAGTTTGTGTGTAATAAATTAATTTTATGTCATTATGTATTGAAATGCTTGAGATTACATGAAATGTACACTATTTCTATGAAAATTGATCAATGATGTTCGATGAGAATATGATGAGGCTTTATGATGTGAAAGTCCCGATTGACCTTAGGAATAGAAAGGATACCATCGTCAAGACATGAGATTTATAAGGTCCTGTATAATACCATATCTGGGATATGGCATCAGCACCAAATTGAGATATTGTATAAGACCATATCTGGGATATGGCATCGGCATCGAATAAGAGATTTCGTGTAAGACCATGTCTGGGACATGGCAACGATATACGATCTCGTATAAGACCATATCTGGGATATGGCATCGACATCGATAAGAGATCCTGTATAAGACCATATCTGGGATATGGCATCATCATCGACATGTGGTCCCATGTAAGACCATATCTGGGATATGGCATTGGCATCTTATTATGTGTATGACGAATTCCGGGTATCCTTCGATATTCCAAGTGGTTCAACGGGTAAAGGGCTAAATTTTATGTTAAAGATAGTAAAGAGCTAAGTTTATGTTAAAAATGAAAAAGTGCTAAAGTCATGTGATGAGTGATACAGGTATACATGAGAAACTCACAAGAATAAGTCCGATATGTGATATGTGATTGGTAATAGTAAGCATGAGTAAGCTATGTCAATGCGCTTGAGAATTTGTGTTATTACTTAAAGTAAAGTATGAATGTATCATATGAATTTTATGTTGCTATTTATTGCATACAAACTTACTAAGCTTTATGCTTACCCCTATCTTTTCCCTTTCCTTGTAGTATCGCCAAGCTAGCTCGGGGATCGTAGGACGTCGGAGCTCGATTCACACTATCAAGCTATTCTTTTGGTATAGTAAAGTTTGATTATTTTGGTATGGCATGTATAGGAACTTGGTTATTATGTTATATGTCATATTGGTTAGCCAAGGTGTTGGCTATTAAGGTTACTCATTTCATTTTGTAAATGGCCATTGGAATTGGCCAACACTAGTTAAGCTATTTCCATTAAACGATGATGAAATTCATGAAGTACAAGGTTGTGCAATTGAATGAGTGATGTGTAAAGTATATGCATGATGAATGTAGTGTGGAAGTCTTGATTTTGGATAGTAGAGATGCCTTATTATCATGTTGTGTGTGGCGTTGAAATGGTATAAGTGTGGTTGCTTTTCAGGTTGGCAAATGGCTTGGTAAATAGCCTTATAATTGCCCACACAGATAGACACACGGGCGTGTGTCTAGGCCTTGTGTGACACACGGTCAGCCCCATGGGCGTGTTGGTAGGCCGTGTGTCCCCTGTACCTAATTTGTGAAAAATTTAGTTCGTCACACGGGCCAGCATACGGGCGTGTGACTAGGCCGTGTGATCCTAGAGGTTTGCTAACGTCATAAACAAAACACTAAAGTTTTCACACACGGGCCATAGACACGAGCGTGTGCCAGGCCGTGTAAAAACCCCTGTAGGTTCGAAATGAAAAATAGAATCCACACGGGCTACGGACATGGGAGTGTGTGACTACACGGCCTGCCCACACGGGCGTGTCCCTCTCCACACGGGCGTGTGGCCCTGTCTTAAGCAAAAACTTTCTAAGTGTTCGTAAGTTTTTGGTTCAATCCCGAACCATCCTATATGTATGTTTCGGGTCTCGTAGACCTATAATAGAGATGTTGTGAATACGAATGAAAGGTCTTAAGTTTGAGTTAAAGTTTATAGCCCAATATTACATGATGGAGTATGTTAAGTCTGGTAATGCCTCGTACCCGGTTCCGGCGTTGAATAGGGGTAAGGGGTGTTACATTTAGTGCTATCAGAGCTACGATTTAGTCGATTCTTGGACTAACGTAGCGTAAGCACGAGTCTAGCTATACATGTCATATGTATGACTATTTATATAATGATAGTGTGACGACTCCTGATAACTTAAATTATGTTTTCATATAGTAAATGGATCCTGAAAGAGCAGTGGCGGATGATGTAGAAAGTAACGCATTGGCTCCCGCCCAAGGGACGGTGCCGACTAAAAATTAAAATAGGCCAACGACTGTGAGTCAGAGAGGAGGAGAAAAGGCTAGGAAAGCCTTTCTCTATATGATGAATACATGGTATACGGAGTTCGTTCGAACGAACCCGAATATGCAACCCCCTCCTCCCCCACCTATTCCTCAGCCTACCCCTGTAGCTCCCCAAGTTGTAGAAGTGGTAAGAAGGGAAAAGCCCCCAGTTGATAGAATCCAGAAACAAGGAGCTGAATAGTTTCGAGCTAATAAAGATGATGATCCGGAAAGAGCAGAGTTCTGGCTTGAAAATACCATCAGGGTATTTGATGAACTATCTTGTGCACCCGAAGAGTGTATGAAGTGCGTCATGTCTCTTTTAAGAGATTCGGCTTACCAGTGGTGGAACACCCTTGTGTCGTTTGTACCAAGGGAGAAAGTTAATTGGGAATTTTTCCAAGAAGAGTTTCGAAAGAAGTACATTAGCCAAAGGTTTATTGACCAGAAAAGAAAGGAATTTCTAGAGTTAAAACAAGGTAGAATGACGGTGAATGAATATGAATGTGAGTTCGTAAGGCTTAGTAGATATGCTCGGGAGTGAGTATCCACCGAGGCCATCATGTGCAAAAGGTTTGAGGACGGATTAAATGAGGATATTCGATTGTATGTAGGTGTCCTAGAACTGAAGGAATTTGTCGTGTTAGTAGATAGAGCTTGCAAGGCCGATGAGTTGGCCAATGAGAAAAGAAAGGCTGAAATTGAGTCTCGTGACTCGAGGAAGAGACAATTGGGTAAGTTATTTCAATCCTCATCCAAGAAATCAAGAGAGTTTACTACTCGATCAACCACTTCAGCTGGGTTTTCAAAGCAGTATGGTGGTAAATGATGCTCGGGGTCTAAAGCTCAGACCACTTCGGTTGCTAGTGTTGGTAATACTCGACCAAGTAGACCAGAATGTCCACAGTATGGCAGATCATCCTGGTGAGTGTCGAGCAAATGAGAGAGCTTGTTTCAAGTGTGGATCCCCAGATCATTTTATTAGAGAATGCCCCGAGATGGGTGAGAAAGAGAAATCTCAGAGTGCAAGATCGGAAAGTACTACTAGAGGAAGGTCACAGAGAAATCTGGGAAGCAGAACGAGTAGTAAGAATACACCCAGAGAGTAGACTGCAAGATCTGAGGGTAGAGCACCTGCGAGGACTTACGCCATTCGCGCTCGCGAAGAGGCGTCATCCCCTGATGTGGTCACGGGTACATTTTCTCTCTATGATACTCATGTTGTTGCTTTAATTGACCTGGGATCTACCCACTCATATGTTTACATGAAATTAGTATCTAGTATGAACATGTCTGTAGAGTCTATAGAATTTGTGATAAAGGTGTCAAATCCCCTAGGCAAATGTGTGTTAGTTGATAAAGTATGCAAAGATTGCCCTTTAATGATTAGAGGTCATTATTTTTCGGCAAATCTCATGCTATTGCCATTTGATGAATTCGATGTAATTCTTGGTATGGATTGGTTAACTACTCATGATGTGATAGAAAATTGTGGAAGGAAATTTATTGAGTTAAAATGTGAAAATGGGGATATTCTTCGTGTTGAATCAGATGAACAAGACAAATGGTCTGTAGTGATTTCTCATATGTCTGCCCAAAAATATGTAAGAAAGGGATATGAAGCTTATCTTGCCTTTGTGATGAATGCCAAAGAGACTGAGTTAAGAATTGAATCAGTGCCCATAGTATGTGAGTATCCAGATGTATTTCCGGAAGAATTGCCAGGGTTACCTCCAGTGAGAGAGATTGAATTTGGTATTGAGTTAGTCCCTGTTACTGCCCCTATTTCAATTGCTCCGTATAGGATGGTTCCAACCGAGTTGAAAGAATTGAAGGCACAGTTACAAGAGTTGACAGATAAAGGTTTTGCAAGACCAAGCTATTCTCCGTGGGGTGCTCTCGTATTATTTGTGAAAAAGAAAGATGGTTTCATGAGGTTGTGTATAGATTATCAGCAGCTTAATAAGGTAACCATAAAGAACAAGTACCCATTGCCAAGGACTGATGATTTGTTTGACCAATTGAAGGGAGCCACTGTGTTTTCCAAGATAGACTTGAGGTCTGGCTATTACCAGTTGAGATTCAAAGACTCAGATGTGCCGAAAACCGCATTTCGGACAAGGTATGGTCACTACGAGTTTTTAGTCATGCCTTTCGGTTTAACCAATGCCCCTGCTGTGTTTATGGATTTAATGAATCGCATCTTTCGGCCATATTTGGATAAATTTGTTGTAGTCTTCATTGATGATATATTGATTTACTCTCGTGATGAAAATGAGCATGTTGAGCATTTGAGGATAGTCTTACAAATTTTACGAGATAATCATTTATATGCCAAGTTTAGTAAAAGTGAATTTTGTCTTAAAAAAGTCGGGTTTCTGGGGCACATTGTTTCGGGAGATGGAATTAGAGTTGACTCGAGTAAGATTTCAGCAATCATGGATTAGAAGCCGTCAAGGAACGTATCTGAGGTTAGAAGTTTTTTGGGCCTAGCTGGTTATTACAGACGGTTTGTCAAGGGATTTTCCATGATAGCTACTCCGATAACGAGGCTACTGCAAAAAGATGTGAAGTTTGAGTGGACAGAAAAGTGCCAACAGAGTTTTGAGAAATTGAAGGCATCATTGACTGAGGCTCCAGTTTTAGTACAACCCGAACCAGGAAAAGAATTTATGGTCTATAGTGATGCATCCTTAAATGGATTGGGTTGTGTACTCATGCAAGAGGGTAAGGTGATAACTTATGCCTCTAGACAGTTAAAGCCGCACGAGAAGAACTACCCGACCCATGATTTGGAATTAGCTACTATTGTGTTTGCATTGAAGATATGGAGACACCATTTGTATGGTGAGAAATGTCGGATATTTACTGATCATAAGAGCCTAAAGTACTTGATGACTCAAAAGGAATTGAATTTAAGACAAAGAAGATGGCTAGAGTTGATAAAGGATTACGAGCTAGTGATTGACTACCATCCGGGAAAGACGAATGCGGTTGCTAATGCCTTGAGTAGAAAATCCCTGTTTGCATTGAGAGCCATGAATACACGGATGGCTTTGTCAGATGATGGTTCTATTCTAGCCGAGCTGAGAGCTAGACCGATGTTTCTCCAAGAGATTTGTGAAGCTCAGAAAGGCGACAGCGATTTACAAGCCAAGAGAGTTCAGTGTGAGTCGAGCGTTGAGTCAGACTTTCAGATTAATTCCGAAGGATGTTTGATGTTTCGAGATAGGGTCTGTGTACCCATAGATGATGAGCTTGTTCGGAAAATTTTGCACGAAGCACATAGTGGATGTTTATCTGTACATCCATGCAGCACAAAGATGTATAATGATTTGAAGAAATGGTATTGGTGGCCGAGTATGAAGAAAGATATTTCTGAGTTCGTATCGAGATGCTTGACTTGTCAGCAAGTAAAAGCTGAGCACCAAGTACCTTCGAGTCTACTTCAGCCTATTATGGTTCTCGAGTGGAAATGGAACCGTATTACTATGGACTTTGTGACGGGTTTGCCTTTGACACTAAAAAAGAAGGACGCCGTATGGGTTGTGGTTGATAGACTTACAAAGTCAGCCCATTTTATACCGGTAGGCATTAACTATTCACTTGATAAGTTGGCGAATTTGTATGTGTCAGAAATTGTGAGACTTCACGGAGTACCATTGTCGATTATTTTGGATAGAGATCCGAGATTCACATCACGATTTTGGAAAAAGTTACAAGAAACCTTGGGCACAAAGTTGAATTTTAGTACAGCTTTCCATCCGCAAACCGACAGACAGTAGGAGAGGATAATACAGATACTTGAAGACATGCTTCGATGTTGTGTTTTAGAATTTCAAGGTAATTGGGAAAAGTACTTACCCTTAGTGGAATTTGCCTACAATAACAGTTTTCAGTCGAGCTTGAAAATGGCGCCTTATGAGGCATTATATGGGAATAAGTGCCGAACACCCCTGTATTAGACTGAACTCAGAGAGAATCAGATTCACGGGGTCGATTTAGTCAGAGAAACTGAAGAGAAAGTAAGAGTGATTCGTGATTGTCTAAAAGCTGCCTCAGATAGACAAAAGTCCTACGCGGATTTGAAACGAAAAGAGATTGAGTTTCAAGTTGGTGATAAGGTATTTTTGAAAGTATCACCATGGAAGAAAGTTCTCAGATTTGGCCGAAAAGGTAAGTTGAGTCCGCGCTTTATCGGACCGTATGGGATTACCGAGAGATAGGACCGGTAGCCAATCGTTTGGCATTGCCATCTGAGTTGGAAAAGATTCATGATGTGTTTCACGTGTCTATGTTATGTCGCTACCGATTAGACCCTTCACATGTGATTGTACCAACAGAGGTAGAAATTCAACCGGACATGACTTATGGTGAAGAGCCGATTAAGATTTTGACTCGAGAAGTCAAACAGTTAAGAAATAAAAGTATTGCCCTTGTGAAAGTACTATGGCAAAGACTTGGGGTAGAAGAGGCTACATGGGAGCCTGAGGAGGCTATGAGAAACCAATATCCCAACCTTTTTACCGATAAGATTTTTGGGGACGAAAATCCCTAAGGGGGGAGAATTGTAACAGCCCGATTTAGGGCCTAGTCAGAATAGTGGTTGTGAGACCATAAATTCGAGGTAGAAATCTGTGTTTTATGGTTTTTATGAGGTCTATAACATGTTTGCATGATTATGTGAAAATTTCATGAAGAAATTTTAAAATTTAGTGATCAATTTATTCATGAGGACTAAATTGCAAAGATTGAAAAATATGAGATTCTAGAAGATTCAAGTTTGAGATAGCAAAAGAAAATTTATTAGAGGTCCTTATTTAGCAATTAGACCATTATATTTTATGATGGACAAAAATGGGCACGGGAAGGAAAAATCTCAAGAAAGGGGCCTTAAGGGCAATTTGGTCATTTGGTTAATAAGTTAATTAAAAGGGAAAAAGAAGTCAAAATTTGTGTCCATCTTCTCCATGCTAGCCGAAATTATCAAGAACACCATAGCTAGGGTTTCTTCAACTTTCAAGCTTGATTGTAAGTACCTCCTAGCCCCGTTTTTAATGTTCTTCGTATTTTTGAGATCCTCGTAGCTCGATTTAGCTATTTCTAGCTATATTTTGAGCTAGGGTTCATGTTCAAAAATTTACCCATGCATGGCATGCATGTATTTTGATGTTTAGTGGAAGAATATAAAAGTTTGATGTATGATAAACATCTTTTTCTAAGTGATTTTCATGGAAAATTCATAAAAAGGATCTAATTGCAAAAATGATAAAATATGTAGTAAAAATCAATTTTGAAGGAAAGTGTGAGCTGTTATGAGCTCAATAAATATTCGGCTAGGGTTGGGTAACCAAGGAAATGAGTGTATTTCATTATACGAGCCTAGGGACCATTTTGTAAATATTAGAAAGTATAGGGAAAAATCATAATTTTGCCAAAGTATGATTCATGGTTCGATTTAGTCAATGTGATCATTAAAAGAGTGAAATTGACATTTTAGATCAAGAAACACGAAGTCCGGACCGAAACCAAGGAAAGAATAAGGTGGTGGACTAAATTGAACAACTATGCACATTTTGATAACGAGGTAAGTTTGTGTGTAATAAATTAATTTTATGTCATTATGTATTGAAATGCTTGAGATTACATGAAATGTACACTATTTCTATGAAAATTGATCAATGATGTTCGATGAGAATATGATGAGGCTTTATGATGTGAAAGTCCCGATTGACCTTAGGAATAGAAAGGATACCATCGTCAAGACATGAGATTTATAAGGTCCCGTATAAGACCATATCTGGGATATGGCCTCGGCACCGAATTGAGATCTCGTATAAGACCATATCTGGGATATGGCATCGGCATCGAATAAGAGGTTTCGTGTAAGACCATGTCTGGGACATGGCAACGATATACGATCTCGTAACCATATCTAGGATATGGCATCGACATCGATAAGAGATCCTGTATAAGACCATATATGGGATATGGCATCGGCATCGACATGTGATCCCATGTAAGACCATATCTGGGATATGGCATTGGCATCTTATTATGTGTATGACGAATTCCGGGTATCCTTCGATATTCCAAGTGGTTCAACGGTAAAGGGCTAAATTTTATGTTAAAGATAGTAAAGAGCTAAGTTTATGTTAAAAATGAAAAAGTGCTAAAGTCATGTGATGAGTGATACAAGTATACATGAGAAACTCACGAGAATAAGTCCGATATGTGATATGTGATCGGTAAGAGTAAGCATGAGTAAGCTATGTCAATGCGTTTGAGAATTTGAGTTATTACTTAAAGTAAAGTATGAATGTATCATATGAATTTTATGTTGCTATTCATTGCATACAAACTTACTAAGCTTTATGCTTACCCCTCTCTTTTACCTTTCCTTGTAGTATCGCCAAGCTAGCTCAGGGATCGTAGGACGTCGGAGCTCGATTCACACTATCAAGCTATTCTTTTGGTATAATAAAGTTTGATTATTTTGGTATGGCATGTATATGAACTTGGTTATTTTGTTATATGTCATATTGGTTAGCCAAGGTGTTGGCTATTAAGGTTACTCATTTCATTTTGTAAATGGCCATTGGAATTGGCCAACACTAGTTAAGCTATTGCCATTAAATGATGATGAAATTCATGAAGTACAAGGTTGTGCAATTGAACGAGTAATGTGTAAAGTATATGCATGATGAATGTAGTGTGGAATTATGGTGTGGATGTCTTGATTTTGGATAGTAGAGATGCCTTATTATCATGTTGTGTGTGGCGTTGAAATGATATAAGTGTGGTTGCTTTTCAGGTTGGCAAATGGCTTGGTAAATAGCCTTATAGTTGCCCACACGGATAGACACACGGGCGTGTGTCTAGGCTGTGTGTAACACACGGTCAGCCCCATGGGCGTGTTGGTAGGCCGTGTGTCCCCTACACCTAATTTGCGAAAAATTCAGTTTGTCACACGGGCGTGTGACTAGGCCGTGTGATCCTAGAGGTTTGCTGACGTCATAAATAGAATACTAAGGTTTTACACACGGGCCATAGACACGGGCGTGTGACAGGCCGTGTTAAAACCCCTGTAGGTTTGAAATGAAAAATAAAATCCACACAGGCTAGGGACATGGGTGTGTGTGACTACAAGGGCGTGTCCCTCTCCACACGGGCGTGTGGCCCTGTCTTAAGCAAACACTTTCTAAGTGTTCGTAAGTTTTCGGTTCAATCCCGAACTATCCTATATGTATGTTTCGGGTCTCGTAGACCCATAATAGGGACGTTTTGAATACAAATGAAAGGTCTTAAGTTTGAGTTAAAGTTTATAGCCTAATTTTACATGATGAAGTATGTTAAGTCTGGTAATGCCTCGTACCTGGTTCCGGTGTTGAATACGGGTAAGGGGTGTTACAAACTTACATCGGTACAAAAATAGTAGAATAGGGATTTAATCGTCAAACACCTTATTCTTTCCCCGGTCAAGGTCCGAACCTCATTTCTCTTGATCTATAATAACAAATTTAGCTTATTTAATAATCACATTACTCAATTCAATCCAAAAGTCATATTATGGTAAAATTACATTTTTGCCCCTAAACTTTGACATATTTACATTTTTGCCCTTAGGCTCGGAAAATGGAATCTATTCAATTTCTTCAATTCTCAAGCCTAGACGAACCTCTTTTATACTTATAGTAGTCCCCATTTTTCATTTAATCACACTTTTACACACATTTTGAAACCTTTTTACAAATAGGTCCTTTTGTCAATTTTCACCAAAAATCATCTAGCAAAAGTTGTTTATTTAACATTAAACTTGCATAATCTACCATTAGACATCAAAATACATGCATGTCACACATGGGTAAATTTTTAAACATGAACCATACTTCAAAATAATAGTAGAAATAGGTAATCCGGGTGATAACGATCTAAAAAACATAAGGAGCATTAAAAACGGGGCTAGGATGCGCTTACAATCAAGCTTAAAAGTTGGAAAAACCCTAGCTATGGCTCCTTAGAATTTTCGACACAAGCATGGAGAAGATGAGCAAATTTTTGACTTGATTTTCCCTTTTTAATCTTTTAATTACTAAATGACCAAAATGCCCTTAATGCCTTTCTTTGAAATTTTACCTATCCATGTCCATTTTTGTCCATAAAAATAGAAATTGGTCAAATTGCTATTTAAGACCCTCCAATTAAAAATCCATGGCAATTTCATGCTCAAAGCTTCAAGAGTGTATATTTTGCAACTTATTCAATTTAGTCCTAAATTTCGAATTAGTCACTTTATGCATAAAATTTCTTCATGAAATTTTCACACAATCATGCAATCATGCTATAGACCTCAAAATGTTCGTAAAATAATTATTTTTACTTCGGATTTGTGGTCTCGAAACCACTATTCTGACTAGACCCAAAATTGGGATGTTACAGTTTCCTCCTACAAAACCATCACCATGGCCTCGAAAGCAACATTCCTCTCCGTCATCTTATTTTTAGTGGAATTGAGCAACTCTTTCACCTTTTCCACATTGGAACTGTAACATCCCAAGAATCAGGGGTTAGTAGAATCGAGTTTGTGAATCGAGACAGTGATCATTCCTTAATTTTTTAAATTATCTATGCATTTTTAGGAAATAAATGAGGTATTGGTTTGTTGGTTAAGTGTTAGTGTAACGTTTCTTGAAACCCAATTTAAATCCCTTCTCTCGCATCATTTTTATTATTTTGCAAATTTTGCCTTAAACCCTAGTATGTGACATACCTTGTTTTAAAAATAAATATTTGAAATTATATCAAGAATGAGTTATTGGTTTGATGGTTAAACATTGGTGAATTTATCCTTGAGGTCCTAACTTCAATTCCCTTACCATGCAAATAATTTAATTTTTTTGACAAAAACCCCTTGTTTTAATGTGTGGGCCATCCAAGCCTAGTTAACCTAGGTATAAATATTAATTTTTTCACTAGTAATCAGCCTTTAATCCTCCTCCTCATAGCCCTATCTGTTCCTCTCCTCCTCTCATTCTCTTTGATTTTAATTTTTTTCCTTTCCTCCATTGTTGTCGTCGCCTACACCCAGTTTTACCATTTCTTTCTTCTTTTTTCTTTTTGGCACAAGATTTGTTAACATATTCTCCACCATATTGCTGTCATTTTTCCTCAGTAAAATCAGCCCCAAATCTGAAATCTTGAACTCCAAGATTGATCCCGAACATTGCCACGGAAGTGCCATTGCTGTTTCTCTCGACTAGCTTGGGTAAGGTCTCTTCTCTCTTCAATTTCTTTATTAATCTTGTCCATTAAAAACCTAAATTTTCAGATTTGGAATTTGGGGGATTTTAAATGATTTCAAAGGTATTTTTCCAGAATTTCATGAGATCTCAAACCGTTTTAAAATTCAGCCCCAATTTTGGCTGCCATGGGTGGTGGTGCGTGCGCCTATGTACAAGAAAGGGGGCTATTTTGTTTCTTGGTTCTTGCCTATATTTTTCCAGAATTAATTTGAGTTCTTGAACCCTCCTAGTCAGCTTTTAAACCCATTTCAATTAGGGAAAAATGTTCTTGATCGATTGGCCATTCGGATCCCACAAATCGTGAAGCGTAAGTGTAATTAAGGTTAACCAGTTTGTTATTTCGACATAGTTGTTGGGTAAAGGTTATGAATTGATTAAATGAAGGAATTTAATAATTAATTAGCTACTAATTTTCTAGTATATTATTGAATTAGGTGTTGACCCAAACACCCCAAATCATCCGTAAAGGCGAAGATCGATTGTACGTACAGTTTGCATCGATACAGTGTAAAGAATCTAACTAGTTTTGATTCATAAAATAGTTATAATTTCAATGATTGGTTTGAACTCATAAGTGGGTGTTTGGGAGCTGGTTTAATGGTAAATTGATTGAATTTATACTGAATTTTGGTTTAGGTTCGTTTAAGAAATTATTAAGGAAAATTAGAAGATTCGCTAGTGTGCTGCGAGGAAGCAAAAAATAAGGTGTGGGTCCTAAACTCATAAACTTGTTTGAAAATGTTAAATATCATGTTATATATGATAAATTAGCTTGCTGATTGGATTTTCATGTGGGTCCTAAACTCATAAACTTGGTTTAGGTATGTTTTGAGCCTTAAAAGATTGACATGTTGGCAAAGTTGCTAGTTTGATATCATGGATGTTTGATTGAGTTTGTAATTGCATATTTGAGTTATGAGATATGAAAATGTTTGACTGAATGATATAATGTGTTGAGATATTAAGCTTATGTATGATTTAAATGCATGTGATATTTTTTATCTTGTATACTGAAAATGGTGCTATTTATGCACATTGAAAATCCGCAAAGTATGTGAAATTGAACGATATTGATTGATATCAACACAATGGTAATTTGAAAGATTGGAACACTGTTTCCATTTACTGAAAGTATGTGATTATTGAGGACATGCTGAGCATGTCAAATGAATGTGAAAAGTATTGAGATATGATTATGTATGAGATTGTGTGACATATTACATATGCATTGGGTTGGGATTTTGTGGTTGACAGAGGAGTTCCGTAGAGTACTGGCGGCATATTAAGTTCGTATTATTCGTAGTCAGTGCACTGCACCTAGAGTACCGAGGGGATTGGCGATTTTATCTCATATTATATGTTATTTGCGATTATATCGCACTATTTGATATCCGACAGATTTTCCGCATTATTGATTATTCGGTGGTTTTACCACATCGAGCTATGCTCATAATGTTTTGGAGTTTGGCAGACGGGTTCTGGGGAACTCGTGGTGTGTAGTGGATGGTACGGGTAGGAACCTTTTTGCATTGCATCATGTGCACGACATATTTGAATGTTATTGATTTATGCTACGCATTGTATTTTGTTGTATTGAATGGTATCGAAATTAATGATTGTTACTCGAACGAGTGATGACCTATGCTCAAATACCGTTTGACATCAATTTGATAATGGCTATGTAATGACATGAAATTCCTATGATGGTTCTTTTTTCTTCTATTGATGCTAATATGTTTCACTGTATTTGATGTTTTTGCCCGTTTAAATAATTATTCGACTCACACTGAGCTTTTCATAAGCTCACCCCCCAATAGTGTTTAAGTTTTCAGGTAAACCTCAAAATTAGGACCGGACTCTGCAGTCAGAGAATCAAATTGGACCTCGGATTATTATTTAATTAAGTATTATTAAGTCTTTATTGGTTTTGGCTTGTAATTTTTAATTATTTTTGGTTTGCGGCTTGGTAACTTTTTTTTTGGGGATTTTTGCATGGATGAATTACTCAAGCATAATAACCGAATAATGCATGATATCGGGCTTAAGTAAAATTTGGTATTGTTCCCTAGTTTCCACTACATTGCAAAGGAACTATTTTTGAAAAACAAATTGATAAGGAAACTAATTTTCCAAAATGACTTGAAAAATGGTTTTTCCACTACATTAGTTTAACTTCGAGTTTTTTTTTAAAGAAGAGCGACAAGCAAACGGTTTTTCTAAAACAACACTGTCAACAATAAAATGAGTCCTAAGCATACACGACCTAATGAATGAATGCTTTTAAGCTAACTCAAAGTACAACTACGGTTTTCTCTAAAATGAATTTATTTAAAGTTTTAAAAAGTAACGTAAGTTAGCTTAGCCATTTCGGTGGCTAATATAGCCTTCTTAATCTAGTCATAACGTCTAGGCCGGGTTTGGGAGGTTAAAGGAGCTGAGAGACATCAACACAAAGTCCCTGAGTTGCTCCTTCAAGTCGTCTATGGATCTCTTGACCACATCGAGTGTCTCCCTCATGTCCCCCATGGACTCCTCGAGATTGACCACTGTTAGGACTATCGGTATGCCCCATGGCGCAGTGAAAAATTATTCCAGCGATCCAAAGCCAAGGATCCATGTTTGAAGAATGAATCTGTTGAAATAGGATTGAAAATATACCTTCTTTAGTGAAAACATTGAAAGGATGCCATAACGAAAACGTCCCGACCTCTACGTAGTCCACCCCGTCAAAAACGAACAACCACTTTCTCTTGAACTTTTCAGAGAGAATTAAAAAATGGTTGCTAGACCTTTATTTTATTAAGTTGGTAACCTTTTCATACAAATGGATTATCATCCTTTTATCCTCTTTGATATCACATATTAAAAAGGAAAACTAGGATTATTCCCTTATTAATAGAGAAGGAAAATGGAAAGTTAGAAAAATAAATTATATTCTTTCTAAAAGAATATTAATTTCCATGTCTTTTATATTTTGACCAAAATTAATTAATATAATTGTTTATATTAATAAATTTGGTAAAATATATACAATTTATATTTTGTATGAATGAAATTCATATATTAATTATATTATTTCCAAATCCATGTCTTTTATAATTTGACCAAATTAATTAATATAACTATTTATATTAATAAATTCAGTAAAATATATACTGTAACACCCCAAACCCGACCCAGTTGTTATAGCCGAATTCAGAAAGCTACATTGGCCACCGGAATGACCCAGAAAAACTTTCTTGATTTCAAACGTATTTTTTTAAACCATTTGCGTAGTTCGTTCAAAACTAGTAAAATTGAATGTTCAACTTTAATTTCAATCTCATTTCAAAAACTATTTGTCCATGAAAATGACTGAAATAAACTTTCGGTGCCCAATCTAGATATAAAGGATAAAAGGATATGATACATGAAAAGTTTATCAGAAAAAAGGTTATGTCGAATCACGACTTCTTGTAACTTGGGTAGAAATGACGCATTGCTAGACGCCACTCATTTCTTGTAACATTATAAATATTCTAGTATTACTGCCAATGTTGCAAGAACCTATAGGGTCACACCTTATGATTAAAGCTAATAGACTTCACACCAATAGAATGGGCGTATACCCTCCTACATATGATCATGACAGATTCTTATCCTTGGCGGATAAGTATCGCCTGGCGGACAAAATAGCCTGGCGGATAGAATTACTTGGCGAATAGGATTGCCTTGCAGATATGATTTGCAACAGCTTCCCAAAGTTAATATTTATGGAAGTTAGTATTCTTTTGGAAATAATATAATTTCAATATCTTCCATGATTTTCTCCAAAAAGTAAAATGGGGAATGGTTTTAATATAGATTATATTAATAAAAGGAATACAATCCCAAATTGTGGAGACTGAGTAAGAAAATCAAACTAGGTATAACAGCCAAAAGTTTGGATACTTTCTGAAAAGTTCAAAAGATTTTTCTATTCGTGATTGACTAGGTAGACTACGTAGAGGCCGCGACACTTTGTTACGGCTAGGACTGACATCGTGCAAAGGTTTTCAACCAACAATATTAGTCGCCATTTTTAGTTTTGAAAAGGTATATCTTCAGCCCTATTTCAACACAATTCGTTCCTCATACATGGATCCGTGGTTGACTATTGCTGGAATATTTTTTCGCTGCGGCACGGGGCATACTAGTGATCCAACATGAACAACTCACCCTTGTATTTCAACTAGGGTTGTCGCCCCCTTCAAGTTATATGAGGGGTTTCGGGCCTCTCTCATATCGGATCTAATTACGAGTATTTCCTGGGCCTTTTTGACCCAGTACTCTATAATATGATCCAACCTGATTCAATTTTTATATTTCTCAAAATAAACTTTAATATTTACATATTAAATAATTTTCTCATCCCAATTTTACCCTAATAAAATCTTGAAAAATTTTCCCCCGATGAATTTTTGACTATTTTACCCCTGATAAAATTTTGAGAAAATTTGTTCAATATGTCACAACTCAACATGTTCGCTATGACCGAATGGTTTATTTTTATTTACGGGCTTCAAAACAATCCAAAAATATAAACTTATTCTTCCATCATTTTTTAAAGTAACTATATAAGATTGCAAGTTTCTATTTTCATTTTCATTTCCATTTTGATTTTTAGAAACCTACATTCATTTCCAAATGATTCAATTTCTCCATTTCGAAGAAAACCATAATCATTCTTGAATGTTTCCCACTTCTCTTTTTCTATTAATTCCGTTCATTTCTATTCAAACACGCAATTCATTTCTGGTTTCAACGAGCTAACGAAGGGATCGATTAGACATATGTAGTTGAGGCTCAAATGATTTATAATTAAGTTCTAACTTTTCACCTTTTAGTTATAAACTCATTTAGTCATGAAGTCATTCCACTATAGTATCGTGACAGAGCTCTCCTCAAAGACATACCATTACGAAAGCAACTACTCAATGCTCATCCAATGACATTGTTATTAGTGTATTACCCTTATAGGATATCCTTGATCTCTTTGGGATAGTAATCATTCTCCCAATATGATACTATTTTGTCTCATGGTAACCATTACATCTTCCTTCATGAAAAGTCAATCACTATCAAATAGTGATCAAGTCATCCATCACAAAGACGGACGACCCGTGGCCACGTTTACTTTTCATCAACCATGTCATGCCAATGAGAGGATATCATTTACCATGTTTTGGGCTATGAATTCCACTATTGTGAATGACGCTACATACTACAGAAGTCACACACCCAGTAAACCAACTTTCGGTTCCTTTATTTGAACTCAAGTTTTTACTTACATCAAAGTGTACGAGTCATGCATACGTAATCCGCCATCAACTCAAGATTTAGGTATGTCACACTATGAATGTCACAATTGAATATATGAATAAACGAGTTTAGGATCCATTCTGTTTGGGTCCTGTCCTATGTACTGTCAGGCTAGTCAGTCACATCTATGTCTTTATATTCTGGGAGTCATCCACTCCGATGCCCAGGACATGACATCTCCCCAATTGGACTTAATAGATGACATATTAGTCTTTCAATTGGTTTGCTCATTTCTGATTAGACTAAGGACATATTTAGGTTTGTCTACTAATAAAAGTTATCTTTCTGTAATACGATCCGACCACATAATACTCCTTAGTATTAGTTAAACATTTAGACAACCAATGAACAATATTTGCTTCTATTTTTCTTTGCATGCAAAAACCATATGAGGACAATAATACAAAATATATTACTTTAATTCATGAATAATTTTATTAATCAATCTATTCAAAAAATTACAAGTGTACTTAGACGAAAATATTATACTTAGGGTACCGGATCCAACAGTCTCCCACTTGCCCTAGTGAAGTTGATGAGTCATGTTTCACATTCTTGTGCCCATCCATATGTTTCCCAAAGAGCTCTCTAGCTATAAGAGTCTTGTATAAAAAAATCCCCCGAGTTTGTCCTTATATGCGATCTTTGACTACGTCTACCATTCCGTCAAACACTACTATCTCCCGTATGTGGTTAATTCGGGTTTAGCTATATCCTCACTATTATAGTGCCATTACTTTTCCGTACCTCATATTTTGCCCTCCATAGTGAAGTCAGCAGTGCAACCCTACTTGACACTTGTTCACACTATGGACCTGCCATCTAAGACAAAAACACAACCTGTTTTCGATTTCCTTAAATCTGGACATGTTTGGAAGTTAGAATCAGTATAACCAATAAGAGTGAGATCTTCTCTGGAATACACAATCAAATAATCCCTCGTTCACTTTAAATACTTGACTATATGCTTAACTGCTTGCCAGCGCCTTGGTCCTGAATTCGCCTAATATCAATTTACCAACCCCACTACAAAATAAATATATGGGCGTGTGCATAGCATAACATACATGGGTTTTATCCGTTCCCGTAAGTCTACAAGTTCCTTCACTGATTTGGAATACATAGAGTCCATCTTAGCTTTCATAGCTATTTTTCAGAGCTTGGAATCAGCACTCTGCATTGCTTCATCATATGTGAATGGGTCATCATCTTCCTGTTCGTTAGACTCAATGTTAAAAACACTTCCACTAGATTAGAAGAACTCAAGCCTACGAGAGACCCTCCCACTACGATGAAGCTCCTTATGTCACTGACCGTTCGTAGGTATACTATTAGGAGTTGGTCTTAGAATCATTTTCGTAGGGTTTTGTATATTTCCCGTGTAACATCCTGAAATTCAGGATTTTATGTTTTGCATTATACCATGCGTTAGGCTAGCTAAGAGTGTCAGTTGTGTATGTTTAGGGACCCTAAGAAGGCTTGGGGTTGAGTTAGGCCTTGGTAGAATTCTTATGTTTAAGAACTTAAGGGGGAGAAGGCAAGTGACATCAAAACTTAAGGAAATAAATGTGTATTTTGCTAGCACATGAGGAGCTAGTAGCAAGGTGGTGAGGCATCACATGAAGGGGGCTTAAGGGGTGGAGTTCGAATCCCACCTATTGCAACTTTTGGATTTAATTTTTTTTTGTGTGCTAATCTGGTGGAAGATGGTAAGTGTCTGCCATGGCTCTATAGAAGGAAAGGAAGACTTTCAAATGATGGAAAGAAGACTAAGGAAAAGAGAAAGGAGGAGATCAAGGGAAAAATAAGGAAAGAAGTAAAGGAAAGAGATAATGGGGGGAATATGTTGGCCGAATCTTAGGGAGGTGCATGGGGAAAGAAATTGGTCAACTAAAACCTTTTTGGTGTTAGGGGGCATACGATTTTGGTAAGGGAATTTTTGGGAGCCGAATTTCCTATGGCCATTTTGCAAGTTTTGTGCATGCAATGTTTTTCTTCTTTTTGAACATTTTGTGTCTTCTTTTTCAACCTTTTTCTCTTGTCTTACCGTAACACTCAAGCCATTTTGCTCATCTTTTCCTTAGTGTAGGCCGAAACTCTCTGACACCTTTTTTTCCATCTCTTCTTTTCTTTTTCACCATTTCTTCAACCCTTCTCTCTTTTTCTTTAGTCAATATTTTTGATGGCCGAATCTTGCTTGTTCTTTTCTCTCTAAGTAGCCGAATCCTCCTAGCCATTTTCTCTTCTCCATCTTGCGTGTTGATCACTTTCTTTCTTGGTTGAATCGGGTAAGTGGCTTCATTCTTTTCCTTTCATCTTCTTTTCTTCATAACCAAAAGTGTGACCATCATCATTGGTTGTCTCACTTTATTTCTAAAACCGAAACACCATTTCCTTCCACTCCCTCATATCGTGATCATCTCTTTTTTGTAGTGTTCTTGTGAGGTTGGCCGAATCTCACATCCTTGCTAACTCATCCTTAGTCATAAGTTGAATCGGTGGGAATCGGGTTCATCATCGATTAAGGTAAGGAGTCTCTTCTTAGTCCATTCGATATCGCTACTTGGTTATTTTGCTAAACGGATCGATAGATTTGACTAATCGATTATTATATGGATTAAATCACTCGATCTTCTCTACCCATCGATCCTTCGGAAGTAGTGGTAAGTTGAAACCCTCTCCTTAGATAACAACTTTCTCTCATCGTAGTATTAATCTGATCGAGACTCTTTCAATGGAGGCAAGTGGTAGCGTTATTAAAGGAAAATCGATAGGAGGGCAAAAAGGGAGTGGACTTGCAATCTCTACTTCCAAGTTCAAACGTAGGGCGGTATCGGCAGTTCGGGATTTTCCACCAGGTTGTGGACCATCTTCTGGTGAGAGTAGGCAAATCGTAGTCGTTCACGATACTAAAGGTAAGCATTTCTTTAGATCGTTTGATTTAGATTTGGATTATGACACTATCTCTTGTTAGTTAATCGAGTGTTATGGTGACATACGTGCCGATGATCAAGAAGGTTTAGTCCTTACTGTAATCAGGTGTGTAATCTCACACTGAAATCCTGTAGATTCGTGATTCACCATCATGTTGGAAAATAGATCGTTGTTGCTTACGAATCTAATAATCGTAATATGGCAAGAATCGAGTAACTTGCTTAAACAACGTTAATTTTAAGATCTGTCAAAATCGGTATTAGTTTGTAAAATTACAAAAATGCCCCTATGGGTCGATTTACCAAAATGCCTTAACGGGACGATTTGCTAGAATGCCTTAGTGGGCCAATTTACTAAAAAGCTTTAATGGGCTGATTCATCAAAATATTTCATTAGATTAATGGTTGCTATATATGTGAATATACTTTTCTTATGTTGCATCTTTACATATTGCATGGGTTGGGAAAAATTGTATGGAGAGCAGTGTAGCTGTAACATCCTTAAATAGGGGCTATGATGTTTGAACTGTTTGCATGTGTATGGCTTGGTTGTGATATTAGGTGAGGTGTTTTAGGGTCTAGGGAGAAGCCAAGGGTAGGCCCGAACTATAGGAAAATTTTTTATTTTTAAGCTTTGGTTAAGGGGAACTGAAGGAGCTAGGGGTTAAGAATATTTTGTGGTAAACTTTAGCACAAGAATTACCTTGGTAAAGTGGCAAGAAGGCGCCACTTAGGGCCTTAAGTAGTGACGCCACAAGCAAGGGAAGGAGAGCTTGGGTTAGAGCTGCAGAAATCCCTTGCTGCTATTTCTTTTTGACGTCAGAGAGGGGAAGAGTTGTGCTCAGCTCAAACTCTGATGGATAACTGTTGGACAAGTCAACAGATTTGAACGGGTGGAGAAGAGAGAATTTAGGAGTTTGAACAATTCAAACTCATTTGAATGGTTGGCCAGGAGAAGTTTGAAGAGTTTGCCAGAAATTTAAATTGTGTGAGGAGGTGTATTATTTGGAAGACTTAGGAGGAGTGCAGAAATTCCTTAGTGACATTTTCGGCTAGTCAAGCTTTGGTACATTCGGTTGAGAAGCGAGAATCGAAACCTCTTTTGGCACTTTTCGAATTCCCTTTTGAAGCACCTAGCCGAATCCCAAAAGAACCATTTGAGTTTTCTTTCTTTTCCTCCTTTGAAACCGAAAGCCAGAAAGCACTTTAGGCTCTGCTTGATTTCTTTCTTTGGTATTGAGCCGAATCTCCATTTGAATTCCTCTCTTATTTCTTTGAAGCCGAAACACTATTCTCCTAAATCTCATCTCTTTTGCTCTCCATTCTTATTGGTTGGCCGAACCTTCTTCTTTCTCAAGCCACACTCTCTTTTCCATTGATTCTTTCATCTTCTTCTCACCATCATTCAATAAGAATACTTCCTTCCATTCCCTTATTTCATTTTAGCCGAATCTCCTTGATTATTTCACCACCATTGCCGAAATCTCTCTCTATTTTCTCTTCTTATTTCAACACTTTAGCCGAATATCAACCACTGAAGATCTCTCTCTCTTTTCTTTTCTCTCGTTACGTTGTAGATCTCTCTTATCTTCTACTCTAGTCGATTTTGGAGTGGGTAAGTGTTCTTGGCCAAATCTTTACTATTTTCTTCTCTTTTCTCTGTCGACTCACATGGAAACAAAAGCCGAATTTCGGCATTTGTCTTGATTCTCATTCATCTGTGAAATCAGATTCTCCTAGGTTCTTCGGGATTTGGAAGCAGTGGATCGTGGTCATCTACTCTCTCTGCCAATCGATTTCGTTAGGACTGTGGTAAGGGGGGTCTAGTGCGTTAGATCGGGATCTTCGAGATTCAGTGATCGCGTTAGTAACCAGGTGTGTAACTTACACACTTCATAATCGTTGTAAACTTGTTAATAACCTAAACTATGTTAAAAGCCGAAACTGTGTAGATTTCGATATGATACCTTTATGGGTATGAGCAAGGATTTCGGGTAAGTCCATTTTGTTGAGATTACCGCACATGATTTCTGATGATATTATCTATGTATGTTCGATATATGTCTAATGATTAAGCATGATGGCATGATTTGTATATGTGCATTGCATTATTGTGGGTGATATGAGAGGAGGGGAAGGTTGATATCTGTGACTTTGGGTCACGGTGGTTTGGCACCGCCTTGATGGTTTGGCACCTCATAGCGAATCGCCCCCGGTGGCTTAGCACCACAGTGGGTTGGCCCCACATTTGATAAAAGCGGGATTGTCGCCAAAGTGATTTGGTATCACAACGCGGGTTGGCCCCACATATAGATTATTCGTGACTTTGGGTCACCGGTGGTTTGGCACCACATTATTATTGATATCGGTGACTTTGGGTCACTAGTGGTTTGGCACCACCGGTGGTTTGGTACCACACGGGGTAGAAAAAGGAGTTGTGGATGGCTAGGTTTGGGTGCATGATATGTTTGCTTGATTATGATTTGTGTAAGCATGTTGCAATAATCGGGGGAGGGGATTATGCATCGAGTCTTGGTGACTCACCTTCTCCCTTATCTTTTCAGCTGGTTCGTAGATTTCGGATAAGGAGCCAGGTGAACTCGAGGTGACCATGCGATAATTGCTTCGGTTTTACATGGACATTTGATTTGGGTATTTTACTTTAAATTCTGGTTTTTATTTGGGTTTGTAATAAGGCCTTTAAATTATGTTTTGGATTATTTTATCTGCTTTGGATTTGGTTTTAAATATGACTAAGTAATTACTTGATTTGCTTTAATAACCTAATAATCAAAGTTTTCAAACTAAGCTACGCAACGAGTTTTCTAAACTCTACCATCGGGTAATACAATTCACATGATTTCAAAGCAACTTAACATTTTCCACTATACGTACATCGGTTTTCCCCAAACACAAGCAATCGAAGAGTTTTCACCGAAAATAAACCGGTAACTTGTTTTCTTCGAATCATTTTCACTCTGTGACATGCCAGATTCGATCGTGGTGTGTTGACCGGGTTTGGGGTGTTACAATTATGGTATCAGAGCCAAGTTCAACAGCTCAGCTGTGGGCTCGATGTCCAAAATGTTTTAAGATTAGGTTTCAAAGAGTTTTACTGGAAAATGTATGGTCTGAAACGCATGGCACCGAGTCTCCGACACCAATCCGCCCAGGTAAGTACCCCTACTGATGTTTGCATATGATTATGATTTTTGATGATATATGCTATGAACGGCTAGTGATAGTGGACTATCCTAGAGACTGAAACCTATAGGACTCTGTGACTCGCGAAAACAAAACTCTGTAATAGAAACTGTTCATAAGACTGTGCCTTAATAATAGTGGAATAAAGACTGACGCATAAAACTTTTAAATCAAATAAGTCGAGACGTTAGACATGAGCACTCGAGGTCGGGGTCGTAATACACGTGGACGTGGTCGGGGTAGGATGACTGTGTTTGAACCAGTGGGATCTGGTCAGGGGTCAGAGAATGAGATGCCACCACCACTAGGCTGGCGGTGTTGAGTACCGAGGATCAAGCAGGGGATGATGCGATGTCGCGGCGTCTTTGCGAGTTCTTGAGAGGGTGGTGGAGCGGTGGAGGCACGGAGCTCGTAAGTCTCAGATTCGAGCGACTACGAGCCAATGGAACCGAGGTTTTCCGAGGTGTTTTCGTGTGGCGCCCAATACTACGGTGAGTATTGGTTGGAGGCAACGGAGCGTATCATGGGCGACTTGGATCCGCTGCGAGGAGAAACCGAAAGGGATAGTGTCGCTTCTTCGGGATGAGTCATACCGGTGGTGGCTCACGGTTCGGGATGGTGCTACAAATGGATGATCTCACGTGGGACTATTTTAAGGCAGCGTACCAGAAGAAGTATATTGGGTCCAGTTACATTGATGCGCAGCGAAAGGCATTTCTGAGACTGGTTCAAGGGAGTAAGCCCGTATCGGAGTACGAGGTAGAATTCTTAAGGTTGAGCAGGTATGCTCGAGGTATCGTGGCTACGGAGCACGAACGATGTGTCAGGTTCGAGGACAGATTGATGGATGAGCTGAGATTACTGATTGCTCCACAGCAGGAGCGAGAGTTTGCCGTGTTAGTAGAAAAGGCTAAGATAGCCGAAGGGGTAAAGGAATCTGTGAGGTAGAATCAGGACAGGAATAGACATAAGAAAGTTTTTGGATCATCTGGGTCGGTCGGTAATTCTCAGAAAAGGGCTAGGCATGGTGGGCCAAATCAATCCGGGAGGCCTGTTACTGCTAATCAGGGTCCAGCGCAGTGTAATCGGTGTGGGAAATCTCATTGGGGAGAATGTTGGATTAGTTGAAAAGGATGTTTTGAATGTGGCTCGTTGGATCATCGTGTGAGGAATTGTCCATGGAAGTTAGCGAGATTGATCCGAGGCCGTGGTCGTGCTCGGTTTAGGAATGAGGACCGCAACCGCAGAGAGGGTCGTGGTTACGTAGAGAGGTAATGGTTCGTCGGGGCCGCGGAGCA
Source organism: Gossypium sturtianum (assembly GCA_025698515.1). NCBI lineage: Eukaryota > Viridiplantae > Streptophyta > Magnoliopsida > Malvales > Malvaceae > Gossypium > Gossypium sturtianum. The sequence continues at coordinate 91,353,024 of CM046955.1, forward strand.
CCGGGTAGAGGTGCAGGCAACACTGAGGCAAGACAGCCGGGATTGGTATATGCAGCGAGGCATCGAGAGGAGGGCGACACACCGGACATCATAACCGATACGTTCTTAATCTTTGGATTGCCATATACTGCTTTGATAGATGTGGGTTCGACGCATTCGTATGTTGCTAGTAGCATAGTAGAGACCATGAATCTAGACTTTGAGACTACTTCTAGGGAGATGACAGTAATTAGCCCTCTAGGTCACTCTGTAGAAGTAAATAAGCTGTATAGGGATGTACCCCTAGAACTCCAAGGGGTAGTGTTTGTGGCTGATCTGATGGAACTGCTGTTTGGGAAGTTCGATCTGATTCTTAGGATGGACTGGTTGGTGAAGTACCAAGCAAGTCTGGATTGCGCAACTAAGCGCATGGTTTTGAAAACGGTTGAGGGTGAAGAAATGGTGATGATAGGTAATAGAAGAGATTATCTGTCCAACATGGTGTCTGCTTTGAAAGCTGAGAAAATGGTCAGAAAAGGTTATGAGGCATTTATGGTTCATGTGTGTGCCTTGGAGGCCAAGGAGTCAACTGTAGAAAATGTCCGAACGGTGAAGGAATTTGTCGACGTATTTCCAGAAGAACTTCCGGGTCTACCTCCGAATCGGGAAGTTGAATTTGGTATAGATCTGTTACCCGGAACTACGCCAGTGGCTATCGCCCTGTATAGGATGGCGCTGAAGGAATTGGTAGAGCTGAAGGCTCAGATTCAGGAGTTGTTGGACCGGGGTTTTATCCGGCCAAGTGTTTCGCCTTGGGGAGCGCCAGTGCTCTTTGTTAAGAAGAAGGATGGTACAATGCAGATGTGTATAGACTACCGCCAATTGAATAAGCTGACGATCAAAAACAAGTATCCGTTGCCCAGGATAGATGACTTGTTTGATCAGCTTAAGGGTGCATCAGTTTTCTCGAAGATTGATTTAAGGTCAGGGTATCATCAGCTAAAGGTGAAAGAGGCTGATATCCACAAGACGGCGTTTCGCACTCGGTATGGGCACTACGAGTTTCTGGTAATGCCTTTGGGTTGACTAACGCGTCGACAGCATTCATGGACATGATGAATCGGGTGTTCCAACAAAGATTTGGACCACGTTTTGTCGTGGTGTTTATAGACGACATTTTGGTGTACTCAAGGTCTGAGGAGGATCATGATACGCATTTGCGGATAGTTTTGCAGATTCGAGGAGAAGCGGTTATTTGCCAAGTTTAGTAAGTGCGACTCGCTTAGGAGGTGACTTTCTTGGGTCACGTGGTGTCGGTGAGGGGATTAGAGTGGATCCTCGCAAGATTGAGGCAGTATTGGACTAGAAACCGCCTAAGTCAGTGGCAGAAGTTTGAAGTTTTCTAGGTCTGGCAGGATATTACCGAAGATTTGTAGAGGGATTTTCTCTGATCCCAGCACCGTTGACCAAGTTGCTGAGGAAAGGAGTTCCATTTGTCTGGTCTGAGAAGCAACAGGAAAGTTTTGACAAGTTGAAGAAGATTCTAACTGAAGCTCCGATTTTGATTCAGCCTGAGGCAAGAAAGGAATTCACGGTCTAGTGTGATGCATCACATACTGGCTTGGGATGTGTGCTGATGCAGGAAGAGAAGTTAGTGGCATATGCATCTCGACAGCTGAGACCGCATGAGGTTAACTATCCGACGCATGACTTGGAATTAGCTGCAGTGGTTTTCGCCCTGAAAATATGGAGGCACTATTTGTACGGAGAGAAGTCGATAGTCTACACGAATCACAAGAGTCTGAAGTAACTTTTGACTCAGAAGGATTTGAACTTGAGACAGCGCAGATGGATTGAGCTGTTGAAGGACTACGACTGTTCAATTGAGTATCATCCGGGCAAGGCTAACGTGGTGGCAGACGCGTTGAGCCGTAAGGTAGTATCGAACTTGAGAGCGATGTTTGCTCATCTTAGCTTGTATGACGACGGGAGTCTATTGGTAGAATTACGAGGTTAAGCCGACTTGGGTAGAGCGATTAAGGAGAAAGCTTGATTAGTGGATGAGGGTTTGAATGCTCGGAGGTTGCAAGTTGAGAATGGTGGGTTGGAAGGTTACGACTTATCCGTGTGGAGTGAGTAATCGTGTTTTCAAGGGAAAGCTTGTATGCCGAAGGACGTCGAGTTAAGGCAGAGGATTCTTCAGGACGCACATAGCAGCCCATACGCTATGCATCCTGGAGGTAGCAAGATGTATCGGGATTTGCGAGAGCAGTTTTGGTGGCCAGGTCTGAAACGGGAAGTAACCGAGTTTGTGGGTAAATGTCTGACGTGTCAGCAAGTCAAGGCTGAACATCAGTTGCCGTCGGGTTTACTTCAGCCGGTGAAGATTCCACAGTGGAAGTGGGAAAAGATTACCATGGACTTTGTCAGTAGGCTACCCCTTACGCCTAGTAAGAAGGACTCAGTCTGGGTAATTGTGGACCGTTTGACGAAATCAGCTCATTTCATACCGGTAAGGGTTGATTACTCGCTTCAGAAGTTAGCTAAGCTGTATGTGGCAGAGATAGTGAGGTTACACAGTGTGCCAGTGTCGATTATCTCGGATAGGGATCCCAGATTCACGTCAAGGTTCTGGAAAGCGTTGCATCAGGCGTTGGGTACGCGGTTGGATTTTAGTACGGCATTTCATCCGCAGACAGGATGATCGGAAAGGGTTATACAGATTTTGGAAGATATGTTGAGAGGCTGTGTTTTGGATTTCAGAGGCAGTTGGGAAGAATTTCTACCGTTAGCTGAATTTGCATACAATAATAGTTACCAGGCAAGCATTAAGATGGCACCATATGAGGCGTTGTATGGTAGGAAGTGTCGTACACCTACATGCTAGACAGAGTTGGGTGAGCGTCAAATGTTGGGTCCAGAGTTGGTTACGGAAACTGAGGATAAGGTCAAGTTGATTCAGGCTCGTCTAAAAGAAGCTTTGGATCGGCAGAAGTCCTACGCCGATCTTAAGCGGAGACATATAGAGTTTGTCGTGGGAGACAAGGTCTTTTTGAAGGTCTCGCCGTAAAAGAAAGTACTGAGATTTGGAAGAAAAGGCAAGCTAAGTCCAAGGTTCATTGGCCCGTATAAGGTGTTGAGACGAGTGGGACCAGTAGCTTATCAGCTCGAGTTGCAGAGAGTGAGTCAGATACATGATGTGTTCCACGTCTCCATGCTTAGACGCTACCGCTCGAGATCCATCGCATGTTGTATCGGTGGGGGAGATAGAGGTGAGCCCAGATTTGACTATGGAAGAGGAACCAGTGCAGATTCTAGATCAGGATGTGAAGGTTTTGCGCAAGAAGTTAGTTTCTTTGGTAAAGGTGTTGTGGCGAAACCATGGCGTGGAAGAAGCTACGTGGGAACCAGAGGATGTGATGAGACAGCAATACCCTCAACTCTTTTAACCTGTAATTTTGAGGCCGAAATTATTTTTAAGGGGGTAGAAGCTGTAACATCCTTAAATAGGGGCTATGATGTTTGAACTGTTTGCATGTGTATGGCTTGGTTGTGATATTAGGTGAGGTGTTTTAGGGTCTAGGGAGAAGCCAAGGGTAGGCCCGAACTATAGGAAATTTTTTTATTTTTAAGCTTTGGTTAAGGGGAGCTGAAGGAGCTAGGGGTTAAGAATATTTTGTGGTAAACTTTAGCACAAGAATTACCTTGGTAAAGTGGCAAGAAGTCGCCACTTAGGGCCTTAGCAAAGGACGCCTACAAGCGGGGAAGGAGAGCTTGGGTTCGAGCTGCAGAAATCCCTTGCTGCTAATTCTTTTTGACGTCAGAGAGGGGAAGAGTTGTGCTCAGCTCAAACTCTGATGGATAACTGTTGGACAAGTCAACAGATTTGAACGAGTGGAGAAGAGAGAATTTAGGAGTTTGAACAATTCAAACTCATTTGAATGGTTGGCCAGGGGATGTTTGAAGAGTTTGCCGAAATTTGAATTGTGTGAGGAGGTGTATTCGGCTAGAAGACTTAGGAGGAGTGCCAAAATTCCTTAGTGCCATTTTCGGCTAGTCAAGCTTTGGTATATTCGGTTGAGAAGCAGAACCGAAACCTCTTTTGGCACTTGTTGAATTCCCTTTTGAAGCACCTAGCCGAATCCCAAAAAGAACCATTTGAGTTTTCTTTCTTTTCCTCCTTTGAAAACGAAAGCCGAAAGCACTTTAGGCTCTTGCCGATTTCTTTCTTTGGTATTGAGCCGAATCTCCATTTGAATTCCTCTCTTATTTCTTTGAAGCCGAAACACTATTCTCCCTAAATCTCATCTCTTTTTGCTCTCCATTCTTATTGGTTGGCCGAACCTTTTTCTTTCTCAAGCCACACTCTCTTTTCCATTGATTCTTTCATCTTCTTCTCACCATCATTCAACCGAATACTTCCCTTCCATTCCCTTATTTCATTTTAGCCGAATCTCCCTTGATTATTTCACCACCATTGCCAAAATCTCTCTCTATTTTCTCTTCTTATTTCAACACTTTGGCCGAATATCAACCACTGAAGATCTCTCTCTCTTTTCATTTCTCTCGTTGCGTTGTAGATCTCTCTTGTCTTCTGCTCTAGTCGATTTTGGAGTGGGTAAGTGTTCTTGGCCGAATCTTTACTATTTTCTTCTCTTTTCTCTGTCGACTCACATGGAAACAAAAGCTAAATTTCGGCATTTGTCTTAATTCTCATTCATCTGTGAAATCAGATTCTCCTAGGTTCTTTGGGATTTGGAAGCAGTGGGTCGTGGTCATCTACTCTCTCTGCCAATCGGTTTCGTTAGGACTGTGGTAAAGGGGGTCTAGTGCGTTAGATCGGGATCTTCGGGATTCAGTGATCGCGTTAGTGACCAGGTGTGTAACTTACACACTTCATAATCGTTGTAAACTTGTTAATAACCTAAACTATGTTAAAAGTCGAAACTGTGTAGATTTCGATATGATACCTTTATGGGTATGAGCAAGGATTTTGGGTATGTCTGTTTTGTTGAGATTACGGTACATGATTTCTGATGATATTATCTATGTATGTTCGATATATGTCTAATGATTAAGCATGATGGAATGATTTGTATGTGCATTGCATTATTGTGGGTGATATGAGAGGAGGGGGAAGGTTGATATCTGTGACTTTGGGTCACCAGTGGTTTGGCACCACCAGTGGTTTGGTACCACAGTTGATTTTATGACTTTGGGTCACCAGAGGTTTGGCACCTCATAGAGACCCGTCCCAGTGGCTTAGCACCACAGTGGGTTGGCCCCACATTTGATAAAACGAGATTGTCGCCAGTGATTTGGTATCACAACATGGGTTGGCCCCACATATGGATTATTCGTGAATTTGGGTCACCAGTGGTTTGGCACCACATTATTATTGATATCAGTGACTTTGGGTCACCAGTGGTTTGGCACCACCATTGGTTTGGTACCACACGGGGTAGAAAAATGAGTTGTGGATGGCTAGGTTTGGGTGCATGATATGTTTGCTTGATTATGATTTGTGTAAGCATGTTGCAATAATCGGGAGGGGGATTATGCACTGAGTCTTGGTGACTCACCTTCTCCCTTATCTTTTCAGCTGGTTCGTAGATTTCGGATGAGGAGCAGGGTGAACTCGAGGTGACCATGCGATAATTCTTCGGTTTTACATGGACATTTGATTTGGGTATTTTACTTTAAATTCTGGTTTTTATTTGGGTTTGTAACAAGGCCTTTAAATTATGTTTTGGATTATTTTATCTGCTTTGGATTTGGTTTTAAATATGACTAAGTAATTACTTGATTTGCTTTAATAACCTGATAATCAAAGTTTTCAAACTAAGCTACGCAACGAGTTTTCTAAACTTTACCATCGGGTAATACAATTCACATAATTTCAAAGCAACTTAACATTTTCCACTATACGTACATCGGTTTTCCCCAAACACAAGCAATCGAAGAGTTTTCACCGAAAAAATCGGTAACCTGTTTTCTTCGAATCGTTTTCACTCTGTGACATGCCAGATTCGGTCGTGGTGTGTTGACTGGGTTTGGGGTGTTACAGTAGCCTGGTGGCATAGCCACAATTCACTTATTATTGTGCTTAATTATGATTTAGGTGGCATGGCCATAAAAATAATATACTTTAGCAGCTTGATTGCAAATTGGTGTGAGCGGCAGGGTGGGTTGACTTGATCCCCACAGGTGTGATTGGCTGGTCGGGGGTGTGATGGATGGATGGGTTGGGTTGCATTCATTTCTTTTAAATACTGTTATGTAAATGGGCTTAGGCCAAAGATGTTGCTATACGGGTTCAGGCCCAGTGGATGATGGTAAGGTGATTATGCATTGAGTTCTTGTAACTCACCCCCCTTTCTTTCTTAATCCTTGCAGGTGATGCTCTAGGAATGAGGACTTGGGGCCATGGATAAACTCGGTGGAGGCCATACTTTAGGAATGATGTTTTCGAACATTAGTAAATTTCTTTTCCGCTTTATTTCGTTACTTTTACTATTTTGGGTTTAAAGTTGTAATAAGGCCTCTGATATTTTTATTTTGCTTTATGTTCCTCTGATATTTTTATTTTGCTTTATGTTTTGATATACTTATTATTTTCCATGAATTGTTTTAAACGGGAATTTTTTTGAGATCTTAAACAACGGTTTTCCAAAATTGATTAAAAAATGGATTTCATAACAAATATGTACAAATAATTTAACTTGGATTTTCCTTCGAATTATCAACATTTTTTTTAAAGTTCACTTGTTTGATTTTCGATTCACCAATCAACCTCTCGAGATTAGTGGTATTTTGTTTTTATCGAATATTTATAATCAAACTTATTTTTCTTAACTATAACCTAATAACATCAACTTTAGTAGGAATCATAAGTTCTTTACACAGTTTCTTCATGTGACATGCCGGATCCGGTCATACCGCATGGGCCAGGTTTGGGGTGTTACATTTTATGGTATTAGAGCCCGATTGCAAAACTCGGTTGTGGTTTGAGTTCAAAAATATTTTCCAAAAACTATTTGAAATTCGATTTATAAATACATGTTTTAGAGAAAGTATGGCACCACGGGTATCCAGCACCAAGTCAGTAAGTTTTTGTTTTCATTTTATTATTATTGTGGTATGACTGTGGTAAGAAGACTCCACAAAATAGAAATATTCTAGAACTTTTAGCTTAGGAGCTGAAACTATAAAGATTTAGACTTTAGGATACGTTTTGCGAAATCAACTTTACTTCCTATACCCCATAAAACATTGTTTAATAAACATTGAATAGCATACTAATTCATAAGACTCGTAATCAGATTAAATCGACTTAGCAAACATGAGCGCTAGAGGACGTGGACGCGGTAGACGTGGACGTGGTAGAGGCCGATGTGCTAGAGTTGTATCTGAGGCATCTGAACATTTGCCGGAAATGGATGCACCTGCGTCACCGGTGACTGAAGCAGGGTCACATGATCGAATGAGAGAGGACGACGCTCTGTTCCAAGCGATGTTGCATGTACTGGAAAGGGTTACTGGGGCTAGAACTGGGTCGGCAGCTCATGGGTCGATATCTGAGCGACTTAGATCTGGATTGCACAGCTGAGCAGAAACTAAAAAGGGTTGTGTCATTGCTGAGAGACGAGGCATATCAGTGGTGGCTCACTATTTGGGAAGGCACTCAGGCTGATCGTATTACCTGGGATTTCTTTAAGACAACATTCCAGGGGAAATATGTCGGGGCTAGCTATCTGGATGCCCGAAGAAAGGAATTCCTGAATCTGGTTCAAGGAAGTAGATCTGTGGCAGTATACGAGGCAGAGTTTTTGCGTCTGAGCCGGTATGATTGGGGAATAGTCCCGACTGATTACGAACGCTGTGTGCGTTTTGAGGACGAGTTGCGTGATGAGTTACGGGTATTGATAGCCCCACAGAAGGAGAGGAATTTTGCTACACTGGTGGAAAAAGCTAAGATTACTGACGAAGTAAAACACTCGAAACGGCAAAATCGAGACAAGGATAGGGGCAGGAACAAGAGAGACTCTGGGTATTCAGGTCCTGCTAGAGGATTTCAGAAAAGGCCTAGGAATGAGGGACCAGTTCGAGTGAGTGCTCCAGCTACTACCAATTAGTTACAGCCTTGTATGGATTGTGGAAAACTTCACTCGGGTGAATGTTGGAAGAGAATTGGTGGATGTTTCAGATGTGGATCCAAAGGCCATCGGTTTAGGGATTACCCTCGAGAGCCTGCTCAGACTCAGGTAGTTCGTAATAGATTTGCGCAGCCAGCAGGAGGCGCTCAGCAGCCACCGAGAGGCCGTGGGCCAGGTCGAGGTGGTAATGGCATGGGACGAGGTCAGGGTGCACCGGGTAGAGGTACCGGTAATAGGGGTAACACAGAGGCGAGACAACCAGGGTTGGTCTATGCGGTCAATGTCGAGAGGATGGCGATGCACCGGATGTCATAACCGGTACATTTTTCATATCTGATGTACCTTTTACCGCTTTGATAGACATTGGATCCACCCATTCGTATGTTGCATGTGCTGTGTCTGGAACTTTGAATATTAGATCTGAGATTATTGTTAGAGAAACAAGCGTGATTAGCCCTTTAGGACGATCGGTGGTAGTAAATAAATTGTTTAGGATGTGCCCTTAGAAGTTCGGGGAGTAGTATTTCGGGCGGATTTGATGGAACCGCCGTTCGGGAGTTCGATCTTATATTGGGCATGGACTGGCCGTTAAGCATCGTGCGAACTTGGCTCTGTCCGCAGAAAACGGATGGTACTAAGAACTTCGGAGGGTAAAGAAGTGATGATGATAGGTGAAAGAAGAAATTATCTATCTAATGTGGTATCTGCTTTAAAGGCGGAAAGGTTGGTACGAAAGGGGTGTGAAGCGTTCTTAGCCTTTATCAGTGCTTTGGATGCCAAAGAGTTGTCGGTAGAGAGTGTTAGAACGGTGAAAGAGTTTTCAGACGTCTTTCCCGAGGAGCTTCCAAGATTGCCTTCGGATCGAGAAGTGGAATTTGGTATTGAGCTGTTGCCAGGAACGGCTCCGGTGTCCATTGCTCCTTACAGAATGGCGCCGAAGGAGCTAGTGGAACTTAAAGCTCAAATTCAGGAGTTGTTGGACCATGGATTTATTCGACCAAGTGTGTCACTGTGGGGAGCGCCGATTTTGTTCGTTAAGAAAAAGGATGGGTCGATACGTATGTGCATCGATTATAGATAATTGAATAAGTTGACGATCAAGAACAAGTACCCGTTACCGAGGATCGATGATCTGTTCGATCAGTTGCGGGGAGCTTCGGTCTTCTCGAAGATAGATTTGAGATCGGGGTATCACTAGCTAAAGGTTAAGGAGGCGGATATTCACAAGACTGCGTTTCGAACTCGTTATGGGCATTACGAGTTCTTGGTGATGCCGTTTGGGTTGACAAATGCGCCAGCTGCATTTATGGACATGATGAACCGAGTCTTCCAACCCTATCTAGATCGGTTTGTGGTGGTGTTCATAGATGACATCTTGGTGTACTCAAAGACAGAAGAGGAGCATGATTCGCATCTACGGGTCGTATTGCTGATATTAAGGGAGAAGCAGCTGTATGCCAAATTCAGTAAGTGTGTATTTTGGTTGAGGGAAATGACCTTTTTGGGGCATGTTGTGTCTGCAGAGGGAATTAGAGTTGATCCCCGGAAGATCGAGGCTGTATTGGACTGGAAGCCACCGAAGTCAGTGGTAGAAATCCAAAGTTTTCTAGGTTTGGCTGGGTATTATAGGCAATTCGTTGAGGGGTTTTCGTTGATTGCTGCACCCCTAACTAAACTATTGCGGAAGGGAGTACCGTTTGTATGGTCAGATAAGCAGCAAGAAAGCTTTGAGAGATTGAAGAAGATTCTCGGCGTAAGCGCCCGAAGATTGATTCAAACTGAGGTCGTAAAGAGTTTATTGTTTATTGTGATGCGTCACACACGGGCTTGGGATGTGTGTTGATGCAAGGGGGAAAGTAGTGGCTTATGCATCTCGTCAATTAAGGCCGCATGAGGTGAACTATCCCACTCATGATTTGGAGTTAGTCGCTGCGGTGGTATTTGCTCAAGATATGGAGACACTATCATGACGGGAGAAGTCGATTATCTACACGGACCATAAGAGTCAAGTACCTCCTTACCTGAAGGAGTTGAACTTAAGACAGCGGAGGTGGATAGAATTGTTGAAAGATTATGACTGCTCAATCGAGTATCACCCAGGTAAAGCTAACATAGTGGCAGATGCGTTGAGTCGTAAGGTGATATCGGATTTGAGAGCGATGTTCGCTCATCTCAGCCTTTATGAAGATGGTAGCTTGTTAGCTGAACTTCAAGTGAAGCCTGCGTGGGTAAGTTAGATTAAGGAAAAGCAGTTGTTAGATGAAAGGTTGGGTTCTAGGCTTCTACAAGTGGAACGTGGTGAGATAGGGGATTTTGGATTAAATAGTGATGGAGTATTGTGTTTCCGCAGAAGAGTTTGTGTGCCCAGGGATTTGGAATTGAGACAAATGATTCTGCGTGAGGCGCATAGTAGCCCATATGCTATGCAACCCGGGGGAAACAAAATGTACCGAGACCTCCTTGAGCAAAAGACATTGGTGGCGTGGTTGAAATGGGAGGTTACTGATTTCGTGAGCAAGTGCTTGACATGTCAACAGGTGAAGGCGGAACATCAACTGCCTTCAAGGTTGCTACAACCGGTGAAAATCCCACTATGGAAATGGGAAAGGATAACGATGGACTTTGTTAGTGGGTTACCTTTAACGCCTACTAAGAAAGATTCAGTATGGGTAATAGTGGATCGGTTAACGAAGTCTGCTTATTTCCTACCTATTCGTACGGATTAATCATTGCAGAAGTTGGCCAAGTTGTATATAGCAGAAGTCGTGAGGTTGCATGGGGTACCAGTGTTTATTATATCGAACAGGGATCCTAGGTTTACATCACGGTTCTAGAAGGCTTTACATGAAGCTTTGGGTACAAAACTAAATTTCAAAGACGGCGTTTCATCGCATGATGATGGTCGATCTGAGAGAGTAATCCGATTCTAGAAGACATGTTAAGGGGTGTGTGATCGACTTCTTGTGGGTAGTTGGGAAGATTTTCTACCATTGGCGAGTTTGCATACAACAATAGTTATCAATCCGGCATCCGATGGCACCCTATGAGGCGTTGTATGGTCGTAGGTGTCGTACTCCTACTTGGCCGGATCGAGTGGGGAGCGATACCGTTGGGTCCGTAATTGATCTCGAGACGGAGAAAAAGTAAAGGTAATTCGGGCTCGGTTAAAAGAAGCTTCGGACAGACAAAAATCATACGCGGATCTGAAGCGGAAGGAGATAGAGTTCTCTGTGGGTGATCAGGTCTTTCTGAAGGACTCACTTTGGAAAAAGATCTTAAGATTTGGACGAAAGGGCAAGTTGAGCCCTAGATTTATCGGACCTTACCGTGTATTGAAGCGTGTTGGGCCAGTGGCTTATCAGCTTGAGTTACCTCCGGAGTTAAGTCAGATACATAGCGTATTCCATGTCTCGATGTTAAGGCGTTATCGTTCGGATCCGTCTCATGTAGTGCCAGTGGAGGAAGTTGAGATAATACCTGACTTGTCTTTTGAAGAAGAGCCAGTGTAAATTTTAGATCGGGATATTAAGGTGCTGAGAAGGAAGTCGGTTCCGTTAGTCAAAGTATTATGGTGTAATCACGGGTCAAAGGAAGCTACATGGGAGCCTGAGGACACGATCCGGTAACAATACCCTCATCTCTTTTAATCAGGTAAATTTCGAGGCCGAAATTTCTTTAAGGGGGGTAGCATTGTAACATCCTGAAATTCGGGATTTTATGTTTTGCATTATACCATGCGTTAGGCTAGCTAAGAGTGTCAGTTGTGTATGTTTAGGGACCCTAAGAAGGCTTGGGGTTGAGTTAGGCCTTGGTAGAATTTTTGTGTTTAAGCACTTAAGGGGGGAAGCCAAGTGACGTCAAGACTTAAGGAAATAAGTGTGTATTTTGCTAGCACATGAGGAGCTAGTAGCAAGGTGGTGAGGCGTCACATGAAAGGGGCTTAAGGGGTGGAGTTCGAATCCCACCTATTGCAACTTTTGGATTTAATTTTTTTTGTGTGCTAATCTGGTGGAAGATGGTAAGTGTCGGCCATGGTTCTATAGAAGGAAAGGAAGACTTTCAAATGATGGAAAGAAGACTAAGGAAAAGAGAAAGGAGGAGATCAAGGGAAAAATAAGGAAAGAGATAAGGGAGGAATATGTTGGCCGAATCTTAGGGAGGTGCATGGGGAAAGAAATTGGTCAACTAAAACCTTTTTGGTGTTAGGGGGCATACGGTTTTGGTAAGGGAATTTTTGGGAGCCGAATTTCCTATGGCCATTTTGCAAGTTTTGTGCATGCAATGTTTTTCTTCTTTTTGAACTCTTTGTGCCTTCTTTCTCAACCTTTTTCTCTTGTCTTGCCGAAACACTCAAGCCATTTTGCTCATCTTTTCCTTAGTGTAGGCCGAAACTCTCTGACACCTCTTTTTCCATCTCTTCTTTTCTTTTTCACCATTTCTTCAACCCTTCTCTCTTTTTCTTTAGTCAATATTTTTGATGGTCGAATCTTGCTTGTTCTTTTCTCTCTAAGTAGCCGAATCCTCCTAGCCATTCTCTCTTCTCCATCTTGTGTGTTGATCACTTTCTTCCTTGGTTGAATCGGGTAAGTGGCTTCATTCTTTTCCTTTCATCTTCTTTTCTCTATAACCGAAAGTGTGACCATCATCATTGGTTGTCTCACTTTATTTCTAAAACCGAAACACCATTTCCTTCCACTCCCTCATATCGTGATCATCTCCTTTTTGTAGTGTTCTTGTGGGGTTGGCCGAATCTCACATCCTTGCCGACTCATCCTTAGTCATAAGTTGAATCGGTGGGAATCGGGTTCATCATCGATTAAGGTAAGGAGTCTCTTCTTAGTCCATTCGATATCGCTACTTGGTTATTTTGCTAAACGGATCGATAGATTGGACTAATCGATTATTATAGTGATTAAATCACTCGATCTTCTCTACCCGCCGATCCTTCGGAAGTAGTGGTAAGTCGAAACCCTCTCCTTAGATAACTACTTTCTCTCATCGTAGTATTATTCTGATCGAGACTCTTTCAATGGAGGCAAGTGGTAGCGTTATTAAAGGAAAATCGATAGGAGGGCAAAAAGGGAGTGGACTTGCAATCTCTACTCCCAAGTTCAAACGTAGGGCGGTATCGGCAGTTTGGGATTTTCCACCAGGTTGTGGACCATCTTCTGGTGAGAGTAGGCAAATCGTAGTCGTTCACGATACTAAGGGTAAGCATTTCTTTAGATTGTTTGATTTAGATTTGGATTATGACACTATCTCTTGTTAGTTAATCGAGTGTTATGGTGACATAGGTGCCGACGATCAAGAAGGTTTAGTCCTTACCGTAATCAGGTGGGTAATCTCACACCGAAATCCTGTAGATTCGTGATTCACCATCATGTTGGAAAATAGATCGTTGTTGCTTACGAATCTAATAACCGTAATATGGCAATAATCAAGTAACTTGCTTAAACAACGTTAATTTTAAGATCTGTCAAAATTGGTATTAATTTGTAAAATTACAAAAATGCCCCTATGGGTCGATTTACCAAAATGCCTTAACGGGCCGATTTGTTAGAATGCCTTAGTGGGCCGATTTACTAAAAAGCTTTAATGGGCCGATTCATCAAAATATTTCATTAGATTAATGGTTGCTATATATGTGAATATACTTTTCTTATGTTGCATCTTTACATATTGCATGGGTTGGGAAAAATTGTATGGAGAGCAGTGTAGCCTGGTGGCATAGCCACAATTCGCTTATTATTGTGCTTAATTATGATTTAGGTGGCATGGCCACAAAAATAATATACTTTAGCAGCTTGATTACAAATTGGTGTGAGCGGCGGGGTGGGTTGACTTGATCCCCACAGGTGTGATTGGCTGGTCGGGGGTGTGATGGATGGATGGGTTGGGTTGCATTCATTTCTTTTAAATACTGTTATGTAAATGGGCTTAGGCCAAAGATGTTGCTATACGGGTTCAGGCCCAGTGGATGATGGTAAGGGGATTATGCATTGAGTTCTCGTAACTCACCCCCTTTCTCTCTTAACCCTTGCAGGTGATGCTCAGTAATGAGGACTTGGGGCCATGGATAACTCGGTGGAGGCCATACTTTAGGAATGATGTTTTCGAACATTAGTAAATTTCTTTTCCGCTTTATTTCGTTACTTTTACTATTTTGGGTTTAAAGTTGTAATAAGGTCTCTGATATTTTTATTTTGCTTTATGTTTTGATATACTTATTATTTTCCATGAATTGTTTTAAACGGGAATTTTTCTGAGATCTTAAACAACGATTTTCCAAAATTGATTCACAAACGGATTTCATAACAAATATGTACAAATAATTTAACTTAGATTTTCCTTCGAATTATCAACATTTTTTTTAAAGTTCACTAGTTTGATTTTCGATTCACCAATCAACCTCTCGAGATTAGTGGTATTTTGTTTTTATCGAATATTTATAATCAAACTTGTTTTTCTTAACTATAACCTAATAACATCAACTTTAGTAGGAATCATAAGTTCTTTACACACTTTCTTCATGTGACATGCCGGATCCGGTCATACCGCATGGGCCGGGTTTAGGGTGTTACATCCCGAAAGCTCCTTGAGTACCTCTTTACTCCGAGGCTTGATGTAACATCCCGATTTAGGGCCTAGTCGGAATAGTGGTGTGAGACCATAAATCTGAGGTTTATGAATGAGTTTTTGAGGTTTATGCTATGTATGCATGCTAGTGTGAAAGTTACATGAAGCAATTTTGTGAAATTGCGGTTGAATTGTCCAAAAGGACTAAATTGCAAAAGTTGCAAAATGTGAGATTCTAGAAGCTATTTGTGTGAAATGGATTTAGAATATTAATTAGAGGTCCTTAAATAGTAATTTTCCCAATTTCTATTTTTTGGACAAAATTGGGCATGGATGAGTTAAAATAAAAAGTTTATCAAAAATGGCATTCTGGTCATTTAACAATTAAGTGATTAAAATAGGAGAAAAGATGACAAAATTCATTCATCTTCTTCTCCAAGGCTGCCGAAAATTGAGAGAGCCATTATTTGGGTTCTTCAAAATTTTCAAGCTTGCTAGTAAGGGCATCTAAGCCCCGTTTTTGATATTCTTTGTATTTTTGAAGTCCTTGTTGCATGAGTAAGCTATTTTTAGCTATTTGATGAGCTATGATGGATGTTCAAAAATGTGGCCATGTATGACATGCATGTATTTTGATGTTTTATGGAAATTATGAAAGCTTGATGTGGTAGAAACATCTTTTGCTAAATGAGTTTCCATAGAAAATGCATGTAGGGACTAGTTTGTAAAAATCTTGAGTTTGGTCATACATGTGTGATGTAGTGAGAATTGATGATTGCTTTAGTTGAGTAAGTATTCGGCTAAGCATGAAAGGCTAGAAAGTTGAATAAAAATCACTTTACGAGCCTTGGGGCAATAGCGTAAATAGGAGAAAGTTTAAAGGCAAAAGGGTAATTTTGCCAAAGTATGAGATGTGGGTCAATTTAGTCAATGTGTATATTGATGAGTTGAATTATCATTATAGATCAAGAAAGACAAAGCCCGGATCGAAATCGAGGCAAGAGCAAAGTGGTGGACTAAATTGCACGTTTCTATACTTTTGAGTATCGAGGTAAGTCTATGCATAAACAATGCATTCATACTTACAATTTGTTAATGCTAGCTAGTGTATAGCATGGTTGAGAATGATTGAGAACCTATGTGATTCAAGTGGAATGAATGTGATAGATTTTGTGAATGGATGAACGATTGAGTAAATAGATATGTGAATGTGTAGTGATAATGCTAAAAGATTGGCTAAGTGCGATACCATCCTTGTAACACCCCTTACCCGTATTCAACGCCTGAACCGGGCACGAGGCGTTACCGAAATAAAACCCTCAGGATCGCCACTTTGGCACAACATGACCACTCTCTTTGGTCATCACAACAACCTCAATCCCGACCTACGAGGCCTCTCTCAAACACACGAGGGCTCTCGAGAACATATCGAAAACTCTTACAATCTTAAAATTTTTCCATCTATACAGGGCTCACACGCCCGTGTAAGATTTGGCACGCCCGTGGATGTCACACACGCCCATGGTCACTACCCGTGCATGAAAACTCAAGCATTCTGCTAATGCCCCACGGTTAGGGCACACACCCATGCCTTCCACCCGTGGTGCACACTGACTACCTTAACACGGCCTGGAGTCTAGACACACGCCCGTGTGGCTAGCCCGTGGCCAACACTGATTAATCCCACACGCCCTAGACACACGCCCGTGTGGCTAGTCCGTGGTCTATTCTGATTTCAAATACTAACATGCAGGGGACACACGGCGGGTGAGTCACACGCCGTGGGCTGGCCGTGTGTCACACATGGTCTAGACACACGCCCGTGTGTCTATTCACATGGACAAGAACAAAGCTATTTGCCAAGTTCTTTTCACCCATCTAGCATACACAACAATGCACTCATTCAACACATCCATAATCAACTCACAATCTTACAATCTCACTTGGATAACTACAACTTTTCATATTATAAAATAGCCAACAACTATGGCATTATACAAAATAGATTAACCATTTAAAGGCCAACTCATCATAGCCATATACAACAAAATTCACTAACTTGTCTAGCCCCTATACATGCCATATACAAAACATTGAGTCTAATGTACCAGAGTGTTTGATAGTGTGGGCGATCTTCCAATTGATCCTCGTATCTCGATTCAACACTTTACTCTATAAGACAAGGGAAAAGAAAGGAGTAAGCTTTGAGCTTAGTAAGTTTACACATAAACAATTAAGCAACATAGTATAAGCCAAACAACAATTAGCATTATACTAACATATAATGTACAACTATGCTTACTCTTTCTATCCCTTACCACATTTATTCCAACACATCATGAGTCACTTACTCATAACCATTGACATGCACCCTGCATTCAATATCACATTTACACAATATACAACACATCATTATTTCTCGATAATACATCCACACAGCCTAATCCACACAAACTAATTCACACACGCCTAATCCACACACGCCTAATCCACACGGTTAATCCACACGCCTAATGTCTCGTTGGTTTCGCACTTAGCCCACCACAATCAATTAATAAGGTAGTATCGCACTTAGTCTACCATGAAGGTAATCATAGTGGTTTCGCACATAGCCCACTAGATAATACACCTAACGATAGCATCGCACATAGCCAGCTCATCGTCAATATGCATTAGGATGGTATCGCACTTAGCCCACCATTAAGCATTATCACAACACATTCACAAATCTACTTACTTAATCATTCATCCATTCATTTCACTTGAACCACATAGGTTCTCAATCATTCTCAACCATGCTATACACTATCTAGCATTAACAAATTATAAGTATGAATGCATTGTTTACGCATAGACTTACCTCGACACTCAAAAGTATAGAAACGTGCAATTTAGTCTAACACTTTGCTTTTGCCTCGGTTTCGATCCGGGCTTCGTCTTTATTGATCTATAATGAATAAATCAGCTTATTCAATACACACATTGACCAAATTGACCCACATCTCATACTTTGGCAAAATTACTCTTTTGCCCCAAATCTTTCTCATAATTACACTATTGGCCCAAGGCTCGTAAAGTGATTTTTATTCAACTTCCTAGCCTTTCATGCTTAGCCGAATCACTTACTCAACTAAAGCAATCATCAATTCTCAC
The DNA here is from genome assembly GCA_025698515.1 of Gossypium sturtianum. Lineage (NCBI taxonomy): Eukaryota > Viridiplantae > Streptophyta > Magnoliopsida > Malvales > Malvaceae > Gossypium > Gossypium sturtianum. The sequence goes on from CM046955.1 coordinate 91,370,888, forward strand.
TACATCACACATGTATGACCAAACTTAAGACTTTTACAAACTAGTCCCTACATGCATTTTCTATGGAAACTCATTTAGCAAAAGATGTTTCTACTACATCAAGCTTTCATAATCTTCCACAAAACATCAAAATACATGCATGTCATACATGGCCACATTTTTGAACATCCATCATAGCTCATCAAATAGCTAAAAATAACTTACTCATGCTACAAGGACTTCAAAAATACAAAGAATATAAAAAACGAGGCTAGATGCACTTACTAGCAAGCTTGAAAAATTTGAAGAACCCTAACAATGGCTCTTGAAAATTTCGGCAGCCTTGGAGAAGAAGATGAATGAATTTTGTCATCTTTTCTCCTATTTTAATCACTTAATTGATAAATGACCAAAATGCCCTTTTTGATAAACTTTCTATTTTAACTCATCCATGCCCAATTTTGTCCAAATATTAAAAATTGGAAAAATTGCTATTTAAGGACCTCTAATTAATATTCTAAAGCTATTTCACAAAAATAGCTTCTAGAATCTCACATTTTGCAACTTTTGCAATTTAGTCCTTTTGGGCAATTCAACCGCAATTTCACAAAATTGCTTCATGAAACTTTCACACTAGCATGCATACATAGCATAAACCCCAAAAACTCATTCATATACCTCGGATTTGTGGTCTTGCACCACTATTCTGACTAGGCCCTAAATTGAGATGTTACAACTCTCCCCCTTTAGAGATTTTCGCCCCCGAAAATCTTACCAGTACTCTCTCATAGCTTCTTCTGTTTCCTACGTAGCCTCTTCCACACTGTGTTTCTGCCATAACACTTTCACTAGTGCTATGCTCTTATTTCTCAACTGTTTCACTTCTCAAGCCAAAATCTTAATCGGCTCTTCATCATAAGACATATCCGGTCTTATCTCAATTTCCGTCGAAGGAATCACATGTGAAGGATCGGAGCGATACCGTCGCAACATCAACATGTGGAACACATTTTGAATCTTTTCCAACTCTACCGTCAAAGCCAACTGGTATGCTACTGGCCCAACTCTATCTGTAATCTCATACGGCCCTATGAATCTTGGACTCAATTTTCCTTTTCATCCAAATCTCATAATCTTCTTCCATGGGGACACTTTCAAAACCACTTTGTCGCCCACTTCAAACTCAATTTCTTTTCTTTCAGATCCCGCGACGACTTACTTCGCTTCGGTCCAAGCAACTTTCGGACTATCACGGATTATTTTCACTTTCTCCTCGGTCTCTTTTACTAGATCGACCCCATGGATCCGCTTCTCACTAAGCTCGGTCCAATACAAAGGAGTCTGACACTTACGACCATACAAGTCCTCATACGGAGCCATCCGTATACTTGACTGATAACTGTTGTTGTAAGCAAATTCGACTAAAGGTAGATATCTCTCCAAACTACCCTCGAATTCTAACACACAGTATCGAAGAATATCTTCGAGAACTTGAATCACTCTTTCAGACTGACCATCAGTTTGCGGATGGAATACAGTACTGAAATTCAACTTTGTTCCCAAAGCCTCTTGCAACCTCTTCCAAAACCTCGAAGCGAACCTCGGATCCCTATCCGATATTATTGACACTGGTACACCATGTAACCTCACTATCTCTCGCACACATACATACATTTCAACTAACTTATCCGGTGAATAATCAACACGCATTGGAATAAAGTGAGCCGACTTCGTTAGTCTATCCACAACAACCCACACAACATCTCTCTTTTTAGAGTCATCGGCATTTCACAAAATCCATGGTAAGCCGATCCCACTTCCATTCGGGTACCATCACCGGGTCAAGCAATCCCGAAGGCACTTGATGCTCGACTTTCACTTGTTGACAAATCGGACACTTTGTCACGAACTCAAATATCTCTTTTCATACCCGGCCACCAATAAGACTTCTTCAAGTCATTATACATTTTCGCATCGCCGGATGTCTTGACAAACATCCACTGTGGGCCTCATGCAAAACCTTTTGGATTAACTCCTCATCTCTAGGTACACAAATTCTCATCACAGACAAACCAAACAACCATTCGAGCCCACTCGAAAATCGGAATCACTTTCTAACTCACGCTTGTCTCTCTTAGCTGACATCTCACTGTCATTTCTCTGAGCTTCACATATATGTTGAACAAATAGTGGCTTAGCTCTCAACTCTGCCAGAATAGCACCATCATCAGACAATGCCAAACTCATCCTCATAACTCTTAGAGCATACAAGGATTTCCTACTCAGGGCATCCGTAACCACATTCGCTTTTCCTGGGTGGTAATCAATGACTAACTCATAGTCTTTCAACAACTCAAGCCACCGTCTCTGTTGCATATTCAGATCCTTCTGATCCATCAAATATCTCAAACTCTTGTGATCCGTAAAGATTCGACACTTCTCACCATATAAGTAATGTCTCCAAACCTTTAACGCGAAAACAATCGCAGCCAACTTAAAATCATGATTCGGATAATTCTTCTCGTGTGGTTTCAACTGTCTCGAGGCGTAAGCGACTACCTTACCCTCTTGCATCAACACGCAACCGAGACCATTAAACGACGCCACATCAGAAACTACTTAACTCTTTTCCCAATTCTGGTTGAACCAAAATCGGCGCCTCAGTCAATAATGTCTTCAGTCTCTCTAAACTCTGTTTACATGTCCCAATCCATTCAAACTTGACATCTTTGTGCAATAGTTTCGTCATCGGGGTAGCAATCACAGAGAACCCTTTTACGAAACGTCTGTAATATCCTGCTAATCCCAAGAAGCTTCTAGCTTCTGATACGTTCCTCGGTGGTTTCCAATCTACAACAGCTGATATCTTACTCGGGTCAACTCTAGCACCATCACCCGACACAATGTTTCATAGGAATCCGACCTCTCGGATCCAAAACTCACTCTTGCTAAACTTAGCATACAACTACTTATCTCTTAAAGTCTGCAAGACAACTCTCAAATGTTCTTCATGATCGTTCTCATCTCGAGAATAGATCAATATGTCGTCAATGAAGACAACTACAAACTTGTCCACATATGGTCTGAAAACACGGTTCATCAGATCCATAAAAATCGCCGGTGTATTCGTCAAACCAAAAGGCATAACCAAAAACTCATAATGGCCATACCTTGTTCGAAATGTAGTTTTCAACACATCCTGCTCTTTCACTCTCAACTGATAATAACCAGACCTTAGGTCTATCTTGGAGAACATCAGAGCTCCCTTCAGCTTGATCAAAAGATCATCAATCCTTGGTAAAGGATACTTATTCTTAGCCGTCACTTTGTTGAGCTGTCTATAGTCTATACACAACCTCATAGACCCATCTTTCTTCTTCACAAACAATACCGGAGTACCCCACGGTGAGTAGCTCGGTCTTGCAAAACCCTTATCTGTCAACTCTTGCAACTGAACCTTTAGTTCTTTCAACTCTAAAGGTGCCATCCTATACGGAGCAATCGAAATAGGTGTCGTTCCCGGAACTAACTCAATCCCAAACTCAACCTCTCTCACTGGGGGTAATTCGGGTAACTCTTCCGGGAATACATCTGGATACTCACAAACCACTGGCACTGTTTCAAACTCTACTCCAACCTATCGGGTATTCAACACAAAAGCAAGATAGGACTCACACCCTTTTCTCAAACATTTATCGGCTACTAAAGAAGAAATCATCACTGGTAGACTATCTGATCCACCTGATTCAACTCGAACCACATCTCCACTCTCACATTTCAAATCAATAAACTTACTACCACAGTTCACTAAGACACTATGGGTAGTCAACCAATCCATGCCTAGGATTAAATCAAACTCATCAAACGGCAACAACATTAGGTTGGCCGGAAAGCAATGACTCTCAATCATCAAAGGACAATTCTTACACACCTTGTCCACTAACACATGCTTACCTAACGAGTTTGACACCTTAACCACAAAGTCCGTAGACTCAACAGTCATACTCAAACTAGATGTCAACCTCATGCAAATATAAGAATGAATAGACCCTGGATCTATTAAAGCAATAACAAGGGTGTCAAAGAAAGAAAAAGTACCCGTTATCACATCAGGGGAGGATGCCTCTTCGCGAGCGCGAATGGCATATGTCCTCGCAGGTGCCCGACCCTCCGGTCTCACGGCAGAATCTCTAGATGCACCCCTACCACTATTCCCGCCTCTCGGGTTCCTCGGTGGTCTACCCCTTGCAGACACATCATTAGATCTCATCTCTTGCTTCTCTTCCTTATCATCCCTCTCGAAGCAGTCTCGGACAAAATGGTCAGGGGAACCACACTTATAACAGTTTCGACTGTTACCCCAACACTTTCCGGTGTGATATCTACCACAACTTGGACACTCCGGTTTACTCTTTGGATTGCCCACACTTTCCATTGAAGTAGCTTGGACTCTCGAACCCGAACGAGTATTGCCCAAGTCTAGATGCGAATAACCCACTGGTGCTGTCGTCCTAGGACTCACTTCCTTGGACCTTTTCGACTGGGCTTGATACGACTTGCCCATCGGCCCCTTTCTAGCATCTCAAGCTTCACTCACAGCCCTTTTCTTTTCTGTACTCAACTCTTCAGCCTTACTTGCCCTTTCGACCAACACCACAAATTCTTTCAACTCCAAAATACCCACTAGGAGTTTAATGTCCTCATTCAGTCCGTCTTCGAACCTCTTACACAATATGGTCTCTGACGACACACATTCTTGAGCGTATTTGCTAAGCCTAACAAACTCACACTCATATTCCGCTACTGACATTCTTCATTGCTTCAACTCAAGGAATTCCTTCCTTTTCCGATCAGTAAATCTCTGGCTTATATACTTCTTCCAGAACTCTTCTAGAAAGAAGTCCCACGTCACCCGCTCTCTCGGGACCACTGACGTCAACGTCTTCCACCAATGGTATGCCGAGTCCCTCAGCAAGGATATGACACACTTCAAGCTCTCTTCAAGTGTACAAGAGAGTTCATCGAATACTCTCATTGAGTTCTCTAACCAGAACTCTGCCCTCTCAGGGTCATCATCAACCTTAGCTCTAAACTCTTCAGCCGTGTGTTTTCTAATCTTATCTACCGGGGGTTTCGATATCCTCACTACATCAATACCTTGAGGAGCCACAGGAATTGGCTGAAGAATAGGAGGAGGAGGTGGAGGAGGTTGAGCATTAGGGTTCGGTCGAACATAATCCGAGTACCAATTGCTCATCATCTGGAGAAAGGCTTCCCGAGCCCCTTTCCCTTGACCCCTAGCCTCGGGTCCACTTTGAACAGGCACGGTTCCTTGCGCAAGAGCCGACACATTACTAGCTGCTTCATCAGCAGTCAATGGATCGAAATCCATATTCTATATAAAACAAGATTTAAAATCATCAGAAGCTACCAAACTATCATTGTACACTTATGGCATGTATAGCTAGACTCTTACACCGGCTACAGTAGTCCTAGAACCGACTAAACCATAGCTCTGATACCACTAAATGTAACACCTCTTACCCGTATTCAACGCTAGAATCGGGCACGAGGTGTTACCGAAATATAACCCTCAGGATCGCCACTTAGGCACAACATGACCACTCTCTTTGGTCATCACAACAACCTCAATCCCGACCTACGAGGCCTCTCTCAAACACATGAGGGCTCTCGAGAACATATCGAAAACTCTTACAATCTTAAAATTTTTCCATCTATACAGGGCTCACACGCCCGTGTAAGATTTGGCACGCCCGTGGATGTCACACACGCCCATGGTCACTACCCGTGCATGAAAACTCAAGCATTCTGCTAATGCCCCACGGTTAGGGCACACGCCCGTGCCTTCCACCCGTGGTGCACACTGACTACCTTAACATGGCCTGGAGTCTAGACACACGCCCGTGTGGCTAGCCCGTGGCCAACACTGATTAATCCCACACGCCCTAGACACACGCGCTGCGTGTGCCGGTCCGTGGTCTATTCTCGATTTCAAATACTAACATACAGGGGACACACGGCTGAGTCACACGCCCGTGGGCTGGCCGTGTGTCACACATGGTCTAGACACACGCCCGTGTGTCTATTCACATGGAGAAGAACAAAGCTATTTGCCAAGTTCTTTTCACCCTTCTAGCATACACAATCATGCACTCATTCAACACATCCATAATCAACTCACAATCTTACAATCTCACTTGGATAACTACATATTTTCATATAATAAAGTAGCCAACAACTATGGCATTATACAAAATAGATTAACCATTTAAATGCCAACTCATCATATCCATATACAACAAAATTCACTAACTTGTCTAGCCCATATACATGCCATATACAAAACATTGAGTCTAATGTACCAGAGTGTGCTGATAGTGTGGGCGATCTTCCAATTGATCCTCGTATCTCGATTCAACACTTTACTCTATAAGACAAGGGAAAAGAAAGGGAGTAAGCTTTGAGCTTAGTAAGTTTACACATAAATAATTAAGCAACATAGTATAAGCCAAACAACAATTAGCATTATACTAACATATAATGTACAACTATGCTTACTCTTTCTATCCCTTACCACATTTATTCCAACACATCATGAGTCACTTACTCATAACCATTGACATGCACCCCTGCATTCAATATCACATTTACACAATATACAACACATCATTATTTCTCGATAATACATCCACACAAACTAATCCACACAGCTAATTCACACAGCTAATCCACACAGCTAATCCACACAGTTAATCCACACAGCTAATGTCTCGTTGGTTTCGCACTTAGCCCACCACAATCAATTAATAAGGTAGTATCGCACTTAGTCTACCATGAAGGTAATCATAGTGGTTTCGCACATAGCCCACTAGATAATACACCTAACGATAGCATCGCACATAGCCAGCTCATCGTCAATATGCATTAGGATGGTATCGCACTTAGCCCACCATTAAGCATTATCACAACACATTCACAAATCTACTTACTTAATCATTCATCCATTCATTTCACTTGAACCACATAGGTTCTCAATCATTCTCAACCATGCTATACACTATCTAGCATTAACAAATTATAAGTATGAATGCATTGTTTACGCATAGACTTACCTCGACACTCAAAAGTATAGAAACGTGCAATTTAGTCTAACACTTTGCTTTTGCCTCGGTTTCGATCCAAGCTTCGTCTTTATTGATCTATAATGAATAAATCAGCTTATTCAATACACACATTGACCAAATTGACCCACATCTCATACTTTGGCAAAATTACTCTTTTGCCCCAAATCTTTCTCATAATTACACTATTGGCCCAAGGCTCGTAAAGTGATTTTTATTCAACTTCCTAGCCTTTCATGCTTAGCCGAATCACTTACTCAACTAAAGCAATCATCAATTCTCACTACATCACACATGTATGACCAAACTTAAGACTTTTACAAACTAGTCCCTACATGCATTTTCTATGGAAACTCATTTAGCAAAAGATGTTTCTACTACATCAAGCTTTCATAATCTTCCACAAAACATCAAAATACATGCATGTCATCAAATAGCTAAAAATAACTTACTCATGCTACAAGGACTTCAAAAATACAAAGAATATAAAAACGAGGCTAGATGCACTTACTAGCAAGCTTGAAAATTTGAAGAACCCTAACAATGGCTCTTGAAAATTTTTAGAAATTTTGGAGAAGAAGATGAATGAATTTTGTCATCTTTTCTCCTATTTTAATCACTTAATTGATAAATGACCAAAATGCCCTTTTTGATAAACTTTCTATTTTAACTCATCCATGCCCAATTTTGTCCAAATATTAGAAATTGGAAAAATTTCTATTTAAGGACCTCTAATTAATATTCTAAAGCTATTTCACAAAAATAGCTTCTAGAATCTCACATTTTGCAACTTTTGCAATTTAGTCCTTTTGGGCAATTCAACCGCAATTTCACAAAATTGCTTCATGAAACTTTCACACTAGCATGCATACATAGCATAAACCCCAAAAACTCATTCATATACCTCAGATTTGTGGTCTCGCACCACTATTCTGACTAGGCCCTAAATCGAGATGTTACAATCCTAATACATAATGACGATGAGCTGGCTATGTGCGATGCTATTGTTAGGTATATTGTCTAGTGGGCTATGTGCGAAACCACTACAATTACCTTTATGGTAGGCTAAGTGCGATACTACCTTATTAATTGATTGTGGTGGGCTAAGTGCGAAACCACCGAGACATTAGCTGTGTGGATTAGCTGTGTGGATTAGCTGTGTGGATGTATTATCGAGAAATAATGATGTGTTGTATATTATGTAAATGTGATATTGAATGCAGGGGTGCATGTCAATGGTTATGAGTAAGTGACACATGATGTGTTGGAAATGTGGTAAGGGATAGAAAGAGTAAGCATAGTTGTACATTATATGTTAGTATAATGCTAATTGTTGTTTAGCTTATACTATGGTGCTTAATTGTTTATGTGTAAACTTACTAAGCTCAAAGCTTACTCCCTTTCTTTTCCCTTGTCTTATAGAGAAAAAGTGTTGAATCGAGATACGAGGATCATTTGGAAGATCTCCCACACTATCAAACACACTCGTACATGAGACTCAATGTTTTGTATATGGCATGTATAGGGGCTAGACAAGTTAGTGAATTTTGTTGTTTATGGCTATGATGTGTTGGCCTTTAGATGGATAATCTATTTTGTATAATTCCATAGTTGTTGGCACTTTATTATATGAAAAGATGTAGTTATCTATGTGAGATTGTAAGATTTTGAATTGATTATGGAAGTGTTGAATGAATGCATGTTGTGTATGCTAGAAGGGTGAAAAGAACTTGGCAAATAGCTTTGTTCTTGTCTATATGGGTAGACACACGGGTGTGTGTCTAGGCCATGTGTGACACACGGTCAGCCCATGGGCGTGTGACTTGGCCGTGTGTCCCCTGCATGTTAGTATTTTAAATCAGAATAGACCACGGACTAGTCATACGGGCGTGTGCCTAGAACGTGTGTGTTAATCAGTGTTGGCCACGGGCTAGCCACACGGGCGTGTGTCTAGAATCTAGGCCGTGTTAAGGTAGTCAGTGTGCACCACGGGTGAAGAGCATGGGCGTGTGCGCTAACCGTGGGGCATTGGCTGAATGCTTGAGTTTTCATGCACGGGTAGTGACCATGGGCGTGTGTGACCTCCACGGGCGTGCCAAATCTTACACAGGCGTGTGAGCCCTTTATAGATGGAAAAGTTTTAAAAATCGTAAAGTTTTTGATATGGTCTGGAGAGCCCTCGTGTGTATGAGAGAGGCCTCGTAAGTCGAGATAGAGGTTGTTGTGATGGCCAAAGAGAGTGGTCATGTTGTGCCTAACTGGCGATCTTGAGGATTTTAATACGGTAATGCCTCGTGCCCGGTTTCAGTGTTGAATATGGGTAAGGGGTGTTACACTTGAAGTCATTCATGTAACTTTCTTCAAGGAAAGGAGCATGAGTTGAGGCTATAATAGTTTTCTCTTTCAGGTTATAAAACAAACCACCCTTTGTTCCCTTTGGATATCCTACAAACATGCTCAATCCTGTCTGTGAGTCCAACTTCTTCGCATCTTTTTCTAATACATGGGTTGGGCATCACAAAATCCTAAAATAATTAATATTCGACTTCATGACATGCCACAATTCTTATGGGGTTTTCAATGCTGTCTTAGTTGGCACCTCATTCAAAATATAACAAGTCGTTTGTATAGTGTATCCCTAAAAAGAGATTGACAGCTTCAGATAACTTAACACCAAACAGACCATGTTTAACAACATTCAATTTCTTCTCTCTGCCACACCATTCTGTTGTGGAGTTCTCGGCACGGTTAACTAGGATAGAATCCCATTCTCTATGAGGTCCTTAAGAACTCATCAGATAAATATTCCCTACCTCAATCAGATCGAAATGCCTTTATGGGTAAACCTAGTTGTTTCTCCACTTCCACATGAAACTCTTTAAACTTATCAAAGGTTTCGCTCTTGTGGTGCATTATGTATACACACCAATATCTGGAATAGTTATCAATAAAGGTTACATAATACTCATAACCACCTCTTGCACTAACACTCATGGGGCCACATACATTAGTATGCACAAGCTCTTGGGATTTTCCAGCCCTCATTCCTTTTGCATTAAAAGATCGCTAATTCATCTTACGTTCCATGTAAGATTCACATTGTGGAAGATCAACTTCTTTAAGTGAACTTAAGACGTCGTCTTTCACAGGTCCAGCGATTCTTTCTCGATTAATATGATCAAGATTCAAATGCCAAAGGTACACCTCATTAGAGTGAGAAGTTTTAAGTCTTTTATTCGATGTTTCAATCTCAAATAGTGTGTACATCTTTGGCTTGATGAAATAGAGATTATTTGACATCCATCCATTACATATAATATTGTGATTTCTAAATATTACAATTCCATTATTAAAAGTCATGGTCAAGCCGTCTTTATATAAACATGCAATAGAAATTAAGTTTCTTTTTAAACTTGGTACATAGAAAACATATTTTAAAAAAATCTTCCTAAAATTATCAAAATAAATATGTACATCTTCCACTACTTCAACTACCATACTTGTCTCATTCTCGGTCTATAATAATAAGCTCTTATCTCTAAGATCTTTCGTCGCTTCGAACCCCTATAGAAAAACACAAACATAATTAGTGGTTCTCGAATAAATGACCACGTCGTTTATTGAAACAAGCTTCTATCATCAAGAGTTCCACATCTTTGCCTTTGGTAGCTAGGTATTCCTTCCACTCTTTATAGTTTGCCTTGAAGTGCCCTTTCTTGCTGTAGAATAAGCATTTAGACTTAGATAAGTCTTTAGGCTTTTTGGTTCTCTTCCTTTCCACTTGTGGTGGCCTAGAGACCTTAGTCTTGCCTTTCTTAGCACATTTTCCCTTCTCTTTTGAGGAAGAAGCGATGACTATATTCGCTTATGCTCTTTGGATCGGCTGACCGCCATTCAACATCAAATTATAGGATTGTAATTCCTTCATGATTTGTGTAAGAGTTAGGTTTTTGTTGCAAATGTTGTATGTGGTCCGAAAACTAGCAAAAACCTTTGATAGCCCATGACAATTATCAGGTTCCTTTTCCATTCCTTATAGTTATTTCTGTTCAATTAATTTTCAGTATGTTCAATAAGGGAGTTGGTGCAATTTTTGAACTGAAAATAAAACATTCATATATTGATATCTTTGTATTAAGCAAATGTTTAAAAATGATTCGCAGCAATATGAAATGCATTAAGATGATGCATGCATCTTATATTAAACCTTGAAAACATTTGTAAGCCATTGCAACAATAATTCCTACAATCTTTGAATCAAGCCACCTTGGGGTGATCATGATCAACTAGTAAGAACATGGATTTCCAATTTTTGGGAAAAAACCCAGTTTGAAAACGATTTTCTTGCACAGCAGAAAATTAAAATTTTGAAAATCGACTCAGTTTGTGAGATTTATAAAAATAAACCTTAACCGAATACGCACTTGTGTTTTATGAAAAGTGGATCCTTAATGTTTTCCAACTTTCAACCAAAGAATCTTCTTTGTTATTCTCGTACCACGAACTGCTTCAAGTGTGGGCTCAAACCGATTGAACCAAAACACAGAACTAGAAAATGTTTTCTTTTTTTAGTGAAAATGAAAATTGTCTCTTTTGTAAAAGAAACCGGTAAAATTGTTATTCTAGAAAAATATATTTAAAAGTTAAGAATAAATTCTCTCTATTTTTTGATAGAAAAACAATCTCTCAAAACTTTTGTTAATAGCTCTACCGGTGTCATCTATTTATAGGAAGAAAAGGTAGAACCCTTGTAAAGTTGTAGAGGTTCATTTTAAGTAGAAAAACAACTTCCTACTTAGAGTAGGAAAGGGGTGAACGACTCACCCTTGTATTTCAACTAAGGTTGCCACCCCCTTCATGTTATATGAGGGGTTTTGAGCCTCTGTCACATTGGATCTAATTATGAGTACTTCTCGGGCCTTCTTGACTCACTACTCTGTAATATGATCTAACCTGATTCAGTTTTTTGATTTCCCAAAATAAACTTTAATATTAACATATTAAATAATTTTCTCATCCCAATTTTAACCCCGGTGAAATTTTAACTATTTAACCTCCGGTAAAATTTTGAGAAAATTTGTTCAATATGTCACAACTAAACATGTTCACTATGACTGAATAGTTTATTTTCATTTTCGGGCTTCAAAACAGTCCAAAAACATAAACTCATTCTTTCATCATTTTTTAAGTAATCCTATATAAGATTGCAAGTTTCTATTTTCATTTTCATTTCCATTTTGATTTTTGGAAACCTGCATTCTTTTTCCAAATGATTCCATTTCTCCATTTTGGAGAAAACCATAATCATTCCTGAATGTTTCCCATTTCTCTTTTTCTATTAATTTTGTTTATTTCTATTCAAACATGTAATTTATTTCTGGTTTCAACGAGCTAGCGGAGGGACCGATTGGACATATGTAGTTGAGGCTCAAATGATTTATAATTAAGTTTCGGCTTTTCACATATTAATTATAAACTCATTTAGTCATGAAGTCATTCCACTATAGTATTGTGACTGAACTCTCCCCAGCGACATACCATTACGAAAGCAACTAATCAGTGCTCGTCCAATGACCTTGTTATTAGTGTGTTACCCTCATAGGGTATCTTTGATCTCTTCAGGATAGTATCCATTCTCCCAAGATGATACTATTTTATCTCATGGTAACCATTATATCTTCTTTCAAGAAAAGTCAATCATTATCAAATAGTGATCAAGTCATCCATCACAAAGATGGATGACCCGTGGCCATGTTTATTTTTCATCAACCATGTAATGCTAATGAGAGGATATCATTTACCCATGTTTTGGGCTATAAATTCCACTATTATGAATGCCACTACGTACTACAGAAGTCACACACCCAACGCACCAACTTTCAGTTCCTTATCTATTTGAACTCAAGCTTTTACTTACATCAAAGTGTATGAGTTACGCATACATAGTCTGCCATAAACTCAGAATTTAGGCATGTCACACTATGAATGTCACAATTGAATAAATCCATAAACGAATCCAGGATCTATTCTGCTTGGGTCCTGTCTGATGTACTGTCAGTCCAGTCAGTCACATCTATGTCTCTATCTTCTGGGAGTCATCTGCTCCAATGCCCAAGGTAAGGCATCTCCACAATTGGACTTGATAGATAACATATTAGTCTTTTAATTGGTTTGCTCATTTTTTTATTAGACTAAGGCATGTTTAGGTTCGTCTACTAATACAAGCTGTCTTTCTATACTACGATCCGACCACGTAATACCGCTTAGTATTAGTTAAACATTTAGATAACCAATGAGCAACATTTGATTCTATTTTGCTTTGCATGCAAAAACCATGTGAGGAAAATTATACAAATTATATTAATTTAGTCCATGAATAATTTTATTAGTCAATATGTTTGAAAAAATTACAAGTGTACTTAGATGAAAATACTACACTTAGGGTACCAAATCCAACACAACTATCATGGGGCTAGAACTTTAGTCTTGCAATTTGTGTGCTCTTAGGCGATTTGTTTGCTTCAAAAACACCTATGTCAGCCTAACTCACAACAATTGAGGATTCAAATAGAATTCCTCCAAGGGACCAATGCAAATCTGAAGCAACAAAAAGCCAAAAGAATGCTCAAAGAAAAAAATAACCACATAAAACATTACACGAGAGGTGTTTGAGTAAATACTCTTAAAGAATTCTATTACTCTAAGAATTCAGGATATAATGGATCAATGGATGATTTACAACTGAAGGAGAGACTCTCTATTTATAGTTGAGCTCTGCCAAATCCAATGGTCTAGCTAACTTTACATCGACAAACGATATGAAGCCTATCCTTACAATTAAGGGATTTACAAAATTACATAATTAAATCAAATATAATCTTTTCAGATTTTATTCTCTTCAATCTTCTAAGATTAGTTTCCCTATTTGCCAAGGTAGCCTAACTTTCCATATTTGATTCATTGGGACATAAAGGCTTCAAGTAGACAGGCTTCTCCATTAGTTTTTTAAATCAGTCCAGTTCTCTTGGGTCAAATGATCTCTATCTAACTGATAGACCTTCATTGGCTACATTTTGTGCAATGGTCACGGGCTTTGAACTACAACCGGTGACACTAATTTGTCCCTATTTGATTCTTTTTAATAATATTTATTTAATAGAAAAATAATCCCATAATTAAATTAGGAGAGAGAGAGGTTGTCACACCCCAAATTTGGATCATCTGAATTGAAGGCGTGTGTAGACGTGAAGTTTTCTATTCTGGTGCACTTTGGTGGTTAGTTCACCAAATTGTAAACTTCTAGCAAACTAATGTCTTGGTGAATTGAGTATCCGCCCATGGAAGTATGTTAGGATTTAGTTTTTGACATGTTCTTCAATAAAAGAAATGTCAGGATTTAGGTTTTGACGTGTTCTTCAATAAAAGAAAGAATTTGATAAAAGAAAAGTATGCTTTATGTAGGTTACCACTGTAACACCCCTTACCCGTATTCGACGCCGGAACAGGCTACGAGGCGTTACTGGACTTATACGCAATCAATCATACGAAACCGAGACATGAATTTCCACTCAAATTTAAAACTTTTCAAAAACATACATATCGTCCCTTAAACGAGCCTACGAGGCTCAAAACATACATTGAGAAAGGTTCGGGACTAAACTGAGAACTTTAGAAAACTTTCGGGAAACTAAAATTTTTCATGAAAAATGTCCACACACCCTTGTGGATGAAGGGACACGCCTGTGTGGCATATCACATGCCCGTGCTTTAGGCCGTGTCCAAAATAGGGGACATTCTAATTATGACGTCATCAACCAAATAAGGTCACACGAGCAAGGCACATGCCCGTGTCCTTAGGCCGTATAGCGAATTAAATTCCAAAAATTAAGTGCAAACTTCACACGGCCTGGGCACATGCCCATGTCCTATGGCCGTGTCTCTCACACGGTCGAGACACACGGCCGTGTCTCGTGCGTGTGTTTACTACTGAGCATTCTGTTTTGCCTAATTAGGGTGTAGGGGACACATGGCTAGATCACACGCCCATTGGGCAGACCGTGTGTCACACACGGCCTAGACACATGCCCGTGTGTCAACCCATGTGGACAACTTTGAGGCTATTTTCCAAGTCCATTTGCCACCCTTATTAGCACCAACACATACATGACTTCAAAGGCACTTAACATGGCATAATTAAGTACTTAGACACCATCAAACAAGTCTTGCTCATGGCATCACCAATCGACTTATACATGCACAAGACACCATACTTTGTCAAGCCCAACTTACCAATTCTCATTTAAGCCATGGTTATCATCATACTAAACAAATCCCAATTAAATCATCAAGCATTCATAGCCACAACATAACTCATCACATACACCCAACCACCAACCACATCACAATTGCATAGGCACATGCATGGATGAATAAATAGGCTTACATCCCAGTAATCAATATAAGCCATATCTCATGGCCATATACAAAATGAATTATAATATTATCATAAGCCAACACTTTTTGCTAACCAATATGACACATAACAAAATGACCAAGTCCCCTATACATGCCATACTCAAAATGTTGAGACTAACTATACCCAAATGTCCAATTGATAGTGTGATCGAGTCTCCGACGTCCTTCGATCCCCGAGCTAGCTTGGCGATACTATAAGAAAATGGACAGGAAGGGGAGTAAGCTTAAAGCTTAGTAAGTTCACTTGCAAATAATAAGCAACATAAATCATACAATTAACATAAGGCAAAGTTTCATAAATGTCAACAAGTCTCATAAGCATAATTTTCTCATATGCATTCTTACCACATGTTCATAGCATACCAAGTCCTTTACTCATGAGTTTTACGTACATACATGTACCAACTCGTAACACATTATCATATTTCCTCATCATTGACTTACTTATCGAATAACCCACCAATTTACCCGTTGAACACTTGAAATACTATCGGATACATGGAAAGCTTGCACATAGTGCTTCATACGTAGCCACATGCTACCTCATATCACATATCACACATTGCTCGCTCTCGAGCTAATCACGGGCCTGCTCACACAAGCTGACAGTCAGGACGTAGCTACACGGGCTGCTCACACAAGCTGACAGGTACCCGCAACACATGTCGGGCTACCCAGCCACCGGTAGAACGTACAAGACCAGCACTCGGATTCACATAAACACATATCACATATCTCATGAGCTCAACTCATATAGTTCCTAGTGACATGTCACTCGTATCCTAATCTATTCCTAAGGTTCAAACGAGATTTTCTCTCTTGTCGGAACTTTGTCAAACTTGTCGAATGTATTCATAAAATCAAATATACAATTCATACAATATGAAAACATTAAATAAATAATCACAACATTGCATTATTTACATATGAACTTACCTCGGTACAAAAATAGTAAAAACGAATCTAATCGTCGTACACATTGTTTTTCCCTCGATCAAGGTCCGTTCCTCGTTTTTCTTGCTCTATAATACCAAATTTAGCTTATTTAATACACACATTATTCAATTCAGTCCATAACTCATACTTTGACAAAATTACCTTTTTACCCCTAACTTTTCACATATTTACAACTTAGTCCTTAGGCTCGTAAAATGAAATGTGTCCATTTTATTTGTCACCCAAGCGTAGCCGAACCTAACACATACTCATATGAGCCCAAATTTCTCATTAAAACATACATCTTACTACTCATTTTACATCTTTTACAAATAAGTCCTTTTTATGCATTTCCATCAAAAATCACTTAGTAAAAGATGTTAAACACACATCAAACTTTCATAATCTACCATGAAACATCAAAATACATGCATGTCACACATGGTTAGATTTTTGAACATGAACCCTAGCTCAAATAAATGGTAGAAATAGCTAGATCTGTTGATGACAACTTCAAAAATACAAAGAACATTAAAAAGGGGGCTAGGATGCACTTACTATTGAGCTTGAAAGGATGAACAAAACCCTAGCTATGGCTCCTTAGAAATTTCGGCAATGGGGGAGGAAGATGGACACAATTTTTGACTTATTTTCCCTTTTTATTCTTTTATTAACCAAATGACAAAAATGCCCTTCTTTCAAAATTTTCCTATTCATGCCCATTTTTGTCCAAAAATATGGAAATTGGTCAAATTGCTATTTAAGGACCTCTAATTAATAATTTAAAGCTATTTCATACTTAAAGCTTCTAGAATCTCATATTTTGCAACTTTTGCAATTTAGTCCTAAAAGTTGAATTGAACACTTATTCACAAAATTTCTTCATGAAACTTTCACACAATCATGCAAACATGTCATGGACCTCAAAACAATCATAAAAAAATATTTCTACTTCGAATTTATGGTCTCGAAACCACTATTCCAACTAGGCCCAAAATCGAGATGTTACAACCACCAATGATATAGCTCACCTAGTTTGCTTAAGCACCATGAAGAGCAAGTCTTAGTAACTGGATCTGGTTATAGACCAACTAAATTGACCAGACAAATAGCATATGGAAAAGACTTTCATTTATGATTCCTTCGAATTCTGTGGGCTATTAGGATGGAAATATTCTGAAATTCCTTGACATTGGTCAAATTCCACTAAACGAGAGTGGATTATATATATGTGTGAGAAGGGTTCGTGAGAAATTTTTTCTTCTTTAAAGATGACTCTTTAATTCTTTCTTTTTCTTAAATACGCTAATTGTTGGTTGCTCTTCTTAAGTAAACTGAAAGTTAAAGATTCTTGGGAATAGACAGAGGATGTTCTATCTCCTAGTAAGTCTGGTAGCTCTATATGTTAAGAGCAATGAAGTTATGATGTATATAGATAGTAAGATATGAATAAGAAGCCCTACATAGGGATTTTCTGCAGAGTCTATCTGTAAATGGGTATTAATGGTGAATTCATGTTCTTTAAGCACTGTTGCTGCTGGTTCGAATTTGATGTTTGAGTCTGAAGATGGTAGTTGCAGTAGGTGAGTCTTAGGTGATTTCATAGACTCTTGGAAATGGCATTATTTTTTAAAAATCTTGTTTTGGTACTCCTCAATAAAATGAGAGAGTGGAGAGGAAACATTAACATATTTTAAATGTAGCTCATGCTTACTTTTCCAAGGAAATTTGCCTCGATTTTTTTGGGGGGAGTGTGTGTTGGCTACTTCTTATCTTATTAATCGAACTCCTTCACTTTCTCTTCACAATAAACCACCTTATGAAATGTTATTTGGTAGCCCTCCTTTGTTTGATGATCTTCGTGCGTTTGGTTGCTTATGTTTCACTTATAATCAACGTTCTAAGGGTGATATGTTCGCTAGTCGAAGTCGAAAGTGTGTTTTTATTGGGTATCCTTTTGGCAAAAAGTGTTGGTATTTATATGATTTGGATTCTAAGAAGTTCTTTGTGTCCTGCGATGTGAAATTTTTTAAGGATATTTTTCCGTATTTGGATGGAAATGCTTCAATCATTGAGTCTGACAATGTTGCCTTGCCATATGAGAGTGCAGACGCAATTTTTGATACATATTTTGGTGAGTCAAATGTGTTACAACCTGTGAAAATTCCTTCGCTTGCTACTTCGCAGTTTGTGAGTTTGCCACCTGCGAGTTCTCCGACACATGTGGTATCTTCTTCTTCCCCTAATGACATGGTGGTACAGGGGGCTTTGAGTAATGATGTGCCTGAATTGGGGCTAGGGCACAAGGCTAAATTTCCCTCTGTGAAGCTTCGAGATTTTATCATTCATACCGTTATAAAGAAGATTCCATCTCCCGCCTCACCTGCTTCAGAGCCTTCCTTAGGAACTTCATTTCCTATAGCGCATTATGTTAATTGTGACAAATTTACTATGAAACACCAAAATTTTCTTGTAGTTATTACTGCAAGGGTCAAGCCACTATCTTTTAAAGAGGCTGTGAAGGATGTCGTATGGCGTGATGCTATGCAAAAGGAGATTTGTGCTCTAGAGGATAATGGCACTTGGTCTATAGAAACACTTCCTCCTAGAAAGAAAGCACTAGGTAGTAAATGGGTGTACAAGATTAAATATAATCCTGATGGAAGTATTGAGAGACTTAAAGCTTGTCTTGTTGTTTTTGGTATTCACCAGGTAGAAGGTATTGACTATAATGAAACTTTCGCACCTGTGGCGAAAATGGTGATTGTTTGTGCTTTCTTAGCTATTACAGCTTCAAAAAATTGGGAGTTACATCAAATGGATGTCCATAATGTCCTCCTGCATGGTGATCTTGATGAAGAGGTTTACATGCAGCTTCCTCTAAGTTTTGCTCTTGATAAGCTTGGAATGGTTTGTTGTTTGCGCAAGTTTTTGTATGGTTTGAAACAGGCTCCTCGGTGTTGGTTTGCGAAGCTTATTACTACACTTAAAGGGTATGGATTTCTTCAATCATATTCTGATTATTCTCTCTTTACATACACTAAGGGATTTATACGCATTAATGTTCTAGTTTATGTTGATCGTTTTCTTATTTTTGGGAACGATTTTGCTGCTTTGAAAACTTTTAAGGGGTATATCAGTTCTTACTTCCATATAAAAGATCTTAGTGTGTTGAAATATTTTTTAGGGATAGAGGTAGCTCGTAGCTCTTTGAGGTTATTTCTTTGTCAAAGGAAATATGCACTTGATATTATTTCGAAGATGGGTCTTTTGGGAGCAAAGCCCGTAGGATCACCAATAGAGAAAAATCATAAATTAGCGCATGCTAGAGGGATAATTTTGTCTGATCCTAAGCCATACAGATGGTTAATGGGTCATTTGATTTATTTGGCACTGACTAGACCAGATTTGGCATACTCGGTTCATGTCTTATCCCAGTTAATGTATGAGCTGAGGCAGGAGCATTAGAACGCAGCTCCGCATATTGTTCGGTACTTGAAAAGCTCTCCTGGCCAAGGGATTCTTTTGAGATCTAATAGTGACTTGTCCTTGAAAGGGTGGTGTGATTCGGATTGGGCTGCTTGTCCGTTAACTCGGTGTTCGCTTACTGGTTGGCTTATCTTTCTGGGACAATTTCCCATTTCCTGAAAAACTAAGAAACAACGTATTCTTTCCCCTTCTTCTGCTGAGGCTGAGTATAGGTCTATGACTTCCGTTATTTGTGAGCTCAAGTGGCTGAAGGCTTTGCTAATGAGCTTAGGTGTTCATCATCCTAAAGCAATTCTTTTATCTTGTGATAGTCAATCTATGCTGCATATTGTACAAAATCTCGTATTTCATGATCGTACTAAACATATTGAAGTGGTTTGTGACTTTGTTAGGAATGCAATCCATGATGAGTTAATTGCATCTTCTTATGTTCTGACCTCTATTTAGTTGGCTGGCATTTTTACAAAGGCGCTTGGTAAATCGCAATTTGAATATCTTCTCAGCAAGTTGGACATTTATGATCTGCATGCTCCAACTTGAGGAGAGATGTTAGGATATTATTATGGGATATTATCTTTTAGCAATTTGATTCCTAATAGGATATTATAATATATTATCTCTTAGCAATTTGGTTCCTAATATGATATTATTTTGGGATATTATCTTTTAGTAATTTGATTCCTACGTAACTACTACTACTATATAAATATATATACTCTTGAAGTCTATCAATAAGATTCAAGAGATTACCTTATTATTGTCAAAAATACATTTTTTTTACTTTTAATATATAAACCGTATTACATATGTGTATATATAATGTATATTTACATAAATTTTTTGAAATTTTGATTTTTTTGTATTTTATATATTTTTAAAAAATGAAAAAAATTAAATTTCTAAAATTTATTTATATTTTTCCAATATTTTTTATTTTTTTGAAATTTTTCGCTTTTTTATATTATATATACATTAAAAAAAAGAATGTGTTTATGTTAATAAAGGAACGTATATTTTTTAAATTCCATGGAATTTTTTAATATTTTTTTTAAAATTTAGAATTTTTTCCCAATTTTTGCTAATTTTAGGTTTTTTCCTTTTTGTGTTTTATATACTTATTTAAAAAGACAAGTATATATATATATTTAAAATTTTTGGAAATTTCTATATTTTCTATTTTTTTAAGTTTTTGAGAATTTTCTAAAACTTTTTTCTATCTTTTTTATTTTTTCCCAAATTATTTTGATTTTTTAAATTTATTAAAAAAAACATTGTGCGACGTGGCTCACTCGGAGCACATCATGTTAGCTTTTTTTAACTACGTCAATGATTAGAGCGATGTGATATACGGTTGTAAACTTTAAGGGTGTGTTTGATAAACCATTAAAAAAGAAAACTTTTAACATTTAATATTTTAAATGTGTTTGATAATTATTTTAAATTTTTACTTAATATAAAATTTCCAAGAAAAATGTGTTGAATAAGATAAGTAGATAGGTGGTATCTACTTATCACTTAATGTAAAAAATATTAAGTTTATTTTATTTTATCAAACATAAAATAAATTATCATTTCTTTTTTAAAAATGAGATATTCAAATTAGCATGTTTATTTTTATCCAAAACTATCCAAAATAATATAAAGTATTATATTTATAATATTAAAACTAAAAAATAAATAATCTTTTAAATATTAATATTTACTTTTATCAAACAATAAAATTATATTCAATACTGTTTTTTGAATAATCTCATTACATGTTCTGATTATATCTGTTCCTTTTTAAGACAATTCTTAGAACTACCCATAACCCCTCCCAAACCCATAAATAGAAGGATAATGCGCTTCAGTGCACTCGAACTCACGTGCTCTTGTACGGGAACAATGCCCATGCCAGTCGAGCTAAGACTCAATCAGGGGTGAAGCCAAAAAAATTTTTAGGGGGCGAAATTAAATTGCAATTTTTACGATAGCAAAAATATAATTTCATCATTTTAATAGTCTATATCGTATAATTTTTAATAATTTTTAAAAGATTAAAAATTAAATTTTTATCATTTTTAGGGGCTAAAGTGTAATTTTATCTTTACAAATTTAAATTTTTAAAAATTTTAAAAAAAATATAAATGAAAAGTTTTTTTATTTTAGAGGTTTGAGACCACAACCAACTCAATCTAAAATTATATTCAATACTTATATTATTAATAATTTATCAAATAAAATTTTAATATGAATTGAATGGATATCAAATTGAGTATTAAAAATTGATGCTTAATTTTTTAGCACTTTTAATCAAACACGCAAAGTGATAATTAGGCGCAATTCTCAACGTTAAATAATTCATTAATCCTACTTATATTTTTCTTGGATTTGTAATGGTAAAAAGAAAAATTGTAACTGCCGATCGTGGCAGTTAGATCTCTTACCCTCTTCAATGGTTTGATACAAAAGAAGACAAAAGCAGAAATAAAGACATGGAGAAAGAAGAAAACAATATTCAGATAAAAAGAAATCTCTGCAATTGTTTAAGGTAAAGGAACAACTTCTTCAGCTTGTTCTGGATCAACGGAGCAAACCGTATTTGGGAATCCTTGCTATAAAGTACGTTAAGATTGGCATTTAGTTTATGGATTACTCCACAACAATCATCATTAACCGAACCCCAGCTTCCTGCTTAGATCCCTCTATGGAAGAGCCACTTCCATTATCACTGTCGTCATCGTCTTCTACTATTATATCATTATTGTTATTGTATAGAATCATGAGTCAAAGGCGCTTTTTTTCATGAGGTTGAGGTTTGGCGTCGCTGCTGCTACTGCGGGGGGAAGAAACACTTTCTTTATCACTTCGATCATTAACGTCCAATTCGGTATCCGATTGGGAATGATCACCTTGCTCGTCCACCATCTCCTGATTACCACCACCACACTCCCTACTCAGCTTAGCTGAGATGCAATGCAATTTAGATGAGAGAGAAGGAGGGAGAGCGGGAGGAATTTTATTCTCTTCTGAGGCAACTGAAAGATAACTCAATGCCGTCACCACGTCGCTCATCAAAGGACGGGCAGCTGCTTCATCTTGCAGGCACATGGCTGCTATTGCAACTGCTTGATTCAAACCCCTTTCTGGGAATCGCTTCTTAAGCTTAGGATCTGCCATGTCTGGGAACTTTTTCGGTTCCCTGAACAATGGTTGAGCCTGTTCCAAACACAATCAGTGTTTTCTATTAGTTTCTATAGCAATAAAGATAACAATATTAGTTGTACGTAGAAACACGTACGTTTGCTTACCCAAGCAACTAAATTTTGCTCCTCTACAGGTTTGGTAGTGTCAATGGCTCTTCTTCCGGTGATAAGCTCCAATAGAACCACCCCAAAACTGTATACATCCGCAACAGTTGTGAGTCTACCTGATCTTGAATACTCTGGAGCACTGTAGCCATATGTCCCCATCCCCCTCGATTGCATTGGCATCTTTTCTGATGAGTGGTCAAGCTTGTCCAGTCCAATATCAGACAGTTTGGGGTAGAATTCTTCATCCAACAAAACATTTGAGGACTTGAGATCACGGTATATTACAGGAGGATTGGCCTTATCGTGCAAGTACTCTAGAGCTTGAGCTGCCCCATATGCTATTTTCATTCGGGTTAGCCAATCTAATTGTGGCTTCTCTTCATCCTTGGGAGCTGCAATTACACTACAAATATTAAAACTGATTTTCACTTTTCAATCCACATCGCCCAAGTCATTGAGTCTAATGTTGGGATGCTATTGAAACCGAGACAGATAATAATAACGATGATGATAATAATATCTATGGAAAAATTAAACAAGTTTGTACGTACCAAGTAGATTATCTTCAAGGGAACCCCCAGGCATGAAATCATAAACCAACAGCCTCTGATCTCCATCAGCACAGTATCCAATGAGATTAACTAGATTTGCATGCTGTAAGAGGCTCAGTCGCGCCACCTCTACAAGAAACTCCTTGCATCCTTTCATTACATTCCTGTCGAGTTGTTTCACAGCAACTACCTATATATCTCCAAATTCCAAAAAGAAAAAAGAAAAAATCAATTATATAAAGTTACATTTCAATCTCTTCATAAGTTCTTAATCTAATTGTATTTTGATCCCCAGATTTCGAATGAATGAATATGTTGTAAAATAGATCTGATATTCTGAATGAACTTCGGAATCATTTTTTATTTTTTTGAAAAAAAATTAAGGGGATCAAATAAATTAAAAGAGCACCTGGCCATTAGCCTGAAGAGTTCCCTTGTAAACTCTTCCGAAACCACCTTCACCCAGCAAGCATTCCTGACGGAAATTCTTGGTTGCAGCGGCTAGATCTCGGAAACTGAATCTTTGAGCTGCAATTTTCGCATGCTCTGCTTGGTTCTCCTCCATACTAGCTATTCCCACAAACACACAAAACAACAGATTAAATGACTTTGCACAATATCCAATATTTTGTTTTCTTTAGATAATAATCGATAAACTACTGAACGGGAATTTTGGATTTAACTAAACAAAATCATGTAGTTGTGACATCACATCTAGTAAGATTCATATTCTAATTTTAGCATCTCTCTTATTTTCATTGTTTGAAAAATAGAACTACGCTTTGGTAAATCTGTACCCTGCTTAATTTGGTATTCGATAAGCATAAGTTTATTCAAATTAAGATGTACCATAAAAGTGATTACGAAGTTAAAGGTCTTTTTAGAACTAATTCAGTGATTAAAATTCGTTTAGCGAGAAAAGACAGGAAAGAGAAATACAATAAAAATAATGAAAAATAAAGGAAAGGAGAGAGAAATAAATGAAAACAGAAGAAGCAAAAACACAATTTTTTACTTTTTGCAAAATATTGTAAATTTTTAACATTTAATTTTTTGTTTTCGATATATTTGGTTATTGCTTACAATTTTTTATAATTATAATTTGAATTTGAAAAATATGAATTTTCAATCAATAAACTACAACTTGGGTTTAACTTTTTTAAGTTATTATAAATTATCATGCATACATTAATGTAAATAACCAAAATATCATTTTGAAGATTTTTGAAAGATTACAAGGCGTAGTGCGATGTAAAATATAAAAGAAGTTATCCTACATCTCACCGTGATGAAGAAACATAATACTTTTGATATTTTCGTTTTCATTTTATTCCTGGTTATACTATAAGAAACATAAAATTGGGTTTAGGGAACTTCCCTAATCCCATAATCCCATAATATTCATGAATTATAAAACCCCTCCCATCAAAGTAATTAAATGGTTAAGTTGTCGTCTCTAATTAATCTATTTTGATTCCACACAAGTAAAGTTTCGGTAATTATTTATTTCCTTAGAAAACAAAAAGAAAAGAGGGAAGGGCGAGGCAGGGCATACCAAGTATTCTGGCTCGAATAAGTTCGTCAGCGGAAGAGTCATGATCCCTTTTACCGTTTTCTTTTTTGCCTTTTTGTGTTGAGAAACAAGGGAAACAATTCATGTTATTCGCCAGGATTGCGAATCTAGAAATTCCCGAAAACTCTGTATTTTGAATGGAAGAGTTGTCGTTGAAGTTGCCTCTAGGCGTTGGGGTTTCAAGAAAATTGCAAATGAGGCAAATTTGGCGTAGGAGCTGAGGGGAACCTTCAGTAGATTGAAGGACTCCTCATTGGAGGAGGCAGTTTTGGAACCAAAGAAAACAAGAAGAGATCATGACTACCCATGTTTGGAAACTAGCAAAACGAAAATGTAAGTTTTTTCCTTAGACTTCTCGGAGAAAAAGAGGGAGAATTGAGTGGACAATCCAACCTATTGCTGCATCAACCTTTCCAACCATTGATTTTCGATATCAATCAATTAAAGTCCACTATTAACATATTTTTGACATGTCCATCTTTTCTATTGATTTTTCCCTCAAAATTTGACTTATCCAACTTTTAAATTACAATACATTGACATGTAAGAAAATGACTAAAAAAATTAAGGGTAAACTACACTCATGGTCACTCTAAAATAAGGTTTGTCCTATTTTGATCACTCTAATTCTTTTTTTCAATTTAGTCACTCTAATTAGGATAATTGTTTGAATTAGTCACTGTCATTAAAAATTCCGTTAATCCATTAACGGATTGTTGATGTTGCACATTAACCTATTGAGTCACTCTTTTGTTTGGTTGGCTATTCTGTTTCTAACTTTCTATATGTATGTTTATTGGAAAATATTTGAATTTTTTTATAGTTCATGTAATCTACATAAGAACTTCAATTAATCTTAATTGAAAACTTTTGAACTTGGTAAGTATATTTATTAAAAAAAAGTAAGAACTTGGGTTCATTTATATGTACAAAAAATAAGGGCTTCAAGTCATCTTTTGTGGAAAATTTTGAAAAAAAAAATAGAATATATGTTAAAAAAAACACTTCGGTTTTTCTTTGTTGGAAAGATTTGGAAATTTTAGCAATAAGCACTTATTAGAGATAAGAACTTAATTCATCTTAATTCTTCATATCAATATGCTCTGAAAGTTAATTTTCATTCATGATGTTTGTTTAGTGATTAAAAAAGCAAGGGAAGTTTGATTATATCATCAATTTTTTTATTATTTATAACTTATGCGTGTGGAACAAGATCGTAAGTTTATCCAAGTCGTAGATTTGGTCTAGAGCTCTAGACGAATGAAGGAAACTTGGAGTTTGACACAACCTGAAAACACCAACAATCCAGATCTAAGAATTAAGAGGGCAACAACTAAACAAGTAATTAAGATAGAAAAGAACGAGGAATCTGAATCAAATTAGGATTCTTGAGAACGAGTCTAATTCGACTATGTAGAGACTTGTTCTTGATGAGTTCTATACAAATTAGGGCTGCCAAGATAAGAAAACAAAGAATTATTAATAGATCCCAACAATAAAGCAAAGAACCGAATGACAACACAAGATAATAATCAAAGAAGATTCAACCAGCAAGGAATGATGAAGATCCAAGCAAATGAGAGTTTTTTGGACGGATCTTGGTGAAAAAGAGGTTGTTGAATTCAGATTTGACTAAAAGAAACAAAAAAAATTAGTTTTGACTAAATTGAATGAAAAGAAAATCAAAGAACAAAAGAAGAAACAATGGCCAAGAAGGAGTCCAAGAATGAATAGAATAGAATTTCTTGGTAGAGAAGAAACAATTCTTGAACAAAAAGAAGACCTCCAACTAGATCTGGAACACAAACAACAAAACAATTTGCTAGAATGAATAATTAAGCAAAATAAAAACTGTTTTGCAACAAAAGAAATCAAATCAACAAGAAAAGAAAAGAACTCCTATTTTTTAATGTTTCTTGATGTGGGAGAACGTGTTTTCTTTACTGATTAAGACTTGGAAATAAATCAAACAAAGATTAGATAAAAAAACAACAAGAATCAAATGGAAAACTAAAGAAAAGAAAAAAGACAGATGAAATAAGATAGATATGGCGTGTAGCAGCCCGAATTAGGGCCTAAACGAAATAGTGGTTTCGAAACCATGAATCCGAGGTCAAAATATTTATTCTGATTGAGTTTTAGTGTTTATTGAGTGATTGAATGTTTTTGTGAAATTTTGGTTGAGAAATTGTATTGTTTGAATGTCCAATTTGATAAGTTGGACTAAATTGCAATGGGTGAAAAGTGTATATTATAATCCATAAAGGTACTTGATTGAGATGGGTTTTTAAATTGAGAGTCCTTAGTTGGTAATTAGACCATTATTGTAACACCCCTAACCCGAAACCGTCGCCGGAATAGGGTTAAGAGGCATTACCGGACAATAGAATCATTTCACAACCCATTTACGACACAAAGTCAATCATCATCATAATACATCAAACATAAACAATTAGTCCCTTTTTAAGGCGTATAAGATCTTAAACACATAATAGGGAGAGGTCGGGACTAAACCGAAACACATACAGAAACTGTTCGTAATTTAAAAACTTTTCTAGGTTTCAGGGGATACACGCCCATGTGGGCAAACCGGGTGCCCCCCACGGCAGCTGGACACCCCCATGTGTTCTCCTCGTGGTCGACTCTGACCTCACATCCACGGCCACCAAGCACGCCCGTGTGCCTTGGCCATGGTTGAATCTGACTTATGTTCCACGGCCACCAAGCACGCCCGTGTACTGTGGCCGTGGTCGATCTTGTTGAAACAACACGGCTACCAGGCACGTCCGTGTGCCGTGGCCGTGTACTCTTATGCTAGCTACTGACTTTGCCCCACGGTCACTAGGCACGCCCGTGTGCCACAAACGTGTGGCTCAAATAGGCCATTTGCAAGGCCAAAATGCCACCCATGTGGGTCAATCCTACAAGCACATTTGAGCATCTTTATACACACAAATTGGCAACCAATTTCATGTCCAAATATCATCATGTCATCACATAGAATCTCATTTCTAAGCATGCCATTTTATACAACCAAATTACATGTAAATCTAGGTATAAATCATCCATAACCTCACTAAATCACTAAGGCATTAAATCATCATTGAACTCACCATTCATATGCTACTTCATTACCATCATGCCATATCAAAATATGCACCAAATACCATATTCACTCATGCACATTACCAACACTTAGCTAGCCATTTCACATGGCTATTTACACATCTCAAATATGATTCAACACAACTAGCCTATACATGCCATATTTTAACTATGTACATCTTTTCAAAAGTACCCAAAATAGATTGTCGATAGTGTGATTGAGATGTCGACGATCCCAGATCCGAGCTAGCTTGCATCGACATCGCAAGGTAGAGAAACAAATCACACAGTAAGCTTTCCAAAGCTTAGTAAGTTCGCAACATAACACATTTAAATCAAACAAACCACCACATAGATTATTTCACATATACATATATCATGCCATCCAAAACCAAAATGCTCATTTAACATTTCATAATCTCATTCATAGATTCATCAACCACATAGGTTCCGAGCATACCTTAATCAGCACCTAGTAGTCAATGACATTTGCTACTCAATACTCACTTTTCGCTTTCGATCAACTTCCGTCTCTTCTTTGATTCAATCGCACACTTAGTGCCCCGATATTTAGCCGAAGCTTAATTATCATCGCACACATAGTGCATTTATATCAAATCGCTCTTCAATCGGTATCGCACACATAGTGCCAACCATAAAGTCGAAGCTTATTTTATTCGTACGCACAGTGCTGATCATCTCGATCACATTTTCGAATACGCACACTTAGTGCTACATAACTCAAACTCAACTCTCACATAGCATCCACATTTCAATATCATTATAACATTCATTTCATAACATTTAACATAACTAAATGTTCGTATTATGTCTGAACATACCTCGGACGTTGAACTATCGAAACGGTCGGTTAATCGAACACTTTATCTTTGCCTCGATCTCGATCCGAACCTCTCCTTTCTTGGTCTATACACATTCAAATTCGATCCATTCAATCACCAAATCATTCATTTTAGTCCAAACACACATATTTAGGGCATTTTACAAAATAGCCCTCACATTTTCACATTTCGACACTTTAGTCCTTAATTCATAAAATCATCAAATTCACATAATTAGCTTGCACCCATGCCTAGCCGAATTCTCACTATATTCATACAAGCCCACACATTTTATTTATTTCACATTTTAATCCTTCAAAATGCTATTTTCTCAGTTTAGCCCTAATTAGCTAAATTCATCAAAAGTTCAAGAATAAAACATGTTCAATAAACACATATCTTTCATTTAACACCAACACTCATCACAAAGCTTACCATTTCATCAATGGCACATTTTATAAAAATCATCAATTCACAAAATTTAAGCATGGGTTTTGTAGAGCATAAAGCAACGATTACAAAAACATAGAAATTTTCAAAAACCGATCAAAAACACATACCCGATTGAGCTATGTTTGTGCCGAAATTGAAGAAGCTTCAAACCCTATTTTTCTTTCTCAATTTCGGTGGAAGATGAACATTATAGCCACCAATTTCATGTTTTGTTTAATTAATATTAACTTATTAGGCATTTTACTACTTTACCCTTAATGAAAATTAATAATAACACCTTATGCCATGCTATAATCTTCCACTAACTATAAAATGGGCTAATAACCTCATAAGGACTCTTCACTTATAAAGCCATAACAAATAGACATTTAAACAATCAGCACACAGCATTTACACTTTATACAGTTAAGTCCTTTCTCACAATTTGACACACAGTCGATAAAATTATCACACAGAATTTTCACACAGACTATATCACACATAATCAACACCAAAAGTAATATTAAAATATATTTACGACCTTGGATTTGTGGTCTCGAAACCACTATTCCGACTAAGGTCTAAACCGGGCTGTTACAACTCTCCCCCCTTAGGGATTTTCGTCCCCGAAAATCTTACCAGTGAATAATTGTGGATGTTGCTCTCTCATAACGTTCTCAGGCTCCCACGTAGCCTCTTCAATTCCGTGTTTGTGCCATAATATTTTACTAAAGAAATTTTCTTATTTCTCAACTCTTTGGTCTCCCGTGCCAAAATTCGGATCGGTTCTTCACTATACGACAAGTCTGACTGAATCTCAATTTCAGTAGGAGTAATCACATGAGGACGTCCGATCACATGACCGTCGAAGCATTGACACATGAAACACGTTATGAATCTTTTCTAACTCAGATGGCAATCTCAATCTATAAGCAACCGGTCCAACTCGTTCAATAATCTCATACGGTCCGATGAACCTCAGACTCAGCTTGCCCTTTCGGCCAAATCGAAGTATTTTCTTCCACGGAGACACTTTCAGAAACGCTTTATCACCAATTTTGAATTCAATATCTTTTCTTTTCAAATCTGCATAAGACTTCTGACGATCTGAGGCTACTTTCAAATTGTCACGAATTACTTTCACTTTCTGTTCAGTCTCTTTTATCAGATCAACCCCGTGAATCTTATTCTCACTCAGCTCAGTCCAATACAATGGAGTTCGACACTTTCGACCATAAAGAGCCTCATATGGTGCCATTTTAATGCTAGATTGAAAACTGTTGTTATACGCAAACTCAATTAAAGATAAATGCTTTTCCCACGTACTTTCAAATTCAAGTATGCAATATCTCAGCATGTCTTCAAGAATCTGAATGATTCGATCCGATTGACCATCTGTTTGTAGACGAAAAGCAGTACTAAAATGCAATTTTGTGCCTAAAGCATCCTGCAATTTCTTCCAAAATCGCGAGGTAAATCTCGGATCTCTGTCAGACACTATAGATAATGGTACTCCGTGCAATCTCACAATCTCATCGATATACAGTTCAGCTAACTTATCTAAAGAATAATCGGTTCTCACCGAAATGAAATGAGCTGATTTCGTCAATCTGTCCACTATCACCCAGATTGCATCTTTCTTACTCGGAGATAAGGGCAAACCCGAAACGAAGTCCATCATGATTCTCTCCCATTTCCACTCAGGAATCATAATCGGTTGTAACAAAACAGATTTAAACTCGATGTTCACTTTGACTTCATCGACAAACTAAACATTTCGACACAAAGTCAGAAATCTCTCTTTTCATGCCAAGCCACCAATAGAACTGTTTCAAATCATTATACATCTTTGTACTCCCCGGATGCACTGTTAAATAACTATTGTGAGCTTCATTCAAAATCATCGAAATCAACTTTAAATTTCTCGGAACACAAATCCGATCTCTAAATCTCAAACAATCATCATTACCTACTCGAAATTCTAATTTAGCATTTGATTCACACAGAATTCGTTTAGCCATTATTTCAGCATCCCTTTTCTGGGCATCACAAATCTGTTGTACAAACATCAGCTTAACTTTCAACTCAGCTATAACTGTACTATCATCACACAGATCTATTTGAGTACTCATAGCTCGCAAAGCATATAATGATTTCTGACTCAAGGCATCAGCTACAACATTAGCGTTACCCGGGTGATAATCTATCATAAGTTTATAGTCTTTCAACAATTCTAACCATCTTCTCTATCGCAAATTCAAATCTTTTTGAGTCATCAAATACTTTAAGCTCTTATGATCAGTATAGATGTGACATTTTTCCCCAAACAGATAGTGACGCCAAATCTTCAATGCAAACACGATTGCAGCCAATTCAAGGTCATGCGTTGGGTAGTTCTTTTCATGCGGCTTTAGCCGCCTCAAGCATAAGCAATAACTTTACCTTCTTGCATCAAAGACACGCCCCAAACCATTCAACGATGCATCATCAGACTATGAATTCTTTTTCCGATTTCGGTTGAACTAACACCGGTGCTTCCACAACAACACTTTCAACCGCCAAAACTCGATGACACTTTTCCGACCATTCAAATTTAACATCTTTTTGTAGCAACCGTCCAACTGAGTCGCAATCAACGAGAAGCCTTTCACAAACCGTCTATAATATCCCGCTAGTCCCGTAAAAACTACGGACTTGCACACATTTCTGAGGCTTCCATTCTAATATAGCAGTAGATTTTACTAGATCAACTCGTATCCCTGGTGACACAATATGCCCCCAGAAAACCAACTTCACGCAACTAAAATTCACATTTACTAAACTTAGCATACAACTGTTTCTCACGCAGAGTTTGTAGCACAGTTCTCAAATGTTTGGCATGTTGCGTCTCATCACACGAATAGATCAAAATATCATCAATGAACACCACTACAAAGTGTTCCAAATACGGTCTGAATATCCGATTCATTAGATCCACAAACACTGCAGGAGCATTTGTTAGTCCGAAAGGCATCACTAAGAATTCATAATGTCCATACCTCGCTCAAAGCGGTCTTCGGCACATCGCATTCTTTAACTCTTAACTGATAGTAACCAGATCTCAAGTCTATCTTTGAAAACACTGTAGCTCCCTTCAGCTGATCAAACAAATCATCAATACGAGGACACGGATACTTGTTCTTTATCGTCACTTTATTCAATTGTTGATAATCAATACACATTCTCATAGTTCCATCTTTCTTTTTCACAAATAACACAGGAGCTCCCCAAGGTGAGAAACTCGGTCGTGCAAATCCTCTATCAGTTAATTCTTGCAACTGCGACTTTAACTCTTTCAATTCTGTTGGTGCCATTCTATACGGAGCTATAGAAATGGGAGTGGTCCCCGACACTAATTCAATACCAAATTTGACTTCCCGAATTGGAGGTAATCCCGATAACTCTTCAGGAAACACATCTGTAAACTCACATACCACAGGCACAGATTCAACTTTCTTTTCCGACACTTTTGTATCAATCACGTAAGCCAAATATGCTTCACAACCTTTTCTCACATAGTTCATAGCTTTCATCGCAGATACAACAGCTGATAATCCTTTCATATCATTGGATTCTATTCGAACTAGCTCACCATTCTGACTTTTCAACTCAATACTCTTCCTTTTACAATTCACGATGGCATTATGCAGAGTAAGCCAATCCATACCCAGAATTATGTCAAACTCATCAAATGGTAGTAACATCAAATTTACCGGAAAACAAATATCCCGAAACATCAATGGATAATTCTTGCACACCTTATCCACCAAAACACACTTGCCTAAGGGATTTGATACTCTAATCACGAATTCAATAGACTCAACAGGTAGAGTCTTACTTGATACTAGATTCACACATACATATGAATGAGTAGATCCTGGATCTATCAATGCAATGACATCAATATCAAATAAAGTGAAAGTACTGGTGATGACGCCTCGAGATGATGCTTCCTCTCGCACGTATAGCATAAGCTCGGGCAGTGCTCTCGCTTCCGACCTCACTATTTGTGTCGGCTTGTTCCTCTCGACTTTCACTCACATTTCTGATATTTCTGGGCGGTCTACCTCTAGCCGTCACATTACTCGGTCTTTTATTCTGAACATTTCCTCTTCGACCATCTTTGGGTAATCTGGAATAAAATGATCTCGGGATCCACATTTATAACAAACTCGATTATTGTACTTGCCCCAGCACTCTCCCACATGTCATCTTCCACACTGTCTGCACTCAGGTCTGTTACTCTTAACGCTACCAACACTTGATTCATTCGGAGTTTGAGTTCGTGGACCAGCACTCTGTCTCGAACGATCTCTACTTGGATGTCATAACGAAGCATTGGAACGATTACTTGCATCTCTATATCTCTTCGTTGAAGGTTGAGAGAACTTATTCATCGATCTCTTCCTTCTATCACGAGCCTCAGAATCGGCTTTCTTCTTTTCTTTACTTTGCATGCTCTTTCGATAACACAACAAATTCATTTATATCAAGTATCCCAACCAACAATTTAATGTCTTCATTCAATCCCTCTATGAAACGTTTGCAGATAGTAGCTTCAGTCGAAACACATTCCCTCGCGTATTGACTCAGTCTTACGAATTCCCGTTCGTACTCAGTAACAGACAAAAGCCCCTGTTTCAATTCTAGAAACTCTTTACGTTTCTGATCAATGAAACGTTGACTGATATACTTCTTTCTAAACTCAACTTGAAAGAAGTCCCAGGTGATTCTCTCTCTCGAAACCAAAGATATCAATGTTTTCCACCAATTATAAGCCGTGTCTCTCAACAAGGAAACTGCACACTTAATACACTCATCAGGGTTCAATGACATCTCATCGAATACTCTGATTTTATTCTCAAGCCAAAACTCGGCTCGCTCAGCATCATCGTTAGATATGGCCCTAAACTTCTCGGCCCCATATTTCCAAATCTTATCTACCGGTGGTTTATTCAATCTGATCGGATCTACAACTTGTGGCACAACAGGTACTTGTGGGGGTGAAGGTTGTGGAGCAACCGGATTCGTTCGAACGAACTCTGTAAACCACTCACTCATCATTAGGAAGAAGGCTTGCTTAGCCTCTCATTCCTCACCACTATCATTCGGCCTAGATGTGGCCGGCGCTGTCCCTTGAGCGGGAGCAGGCGCATTGCTTTCTACATCATCAGCAACTGCTCGATCGGGATCCATTATTATATGAAAACACATTTTCAACTGTCAGAATTCATCACACTATCGCAATTTCATATATGGCATGTATAGCTAGACTTACACTTGCTACGTTAGTCCGAGAATCGACTAAACCGTAGCTCTGAAACCAATAAAATATAACACCCCTAACCCAAAATCGTCGTCAAAATAGGGTTAAAAGGCATTACCGGACAATAGAATCATTTCACAACCCATTTACGACACAAAGTCAATCATCATCATAATACATCAAACATAAACAATTAGTCCCTTTTTAAGGCGTATAAGATCTTAAACACATACTAGGGAGAGGTCGGGACTAAACCGAAACACATACAGAAACTGTTCAAAATTTAAAAACTTTTCTAGGTTTTAAGGGATACACGCCCGTGTGGGCAAATCGGGTGCCCCCCACGGCAGCTGGACACCCCGTGTGTCCTCCTCGTGGTCGACTCTGACCTCACATCCACGGTAACCAAGCACGCCCGTGTGCCTTGGCCGTGGTTGAATCTGACTTATTTTCCACGGCCACCAAGCACGCCCGTGTACTGTGGCCGTGGTCGATCCTGTTGAAACAACACGGCTACCAGGCACGTCCGTATGCCGTGGCCGTGTACTCTTATGCTAGCTACTGACTTTGCCCTACGGTGCCCGTGTGCCACAACCGTGTGGCTCAAATAGGCCATTTGCAAGGCTAAAATGCCACCCATGTAGGTCAATCCTACAAGCACATTTGAGCATCTTTATACACACAAATTGGCAACCAATTTCATGTCCAAATATCATTATATCATCACATAGAATCTCATTTCTAAGCATGCCATTTTATACAACCAAATTACATGTAAATCTAGGTATAAATCATCCATAACCTCACTAAATCACTAAGGCATTAATTCATCATTGAACTCACCATTCATATGCTACTTCATTACCATCATGCCATATCAAAATATGCACCAAATACCATATTCACTCATGCACATTACCAACACTTAGCTAGCCATTTCACATGGCTATTTACACATCTCAAATATGATTCAACACAACTAGCCTATACATGCCATATTTTAACTATGTACATCTTTTCAAAAGTACCCAAAATAGATTGTCGATAGTGTGATTGAGATGTCGACGATCCCCCAGATCCGAGCTAGCTTTACTGACACTGCAAGGCAGAGAAACAAATCACACAGTAAGCTTTCCAAAGCTTAGTAAGTTCGCAACATAACACATTTAAATCAAACAAACCACCACATAGATTATTTCACATATACATATATCATGCCATCCAAAACCAAAATGCTCATTTAACATTTCATAATCTCATTCATAGATTCATCAACCACATAGGTTCCGAGCATACCTTAATCAGCACCTAGTAGTCAATTACATTTGCTACTCAATACTCACTTTTCCCTTTCGATCAACTTTCGTCTCTTTTTTGATTCAATCACACATTTAGTGCCCCGATATTTAGCCGAAGCTTAATTATCATCGCACACATAGTGCATTTATATCAAATCGCTCTTCAATCAGTATCGTACACATAGTGCCAACCACAAAGTCGAAGCTTATTTTATTTCGCACACACAGTGCTGATCATCTCGATCACGTTTTCGAATACGCACTCTTAGTGCCACATAACTCAAACTCAACTCTCACATAGCATCCACATTTCAATATCATTATAACATTCACTTCATAACATTTAACATAACTAAATGTTCGTATTATGTCTGAACTTACATCGGACGTTGAACTATCGAAACGGTCGGTTAATCGAACACTTTATCTTTGCCTCGATCTCGATCCGAACCTCTCCTTTCTTGGTCTATACACATTCAAATTCGATCCATTCAATCACCAAATCATTCATTTTAGTCCAAACACACATATTTAGGGCATTTTACAAAATAGCCCTCACATTTTCACATTTCGACACTTTAGTCCTTAATTCATAAAATCATCAAATTCACATAATTAGCTTGCACCCATGCCTAGCTGAGTTCTCACTATATTCATACAAGCCCACACATTTTATTTATTTCACATTTTAATCCTTCAAAATGCAATTTTCTCATTTTAGCCCTAATTAGCTAAATTCATCAAAAGTTCAAGAATAAAACATGTTCAATAAACATATATCTTTCATTTAACACCAACACTCATCACAAACCTTACCATTTCATCAATGGCACATTTTATAAAAATCATCAATTCACAAAATTTAAGCATGGGTTTTGTAGAGCACAAAGCAACGATTACAAAAACGTAGAAATTTTCAAAAACTGATCAAAAACACATACCCGATTGAGCTATGTTTGTGCCGAAATTGAAGAAGCTTCAAACCCTATTTTTCTTTCTCAATTTCGGTGGAAGATGAACATTATAGCCACCAATTTCATGTTTTGTTTATTTAATATTAACTTATTTGGCATTTTACTACTTTACCCTTAATGAAAATTAATAATAACACCTTATGCCATGCTATCATCTTCCACTAACTATAAAATGGGCTAATAACCTCATAAGGACTCTTCACTTATAAAGCAATAACAAATAGACATTTAAACAATCAGCACACAGCATTTACACTTTATACAATTAAGTCCTTTCTCACAATTTGACACACAGTCGATAAAATTATCACACAGAATTTTCACACAGACTATATCACACATAATCAACACCAAAAGTAATATTAAAATATATTTACGACCTCAGATTTATGGTCTCAAAACCACTATTCTGACTAGGGTCTAAACCGGGCTGTTACAATTATATTATAGTTTGGACACAAAATGCCCATAGAGGGATAAAATAACTAAAGGATTAATGAAGGGCAATTTGGTCATTTGGGTAATAAAAGAAATAAAAGGGAAAATAAGGCTATATTTTTTCCATCTTCATCCTCCATAGCCGAAATTTGCAAGGAGCCATAGCTAGGGTTTTGTTTCACTTTCAAGCTTGATTATCAAGAAGAACGTGGAATCAACCTTGACCGAGGAAAAGGCAAGGTTTCTGACTAAATTGCAAATTGACACATTTTGTATCGAGGTAACTTTATATGTAAATGATACATCCTTTTTATTTATGTTTTTACATATAAACGTCTTATGTGAAATGTGAGTGAATATTATTGATATTTATTAAAATGATGAAAAGTGAGGAAATTCTCGGATGAACCTTCAGAATAGAAAAAGGATACGGATGAACACCGTGTATATATGTGATTATTGGTGGGCTGTGTGCGATACCACCATGTATATATATGATTATTGGTGGGCTGTGTGCGATACCACCGTGTTTATTATTATTGGTGGGCTGTATGCAATACCACCGTGTATATATGTGATTATTGGTGGGCTGTGTGCGATACCATCGTGTTTATTATTATTGGTGGGCTGTGTGCGGTACCACCGTATACATATGTGATTATTGGTGGGCTGAGTGCGAAACCACCGTGTATCCGGTATTATTTCGAAGTGTTCATCGGGAAAATTTGATTAAGTGAAATTACGTGTGATAATGTGGTGACAAGTGCAGGGTTATAAGTGCATGTAATTGTGAGAAATGTCTATGATATGTATTTGGAATGTGGTAAGGTTTGAAATGAGTAAGTGCAACTACAAGGATCTAAATTGTTCTTGATTAATATGTAATGTTCTTGATTGATAAATATGTAGTATGATGTTCATTGTTTACATATAGACTTACTAAGCTTAAAGCTTACTCCCTTCTCTTTTCCCTTGTTTTATAGTGTCGCCAAGCCAGCTCGGGATACAGAGATCGTCGTAGGATCATCCACACTATCCATACATTTTGGTATATTGAGATTTACATTGAATTATGGCATGTATAGGAATTTGGTTATTTTGCAAGTGTCATAATTGATTGGCCAAGAATATGGTCTATGTCATTTGATATATCATTTTGTATAAGGCCATGTGATGTGGCTAATATTGGTTGTGTTATAAGTCTATGATGAGGCCTTTCATGAATGAGTTTGCTTGCCTAAGTGGGAATGAATGATAGCATGAAATTGAAGTGTGGGAAGTGTGACATGTGAATGGTTATGTAGGTGCATGTGTGATGGCTAAGTATAAGTGTGGTTATACATGATGAGTATGGTTATTAAATGGTGCATGAATGCTCTTAATATGGACAAATAGATGTCTAATAATAGCATGTTAAGTTTGGTTGGAAATGGTATAAGTGTGGATGCTTATCAGGGTGGCAAAAGGCTTGGTAAATAACCTTATAATTGTCCACACGGGTAGACAC
Source organism: Gossypium sturtianum (assembly GCA_025698515.1). Taxonomy (NCBI): domain Eukaryota; kingdom Viridiplantae; phylum Streptophyta; class Magnoliopsida; order Malvales; family Malvaceae; genus Gossypium; species Gossypium sturtianum. The sequence continues at coordinate 91,410,227 of CM046955.1, forward strand.
ACGGGCGTGTGTCTAGGCCGTGTGTGACACACGGTCTGCCTCATGGGCGTGTAGCCTGGCCGTGTGTCCCCTGCACTTAATTTGCGAAAAATTAAGTTCGTCACATGGGCTAACACACGGGCATGTGCCTTGGCCGTGTGACCTAAAATGTGTGCTGACGTCATAAACAGAATACTCAGGTTTTTGCACACGGGCAGATACACGGGCGTGTGTCTCGGCCGTGTGAAGGACACGGCCTAGGACACAGGCGTGTGCTCAGTCATGTGGAAACCCCTGTAGGTTCGAAATGAAAAATAAATCCACACAGGCTGGGGACATGGGCGTGTGCGACTACACGGTCTTCCCACACGGGCGTGTCCCTGTGCCACATGGGCGTGTCCCTGTGCCACATGGGCGTATGCCCAGTTTTTAAGCAAATTTTCTAAATTTTTGTAAAGTTCTCGGTTTGGTCCCGGACCGTTCCCAAAGTATGTTTTGTGCCTCATAGGCCCATTTTAGGGACTTTATGATTGAATATGAAAATTTTTAAATTGAAGGAAATTTTATGGCCTGGTTTTGCATGAATGTTTGTGTTATTGTCCGGTAATGCCTCGTACCCTGTTCTGGCGTCGAACACGGGTAAGGGGTGTTACATTTAAGAGGTATCAGAGCTCTGATTTAGTCTGTTCTCGGACTACTGTAGCATGTGTGAGAGTCTAGCTATACATACCATAAATATATTATGATAGTGTGGTGACTCCTGATAATTTCAAACTGTGTTTTCATATAGTAAATGGATCCCGATAGAGCTGCTGCTGCAAGTAATGCACCGACTTCCGTGCAAGGGACCGCGCCAGTAGAAAGTAGACTTGAGACTTTGAGTCAGGGAGAGGAGGCTTAGGAAGCTTTTCTCCATATGATGAGTAATTGGTTTACTGAATTTGTTCGAGCAAATCCTAATGCTCTACCTTATCCACCCCCTCCTATACCTCAGCTGGTCCATGTAGCTCCTCAAGGTATATATATTTGGTAAGATTGACTAAACCCCCGGTTGATAAGATTCAAAAACAAGGGGCCGAAGAATTCAGAGCCAACATAGATGATGATCTCGAGAAAGCAGAGTTTTGGCTTGAGAATTCTTTGCAGGTATTTGACGAACTTTCTTGCACGCCCGAAGAATGCTTAAAATGTGTTGTATCATTACTGAGGGACTCGGCATATCGCTAGTGGAAGATGCTGATATCTGTAGTTTCGAAAGAGAGAGTGACATGGGATTTCTTCCTAGAGGAGTTCCGAAAGAAATATATAAGTCAGCGGTTCATCGATCAGAAACGGAAAGAGTTCCTCGAATTAAAGCAAGGTAAAATGTTTGTGGCAGAGTATGAACGTGAATTTGTCAGACTCAGTAAGTATGCTCAAGAGTGTGTGTCTACTGAAGCTATTATGTGCAAGAGATTCAAAGATGGGCTGAACGAGGATATTAGATTGTTAGTTGGGATCTTAGAGTTGAAAGAATTCGTGGTATTGGTCGATAGAGCATGTAAGGCTGAAGAGCTGAATAAAGAAAGGAGAGAAGCTATGATTGAGGCTCGAGATGCAAGAAAGAGGCCGATGAGTAAGTCGTTCCAATCCCAATCAAAGAGGTCCAAAGAAACGAATCATCGGATGACAGTTTCAGCTGGGTATTCACACCGAGACCGTGGTAAAACATATTCGGGCTCTAGAGTTCAAGCTACTTCGATGGCAAGTGTGGGTAATGTGAGGTCTAATAAACCCGAGTGTTAGAATTATGGTAGACAACATATCGGGGGGTGTTGGGGAAACAATCAAGCTTGCTTCAAGTGTGGTTCTCGAGAACATTTTATCAGAGACTGTCCTGAGAAAGTTGAAGAAGAGAAACTTCAGAGTGTTAGACCAAGTAACACTGCTAGCAGAGGTAGACCTCTGCGAAATGCCAGAAATGGAGCTAGTAATAAAAGTATAATGAAGGATTCAGATGTAAGGTCAAAAACGAGAGCACCTGCTAGAGCTTATGCTGATGCGCCCTCGGGTTCTCGAATGACACGAGTCGCTTTAGGTGCCCGATCGTCTACGAGGAGAGATCTCGTCTTCAGAAGATGGTAGACAAATAGTTAAGTTTGTGAAAGCTTTGAAGTGAATTTCTTTTATATTTCGGTTAAATTAGGAATAGAGGTTAAGGAAAATGGAAGCAAGTGAGAAGATTGGGAAGAATAGGTTCGGTTTGGGTAATAGAAATGAAGATGGATGATGAAGGTTTCGGTTTAGAAAGAAATGATTAAAGATAGGTAAGAATAAATAATCAATGTCTCAGTTTTAAAATGGATAATAAGATAGTTTGGTGACGATGGAATAACGAACTTAACCAAGAGCGATTCAACACTAAAAAGTGTCACCCCAGTTCTTATAAGATGAAAGATGGAGATAGAATGAACGCCACACTCGGGTTAAGGAGTGATAAGTTCGGATAAAGAAGACTCAGACTGACGCCACTAGTATCTAGATAAGTCGGTCGGGTCTCGAACGAAAATTGAGAGAAAAATTTTCTCACAAATTTGGCAGCAATTCATTGAGAGTCAAAAGTCCTTTTACAATGGAAAATGACAAATATTTATAGTCTAAACAAAGCCTAGCCGGATAGTCACAAATAACCTTAAAAGCTAAGTAAAATTCAGCTAGAATAAACTTGAAAATTCTAGAACAAAACCCTTAGAATGCCATGGCTAAATTCGGCTGAATGGGTGCTCCAATGGTCAGCTTCATGCTTAAGAAAATGTACTTGGAGAAGATGAATGCACAAGCAATTCAATGGACATGTCCAAATTCGGCCTAGGATTACTGTACTTGATAAATTGCTATCTTTTGATGAAAAGTGTCCAGCATTTAATCTTGAATTTGAACAGCCTTGCAGGTGTGAAAGTGGCATTGGAAGGGTCTTTGTGGTGTGAACTACTCCAACCGAATAGCCTTTAACTTGTGCAGCAAATGTGAACATCATTGATGTGCATTGGGAATGCAATCGGTCAAGCATCAATCCTTTAATTTGCTGTCCCTTGTTGGCCAAATAGTTGCTTAGAAACCCCAAAAGGTAGCAGCCTAATACAATGTTCCAACCGATCCATGTACCAGCCACATACATTGCACATAGGTGCATGAATCTTGAGTTAATGCTCTCCCACATTCGGCTGAACATACAAAGGGAATGAACTCAATTAATTCAATCTAAATTCAGCTGAACAACATTAATACTCAATCTTGACACTTTAATTAACACTTAAATAATTTAATTGCAAACTATCTATGACACATTAAAATTCGGCTGGACTCTAGACACATTAAAAACATGTAATGAGCTGAGACAACTTTAATTTAGCTTAGACAAATTTAATTAAGCATATTAAAGCATGTAATAAAGCTAACTAAATTAATAAGATTCTTAATTTATTCAATCATTAAATTAGTAAGCTAAAATAGTCTTAATCTGAGCTCAATTGAGCTGAAATAAGCTCATTTGAGCTGATCCGAGTTGAAAGAAACTTGAGGAGCGGAAAGTGAGCTAAAGTCAGCTTGTAGGAAGGTATATGGCCGACTCCTCATTCTAATCTGAGCTTCCTTGATTTGCTCGGCTAACGGTTCAGCCCAAACATGCTCCAACAGGGCCGAAAAAGCCTCCTTGAATTGTCTAACCCGAGATCGCGTAATGGGACCTTGGGGCAACACCAAGGGGTCCAAGTCCGAATTTGAGACAAGCTGGGGCGGGGTTGCATCATTCCCCCCCTCTTCGAAGCGACTTGTCCTCAAGTAGAAATCTGCATCAAATGGAGAAAGGTCAGACACGTTAAAACTCGCACTAATGTTGTATTCACCGGGTAAATCAAGTTTATAAGAGTTGTCGTTGATGTGCTCCAAGACTTGGAATGGTCCGTCCCCTCGGGGTAATAATTTGGATCTCCGCTGAGCCAAAAATTGCTCCTTTCGCATGTGAACCTAGACCCAATCGCCGGGTTCGAACACAACTCTTTTCCGTCCCTTGTTTGCCTTATGCGCATATATCTTGGTTTTTGCTTCAATGTTGGCTCGCACCTTCTCGTGTAGATTCTTCACAAATTCAGCCTTCTTTCGAGCATCTGTATGGACAAGTTGCTCACTAGGCAAAGGCACTAGATCTAAGGGCGTTAGAGGATTAAAACCGTAAACGATTTCAAAAGGGGAGTGTTTAGTTACCGAGTGCACAGAACGGTTGTAGGCGAACTCTATATGCGGTAGGCATTCCTCCCATGTCTTTAGATTCTTTCGTATTAATGCCCGAAGCAAGGTAGATAAAATGCGGTTAACCACCTTTGTTTGATCGTCGGTTTGGGGATGACAAGTTGTCGAAAATAAGATCTTAGTTCCTAACTTTCCCCACAAGGACCGCCAAAAGTGACTCAAAAATTTCGCATCGCGATCAGACACGATCGTCCTCGGTATGCCGTGCAATCGAACTATCTCTCTAAAGAAAAGATTAGAAACATTAACAACGCCATCAGTTTTTGAACAAGCAATAAAATGAGACATTTTGGAAAAATGATCAACAACCACAAATATAGAATCCTTCCCCGTTTTAGTCCTAGGCAATCAAAGGACAAAGTCCATAGATATGTCCATCGAAGGCGCTTCGGGAATCGGCAGGGGCATGTACAGTCCATGTGGTTTTATCGTGGACTTGGCCATCTTACACGCCACACACCGTCCGCAAATTCGTTCAACGTCCCACTTCATTTTGGGCCAGAAAAATTGCTCTTGTAGCATAGCTAGAGTTTTTTTACGCTGAAATGGCCCATGAGGCCTCCGCTATGAGCCTCGTTCACGAGCAAGTCCCGGGTGGAGCTATGCGGAACACACAATTTGCCTTCCTTAAACAGGAAACCCTCGTGCCTATAAAACCTGTCAACAGTGACATTCTCACAAGCAGTGTAAATCTTACGAAAGTCCTCATCAGTAGTATACAAATCTTTCAGGAATGCAAACCCTTATAATTTGGAATCGAGATATGACAATAACGTATACCTTCTTGAGAGTGCATCGGCTACTATGTTTTCCTTACCTCGTTTTTATTTGATAACATATGGAAACGACTCTAAATACTCTACCCATTTGGCATGCCTTTTATTCAGCTTATGTTGGCCCTTGATGTGTTTTAGTGCTTCGTGATCGTAGTGAATCACAAATTCCTTCGGCCACAAATAATGCTGCCACGTCTCGAGAGCTTGTACGAGGGTGTACATCTCTTTATCGTAGACGGGGTAGTTCAACACGGCTCTGTTCAATTTCTCACTAAAATACGCAATCGGCCTTCCATCTTGGGTGAGTACGGCACCAATTCCTACACCTGATGCATCACACACAATTGCAAAAGTTTTAGTAAAGTTTGGCAGCGCAAGTAATGGTGTGTTAGTAAGACAGTTTTTGATGTCCATAAAGGCATTTTCTTGTTCTTCGCCCCAATGAAAGGCGGAGTTTTTCTTTATTACACTAGTTAACGATGCAGCTAAGGTGCTGAAATTGGGCACGAATTGCCGGTAAAAGCTTGCCAAACCGTGGAAGCTTCTCACTTCACTAATGTTTGCAGGCCTCGGCCATTCTTGGATGACCTTAATCTTTTCTTGGTCCACCTCGAGTCCCACCGAACTGACCATAAATCCTAGATAAACAACTTTGTTAGAGCAGAACGAACACTTCTTAATATTAGCGTATAAAGTCTCTTTTCGAAGTACCTCCAACACAAACCTGAGGTGCGTTACATGTTCTTCCAAAGACTTGCTAAAGATCAATATATCATCGAAATAAACTACACAGAACTTACCAAGAAAAGGACGCAAAACATGGTTCATAAGCCTCATGAACGTACTAGGAGCGTTGGTTAGGCCAAAGGGCATGACCAACCACTCGTACAAACCATGTTTTATTTTGAACACCGTTTTCCATTCATCACCCTCCCGCATACAGATTTGGTGATAACCGCTTTTGAGATCGATTTTGGAAAAGAGCTTGGCACCACTCAATTCATCGAGCATATCATCGAGTCGCGGTATCGAATGCCGGTATTTGACGGTGATTTTGTTCACGCTGCGGCAGTCAACACACATACGCCATGTTCCATCCTTCTTTGGCACTAACAACACCGAAACAGCGCATGGGCTAAGACTCTTACGGATGTAGCCTTTTTCCATAAGTTCATTGACTTGACGTTGTAGTTCCTTGGTCTCCTCGGGACTAGTTCGGTATGCTAGCCGATTTGGAATGACGGCCCCGGGCAAAAAATCGATTTGGTACTCGATCCCGCGAAGGGGTGGCAACCCACTTGGCACATCATCCGGAAACACGTATTCAAAATCCTGCAACAAAGTCATGACTGAAGAAGGGAGTGTAACACCCCATACCCGAGTCTGAGGCTCAGACCGGATACGAGACATTACTATGCTTGAACTTGCTTAATCATGACATTACGGGCTATAAAATTTCGTTCCGAAATTAAAACTTCTTATTCTTAAACAATTCGTACATTTCATGAGCCTGCAAGGCCTTAAACTTGTACCGGTAAACTTTCGGAACCTTATCGAAAAACTTTTCTTTGAAATAGGGGTTACACACCCGTGTAATATAAGACACGCCCGTGCATAGGCATACACGCCCATGTCCTCGCACCGTGCCCTAAAACTCAAAGATTCTACCAATTTCACACGGTCATAGCACGCCCGTGGTCCCTAGCCCGTGTGTGAAAACCTTAGCATTCTCGACTTATAACACACGCCATGGCACGCCCGTGGACTTATACCGTGTACTACATCTTGATATACTCGACTTATTTCACACGACCGGGCACACGCCCAAGTTCTAATCAGGTGTCATGCACGGCCTTAACACACGGCCGTGGGATTAGTCGGTGGCCTATTCTTACTTATAAGACTAAGGTGTGCTTTTATGCACGGCCTAGACACATGCCCGTGTGTCTAACCTGCAGGTAGGCACTTAGAGGCTATTTACCAAGCCAATTGCCATCCCGAAATTAAGACCAAACTCAAGCTCAATTCAAGCAACTCAATTATTACATCTTTCATGAACAATATAACATGCTTCATTGATATTAATAACATACATACTTAGTCAAACTTGGCCAATCACTTAGCCATTTACAAAAGAATAATAAACTTAATAGCCTATACTTTGGCTCCTCTTAAAACATTTACTCAAAATGTAATGCTACCTATACATGCCATACTTAATAAAACAACTTGGCTATACCAAAATAATGATTGATAGTGTGCTCCGAGCTCCAATGACGGTGATCCTTGATATTAGCTTGGCGGGACTACATGGAAAGAAAGAATGAAAGACATAAGCATTTAGCTTAGTAAGTTTGCATAATACACATAGCAACATTCTTACTTAATATAGACCATTTGATATAAACAATGGCATCATAAATTCAGCTATATAAAGCTTACTTACTCATACTTGATTCTTAAATAACTCATGAAACTTACTAGTCTCATACTTGATAGGCAAACAAAGTACCTGTATCACTAGATCACATTGATCAACATACTTGAACATAATACTCATAATTTCTAATTCATCATTCATAACATGAATAATATTCTGTCCCCACTTGATAATGATTTTGCTTACTAAACTTTCTTGTTATCTCTTGTGAGCTTATCTCATTTGCCCGATGAATTCCTATGAATAACCGAGAATACCAAATCTCTTACCATGAACTTGATGCTAAAGCCATATTTTTGATATGGTCTTACATGGGATATCTCATCTAGGTTTCAAGGCCATGTCTTGACATGGACTTATATGAAATCTTCCTCTTGATAACTTGTTCAATGCCAAGCTTGGGTCCTTGGACTTACATGATAACTTGTTCAATGCCAAGCTTGGGTCCTTGGACTTACATGATAACTTGTTTAATGCCAAGCTTGGGTCCTTCGACTTACATGATAAACTTGTCAATGCCAAGCTTGGGTCCTTGGACTTACATGATAAACTTGTCAATGCCAAGCTTGGGTCCTTGGACTTACATGATAAACTTGTCAATGCCAAGCTTGGGTCCTTGGACTTACATGGTAAACTTGTCAATGCCAAGCTTGGGTCCTTGGACTTACATGATAACTTGCTTGATTGCCGATGCCATGCCTCGGCTTGGTCTTATACGGACTTTCTCATATTTGATCTCATTAATTTCATTGTTTAACTTAACGTTAAACAATTTCATAATAACATTGTACATTATACTAAGCAATTCAATGATATAAATCATAAAGCTTAGAAATCATACAAACTTACCTCAATATACAAAATGTAGCTAGGTATGCAATTTAGTCCTCGACCTTGTTCTTGCCTCGGTTTCGATCCAGGCTTCGTTTTTATTGATCTATAGTCATAAATAGATCATTTCATACTCACATTGACTAAATTGACTCTTAAATCATACTTTGGAAAAATTACTATTTTGCCCCTAAACTTTCTCATATTTGCACTTTTTCCCCAAGGCTCGTAAAATAATTTTCATTCAACTTTCTTAAACTTCATGCTTAGCTGAATCATTTTCTCTACTATAACAATCATCAATTCTTGCTATTTTTAACATGTATGACCAATTTTCATAACTATTACAAAATGGTCCATACTATCATCTTTCATGAAATTCACTTAGGAAAAGATGTTTATCTAACATCAAACTCTCATAAACTTGCATAAAACATCATTTAACACGCATATCAATCATGGGTAGATTTTTGAACATGCACTTTAGCTCACTTTATAGCTAAAATAGCTTACTCATGCTACCGGGACTTCAAAAATACGAAGAATATAAAAAATGGGGCTAAGATGAACTTACTAGCAAGCTTGAAAGATGAACAAACCCTAGCTATGGGTTCTTCAAAATTTCAGCACACACAAGGAAGAAGATGAATGATTTTTATCATCTTTTTCCTTTATTAATCATTTAATAGGTAAATGACCAAAATGCCCTTCTCTTAAAAATATCACCATTTACTAGCTCATGTCCATTTTTGTCCAAAAATTATGATTTGGGAAAATTGCTATTTAAGGACTTATAATTGCTATTCTAGAGCTATTTCATACAAAATGCTTCTAGAAACTCACATTTTACAACTTTTGCAATTTGGTCCTTTTTGACCATTCAACTTCAATTTAGCAAAATTGCTTCATGAAACTTTCACACTAACATGCAAACATGGCATGAACCTTAAAAACTCATAAATTCACCTCTGATTAGTGGTCTCGCACCACTATTCCGACTAGGCCCTAAATCGGGCTGTTATAGTTCTCCCCCCTTAGGGATTTTCGTCATCGAAAATCTTACCAGCAAAAAGGTTTGGATATTGGTTTCTCATACTCTCTTCTGGTTCCCATGTGGCTTCTTCTATTCCATGTCTTTGCCACAATACTTTCACTAAGGCAATACTTTTCTTTCTTAGCTGCTTCACTTCCCCGAGCTAATATCTTGGTGGTTCTTCACCATAAGTCATGTCGGGATGAATCTCTACCTCGATCGGGAATTACATGCGAAGGGTCCGATCGGTAGCGTCTTAACATTGACACGTGAAACACATCGTGTATCTTTTCTAACTCTGATGGCAAAGCCAATCTGTAAGCTCTGAGCCCAACCTTCTCGGTAATCTCATACGGTCCAATAAAACGTGGACTCAACTTGCCTTTTCGGCCAAATCTGAGAACTTTTCTCCAAGGTGACACTTTCAAGAAAACTTTATCTCCGACTTGATACTCTATCTCTTTTCTCTTTAAGTCCGAATAGGACTTATGTCTGTCTGATGCAACTTTTAAACTTTCTCGTATCACTTTCACTTTCTCTTCAGCTTCTCTAACCAAATCAACCCCGTGAATTTGGTTTTCTTTAAGTTCAGTCCAATAAAGAGGCGTTCGGCACTTATGCCCATATAAAGCCTCATAAGGCGCCATCTTTAAGCTCAACTGAAAACTATTATTGTAGGCAAACTCTACTAATGGGAGAAACTTTTCCTAATTGTCTCGGAATTCAAGAATACAACATCTGAGCATATCCTCGAGTACTTGAATTAACCTCTCGAATTGACCGTCAGTTTGAGGATGAAAAGTGGTACTAAAGTTCAACTTTGTACCCAAGGCCTCTTGTAACTTCTTCCAAAACCTGGATGTGAATCTCGGATCTCTATCCGATATGATTGACAAGGGAATTCCATGAAGTCTTACTATTTTCAAACATACAAGTTTGCCAACTTGTCGAGGGAGTAATCCACTCGAACAGGTATAAAATGGGCTGATTTCGTGAGTCTGTTAACTACAACCCATACGGCATCTTTCTTGCTCGGAGATAGTGGTAAACCCGTTACAAAATCCATAGTAATACGGTCCCACTTCCATTCGAAACTAAAATGGGTTGAAGCAAACTGAAGGTACTTGGTGTTCAAAGCCTTTACTTGTCGACAAATCAAGCATTTGAAAACAAATTCTGAAATATCTTTCTTCATTCTCAGCCACCAATACTGTTGCTTCAAGTCATTATACATTTTGGTGCTACTCGGATGTACAGATAAACATCCATCATGGGCCTCATGCAAAATTTTTTGAATAAGCTCTTCTTTTCTCGGTACACAAACTCTGTCTTTGAACATCAGACTTCCATTGGGACTAATCCGGAAGTTAGACTCAACATCCTCATCTCATGACTCGATCTCTCTCGAACTTGCAATTCACTATCCTCTTTTGAGCTTCAATGATCTCTTGGAGGAATATTGGTCTAGCTCTCAACTCGGCTAGAATAGAACCGCCGTCGGACAAAGTCATCCGTGAATTCATTGCCCTTAATGCAAATAAGGATTTTCTGCTCAAAGCATCGGCGACCACATTCGCCTTCCCGTGATGGTAATCAATGACCATCTCATAATCTTTTATCAACTCTAACTATCTCCGTTGTCTTAAGTTCAACTCTTTCTGCGTCATCAAGTACTTCAAACTTTTATGATCGGTGAAAATCGACATTTCTCACCATATAGGTGATGTCTCCATATCTTCAATGCGAAGACTATGGCGCCAATTCTAAATCATGCGTCGGATAATTCTTCTCATGAGGCTTCAACTATGCGGAGGCATAAGCAATAACTTTGCCTTCTTGCATAAGTACACACCCTAATCCATTTAAGGATGCATCATTGTAAATCACAAATTCTTTCCCTGTCTCAAAGTTGTACTAAAACCTGAGCTTCACAATAATGCTTTCAATTTTTTGAAACTTTGTTGGCATATTTCATCCACTCGAACTTCACATTTTTACAGAAAACTTCGTCATCGGGGTTGCAATCATGGAAAACCCTTGACAAATCGTCTATAATAGCCAGGCTGCCAGGCCTAGGAAACTTCTAACCTCGAGAGATATTCCTCGGTGGTTTCCAACCGTAATAGCCGAGATCTTACTTGGGTCTACTCGAACCCCTTCTCCCGAGACAAAATGCCCAGTAAATCCTACTTCATTGAGCCAAAACTCACTTTTACTAAACTTGGCATACAAGCGATTTTCTCGAAGAATCAGAAACTATCCGTAGGTGCTCAAGTATGCTCATTCTCATCTTGGGAATAAATCAAGTATGTCGTCAATGAAAATGACTACAAATTTGTCAAGGTATGGTCTAAACATGCGGTTCATTAAGTCCATGAATACCACGAGCATTGGTCAAACCAAAGGGCATGACTAAAAATTCATAATGCCCATACCTTGTTCGTAAGGTTGTTTTAGGCACATCCGGTTCTTTTACTCGTGTTGGTAGTACACGATCTCAAGTCTATTTTGGAGAACACGGTGGCTCCTTTCAACCGATCGAATAAATCATCGATTCTAGGCAATGGGTACTTATTCTTTCATCACTTTATTAAGTTGACGGTAATCTATGCACAATCTCATAGTGTCATATTTCTTTTCACAAATAAAACCAGAGCACCCTGGGGAGAACAACTTGACCTTGCAAAACCTTTGTCTGCATTAACTCTTGCAAGCTGTGTCTTCAACTCTTTCAACTCGTTGGAGCCATTCTGTAAGGAGTAATAGATATTGGTACAAGATCTGGGAGCTAGCTCAATGCTGAACTCAACTCTCTAACCGGTGGTAGTCCCGGCAATTCCTCAGAAACACATCCACGTACTCACATACTATTGGCACTCGACTCAATCCTTATCTCTGCTTTCTTTTTCATTCATCACAAAAGCCAAATATGCTTCATACCCCTTTCTCATGTATCTCTGTGCTGTCACGTGAGAAATCAATCCTGACAATCTACTCTGTTCATCTGATTCTATGTGAAGGGTGTCCCCATCCTCACATCTCATTTCAATGTATTTCTTCCCACAATTAACTATTACATTATGAGCAGTTAACCAGTCCATACCGAGAATGAGATCAAACTCGTCAAATGGTAACAACATAAGGTTTGCTTTAAAACAATGACCTCTAATTATTAATGGACATTTTCTACATACTTCATTCACTAACACACTCTTGCCTAAAGGATTAGACACTCTAATCACAACTTCTGTAAACTCTATAGGCATACTCAAATCGGATACCAATTTCATGCAAATGTAAGAGTGTGTAGATCCGGGATCTATTAAAGCAATAACTTTAACATCATGAAGAGAAAAGGTACCTGTGATAACATCATGGGAAGATGCCTCTTCGCGAGCGCGAATGGCATAAGTTCGTGCAGGCACCCTACCCTCGGGCCTCACGGCCCGCTCTCTAGGGTTACCTCTTCCACTAGCCCCACTTCCGGGGTTTCTCTGCGGCCTTCCTCTGACCATACTCCCAGATATCGGGTTCTGAGTTTTGTCCTCTTTCATCATCTCTGGACAATCTTTTATGTAGTGGTCCTGGGAACCACATCTGAAACATGCATTTTCATGCACTCGGCATTCACCGAGATGACGTCTACCACACTGTGGGCATTCGGGTCTATCGGATCGAATATTCCCTACACTGGCAACTGAAGTAGTCTGCGCTTTGTTTCCCGAATTCTGTCTACTCTTGTCTTTCTTGGAAAATCCAGTGGAAGTAGCCGACCGGGTAGGGAAATCTCTTGACTTCTTGGATGAAGATTGGAATGGCTTATTCCACTGTCTCTTTCTCGAGTCACGAGACTCCATTTCAGACTTTCTCTTCTCTTTTACTAGCTCCTCGGCTTTACAAGCCCTCTCTACTAGTACCACAAATTCCTTTAGTTCTAAGACAGTAACAAATAGTTTGATGTCTTCATTTAGCCCATCTTCAAATCTCTTACTCATGATGGCCTCGGTGGATACGCATTCCCGAGCATATTTATTGAGTCATACAAACTCACGCTCGTAATCAGTCATTGACATCTTGCCTTGCTTTAATTCCAGGAATTCCTTCCTTTTCTGATCCACGAACCTTTGACTGATATACTTTTTCTTGAACTCTTCTTCAAAGAACTCCCATGTGATCTTTTCTATTGGTACCACCGACACAAGGGTGTTTCACCATTGATAGGCAGAATCTCTTAAGAGAGAGACTACACACTTCATGCATTCCTCAGATGTGCATGACAACTCATTAAATACCCTGATGGTATTTTCTAACAGCATTCGCTCTTTTCCAGGATCATCATCTTTTCTGGCAGGAATTCTTCTACCCCATGTTTCCGATTCTATCAACCGGAGGCTTTCTCCTCTTACCACCTCTACTACTTGAGGGGTTATTGGGATAGGTTGAGGAATAGGTGGGGGTGGAGGGGTTGTGCATTCGGGTTCGCATTTAACGAACTCCGTGTACCATGTGTTCACCATATGGAGGAAGGCTTCTCTAGCCTCTTCTCCTCCTCCTTGACTCATTGTAGTGGGTCTATTCTCGTTCTCATTCGGCACCATCCCTTCAAATGAGCCGGCGCATTACTTTCTACGTCATCCGCCATATCTCTTTCAGGATCCATTTACTATATATATAAACATAATTTAAGTCGTCAGGAGTCGTCACACTATCATTATAAAACATTCTTACGTATGGCATGTATAGCTAGACTCGTGCTCAAGCTACGTTAGTCCTAGAACCGACTAAATCGTAGCTCTGATACCACTAAATGTAACACCCTATACCCGAGTCCGAGGCTCAGACCGGATACGAGACATTACTATGCTTGAACTTGCTTAATCATGACATTACGGGCTATAAAATTTCGTTCTGAAATTAAAACTTCTCATTCTTAAACAATTCGTACATTTCATGGGCCTGCGAGGCCTTAAACTTGTACTGGTAAACTTTGGAACCTTATCGAAAAACTTTTCTTTGAAACAGGGGTTACACGCCCGTATAATATAAGACACGCCCGTGCATAGGCATACACGCCCATGTCCTCAGACCGTGCCCTAAAACTCAGTATTCTACCAATTTCCACACGGTCATAGCACGCCCGTGGTCCTAGCCCGTGTGAAAAACCTTAGCATTCTGACTTATAACTCACGGCCATGGTACGCTCGTGGACTTAGACCGTGTACTACATCTTGATATACTGACTTATTTCACACGACCGGGCACACGCCCAAGTTCTAACCGTGTGTCATGCACGGCCTTAACACATGGTCGTGGGATTAGTCCGTGGCCTATTCTTACTTATAATAAGACTAAGGTGCAGTTTTTGTACGGCCTAGACACACGCCCGTGTGTCTAACCGTGTAGGCACTTAGAGGCTATTTACCAAGCCAATTGCCATCCTGAAATTAAGACCAAACTCAAGCTCAATTCAGCAACTCAATTATTACATCTTTCATGAACAATATAACATGCTTCATTGATATTAATAACATACATACTTAGTCAAACTTGACCAATCACTTAGCCATTTACAAAAGAATAATAAACTTAATAGCCTATACTTTGGCTCCTCTTAAAACATTTACTCAAAATGTAATGCTACCTATACATGCCATACTTAATAAAACAACTTGGCTATACCAAAATAACGATTGATAGTGTGCTCCGAGCTCCAATAACGGTGATCTTCGATATTAGCTTGGCGGGACTACATGGAAAGAAAGAATGAAAGACATAAGCATTTAGCTTAGTAAGTTTGCATAATACACATAGCAACATTCTTACTTAATATAGACCATTTGATATAAACAATGGCATCATAAATTCAGCTATATAAAGCTTACTTACTCATACTTGATTCTTACATAACTCATGAAACTTACTAGTCTCATACTTGAAAGGCAAACAAAGTACCTGTATCACTAGATCACATTGATCAACATACTTGAACATAATACTCATAATTTCTAATTCATCATTCATAACATGAATAATATTCTCATCCCCACTTGATAATGATTTTGCTTACTAAACTTTCTTGTTATCTCTTGTGAGCTTATCTCATTTGCCCGATGAATTCCTATGAATAACCGAGAATACCAAATTTCTTACCATGAACTTGATGCTAAAGCCATATTTTGGATATGGTCTTACATGGGATATCTCATCTTGGTTTCAAGGCCATGTCTTGACATGGACTTATATGAAATCTTCCTCTTGATAACTTGTTCAATGCCAAGCTTGGGTCCTTGGACTTACATGATAACTTGTTCAATGCCAAGCTTGGGTCCTTGGACTTACATGATAAAATTGTCAATGCCAAGCTTGGGTCCTTGGACTTACATGGTAAACTTGTCAATGCCAAGCTTGGGTCCTTGGACTTACATGATAAACTTGTCAATGCCAAGCTTGGGTCCTTAGACTTAAATGATAAACTTGTCAATGCCAAGCTTGGGTCCTTGGACTTACATTATAAACTTGTCAATTCCAAGCTTGGGTCCTTGGACTTACATGATAACTTGCTTGATTGCCGATGCCATGCCTCGGCTTGGTCTTATACGGACTTTCTCATACTTGATCTCATTAATTTTATTGTTTAACTTAACGTTAAACAATTTCATAATAACATTGTACATTATACTAAGCAATTCAATGATATAAATCATAAAGCTTAGAAATCATACAAACTTACCTCAATATACAAAATGTAGCTAGGTATGCAATTTAGTCCTCGACCTTATTCTTGCCTCGGTTTCGATCCGGGCTTCGTTTTTCTTGATCTATAGTCATAAATAGATCATTTAATACTCACATTGACTAAATTGACTCTTAAATCATACTTTGGAAAAATTACTATTTTGCCCCTAAACTTTCTCATATTTGCACTTTTGCCCCAAGGCTCGTAAAATAATTTTCATTCAATTTTCTTAAACTTCATGCTTAGATGAATCATTTTCTCTACTATAACAATCATCAATTCTTGCTATTTTTAACATGTATGACCAATTTTCATAACTATTACAAAATGGTCCATACTATCATCTTTCATGAAATTCACTTAGAAAAAGATGTTTATCTAACATCAAACTCTCATAAACTTGCATAAAACATCATTTAACATGCATATAAATCATGGGTAGATTTTTGAACATGCACTTTAGCTCACTTTATAGCTAAAAATAGCTTACTCATGCTATTGGGACTTCAAAAATACGAAGAATATAAAAAATGGGGCTAAGATGAACTTACTAGCAAGCTTGAAAGATGAACAAACCCTAGCTATGGGTTCTTCAAAATTTCGACACACACAAGGAAGAAGATGAATGATTTTTATCATATTTTTCCTTTATTAATCATTTAATAGGTAAATGACCAAAATGCCCTTCTCTTAAAAATATCACCATTTACTAGCTCATGTCCATTTTTGTCCAAAAATTATGATTTGGGAAAATTGCTATTTAAGGACTTATAATTGCTATTCTAGAGCTATTTCATACAAAATGCTTCTAGAAACTCACATTTTACAACTTTTGTAATTTGGTCCTTTTTGACCATTCAACTTCAATTTAGCAAAATTGCTTCATGAAACTTTCACACTAACATGCAAACATGGCATGAACCTTAAAAACTCATAAATTCACCTCGGATTAGTGGTCTCGCACCACTATTCTGACTAGGCCCTAAATCGGGCTGTTACAGGGAGACTTTCTGGTAAATCATTAGTGTTAAGTAAATTTTTCTTGTACATGAGAACAAGGATCGGTTGTCTCAACGACAGTGCCTTTCGTACTTCACTACTTTTTGCAAATACACTCATCTTGCTACGTTCTTTTTCTCTTTCAACTATTTTTTCTTTTCATTCTTTCCACTCTCTTTTTTTACTTTTTCTTTCTTGTTCTCATTTGTTTTTTCTCTTGAACTCTCTCTCTTTTCTTTTTCTTCTTTTTTTTTGTTTTTCACTTTTATTTCCTCTCAATTTTTCAAGGAAATTTCTCATCTTTAATTGGTCTTCATGAACTTCCTTTGGCGTCAAGGGAGCTAATGTTACCGTTCGGCCATAATGTTGAAAGGTGTACCGATTGGTGTAACCGTCATGAATAGCCCGCTTGTCGTATTGCCAAGGCCGTCCAAGAAGAAGATGTCCTACGTGCATGGGCACAACGTCGCACAAGACCTCGTCTTGGTATCTTTCGATAGTAAAGGGCACCAAAACTTGCTTCATCACATTTAGTTCTCCGTCGTTGTTAAGCCATTGAAGTTTATACGGTCGAGGATGTTTGGTGGTGGCTAATCCAAGTTTCTCCACCATCATCGTACTAGCCACGTTAGCACAGCTTCCTCCGTCGATGACGACACAACAGATCTTCTCATGCACTTGGCAGCGCGTATGAAAAATGGTTTCCTGTTGTTGCTCGTCTTCGACTCCATGTAGACTTAGGCTTCTTTTTACCATTAAGATCTCTTTATTTCGGATGTCGTTAATCATTGTTGATGAAAATTAGAACCTCACCACAAATCTCACAAGTCACTCACAAAGGAAATTTCACTCACGCTCGTGTTTAACTCGATATAGGCTTTTTCTTTAATGAAACACTCGTGCCTTTTACCACTCAACTCTTCTCTCGTGTTTTCATATGAGACTCGATGTGACGTTATCGTAGTCTAGGTGGGTCGGTTTCAAAGTGGTTACAAATGGTTAATGTTGGGGTATCGGGTAGGCTGAAACAAAGACAGGTATGGATCGGGGAATGTGCGGCGTTGGGTATACCAAATGATGGTAAATAAGAACTTGGATGATCGGGTAGAAATCGAAGATAATAATGGTTTTGAGTTCAAAATAGTGGAGAAGAACAAAAACAATCAAGAACTTACGAAAATTTCACACACTCTTTTTTTTATATATTTTCGTATTATTTTTTTTCCTTTTTTTTTGTATATTTCAAAATGCACAAATTGAATACAATAGGATCTTTGAATACAACTTGAATTTTTTTTAATCTACGAACCTATTCTGGCTTCTCGAACGTCGTCAGAGTTCCTTGTTTTATAGCTCTGATACCAAATGATGCGCCCTCGGGTTCTCGAATGACACGAGTCGCTTTAGGTGCCTGATCATCTACGAGGAGAGATCTCGTCTTCGGAAGACGGTAGATAAAGAGTTAAGTTTGTGAAAGCTTTGAAGTGAATTTCTTTTACATTTCGGGTTAAATTAGGAATGGAGGTTAAGGAAAATGGAAGCAAGTGAGAAGATTGGGAAGAATAGGTTCAGTTTGGGTAATAGAAAGGAAGAAGGATGATGAAGGTTTTGGTTTAGAAAGAAATGATTAAAGATAGGTAAGAATAAATAATCAATGTCTCGGTTTCAAAATGGATAACAAGATAGTTTGGTGACGATGGAATAACGAACTTAACCAAGAGCGATTCAACACTAAAAAGTGTCACCCCGGTTCTTATACGGTTAAGGTGAAAGATGGAGATAGAATGAACGCCACACTCGGGTTAAGGAGTGATAAGTTCGGATAAAGAAGACTCGAACTGACGCCACTAGTATTTAGATAAGTCGGTCGGGTATCGAACAAAAATTGAGAGAAAAATTTTCTCACAAATTCGGCAGTAATTCATTAAGATTCAAAAGTCCTTTTACAATAGAAAATGACAAATATTTATAGTCTAAACAAAGCCTAGCCGAATAGTCACAAATAACCTTAAAAGCTAAGTAAAATTCAGCTAGAATAAACTTTAAAATTCTAGAACAAAACCCTTAGAATGCCATGGCTAAATTTGGCTGAATGGGTGCTCCAATGGTCAGCTTCGTGCTTAAGCAAATGTACTTGGAGAAGATGAATGCACAAGCAATTCAATGGACATGTCCAAATTCGGCCTAGGATTAATGTGCTTCATAAAATGCTATCTTTTGATGAAAAGTGTCCAGCATTTAATCTTGAATTTAAACAGCCTTGCAGGTGTGAAAGTGGCATTGGAAGGGTCTTTGTGGTGTGAACTACTCCAACCGAACAACCCTTAACTTGTGCAACAAATGTGAACATCATTGATGTGCATTGGGAATGCAATCGATCAAGCATCAATCCTTTAATTTGCTGTCCCTTGTTGGCTGAATAGTTGCTTAGAAACACCAAAAGGTAGCAGCCTAATACAATGTTCCAACCGATCCATGTACCAGCCACATACATTGCACCTAGGTGCATGAATCTTGAGTTAATGCTCTCCCACATTCGGCTGAACCTACAAAGGGAATGAACTCAATTAATTCAATCTAAATTCAGCTGAACAACATTAATAGTCAATCTTGACACTTTAATTAACACTTAAATAATTTAATTGCAAACTATCTATGACACATTAAAATTCGGTTGGACTCTAGAGACATTAAAAACATGTAATGAGCTGAGACAACTTTAATTCAGCTTAGACAAATTTAATTAAGCATATTAAAGCATGTAATAAATCTAACTAAATTAATAAGATACTTAATTTATTCAATCATTAAATTAATAAGCTAAAATAGTCTTAATCCAAGCTCAATTGAGCTGAAATAAGCTCATTTGAGCTGATCCGAGCTGAAAGAAACTTGAGGAGCGAAAAGTGAGCTAAAGTCAGCTTGTAGAAAGGTATATGGCCGACTCCTCATGCTAATTCGAGCTTCCTTGATTTGTTCGGCTAACGGTTTAGCCCAAACATGCTCCAACAGGGCCGAAAAAGCCTCCTTGAATTGTCTAGCCCGAGCTCGCGTAATGGGACCTTGGGGCAACACTAAGGGGTCCAAGTCCGAATTTGAGACAAGCTGGGGCGGGCTCGCATCATATGCCATACGTGCTCGTGAGGATACGTCATCTCCCGATGTGAGTACTGGTACATTCTCTCTTTATGATACTAATGTTATTGCATTAATTGACCCCAGATCCACTCATTCTTATATTTGTGTGAATTTGGTAAATAGTAATAAAGTGCCTGTTGAATTGACTGAATTTGTGATTAAAGTGTCAAACCCTTTAGGCAAGTATGTGTTAGTAGATAAGGTTTGCAAGAATTGTCCTTTGACGATTCAAGGTCACAATTTTCCGGCTAATTTGATGTTATTTTGGGCATGGATTTGTTGACATTACATGATGCCAAGGTAAATTGTAGACAGAAAAATCTTGAGTTGAAATGTGAAAATGGTTAGATTCTTTGGGTTGAAACAGATGACTCAAATAAGATGCCTGTGGTGATTTCGCACATGTCTGCTCAAAAATACATGAGAAAAGGGTGTGAAGCTTATCTTGCTTATGTGTTGAATACTGAGATGTCCGGGTCAAAGCTTGAATCAGTGCTAGTAGTCTGTGAATTTCCAGATGTGTTTCCAGAAGAATTTCCTGGGTTACCTCCGATTAGAGAGATTGAATTTGCCATTGATCTATTCTGGGACTGTACCGATCTCGATAGCTCCGTATAGAATGGCTCCGGCTGAATTGAAAGAGCTAAAAGCTCAGTTGCAAGAGTTGACAGATAAGGGATTTGTGAGACCGAGTTTTTCTCTTTGGGGTGCTCCCGTATTGTTTGTGAAGAAAAAGGACGGATCTGTGAGACTTTGTATTGACTATCGACAGCTCAACAAGGTGACCATAAAGAAAAAGTATCCATTGCCGAGAATTAATGATTTGTTCGATCAATTGAAGGGAGCAACAGTGTTCTCAAAGATAGATTTGAGATCCGGCTACTATCAGTTGAGAGTCGAAGAATTTGATGTGCCGAAAACTACTTTTAGAACGAGGTATGGACACTATGAATTTCTTGTGATACCTTTCGGTTTAACTAATGCACCAGCTATGTTTATGGATTTGATGAACCGACTTTTTCGGCTATATTTGGATAAGTTTGTGGTAGTGTTCATAGATGATATATTGATTTATTCCCGAGATGAGTAGCATGCCGAACACTTAAGAACGGTATTGCAAATTCTACGAGACGAGAAATTGTTTGCTAAGTTCAGTAAAAGTGAGTTTTGGCTTCGTGAAGTCAGATTTCTGGGACATATAGTTTCAGGTGATGGTATTCGGGTTGATCCGAGTAAAATTTCAGCGATTGTTGATTGGAAACCGCCAAATAACGTATCCGAGGTTAGAAGCTTTTTAGGCTTAGCCGGGTATTATAGATGTTTTGTCGAGGGATTCTCGATGATTGCTTCTCCTATGACTAAGTTGCTTCAAAAGAGTGTTAAGTTCGAGTGGACTGAAAAATGCCAGCAAAGTTTTAGAGAAGTTGAAAGCGAGATTGACTGAAGCACCAGTGCTAGTGCAACCTGAGTCGGGGAAAGAGTTTGTGATCTATAGTGATGCGTCATTGAATGGTCTTGGGTGTGTATTGATGCAAGAAGGCAAAGTAGTAGCGTATGCCTCGAGAAAGCTAAAACCTCATGAAAAGAATTACCCGACTCACGATTTAGAGTTGGCCGCCATTGTCTTTGCTTTGAAGATTTGGCGTCATTATTTGTATGGTGAAAAATGCTGAATCTTTACCGATCACAAGAGTTTGAAATATTTGATGAATCAAAAGGAATTGAATTTGGGGCAACGGAGATGGCTCGAATTGTTAAAGGATTATGAGCTAGTGATTGAATATCATCCTGGAAAGGCAAATGTGGTTGCAGATGCTTTGAGCAGAAAATCCTTGTATACTTTAAGAGCTATGAGTACGAGTTTGACATTGACTGATGATGGTTCTATATTGGCCGAGTTGAAGGCTAGACCGTTGTTTCTTCAATAGATTTGTGAAGCTCAAAAGAATGATAGTGGAATGCAAGCTAAGAGAGATCAGTGTGAATCGGGAAGTAACTCTGATTTTTGGGTTGGTTCAGATGATTGTTTGATGTTTCGTGATAGAGTTTGTGCCGAAAGATGATGAATTGATTCAGAAAATTTTACACGAGCCACACAGTGGTTGTTTGTCAGTACATCCGGGTAGTACAAAAATGTATAATGATTTGAAGAAGTTGTATTGGTGGCCGGGTATGAAAAGAGACATCTCTGGGTTTGTGATAAAGTGTTTGATCTACCAACAAGTGAAAGCCGAGCATCAGGTGCCTTCGGGTTTACTTCAACCAGTGATGGTTCCCGAGTGGAAATGGGACAGAATCACGATGGATTTTGTGACAGGTTTGCCTCTAACTCCGAAAAAGAAAGATGCTGTTTGGGTTGTGGTTGATAGATTGACGAAATCGGCTCACTTTATACCGGTACGTACCAACTACTCACTTGATAAGTTGGCTGAATTGTATATTGATGAAATTGTGAGATTGCACGGAGTACCTATGTCTATTATTTCAGATAGAGATCCGAGATTTACTTTGAGGTTTTGGAAAAAGTTGCATGAAGCCTTGGGTACGAAATTGAATTTTAGTACCGCATTTCATCCGCAAACTGACTGTCAATCCGAAAGAGTAATTCAAGTTCTTGAAGACATGCTCCGATGTTGTGTTTTAGAATTTGAATGTAGTTGGGAGAAATATCTACCTTTGGTTGAATTTGCCTACAACAACAGTTATCAGTCGAGTATACAGATGGCACTGTACGAAGCATTATATGGTCGTAAGTGTCGAACTCCTTTGTATTGGATCGAGCTCAGTGAGAAACAGATTCACGGGGTTGATTTAGTTAGAGAAACTGATGAGAAAGTGAAAATAATCCGTGATTATCTGAAAGTTGCTTCAGATCGACAAAATTCATACGCAGATTTGAAAAGAAAAGAAATTGAGTTTCAGGTGGGTGATAAAGTGTTTCTGAAAGTATCTTCGTGGAAGAAGATTTTGAGATTTGGTCGAAAGGGCAAGTTGAGTCCGCGTTTCATTGGGCCGTATGAGATTATTGAGAGGATTGGACCAGTAACTTATGGGTTAGCTTTGCCGGCAGAGTTGGAGAGAATACACAATGTGTTCCATGTGTCGATGTTGTGACTTTATTGTTCCGATCCTTCACATGTAATTCCTCCGACAAAAATTGAGATATGATCGGATATGACATATGTTGAGGAACTAATTAAGATTTTGGCTCGAGAGGTTAAGCAATTAAGGAATAAAAGTATAGCCTTAGTGAAAGTGTTGTGGCAAAAGCATGGTGTAGAAGAGGCTACATGGGAACCGGAAGAAGCCATGAGAAAACAGTACCCAAACCTCTTTACCGGCAAGATTTTTGGGGACGAAAATCCCTAAAGGGGGGAGAGTTGTAGCAGCCCAAATTAGGGCCTAAATGGAATAGAGGTTTTGAAACCATGAATCCGAGGTCAAAATATTTATTCTGATTGAGTTTTAGTGTTTATTGAGTGATTGAATGTTTGTGTGAAATTTTGGTTGAGAAATTTTATTGTTTGAATGTCCAATTTGATAAGTTGGACTAAATTGCAATGGGTGAAAAGTGTGTATTATAATCCATAAAGGTACTTGATTGAGATGAGTTTTTAAATTGAGAGTCCTTAGTTGGTAATTAGACCATTATATTATAGTTTGGACACAAAATGCCCATAGAGGGATAAAATAACTAAAGGATTAATGAAGGGCAATTTGGTCATTTGGCTAATAAAAGAAATAAAAGGGAAAATAAGGCTTAAATTTTGTCCATCTTCATCCTCCATAGCCAAAATTTGCAAGGAGCCATAGCTAGGGTTTTGTTTCGCTTTCAAACTTGATTATCAAGAAGAACGTGGAATCAACCTTGACCGAGGAAAAGGCAAGGTTTCTGACTAAATTGCAAATTGACACATTCTGTATTGAGATAAGTTTATATGTAAATGATACATCCTTTTTATTTATGTTTTTACATATAAATGTCTTATGTGAAATGTGAGTGAATATTATTGATATTTATTAAAATGATGAAAAGTGAGGAAATTCCCGGATGAACCTTTGAAATAGAAAAAAGATACAGATGAACACTGTGTATATATGTGATTATTGGTGGGCTGTGTGCGATACCACCATGTATATATGTGATTATTGGTGGGCTGTGTGCAATACCACCGTGTACATATGTGATTATTGGTGGGCTGTATGCGAAACCACCGTGTATCCGGTATTATTCCGAAGTGTTCATCAGGAAAATTTGATTAAGTGAAATTACGTGTGACAATATGGTGACAAGTGCAGGGTTATAAGTGCATGTAATTGTGAGCAATGTCTATGATATGTATTTGGAATGTGGTAAGGTTTGAAATGAGTAAGTGCAACTACAAGGATCTAAATTGTTCTTGATTAGTATGTAATGTTCTTGATTGATAAATATGTGATATGATGTTCATTGTTTACATATAGACTTACTAAGCTTAAAGCTTACTCCCTTCTCTTTTCCCTTGTTTTATAGTGTCGCCAAGCCAGCTCGGGATACGGAGATCGTTGAAGGATCATCCACACTATCCACACATTTTGGTATATTGAGATTTACATTGAATTATGGCATGTATAGGAATTTGGTTATTTTGCAAGTGTCATAATTGATTGGCCAAGAATGTGGTCTATGTCATTTAATATATCATTTTGTATAAGGCCATGTGATGTGGCTAATATTGGTTGTGTTATAAGTCTATGATGAAGCCTTTCATGAATGAGTTTGCTTGCCTAAGTGGGAATGAATGATAGTATGAAATTGAAGTGTGGGAAGTGTGACATGTGAATGGTTGTGTAGGTGCATGTGTGATGGCTAAGTATAAGTGTGGTTTTACATGATGAGTATGGTTATTAAATGGTGCATGAATGCTCTTAATGTGGACAAATATATGTCTAATAATAGCATGTTAAGTTTGGTTGGAAATGGTATAAGTGTGGATGCTTATCAGGGTGGCAAAAGGCTTGGTAAATAGCCTTACAATTGTCCACACGGGTAGACACACAGGCGTGTGTCTAGGCCGTGTGTGACACACGGTCTGCCTCATGGGCGTGTAGCCTGGCCGTGTGTCCCCTGCACCTAATTTGCGAAAACTTAAGTTCGTCACACGGGCTAACACACGGGCATGTGCCTTGGCCGTGTGACCTAAAATGTGTGCTGACGTCATAAACAGAATACCCAGGTTTTTGCACACGGGCGTGTGTCTCGGTCGTGTGAAGGACACGGCCTAGGACACGAGCGTGTGCTCGACCTTGTGAAAACCCCTGTAGGTTCAAAATGAAAAATAAATCCACACGGGCTGGGGACATGGGCGTGTGCGACTACACGGCCTTCACACACGGGCGGGTCCCTGTGCCACACGGGCGTGTGCCCAGTTTTTATGTAAATTTTCTAAATTTTTGTAAATTTCTCGGTTTGGTCCCGGACCGTTCCCAAAGTATGTTTTGGGCCTCGTAGGCCAATTTTAGGGACTTTATGATTGAATATGAAAATTTTTAAATTGAAGGAAATTTTATGGCCCGATTTTGCATGAATGTTTGTGTTATTGTCCGGTAATGCCTCGTACCCTGTTCTGGCATCGAACACGGGTAAGGGGTGTTACATGGCGTGTAGAAGTGATAACTCTAGATTATTTAGATTTTTAGAGCACCTTTTTACTTAGAATTTATGCAAATCCCAAGTATTTTTATAGCCAATTATGTATTTTTAGTACATAATGAGGTTGGCACAATTAAAGCAAGGTTATAATTTTTGAGTAAATGAGTGCTAAATTCACATAATTCTACTCTATGTTGCTGCATTTTGAAATTTCATAATTTGTGCTACAATTGTTGCAGCTTGGCACACTAATTTGCTCGATGTTCGAAGTCAATATGAGTGGCACATGCACATGAGTTGATATCCATCAGCATGGGATGGCAAAGCCAAGGAATTGGACTCAAAGAATTTAGTTTAACCTAGCTTGGAAGTGGGTTGCTGAAAAGAACAAGTTTGCCTTCACATTGGAGCCCAAAACCGTCTGTTAGGAACGACCCGATTAAGTAACAAGTAAAAAAAATAGCGGAATAAATTGAGAAATTGAACACACAAATTTAACGTGGAAAAACCCCTCTAAAGAGGATAAAAAACCACGGGCAAAGATAATTTTACTATAATGGCAGAAGAACGAAGAGTACAAAAGATGGAGATAAAAACTAAACCCCGAAAACCCGAAAACAAAGAACCCTCAAAACGTAAACACAAAATTCTCTAAATGTGTTATGAGTTCTAATATCTAATGGGTGTTTTTTCTAAGGTTGTAAAAGAGCCTATTTATAGGCTAAATTCATAGGTCAAATAATAATAAAATAATCTAAACTAATCAGTGTTTGATTGAAACAAATAAACAGAGTCTAAATAGAAGATTATTTCTCAAATTTGACTGCAATGGGAGTCATACTTAACAAATCTCCACCTTGACTCATATTTCCACAATGCCATCTTTGCCAAAGCCTGCCACGAGCCTATCTTGAACCATGCAGGGAATTAACTGAGTCGGATTTGTGCTTAGAAACTGTAAGACTTCTAGCCTTCGAATTGTACACTGCCAAATCAAAACTAGCCCGGGTTTGATTTTCACGAACACAGTGCCCTAACTTTTCAAAACCTGCATCCAAAAGAGAACCTCTCTTCAACGAAATGGTCATACATTTTTCCCTCCTATAACCAAGTTGCCTCCGTTCCAAACGAGTTGACTACGTAATATAACGGGCAAGGGACGTCCGATTTCACCGATCACTGTAGAACCTTCCAGAATATAAAGATTGCCAGTTCTTTTACCTTTTAAAAAAACGAGAGCTCCACGAGATACTTTAATGCCGCTCGACTCGATGTTGATTCTGCATCCTTTCAAGTCTAAAATACTCAAGGAGATGATATTCTTTCGTAAATCAAGAACATACATGATATCAGAGAGTGTCCTAATCACCCCATCGTGTATCCTAATTTTAATTGTACCAATACCAATTACCTTACTAGATGAATTGTTTCCCATGCACACAACTCCACCTTCAACCGAACTCTATGTGGAGAACCATTCTCTATTGGGACACATGTGGAAAGAACATCCCGAATCTAGGATCCACTTGGACGTGAGCTTGGAGTTATCGCTCGTTGACACTAACAAGAAATCATCACCACTTTCATCAGCCAAATTAGCACCAGCTACATCTTCCTCGTTACTCTCAGCAGCTCTTTTATTTCGCAGTTTATAACAATCTGCTTTAACGTGACCTAACTTTTTACAATAGCGACACCTTTTGTCTCGTTTCTTTGATGCTATCAAAACGGAAGCTTGCCTATCTACCTTGCTATCCAAATGAAGCTCATTTTCGAGTTTGTCTATACTCAACAAATGGCCCTTCACATCTTCGAACGAGAGTTTGTCTCTGCCATAAATCAGGGTATCCCTGAAAGACTTGTATGAAGGGGTAAAGAGCACAATAATAGCATAGCTTGATCTTCATCATCAATATGAACCTCAACGTTCTTTAAATCATTTAAAAGAGTAATGAATTGAATGATGTGATCTCTAAGAAGCTCACCTTCGTTCATGCGAAACGTAAATAGATGTTGTTTCAACACTAAACGGTTAGCCAGAGACTTAGTCGCATAAAGAGTTTCTAACCTTTTCCACAAAGTAGATGAGGTCTTCTCCATCAATACCTCCTGCAATACCGTATTCGCGAGGCACAACTGGATTGTAGACAAAGCCTTTTCATCAAGCTCTTCCCATTCTATTTTATTTAGATTCTCAGGCTTTTTCCCGATAACAACCTTTTTCAAACCAGATTGAACTAGAATTGCCATCATCCAAACTTGCCACAGATTGAAATTTGTCTCACCATCGAACTTCTCAATTTCAAACCTTGTTGCTGCCATATATGAATGAGCTGATCTATGAAAATTGAACTAGCTCTGATACCACTTGTTAGGAACGACCCGATTAAGCAACAAGTAAAAAATAGCGAAATAAATTGAGAAATTGAACACACATATTTAACGTGGAAAAATCCCTCCAAAGAGGATAAAAAATCGCGAGCAAAGATAATTCTACTATAATGGCAAAAGAACAAAGAGTACAAAAGATGGAGATAAAAACTAAACCCCGAAAACTCGAAAACAAAGAACCCTCAAAACGTAAACACAAAATTCTCTAAATGTGTTATGAGTTCTAATATCTAATGGGTGTTTTTTCTCATGTTGTAAAAGAGCCTATTTATAGGCTAAATTCATAGGTCAAATAATAATAAAATAATCTAAACTAATCAGTGTTTGATTGAAACAAATAAACAGAGTTTAACTAGAAGATTATTTCTCAAATTTAACTGAAATAGGAGTCATACTTAACACCGTCCATTAAGGGGGAAACAAGCCCAAATTCAGCAATGACTTAGTAGAGCAGCTCAATCAAATTTGAAATAATTATTTGAGGGTCATTACATGTGTAAAAAAATTACAAATCAGCCCCAGTCAAACCCCAAGGTTTCCTTCCAACCCATGCCACAAATCAAGCAAGAATCAAGTTTGATATCATGAAAAAAATCAACCATTTTTCCATAAAATGTGGCCGGCCATGCATGAGAGGGATTCAAGGGATGATTATGTTATTTTTAGAAAACTCCCAAGCTCTCCCTCATGTATAAATTCCACATTCATTCCTCATCCCTCATCACTCAACATTCACTCACATTTCTCTTATCTCTTCCACACCTAAGCCCTCCATTCTCTTCATTTTTCCATCCTCTCTTTGAGAGCTCCTTTAGCAAGCAATTCTTTTTAGAAAAGTTCTCTTGGCCGACCACCTTGAGGAGTAATTTGCATTGGAGTAACGATGGAAATCGGAGGAAGCCACCACAAATAGTTCTCGAGAAATCACCGAATTCATCTCAGAGTTTCTTCTTCCTTTCTCTTTTAATTATTCTTAGTTTATCAACATGACTGCAAATTATTTGATTTTTTTATTTAATAATAATAACTTAAATTTGTTTCAACTAGGATGGTTGCAACGCCTTGATTTAATTCGTTCAATTCATGTTTATATTGTTCTGTGCCTCAATTGTTTATGTTTTCAATTAAAATCATTCATGTTGTTCATGAATTAAGATATGTTTGACTGCATTAGAATTAATCGCTTAATCTGAACCAGATGGTAGTTAATGGACATAATAATTGGAAGATGCATGCTTAATTCATATTCGAACCAGAATAAAATAACTATAACACCCCTAACCCGTCTCCGTCGTCAGATTAGGGTTACGGAGCATGACTGATCAATCAAAAATCATTTTCGTTATAACATAAAATAAATTAAACTTATTATAAACCAATCAATCATATGCATATTGTCCCTAAATCGAGCCTTTGAGGCCCTAAAAATAGTTTAGAAACAATTCGGGACTAATTTGAAACAAAATAGAAATTTTAAGAAAAAGTTACAAAAATTAGAAAATAGGGGTGACACGACCGTGTGACATAGCCCGGGCCATGTAACATTCGAACAAGGGACACACGACTGTGTCTCAGCCCGTGTAACTCACTGAGTAGGGTCATATGGCCGTGTCGCAGGCCATGTAACTCTCTGAGTTGCCACACACGACCGTGTGCCATGCCGTGTAACTTACTGACTTGAAACACTAAGAAATTTCAAATGACACACGGTCGTGTCACCAGGCCGTGTGAACCCAAAAATTTACCTAAAATCAAGCCATTTCAAGTCCAATTCATACCTAACCATTCAAACCATTTGGGCACACATTCAAGGGATTTAAACATCATTCAAATACACATAAACATGCCATTTCAAACACCCTAATTCATCTAACCAACATGCCATTCAAAGGCACCACAAATATATCAAAACAACACTTACCATAACAAGTCAATATTGCATCTACCCAAGCATATTAACCTAGTTCAATTAACTACCACACATGACCATTTGTAAGTCATCAAAGCATACCAAAAGAACCTTATTTACAAGCACTTAAAAGTGACCAAATCAACATAACTTCAAAAGCTTAAACATACCAAAACATACATTACAAATTTCCTATACATGCGATTATTAAACTTGGCCAAAATACTCAAAAACTACCGAAATGGTTGCTGGATAGTGTGATAGGTCTCCAATGAGCTTCCAATAGATTAAGCTTCCGATAATCTATAAAACAAAAGAAAGTAACTACATAAGCAATAAGGGCTTAGTAAGCTCGTATAAACTTAAACATAACTTACCATTTCATTTATACAATTCATAGATCAAGCATAAATCATTTCCAATGCCATAAGCTTAGTAAAAGCCTATACAACATCATCAAGCTCACAAGTTAGTACACTTGTCCATGATACAAATGAAACCAACCATAAGATATGTAGTTTACCATATATAAACACATCAATGTTATTATAAGATCATGATTCATTCCATTTGCATACTTACCATTTCATTTCCTTTTCTTATCCGTTGAACCGTCTAGAATTACATCAGATACTCGGGAATGTTCACACATAGTGTGCCTTTCCATATAACCGTAACCTTTCCTTTACACCAATGCTCAGACAAGCTGTGGGTCGAAATGTAAGCTACACGATTCTGCTCACACAAGCTATGGAGAATCCACAATAAATATAGGACCTCAGCCATCGGTAGGACATTCAAGACTAGCACCCGAAACAAGAAATCCCTAATGACATGTCATTTGTATCCTAAAAATTCTTAAGGTTCAACCGGGACTCGTTATCCATCAATTCATCATAAAATGGATACATATATATATATATATATTAAAACAAAATAGAAAATAGTTAATTTAGCTAACATTAAAATGATCATAGTTCATACAAACTTACCTCGATAACTAGGGCATAGAGGTAGAATCAAACACTAATCTGAAGCTTTAGCTTTTCCTTGATTTAAGTCTGGTTGTAGTTTATCTTGATCTAAATAAATAATTTCATTCAATTAAGTACTTCTAGAATTCCATTAATCCATAATTCATATTTATACGAAATTATAAATTTACCCCTAACATTTTAACTTTTCACAATTTAGTCTTTAAGCTCATAACATGAATATAACTAATTTTAGCCTAAATCCAACTTAACCAATGTTACAAGGGACCTTGAAAAAACCATCATTTCAAACAATTCACAACAAAACCCATGAATTTATACTTTTAACAATTTAATCCCTATTTCCAAAATTCAACAAAAGTCACTTAACAAAACATGTTTATTTTACAACAAAGATTAATAATCTATCAACTAACATAAAAAATCATTCAAAATCATCCATTGAAAGTCCATTAACCTTTAATAGTTTTGCAAATTAACCCCCGGGCTAGCTAGATTAAGCTAAAACAAACTCAAAAACATAAAAATCATTAAAAACGAGACACAAAATCATACCATGCAAGGAATTTTGACCTAGCTGAACTTCAAGCTTGTAACACCCCTTACCGGAACACATACACTTGTAAACATATTAAACAAAGTCATAAAATTTCATCCAAATTAACAATTTTCAATTTTCATCAAAAAGTCCCTAATATGGACCTACGAGGCCCAAAACATAGTTTGGAAGTGGTCCGGGACTAAACCGAGAACCTTGGAAAACATTGAAAAAATTCTTGAAAAATAGGGGCACACGCTCGTGTCCAAAGTCGTGTCCTTCTCACAACCATTCACATGCCACACTTTTTATTATTTAATCATTATACACTCATTCACCCAAATCATGCATCTCATAAATTGTATCATCACAAACATATAACTTGAATAATACTAGCCAACATCAATGGCCTTATACAAAATGAACTACTAAATATTAAAGGCCAAAATTTTAGGCCAAACCAATTATGACACATACAAATGACTAATTTTAGGCCAAACCAATTATGACACATACAAATGACTAAGTACCCTATACATGCCATAAACTTAAGAGGTTTGTATTCACTTTTACCCCACGATGATTGCTTGATAGTGTGATAACATCTTCAGCGATCTCCAACTCGAGCTAGCATACAACCCTATATGATATGGGAAAGAAAGGGGAGTAAGCTACAAAGCTTAGTAAGTAAGTATGTAAATAATAAACAATTTATTAACATACTTTTAACAATTCTCATAATATGTACTCAAGATAATACAATCATAATTGCACAAAGTTCCACTATTCACTTATGTTCATCTTAAGCTATCTACTCGAGTCACAGTCACTAAATTATTTACATCTCGAGTTGCAGAACTCAAAATTAAGATCCTCTAATTTTATCTGAAACTATACTCACATATATTCTTACCATAAAATTTTCAGAATTTTTGGTTTAGCCAATAAGTACAGTTTATTCTTTAAACTCTCACCTGTTCTGTTGTCGGACAGTTTCGAACCTTCTTCACTAAAAATTAATTATATCTTCGTATGAGATTCGGATGATGTTCCTATTTGTTTATATGGAAAATAGACTCATTAAGGATTTTAAAAATATAAATTATAACTCATAATTATTTTTGTACAATTTTTAATAATTTTCCCAATTCAGAACAGGGGATTCCAAAATCATTCTAACTCTGTCTCACAAAAATTCAAATATCTCAAAATATGAAATTCTTTTGCTTACACCGTTTCTTTTATGCGAAAATAGACTCAATAATATTTAATTTCATATCTTATTCAATTTCATTCAATTTCTACCATTTTTGGTGATTTTTCAAAGACACATAATCACTTTCATTGTCCAAAAGCTGTTTTATTTCTAAATTTCACTCTTTCATGTTTTCTTTATAGTAACTTTCATTGTAACACTTACTCCGGATCAATCTTACCAAAGTTCGATCACATATCGAGCACATTGCTCATAAGTTTACACACACATACCTGCACTTATTCATCACATAGTCATATTCGTTTGCACTTAGTCATTTCCCGTTGAACGCATCGGAATAATAACGGATACACGGTAATTTGCACATAAGTGCCACACTTGTAGCTAAAGATACTTCATATCACACTTTTCTCAAAGGCTCGCTCTCGAGCTATTCACATTCAAGGGTCTACTCACACAAGCTGCCGGTCATATGTAACTACTCAGTGCTGCTCACACAAGCTGTCAGGTATCCACAACACATGCCGGATTACCCAGCCACTGGTAGAACTTATAAGACCAGCACCCCTTTAACACAGTCACAATCTTGGGTCTGCTCACACATGCTG
Source organism: Gossypium sturtianum (assembly GCA_025698515.1). Taxonomy (NCBI): domain Eukaryota; kingdom Viridiplantae; phylum Streptophyta; class Magnoliopsida; order Malvales; family Malvaceae; genus Gossypium; species Gossypium sturtianum. The sequence continues at coordinate 91,443,735 of CM046955.1, forward strand.
TTACAATTCCGTGAAATTGTAGACCAGAAAAATATAATAAAAATAAATTTTTCCTCGTCAGATTTGTGGTCCCAAAACTACTGTTCCGACTAGGCCCAAGTTCAGGCTGTTACAATTCTCCCCCCTTTAGGGATTTTCGTCCCCGAAAATCTTACCAGAATGAAGTTTAGCATCTTTTCTCAAAGTTTCCAACACGTTACCGAATAATCCTCTTTGAGGGCGATCCTTTCAGAAACACTCTGTCATCGATCTGGAATCCAATATATTTAGGTTTTGCTTCTGTATAGCTTTTTACATTGATCTGAAACTGTTTTCAACTTTTACAAATTGCTTCTACCTTTTTTATCAAAATCACAATTCAATTCAACCTCGTGCTCAGAATTTCCTATAGCTTTTTCCATAGCCGATGATATAACCCTCAGATTTCCAAATAGTTTTACGGATTTTTATCATCCATCAATCATAATTCAAGTAGCATCTCTCTTTTTCTGGGGATAAGAGACATCCCGATACAAAATCCATGGTATCTTTTTCCCAACATTACACCAGTATCCTCGTGGACCATAGTAGTCCTGCTTGCATTTGATATTCGGCCTTACTCTGACAACAAAAATGACATTTGAACAAAGAAATCAGAAATATCGGTTTCATATCTGCATACCAGAACATTAACTTCAAATCACTGTACTTTCTATTTCTCTTTGGATGAACAGGTAAGATATTATGGTGAGCTCTGAACGGAAACTCTCTGCATAAGCCCTGAGTTCCCCAGTACATAAATTCTATCTCAGGATAATAGTAACAGTAATCAGATCTGATCTAAACTTCAGAATCAAAAGTCGGTTCATACTGTACTCGTTTAATTTACCACTTACCATTCCATTTCTGAGCTCTTCTGATTTATAATGGCAACATCGTTTTAGCTTTCAGTTTAGCTAGAATCCGGACACCATCAATAAGGTAAATCTTGAAACCACACTCACAAAATAAGCAAAGATTTTTCATTCAAGTATCTGTAAGTATTTCTGCTTTACCAAAAGGTAAGTCAATATTCACACAAAATCTTTCAACATGCTAGTCACAGATATTTACTAACTGCATTAACTCAGAGGAAACATGACATCTTGTTTGAACTTACTGATAATAATTAGAATTACCCGAAGAAAGAAAATCAATATACAATTTAAACTTGAATTGTCATAATCCACACTTTTGTCGATATCAACTTTAAAGATAATCCATGCTTGATCAATTAAACAATAGGGATGATAAGATAACCAAGATAATGAAATCCAAGATACAAGACCATACTGAATGCCCGAGAATACTACTCATATGAAATAATAGAGATCCTGATGATTCCTCAGAGAAAACCAGAAGAAAGAGAAACACTGTTCATACATTCTGAAATCAATTGTGACATAGATAATATATATTCCATACAGATATAAACAGAACAATAGACAGAAGAAACAGAAGAATAGTTTCATATGAATTCACCGTCAACTTTTTATCTCAGACGTAACGGAATAAAATACCAATAGAAGATAGAGGAATACCGATCATAAATCAATCAGACCAACGATGCTTTCATCAGAAAAAGAGCAATTACAAATACCTCTAAGAATGTAAGAATACATAGAATACCCAGAAGAGATAGCCATAAATTACTCAACTGTAGCTGTCATACTCAAACACCTTTACAATTCAAACATCGTTCTTCTGACTAATTCTATCGTCACTAATTCCATAATGTTCCATTCATTAACAAAAATCAATTCAAAAGAATTCCCGGTAAGTATAGTCTTTAGACATCATACCTGAATGATTCGATTAGCTGAAATTAACTTCTCCTCTAACCGTGGCATTGTACATTCCAAATAATCTTTAGAATAATCTGATATCTCTCTCATAACTGTTTTATACTCGCTAAGTCATTCCTATCTCTGATCACATTATTAATTATTCCACCACTGAACTCTTTAGTTCCCTACTTGTGAGCTTATTCAATGTAAATCTCGTGAACTTTGTCATATAACACTATACCGGTAAGGGGGTGAAGATTGTAAAGCCATTAAATTTTTGACTCTCATACATACACGCATATAGCATAGTATTCAATACCAACACAATATCATGTACTTTGATTACACATCTCTAGGTTTCTACTAATCATGAACACATTTTCAAATATCTTAGTAACACATTCAGCATTATCACATATGAATATCAACTAATCGTAATAAGCTCATATCAAAACAAAATTTTCATGTTATTCACTGCAAAAAGTCACTCTGATTTATCGAAATGCAATGTTCAATCGGAACGATAACACTTTATCCATATTCTTCAACTTATGGTTAATTCATTGAATCCATTAACACATACATATCATCGCAAATCATAGAGAATCAATTCAGGCATATCAATATATTCACTAAGTTACACAAACTTACTTAACCCTTTTTTAGCATTATCGATGGTAGCTCGGTTGGAAAGCATCCCTGCTTTAACCAAAACAAATTTCATCGGAGTCGGGAGATATCACACTATCATAGTTCACTTATGGCATGTATAGCTAGACTCTTGCACACGCTATGTTAGCCCGAAAATTGACTAAATAATAGCTCTGATACCACTAAATGTAACACCCCTTACCCGTATTCGACGCCAGAATAGGGTACGAGGCATTCCCGAAACACATACACTTGTAAATGTATTAAACCGAGTCATAAAATTTCATCCAAATTAGCACTTTTCAATTTTCATCACAAAGTCCCCAATATGGACCTACGAGGCCCAAAACATACTTTGGAAGCGGTCCGGGACTAAACCGAGAACTTTGGAAAACATTGAAAAATTTCTTGAAAAATAGGGGCACACGCCCGTGTCCAAAGTCGTGTCCTTCTCACAACCATTCACATGCCACACTTTTCTTATTTAATCATCATACACTCATTCACCCAAATCATGCATCTCATAAATTGCATCATCACAAACATATAACTTGAATAATACTAGCCAACATCAATGGCCTTATACAAAATGAACTACTAAATATTAAAGGCCAACATTTTAGGCCAAACCAATTATGACACATACAAATGACTAAGTCCCCTATACATGCCATAAACTTAAGAGGTTTGTATTCACTTTTACCCCACGATGATAGCTTGATAGTGTGATAACATCTTCAGCGATCTCCAACTCGAGCTAGCATACAACCCTATAAGATATGGGAAAGGAAGGGGAGTAAGCTACAAAGCTTAGTAATTAAGTATGTAAATAATAAACAATTTATTAACATACTTTTAACAATTCTCATAATATGTACTCAAGATAATACAATCATAATTGCACAAAGTTCCACTATTCACTTATGTTCATCTTAAGCTGTCTGCTCGAGTCATAGTCACTAAATTATTTATATCTTAAGTTACAGAACTCCAAATTAAGATCCACTAATTTTCTATAAAACAAGACTCACATCTCTTATTACCATAAAATTTTCAAAATTTTTGGTTCATCCAATAAGTACAGTTTATTCTTTAAAATCTCTCATGTTCTGTTGTCTGACAGTTTCGCCCCTTCTTCACTAAAAATTAATTATATCTTCGTACGGGATTCAAATGATGTTTCCGTTTGTTTCTATGGAAAAGAGACTCATTCAGAATTTTAAAACTATAAATTATAACCCATAATTATTTTTTTACAATTTTTAATAATTTTCCAAAGTCAGAAGAGGGGATTCCGAAATCATTCTAACTCTGTCTCACAAAAATTCAAATATCTCAAAATATGAAATTCTTTTGCTTACATCGTTTCTTTTATGCGAAAATAGACTCAATAATATTTAATTTCATATCTTATTCAACTTCTAATTCAATTTCCACCATTTTTGGTGATTTTTCAAAGACAGATAACTGCTGCTGCCCAAAACTGATTTATTTCTAAATTTCACTCTTTCATGTTTTCTTTATAGTAACTTTCATTGTAACACTTACTCCGTATCAATCTTACCAAAGTTCGATCACATATCGAGCACATTACTTATAAGTTTACACACACATACCTGCACTTATTCATCACATAGTCATATTCGTTTGCACTTAGTCATTTCCCATTGAACGCATCGGAATAATAACGGATACACGAAAATTTGCACATAAGTGCCACACTTGTAGCTAAAGATACTTCATATCACACTTTTCACATAGGCTCGCTCTCGAGCTATTCACATTCACTGTCCGCTCACACAAGCTGCGGTCATACGTAACTACTCGTCTTTGCTCACACAAGCCGCCAGTATCCGCAACACATGCCGGATTACCCGACCACCGGTAGAACTTATAAGACAAAGCACCGTTTCACATAGTCACAATCTCGAGTCTGCTCACACAAGCTGTCGGTCATACGTAACTACTCAGTGCTGCTCACACAAGCTGTCGAGTATCCGTAACATATGCCAGATAACTCAGCCACCGGTAGAACGTACGGACCAGCACCCGGATCACTTATTTCACTTAGATTTCACATAGGTTTCTAGTGAACATGTCACTCGTATCCATTTTTATTCCTAAGGTTCAACCGGAAATTTCTCACTTGTCGATATTTTGTCAATTACATCGAATATTCAGCCACAATTCATACCATTTATCAAGATATGAAAGCGTAAGTAAAAACAATACATTATTTACATACAAACTTACCTCGATGCAAAATATGACGAATTTGCAATTTAGTCCACAACCTTTTCTTTTCCCTGATCAAGGTCAATTCCTCGTCTTTCTTGATCTATAATAACATATTTAACTCATTTAATACTCACATTATTCAATTTAGTCAAAAAATCACAATATGGCAAAATTACATTTTCCCCCTAAACTTTGTCATATTTACACTTTTACCCCTAGGCTCGTAAAATGATTTTCATTCAATTTCTTTGTACTTTAAGCCTAGTCGAACCATTTTCATAACTATAACATCCCACAATTTCCATTAAAATGCACTTTTGTGACATATTTTATAACTTTTACAAATTAGTCCTTTTAGGCATTTTCATCGAAAATCACTTAGTAAAAGTCATTTCTCTAACCATAAACATGCATTTTCTACCATTAAACATCAAAATACACACATATTCATCATGGGTCAAAACCCTAGACTTTAACCATATCTCAAATTAGTGGTAGAAATAGATAGATCTTGTTACGAGGATTTTAAAAACGTAAAAATCATTAAAAACGGGGCTAGAATGGACTTACAATCGAGCTTGGAAGCTTGAAAAACCCTAGCCATGGCTTCCCCTTGTGAAATTATTCCATGGGGTTGAAGATGGACAAAAATTGGCTTTTAATTTTGTTTATTTAATCATTTAATCACTAAATGACTAAAATGCCCCTAACTTAAAAATATTATATTTCACCTATTTCATGTCCGTTTTTGTCCAACAAATTAACCAATGGTCTAATTACCATTTAAGGATCTCCAATTTAAAATTTCATAACAATTGGACACCTCTAACATGTAGAACTCAACTTTTGCACTTTTTTCAATTTAGTCCTTTTAACTAAATTGAGTGCCCAAACGTCGAAATTTTCTAACGAAATTTTGACGAAATCATTCCGTGAAATTGCAGACCATAAAAATATAATAAAAATAAAATTTTCCTCGTCATATTTGTGGTCCCAAAACCACTGTTCTGACTAGGCCCAAGTTCAGGCTGTTACAAAGCTTCTCCTTCCATGGAGAATTTCGTTGAAACAAAAATAATGGGAGGAAGATGATGATTTTAGCTATTTGATTTTAAGTTTATTTACCATTTTACCCTTTAAAAACTACCAAAATTTCATTAAAACCTTATCCATGCACATCCACTAACACTTTAAATGGTATATTTACTATTCAAGTCCTTTATTTTAAGATTTCATAGCCATTGGACCCCTTTAACTAATAGAACTTAACTTTTACACTTTTTACAATTTAGTCCTTTTTACCTAATTAACCATTTAAACATCAAAATTTCTTAACAAAAATTTAATACGACCTTAATATAATCCCGTAGACATGAAATAAACAATAAAATAATAACTCACTTGTCAGAATTGTGGTCCCGAAACCATTGTTTCTGACATCACTGAAGACAGGCTGTTACGTTAACGGTTTGTAATAATTCCAAAAGAATACTATTACCTTACATAACTTTAGATTTATGTAATTAAATTGTTTCAAACCTAACCTATCTTTGTTACTTTGCATAATTTCTATGGAATCCTTAGTTAAACTGTGACATAGAAATATGTATGTTTGTCTAAGTGGTAAATCTAAGATCTCGAAAGAGCTTATGATTTAGATTCCAAGTTCATAAATGATTGAGTTGCCGTGGAATTTTTTCGGAACATTGTTAAACATGATGAAGAATGAATTGAATTAAGAGTTGTAATTGTTCTAGCTTATTCATGCTATTGTTGTTAAAACTTGTGAATTATTGCTAAAACATCCATTGCATGTTATTTCATCTAATTTGCATATTAGTTGTTAAATTAATTAGGACATCCATCACTTTAAAATATTTTATTTTCTTAACCAATTTGTGAATTACTAATTTTACAATTATTGATAATCAACACAGTCCCTGTAGAGACGATACTCTATTTACTTACATATTACTTGATAACAACTGTGTAGATTTACACATTCCGTCGTGAACCAAGAAGTCCTAAGGAGCCTTAGAAACAAGATGAATCACAACACACTTTAAACAACTCTAATTTCCCCTCCAAGAAAGAATAATTGGCAAGAAAAAGCTTAAAGATGATTCTCACAGTCTAAAATGATTGTTAAAAATAAAATAAAACTCAAGAGAAATTATTTAAAAGAAAACTCAAAGGAAATTTTATTAACTCAAGAGTGAATAACTAATGAATGAGGGGCACCCTATTTATAGCCTCCCTATCATTAGTTAATCTCTTAAGTTTAAAGAATGTGATAAGTATGACAACTAAGCACGAAAACTCATCAACTAAATAACTAACTAACTAACTAACATGAAAAGATGTATAAGTGTGGAAATATGATAAAAAATTCATCCAAGGGTTTAAATAGGTTCCTTGGGCCAAATTTTTACATGCTGATCCACTTATTAAATAAAATTGGACAGAAAATTTGAAAAAGGTTTACAAATTGGGCCACTTTGACAATTTGGCTTGATTTTCAACTAAGTCTTTCAAACTTCATGATGGACTTGTGGACATCCCGATGGGAAAATTTTCAAGAACTTAGACTTGTGATCCGTTAGCTCCTAAAATTGGCTCATTTAAGCTCGTACATGTAATCCATTGTGTATGGACTTCATGTTTTAGTTTCTTGGACCAAGAATTCTAAAATTTGAAATCTTGATTTTCTTAATTCTTGAAATCTCTCGAAACTGCATAATTAGAAAAAGATTCAGTTTCTTGATTTTCTTGAAAAGAAGAAAGTGAATCTTCAATTTTTCCCTTGTATGCATCTCTAGGTCCTTTGTAGCGAAAGTGTAATTATGTAAAAGTTTAGGGACAAAATCATAATTTTGCCAAAATATGTATTATGAGTCGATTTAGTCAATGCATGTGTTTAACAAGAGAATTTTATTATTATAGATCAAGAAACACAAAGCCCGGATTGAAACCGAGGCAAGAACAAAATCGAGGACTAAATCGAGCTTTGAGGCACATTTTGAGAATCGAGGTAAGTTTGTATGAAATTAGAGTTTCATAACTTACGATGTTGAAATTACCTAATAATATGACAAATGCATGTTATGGTTATAAAAATTGAGCGATGAAGTCTCGATAAGAGAATCGTGAGAATAAGTTAAGTTTAAGTCCCGAAATAATTTCTAAGGTAAGGATGATATTATGTATTCATATGAGATAAGAAAGGTCTCGTATAAGACCATGTCAGGGACATGGCTTCGGCACCAAAGAATTATCTCGTGTAAGACCATATCTGGGATATGGCATCGACATCTATGTACAATCTCGTATAAGACCATGTCTGGGACATGGAATCGACATCGAGTTATGAGATCCCGTATAAGACCATATCTGGGATATGGCATCGGCAATCAAGGAATGATCCCATGTAAGACCATATCTGGGATATGGCATTGGCATCAAAACTTATGCATGATAAGTTTGAATAATTCATGATGATCCGATTTATTCATAAGCAAAAGAGTTAAGTACGTGAGTTGGCCTAGATCCAAATCTGTTTATGGATGGCTTTGAGTAATGTTCATGATATGAATGATAAAGATGTGAGTTTATGGTTATGTTAGCATATGCGCTAAACCACGTGATACAATGATACAGGTAACACGAGTAAGTAAAAGTTACTAGATCATATTGACATGAGATGGGTAAGATTAAGTAAGAATAAGTGTGAATAAGTACGAGTAAGTACTTTTACTCATTTGAGACTATGTTGCCATTTTTTTATGATATGAATGATTATAGTATTAGTAAATATGTTATCCTAGAGTTTCATGCAAACTTACTAAGCTATGTGCTTACCCCTTTCTTTTCCCTTTTCCTTGTAGTTACGCCAAGTTAGCTCGGGAATCACAGAACGTCGGAGTTCGAAATCACACTATCAACCGCCCTTTTTTGGTATAGTAAAGTTAATTCATTTTGAGTATGGCATGTATAGGAAATTGGGTATTCTATGTTATAACATGTTTAAGGGCCAAAGTGTTGGCTATCAATGGTTTTACACTTATTTTGTAAAGGGTCATTATGAGGTGGCCATATTTGTCAAGTTTAAGCTATAAGAATTATGAGTATGATGAAGTGAATGTTCATGCAAGTTATCGAGTATGATTGTGGTTGGAATGAATGTTAGTTTAAGGATTGTTAATAGCTTAACATTGCTATGTCATGTGCTAATTGTCGCTATATGAAAGAGTCTTCGTTTCAGGGTGGCAAAAAGGCTTGGAAAATAGCCTATAGTTTTCCACACGGGTAGACACACGGGCGTGTGTCTAGGCCGTGTGTGACACACGGTCAACCCATATAGGTGTGTTGATAGGTCGTGTGTCTCCTGCACTTAATTACGAGAATGTGATTCGTCACACGGGCCAGCACACGGGCGTGTGCCTTGGCCGCGTGCTAATTAAGATTTGGTGATGTCATAGTCAGAGAGCTCCACGGGCAGGAGACACGGGCATGTCCTAGGGCACACGGGCGTGTCCCTTGGACAACACGGGCGTGTGGCCCCTGTCTAGGTAAAAATTTTCAAAGAGTGTTTAAGTTTTCGGTTGAACCCCGAAACCTTCCGGGTGTATATTTAAGGCCTCATAGTTCCATAATACGAAGGTTATGATCAAGGAAGAAAGGATTTTAGGTCGAAACGAAATTTTATATTTCGTAATTACATGTTCAAGTGAGATTAAGTATGGTAATACCTCGAATTCGTTTCCAGCGTTGGACTCGGGTAAGGGGTGTTACATTTAGTGGTATCAGAGCTACGGTTTAGTCGATTCTCGGACTAACATAGCGTGAGTATGAGTCTAGCTATACATGCCATACGTAAGAGTATTTGTGTAATGATAGTGTGACGACTCCTGACGATTTGAATTGTATATTTTTTTATAGTTGATGGATATTGATCCTGACCGAGTTGCGGCTGATGATGCTGCAAGTAATGCACCAGCTACCGCGCAAGGGACCGCGCCAGTAGGGAGTAGACCTGAGACTTTGGGTCAGGGAGAAGAGGCCCGAGAAGCCTTTCTCCGAATGATGAGTAATTGGTATACAGATTATATACGAGCAAATCCAAATGCTCCACCCCCGCCTATTCCTCAACCTACCCCTATAGCTTCTCAAGTGTTAGAGGTTGTAAGAAGAGAAAAGCCTCCGGTTGATAGGATCTGGAAGTAAGGAGCCGAGGAATTCAGGGCTAGTAAAGATGATGATCCAGAAAGAGCCAAATTTTGGCTTGAAAATACCATCAGGGTATTTGATGAGTTATCATGCACACCTGAAGAGTACATGAAGTGTATGGTTTCTCTTCTGAGAGATTCCGCTTACCATTGGTGGAATACCCTCGTGTCGGTTGTACCGAGGGAAAGAATTACGTGGGAGTTTTTCCAAGAGGAATTTCGAAAGAAATACATAAGCCAAAGATTTATAGACCAGAAGAGAAAGGAATTCGTTGAACTAAAGTAAGGCAAGATGACAGTAACTGAGTACGAGCGCGAGTTTGTGAGGCTCAGCAAGTACGCTTGGGAATTTGTGTTCTCTAAAGCCATTATGTGTAAGAGGTTTGAGGACGGATTAAATGAAGATATCAAGTTGTTTGTTGGTGTTCTCGAGTTGAAAGAATTTATGGTGTTGGTGGATCGAGCTTGTAAGGCCGAAGAATTAGTGAAAGAGAAAAGGAAAGCCGAGATGGAGTCTCGTGACTCGAGAAAGAGGCAGATGAGCAAGTCATTTCAATCTTTATCTCAGAAGTCAAGAGACTTCCCTACTCGATCAGCTACTTCATTCGGGTTTTCAAACAAAGGTAAGAGTAAGCAGTACTCAGGGTCTAAAGCCTAGACCACCTCGGTTGCTAGTGTCGGCAACGCCCGACCGAGTAGACCGAAATGCTCGCAGTGTGGCAGACGTCATTCTGGTGAATGTCGAGCCAATGAGAAGGCTTGTTTCAGGTGTGGGTCTCTAGACCATTTTATTAGAGATTTCCCAGAGGGGGACGAGAAAGAGAAGCCTCAAGATGCTAGACCGAAAGGCACTGTCAGAGGAAGATCACAGAGAAACCCGGAAAGCGGGGCAAGTAGTAAGAACACGCACAAAGAGCAGGCTATGAGACCTGAGGGCAGAGCACCTGCGAGGACCTATGCCATTCGCGGTCGCGAAGAGGTATCATCTCCTGATGTGATTACGGGTACATTTTCTCTCTATGATATTAAAATTATTGCTTTAATAGATTCGGGATCTACACATTCATTTATATGCATGAAATTAGTATCTAGAATGAGTATGCCCGTAGAGTCTGCAGAATTTGTGATAAAGGTGTCTAATCCTTTAGGAAAAAGTGTGCTAGTTGATAAAGTATGCAAAGATTTCCCATTAATGATTAGAGGTCATTATTTTAAGGAAAATCTTATGTTATTGCCATTTGATGAATTTGATATAATTCTTGGTATGGACTGGCTAACCACTCATGGTGTGACTGTAAACTGTGGAAAGAAATATATTGAGATGAGATGTGAAAATGGGGACACTCTTCGTGTTGAATTAGATGAACAAGATAGATTGCTGGTTGTGATCTCTCATATGATCGCTCAGAGGTGCGTAAGAAAGGGATATGAGGCATATCTTGCTTTTGTGTTGAATGCTAAAGAAACCGAGTTAAAGATTGAATCAGTTCCGATAGTATGTGAGTACCCAGATGTTTTTCCAGAGGAACTACCAGGACTACCCCCGATTAGAGAGGTCGAGTTCGGCATTGAGTTAACTCCCGGCACTGCACCCATATCAATTGCACCATATAGAATGGCTCCAACGGAGTTGAAAGAATTAATGGCACAGTTACAAGAATTAACGGATAAAGGTTTTGCAAGACCGAGTAGTTCTCCATGGGGTGCTCCAGTGTTATTTGTGAAAAAGAAAGATGGTTCTATGAGGCTATGTATAGATTACCGGTAGCTTAATAAGGTAACAGTGAAAAACAAGTATCCGTTGCCAAGGATCGACGATTTGTTTGATCAATTGAAGGGAGCCACTGTGTTCTCTAAAATAGATTTGAGATCGGGATATTATCAATTGAGACTAAAAGGCTCAGATGTGCCTAAGACGGCTTTTTGAACGAGGTATGGGCACTATGAATTTCTAGTCGTGCCTTTTGGTTTAACAAACGCTCCGGCGGTGTTTATGGACTTAATGAACCGCATCTTTCGGCCATACTTAGATAAGTTTGTGGTTGTCTTTTTTGATGATATATTGATATACTCCCGTGATGAGGGAGAGCATGTCGAACATCTAAGGACAGTTTTACAGATTCTTTAAGATAATCAGTTGTACGACAAGTTCAGTAAAAGCGAATTTTGGCTTAGGGAAGTTGGATTTTTGGGACACAATGTTTCGGGAGATGGAGTTCGAGTGGACCCAAGTAAAATTTTGGCTATTGTTGATTGGAAATCGCCGAAAAATGTATCTGAGGTTAGAAGTTTTTTGGGCCTAGCTGGCTATTATCGTTAAAGGATTCTCCATGATAGCTACATCGATGACGAGATTATTACAGAAAAATGTAAAGTTTGAGTGGACGGAAAAGTGCCAACACAGTTTTGAGAGATTAAAGGCAATGTTGACCGAGGCTCCAGTTCTAGTGCAACTTGAGCCGGGAAAGGAATTTTTTATCTAAAGCGATGCATCTTTAAATGGATTGGGCTGTATACTTATGCAAGAAGGCAAGGTGACAGCATATGCCTCCAGACAGTTAAAGCCACACGAGAAGAATTACCCTACGCACGATTTAGAATTGGCTGCCATCGTGTTTGCATTAAAGATATGAAGACACCATTTATATGGTGAGAGATGTCAGATATTCACCGATCATAAAAGTCTTAAGTATTTGATGACTCAGAAAGAATTGAATTTAAGGCAACGAAGGTGGTTGGAGTTGATAAAAGATTATGAGCTAGTCATTGACTACCACCCAGGGAAGGTGAATGTAGTCGCCGATGCTTTAAGTAGAAAATCCTTATTTTCCTTGAGGGCTATGAATACACAGATGATTTTATCAGATGATGGTTCTATTCTAGCGGAGTTGAGGGTTAGACAAATGTTTCTTTAAGAAATCTGTGAGGCTCAGAAAGATGACAGTGACCTACAAGCTAGAAAAGCTCAATGCGAGTCAGGTGTTGAGTCTGATTTTCGGATTAATCCAAACGGATGTTTAATGTTCAGGGATCGAGTATGTGTACCGAGGAATGATGAGCTTATCCATAAAGTTTTGCATGAGGCACATAGCGGATGTTTATCTGTACATCCAGGTAGTACCAAGATGTATAATGATCTGAAGAAATGGTACTGGTGGCCGAGTATGAAGAAAGATATTTCTAAATTTGTCTCAAGATGCTTGATTTGTCAGCAGGTAAAGGCCGAACATCAAGTACCCTCAGGTTTACTTCAACCTATTATGGTGCCCGAGTGGAAGTGGGACCTAGTTACTATGGACTTTGTAACAAGTTTACCATTGACACCGAGCAAGAAAGATGCTGTATGGGTCGTAGTCGATAGACTTACGAAGTCAGCCCATTTCATACCAGTGCGTGTTGACTATTCACTGGATAAGTTGGCAAACTTGTACATCTCTGAGATTGTGTGTAACACCCCAAACCCAGTCAACACACCACGACCGAACGGTATGTTACTGAATAAAACATTTTTGAAATCATAAGTTTGTCGAAAGATTTTAAAGAAGACTCTTTTATTGCTTTAGGGTTTAGAGAACTCGTGAATGAGGTTGAGGTTGCTTTAGTAGATGTTGTAATATTTGGAAAACTCGTGAGTAAAAACCCATTTGTTCTTCTTAGATTTTAGGAAACATTGGTTACTTATTAAAACCGAATGCGATGAGTACAATCAAGTTTAAAACCATTTGCCTTTAAGGTGGTTTGAAAATTTGAGTTATAAAAACATCCAAGTTACCTTATTATTGTGTGAACTTTGTTACCCGATGGTAACGTTTGAAAACCCGAAGAGATATAGTTTTGAAGACATTGCTTTTACCGATTAATTTTATCATATCCATAAATCCAACATGTAATTTATAAGCGAGAATAAAACCAAAATAAACTTAGCGGCCTTATTAAAAACCAAAACCAAATTTAGGAAAATCAAATAAACCGAAATAATAAGTTAAAGTCGAAAACCCGAAAACAAATGCATGGCCACCCCGAGTCCTCCCGACTTCATATCCGCGATCTATGCCTCTCATCCGCAAAATGTATGGGAAGAGGTGAGTCACCAAGACTCGGTGTATAAATCCCCAACCCAATAATTCAACCACTTACACGGATCATTAGCAAAACATGCAAATCATGCAACCCATAACCTAACCATCCAATCTCCTTTAACTACCCCGTGTGGTCAAAACCCTTTGGTGGTCAAAACCATCGGTGACCGAAGTCACAAATACATATATATTAATGATGGGGCCAACCCATCGTGTGGTCAAAACCAGCGATGACAATCCCGTAATATCATGTGGGGCCAACCCATCGTGGCACCAAACCACCGGACGAGTCACAATAATCCATGTGTGGTCAAAACCACCGTGACCGTAGTCACAAATATCAATCGTGTGGTCAAAACCAGCGGTGGTCAAAACCACCACGGGACTTAGTCACAAATCATATCAATAGTGTGGTCAAAACCCTTTGGTGACCGTAGTCACGAATCAACCGATGGGGCCAACCCATCTTGTGGTCAAAACCACCGGTGACAGTCCAAATAAATCATCCCCTCCTCTCATCAACCCACCACCATGTTCATAGCATACGTGTCATAATATCGAATGATCATGCAATTAACATACAACATAGCATTTAACAGATCATGATGATGTATACCAAGAATCACATAACGGGGACTTACCCGGTTTCCAACCTCATGCTCACAAGGCAAAGTCTCTAATGCCAATGGTTATATGATAACATAATAAGCGAGTATTATACTAATAAAGTGTGTAAGCGTTTACACACTGTTACTAACACAATCTTTGAATCCCAAAGACCCGATCTCTCGCACTAGATCCCTTGTCCTACATTCGGCCAAACCACAACCATTAACAAGGCCATTCGGCCATACCAATAAATCCCGAAGGGTTAACGCATGGAACCCCAAACCTTACCTTAATGCTCTCGAATACTAATCACAACACCAAAATATGCGAGGACCGATCCTCCCCTACAATCGGCCAACAACAAAACTTAGTCTCAATAGACTTCGGCTTCACAAACAACTTAAAGAATGATTTAATCGTCATGGATCCTTACCACAGACTTGAAGAAATCGATTGACAGAGAATAGATGGCTCAGATCTACTGCTTTAGAATCCTGGAGATCCTAAAAGAAATCGGTTTTCAAAGGTGATTAGTAATCTTGTTATCAAATGTCGAAATTCGGCTTCTGCTTCTATGAGAGTCGACAGAGAGAAGAGAAACGAAACAAAAGAAATTCAGCCATGAACACTTACCCCCTTCCAAAACCGATTGGAGAAAAACCAAAAGAGATCTAGGCTTGAGTGATATTCGGCCAAAATAGACAAGAAGAAAACAAGGAGATTTCGGCAATAGAGTATGGTTAATAGAAGAGCAAAGCAAATAACATTTGGCTAAAACAAAAAGAAGAGAAAGGGAAGAGATATAAATGGTATTTGGCTTAGGCTTAAAGAAAAGGGACTAAGGGGTTTCGGCAAAAAGAAAGAAGAGAAGAAGATGTGGTTTTGAGCAGTTATGAAAAGAAGAAAAAGAAAGATGGGAGAAAGAGAGGTTCGGCCAAGCACCTTAATTGCCGAAAAAGAGAAGAGAAGAAGATGTCAAGTGAGGTTTCGGTTTCAAAGGGGAAAAGAGAGTTTCCAAATGGTTCTTGTGTGGATTTGGCTAGGTGCATACAAGAGATCTCGACAAATGCTAAAAACAAAAAGGAATTTCGGCTTTTACTTTGATATGGTGCACTAGGGAGAAACCGGCAAGGCTCAAAGGGTTTTTCGGCTTGACACAAAACAAAGAATGAGGCCCTCCAAGCTAGCCCACTGACGAAATCCATCATAATCCTGTCCCACTTCCACTGTGGGATCTTTTTACCGCTGCAATTACGATGGCAACTGATGCTCAGCTTTAACTTGCTGGCATGTCAAACACTTGCCCACAAACTCAGTTACCTCCCGTTTAAGACCTGGCCACCAGAACTGTTCCCTCAAATCACGATACATCTTACTGCCTCCAGGATGCATAGCGTATGGGCTGCTATGAGCTTCCTGAAGAATCCGCTGTCTCAACTCGGCGTCCTTAGGCATACATACCTTCCCTTGAAAACACAGTACTCCACCACTATCCAAGTTGTAACCCTCAGATTCACCATTTTGCACTTGCAACCTTCGAGCACTCAACACCTCATCTGTCAGCTGCCTCTCCTTAACCTGATCAATCCAAGATGGCTTAACCTGCAATTCCGCCAAAAGACTCCCATCATCATAAAGGCTAATGTGAGCAAACATCGCTTGCAAGTCCGCTACCACCTTACGGCTCAATGCATCAGCTACTACGTTAGCCTTACCCGGATGGTACTCAATCGAACAGTCGTAATCTTTCAACAATTCAATCCACCTTCGCTGCCTCAAATTTAAATCCTTCTGAGTCAAGAGATACTTCAGACTCTTATGATCCGTATACACTATTGACTTTTCCCCATACAAGTAATGCCTCCAAATCTTCAAGGCAAACACCACTGCAGCCAACTCCAAGTCATATGTCGGATAGTTACCTTCATGAGGCCTCAACTGTCGAGATGCATAAGCGACTACCTTCCCATCTTGCATTAGCACACACCCCAAGCCAGTATGTGATGCATCACAATAAACCGTGAACTCCTTCCCTGCCACAGGCTGAATCAAAACTGGAGCTTCAGTCAGAATCTTCTTCAACTTATCAAAACTCTCTCTTCTTTGTTTCTCGACCTGCACTAACGGAACCCCTTTCCTCAATAACTTAGTCAATGGCGCTGCGATTAAAGAGAAACCCTCTACGAACCTTACGTAGTATCCCCTGCCAAACCCAAAAACTTGAATCTACGCAGCAACCGACTTGGGTGGTTTCCAATCCAATACTGCCTCAATCTTACGAGGATCGACCCTAATCCCCTCAGCTGATACCACATGACCCAAGAAAGTTACCTCCTTAAGCCAGAACTCACATTTACTAAATTTGGGGTATAACTGCTTTTCCCTTAGAACCTGCAGAACCACTCGAAGATGTGCGTCATGTTCCTCTTCCGATTTTGAGTACACCAAAATGTCGTCTAAAACATTACGACGAACCGATCCAAATACGGTTGAAACACCCGATTCATCATGTCCATGAATGTTGCCGGCGCGTTGGTCAAACCAAAAGGCATTACCAGAAACTCGTAGTGCCCATACCGAGTACGGAATGCCGTCTTATGAATATCAGCCTCCTTCACTTTGAGCTGATGATACCCCGACCTAAGGTCGATCTTAGAGAAAACCAATGCACCCTTGAGTTGATAAAACAAGTCGTCAATCCTAGGCAATGGATACTTGTTCTTGATTGTCAACTTGTTCAGCTGGTGGTAGTCTATACACATCCGCATCGTACCATCCTTCTTCTTAACAAAAAGCACTGGAGCTCCCCAAGGTGATACACTCGGTCGGATGAAACCTCGGTCCAACAATTCTTGAATTTGAGCCTTTAACTCCACCAATTCTTTCGGCGCCATCCTATAAGGAGCAATAGATACTGGCGCGGTTCTGAGTAACAAATCTATACCGAACTCAACCTCGCGGTCAGGAGGTAGACCCAGAGTTCCTCTGGAAATACATCGCAAATTCCCTACGGTTCGGACATTCTTCACAATTTGCATTCTTAGCTTCCAAAGCACGGACATGCACCATAAACGCTTCACAACCCTTTCTAACCATTTTCTCGACCTTCAAACCACAGAGACCACATTAGATAAGTAATCTCTCCTATTACCTATCATCACTACCTCATCACCTTCCATAGTCTTCAACACCATACGCTTAGTGCGCAATCCAAACTAGCTTGATATTTAACTAGCCAATCCATCCCGAGAATCGGATCGAACTCCCCAAAGCGGCGGTTCCATCAAGTCTTAGGAAACACGACCCCTTGAAGTTCTAGGGGTACATCTCTATATAGTTTACTTACTTCTCTGAGTGACCTAGAGGGCTTATCAACTGTCATCTTCCTAGAAGTAATCTCGTGAGTCTAAGTTCATGGTTTCCACTATGCTACTAGCAACATACGAGTCGTCGAACCAATATCAATTAAAGCATTATAAGGTACTCCAAAAATTAAGAATGTCTTGGTTATGACATCCGGTGCGTCGCCTCCTCTCGACGCCTTGGCCGTGATAGACCAACCCAGCCGTCTAGCCTCTGTACCCTGCACCTCTCGCCCGATGCTCCACGACCCTACGAGCCATTACCTCCCTAACTAAACCACGGCCTCTCCGGGTCGCTAATTATCCCTCCTAAAGCTGTTTCACGATTCTCGATCCTCGGTGCAGCCTAGCTGATCTCTATGGACAATCCCTAACTCGATGCCCCATCGATCCACACTCAAAGCATCCCCTGTTACCAGTCCAACATTCTCCCGTATGAGACTTCCCGCATCGAGCACACCGCGGCGGCCACTGAGTGTTAGCAGCAGCAGGCCTAGCAACTTGATTCGGCCCACTATATCTAACCCTTTTCTGCTGGTTCCCAAAAAACCCAGATGATCCAGAACTCCTCTTATTCCAACCCCTATCATGATTCCGCCTTACAGACTGTTTTGCCCCTTCAGCAACCTTAGCTTTCTCCACTAGAACGGCAAATTCTCGTTCCTGCTGTGGGGCAATTATCATCCGCAACTCGTCTCTCAGCCCATCCTCAAATCTAACACAACGCTCATGCTCTGTACCCACAATACCCCTAGCATACCGACTCAACCGAAGGAATTCCGCCTCATATTCCGCTACAGTCTTATTACCCTGAACCAAGTTCAAGAATGCCCTGCACTGTGCATCCACATAACTAGCCCCTATGTATTTCCTCTGATAAGCTGCCCTAAAGAACTCCCAAGTGAGGTCATCTGCCATCGCTCCATCCCTAACTGTGAGCCACCACTGATATGACTCATCTCTCAGCAGAGATACTATCCCTTTCAGCTTCTCCTCAGCTGAAAAATCTAGGTCATCCATGATGCGTTCCGTCGCCTCCAACCAATATTCCGCTGTACTAGGTGCCATACCAGACACACCTATGAATACCTCTGCACCATTAGCCTTGAGTCGCTCGGTCACAGATTTCCGAGCTCCAGTTCCTACTCCTGCACTCGCAACCCTCTCCAAAGACTCGCGCAAAGACAAACTGCGACACACACGTCGTTACCACCCGCCCGATCTCGATACTCGCCCCATAGCTGGCGACGGTGGTACCTCATTTTTCGAACCATGTCCGGACCCTACTAGTTCCGAGACCGTCATCCTACCTCTGCCTCATTCACGAGTGTTACGCCCACGTCCACGTGCACTCATATCTACCGATAAATTCAAGCTGATTAAAAGTTTTATGCTTTAGACTTTTATTCCACTGTCTTTTAAAGCACAGTCTTATGAGAAGTTTTAATAAGGGGTTGTCTCGGGAGTACACATCATCCTATAGTTTATGTCTCTAAAGTAGTTCCTATTACTACTCCATCATGTCATCATCATAACCATACAATCATATCATCACAAACAATAGTTCGGGGTACTTACTTGGGCGGATTGATGCCGGAGACTCGGTGCCATGCTTTTCCAACTACACTTTTCCATAAAAACCCATTTGAAAACATTTTTAGGCCTCGGGCCCACAGTCGAGCTATTGAACCTGGCTCTGATACCATGATTGTAACACCCCAAACCCGGTCAACACACCACGACCGAATCTGGTATGTTACAGAGCGAAAACATTTTTGAAATCATAAGTTTGTCGGAAGATTTTAAAGAAGACTCTTTTATTACTTTAGGGTTTAGAGAACTCAGTAATGAGGTTGAGGTTGATTTAGTAGATGTTGTAATATTTGGAAAACTCGTGAGTAAAAACCCATTTGTTACTGCTGATTTTAGGAAGCATTGGTTACTTATTAAAACTGAATGCGATGAGTACAATCAAGTTTAAAACCATTTGCCTTTAAGGTGGTTTGAAAATTTGAGTTATAAAAACATCCAAGTTACCTTATTATTGTGTGAACTTTGTTACCCGATGGTAACGTTTGAAAACCCGAAGAGATATAGTTTTGAAGACATTGCTTTTTCTTAAGTTAATTTTATCATATCCATAAATCCAACATGTAATTTATAAGCGAGAATAAAACCAAAATAAACTTAGCGGCCTTATTACAAAACCAAAACCAAATTTAGGGAAAATCAAATAAACTGAAATAATAAGTTAAAGTCAAAAACCCGAAAACAAATCTGCATGGCCACCCCGAGTCCTCCCGACTTCATATCCGCGATCTATGCCTCATCCGCAAAATGTAAGGGAAGGGTAAGTCACCAAGACTCGGTGTATAAATCCCCAACCCAATAATTCAACCACTACTTACGGATCATTAGCAAAACATGCAAATCATGCAACCCATAACCTAACCATCCAATCTCCTTTAACTACCCCGTGTGGTCAAAACCACTGGTGGTCAAAACCACTGGTGACCGAAGTCACAAATACATATATATCAATGATGGGGCCAACCCATCGTGTGGTCAAAACCACTAATGACAATCCCGTAATATCATGTGGGGCCAACCCACTGTGGCACCAAACCACTGGGACGAGTCACAATAATCCATGTGTGGTCAAAACCACTGGTGACCGTAGTCACAAATATCAATCGTGTGGTCAAAACCACTGGTGGTCAAAACCACTAGGACTTAGTCACAAATCATATCAATAGTGTGGTCAAAACCATTGGTGACCGTAGTCACGAATCAACTGATGGGGCCAACCCATCTTGTGGTCAAAACCACTGGTGACAGTCCAAATAAATCATCCCCATCCTCTCATCAACCCACCACCATGTTCATAGCATACGTGTCATAATATCGAATGATCATGCAATTAACATACAACATAGCATTTAACAGATCATGATGATGTATACCAAGAATCACATAACAGGGGACTTACCCGGTTTCCAAGCTCATGCTCACAAGGCAAAGTCTCTAATGCCAATGGTTATAACAGTAACATAATAAGCAGTATTATACTAATAAAGTGTGTAAGCGTTTACACACCTGTTACTAACGTAATCACTGAATCCCAAAGACCCGATCTACTGCACTAGATCCCTTGTCCTACATTCGGCCAAACCACAACCATTAACAAGGCCATTCGGCCATACCAATAAATCCCGAAGGGTTAACGCATGGAACCCCAAACCTTACCTTAATGCTCTCTAAATACTAATCACAACACCAAAATATGCGAGACCGATCCTCCCCTACAATCGGCCAACAACAAAACTTAGTCTCAATAGCCTTGGCTTCACAAACAACTTAAAGAATGATTTAATCGTCATGGATCCTTACCACGGACTTGAAGAAATCGATTGACAGAGAATAGATGGCTCGGATCTCATCGCTCGTAATCCCGGAGATCCTAAAAGAAATCGGTTTTCAAAGGTGATTAGTAATCTTGTTATCAAATGCCGAAATTAAACACGGCTTCTGCTTCTATGAGAGTCGACAGAGAGAAGAGAAACGAAATAAAAGAAATTTGGCCATGAACATTTACCCCCTTCTAAAACCGATTGGAGAAAAGCCAAAAGAGATCTAGGCTTGAGTGATATTCGGCCAAAATAGACAAGAAGAAAACAAGGAGATTTCGGCAATAGGGTATGGTTAATAGAAGAGCAAAGCAAATAACATTTGGCTAAAACAAAAAGAAGAGAAAGGGAAGAGATATAAATGGTATTTGGCTTAGGCTTAAAGAAAAGGGACTAAGGGGTTTTGCAAAAAGAAAGAAGAGAAGAAGATGTGGTTTTGAGCGAGTTATGAAAAGAAGAAAAGAAAGATGGGAGAAAGAGAGGTTCGGCCAAGCACCTTAATTGCCGAAAAAGAGAAGAGAAGAAGATGTCAAGTGAGGTTTCGGTTTCAAAAGGGAAAAGAGAGTTTCCAAATGGTTCTTGTGTGGATTCGGCTAGGTGCATACAAGAGATCTCGACAAATGCTAAAAACAAAAAGGGATTTGGTTTTTACTTTGATATGGTACACTAGGGAGAAATCGGCAAGGCTCAAAGGGTTTTTCGGCTTGACACAAAACAAAGAATGAGGCCCTCCAAGCTAGCCGAAAATGATCACCTAACCACTAAGAAATTTCGGCAACCCCCTACTCAGCTTCCCAACCGATTACTCCTCTTCAAACAGGAGTTCAAATTTAACAGAATCGCTCCAAGCTTCTCGGCCACTAATTCAAATGAGTTTGAATTAGTCAAGCTCCTAAATTTTCTCCTTGCCACCCATTTAAATTAATTTGACTTATTCCAAGCTTATCTGACAGAGTTTGTACCGAGCACAACTCCTCCCCCTTGGCGTCAAAATGCTAAGCAGAAAGTGAGATTTCTGCTGCTCGAACCTGAGCTCTCCTTTCCCTGCATGTGGCGTCACCCTCAAGGCCCCAAGTGGCGCCTCCTTGCCACTTTACCAAGGCAATTTGTGTGCTTAAATTCTCCACGAATTACACTTAACTCCTAGCTCCCTCAGCTCCCCTTACTAAAACTTAAAAACGAGCATTTTCCTACAGCTCGGGCCTACCTTTGGCTCATAACTAGCCCCCAGAACCCCTCAATTAATAACACAATAGTCCAAACTCATGCAAAGCAATTCAAATACACTAACCCCTATTTGAGGATGTTACATTGTGAGACTTCACGGAGTGCCCTTATCGATTATATCGGATAGACATCCGAGATTCACCTCCAGGTTTTGGAAAAAGTTGCAAGAGGCCTTGGGCACCAAGTTGAGTTTTAGTACAGCCTT
The DNA here is from genome assembly GCA_025698515.1 of Gossypium sturtianum. NCBI lineage: Eukaryota > Viridiplantae > Streptophyta > Magnoliopsida > Malvales > Malvaceae > Gossypium > Gossypium sturtianum. Next base: position 91,466,543 of record CM046955.1, read on the forward strand.
TCACTCCTAAACCGATGGACATTCGAAAAGGTTAATACAAGTACTTGAGGATATGCTTCGGTGCTGTATTCTTGAATTTCAAGGCAACTGGGAAAAGTATCTACCGTTGGTAGAGTTTTCTTATAATAATAGTTTTCAGACAAGTTTAAAAATGGCACCTTATGAGGCTTTATATGGGCGTAAGTGCCGAACGCCTTTATACTGGACTGAGCTTAAGGAAAACCAGATTCACGGGGTTGACTTGGTTAGAGAAACCGAAGAAAAACTAAAGGTGATTCGAGACTGTTTAAAGGCTGCTTCTGACAAACAGAAATCTTACTCGGATTTAAAAAGGAAAGAGATTGAGTTTCAAGTCGGTGATAGAGTATTCTTAAAAGTTTTGCCATGGAGGAAAGTTCTTAGATTTGGCCGGAAAGGCAAATTGAGTCCGCGTTTCATCGGACCATATGAGATCACCGAGAGGATTGGGCTGGTAGCCTATCGGTTGGCCTTGCCAATTGAGTTAGAAAAGATTCATGATGTGTTTCACGTGTCGATGTTACGACGCTACCGATCAGACCCATCACATGTAATCACACCGACTGAGGTTGAGATTCAACCCGACATGACATATGGTGAGGAACCAGTTAAGATCTTAGCACGAGAAGTCAAACAGTTGAGAAATAAAAGTATAGCCCTTGTGAAAGTACTGTGGCAAAGACATGGGGTAGAAGAAGCTACATGGGAGCTCGAGGAGGCTATGAGGAACCAGTACCCAAACCTTTTCACTGGTAAGATTTTCGGGGACGAAATTCCCTAAGGGGGGAGAATTGTAACAGCCCGACTTAAGGGCTGTCGGAATAGTGGTGTGAGACCACAAATCCAAAGTAAAAATATGTGTTTAAATGATTTTACAAGGCTCATGAGGTATTTGCATGATTGTGTGAAAATCTCATGAAGAAATTTTATTAATTAGTGATTAAATTGTCCATTAGGACTAAATTGCAAGGAATAGAACATATGAGATTCTAGAAGATTCATGTATGAAATTGAATCATAAAAAATATTATAAGTCCTTATTTAGAAATTAGACCATTATATAATAAGATGGACAAAAATGGACATGGGAAGGAAAAATCTCAAGAAAGGATCATTAAGGGCATTTTTGTCATTTGGTAAATAAAAGATTAAAAAGGGAAAAAGAAGACAAAATTGTGTCCATCTTCTTCTTGCCATTGCCGAATTTTACAAGCCCTCCATAGCTAGGGTTTCTTCAACTTTCAAGCTTGATAGTAAGTGCATCATAGCCCCATTTTTAATTTTTTCGAAGCCCAGATCGAAACCGAGGCAAGAACAAAATCGAGGACTAAATCGAGCTTTGAGGCACATTTTGAGAATCGAGGTAAGTTTGTATGAAATTAGAGTTTCATAACTTACGATGTTGAAATTACCTAATAATATGACAAATGCATGTTATGGTTATAAAAATTTAGCGATGAAGTCTCAGTAAGAGAATCGTGAGAATAAATTAAGTTTAAGTCCCGGAATAATTTCTAAGGTAATGATGATATTATGTATTCATATGAGATAAGAAAGGTCCCGTATAAGACTATGTCAGGGACATGGCTTCGGCACCAAAGAATGATCTCGTGTAAGACCATATCTAGGATATGGCATCGACATCAATGTACAATCTCGTATAAGACCATGTTTGGGACATGGCATCGACATCGAGTTATGAGATCCCGTATAAGACCATATCTGCGATATGGCATCGGCAATCAAGGAATGATCCCATGTAAGACCATATATGGGATATGGCGTTGGCATCAAAACTTATGCATGATAAGTTTGAATAATTCATGATGATCCGATTTATTCATAAGCAAAAGAGTTAAGTACGTGAGTTGGCCTAGATCCAAATCTGTTTATGGATGGCTTTGAGTAATGTTCATGATATGAATGATAAAGATGTGAGTTTATGGTTATGTTAGCATATGGGCTAAACCACGTGATCTGATGATCTGAGTAACACGAGTAAGTAAAAGTTACTAGATCATATTGACATGAGATGGGTAAGAATAAGTAAGAATAAGTGTGAATAAGTACGAGTAAGTACTTTTACTCATTTGAGACTATGTTGCCATTGTTTTATGATATGAATGATTATAGTTTGAGTAAATATGTTATCCTAGAGTTTCATGCAAACTTACTAAGCTATATGCTTACCTCTCTCTTTTCCCTTTTCCTTGTAGTTACGCCAAGTTAGCTCGGGAATCACAGAACGTCGGAGTTTGGAATCACACTATCAATAGCCCTTTTTTGGTATAGTAAAGTTAATTCATTTTGAGTATGGCATGTATAGGAAATTGGGTATTCTATGTTATAACATGTTTAAGGGCCAAAGTGTTGGCTATCAATGGTTTTACACTTATTTTGTAAAGGGTCATTATGAGGTGGCCATAATTGTCAAGTTTAAGCTATAAGAATTATGAGTATGATGAAGTGAATGTTCATGCAAGTTATCGAGTATGATTGTGGTTGGAATGAATGTTAGTGTAAGGATTGTTAATAGCTTAACATTGCTATGTCATGTGCTAATTGTGGCTATATGAAAGAGTCTTCGTTTCAGGGTGGAAAAAAGGCTTGGAAAATAGCCTATAGTTGTCCACACGGGTAGACACACGGGCGTGTGTGAGACACGGTCAACCCATATGGGTGTGTTGATAGGCCGTGTGTCCCCTGCACTTAATTACGAGAATGTGATTCGTCGCACAAGCCAGCACACGAGCATGTGCCTTGGCCGTGTGCTAATTAAAATTTGGTGACATCATAGTTAGAGAGCTCCACGGGCAGGAGACACGGGCATGTCCTAGGGCACATGGGCGTGTCCCTTGGACAACACGGGTGTGTGGCCCCTGTCTAGGTAAAAATTTTCAAAGAGTGTTTAAGTTTCCATTTGAACCCCGAAACCTTCCGGGTGTATGTTTAAGGCCTCATAGTCCCATAATACGAAGGTTATGATCAAGGAAGAAAGGATTTTAGGTCGAAACGAAATTTTATATTCCGTAATTACATGTTCAAGTGAGATTAAGTATGGTAATACCTCGAATCCGTTTCTGGCGTTGGACTAGGGTAAGGGGTGTTACAAAAAATGTGCTTGCCATCCAAACAGATTAGATATTGTACCATTGTTAATTTTTGAAAATAAAAAATAAATTGTAATAGAAAAACTATTTTATGAAAATCTTAAAACAATTTTAATAAAAAAAAGTTAGTTGGGAGAGAAATAAATTCTGAGTGAGAAATGAAAAGGGAATTGAGAGAAATTTGAGAGAGATTTGAGAATGTGAGAGAGAGTTGAGATTGAATTGAAGAAAAAAATGAAATGGAGGGTATATAGAAAATAATATATGGCTGTTGAGGGTGAGGGGGTCGTTGGGGAAAATAGTCGTTAGGGTGAGTAACCGTTGGGGGGAAACGCTTCCAACTGGAAGCGTTTTTAACTTATGTGGCGAAAGCGCTTCCAACTGGAAGCGTTTTCCTGCAAATACACTGAAAATACTTCCAGCTGGAAGCGCTTTTTTGCAAAAAAGGAAAGCGCTTCAGTGGAAGCATTTTTGTAAAATCGGCCTAGTCTCGTAATTTTTCAAAAAAATGGCCTAATTTTGTATTTTTCTAATTTTTGGCATTTTTAGGTTATTCACTCTTGTATGAGTGAGTATATATAACCTTAAATTACCTTAAATTTTCAATTCATTCATGATTTTAAAATAAAAATATACATATTTTATCGATTGAGTCTTAGTTCGATTGGTATAGGTATTATTGTCAATGCAAGAGAACGTGAATTCGAGTGCGCTATAACGCATTATCCTCCTATTTATGGGTTGAAAATAAACTATTTCTTTTACAAATATTTATAATAAATTGCATTATATATTTTTTAATATATTTCATTTGTTCTCTCACTAAATTTTCCATTTCCAAACTCAGTAAGATTTTTATCTTTTATCTTTAATTCAATTTATTTTTGTTTTTTTAATAGGTTCTCAACTAATTTTTTATTGCTTAATTTTTATCATCAATTGCGTGTTTAAATCCATTCAATTTGATTAATTAAATTGTAAGTCTTATTCAAATTTTTGTTTCAAATTCCGAGATAGGAGAAGCAATCTCATAATACTATGATTTAAACTATTTCAAAAACTTATAAATATTATAAAATACAAATAAAATCTAATAAATTATAAAAATATATAAAATTTATTAAAAATATTTAATTTTTTATTAAAAACATATTAGAATTATTAAAAATAAAAAAATTGTAAAAATATTATAAAAATTATTTAAAATATTAAAATTATAATAAACTTATAAAAATTATAATAAAAAATCATAAAAAATTGAATTGGACTAGATCAGTTGGTTGGATCAGTTAGCCCAAAATTGGCAAGGGTATCAGTCCAAAAAAAGCCATTAGATCGGTTGACCTAGAAACCGTCCGGTTAAATCGATTTTTTTATTATTTTCATATTTTTTATCAAACTAAAATTTTATTATCCAACTATTTGCAGAATATTCTCACTAACAAAAATAACATTTAATTCAGTGTAACATATAAGTGACAAATTAGTGATAGAGTAATGACAAAAATAACATTTAATTCAGTGTAACAAAAGCTAGTGACGAATTTGTGATGGATATGCTACATAAAGCATATTTGGAATTATTTATTGGAAACAATTTGTGACGAAAATTTTCATCATAAATATTGAAATTATAGATTGTGACAATATTATGTGATGAATGTCTGACGGATTTTATTAATTAAGTTTTTTTTATAAAAATTATTGTAACAAATTGAAATTATAAATAGTGATTGATTTTTCCATCATAAAGATTAAAATTATAAATAAAAATTTTCTTAAATAACCAATCACAAAATAGTTATAAATTAAATAAAATAATCCAAAAATATCACGTTCTAAATTAAATAAAGACTTTTTTACTTGAATAATATAAAAATAAAAATAATATACTAAAATGGTATGTCAGAGGGATTATGTACCGAAGCGGTACATTCATGCAAGTGGAGGGTGGTGTATAAGCGGCACCACCTTAAAATTCTGACAATCTTGACTAAAATATATATATTATTTTAATAGTGGTGCCTACCTGATAAGCGGCACCACATTTGTGCCAGGCTGGTATGAACCCGTATATATATATGGATATAGTGCAGGGGTGTGATGCCTATCTGATAGGCGGCACCAGTGACCCCTATCTAGTAGGCGGCACTGGTGACCCCTATCTGATAGGCGGCACTAGTATATTAAATTTACACTCATATTTAATTGTCTGGTTCAAGAAGAAAGGTCAGTTAAAAAAAATAGCAGAAGATAAGGAAGAAGAGAGGGAGAAGAAAGAAAGAAAATGTATTTTTATTTTTATTTTTATTTTTATTTTTAAATAGAATGGATTATGATGAGAATAAATTATTTTGTTAGTATTATATAGTTTGTTTATTTTTATTTTTATGTTTTGTTTTAAAGTTATTTTGTTTATTGTGATTTGTTAGGTTATAAATGTAAATTTATATTAATTTGTTAGTAAGTTTTGTGTTGATGTTAATTATTTGTTTAGGGTTTATTGTGATTTGTCAGGTTATGAATGTTATGTTTTAATATTTTTAATATATTTGAAAGTTATTTTGTTAGTAACTATTATAAAGTAATTGTTAGTTAGTGATAACACCAAAAAATAGATAAATACTAAAAATCAAAATAAAAATATTTTCTGTCATAGATATTGGTAGAAATGGCAATAAATATGATATTGTCTGATGAGATAATAACTTCAGCACAAAGGGAGAAAGTTGATAAGATGATGAAAGAATTACAAGATTACAGAATGAAACCAGAAGAGGACATCGTTCAACACCTTATTACCGTAAATCAAAAGATGCAAGAAGTGTTATGGAAGGGTCATGAACTAATTAGAAAGAAGAAAGTGCAATACTTGACCCTTAGAGGGGAATTAATAGAACGGGAGCATCAAATCATTTTAGAACAACTTTGGAAGACATTGGTACAACGAACTTATTGGAATCCAATTATATACTTCATGAAGTTTATAATCTCTTATAGAGCAAGGAAAATAGCAAGATAAAGTGTAGGTTCGCGAAAGTTTACTAGGAAGCAAAATGTGTTTGACATACCATGGATGGATAAATTAGTTGTTAGGAAATTACCAAGAGAATTTCTAAATTCAATACTCTTCATAAAGATTGAAGAGGAAGAAGATCCTGAGAAATTTCCAAATTAGATTGTAGAAGATGAATTTGAAGAGAATTCAGAATTTAATATAGAGAATTTCCCAGAGGAAGATACAAAATATGAGATGGAAGAAAACATAGAAATGAATTTAAGTGGTTAAATGTAAAGATAAATGTTGTTCATGTACAAAATGAGAACTGAAAAAGTCTGAGCTTATGAATGAAAAATTTTGCATTTTGATATAATTTTGGTCTCTTTTTATTCATTAATTTTTTTTATGTAAGTAATTTTTTTGCTGTTCAAAATTGTTTTGAGAATTTTTATTTATTTTTTAACAGATTGAGTATTAAAGATGGATAATCAGTTTTTCGTATGCATTTATTTCGATGGAGTATTCTTGACAACAACCGTTGGATGTATATTTGAATGTCACCAACAAATGGCAATGAGATTTAATAGATGTCTCAATTGATGATATGAAGGAAAGGATTAGTGCAAAAATTTTTAGACGTTGTGGGAGAAGGATCTCAAAAATTTTCTACAAGTTTCTAGTTTCGACAGATCCCATCAAATTGAATGAAATGGAACTTGTAAATGATGAAGACGTGGAGACAATGGTCGCTCTTTATTGTGGGAATCGGAGTGACCAAAATGCACCGATTCAGTTATTTGCTGAGTTAGCTGGTGTAGAGTGATACGATCTCGCCTCGGTGTGTTGAGTTGAGTTGTTTAGATGCCCGATCGTCGAACGAGGAAGTATTGTTCCAAACTTGAAATATGTTTGTATTGGCTAAGTATGGAAAATAAGAATGAAGAATAGGCTTGAATTGGCTAAGTGTTTGTGGATTTAGGTTCAACTAACAAAGAAAAAAATAAAATGGATAGTTGATAGTTGGATGGGATGGAAATCGAACTTAAGTGTCAAGAACGAACCAACACTAAGAAGAGTGCTGACCCGGGGCTTATATGACTTAAGGTGGTTCGGTGATGGAAGATAGGGGACCTTGACCCGTTACCTAGCAAGGTAAGAACCAAAGGTATAAGGTTGGGTGAACGCCACACTACGAGAGTGATAAGTTCGAAAGAAGAATCAGGTTGACGCCACTAACTAGCAGATAAGTCAAGCTGAGTCTTGGACGAAATTTGAGAGAGGAAAACCTCACAAACAACTCAATGTTCATTCAAATTGGCAAAAAGTCCCTACAAACAGCAAATAACAAAGTATTTATAGGAAAAACCTAAGGCTAGCCGAATAGGTACATTAGTGACTTAATGAATAAGTATTTCAGCTTTAAATGAGCTAAAAAGTTCTAGAAAAAAAACCATAAGAATCCCATGTCTATATTCAGCCTTTGGGACGCCACTAGACAGCTTCTAGATGAAGGATATTCAGTTGAATGAACTTGGAAGAATTTGGAAATTGATTGGGCATGTCTAAGTTCGGCCATGAGCTTAAATGAGCTTAATTGTTTTGCCTTGATCAGCTGAATGGATGGATGAATTAAACTGGCAGCTAGGTGAGTGCAATAGGCATTAGAAATGTGAACACCGAACTTGAAGGGCCATCCATATGTGAATGCACAAAACTGAACAGCTCTCTTGTGTGAATGGATTAATTCGGTTGGTGTGAAAGCATTCAAGCAGCTTTGGGGAGCTAACCGGCCAACTTGGGAGCTTAAATGTGCAGCTAACCTTTGGCCAAAAAGTTGCTTGGAGAAGCCAAATAATCAGCACACCATGCATTGAAGCCGTCCATGCATGTATCTCTCCCTACATTGTAGCCGGCCATTCATGCACCTTGCATTAAATCTCCTTCATGCATTTGGCCGCACATAAATCCAATGAACACATTAAATTGATTCATGACAAGTTTAATTCAGCTGAATTATGACAAAATAAATTCATGCTTTACTTAGACACATTAATAACACATAATTAAGCTAAGACAAATTGAATATTGTCATAAAACATGACACATTAATTCGGCTAACACAAAACATATTAAACACATATAATGAGCTGTAATGAGCTAAGAAATGTATTAATGAGCTGAAACAAATTTAACTATCTAATAGTAGACACTTAGTTTATTCCAGCAAATAAGCAAATGAGCTAGAAAGAAATAAGGATGAGCTCAAACAAGCTGAAATGAGCTGAGCTAAGCTCGTGGAGATGAATGTGAGCTGAGGTCGACTTGCAAGAGGTTGCAAGGAGTCCTTGTTGAGCTGATCCAAGCTCTCTCAATATGTAACGCCCCAACTTTTTAAATATGTTTTTGTAATTCATTGACACAAATATCTGTCTGCTTTAGTGGTTATGTGCTCTAGGTGTGTGTGAGAGGTCCCAAGTTCAAGCCACAACTTGGGTAAATTTTGGCATTTTTATGAATAAAGCTCAGTCTCTAGTCAGTAGGCTTAAGTTTAAATGTTGGTAAAATTATATCAGAATAGGCCTGCTGGTCTGGTGGTTGGGTGGAGTGGTGGTTGTGTTAGAGGTCTTGTGTCCGATTCTCTGGGTAAGCAAGGGGATTTAATTTTTACCTTGGTTGTCTGGAAGTGTTTGAATGGAGTCAGAATTCTGATAAGGCGGGGGGTTAGTGGATAGTTTTGGGGAGCAAATTTAGGGATTAGGGGGTGATCAGGTGTGTACCCGAAAACACAAAAAATGAGAATCGGCGAAAGTTAAAAGATAAAACTGTCGACTCCACACGGGCGTGTGGTCGCCCATGTGGTAGGCCGTGTGGTAGTACACGGCCGTGTTGTAACAGCCCAATTTAGGGCCTAGTCGGAATAGTGGTTGTAAGACCACAAATCTGAAGTAGAAATATGCATTTTATGATTTTTATGAGGCTTATGATGTGGTTACATGATTGTGTAAAAATTTCATGAGGAAATTTTATTTATTAGTGATCAATTTGTCCATTAGGACTAAATTGCAAAGATTAGAAAATATGAGATTCTAGAAGATTTAAGTATGAAATAGAATTATAAAAATTACTAGAGGTCCTTATTTAGCAATTAGACCATTAAATGTCAAGATGGACAAAAATGGACATGGGAAGGAAAAATCTCAAGAAAGGGCCTTAAAGGCATTTTAGCCATTTGGTTAATTAATGAATTAAAAAGGGAAAAATAAGTCAAAATCTTGTCCATCTTCTTCCTCTAAGTGCCGCAATTTGCAAGGATACATAGCTAGGGTTTCTTCAACTTCCAAGCTTGATAGTAAGTGCATCCTAGCCCCGTTTTTAATGTTCTTCGTATTTTTGAGATCCTCGTAGCTCGATTTAGCTATTTCTAGCTATATTTTGAGCTAGGGTTTATGCTCAAAATTTTACCCATGTATGACATGCATGTATTTTGATGTTTTAAGGAAGAATATGAAAGTTTGATGTGTGATAAACATCTTTTTCTATGTAAGTTTCATGAAAAATGCATAAAAGGACCAAATTGTAAAAGATATAAAAATGGTTATACATGAGTGAAATAGTGGAAATTGGGGGCTGTTGTGGTTAAGAAAATAATTCAGCTAGGCTTAAAACACAAGAAATTTTAATAAAAATCATTTTTCGAGCCTAGGGGCAAAAGTGTAATTATGTGAAAGTTTAGGGGCAAAATCATAATTTTGCAAAAGTATGATTCATGAGTCAATTTAGTTAATGTGAGTATTAAACAAGTGAAATTGTTATTATAGATCAAGAAACACGAAGCCCAGACCGAAACCGAGGTAAGAACAAAGTGTTGGACTAAATCGAACATCTACACACATTTTGAGTACCGAGGTAAGTTTGTGTGAAATTAAAGTTTCATAGTATTTTTATATTTTAAATTAATGAATATCATTTCATGAAAATCGACTAATGAAGCCTCGATGAGAAAACGATGAGAATGTATTAAGTTGAAGTCCCGATTGAAGATTCGGAATAACGAGGATACCTATGTCAAGACAAGAGATAAGGAAGGTCCCGTATAAGACCATGTCTGGGACATGGCATCGGCACCGAATGTAGGTCCCGTATAAGACCATGTCTAGGACATGGCATCGGCACCGAATAAGGAAGGTTTCGTATAAGACCATGTCTGGGACATGGCCTCGGCACCAAAGAAAGATCTCGTGTAAGACCATGTCTGGGACATGGCATCGACATCTATGTACGATCTCGTATAAGACCATGTCTGGGACATGGCATCGACATCGAGTTAAGAGATCCCATGTAAGACCATATCTGGGATATGGCATCGGCATCAAGAGGTGATCCCATGTAAGACCATATCTGGGATATGGCATTGGCATCGTAATACATGTATGATGAGATTGAGTATCCTCCGTTATTCTGAGTAGTTCAACGAGAAAAAGAGCTAAGTATACAAAGATGACAAAGAGTTAAGCTGTACAAAGATGACAAAGAGTTACATTTAAGTTAAGGATGATAATGATTCAAGTTTATGTTCAAAATAGCATAAGTGCTAAATTATGTGATGAAGTGACACAGGTACCACGAGTAAAATACGAGTTATGAAACCGTAATGTGATATGTGATGGGTAAGCGTAAGTATGAGTATGTATGTCAAAGTACTTGAGAACTTGTGTTGTTATTGTTCTATGAGATGAATGGATTTTACCATGAGTACTTATGTTGCTATTTTAATTCATGCAAACTTACTAAGCTATATGCTTACCCCTTTCTTTTCCCTTTTCCTTGTAGTATCACCAAGCTAGCTCGGGGATCGTAGAACGTCAGAGCTCGGATCACACTATCAATCATTCTTTTGGTATAGTAATGTTGATTTATTTTGGGTATGGCATGTATAGGAACTTGGTCATCTTGTGTTATGTCATATTTGAAAGCCCAAGTGTTGGCTACTAATGTTATACACTCATTTTTTAAATGGCCATTAAGAATTGGCCGATATTTGTCAAGTTTTATATCTTAATGATGATTAGTGATTCTTCATAGTGTATTATTGCCATGTTATGTGTTGCTTGTGTTGGCATATGTGTGTTTATGTTTCAGGATGGCAATTAGCTTGAGAAATAGTCTTTTAATTGTCCACACGGGTAGACACACGGGCGTGTGTCTAGGTCGTGTGTGACACATGGCCAGCCCCATGGGTGTGTTGTTAGGCTGTGTGTCCCCTGCATCAAATTTTTGAAAAATTCAATTCGTCACACGGGCCAGCACACGGACGTGTGCCTAGGTCGTATGCCCTTAAGAGCTTACTGACGTCATAAACAGAATGCCCAGGTTTTTCACACACGGGTGAGGACACGGGCGTGTCTAGGCCGTGTGAGGGACACATCCACAGACACGGGCGTGTGTCCGGCCGTGTGAAAACCCCTATAGGTTCGAAATGAAAAATAAATTCCACACGGGCTAAGAACATGGGCGTGTGTGACCACACGGCCTGCCCACACGGGCGTGCTCCATTCCAGACGGGCGTGTGGCCCTGTTTAGGGAAAAATTTTCTAAGTACGCAAAAGTTTCTGGTTTAATTCCGAAACCTTCCGTATGTATGTTTAGGGCCTCGTAGGCCCATAATAAGGATGTTATGGATATGAATGAGAAGCTTTAAGTTGAAATGAAATTTTATAGCCCAATGTTGTATGTTTAAGCAAGTTAAGTCCGGTAATGCCTCGTATCCTGTCCCGGCGTCGGACACGGGTAAGGGGTGTTACATTTGGTGGTATCAGAGCTATGGTTTAGTCGGTTCTCAGACTAACGTAGCGTAAGAATGAGTCTAGCTATACATGCCATACACATGAGTATTTACATTATGATAGTGTGACGACTCTTGACGATTTAAATTTGTGTTTTCATATAGTAAATGGATCCCAATAGAGTTGTGGCTGATGATGTAGAAAGTAACGCACTGGCTCCCGCTGAAGGGACAGTGTCGAATGAAAATGAGAATAGACAAACGACTGTAAGTCAGAGAGGAGGAGAAGAGGCTAGGGAAGCCTTTCTCCACATGATGAATGCATGGTATACGGAGTTTGTTCGCACGAACCCGAATGCGCAACCCCCTCCACCCCCACCTATTCCTCAGCCTGCCCCTATAGCTCCCCAGGTGGTAGAAGTGGTAAAGAGAGAAAAGCCTCCGATTGATAGAATCTGAAAACAAAGAGCCGAGGAGTTTCGAGCTAGTAAAGATGATGATCCGGAAAGAGCAGAATTTTGGCTTGAAAATACCATCAGGGTATTTGATGAATTATCTTGCACACCTGAAGAGTGCATGAAATATGTGGTGTCTCTATTAAGAGATTTCACTTATCAGTTGTGGAACACCCTTGTGTCGGTTGTACCAAGGGAAAGGATCACATGGGAGTTTTTCCAAGAAGAATTCTGGAAGAAGTACATTAGCCAAAGATTTATTGATCAGAAAAGAAAGGAGTTCCTTGAACTGAAACAAGGTAGAATGACAGTAATTGAATATGAGCGTGAATTTGTAAGGCTCAGCAAGTACATTCGGGAGTGTGTGTCCTCTGAAGCCATCATGTGTAAGAGGTTTGAGGACGGATTAAATGAAGATATCTGATTATTTGTTGGTGTCCTAGAATTGAAGGAATTCGTTGTGCTAGTGGACAGGGCTTGTAAAGCCAAGGAGTTGGATAAAGAGAAAAGAAAAGCTGAAATGGAGTCTCGTGAAGAAAGAGACAAATGAACAAGTCGTTTCAATCTTCATCCAAGAAGTCAAGAGACTTTCCTACCCAATTAGCTACTTCAGCCGGGTTTTCAAACAGAAGTAAGAGTAAACAGTACTCGGGGATTAAAGCTCAGACTACCTCAGTTGCTAGTGTTGGGAGCACTCGACCTAATAGACCGGAATGTCCACAGTGTGGCAGGCGTCATCCCGGTGAGTGCCGAGCCCATGAGAGAGCCTGTTTTAAGTGTGGTTCCCAAGATCATTTTATTAGAGAATGCCCTGAGATGGTTGAAAAAGAGAAAATTCAGAGTGCCAGATCGGGAAGCACTACTAGATGGAGACAACAGAGAAACCCGGGAAGTGGAACGAGTAGTAAGAGTACACCTAGAGAGCATGCTGCAAGATCTGAGGGTAGAGCGCCTGCGAGGACTTATGCCATTCGCGCTCGCGAAGAGGCGTCATCCCCTGATGTAATTACAGGTACATTTTCTCTCCATGATACTAATGTTGTTGCTTTAATTGATCCAGGATCTACCACTCATATATTTGCATTAAATTAGTATCTAGTATGAGCATGCCTGTAGATTCTACAAAGTTTGTGATAAAAGTGTCCAATCCTTTAGGCAAAAGTGTATTAGTTGATAAGGTATGCAAAGAATGCCCATTGATGATTAGAGGTCATTATTTTAAGGCAAATCTCATGCTATTGCCATTTGATGAATTCGATATAATTCTTGGTATGGACTGGTTAACCGCTCATGACGTGACAGTAAATTGTGGAAAGAAATACGTTGAATTGAGATGTGAAAACGGGGACACTCTTCGTGTTGAATCAGATGAATAGGACAGGCCGCCTATAGTGATCTCTTATATGTCTGCCCAGAAATATGTAAGAAAGGGATACGAAGCATATCTTGCCTTTGTGATGAATGCTAAAGAAACTGAGTTAAGAATTGAATCAGTACCGACAGTATGTGAGTATCCAGATGTATTCCCAGAAGAATTGCCAGGGTTGCCTTCGGTTAGAGAGGTTGAATTCAGCATTGAGTTAGCTGCTGGTACTGCACCTATATCGATTGCTCCATACAGAATGGCCCCAACTGAGTTGAAGGAATTGAAGGCACATTTGCAAGAGTTGACGGACAAAGGTTTTGCTAGACCGAGTTATTCTCCGTGGGGTGCTCCAGTGTTATTTGTGAAAAAGAAAGATGGTTCCATGAGATTATCTATAGATTACCGGTAGCTTAATACTGTGAAGAATAAGAACCCATTGCCAAGGATCAATGATTTATTTGATCAATTGAAGGGAGCCACCGTGTTCTCCAAGATAGACTTGAGGTCCGGTTATTACCAGTTGAGGGTCAAAGATTCAGATGTGCCAAAACCTGCATTTCGAACAAGGTATGGGCACTATAAATTTTTAGTCATGCCTTTTGGATTAACAAATGCCCCTGTTGTGTTTATGGATTTAATGAACCGTATATTTCGGTCATACTTGGATAAGTTTGTTGTGGTTTTTATTGATCACATATTGATATATTCTCGCGATGAGCATGAGCATGCCGGGCACTTGAGGACGGTTTTGTAAATTTTACTAGATAATCAGTTGTATGCCAAGTTTAGCAAAAGTGAGTTTTGGCTCAAAGAGGTTGGATTTTTGGGGCACATTGTCTCGGGAGATAGAATCCGAGTAGACCCAAGCAAGATTTCAGCTATTGTTGATTGGAAGCCGCCGAGAAACGTATCAGAGATTAGAAGTTTTCTAGGCCTAGTTGGCTATTACAGATGATTTGTCAAGGGGTTTTCTATGATAACTACACCGATGACGAGGTTGTTACAAAAAGAGGTGAAGTTTGAATGGACAGAAAAGTGCCAACAGAGTTTTGAGAAACTAAAGGCATTGTTGACTGAGGATCCAGTTCTAGTGCAACCTAAACCGAGAAAAGAATTTGTGATCTACAGCGATGCATCCTTGAATGGATTAGGCTGTGTGCTTATGCTGGAAGGCAAGGTGATAGCATATGCCTCTAGACAATTAAAGCCGCATGAGAAGAATTACCCGACACATGATTTAGAGTTGGCTGCCATTGTGTTTGCTTTGAAGATATGGAGACACCATTTGTATGGTGAAAGATGTCGGATATTCACCGATCATAAGAGCCTAAAGTACTTGATGACTCAGAAGGAATTGAATTTAAGGCAGCGGAGATGCTTAGAGCTGATAAAGGATTATGAGCTAGTCATTAACAACCACCCGGGAAACGCGAATGTAGTCGTTGATGCTTTGAGTAGAAAATTCCTATTTGCATTGAGGGCTATGAATACATGGGTGACTTTGTTAGACGATGGATCCATTCTAGCTGAGTTGAGGGCTAGACCGATGTTCCTTCAAGAGATTTATGACACTTAGAAAGATGACAGTGAATTAAAAGCCAAAAGAGTTTAGTGCGAGTCGGGTGTTGAGTCTGACTTTCGGATCAATTCTGATGGATGTTTGATGTTCAGAGACAGAGTCTGTGTACCGAGGAATGATGAGCTTATTCGGATGATTTTACACGAGGCACATAGTGGATGTCTATCTGTACATCCGGGCATTACAAAAATGTATAATGATTTGAAGAAATGGTATTGGTGGCCGAGTATGAAGAAAGATATTTCTGAGTTTGTATCAAGATGCTTGATTTTTCAACAAGTGAAAGTTGAACACCAAGTACCTTCGGGTTTGCTTCAACCTATTATGGTTCCCGAGTGGAAATGGGACCGTGTTACTATGGACTTTGTGATGGGTTTGCCGTTGACACCGAGCAAGAAAGATGCCGTATGGGTGGTGGTAGATAGACTTAAAAAAAGTCGGCCCACTTCATACCGGTACATGTTGATTAGTCGCTTTATAAGTTGGCAAACTTGTATGTTTCTGAGATTGTAAGGCTTCAGGGAGTGTCTTTATCGATTATATCGGACAGAGATCCGAGATTCACATCTCGATATTGGAAAAAGTTGCAAGAAGCTTTGGGCACAAAGCTAAGTTTTAGTGTAACACCCCAAACCCGGTCTAAACATTACGACCGAATCTGGTATGTCACAGGGAAAGATAGTTTTGAAAATTTTAAAGAAACATCGCAATTTAGAAAACTTCCCGTTTTGAGTTTCCATCTTAAAAATTAAAATCAGTTTTAAGGGTTTGTTACCAACTTCTTATTAATATGAACTATGAGTCGTAAACAGGTTTGCTTTACGAAAGCCGAAATTAGGGATTTTCATAAACGTGATATTTTGAAAAGCTTTGTTGAGGTATTTAAGAAAGTTTTCGAATTAATTAGTTATTCGCTTGTCATCTTTTGTTAACACTTTGAAAAAATGGTTGGTTATATTTTTATTTTAGAAAAACTCCATATTTGACATTTCATAAAATATGTATAATGATGATTAAAGCAAAACCCAAATTAAAGTTATGGAGGCCTTATTACATAGCAAAAACCCAAAATAAAAGTAAGTTTAAAATAAAGAAATGAAAGATTTACTGAAGTAGTAATGCATGGCCACCTCAAAGTCCACCTCGGCTCCAAATCCCGCAACTAAGGGTTACCGCAAAATTAAGCGAGAGGGGTGAGTCACCAAGACTCGGTGTATAATTCCCTTATAAGCATAATTTGGGCCTTAGGCCCCACAGATACACATTAGGCTTTAGCCCTCACAACATAGCATATCAGAAATTGGATGCAATGCAACCCAACCCAACCTAGTTTTCCATCCTCTACAACACCAGAATCAGCCAAACACCCGTGGCACCAAGCCACTGTGGTTCCAAACCATTGTAGTTCCAAACCACTGTGACAGAGTCACTGATAAATGTATATGTGGTGCCAAACCATTGTGGTTCCAAACCACTACGACAGCCACTGATAAATGTATGTGGGGCCAACCCACTGTGGTTCCAAACCACTGTGACAATCACTGATAAATGTATATGTGGTTCCAAACCACTGTGGTTCCAAACCACTGTGACAAAAGTCACTGAATCACACTTCCCCTTTCAATCATATCCCAAAGCCCATGCAAACATATTAACAATATACAGCAGCTAATCAAATCATACATAATCATGTTATACTAAAAGGCAATCATAACGGTACTTACAGTGTCTCCAACCTTTCCCACAAGGGTATCTCAACTGTCTATACAGTTGTTTCGGCTTTCAGCCAACATAGTTATTAACGCAAAGTAATAAAGAAAAGTGTGAGCATTACACACCTAATTACGCATAAAACTAAACACTTTAGATCGTCGACACTCTTACTAGAAGAAACAACCGCGATTTTTCTATCCCAGGCAGATGTCGGCTCCCTACCACAACCCGGTGGAAAGTCTCGAACCGCCGACAAAGCACGCCGTTTAAACATAGGAGCAGAGACTACGGGTCCACTCCCCTCCTTAGATTGACTGGCACTCACATCCATGAAGAGAGCCTTGATCAGTACTCAAAGAGAAACATTGATTGGCTAATAAGGAAATTTGGTTAAGGCAGACTGCAACGCAAAGGAAAAAAATAGCAGAGAACCCGAAAAGAAATGACTCCTTACCTTGATAAGTGATGAACCGCACAACAATTGATTCGTCCCCGAATCAAAGATGAGTCGTGAGAGAAGCAGAGGTTCGGCCTAACAGTCAAAGGTTGCCCTTGAGTATTCGACTTAAAGGAAAACTTAGAGAAGGAAAAGATAGTGTACAAAGTTACCTTGTGATGATAATGGTGGTGAAAAGCCAAAATAGATTCGGCAGAAAAATAGCCCTTCACACCTTAGGCTACTCGAGCAGCATCGATTCAAGATGAAAAAGAAACAGAGATTCGGTTAGTGAAGAAGGAGACAGAGGAGTAGAGAAGAAAAGAGAAAGAAGACGAAAGAAATAGAAGGAAAAGGAGATTCGGCTTTTATGAAAAGAGAGAAAAGAATAACATTACCTTCAACAATCAAATAAACAAGGTGAATCCGATTCACTTGGGACCAAAAGGGATTATTCGGCTTAAGAAGAGAATAAAAGGATGGCAATGAAACTCCTTCAAGGTTTCGGCTATGAGAAGAAAAGAGAAGACAGATGATAGGTATGGATGAAGAGAAGAAGAAATACACAATTGGTCACTCTCAAGATTCGAATAATACCATAAAGTCAAGAAGAAAAGAAGACATGAAGGGAATCCACTCCAAAGACTTAAGTTTCGGCAAAAGGAAATGAGACTAGAATTGACCCCAATCGACAAAAAGAAAAGAAAAGCTCACACTTGCACTAATGCTCAGAAATATGCTCCAAAATTCAGCACACACACAATACCCCGAAAGCTCATCCCATCAAAGACCCCTCTTGACCGAATTTACTTCCCCCCCAAACACTTCCCATTTTCGGCCAACTATCACCTCACTCCCACACCCACGATTTGCTCCTTGTTTCACTCTCTATCACCCATTTGAATTGGTTGACCAATTCAAACTCCTAAAGCACCTCTCCACCATCCATTTTGAACTTGTTGACTCATTCAAACTCCTCCTAGAAGAGTCCCAGCTGAAAGCTACCTCCTCTCCATCCTGACGCCAAAAAATAAAGCTTCATAGTGTGGCATATGGGATTTGAACTCCTCCCCTTTTCTCCTACAAGTGACGCCACCTCCACTTGGACACAAGCTCATTTGTGTCAACAAGCACACGCAATAATCTTAAGGCCTGCCTCCACCAGCTCTCCCCCCTTTAAGCCCAAAAACCAAAATTTCACCAAGGCTCTAGCTTAAACCCGAGCCTCCCCAGGACCCCCAAACACATCTAAATAACAAGCAGAACAAGCCAAGCACACAGAAAAACATAAAATGCAGAACCCCTAATTCTAGGATGTTACAGTTGTACCCTCCTTAAAGAAATTTCGGCCTCGAAATTTACCTGATCAAAAGAGGTGAGGGTATTGCTGTCGCATCACATCCTCTGGCTCCTACGCGGCTTCCTCTAAACCGTGATTCCTCCATAAAATTTTAACCAACAGAACTGACTTCCTTCTCAACACTTTAACATCTCGATCTAAGATCTGCAATGGTTCTTCTTCAAAAGACAAATCAGGTCTTACTTCAATTTCCTCTACCGGCACTATGTGAGATGGATCTGAACGATAGCGCCTTAACATTGAAACATGAAATACATCATGTATCCGATTCAACTCCGGTGGTAACTCAAGCTGATACACTACTGGTCCCACACGTTTCAACACTCGATAATGCCTGATGAATCTGGGGCTCAACTTGCCTTTTCGTCCAAACCTTAAAACCCTCTTCCAAGGTGAAACTTTCAGAAAAACCTAATCACCCACTGAAAATTCTATTTCTTTACGCTTCAGATCTGCATACGATTTCTGCCTGTCGGAAGCTTCTTTCAACCGAGTCTAAATCAACTTAACCTTTTCCTCCGTCTCTGAAACCAATTCTGGACCCAACAACTGTCGCTCACCCAACTCTGTCCAGCAGGTAGGAGTACGACACTTACGACCATACAACGCTTCATAGGGTGCCATCTGAATACTGGATTGATAGCTATTGTTGTATGCGAATTCTGCCAATGGTAAGAAGTCCTCCCAACTACCTCTGAAGTCGATAACACAGCCTCTCAACATATCTTCCAGAACCTGAATTACCCTTTCTGACTGACCATCAGTCTGTGGATGAAACGCCGTGCTGAAATCTAGTCTTGTACCCAACGTTTTATGTAACGCCTTCCAGAATCGCGATGTAAACCTAGGGTCTCTGTCTGATATGATAGACACTGGTACCCCATGTAACCTCACAATCTCTGCTACATACAGCTTGGTTAACTTCTGTAGTGAGTAATCAACATAAACCGGTATGAAGTGAGCGGACTTCGTCAATCGATCGACAATTACCCACACTGAATCTTTCCTAGTAGGCGTAAGAGGTAGCCCACTAACAAAATCCATCATTATTCTCTCCCACTTCCAAAGTGGAATCTTCACTGGTTGTAGCAACCCCGAAGGCAACTGATGTTTCGCCTTCACCTGTTGACACGTCAAGCACTTACTCACAAACTCGGTAACTTCTTGCTTTAGACCTAGCCACCAAAACTGTTCACGCAAGTCTCGATACATTTTACTCCCACCGGGATGCATAGCGTATGGGCTACTATGCGCTTCCTGCAGAATCCTCTGTCTCAATTCGGAATCCTTTGGCATACAAACTTTTCCACGGAAGCACAACACTCCATCACCGTTCAGACCAAAATCTTCTGTCTCACCACCTTCCACTTGCTGAAGTCGAGAACTTAACAATTCGTCTAACATCTGTCTCTCTTTAATTTGACTTACCCATGAAGGCTTCACTTGAAGTTCGGCTAACAAGCTTCCATCTTCATACAAACTGAGATGAGCAAACATTGCCCTCAAATCTGATATCACCTTACGGCTCAACGCATCCGCCACTACGTTAGCTTTACCTGGGTGATACTCAATCGAGTAGTCATAGTCTTTCAACAATTCAATCCATCTCTGCTGCCTTAAATTCAACTCCTTCTGGGTAAGGAGATATTTCAGGCTCTTATGATCGGTGAAGATAATTGACTTCTCCCCATACAAGTAGTGTCTCCAAATCTTCAAAGTGAACACTACCGCAGCTAATTTCAGATCATGAGTGGGATAATTCACTTCATGCGGTCTTAATTACCGAGACGCATACGCTATCACCTTCCCCTCTTGCATCAACACACATCCTAACCCTGTGTACGACGTATCACAATAGACGACAAACTCCTTTCCAGCCTCAGGCTGAATCAACACTGGTGCCTCCGTCAAAATCTTCTTCAACTTCTCAAAGCTTTCCTGTTGTTGATCTGTCCAAACAAACGGTATCCCCTTCCGTAATAGCTTGGTTAATGGTGCAGCAATCAACGAGAATCCCTCAACGAGCCTTCTGTAGTATCCAGCTAACCCAAGGAAACTTCAAATTTCCGCTACCGACTTTGGTGGTTTCCAATCCAAAATAGCTTCAATCTTTTGGGGATCCACCCTAATCCCATCGGCAGAAACAACATACCCCAAAAAGTTAACTTCCCTCAGCCAAAATTCACACTTGCTGAATTTGGCATACAGTTGCTTCTCTCTCAAAATCTGCAGAACAATCTGAAGATACGAATCATGCTCCTCTTCTGTTCTTGAATATACCAAAATATCGTCTATGAACACTACGACAAACTGATCCAGGTAGGGTTGAAATACCCGGTTCATCATATCCATAAATGCAGCTGGTGCATTCATCAACCCGAACGACATCACTAAGAACTCGTAGTGACCATAACGAGTTCGAAAAGCAGTCTTATGAATATCCGCCTCCTTGACCTTAAGCTGATGGTACCCTGACCTCAAGTCTATCTTCGAGAAGACTGAAGCGCCTCGCAGCTGATCGAACAAGTCGTCAATCCTTGGTAATGGATACTTGTTCTTAATCGTCAACTTGTTCAATTGCCTGTAGTCAATGCACATCCGTATCGACCCGTCCTTTTTCTTAACAAATAACACTGGTTCTCTCCACGGAGACACACTTGGTCGAATAAAACCACGGTCCAACAATTCTTGAATCTAAGCTTTAAGCTCCACCAGCTCCTTCGGCGCCATCCTATATGGGGCAACGGACACCGGAGTTGTTCCTGGAAGTAGATCAATGACGAACTCCACCTCGCGATCCGGAGGTAACCCTAGAAGCTCTTCTGGAAAAACGTCTGAGAAATCCTTCACCGTTCTCACATCTCTTACGGACAATTCTTTGGCCTCCAAAGCACTGACGAAAGCTAGAAACGCCTCACACCCTTTTCGCACCATCCTTTTAGCCTTTAAAGCAGACATCACATTGGACAGGTAATTCCTTCTCTCACATATCACCAGTACCTCCTTATCCTCAAGAGTCTTTAATATAATGCGCTTAGCAGCACAATCCAAGTTTGCTCGATACTTAACTAACCAGTCTATGCCTAAAATCAAGTCAAACTCGCCGAACGACAATTCCATCAAATCAGCCGGGAAAACAATCCCTTGTAATTCTAAAGGCACACTCCTAAATAGTTTGTTCACCACTACAGGTTGTCCTAAAGGGCTAATCACAGTCATTTCTCTAGAAGCAACCTCAGATTCTATATTCAAAGTTCCAGACACAGTACTAGCAACATATGAATATGTAGACCCAATATTTATTAAAGCTGAAAAGGGCACACAAAAAATAAGGAACGTACCGGTTATGACATCCGGTGCATCTCCATCCTCTCGACGTCTAGCTGCATAAACCAACACAGGCTGTCTCACATCTGTATTCCCAGCACCTCTGCCCGGTGCTCCACGCCCTCGACCAAAACCATTTCCTCCTCTGGCCGGGACCACGACCTCTCGGTGGTTCTTTGCCCACCTCTTCCAGGTGTACATATCCACGACCTCTTGGCCGTGCCTGTTTGGCTCTTGTGGGCGATCCCTTACCAGATGATCTACAGATCCACACCTGAAGCATTCTCTATTTCGTGCCCAACACTCCCCCGAATGAAAATTCCCACATCTAGCACATGGTTGAGACCGACCAATAGTAACAAGCTTTGCAACTCGACCCGGCCCATCAAACCTAGGCTTCTTTTGGAAACCCCCAGTAGATCCTGACGACCCATAGTTCCTCTTATTCCTACCCCTATCCTTATCCAGATTCTGTCTCTCTGATCGCTTCACCTCTTCAGCTATCTTTGCCTTCTCAACCAGAATAGCAAACTCTCTTTCCCGTTGTGGAGCTATCAGTACTCGTAACTCGCCCCTCAGACCATCCTCAAATCGGACACAACGCTCGTGATCAGTTGCGACGATACCCCGGGCATAACGACTTAAACGCAGGAACTCCGCCTCATACTCAGCCACTGACTTATTCCCCTGGACCAAGTTTAAAAATTCCTTTCTCTGAGCGTCCACGTAACTCGCCCCAACATACCTTCCCTGGAACGCTGTCTTAAAGAAATCCCAGGTAATACGGTCCGCTGATGTACCATCCCTTATCGTGAGCCACCACTGGTATGCCTCATCTCGAAGGAGGGACACTACTCCTTTCAACTTTTCCTCTACGGTACAGTCAAGATTGTCCATGATTCATTCAACCGCTTCCAGCCAGTACTCAGCTACGTTAGGAGCCACACCAAAAATACCCCTGAATATCTCGGCCCCATTAGCTCGGAGTAGCTCAGGAATAGATTTCTGAGCTACTAATCCCGTGCTTTCTCCAGCAACCCGCTCTAGAACACGCAGCATAGCTTGAGACACAGCATCGTCCCCTCCAGTTCGGTCCTGAGACCCCGCTTCTGCTACTGGTGATGCTGGCACTTCGCCTTCTCGCCCATGCCCTGATTTCGAGGGTTCAGCCTCAATACCCCGGCCTCTACCACGATCGCGCATACCACGTCCACGTCCTCTAGCGCTCATGATTATGGAATCGACTTAATCTGATTAAAATTTTATGAATTAGTATATCTTCCCCTGTTTATTACCGGATAGTCTTATGAAAATAGAATTAGAAGTAGTTTTTCGCAAAACATATTTCTAAAGGTCTCAATCTCTAAAGTTGAATCTCTTAAAACTATCAATCACAAAATAATATAATCTTTTCACAAGAAATCAAGTAGTTATTAGAAAAAACTTACAGTACGGATTGGTGCCGGAGACTCGGGTGCCATACTTCCAGAAAACATGTATTTTTCTAAATCATATTCCAAACCAACTTGAAAATATTTTTGAACCCATTCCACAGTCGAGTTTTGCAACCTTGGCTCTGATACCAAAATTGTAACACCCCAAACCCAGTCTAAACGTTACGACCGAATCTGGTATGTCACAGGGAAAGATAGTTTTGAAAATTTTAAAGAAACATCGCAATTTAGAAAACTTTCCGTTTTGAGTTTCCATCTTAAAAATTAAAATCAGTTTTAAGGGTTTGTTACCAACTTCTTATTATATATGAACTATGAGTCGTAAACAGGTTTGCTTTACGAAAGCTAAAATTAGGGATTTTCATAAACGTGATATTTTGAAAGCACTGTTGAGGTATTTAAGAAAGTTTTCCGAATTATTAGTTATTCGCTTGTCATCTTTTGTTAACACTTTGAAAAAAAATGGTTGGTTATATTTTTATTTTAGAAAAACTCCATATTTGACATTTCATAAAATATGTATAAACAGTATTAAAGCAAAACCCAAATTAAAGTTATGGAGGCCTTATTACATAGCAAAAACCCAAAATAAAAGTAAGTCTAAAATAAAGAAATGAAAGATTTACGGAAGTAGTAATGCATGGCCACCTCAATGTCCACCTCGGCTCCAAATCCGCAACTAAGGGTTACCTGCAAAATTAAGAAGAGGGGTGAGTTACCATGACTCAATGTATAATTCCCCTTATAACGCAATTTGGGCCTTAAGCCCACAGATGCACATTAGGCTTTAGCCCTCACAACATAGCATATCAGAATTTGGATGCAATGCAACCCAACCCAACCTAGTTTTCCATCCTCTACAACACCTGAATTAGCCAAACACCCGTGGCACTAAGCCACTGTGGTTCCAAACCACTGTGACAGAGTCACTGATAAATGTATATGTGGTGCCAAACCATTGTGGTTCCAAACCACTACGACAGTCACTGATAAATGTATGTGGGGCCAACCCACTATGGTTCCAAACCACTGTGACAGTCACTGATAAATGTATATGTGGTTCCAAACCACTGTGACAAAAGTCACTGAATCACACTTCCCCTTTCAATCATATCCCAAAGCCCATGCAAACATATTAACAATATACTGTGCAGATAATCAAATCATACATAATCATGTTATACTTAAAGGCAATCATAACGGCATTTACACTGGTGTCTCCAACCTTTCCCACAAGGGTATCTCAACTGTCTATCTGATTGTTTTGATTTTTCACCAACACGCTTATTAACGTAAAGTAATAAAGAAAAGTGTGAGCATTACACACCTGATTACGCGTAAAACTAGACACTCTAGATCGTCGACACTCTCACTAGAAGAAACAACCGCGATTTGTCCATCCCAGGCAGATGTTGGCTCCCTACCACAACCCGATGGAAAGTCTCGCACCGCCGACAAAGCACGTCGTTTAAACTTAGGAGCAGAGACTACGGGTCCACTCCCCTCCTTAGATTGACTGGAACTCGCATCCATGAAGAGAGCCTTGATCAGTACTCAAAGAGAAACGTTGATTGGCTAATAAGGAAATTTGGTTAAGGCAGACTGCAACGCAAAGGAAAAAAATAGCAGAGAACCCGAAAAGAAATGACTCCTTACCTTGATAAGTGATGAACCGCACAACAACTAATTCGTCCCCGAATCAAAGATGAGTCGTGAGAGAAGTAGAGGTTCGGCCTAACAGTCAAAGGTTGCCCTTGAGTATTCGGCTTAAAGGAAAACTTAGAGAAGGAAAAGATAGTGTACAAAGTTACCTTGTGATGATAATAGTGGTGAAAAGCCAAAATAGATTCGGCAGAAAAATAGCCTTTCACGCCTTAGGCTACTCGAGCAGCATCGATTCGAGATGAAAAAGAAATAGAGATTCGGTTAGTGAAGAAGGAGGGAGAGGAGCAGAGAAGAAAAGAGAAAGAAGACGAAAGAAATAGAAGGAAAAGGAGATTCGACTTTTATGAAAAGAGAGAAAAGAAGAACATTACCTTCAACAATCAAATAAACAAGGTGAATCCGATTCACTTAGGACCAAAAGGGATTATTCGGCTTAAGAAGAGAATAAAAGGATGACAATGAAACTCCTTCAAGGTTTTGACTATGAGAAGAAAAGAGAAGACAGATGATAGGTATGGATGAAGAGAAGAAGAAATGCACAATTGGTCACTCTCAAGATTCGGCTAATACCAGAAAGTAAAAAAGAAAAGAAGAAATAAAGGGAAGCCACTCCAAAGACTTAAGTTTCAACAAAAGGAAATGAGACTAGAATTGACCCCAATCGACAAAAAGAAAAGAAAAGCTCACACTTGCACTAATGCTCAGAAATATGCTCCAAAATTCGGTACACACACAATACCCCAAAACCGAAAGCTCCTCCCATCAAAGACCCCTCTTGACCAAATTTACTTTCCCCCAAACACTTCCCATTTTCGGCCAACTATCACCTCACTCCCACACCCACGATTTGCTCCTTGTTTCACTCTCTATCACCCATTTGAATTGGTTGACCAATTCAAACTCCTAAAGCACCTCTCCACCATCCATTTTGAACTTGTTGAGTCATTCAAACTCCTCCTAGAAGAGTCCCAGCTAAAAGCTACCTCCTCTCCATCCTGACGCCAAAAGTTAAAGCTCCATAGTGTGGCATATAGGATTCGAACTCCTCCCCTTTTCTCCTACAAGTGACGCGACCTCCACTTGGACACAAGCTCCTTTGTGTCAACAAGCACACGCAATAATCTTAAGGCCTGCCTCCACCAGCTCTCCCCCCTTTAAGCCCAAAAACCAAAATTTCACCAAGGCTCTAGCTTGAACCCGAGCCTCCCCAGGACCCCCAAACACATCTAAATAACAAGCAGAACAAGCCAAGCACACAGAAAAACATAAAATGCAGAACCCCTAATCTAGGATGTTACATTTAGTACGTCTTTTCACCCACAAACTGACGGACAGTCGGAGAGATTAATACATATACTTGAGGATATGCTTCGGTGTTGTGTTCTTGAGTTTCAGGGCAACTGGGAAAAGTATTTACCATTGGTAGATTTTGCATACAATAACAGTTTTCATTCGAGCTTGAAAATGGTGCCTTATGAGGCTTTGTATGGGCGTAAGTGCTGAACAACTTTGTATTTGACTGAACTCAAGGAAAATCAGATTCACGGGGTCGATCTGGTTAGAGAAACCGAAGAGAAGGTAAAAATAATCCGTGATTGTTTAAAAGTTACTTCTGATAGACAAAAATCCTACTCAGACTTGAAACAAAAAGAGATTGAGTTTCAAGTTGGTGATAAGGTATTTTTGAAAGTAACACCATGGAAGAAAGTTCTCAGATTTGGCCGGAAAGGTAAATTGAGTCTGCGTTTTATCGGACCATATGAAATTACTGAGAAGATAGGGTCGGTAGCTTATCGATTGGCTTTTCCATCTGAGTTGGGAAAGATACATGATGTGTTCCACGTGTCTATGCTGCGACGGTACCGATCAAACCCTTCGCACGTGATTGTACCACCAGAGGTAGAGATTCGACCGGACATGACTTATAGCGAAGAACCGGTTAAGATTCTAGCATGGGAAGTTAAACATCTAAGGAATAAAAGTATAGCTCTTGTGAAAGTATTATGGCAAAGACATGGGGTAGAAGAGGCTACATGGGAGCCTGAGGAGACTATGAGAAACCAGTACCCAAACCTTTTTACCGGTAAGATTTTTGGGGATGAAAATCCCTAAGGGGGAGAATTGTAACAGCCCAATTTAGGGCCTAGTCAGAATCGTGGTTGCAAGACCACAAATCTGAAGTAGAAATATGTGTTTTATGATTTTTATGAGGCTTATGATGTGGTTACATGATTGTGTGAAAATTTTATGAGGAAATTTTATTTATTAGTGATCAATTTGTCCATTAGGACTAAATTGCAAAGATTAGAAAATGTGAGAATGTATTAAATTGAAATCCTAGTTGAAGATTCAGAATAACGAGGATACCTATGTTAAGACATGAGATAAGGAAGGTCTCGTATAAGACCATGTCTGGGACATGGCATCGGCACCAAATGTAGGTCCCGTATAAGACCATGTCTGGGACATGGCATCGGCACTTAATGTAGGTCCCGTATAAGACCATGTCTAGGACATGGCATCGGCACCGAATAAGGAAGGTCCCGTATAAGACCATATCTGGGGCATGCCTCGGCACCAAAGGAAGATCTCATGTAAGACCATGTCTGGGACATGGCATCGACATCTATGTACGATCTCGTATAAGACCATGTCTGGGACATGGCATTGACATCGAGTTAAGAGATCACGTGTAAGACCATATCTGGGATATGGCATCGGCATCAAGAGGTGATCCCATGTAAGACCATATCTGGGATATGGCATTGGCATCGTAATACATGTATGATGAGATTGAGTATCCTCCGTTATTCCGAGTAGTTCAATGGGAAAAAGAGCTAAGTATACAAAGATGACAAAGAGTTAAGCTATACAAAGATGACAAAGAGTTACATTTAAGTTAAGGATGATAATGACTCAAGTTTATGTTCAAAATAGCATAAGTGCTAAATTATGTGATGAAGTGACACAGGTACCACGAGTAAAATATGAGTTATGGAACCGTAATGTGATTTGTGATGGGTAAGCGTAAGTATGAGTATGTATGTCAAAGTACTTGAGAACTTGTGTTGTTATTGTTCTATGATATGAATGGATTTTACCATGAGTACTTATGTTGCTATTTTGATTCATGCAAACTTACTAAGCTATATGCTTATCCCTTTCTTTTCCTTTTTCCTTGTAGTATCGCCAAGCTAGCTCAGGGATTGTAGAATGTCGGAGCTCGGATCACACTATCAATCATTCTTTTTGTATAGTAAAGTTGATTTATTTTTGGTATGGCATGTATAGGAACTTGGTCATCTTGTGTTATGTCATATTTGAAAGCCCAAGTGTTGGCTACTAATATTATACACTCATTTTTTAAATGGCCATTAGGAATCGGCTGATATTTGTCAAGTTTTATATCTTAATGATGATTAGTGATTCTTCATGGTGTATTATTGCCATGTTATGTGTTGCTTGTGTTGGCATATGTGTGTTTATGTTTCAGGGTGACAATTGGCTTGAGAAATAGCCTTTTAATTGTCCACACGGGTAGACACACAGGCGTGTGTCTAGGCCGTGTGTGACACATGGCTAGCCCTATGGGTGTGTTGTTAGGCCGTGTGTCCCCTGCATCAAATTTTAGAAAAATTCAATTCGTCACACGGGCTAGCACATGGGCATGTGCCTAGGCTGTGTGCCCTTAAGAGCTTGTTGACGTCATAAACAGAATACCCAAGTTTTTCACACACGGGTGAGGACAAGAGCGTGTCTAGACCGTGTGAGGGACACGGGCCACAGACACGGGCGTGTGTCCGGCCGTGTAAAAACCCCTGTAGGTTCGAAATGAAAAATAAATTCCACACAGCCTAGGAACATGGGCGTGTGTGACCACACGGCCTGCCCACACGGGCGTGCTCCATTCCACACGAGTGTGTGGCCCTGTTTAGGTAAAAAATTTCTAAGTACGTAAAAGTTTCCGGTTTAATTCCAAAACCTTCCGTATGTATGTTTAGGGCCTCGTAGGCCCATAATAAGAATGTTATGGATATGAATGAGAAGCTTTAAGTTGAAATGAAATTTTATAGCCCGATGTTGTATGTTTAAGCAAGTTAAGTCTGGTAATGCCTCGTATCCTGTCCCGGCGTCAGACACGGGTAAGGGGTGTTACATGTGTGATTGACGAGGCTAGACCGTGCGCGAAGGACACAGCCCTGTGATGGCTGGGTGAGGCCATGTGCGAGACACGGGCTCAACTAATTGGGTCGTGTGGGCCACACGGGCGTGTGGGATTCTGGCCCAGGCCGTGTGATCCATACGTCCAAGGCCAATTTAGGCCGAGTGGGCCACATGGGCGTGTTGGCCCACACGGGCAGGCCACATGGGCGTGTGAGCTCATTTTTCTGAAAAGTGCTACAAGGTTGCACGGGTCACCCAAGTCGACTGTGGACCTACTGTAGGGTCGATAAGCGTTATTTAGACCCCTATTTATGTTATCTAACTATATGATATCTGTATTGAACTGAATGTATGTTAGGTTGTTAGCATGTTTGCATGTCATATTGGTATGTTGCATTGCATCGGGGTGGGGTTGATGTTATTTGGAGGAAGTGTTCTGAAAGGCTCTTAAGCCTGACATCTGGCAGCTCAGCTGCATTATTCTGTTCATGTGTCGCATTTCGGTACAATATGGTGTGTATGGATGGGTTGGTTGATTTTATCCCCACATGGTGTGTAGGGCTGGACGGAGATGATGTGTAGAGGCTGATGGGTATGATTTTGATATATTGTTCTGCATTCTATATCCGATTGGGCTAAGGCCCTTGTATATATCTGATACTATATCCGGTTGGGCTAAGGCCCTTATATATATTTGATTCTGCATCTGATTGGCTACTGTATAATAGTCCGGTTTAGAACCTAGTCGGAACAGTGGTTTTGGAACCACAAATCTGAGTCAGTAAAATATTTTAATATTATTTTTCGTGGCTGCAGTATATGAATTAGCATGTGTGAAATTTCTGTGATTTAACTTGTTCATTTGTGAGCTTAATTGAGAAAAGGACTAAATCGCATAATTCGTAAAAGTGGCTTTCTATTTGATTAATAGCCTAATTGATGTGGCTTTTGAATGTGGAGTTCTTAAAAGGCAATAAACCCATTATTTGAGTTAGTGGATGACAAAGGACAAATATAACCTTGATGTTTATATGTTTCAAATGTTAATTGATAAAGGGTAATATAGTAAAAAGTGTATTATTATGTTTAATATGATAAAACAACATGAAATTAAGCCATAATGTTCATCCTTCCACCGAAAACACAAAAGAAAGAAAATAAGAAAAGCTTGTTACATTCGGCCATGGTCTATGCATAATCGGGTATGTGTTTTTGATCTATTTTTTATAATTTCTACGTTTTCGTAATTGTTGCTTAGTCTACTATCAAGCCCATGTTGTAATTTGAAGAATTGATGATGTTTATGAGATGTGCCATTGATGAAATGGTGAGCTTTGTGATGAGTTTTGGTGTTAAATGAAAGATATGTGTTTAATGAACATGTTTTGTTCTTGATTTTTTGGTGAATTTAGCTAATTAGGGCTAAATTGTGAAAATAATATTTTGAAGGACTAATTTGTGAAATAAATGAAATGTATGCATTGATATGAGTATAGTGTGTATTCGGCTAAGCATAGGTATATGATAATTTTGTGTATTTTGTGATTTTGTGAAATAAGGACTAAAATGTCAAAATGTGAAAATGTGAGGGCTAATTTGCATATAGCCCTAAATATGTGTTTTAGAATTGAATTGAATGAATTAGTGAATAAATGGATTAAATTCAAATATGTATAGATCAAGAACCGAAGAAAACGGACTCAGATCGCGGGAAAGCGAAAGTAGTCGAATAACCGAATCCGATCAACTATCCGAATATGAGGTAAGTCGATATACAAATAAATGTATTTGCATTGAATTATTTGAGTATATATGATATTTGAGTTTCTATGATTATCCATTGAGATGGAATGTATGTGAAATTCGAGTTTACGAATAAGTCGACAAGCTGTTAAAGTCTGAGAAGTCCCGTGTGAACCTAGGAATAGATAGGAATTACTTATGTCATGACATAGGTGTCCGTTATGTGATATCATGTAAGACCATGTCTGGGACGTTGGCATTGATTCGAGATTTCCTGTAAGACTAAGTCTGGGACGTTGGCATCGGGATGAGATTTACATGTAAGACCATGTCTGGGACATTGGCATCGTATTGATTCGTGTAAGACCCTGTCTGGGACAGTGGTATCGATATCTGATTACATGTAAGACCACGTTTGGGATGTTGGCATTGTACGACTATTCTGGGCACTCTGAGTATCCTATTCAGTTCCAAACGGTTTAATGGGCAAATCCAAGAAATGAACGACTATGTGAGTTGTATATATGTTTCAGGTACGTTTGAAAAATATACTATGTGTGTATGAAAGGTAAGTGTCTACACGAACTTACTAGGATGAATGTGTATTGAACTGATGAGATAATATGTGAAGATATGTTTGAATGAGCCATGTGTATATGTGATATTTAAGTTGAAGAATATGGTAAGATATGGCTAAGCAAATAAGCCAATGATTATATGTGATGAATTTGCTATGAGAACCAATAATGTCATTGTTTCAAAATGTTTATATGCATTTTATACTAAATTTATTTGTATATGGCTTACTAAGCTTTTGGAAGCTTACTCTGTGTGTGTGTTTGCTCTGTTTTATAGATCGTCAAAGCTACTGAAGGCTCGGGGACCGTCGAGGATCGTCATTACACTACTCAAACTTGTTTTGGTACTTTGAAAATGTGTAAATAGTTAAATATGGCATGTATAGGCTAGTCATTTTGGATTATGTTTAAAATGTGTATAAATAGCCATGAGATGTGGCTAGATAAATGTTGGTAATATGCATGAGTGAATATGATATATGATTGATGATTTGGTATGGCTTGATAGCTAATGAAATGGCCAAAACTATGGTAAGCATATGAATGCATTATGAGCATGTATGTTTGAGCAAAGGAATGATTATATGAAAGGTAAATGTAGATGAATCATGTTTGAATATATATGTGTTTTAGTTGTGCAAATTGGCATGATTGGAAAAGAGATTAGATGTAAAGATTTGTTGATTAATTTGACATGTTTTTGGATGTCAATTGTGCATGAAATGAATTGGGATATTGCTTGTAGGATAGACCCAAGTGTGGGTGGCATTTTGGCCTTGCAAATGGCTCATTTTGCATACACAATTTTGTGGTACACGGGCGTGCCTGGTGGCCGTGTGAATAAGTCAGTAGCTAGCCTAATTTTACACGGCCATGGCACACGGGCGTGTCTGGTGGCCGTGTGGATAAGTCAGTATACATGCTTTGTTTTGGCATGGCCAGGACACATGGGTGTGTCTAGTAGCCGTGGGAGGCACACGACCTGCCCACACGGGCGTGTGACCTCTGTAACTTAGAAAAGTTTTTAAATTTTCGAGAAATTCCATATGTGTTCAGTTTAGTCCCGACCTTATTCTAAAGCATGATTAAGCTCTCGTTGACCTATAAA
Source organism: Gossypium sturtianum (assembly GCA_025698515.1). Lineage (NCBI taxonomy): Eukaryota > Viridiplantae > Streptophyta > Magnoliopsida > Malvales > Malvaceae > Gossypium > Gossypium sturtianum. Next base: position 91,499,402 of record CM046955.1, read on the forward strand.
AGGGACACTTTGATTGTAAGTGATGACTTATATTATGAAACATCTGTAAAAGTTTCTGATCTGTCCGGTAACACCTTTAGCCCTAATTCGGCGACGGATACGGGTTAGGGGTGTTACATTTGCTTGGTATTAGAGCTACGGTTTAGCCGATTCTCGGACTAATGTAGCGTGTGAGAGTCTAGCTATACATGTTATATATCTGAATTGTGATAGTGTGATGAATCCTGACGTGTAAAATGTGATTTACGTATAGTAATGGATCCCGAAAGAGCCGTAGCTAACGATGTAGAAAGCAATGCGCCTGCTCCCACGCAAGGGACAGTGCCATCTGATTTGAGACCGGCTACGAGCAGTCAAGAGGGAGAAGCTAAACAAGCTTTCTTCCAGATGATGAGTGAGTGGTTCACTCAGTTTGTGCGAAATAACCCGACTATTTCACAACCTCTGCCCCCGGTTAATCCCCCTCAGACTTCAGTTGTGCCTCCGATTATGTATCTGAATCTGTTGAATAAGCCTCCGGTAGACAAAATCCGTAAGTATGGAGCTGAAAAGTTCAGGGCTACCAGTGATGATGATGCTGAAAAAGCCGAGTTTTAGTTAGAAAACACTATCCGAGTATTTGATGAGATGTCTTTGACTCCGGAAGAAAGTATTAAATGTGTTGTTTCTTTTTTACAAGATGCGGCTTATCAGTGGTGGAAGACTCTGGTTTCTGTTGTTCCGAAGGAACGGGTTACATGGGATTTCTTCCAGTCTGAATTCTGGAAGAAATATATCAGTCAGAGATTTATAGATCAGAAATGAAAGGAATTTTTGGAATTGAAACAAGGTCGCATGTCTGTCACTGAATACGAATGAGAATTCGTGAGATTGAGTCAGTATGCTCGGGAATGTGTATCGTCTGAAGCGAAAATGTGTAAGAGATTTGAAGATGGCCTTAATGAAGATATCCATTTGTTAGTCGGGATTTTAGAGATAAAAGAGATTGTTGCACTTGTTGATCGAGCGTGCAAAGCTGAGGCACTCGGAAAAGAGAAAAGAAAAGCTGAGTCAGAAGTAAGAAATGCGAGAAAGAGATTTCCGAGCAAATCATTTCAGTCTATTTCGAAGAAATTTCGAGATGAACAAAGTTGTTCGAGAGTTAATGTGGGACATTCTAGTAGAGATCGAGCTAGATCACAGTTGAGTTCCAAAGCTCCAGCAACTTCAATGGCAAGTGTTGGAAATGTCTGATCCGAGCGACCTGAGTGTAAGAATTGTGGTAAAAGACGTCCAGGAAGTTGTAGATTGAATGATCGAGCTTGCTTCAGATGTGGATCATTAGATCATTTTATCCGTGATTGCCCAGAGTCTGTTGAGCAAGAGATTGTTCAGAATCTGAGATCTGATAATGTTTTAGCGAGAGGTAGACCTACTCGAAATACAAGAAATGTCAGTGGTAGTCAGAGAACTACGAGAGACACTATATTGAGATCTGAAGCTAGAGCGCCTGCCAAAGCATATGCCATCCGAGCTTGTGAGGAAGCTTCATCTCCTGATGTTATAACGGGTACATTTACTCTTTACGATACTTCTGTGATTGCATTGATAGACCCTGGTTCTACTCACTCATATGTATGCATGAATTTAGTATCCAGTAAGACTTTGCCTGTAGAGTCTACTGAGTTTGTTATAAAAGTATCAAACCCCATAAGTAAAAGTGTCCTGGTTGACAAAGTATGCAAGAATTGTCCGTTAATGTTTCGAGATATCTGTTTTCCTGCTGATCTGATGCTATTACCATTTGATGAGTTTGATATCATTCTGGGTATGGACTGGTTGACATTACATGATGCTGTTGTGAATTGTAAAAGAAAGACTATTGATTTGAGATGCCAGAATGATGAAATAGTTCGGATTGAGTCTAATGATTTGAATGGATTGCCTGCTGTGATATCTATATTGAAAGCTCAAAGATATGTGAAAAAGGGATATGGGGCATATTTTGCTTATGTGATTGATTTGAAAGTATCTGAAAAGAAAGTTGAATCAGTGCCAGTTGTTTGTGAGTTTTCTGATGTATTCCCTGAAGAATTACCGGGATTGCCTCCGATACGTGAAGTTGAATTTGGTATTGATTTGTTGCCTGGTACGACACCTATTTCGATAGCTCCGTATAGAATGGCACCAACAGAGTTGAAAGAGTTAAAGTCACAGTTGCAAGAGTTGACTGACAGAGGGTTCGCAAGACCGAGTTTCTCACCTTAGGGTGCTCCTGTTCTGTTTGTGAAAAAGAAAGATGGCACGATGAGAATGTGCATTGATTATCGTCAGTTGAACAAAGTGACCATAAAGAAAAAATATCCTTTTGCCCAGAATCGATGATTTATTCGACCAGCTTAAAGGAGCCACTGTGTTTTCAAAGATAGATCTGAGATCGGGATACTATCAGTTACGAGTAAAAGATTCAGACATTCCGAAAACTGCTTTCAGAACAAGGTACGGGCATTATGAGTTTTTAGCTATGCCTTTTGGACTAACGAATGCTCCTGCTACTTTTATGGATCTGATGAACCGAATTTTCAGACCGTACCTAGACCGATTTGTTGTTGTTTTCATTGACGACATTTTGATTTATTCGCGTGATGAAATTGAACATGCTGAACATCTGAGAATCGTGTTGCAAACTCTGAGAGAAAAGCAATTGTATGCGAAATTTAGCAAATGTGAATTCTGGTAGCGTGAAGACAGTTTTCTGGGACATATTGTATCAGCCTCTAGAATACGAGTTGATCCGAATAAGATTTCTGCTATTCTGGAATGGAAACCTACAAAGAATGTGTCTGAAGTTTGTAGTTTTCTGGGACTTGCTGGTTATTATAGACAGTTTGTAAAAGGATTTTCAATGATAGCTACTCTGTTGACTAGACTACTTCAGAAAGATGTGAAATATGAATGGTCTGATAAATGTCAGAATAGCTTTGATCAGTTAAAAACCCTTTTGACTGAAGCTCTAGTGTTAGTACAACCAGAATCGGGCAAAGAATTTGTAATTTTCAGTGATGCTTCATTGAATGGTCTGGGATGCGTACTGATGCAAGAAGGCAAAGCCTCATGAGAAAAACTATCCGACACACGATCTTGAATTAGCTGCGATTGTGTTCGCATTAAAGATTTGGCGACATTATCTGTTAGGTGAGAAATGTCATGTGTTTTCAGATCATAAAAGTATGAAATACCTGATGGCCCAGAAAGATTTGAATCTACGACAGAGAAGATGGTTAGAGCTGTTGAAAGACTATGAGCTTGTGATAGATTATCATCCAGGTAAAGCTAATGTCGTTGTCGATGCATTGAGTCGGAAATCATTGTTTGCATTGCATGCAATAAATGCTCATTTAGACCTATTCAATGATGGTTCATTGTTGGCAGAATTAAAAGCGAAACCGTTGTTTTTACAAGAAATATGTGAAGCTCAAAAAGTTGATAATGAAATGATAGCAAAACGAGCTCAGTGTGATTCGAATTCTGATTTTGAATTTTGAGTTGATGATGATGATTGCTTGAGATTTCGAGATCGATTATGTGTTCCGAGAAACCCTGAGTTAATTCAGTTGATTTTGAATGAAGCACATAATAGTCGTCTACCTGTTCATCCGGGAAGTACGAAGATGTACCATGGTCTGAAATAACACTATTGGTGGTCTGGTATGAAACAGGACATTTCTGAATTCATTTCGAAATGTTTACTCTGTCAGCAAGTTAAAGCTGAACATCAGGTTCCGTCTTGTTTGCTACAACCGATTCTGATTCCCGAGTGAAAAAGGGATAAAGTGACGATGGACTTTGTTTCTGGATTGCCTCTGACTCTGAAAAAGAAAGATGCAATTTGGGTAGTAATTGATCGATTGACGAAATCCGCCCATTTTATTCCGGTACGATCTGATTACTCACTTGATAGATTAGCTGAGCTTTACATTTCTGATATTGTGAGATTGCATGGGGTGCCGCTATCTATTGTGTCAGATAGATATCCGAGGTTTACATCACGGTTCTGGAAGAAACTACAAGAAGCTTTGGGTACAAAATTACATTTCAGTACCGCACGATGGACTTTGTTTCTGGATTGCTTCTGACTCCGAAAAAGAAAGATGCAATTTGGGTAGTAATTGATCGATTGACGAAATCCACCCATTTTATTCCGGTACGATCTGATTACTCACTTGATAGATTAGCTGAGCTTTACATTTTTGATATTGTGAGATTGCACGGGGTGCCGCTGTCTATTGTGTCAGATAGATATCTGAGGTTTACATCACGGTTCTGGAAGAAACTACAAGAAGCTTTGGGTACAAAATTACATTTCGGTACCGCTTATCATCCGCAAACGGATGGTCAGTCTGAACAGATTATTCAGATTCTCGAGGACATGTTGAGATGCTGCATTCTTGAGTTTAATGGTTCGTGGGAACAATATTTGCCATTGATTGAATTTGCGTACAATAATAGTTTTCAGTCGAGCATTAAAATGACACCTTATAAAGCTTTTTACGGACACAAATGTTGAACACCTCTGTATTGGACTGGACTCAGTGAAAATAAGATACAAGGGGTTGATTTGATAAAAGACACTGAACAGAAAGTGAAAGTGATCCGAGATAGTTTGAAAGCAGCGTCTGATCGTCAGAAGTCTTATGCGGACTTGAAACGAAAAGATATTGAATTTGAGATCGGTGACAAAGTGTTTTTGAAAATATCTCCGTGGAAGAAAGTGCTCCGATTCAGACGAAAAGGCAAGTTGAGTCCGAGATTCATTGGACCGTATGAAATTATCGAGCGTGTTGGGCCAGTTGCGTACAAATTATTGTTGCTACCTGAGCTAGAGAAAATTCATAATGTATTTCATGTATTGATGCTTAGACGATACAGATCTGATCCATCACATGTGATTACTCCGTCTGAGATTGAAATCCGATCTGATATGACATATAAGGAAGAACCGAACCGTATCTTAGCTCGTGAAATGAAAGAGTTGAGAAACAAGAAAATCCAGTTAGTGAAAGTGTTGTGGCATCGACACAGAGTGGAAGAGGCTACGTGGGAACCTGAAGATTCAATGAGACAGCAATATCCAAACCTGTTTAACTGTAAGATTTTCGGGGACGAAAATCCCTAAGGGGGGAGAATTATAACAGTCCGGTTTAGACCCTAGTCGAAACAGTGGTTTCAGGACCACGAATCCGAGTTAGTAAAATATTTTAATATTATTTTCCGTGTCTGCAGTATATGAATTAGCATGTGTGAAATTTTTGTGATTTAACTTGTTCATTTGTGAGCTTAATTGAGAAAAGAACTAAATCGCATAATTCGTAAAAGTGGCTTTCTATTTGATTAATGGCCTAATTGATGTGGCTTTTGAATGTGGAGTCCTTAAAAGGTAATAAGCCCATTATTTGAGTTAGTGGATGACAAAGGACAAATATAACCTTGATGTTTATATGTTTCAAATGTTAATTGATAAAGGGTAATATAGTAAAAAGTGTATTATTATGTTTAATATGATAAAACAACATGAAATTAAGCCATAATGTTCATCCTTCCACCGAAAACACAAAATAAAGAAAAGAAGAAAAGCTTGTTACATTCGGCCATGGTCTATGCATAATCGGGTATGTGTTTTTGATCCGTTTTTGATAATTTCTACGTTTTCGTAATTGTTGCTTAGTCTACTATCAAGCCCATGTTGTAATTTGAAGAATTGATGATGTTTATGAGATGTGCCATTGATGAAATGGTGAGCTTTGTGATGAGTTTTGGTGTTAAATAAAAGATATGTGTTTAATGAACATGTTTTGTTCTTGAATTTTTGGTGAATTTAGCTAATTAGGGCTAAATTGTGAAAATAATATTTTGAAGGACTAATTTGTGAAATAAATGAAATGTATGGATTGATATGAGTATATTGTGTATTCGGCTAAGCATGGGTATATGATAATTTTGTGTATTTTGTGATTTTGTGATATAAGGACTAAAATGTCAAAATGTGAAAATGTGAGGGCTAATTTGTAAATAGCCCTAAATATGTGTTTTTGGATTGAATTGAATGAATTACTGAATAAATGGATTAAATTCAAATATGTATAGATCAAGAACCGAAGAAAATACACTTAGATCGCGGGAAAACGAAAGTAGTCGAATAACCGAATCCGATCAACTATCTGAATCCGAGGTAAGTCGATATACAAATAAATGTATTTGTATTGAATTATTTGAGTATATATGATATTTGAGTTTCTATGATTATCCATTGAGACGGAATGTATGTGAAATCTGAGTTTGCGAATAAGTCGACAAGCTGTTAAAGTCCGAGAAGTCCCGTGTGAACCTAGGAATAGATAGGAATTACTTATGTCATGACATAGGTGTCCATTATGTGATATCATGTAAGACCACGTCTGGGACGTTGGCATTGATTCGAGATTTCGTGTAAGACCACGTCTGAGACGTTGGCATCGGGATGAGATTTACGTGTAAGACCATGTTTGGGACATTGGCATCGTATTGATTCGTGTAAGACCCTGTCTGGGACAGTGGTATCGATATCTAATTACATGTATGACCACGTTTGGGACGTTGGCATTGTACGACTATTCTGAGCACTTTGAGTATCCTATTCAGTCCCGAACGGTTCAACGGGCAAATCCGAGAAATGAATGACTATGTGAGTTGTATATCTGTTTCAGGTACGTTTGAAAAATATACTATGTGTGTATGAAAGGTAAGTGTCTACACGAACTTACTAGGATGAATATGTGTATTGAACTGATGAGATAATATGTGAAGATATGCTTGAATGAGCCATGTGTATATGTGATATTTGAGTTGAAGAAAATGTAAGATATGGCTAAGCAAATGAGCCAATGATTATATGTGATGAATTTGCTATGAGAACCAATAATGTCATTGTTTCAAAATGGTTATATGCATTTTATACTAAATTTATTTGTATATGGCTTACTAAGCTTTTGGAAGCTTACTCTGTGTGTGTGTTTGCTCTGTTTTATAGATCGTCAAAGCTACTGAAGGCTCGGGGACCGTCGAGGATCGTCATTACACTACTCAAACTTGTTTTGGTACTTTGAAAATGTGTAAATAGTTAAATATGGCATGTATAGGCTAGTCATTTTGGATTATGTTTGAAATGTGTATAAATAGCCATAAGATGTGGCTAGATAAATGTTGGTAATATGCATGAGTGAATATGATATATGATTGATGATTTGGTATGGCTTGATAGCTAATGAAATGGCCAAAACTATGGTAAGCATATGAATGCATTATGAGCATGTGTGTTTGAGCAAAGGAATGATTATATGAAAGGTAAATGTAGATGAATCATGTTTGAATATATATGTGTTTTAGTTGTGGAAATTGGCATGATTGGAGAAGAGATTGGATTTAAAGATTTGTTGATTAATTTGACATGTTTTTTTTATGTCAATTGTGCATGAAATGAATTGGGATATTGCTTGTAGGATTGACCCAAGTGTGGGTGGCATTTTGGCCTTGCAAATGGCCTGTTTTGCATACACGACTGTGGTACACGGGCGTGCCTGGTGGCCGTGTGAATAAGTCAGTAGCTAGCCTAATTTTACATGGCCATGGCACACGGGCATGTCTGGTGGCCGTGTGGATAAGTCAGTATGCATGCTCTGTTTTGGCATGGCCAGGACACATGGGTGTGTCTAGTAGCCGTGGGAGGCACACGGGCTGCCCACACGGGCGTGTGACCTCTGTAACTTAGAAAAGTTTTTAAATTTTCGAGAAATTCCATATGTGTTCGATTTAGACCCGACCCTATTCTAAAGCATGATTAAGGTCTCGTTGATCTATAAAAGGGACACTTTGATTGTGAGTGATGACTTATATTATGAAACGTCTGTAAAAGTTTCTGATCTGTCTGGTAACACCTTTAACCCTAATCCGGCGACGGATACGAGTTAGGGGTGTTACATAAGGCCCTAATCTATATCTGATTTTTCATAAGAATGGGCTGAGGCCCGAACTAATTCTGTAATGGGCTTCTGCCCCAGACTGTTATTTCTGACTTTTGATGAATGTTTGATATGTATGATGTCTGTGGGGATTACACACTAAGTTGCGAAACTCACTCTTTTCTATTTAATCTATCCAGGTAATCCCCAGCACTAGGCAGATCGGTGTAGCGGAGGACTCGACGGTGGCCACACGTAAAACTTTTGAAATGCTTCCGCTGGCTTTCTGTTTTGATTTTTAGTTCATGATTTTGGTTGTAATTTTTGGGACGCTGGACTTTTTTTGTTTTAGTTTTGGAATTTAACTGTTTTATAATTTATGGATATTTAAACTAAAAACTCAACTTGATTTTTCACTAAAAACGAAAGATTTTCGAAATCAGAGGCAGTTTTCTAAAATAAGATATTTTCCAAAGCTTTCACTAAATAAGAAGGACCCTTTTAACTTAACGATGAATTTACATTTTTTGGACTAAATAAAAGTTAATAACTGGAATGGTTTTTACTTGACAACTCGTTTTTTTTAAACCACTTTCCATGCGACATCGCTAGAACCAGCCATAACGTCTAGGCCGGGTTTGGGGTGTTACACAATATGTCTGGCCAACGTTTCACCCCATACTTGATTGACTAAGGCCGAAATGGCCTCCTTAAATAGCTTGGCTCGAGCTCTTGCGATAGGGCCTTGGGGCAGCTCCAATGGATCCTTGCTCGAGCTAGGTGCACTCCAGGGCGTGATCGTATCATCCCCCTCTTCAAAGTGACTTGTCCTCAAGTCGGAACCTGCATCGAAGGGAGATAAATCAGAAACATTGAAACTCGCACTTATATTATACTCACCCGGTAAGTCAAGTCGGTAGGAATTTTCATTGATTCGTTCTAGGACTTGGAAAGGTCTGTCTCCTCGAAGCAACAATTTAGACCTACGTTGGGCTGGAAAACGTTCTTTGCGCATATGAACCCAAACTCAATCACCGGGTTCAAAAATAACTCAATTTTGACCTTTGTTCGCTTTTTAAACATAGCTCTCGGTTCTTGCTTCGATATTGGCTCGAACCTTTTGATGCAACTCCTTGATATACTCGGCCTTCTTCTTTGCATCTACATGAATGAATTAGTCATTAGGTAAAGGCACTAAGTCTAAAGGAGTTAACGGAATAAAACCATAAACAATTTCAAAAGGAGAAAACTTAGTAGCTGAATGGACTGATCGATTATATGCAAACTCGATATGAGGTAGGCATTCTTCCCACGACTTTAAGTTTTTGCAGATGATAGCTCGCAACAATGTAGACAAAACTCGATTAACCACCTCTATTTGTCCATCCGTTTGGGGGTGACAAGTGGTTGAAAACAGTAGCTTAGTTCCAAGCTTCCCCCACAATGATCTCCAAAAGTGACTCAAAAACTTTGCATCGCGATCGGACACGATCGTTCTTGGAATTCCATGTAGTCGAACGATTTCCCTAAAGAAAAGATTAGCAATATGGACAGCATCATCAGTCTTTGTACATGTTATAAAATGTGACATCTTAGAAAACCTATCAACTACAACATAGATAGAGTCCTTTCCCATTTTTGTTCGCAGCAATTTGAGGACAAAGTCCATGGATATATCCATCCAATGAGCTTCGGGTATGGGCAGTGGAGTGTATAGGCCGTGTGGTTGAATCTTGGACTTAGCCTTCTTACACGTTACGCAACGCTCGCAAACTCGTTCCACATCCCTTCTCATCTTAGGCCAATAAAAGTGTTCTTGGAGCGTTGATAAGGTCTTACCTATACCAAAATGTCCCATGAGGCCCCCGCTGTGTGCCTCGTGCACAAGTAAGTCCCGAATGGAACTTTGCGGGATGCACAATTTTCCTTCCTTGAAAAGGAAGCCTTCGTACATATAAAACTTCTCAACAGAAGCATTCTCACAAGCAGCAAATATCTCACCAAAACCATCGTCATTAGCATACAAATCTTTCAATAAAGAGAATCCAAGCAATTTAGAATCAAGAGACGATAATAAAGCATACCTTCTCGAGAGTGCATCAGCCACAATATTATATTTACCTTTCTTATACTTGATAACGTAAGGAAAGGATTCGAGGTACTCGACCCATTTTGCATGATGCTTATTCAACTTATGCTGGCCCTTGATGTGTTTTAACGCTTCGTGATCGGAGTGAATCACGAACTCTTTTGGCCACAGATAATGTTGCCACATCTCGAGAGCTCGAATGAGTGCGTACATTTCTTTGTCGTAAATGGGATAGTTAAGTGCGGCTCTATTGAGCTTCTCACTGAAATACACAACAGGCCTTCCATCTTGAGTAAGCACAGCCCCAATTCCAACACCTGATGCATCACATTCAATCTCAAAAGTTTTAGAAAAATCAGGTAATGCTAATAAAGGAGCTTTTTTAAGGCAATTCTTAATCTCAATGAAAGACTTCTCTTGCTCACCGGCCCAATAGAAAGCTGAGTTCTTCTTGATTACACTCGTCAAGGGCGCGGCTATAGTGCTAAAGTTGGGCACGAAACGCCTATAGAAGCTAGCCAAACCATGGAAGCTTCGAACTTGGTTGATACTCGTAGGTCTCGGCCACTCTTGAATAGCTTTTATCTTCTCTTGGTCCACTTCTAAACCTTTCGAGCTGACCAAGAAACCTAGAAAAATAACCTTGTCAGAACAAAACATACACTTTTTAAGGTTAGCATAAAGGGTCTCCTTTCGAAGAACCTCCAAAACAGACTTGAGGTGTAAAATTTGCTCTTCCAATAATTTGCTATATATGAGAATGTCATCAAAATACACAACACAAAACTTACCAATGAATGATCTTAAGACATAGTTCATTAACCTCATAAAGGTACTAGGAGCGTTGGTTAGGCCAAACGGCATGACCAACCACTCATACAAACCGTGCATAGTTTTGAAGGTCGTCTTCCATTCGTGCCTTCTCGCATGCGAATCTGATGGTAACCACTCTTCAAATTGATCTTTGAAAATAATTTGGCACCACTTAATTCATCAAGCATGTCATCTAAGTGAGGTATCGGATGCCGGTACTTAATGGTAATCTTGTTCACGGCTCGACAGTCCACACACATTCGCCACGTTCCGTCTTTCTTCATCACCAACAAGACGGGCACGTCACAAGGACTAAGGCTTTCGCAAATGTAGCCTTTCTCCATCAATTCGCTTACTTGCTGATGTAAGCACAGCCAGGAACTTATCCAGCTCGAGCAAGGACTTCACAAAGCTGTTCAATATCCCAATGAATCGAGCTCGGGCCAGCACTTTAAAGACTTCTTGCACCTTAGTGCAAGCTGATTTTAGCTCAACTTCAGCTCCCCGAGCTCCGTCCAGCTCGAATCAGCTCACTTGAGCTCATTTAAGCTTGTTTGAGCTCAATCTAGTTTGCTTTCAGCTCGTTTCTTTAATCAGTTAAATAAATTAAATGTTTATGTTGTTTTAATTAATTTGACACCGCTCATGTCCGAAATTTCCTAGCCCAATCAGTTCATTAAATTGTTTTCACTTAGATGAGCTAGCCGAATTTATTAAGTTAGCTAGTTTATAATAACAGTGTCTAAATTTAATTAGTATGTTAATTATTATGTCTAAAGTATGCTATTATTTGGTTCAGCCAAATTTGGCTTGTTTAATATTGGTTCATGGCTTTTGTAGGTGCATCCGAATGTAAGAGGTGCATTAAAGCCAAGATACATGCACGGTTTGGTTCAATGCATGGGATGGTTCATGCATGACTTCCTTCAATGAACGGTGTGCTGATTGTTGGCCTCCCTAAGTGACTATTTGGCCAAGAAGCATCTCCACACTTAATTTCCCAAGTTGGCCGAACCCCTTCCCAAGTCCATCTTTATTCCGTTCACACTCGGCTTTCACACCTAGTGACCATTCGATTGAAGGTTTTCACACTCAAGGGGCTTTTCAAAGATCAAGTTCACACCTTAAAAGACTATTCAAGGACCCTCATTAAGACTCACAACTATTCGGCCAAGCAACACAACTTCAATGCTCCTTTATGGCCATAGCTGAACCTAGACAAGTCCATTGGAGTTCCCTTGTTTCCAAGTGCATCCAACTTACTTCCTTCTCCATGAAGCATGACCATTGGCATCCAACAAGCTGAATTTGGACTTAGTATTATTATGAACTTTATTCTAGATTATTCTATCCTATTTAATAGCCGAATGCTTAGCCCTTAAGTCTTGTTAGCTTTTCCATTCGGCTAGCCTTATGTATAGCTATAAATTCTTAGCTATTTTCATTTTTTATAGACTTTTGCCAATTTATTTGAATGAAACTTTGTTTCTGTGAGGTTAACTTCCTCTCAATTTCGTACGAGTCTCGAGTGACTTATCTAGCTTGCTAGTGGCATCTATCGAGCTTGTTTTGAACTTATCACCATTCAATTGGTGTGGCGTTCACCTATCCTTCTAACAATCCATCCTACCACCTTAAATAATATAAGAACCGGGGTGACACTCTTTATAGTGTTGAATCGCTCTTGACGTTTAAATTCGATTTCCATTCCACCAACTATCCCGAATTTGCTTATCTTTATTTTCTTATTAAACCGAACCTATTTTATTCATATATTACTTATCTTTACTTCTTTGTCAAACTTTCGCTTTTACCTTAGCCAAAATACCCCTTTCAACAACACGAACAAAACTTCTCATTGACGATCGGGCAACTTAAGTGACTCGACTCAACATCATCAAGTTGGATCACATCACTTGCCGTTGTAGTTCCTTAGTCTCTTTGGGATTTGTCCTATAAGCTGGTCGATTCGGAATAACAGCGCCGGGCACGAAATCAATTTGATGCTCGATTCCATGAAGGGGTGGCAACCCACACGGAGTTTCTTCCGGGAACACATCTTGAAAATCATGCAAAAGAGACACAATAGAATAGGGCTGGTTTTTGGGTAATTCATTAGTAGTAAACAAGTTTTCCTTGTACATGAGCACAAGGAGGGATTGTCTCAACATCAAAGCCTTTCGTACATCACTTGCTTTTTCCAACACACTCATTTTCTCACATTCTTTTTCTTTTTCATCTTTTTCTTTTCTCGTTTTCTTTTCACTTTATTTTGTTGTTTTTCCTCTCTTTTTCTCATTTTTCTTTTCTTTTAAATTTTCATTCTTTTCTTTTTCTCTCATTTGATCTATAGAATTTTTCAATTTCATTTGATCCTCGTAGACTTGCTTCGGCGTCAATGGTGCTAACGTTACGTTCTTTCCCAAATGTTTGAACGTATACCTATTGGTATACCCGTCGTGGATGACTCTTGGGTCGAATTGCCACGGGCGTCCAAGTAGCAAATGGCCCGCATGCATAGGCACAACATCACAAAGTACTTTATCCGCATATTTTCCAATAGAGAAGGATACAAGCACTTGTTTTGTTACCTTTAATTCGCCACCATCATTGAGCCATTGAAGTTTGTACGGGCTCGGGTGCTTGGTGGTTGGCAAACCTAGTTTCTCCATCATGAGAGTGCTCGCCACGTTTGTGCAACTTCCACCATCGATGATTACGCTACAGACTTTCCCTTGGACTTGGCACCACGTGTGGAATATGTTTTCCCGTTGCTGCTCATTCTCTACATTTTGGAGACTTAAAATTCTTTTGACGACGAGTAATTCACCGTCAACAGCATGCTCCAAGTCCTCCTCTTCATCGGATGTGGCTTCGGGCTCATTTTCAGTCTCTTCCTCTGACTCGATCTCACCATTCGCGCGCACCACCATAGTGCTTCGGTTTGGGATTGACTTGCAATATGCCCCCTCCCGAGGCATTTGAAGCACTTGATGTCCCTCAAACGGTTGGGAAAACTCTCGACAGCCTTGCCTTTGCTTGATTCGGCCACGGGTTTATTTGACTTTGCTGGCACCGTTGGCTCTTTGGCTCAGTTCGGTGGAGTGTTTTTGCTAACACCTTGGCTCCATTTAAAAGTATTCGTGGTGGAATAGCCTTAGACAGCGCCTTTACGCTTCAATTGCTTCTCTACCTTGATGGCCATGTGCACCATGTCCACCACTTCAACGTAATGTTGCAACTCCACAATATTGGCAATGTCTCGATTGAGACCAGCTAGAAAGCGCGCCATGGTTGCCTCGCCATCTTCTTGCACATCCATTCGTATCATCGTGATCTCCATTTCTTTGTAGTAATCCTCCACGCTCATCGATCCTTGGGTAAGGCTTTGGAGCTTTTGATAGAGCTCGCGGTTGTAATATGGTATGAACCTCCGGCGCATCACCGATTTCATTTCGGCCCATGTACTTATTGGTCGTTCTCTGTTCCTTCTACGGCTCATGGTTAATTGATCCCACCATATCATCGCGTAATCCAAAAACTCTATTGCGGCCAACTTAACCTTTTTGGCTTCGGAGTAATTGTGGCACTCAAACGCCAATTCTATCTTTTTCTCCCACTCGAGATAAGCCTCCGGATCCGATCGGCCTTGAAATGGTGGAATTGAAAGTTTGATATTTTTAAGGTCGTCGTCATTCTGTCCACGTTCTCTTTGGCCACGATTTCTTGGTCCCCTCTGCCGATCACTTAGGTTGGACCCTTAGTCACTCTCGGCATCACTAGGGCCATACAACTCATCTTCGTTGATTCATTGCCAGCCTCGATTTCGTTGGGGACTTTGGGGCGTCCTCTCCCGTTGGGCTCCCTCCTCGACTTGATCTAGCCTCTCTTGGATAGGCTCGAGTTTTTGATTGAACAGGCACTCCACTTCGCGCAATAGGGCTTGGATATTTAAATCCGGTACTCCTCCTCCGGTCGCTACATTTCGAATTGGTTATCGTTCGGGTCTTTCCGCCATTTTTCGTTCGGGACTTCTAGACATAGAAAAAGAAAAACCTCACCACAAAACCTCTCGTTCACTTGGAAAGAAAGAATAGATGACACTTACACTCGTGTTTGCACTCGTTAAGAGGCTTTTTCTTCTCTCTAATGTGCTCACACACCCGTGCCTTTTTCCACTCTTTTCTTCTCTCGTGACTTCGTAGGAGACTCTTTTAGACTTAATCGTAGTCTAAGGGACAGTTTCAAACGGTTTGCAAAGGTATTGATTTTTAGGTGTAGGGTAGGCTGAAAGAAAGCAAAGTTGGTCTTGAGTGTGGCGTGTAGGGTAGTTGATGGTAGTAGGAAGGAACTTACTTGATCGGGATTACAAGAAGATGAACATAATCTTTTCAACACTTTTTTTTAACTTCGAATTTCTTTCTCTCTTTTTTTTTCAATTACAAAAAGATGAATACAAGCAGAATACTTTGATACAAATTTTTTTTGTTCGAATTTTTTTTTCACGAACCTATTTTGGGATTGGTCCGAACATCCGTACTTCTCGTTTTAAGCAGCTATGATACCAAATGATACGATCTCGCCTTGGTGTGTTGAGTTGAGTCGTTTAGATTCCCGATCGTCGAACGCGAAAGTGTCGTTCCAAACTTGAAATATGTTTGTATTGGCTAAGTATGGAAAATAAGAATGAAGAATAGGCTTGCATTGGCTAAGTGTTTGTGGATTTAGGTTCGGCTAACAAAGAAAAAATAAAATGGATAGTTGATAGTTGGATTGGATGGAAATCGAACTTAAGTGTCAAGAACGAACCAACACTAAGAAGAGTGCTGACCCGGGGCTTATATGACTTAAGGTGGTTCGGTGATGGAAGATAGGGGACCTTGACCCGTTACCTAGCAAGGTAAGAACCAAATGTATAAGGTTGGGTAAACGCCACACTACGAGAGTGATAAGTTCGAAAGAAGAATCAGGTTGACGCCACTGACTAGTAGATAAGTCAAGCTGAGTCTTGGACGGAATTTGAGGGAGGAAAACCTCACAAACAACTCAATGTTCATTAAAATTGGAAAAAATTCCCTACAAATAGAAAATAACAAATTCAAATTAGCAAAAAGTCCCAACAAATAGCAAATAACAAAGTATTTATAGGAAAAACCTAAGGCTAGCCGAATAGGTACATTAGTGACTTAATGAATAAGTATTTCAGCTTTAAATGAGCTAAAAAGTTCTAGAACAAATCCATAAGAATTCCATGTCTATATTCAGCCTTTGGGACGCCACTAGACAGCTTCTAGATGAAGGATATTCAACTGAATGAACTTGGAAGAATTTGGAAATTGATTGGGCATGTCTAAGTTCGGCCATGAGCTTAAATGAGCTTAATTGCTTTGCCTTGATCAGCTGAATGGATGGATGAATTAAATTGGCAGTAGGTGAGTGCAATAGGCATTAGAAATGTGAACACCGAACTTGAAGGGTCATCCATGTGTGAATGCACAAAATCGAACAGCTCTCTTGTGTGAATGGATTAATTCGGTTGGTGTGAAAGCATTCAAGCAGCTTTGGAGAGCTAACCAGCCAACTTGGGAGCTTAAATGTGCAGCTAACCTTTGGCCGAAAAGGTGCTTGGAGAAGCCAAATAATCAACACACCATGCATTGAAGTCGTCCATGCATGTATCTCTCCTTATATTGTAGCCGGCCATTCATGCACCTTGCATTAAATCTCCTTCATGCATTTGGCTGCACATAAATCCAATGAACACATTAAATTGATTCATGACAAGTTTAATTCGGCTAAATTATGACAAAATAAATTCATGCTTTACTTAGACACATTAATAACACATAATTAAGCTCAGACAAATTAAATATTGACATAAAACATGACACATTAATTCGGCTAACACAAAACATATTAAACACATATAATGAGCTATAATGAGCTAAGAAATGTATTAATGAGCTGAAACAAATTTAACTATCTAATAGTAGACACTTAGTTTATTCCAGTAAATAAGCAAATGAGCTAGAAAGAAATAAGGATGAGCTCAAACGAGCTGAAATGAGCTGAGCTAAGCTCGTGGAGCTGAATGTGAGCTGAGGTCGACTTGCAAGAGGTTGCAATGAGTCATTGTTGAGCTGGTCCAAGCTCTCTCAATATGCCTGGCCAACGTTTCACACCATACTTGATTGACTAAGGCCGAAATTGTAACACCCCATACCCGAGTCCGAGGCTAAGACCGGATACGAGACATTACTATGCTTGAACTTTCTTAAACATGTACTTACGGGCTATAAAATTTCGTTCTGAATTAAAAAATTCTCTTTCTTAGTCAAATCAGACATTTCATGGGCCTACGAGGCCTCAGACCTTCGTCCCAAAACTTTCAAAACTCATTTGGAAACTTTCTCTCGAAACAGGGGTCACACGTCCGTATGACTTGGGACACGCCCGTGCACCCCTAAAACATGCCCGTGTCTTTCACCCGTAGAGGATACTGGCAAAATCCACACTACCGACACGCCGCGTGGCTCCTCGCCCGTGTGCCAAACCTTGGCATTCGACTTATCCACACGGTGCGTACACACGCCCGCAAAGCGGCAGCCGTGTGATAATTGAATTTCTAAGTGTCAAGTGCAGACTTCACACGGCCTTGGCACACGCCCATGTGCCAACAGTGTGTATCACACGGCCTGAACAAACGGCCGTGTGACCAGCCCGTGGTCTAATCTGACTTAAGATACTAAGGTGCGGGAGACACAAGGCCTAGACACACGCCCGCAGTGTCTATCCGTGTGGGCACTTAGAGGCTATCTTACAAACCTTTTACTACTCTTGTTTACATACATTCATATACTTCTTCAAAACATTCTCAAATCATCAATTGAAACTCATAAATTAACACATTTTGTTCATGAAAATAAAGTTTTCCACTCATACACTGGGGAGAATTGTTCCCACAACATTTACAACAACTTAAGCCATCATCACTGGCTATACACAACCATTCTATAAATTCTCTTAGGCCAACAACATTTGGCTACAACAATTAGACTTCATCAACTTTAAACGAATCCCTATACATGCCATGACTCTTAAGGACTTGATACATCATACTGTGTGTCTGCTCGATAGTGTGAAAACATCTCCGGCGGTCTCCAACCCGAGCTAAGTAATGAAACCTATAAGAGATGTGAAAAGTAA
The DNA here is from genome assembly GCA_025698515.1 of Gossypium sturtianum. Classification (NCBI taxonomy): domain Eukaryota; kingdom Viridiplantae; phylum Streptophyta; class Magnoliopsida; order Malvales; family Malvaceae; genus Gossypium; species Gossypium sturtianum. Next base: position 91,517,483 of record CM046955.1, read on the forward strand.
AGGAGTAAGCAATAATGCTTAGTAAGTTCATCTGCATAATTTGACAAATATTAATATTCATTGAATACACATAACCCCAAGGCAATATGCCGAGTTTTTCTCATCAATTCATGGTTACTTACTCAATCATTCTTGAATCTTACTCATTCTATCTCTTACCACATTTCTACCATGCCACAAGCCAATTCGCTCGTTTAATTAGCATACATTCCTACACTGATCATCACAAGATCATACAAAACAACACATCAAGCATTTTCAATAAGTCGCTCATACTACAAATCTCTCGGTGGTTACGCACTTAGCCCACCATTGAATCTCTTATAGGGTGGTATTGCACACAGCCCACCAATCATTTATACCTATGGTGATTTCGCACTTAGCTCACCAATCATTTATAAGCGATGGTATTGCACACAGCCCATCGATTACTAATCAATCAGGTAGTAATGCACACAGCCCACCAATCATTTATAAGTGATGGTATCGCACACACCCCATCGATTACTAAAATAAATCGGGGGGAAACGCACAAAGCCCACCAATAAATAATATAGTTGATGGTATCGCACACAGCCCATCACTAACCATTAATAAGGTGATATCGCACATAGCTCACCGTTATTTACATTCATGGATAATAATCCACAAGTATATATCTATTTCAAATGTTCATTCGAGAACATCCTCACATGCTTCTATTCTTACTTAACTTTCTACGGTACTCGTTATCATTCACACAGTACATCAATAAATCTGTCTCATGCAACTAAGGTGCACCAACTACACATACCCCACTAGGGGTTCATCATATATTGAATTCATCTCAATTCAGTTCTACACATACTTGTGCTACTCATGGTACAACCACATACATTCAACATATACATTGAATCATTCGAATTGTTAAATAACTCTCTTGAGTCTCATGCACATAGTTTTCATTATCATCATACCCCAATTGGGTCTTACATACACTAACATATCGATTCCGCGTCCCTGACATGGTCTTATACGAATTCTTACACCGAGGGCATATTCCAATATGGTTTTATTCGAGACTTTAACCATTGTCCTATCGTGCTATACACCTTTCCCATTTCTCTAAATTTAATTCCATTGACATCTCATCAAGAGAAATTTCATACATTCATATAGTAATATACATTCCATACAACATTGGAATACTAAATCAGCTCATACGTAATTGCAACATTCGCACATGAACTTACTTCGATGTCGAAAGAGCCGAAAAGGACTTTTTGCCCACATTTCTCTTTTCATCTGTTCTAGGTCCGAAACTCATTTTCTTTGATCTAGAACAATGAAATTTACTGATTTAATCACTTATAAATCATGATATACCATAATCTAAACTTTTAGGCAAAATGACTATTTTGCCCTCTACACTTTGGCAAAATTACTATTTTGCCCCTAGGCTCGTAAATAAATTTTCATCACATTTTCTTGTTAAACAAGCCTAGCTAAACATTTAATCCTCTTACAACTATTTTCAATTCCATCAATTTCATGCTTAAATGAACAAATTACAACTTTTGCATTTTAATCCCAATTAGGTGTTTTCATGACAACACCCTTCACAAAAGTTGTTTCTCATCATCCTATCATTCATTTTCTTCCATAAAAACTCATCAAACAACATGAATTCTATCATGGCAAGTCCCTAGACTTTCAACCATATTGCAAACTAGTCCCCTCTTTAGAAAGCTTAAGCTTTGGGGACTCCAAAAGTATAATTTTCTTCAAGAAATACCATCAAAATCACTTACTTGAGTGGAGAATTGCTTGCTGAAATTTTAAGTTTCAAAAACCCCTCCCATGGCTGCTATTTTCGGTGGAGGAAGAGAAGAAATAAAAAAGATGATAGCTTTTTTTTTTGTCATATTTTATTCATCTTTTCTCACCAAATTTTGACTAAGCATTAAATGCTCTTGTCTCCCATACCACATGGCCGGCCATCACACTCCAAAATGGCCTATTTGCACTTTAAAGACCTCTAATTTACAAACCATAGCTTTTTGGTACCTCTAGCAATTAAAATAGAACTTTCGCACTTTATGCGATTTAGTCCTTTTTCACAATTTAGCTAGAAATCGCTAAAATTAAGGCACCAAAACTTTCATGCATCCTTATAAACATGTTATAACACATAACATATCATGAAAATAATTTTCTCTAACCTCGAATTAGTGATTCTGAGATCATTGTTCCGACTAGCCCCTAAATCGGGCTGTTACAATTCTCCCCCTTAGGGATTTTCGTCCCCGAAAATCTAATCAGGAGGAGTTGTTACCAACATTCTTAAAACGTTTCCATCTACTCTTCAAAATCACGAGTCCACTATCCTCAAATTTCTCTTGCAAACAACTCTTAAACTGTGACACATAAGGTCGAAATGTAACTTGAGACCTAGGTTATTCTTCCTACAGGGCATATACTCGTAATCTACCAATTTGGAACTCTGCACATGTCCAAATGATCATTCGAATCTTTATTGGTTGATTCACTACAATTTGAATGACTTTCCCCTTCTTGGGAATTTGTCAAATCAAATTTGAAATCTATAAGGTTGTATCTCATTTTCTCATTCAAGCGTTTACTAACTATAATAGTCTTGACTTGTACGCTTTGAAAATTCAAACTTTTAGTGATCAACTACTTGACTATAACTCGACCATATAGTGAAATGTACTCTATTGTCAAAACATTTATGCACATAACTGCATTTCCTTACTTGTGCATTAGTAGATATGCTACTACTAAATCTCATACCAAAACTCTTGTATAAGTTCGGATTCAACATCATTCACTTTCTATCTCGAGGAAGCATCAACAATGTAAATCTTATCCAACATGGATAACTTATTTAATATACCATTTATTATAACACTACGAACTCTTACGTTGCGAAAGGAAGACTCACTATAGTCATTAACCTCGCTGAAACTAGGATATTACCAACTAGAGTCAACCGAGTAACTAACTCACATTACTAGACATGGATATTTCATTCAGACATCTGTACTATGTCTACTATCTGAGTAGTATCACAATAACTATACCTACCATTGTAATAGCTCAAGCCGTTTCCACTATGTCATCTTCAAAATCTTCTGTAGCATAAGATACCCTCACTTATAAAAATTCAGAAAATACACATCGATCTTCCTATGGATCAATACATAATATCTAACTCACAACACAGACACAAAAGTGATTGTATCTGGATCACCAACCTGTCAACTCTTTCTCTCGATTCAGACTGATCTCAGTACTAGAACTTTCAAATAAACAGTTCTTTCAATAGCTTTAACCTCAACTATCATGGTTTTAACATTTCGATGAGCATATCTTTATATTATGCTCCCTACTCACGTACACACATAATTTTATTCTCTTTACTGATTCATGCGTGAATATACACAGAACTTGAATCATATCTCAATACATTAATCTACTCTTTTCTCCATACTGAGAACATATTTTAAGCACACTCTCATCTGAGTTTCTCTTGCTATGCCAATCTAGAACCTTTACGATTATCATATCTCACGATAGCAGGGACATCTCGATCGAATTCGTTAACTCTATTCGGCTTACCCGAAAACCCATCACACAACGTGAAACTTGTGATTTCACCTCTTATACACGAATCATCACCAATTTCCTCCTCAAGGTACCCAATTAAGGTTATGAGGAGATAAAGGAAATGTCGATTTCAATCAACTAAATCGACAACCGTTTTTTCTGATTTTTACTATCAGCTAACATTCTCACACAATCACAATTTATGAAAAGAACAACTACATCATCCCTGAAGGGAAACATGTATTAGTACATAATACTAAAGGAGATCATTATAATCCCATCCATGGCATTAACTAACCATGCACAAACCATAGGCTTCTAGCCAACTTACTCATACTTGCACTTATATAACACGTTCCGTGTCATATATCGTAATCGTCTCTTCGTGATTCATTTACAAGTACATGTTTTCGCTCTTTCACATGACTTTAGTACCATTCTAATTTCTACCTCTAGACTCATCTATCTGTCCCATTGATCACTAGGGATAATCAAAGACGTATGTTCATCGTCCTTCATGTAGGTACAAAACCAATGCCACATTCCCGATGTGGTCTTTTATGGAGTCACCTCTAAATGCTAATGACATATCCCTGATAAGGTCTTATGTGGACTTCCTCATCAAATATCGATGCCATATTCTGGATATGGTCTTATACGGAATCTCAACTCGGTGCCGAGGCCATGTCCCGGTCATGGTCTTATACGGGACCTTGTCTATCTCATATCTCGATGATAGCCTCATCATTTTAGTCCTCTAGGACTTCAACCTCATGTTCAACAACAGTTACTCTATTTAGTAGAGTATTATGCATCGATGTGATACAAGGCATTCTTAATCATGCTAGCATAATTATTGCATTAATCCGATGCAAACTTACTCAACTTAACTCTCATAACGTCTCATCAAAATTCAACAGTGGTAAGGGAGTGAGGTTGCAAAGTCCCTTAACCTAACTCTCGTGACTACATACATATGATTTACTACTCATTGACAATGAAATATCATCATAGTCACACAACTCGCCTCAAAGGAGTTTTCATATTTATCACGCTACAATTGTTTCTATCACTTATACTTTGAATCGTGACTTCACTTACTCAAGTTTCACATTAAGGTCTACTTGAGTACTCAACATTTAACTCTATTTCCTCTTACTATTCCTTATTAATCTAGAGAATGTCTTACGAGTTTTGAGTACGTCGTTTACTTGATTGCCATAGTCCAACTATGGTCCTACTCGTATCACAACATCATAGCCTAGCTATTGCTTTACATGTCGTCACGATGCCATAGCCTCGCTATGGTCTTACACGAAATCTCATATCAATACCAATGCCATATCCTAGATACGGTCTTACATGGAAACTCATGTCGATGCCGATGCCATATCCCAGATATGGTCTTGTACGGGATCTTGTATTGATGCCAATGCCATGCCCCAGACATGGTCTTATATGGGATCACATGTACCGCCATGATCCAACCATGGTCTTATTCATCATTTTATCATTGAACGACCGTACTCATCTCCTGCATTCTACTTAGTCAAACTTTTCAGTTTTAACTTCCACACCATAATATGTGTGGCTTCATAACAGAGTCATAAAACAAAACATCATGCATTCTCTACTTTAACAATCACTTGTGAGATTTAACCATGTGGACATATTTATCATAAACAATGGCATCACAAATCTCAAATGCTTACTTACTCTTACTGCTTCTCACATACATCATGGTACTTACTAGTCTCATGTTTGTAAGGTAAACAAGGTACCTGTAACACTTGATCACATAGATCAGTATACTTTACTATAACAAGCATAATCTCAACATCATCATTCATAACATGAATTATACTTGTTAGTCAGCCTTCACTAGCATGACATAATATCAACTTTACTACTAACTTTCTTACTATCTCATTTAAGCTTTACTCTTTTGCCCGATGAATTACTATGAATGATCGAGGATCTTGAATCTCATTTCACATGTATCTTGATGCCAATGCTATATCCTTGATATAGTCTTACATGGGATCTCTTACTTGGTATCGATGCCATGTCTTGACATGGACTTACGAAGTCTTGCTTGTGGGTTCCCTTGGGAACTTACCATTGCCATGTCTTGACATGGTCTTATTGGTAACCTTACTCATGAACTGGTCAATGCTGAGCCTTGGCTTGGACTTACATGAAATCTTCCTTGTTACTCACCAATGCCATGCCTTGGCTTGGACTTACATGGTATCTCTATCTCTTGATAGCTTTTCAATGCCAAGACTTGTCTTGGACTTACATGACATCTTTGCTTGGAGACTCGCCAATGCCATGCCTTGGCTTGGGCTTATATGGGTCTTCATCTCATAGTAACTCTTCAATGCCAAGGCTTGTCTTGGTCTTACATGATAACTTGCTTGATTGTCGATGCCATGTCTTGACATAGTCTTATACGAACTTTCTTGTCTCATGTGGCAGATTGAGTATCCTAAGTAATTCATTTTCAATCGGGACTTTCATATACATGCTCTTAGTAACTTCTTTGTTTAATAAATCATTAAACATTTTCATGGAAATAATGTGTATTTAACAACATAGCAAGAAATTCAATGAAAATATCCATGAAGCTTGAAAATCTTACAAACTTACTAAAATTAGCTTGGTTGGGAATCATCTCTGTCTTAACAAAGCAATTTCGTTAGAGCCGGGAGACATCACACTATCACTGTCCACATATGGCATGTATAGCTAGACCCTTACTCGTGCTAGGTTAGTCCGACAACTGACTAAACCATGCTCTGATAACACTAAATGTAACACCCCATACCCGAGTCTGAGGCTAAGACCGAATACGAGACATTACTATGCTTGAACTTTCTTAAACATGTACTTACGAGCTATAAAATTTTGTTCCGAATTAAAAACTTCTCTTTCTTAGTCAAATCAGACATTTCATGGGCCTACGAGGCCTCAGACTTTCGTCCTGAAACTTTCGAAACTCATTTGGAAACTTTCTCTCGAAACAGGGGTCACACGTCCGTGTGACTTGGGACACGCCCGTGCACCCCTAAAACATGCCCGTGTCTTTCACCCGTGGAGGATTTGGAAAAATCCACACGGCCCGACACGCCCGTGGCCCCGCCCGTGACCTTGGCATTCGACTTATCCACGTGGTGCGTACACGCGCGGTGCAAGCGGCGGCCGTGTGACAATTGAATTTCTAAGTGTCAAGTGCGGACTTCACACGGCCTTGGCACACGCCCATGTGCCAACAATTGTGTATCACATGGCTGAACAAACGGCCGTGTGACCACCGTGGTCTAATCTGACTTAAGATACTAAGGTGCAGGAGACACAAGGCCTAGACACACGCCCGTGTGTCTATCTGTGGGCACTTAGAGGCTATCTTACAAACCTTTTACTACTCTTGTTTGCATACATTCATATACTTCTTCAAAACATTCTCAAATCATCAATTGAAACTCATAAATTAACACATTTTGTTCATGAAAATAAAGTTTTCCTCTCATACACTGGGGAGAATTGTTCCCACAACATTTACAACAACTTAAGCCATCATCACTGGCTATACACAACCATTCTATAAATTCTCTTAGGCCAACAACATTTGGCTACAACAATTAGACTTCATCAACTTTAAACGAATCCCTATACATGCCATGACTCTTAAGGACTTGATACATCATACCGTGTGTCTGCTCGATAGTGTAAAAACATCTCCGACGGTCTCCAACCCGAGCTAAGTAATGAAACCTATAAGAGATGAGAAAAGTAAAGGAGTAAGCAATAATGCTTAGTAAGTTCATCTGCATAATCTGACAAATATTAATATTCACCGAATATACATAACCCCAAGGCAATATGTCGAGTTTTTCTCATCAATTCATGGTTACTTACTCAATCATTCTTGAATCTTACTCATTCTATCTCTTACCACATTTCTACCATGCCACAAGCCAATTCGCTCGTTTAATTAGCATACATTCTCGTGACCGATCATCATAAGATCATACAAAACAACACATCAAGCATTTTCAATAAGTCGCTCATACTACAAATCTCTCGGTGGTTATGCACTTAGCCCACCATTGAATCTCTTATAGGGTGGTATTGCACGACCCACCAATCATTTATACCTATGGTGATTTCGCACTTAGCTCACCAATCATTTATAAGCAATGGTATCGCACACACGACCCATCGATTACTAATCAATCGGTAATGCGCATTACACCCACCAATCATTTATAAGCGATGGTATCGCATACGACCCATCGATTACTAATCAATCGGTGGTAACGCATACACCCACCAATAAATAATATAGTTGATGGTATCGCATTACACCCATCACTAACCATTAATAAGGTGATATCGCACATAGCTCACCGTTATTTACATTCATGGATAATAATCCACAAGTATATCTCTATTTCAAATGTTCATTCGAGAACATCCTCACATGCTTCTATTCTTACTTAACTTTCTATGGTACTCGTTATCATTCACACAGTACATCAATAAATCTGTCTCATGCAACTAAGGTGCACCAACTACACATACCCCACTAGGGGTTCATCATATATTGAATTCATCTCAATTCAGTTCTACACATACTTGTGCTATTAATGGTACAACCACATACATTCAACATATACATTGAATCATTCGAATTGTTAAATAACTCTCTTGAGTCTCATGCACATAGTTCTCATTATCATCATACCCCAATTAGGTCTTACATACACTAACATATCGATGCCACGTCCCTGACATGATCTTATACGAATTCTTACACCGAGGCCATATTCCAATATGGTCTTATTCGAGACTTTAACCATTGTCCTATCGTGTTATACACCTTTCCCATTTCTCTAAATTTAATTCCATTGACATCTCATCAAGAGAAATTTCATACATTCATATAGTAATATACATTCCATACAACATTGGAATACTAAATCAGCTCATACATAATTGCAACATTCGCACATGAACTTACTTCGATGTCGAAAGAGCCGAAAAGGACTTTTTGCCCACATTTCTCTTTTCATCCGTTCTAGGTCCGAAACTCATTTTCTTTGATCTAGAACAATGAAATTTACTGATTTAATCACTTATAAATCATGATATACCATAATCTAAAATTTAGGCAAAAATGACTATTTTGCCCCTACACTTTGGCAAAATTACTATTTTGCCCCTAGGCTCGTAAATAAATTTTCATCACATTTTCTTGTTAAAAAAGCCTAGCTGAACATTTAATCCTCTTACAACTATTTTCAATTCCATCAATTTCATGCTTAAATGAACAAATTACAACTTTTGCATTTTAGTCCCAATTAGGTGTTTTCATGACAACACCTTTCACAAAAGTTGTTTCTCATCATCCTATCATTCATTTTCTTCCATAAAAACTCATCAAACAACATGAACTATATCATGGCAAGTCCCTAGACTTTCAACCATATTGCAAACTAGTCCCCTCTTTAGAAAGCTTAAGCTTTGGGGACTCCAAAAGTACAATTTTCTTCAAGAAATACCATCAAAATCACTTATTTGAGTGGAGAATTGCTTGCTGAAATTTTAAGCTTCAAAAACCCCTCCCATGGCTGCTATTTTCGGTGGAGGAAGAGAAGAAATAAAAAAAGATGATAGCTTTTCTTTTTGTCATATTTTATTAATCTTTTCTCACCAAATTTTGACTAAGCATTAAATGCTCTTGTCTCCCATACCACATGGCCGGCCATCACACTCCAAAATGGCCTATTTGCACTTTAAAGACCTCTAATTTACAAACCATAGCTTTTTGGTACCTCTAGCAATTAAAATAGAACTTTCGCACTTTATGCGATTTAGTCTTTTTTCACAATTTAGCTAGAAATCGCTAAAATTAAGGCACCAAAATTTTCATGCATCCTTATAAACATGTTATAACACATAACATATCATGAAAATAATCTCTAACCTCGAATTAGTGATTTCGAGATCACTGTTCCGATTAGCCCCTAAATCAGGCTATTATAGAAATAGCCTCCTTAAATAGCTTGGCTCGAGCTCGTGTGATAGGGCCTTGGGGCAGCTCCAATGGATCCTTACTCGAGCTAGGTGTACTCCAGGGCGTGATCGTATCATAGAGCCAACTGAAGATCTCACTCCATTAGGTGAAGAATATAGAGCTCAAGAACTGTGTATAGTGGCTCCGATATCGTACGTTGATAGTCAATCGACTATACGCGGGATCGACATCGATCTTAATGTTGCACTCGATATTGATGTGGTTGGTGATGATGGATACGACAGTAGTGATCCTTGTGATCACGAGGTCGATAGTGATAGTGATCCCGATGTGGACGAGGTCCCGGATGATATTGACGACGAAGGCGTGAATGACGATGTAAACATTAACGCGTCTTCAGTTGGGAACCAGATTCAACGTATTGTGATACACAATAATCCAACTTAATTATAATAACATGCCAACTTAATTATTGTCAAAATATAGAAATTTTTTTCATAGAAGGATTCAAAAGAAATTTCAATTATAATATTTATAAAAAACATAAAATAAAATTTAGAGCACGTAAACTCTTATTCCCAATTATAAAATCTAAAAAATTTAGAACACGTAAACTCTTATTCCTAATTTTTCTCATAAATTCCAACTCAATGGTCCCATTCACAAATTCCATCTCAATGCCTACATAAAAAACAAAAAATTTATATTAAATAATAAAAATAACATGCCAATCAAAAAAATATAACAGAAACATAACATAAACTATCTCAACATAATAAACCTACTAAATACGAATATTGTTATTATTATTTAAAAAAAACATAATAAACCTAATAAACCTAAAACACACATGACAAATAAATTACATAAAAATAAAATATAAAAGATTCTACATAAATAGGCTTTTTTTACAATAAACATAAAAAAAAAACTTATGAATGATAATATAAAATAAATAAAAAAACATACCTTAATAGTTTTTAACTAAATAATACCTTACAAAAATAAAAATAAAATTAATTTCGAAATAAATTAAAAACAACAAAAAAATTTACATTTATTTATTACAAAAAAATTACTAAATAAAAAAATACCTTTTAAGATTTTTTTTAAACACCAAATCCTTCTAACCCCAAATACAACCTCTCAATTTTTTTCAAACCCTAAACACAACCCTAATTCTTTTCTCAAATCCCAAACACAACCCTCTTCTCCTTCCCTTTCTCCTTCCCTTTTCTCTCTTCTATTTTTTTCCTTCCCCTTCTCTCTCTATTCTGCTTCTCTTTTTTTTTTTTCTTTTTCCCTTCCTTCCCTTCTTATTCTCTTCTTCTAATTTTTTTTTTTCTTTCATCCATTTTGAAGGCAAAATGGGGACATTGGGGACCTTTAAGGTCCCCAAAACACAATTCACGGGACCATGGTCCCGTCCCATCGCTGCCACCGCTGGAGGGGACTGCTATTTGCAGTCCAGTGCCGCCTATGATGCTGGCTTCACCAGCCCAGTGTCGCATATCTGTTGGGAATGACCTAAGGGTGTGCCGCCCATCTGTTGGGCATCACCAGTGGTCCTATCACCTCAATGTTAGTGAGTCGGGTTTTGGTGGTATACGGGTCGTATTTGACCCGCATTTCTTTGGTGATGCCTATTTACAAGGCATTTTCATTTTTTTAAAATTTTTTTTAGTCAAGGCTGTTAAAACTTTAGGGTGGTGCCGCCTATGCACCACCCTCCACTTGCATGAATGTATCATTTCGATACATAATCCCTCTGACATATCATTTTAGTATATTATTTTTTTATATTATTCAAATAAAAAAGTCTTAAATAAAACATGTTTGAAATTCATCAAAATAAAATAAAATAAATTTATTTGAAAATTATAAATAAAAATCATGAATAACCAAAAAAATTGACAATATCCCCAAAAAATTATAAATTAGATAATTATATATATATATATATAAAACCTTTGTTCGAATTTCATCAACTTAAAATAAAATAAAATGTGCTTTCAAAAAGTAAAACTTAAAACACAGTTTAAAAAAAAAAAAAACCCTCTCTTTTTCCCCACTCCAATCATTTGCCCTAAACTAAAGCGTCCCAAAGATTCCAGCAAGCAGCGCCTCCCTCCCTAGCACTTGTAAATATTTTTTTTCCTTTTCCCATCAGAGTCGAAGCTTTGCGCCAACAGTTGTGGGATTTTCGGCACGGCGGCGAATATGAATCTCTGCTCCAAGTGTTACCTGGACTTCTGGGCTGGGGAAGAGCAAGCGAAAAAGGCGAAAGCTGCCATGGAGACGTTTAAGCCCGTTTAGAAGCTGCCTCCTCTTTTTGAGAATTATATCAGATTTTAAGGTCAGTTTGCCTTCTTTTTTTGCCCTCTCATCTTTTTGAGAGTTATGTTAGATTTTAAGGTCAGCGGGTCAGCGAAAAATTGGGTGTTTCTAATGTTCTTGGTAGTGTTTTCTGGTAAGATGATTGGGAGGATATTAGGGTGCGGCTTAGGTTGATTCTTAATAAAATAGATCAATGAATATTTCTGGTATGATCTTAAAAAAAACAAAAAAAAAAAGAGAGAGCCTCCCTCCCCGAAGCTGTTTAGTATCTAGGTAGCAAGAGGGAAGAAGGCTCTTGCGTCGCAGTTTAGGTGACTTACAAAACTAGTTCAAAGCATAAATTTATTTTAAAGGAATTTTTGTTTTTTATTTATATTCTAATTAATTAATTCGTTTCTTCTTCTTTTTTTTTTCCTATTTTAATCTTGATTCCTTTGCGATTTTCACTTGCTACTTTGAGTTTCTTTCGTTTCTATGACACAATGAAGTTGCTAATATTTCTCTAGATTTCTTCTAGTTCTTGTAGGTTTAATCTAATGCTTTTAATTTTGCTTAGTTATTTTAAAGTTAATTCGTTAGGATATTTAATTTGCTTGGGAAAAGTAGCTTCACTGACTCACATTTTTTTTTCATTGTTAGGAAATTTTCATTGCTCACTCCAATGAATTTTATTTTAAAAGCTAGTTTATGAGGTAAATGCTTTTATTTGAAGCTGAGCTATGATTGCTATTAACCAATTGGCTAAAATCTGTAGTTGGCTGGATTGCTTTCTAGAGTGATGTAATGAACATTCACTTGTGAAATTAGTGAAATAAGTTCAACTTTTGATGCTTTCCTGTTGAACTTTTAAGCTTTCGGTCAAAATGTGATCGTCTTTGTTATGGTTATATCGCATAAAAAGCAGATTTCCAAGGGTTAGACCTTTTCTAGATAGATAAAGTTTATAATTATTTTGGACTGGTAACTTATTTATACCATATTTACATGCTTTGCAGGATTGAGCACTAGTCCAAGAAAGCTTGCCCTGCTCTGCCAAAAGGTATAATTAATAATTTTATCTTACATTCAACAGACATGTTTCAAACATTAATAATTTCATCTTACATTCAACAGACATGTTTCAAGCATATATGTGATTTCCTTATTCTTTTGAGTTGTTTATTAGGTGGAGAATCACATTGTAGGAGCCCCGTGTGGTGTTATGGACCAAATGACTTCAGCATGTGGTGAGGCAAATAAACTACTTGCAATGGTTTGTTAGGTAAGCAACATTACCCTAGCAGAATAAATCTATGCAGAAGTTGTGTTTCTGCTTAATTGACATTCAAAATCAATGGTTGTCTTATGCAGCCTGCTAAGATAATTGGTCTTGTAACAATTCCAAGTCATATGATTTTTGGGGAATTGATTCAAGAATATGACACAGGCATCATCGTCATCGATGTGGGTTAGCCTGTAGTAGCAATAAACATTGTTTACGTTACATGCTTGTTTTCCTTGGATGGTTATGCTAAGGTGAATGTGATTGCATTAATCAGTTTTTTAATTGTAAAATAAGATTAGGAGTGTCAACTTGAATGAAGCTACTTAGAGTGTTTGATCATGCTTTTAATATGTAAATTTAAGATATTCACTACTTTTGAATTTCTCTTTGGACCTTAAAATATAGTTGTTTTTAGTTTGATTACTGTAATGTTTTATGGAACATCATTGTCTTGTAACATGGGTACTTTTTTGTTGCTGATTTTTCTTATTTCTTATGTATCATTGTTGAACTTTTCGGACATGGCTAATTAAACATTATGCAAGGCTTGTTGCTCCTCCACTTATGTTATTAACGCTCAAACACATGACATGTTTAGCTTAATGTCTCTTTTCACACGTGCAATTAATTATTTTCTCTTAACTGCTCTGTGAAGTTTTGATCCATAGCTTTGGTTATTAAATTTAATTTTATGAACATGCTATTCTTCTACAATTTTATTTTGTTAATTACTTTGTAATTTTTTTTTTTGTAACTAAGAAAATTACCATTTAATTATGTAACATAGTTTTTATTTGAATGTGCAGGAGATACGAATTAAGAAGTTTGGATTACTGTCAGTATTTTTCATATTTGCATGTCCATAAAAATTACAGAAGTTTTCTTTATAGTTTCTGTTCTATTTATAACTCTGTAGCGTTACCTGTGTCTTTCATGTAATCTTTTGTTAAATATTTTTTAGCCTGCTGTGGGTGGGACTATAAGATGGAAACAACTTGTGATAGAAATAAAATTCCGACAGAACTAGTCAAAAAATTTATACAGAAATATGAAGTTAGAAAATTGTGACGATATTAAAATTTTGACAAAATTTAGTGGTTGAAATAGTGACGGAATTAAGACTAGTGACAGAGTATGGTGACGGACAGCTGCCCGATTTGACAAATTATTGACAGAAAATATTAAAGGTTATGACGGTACTTCTGTCATGGGTTTAGTGTTGGAAGTTGTCAACTTTGTGATGGACCTTAATAGTGATAGGATGTCTGACAGTGATGGATTTATATCATTCTGTCAAAACAATTTGCGCGGGTTGGTGAATGAATTGATCAGGTTATCGATTTATTAATATGGTTGGTTTATTTAAATATTAAATAAAAATTAGTTTAATCATTTGATTTTTAAGTTTAATTGATCTAAAAGTTTTTTAGATTAATACCCTTTTCGATTTTAATTTAATCGGTTTAATTGATTGGCTTATTTTATAATTTTTATAAGTTTATATCAATTTTAATATTTTTATAATTTTATAAAATTTTAATATACTTTTATAAAATTTTAAATATTTTATGAATTTTATAATTTTTATAATTTATTAGAGTTTATAATATATTTTCTATATTTTCTATATTTAATAATATTTATATTTTTTGATAATTTTTTTCTTATTTTTTATATTTTTATGTGAAAAATATTAGATTAAATAAAAAATTGTCATGTATCACCATTTAATTAATTTGTTAATTTATTTTAGTGGTCAGTGATGGAAACTATTAACGAAAGAGCTTGATTAATTATTTTAATTAATGATAGAGGTTTAATTAAATGTGAATTTAATACAAGGCCTAATTAATTATTTTTACATTTTCTTAAGGGTATTTTTAACATCTAATCCTTGATAAACAACTATCAAATAAATTTCAATTTTATATTAATACTAAATAAATATAATTATATTAATATTAAATAAAATAAAAATCTCTCACCCTGTCCCTCTCACTCTTTCCCATTGAACCTCCCCACCACCGTCCCCATCCCTCCCCTCTTGAGGTTTCGATATGGTTACCATTAGTTTTCCGAGAACCTTGAGTATCGCCAGCAGCACCATGGGGTTTTCTTATTGGCTTTACCTTTTTTAGGCCCATGAACTCTTCCACTTACCTTTTGGATTGTTGTTTTGCTTCAATTAATCTAATTACATCTTTAAATTTGTTTTATTATATATTTGATTAAATTAATTACGCTTTATATTTTATTTTTTTAATTATAAACTTTAATTCTCTTTATATATAATATTAACTTATAATTTCAATTATTGAACATGGAGTATGTATTTCATTCATATGTGATTGAATGCATTAGAATTAGTTGAGCGATCCTAACTAGATGACGACTAATAAATGCAATAATTAAAAAGTGCATGCTTAATTTAGATCCTAACCCGACTAAATTGAAGGTTCATAATAACTCAAAAGAGCTCTATTATCTTGCATAGTTTTTAGGTTTATGTGATTAAATTGTTTCAAACCTAACCTATCTCTGTTACTTCACATGAATTCTAAGAAACCCTTAGTTGAATATGATCAGTAAAATGCATGTTTTTCTAAGTAAAAGATTCTGAAAGGACTTAATTTTGGTTTCAAACTCATGAAAGATCAAGTTGCCTTGGATTATTTTTCCGAAACATTGTAAGCATGATGAAAATGAACTAAGTTAAATAATGTAATTATTCTAGCCCATGCAAGTTATCATTGTTAAAATCTTGTGAATTCTACTGCTAAATCCATCTCATCCATTTTAACCATTCATTTCATTTGCATTTAGGTTAACTTGCATTAGGGATCACTTTGCATCTAGTCATTTATTTTTTCCAACACTCAAAATTATTGTGTTTCTCTTACCAAATTGTTAATATTAGTTTTGCAAAATATTGATTAGCATATACAATCCCTGTTGAGACGATAACTCTTATACTTACTTATTACTTGATAATGACTGTACACTTGCACAAACCACGCGTTACAGTTGTCAACTTAATAATTTAAAAGGTCTAGCAACAGTTTTTAATTATCTCTGAAAAGTTCAAGAGAAAGTGGCTGTTAATTTTTTTACAAGGTGGACTACGTAGAGGCCGAGATGTTTTTCGTTATGGCTTGGAATCGACATCGAATCAGCAGCATCCTTTCAACGTTTTCAGTAAGAAAGGTATATTTTCAACCCGATTCGTTTCTCGTACATGGATCCTTGGTTGTTCGTCTCCAAAATAATTTTTTCACTGCGTCACGAGGCGTACCGGCGGTCCCAACACATTGCTACTGGCGAACCCCCTTTCTGATACTCAATTGGCGAACACCAAGTTCGCCTAAACCTTGGCGAACACCCTATTCGCCGAAACACTAGCGAACCCTTCACTTGCAAGGTCAAGGCTTCAAGGTCCCTATGCGGGGTGTTATAGTTACTCTACCGAAAAATAGAGAGAATTTATTCTCAACTATCAAATATATTTTTCAAGAATAACAATTCTATCGATTTCTATTAAAGAAGAGGGAATTTTTATTTTCACCCCAAATAAAGGAAAGAAAACTTTTTCTAGTTCTATGTTTCGATTCAATTAGTTCGAGCCCGCACTCGAAGTAGTTCGTGGTACGAGAATAACAGAGAAGATGGTTTGTTGAAAGTTGTGAACAATGAATGTTCGCTAAGCCGAAAACACAAGTATGAATTCAGTTAGGGTTTATTGCTATAAATATCACAAACCAAGCCGATTTTCAAAATTTTAATTTTCCGCTGTGTAAGAAAACCATTTTCAAACTGGATTTTTTTCCAACAAAATGAATTGAGTATAATGTCTTTGACATGTATGTGATTGTATTATCCTTGAATTGAATGAGCTTTTGAGATTAGTTATCTAAAAGGACACTAATTGGCATGTTAAGTAATTGTGGCATCATATGGTTTTGATTATAAGTTAATGCTCACCTTGTTGATGTTTTGATTTGTCATGTCTAGCCAAACTATGCCAAGTTAATGTAGCTTATATTATCTAGATAAAAAGATGAGGTAAGTTTTGTATTATACATATGAACTTACTAAGCATACCATATGCTTAGTTTGTTTGTTTTCTCTTTTCCTTGTATATCGTCACCTTGCAGAACTCATCAAGTCGGATCATCTCGAAGCTCATACTATCACCAAATCGGTAGTTATATGATCATTTTGAGTCTAGGATTTTGGCATGTATATAAATGCATTTTGGTGTAACTTATTATGTGAATGTGTTTATTACTCTGGAAGTTTGACTTAACCATTACCTATAATATGTTGATTTGATGCGTTGCTTCACATATGGTATTGGACATATAGGTATTATATGCTATAAAATGTGATGATCTAAAATCAAATTATATGTTTGGTATGTGGATTGACATAGATTGTAACACCCCTAACCCGTAACCGTCGCCGGTCTAGGGTTAAGAAGCATTACCGATCAATCTGGAACATTTACTAACATTTTACAACACAAAGTCTATCATCGTCCAAACATTACAAAATATATACATATAGTCCCTTAATGAGGTCTACGAGACCTTAAACACATGTTAGAAAGGGGTTGGGACTAAAACGAACACATACAAAATTTTCTGAAAATTAAACATTTTTCCAAGCTACAGAGGTCACACGCCCGTATGGGTAGGCCGTGTGTCTCACACGGCCTCAGACACATCCGTGTGCCCAAGCTGTGGCAAAACAGGGCATACATACTGACTTGTCCACACGGGCCGAGACACGCCGTGTGCCTCACCCGTGGTCGACATCGACTTGCACCACACGGCCAGTCCTGCGCCCGTGTGTCCGGCCCCGTGGTCGAGTCGACTTGGTTTAAAATACAACCACGAAGGACACAGAGAGAGCCACGCGCGTGTGCTCAACCCGTGTGGGCAATTATAGGCCATTTGCAAGGCCAAACTTGCCACCCACACTTAAGATCACCTACAAGCATCATACCATATACATTTATACCTCAAATGGAAACCAAAACATACCAATATATGCACCAAATAATCATCAACCACACCATTTACTTCCATGCTCAAATTCATCTCAAATAAGTCCATCTAAAATATCAATTTCACATCCCAAAACTTATAATCTATTCAACATTCATTCCTTACCAATTCTATCATGAAACATACCATTTCTATCTTACTAATTTATGTAATAATGATCACTCACATAGAGTATATACATACACTTATAAGTCATTCTTTTCATATGTTCAAAACATATACCAACTATCAAACTACCAAGCCAAATCACATGGCAAGGCTTATACACTTCAAAACATGCCATAATCACTAGCCTATACATGCCATATACCAAATATATACAGCTTCCAAAAGTACCAAAATAGATAGCCGATAGTGTGATTGAGTCGCTGACGATCCCCAAATCCGAGCTAGCTTTAAAGACTCTGTAAAACAGAGAAACACTTCACACAGTAAGCTCTAAAGCTTAGTAAGTTCGTCATATAATACTATTAACTTAATAATTCAATTACAATATACAAACTAAACCATCATATATATCAATCCACAAATATACACCATATCGTCCATAGCTAATATGCTCACTCAACCTTCCATATATTCATTTACAAAATCATCAATCACATAGGTTTCGCACATACCTTTGCCAACACTTAGTTAACGATCAATTTTGTTACTCAATGCTCGATATCTCATTTCGATCAATCTTCATTTTCCTTCGAATTAATCGCACACTTAGTGCCAATTTCATAGCCGAAGCTTAAATATCATCGCACACTTAGTGCCTTTACATTAAACTAAATTTATCTCGGTATCGCACACACAGTGTCAATCAATAAAGCCGAGGCTTTCATTACTTCGCACACACAGTGCTATTCACCTCTGTCCCGATTCTAATTACGCACACTTAGTGCCACATTTCTCAATTCCACATATAGCATTTCTAATTCAATATTCACATATTCATTCATTTCATAGCACTTAAACATAAATTTAACAACTCGTATTATATCCGAACTTACCTCAGACGTCGAAGTAATGAAACGAGTCAATTAATCGAGCACTTTATCTTTGCCTCGATCTCGATCCAAATCCCTCTTTTCTTGATCTATACATATTCAAATTTAGCTCATTCAATCACCAAATCATTCAATTTAGTCCAAACACACATATTTAGGGCATTTTACAAAATAGCCCTCACATTTTCACATTTCGACACTTTAGTCCATATTTCATAAAATCATCAAAGTCACATAATTTCATTTCACACATGCCTAGCCGAATTCTCCTTATGTTCATACAAGCCCACATATTTCGTTTATTTCACATTTTAATCCTTCAATTTACACTTTTCTCAATTTAGCCCAAATTACTCAAATCCACCAAAAATTCAAAGACAAAATATATTAATCTATCACATATCTTTCATATTTCATCACCAACCATCACAAAGCTCAAGCATTCATTAATGGCATATTACAAAATCACCATCAAATTCTAAAACTAATGCATGGGCTTGAGAGAACACGAAGCAACGATCACAAAAACATAGAAATCATCAAAAATCGAGTTAAAACACATACCAATTGAAGCTTTCAAGTGCCGAACCCCTAACTCTCTTTTTCTTTTCTTTTCTTGCTAATTTTCGGCCAAGGATGATGATAAAATGGCCATCTTTTTGTTTTATTTAAATTATATTAACATAAATATCAAATACCAATTTTAGCCTTTTTAATTTCATTTAAAATCCACTAACTTAAGGCTTTTATGTCCATCCATTTATCTTATGGAATAATAACAACATAAGGACTCGTATTTTAATAAGACATGCCAAATTAGCACTTTAACAATCAGCACACAGCTTTTGCATTTTATGCGATTAAGTCCTTTTTGCAAATTAAGCACACAATCGATAAAATTTTCACACAGAAATTTCACACATGCTTAATCACATACTGTAAACACCAAAAATAATATTAAAACATTTTTATGACTTAGGATTTGTGGTCTCGAAACCACTGTTTCGATTAGGGTCTAAATCGGGCTGTTACAACTCTCCCCCCTTAGGGATTTTCGTCCCCGAAAATCTTACCAGTGAATAGGTTCAGATATTGCTCTCTCATAACATCTTCAGGCTCCCACGTAGCCTCTTCAACTCCGTGTTTGTCTCACAACACTTTCACTAAAGAAATCTTCTTATTTCTCAACTCTTTAATCTCACGTGCCAAAATTTGAATCGGTTCTTCATTATACGCTAAATCTGACTGAATTTCAACCTCAGTGGGAGTAATCACATGCGATGGATCAGATCTGTATCGTCGAAGCATCGATACATGAAACACATTGTGAATCTTTTCTAACTCTGGTGGCAACAACAATTTATAAGCAACTGGCCCAATTCATTCAATAATCTCATACGGCCCGATGAACCTCGGACTCAGCTTGCCTTTTCTACCAAAAGAAAGTATTTTATTCCACGGAGACACTTTCAAAAACACTTTATCACCGATCTCAAATTTAATATCTTTCCGTTTCAAATCTGCATAGGACTTCTGACGATCTGAAGCCGCTTTCAAACTGTCACGAATCACTTTCATTTTCTACTCGGTCTCTTTGATTAAATCAACCCCATGAATTTTATTCTCACTAAGCTCAGTCCAGTACAATGGAGTTCGGCATTTTCGACCGTAAAGAGCCTCATATGGTGCCATTTTAATGCTAGATTAAAAACTATTATTGTATGCGAATTCAATCAACGGTAAATGCTTTTCCCACATACTTTCAAATTCAAGAATACAACATCTCAACATATCCTCAAGAATCTGAATGATCCGCTTGGATTGACTATCCGTTTGCGGATGAAATGCAGTATTGAAATACAACTTTGTGCCTAAAGCCTCTTGCAATTTCTTCCAAAATCGCGAGGTAAATCTCGGATCTCTGTCAGATACAATAGATAGTGGCACCCCGTGCAATCTCACAATCTCAGAAATATACAATTCAGCTAATTTATCAAGTGAATAATCTGTTCTCACTGGAACAAAATGAGCTGATTTCATCAATCTGTCAACTATCACCCAGATTGTATCTTTCTTTCTCGGAGATAAAGGTAGTCCCGACACAAAGTCCATAGTGATTCTCTCCCATTTCCACTCAGGAATCATAATCGGTTGTAACAAACCGGATGGAACCTGATGTTCAGCTTTAACTTGCTGACAATTAAACATTTCGAAACAAACTCTGAGATATCCCGTTTCATACCATGCCACCAATAAAACTATTTCAGATCATTATAATTTTTGTACTTCCCAGATGAACAGCCAAATGACTATTGTGAGCTTCGTTCAAAATCAATTGAATCAACTCTGAATTCCTCGGAACACAAATCCGATCTTCGAATCTCAAACAATCATCATTATCCACTCGAAATTCTGAATCAGAATTCAAACCACATTAAGCTCGTTTTGTCATCATCTCATTATCACTTTTTTTGGGTATCACAAATCTGACGTTTAAACATCGGCCTCACTTTCAGCTCAGCCAAAATCGAACCATCATCAACAGATCTATTTGAGTACTCATTGCTCGTAAAGCAAATAAAGACTTTCGGCTCAAAGCGTCAGCAACAACATTAGATTTTCCCGGTTGATAATCAATTACTAATTCATAGTCTTTTAGTAATTCTAACCATCTCTGCTATCTCAAATTTAATTCTTTCTGAGTCATCAGATATTTCAAACTCTTGTGATCAGTATAAATGTGACATTTCTCACCAAATAGGTAATGACGCCAAATCTTCAATGCAAATACAATCGCGGCTAATTCAAGATCGTGCGTCGGATAATTCTTCTCATACGGCTTTAACTGTCTCGAAGCATAAGCTATAACTTTGCCCTCTTGTATCAGCACATAGCCCAAACCATTCAACGATGCATCACTGTAAACTATAAATTCTTTACCCGATTCAGGTTAGACTAACACTGGTGCCTCTGTCAACAATGCTTTCAACTATTCAAAACTCTGCTGGCACTTTTCTGACCACTCGAATTTAACATCTTTCTGTAATAATTCCATCAACGGAGTCCCAATCATCGAAAAGCCTTTCACAAACCGCCTATAATATCCCGCTAGTCCTAGAAAACTACGGACTTCAGACACACTTCTCGGAGGCTTCCACTCTAAAATTGCTGAAATCTTGTTCGGATCAACTCGTATTCCCGCAGCTGATACAATATGTCCCAGAAAACCCACCTCACGCAACCAAAACTCACATTTGCTAAACTTTGCATACAATTACTTTTCACGCAGAGTCTGTAACACGATTCTCAAATGCTCGACATGTTGCGTCTCATCACAAGAATAAATCAGAATGTCATCAATAAACACCACGACAAATCGATCTAAATACGGTCTGAATATTCGATTCATCAAATCCATAAACACTGTAGGAGCATTTGTTAGTCCAAAAGGCATAACTAAGAATTCATAATGTCCGTACCTCGTTCCTGTAACACCCCTTACCCGGGTTCTATGTCAGAATCGGGCCCGAGGCGTTACTGAACTCAAACCACTTGATCGCCACTTAGGCTCGTCGTAACTACTCTCTGAAGTCATCTCAACAACCTCATTCTTGACTTACGAGGCCTCACTCATACACACGAGGGCTCTCGAGACTAAATCGAAACTTTTTCCAATCTTAAATTTTTTCTCTTTTATACAGATCTCACACACCCGTGCAAGATTAGACACGTCCGTGCATGGACACACACGCCCATGTCCCCAAATCGTGCCTAAAACCCCAGCATTCTGCCAATGCCCCACGACTAAGGCACACGCCCGTGCTTACCACCCGTGGTGCACACTGACTACCTTAACACGGCCTAGAGTCTAAACACACGCCCGTGTGGCTAGCCCATGGCCAACACTGATTAATCCCACACGCCTTAGACACACGCCCGTGTGACTAGTCCGTGGTCTATTCTGACTTCAAATACTAACATGCAGGGGACGCACGGCCAAAGCACACGCCCGTGGGCTGAACGTGGGTCACACATGGCCTAGACACACGCCCGTGTGTCTATCCACATGGCCAAGTGTAACAGTCCAAATTTGACCCTAATTGGAATGGTGGTTTCGGGACCATGAATCTGAGTTCAAAAAATATTTAAATATTATATTTTGTGCCTATTAGATGTGAATTAATGTGTGTGAAAGTTTCGTAGGAAAATTTAATCATTTGCGTGTTTAATTTAGAAAAAGGACTTAATTGCAAAAAAGGTAAAAGTTGCAAACTAAAGTGAAATGCACTAATTTGAGTGTGGCTTTTTAACATGAGGTGTTAAAAGGGCAATTAGCCCATTCTAAGAGTAAGTGGACGGCTAAAGTCCAATTTGCCATTATGTTATGTTCAAAAATATTATTAATTATAAGGTTAAATAGGTAAATTATTAAACATCATAGTATATGTTAATTAAAAACATGAAATAAAAGTCTGTCTTCATCATTTGGCTACCGAAATAAGAAAAGAAAAGCTTAGGTTAAAACCTTGAGCATTCGATCATGGTGGAAGCTTGATTTAAAGGTTAGTTTGACTTCGGTTTTTGTTAATTTTGACGTTTTTGAGATCGTTCCTCCGAACGGTAGCTTACCCATGTTGAAATTTTTGAATCTAAGCATGCTTGATATTTGGCCATTGATGTGTTCATGTAGTTTTTGATGTTTGATGATTTTATTTTAAAGATATGTTAAAGATTAGTATATTTTTTATTGGAAATTTTGGTGAATTTGAATATTTTTGAGCTAAATTTTAATGTGTTTAGATCAAGAACAAAGAAAAACAAATTTGGATCGGGGAAAGGCGAAGGTTATCGAATAGCCGGTCTGTGTCGTCCGTCGATAGCCGAGGTAAGTCCCTAAGCAAATATACGTCAAAGAATTATTTATGAATATAATAAATGATGAAATTTGAATATTTTAAGCATAAATATATGAAATGGCCGAATGTAGGGGTATGATATTGGATTGAGTTTTATTTGTTGAAAGTAATGTGTAATAGATATGCTCGGTTGTTATGTGAAAGTGATAAGCATTACATTGGTTGTTTGAGATGCTAGTGTTGAGAAATGTGCATTGAACGATTTATTATGTTGTTATTTCAGGCTTCGAGCCTAGCAGGCCTTGTCTTAGGTGATTTAATTCAGACTTCTGACCTAGCGAGCTTAATGCCGGTGTTTATACTTCCGGACCTTTGGTCTAGCGTGCTTAATGCCGGTGGGTAATTTGGGTTTGAATGCCTAGCGGGCTAAATGCCTGATACGCTATAAACGAAGAATTCGAGAATGAAATGAGGTATGGCATATTAAATGATATGTGTTAGAAGCTCGGTAAGAGTTGGCTTATTGTATTAGTAAGAAATGAAGTAGCTCAGTTCATTACCATTTTACTTAAGTATGGTGTGATGAAGTGAATGATTCATTAAGTATTTTATTTAGTGATGATGATCTTATCATTAACAGGTATGAACATTTAATATGTGTGAAGTTGAGATATGTATATATAACACATGGAAGATTCGGTTATAATGAAAAGATGAATGGTAAAAGTGTTTGAAAGTATTTGTAATTGATTTTGTTTGACTCAAAATATATGAATAAACATAATACTCAATGATTTGTTGGTATATGCGTTTATGATAACCAAGTGCTAATGTTTAGGTCAAAGTATTACTAGTATTCGGCTAAGCATAACTTACATGTTGGAATGATTATATTCAATGCCGAAAGCATGGAGATTAATATGTTTAAATGTACGTTTATTGCATTAATATTTTCTTGAGACTTACTAAGCTAGTAAGCTTACTTTGTGTGTTTTAATGTCTTTGTTTTATAGATTTTGGGTCACTACGGGCTCAGAGGATCTTGGAGAAGTCAACCACACTATCAACTCTTTTGGTACTTATAAATCTAGTTTGATTCGAAAGGCATGTATAAGCTAGGCTATGTTGTTCATTAATGGTATTTAATCTTGTATATATATGTATAGCCTTGCGAAATGGCTATTACTCTTGGCTAAACTTTACTTATGTGTTAGATAGATTGGTTTGTATAATTGTTCTTGGTTATGTGCTTCTTGTTATGTTTTAAGTTTAGCTTGAAAGCATATATTATGACATTTATATTGAGAAGTTTAGTTATGAGTCGATGATGATAGTGAAAAGGTTTATGCATGAATAATTGAAGTTGAGCATTGGAGTGTTTATTTGAGATCCGAGCATGTGGTCGAAGAATTTGATTATACTTATGCAATTCTGCTAGATATATTAGCTCATGTGTTTGGTAGGTTAATAGTATTTCTTTATGACCTTAGTATTCAATGTGGCTTTGATTAAATAAATTCAAAAAAATGGACTACGTTGTGTATTGTATGTATGTATATTCGGCCAAGTCTATGTGCTATAGTCAAACGTAGTTAACATGCTCAAAGAACTAGTTAGTTGGGCTTATGTTCGAATATGGAAATGTGCATAACTATGATATATATATTTATATATATAAATGGCTGGTGAGATTGTTTAAATTTTACTGAGTGCAAGAAACTACCAAACTCGATTTTTGTTAGGTAATAAACATGAAATGTCATAAATGGGACCTTGTATATTCAGCCAAATGCTTAAGTATGTAAGTGATGTGTAATAAGTTGCATGTATTCGATTATGTGGAATTAGGTTAAAGCTATAAGAATTCGGTCTTAATAGGGTGTAATTATGTGATGACATTTTGATCATGCTTATATGTTTTTATATATATATATATACTTATTGGATACAAATGATTCAATGGTTCAGGTATTATATAAATATTAAAAATAGGACAATTAAGGTTTATAGAATTATAGTATTAATATGTAATAGTAATGTGTACATTGAGTAACCAATCATGTTCATCAGTAACTATATTACTTATTTGCATGTCTTAGTTTATTATTATTAGCATGTTTTACACTTAAGTGATTATTTGTTTATGATCGTATCTCTTGTTAAGCATGTTTGATTAAGAATGATTGACTGAATAGGGGTTTTGGCTTTTTTGGTAATGCCCGTAACCTTAATCTGGCGACAGACTCGGGTTAGGGGTGTTACATTTGATTGGTATCAGAGCTTACGGTTTAGTCAATTCTAGGCCTACCGTAGCGCGTGAGAGTCTAGCTATACATGCCTATATAGTATATACGATAGTGTGGTGACTTTTGACATTTCCAACTGTGTTTTATATAGTAAATGGATTCCGATCCAGAAAGAGCCGTAGCAGATGATGTAGAGAGTGTAGCGCCTGATCATGCACGTGGGTCAGTGCCAGTAGACTCTCGACCAGTTACGGGTAGCCATGAGGGGGAGGCTAAACAAGCCTTCTACCGGATGATGAATGAATGGTTTACCCGGTTTGTTCATAATAACCCTATTGTACACTCACCCCCACCCCTAATAATCCAACTCGGGTACCTTTAGCACCTCAGATGATAGATCCGATGAGATCTAGTAGGCCTCTGTTGATAAAATCGGGAAATATAAAGAAGAATTCAAAGCCAATGATGATGATGACGTAGAGCGAGCCGAGATGTGGCTTGATAACACTATTCGGTACTTGATGAGCTATCCTGCACTCCGGATGAATGCCTAAAGTGTGCTATATCTTTACTTGGGACACCGCATATCACCGTGGAATACACTAGTATCGAGTGGTTCCGAAAGAAAAAGTGACTTGGGATTTCTTCCAAATTGAGTTCGTGAAGAAATATATCATCGATGAGATTCATCGATCGTAAACGAAAGAATTTCGGAACTAAAAGCAGGTCGTATGATCGTGATTTAAATATGAGCGGAAGTTTGTCAGATTGAACCGATATGCCCGAGAATGTGTATCAACTGAAGCCATTATGTGCAAAAGATTTGAAGACGGTCTGAATGAAGACATAAAGTTTCTTGTTGGCATTCTTGAAATCAAAGAGTTCGTAGTACTTGTCGAGCGAGCTTGCAAAGCTGAAGAGCTCAGAAAAGAGAAAAGAAAGGCTGAAATAGAAGCTAGAGACACTCGTAAAAGATCATCGAGTAAGACTTTCCATTTAACGCCTAAGAAATTCAAAGATGACTTCAGTCGACATAAAGCTACTTCAGACCTATCTATACGAGATCGACCTCCAGTGAGTTCCCGAGCCACTTCGATGGCTAGTGTTGGTAAAGTTCAACAGAACTGGGCTGAGTGCAAGCATTGTGGAAAGTGGCATTCTGGGAGTTGTAGATTCTGTGATCGGTTCTACTTTAAATGTGGATCGTTGGACCATTTTATTCGAGAGTGTCCTATGCTAGCTGAGCAAAACACGGTTCAGAACATTAAACCGAGCAATGCGTCAGCACGAGGCAGACCACCCAGACATTCAGGCAATGTAGGTGGCAGTCAGAGAGGGACGAAGGACACTGCAGTTCGATCTGAGGCTCGAGCACCAGGTAGAGCTTATGCGATACGAGCCAGAGAGGATGCTTCTTCCCCAGATGTCATTACCGGTACTTTCACACTTTATGATACTACTGTGATTGCATTGATTGATCCTGGTTTGACTCATTCATATGTGTGTAAAACTCTAGTATCCAGTAAGACTCTGCCTGTTGAGTCTACCGAGTTTGTGATTCGTGTGTCCAACCCCTTGGGTCGATGTGTACTCGTTGATAAAGTGTGTAAAGGTTGCCCGTTGATGATTCGGGATTCCTACTTTCCAGCTGATTTAATGTTGTTGCCCTTCGACGAGTTCGATATAATTTTGGGAATGGACTGGTTAACTTTGCATGATGCAGTGGTGAATTGCAAAAGAAAGATTATTGATTTGAGATGTCAGAACGGTGAGATCATCCGAGTTGAATCTAGTGATTTAAATGGGTTACCCACAGTAATATCCTCAATGCTAGCCCGAAAGTATGTGAGAAAAGGATGCGAAGCTTATTTGGCCTATGTATTGGATAATAAAGTGTCTGAAAAATAGATTGAATCTGTACCGGTTGTGTGTGAATACCCAGATGTGTTTCCTGAAGAACTATCGGGTTTACCACCAGTACGAGAGATTGAGTTTGGCATTGAATTAGTACCGGGGACGACTCCGATCTCGATAGCTCCGTATCGGATGGCACCTACTGAGTTGAAAGAGTTGAAAGCACAGTTGCAAGAGTTGACAGATAGGGTCTTTGCAAGACCGAGTTTCTCTTCTTGGGGTGCACCAGTTCTATTTATGAAAAAGAAAGATGGAACGATGCGAATGTGTATTGATTATCGGCAGCTGAATAAGGTGACTATAAGGAATAAATACCCGTTACCTCGAATTGATGACTTGTTTAACCAGTTAAAAGGGGCTTCAGTGTTTTCAAAGATAGATCTGAGATCGGGTTACTATCAATTGCGAGTTAGAGATTCAGATGTGCCAAAGACTGCATTCCGAACGAGGTACGGACATTTTGAGTTCCTAGTCATGCCTTTTGGACTTACTAATGCACCTGCTATTTTTATGGATCTGATGAATCGGGTTTTCAGACGGTATTTGGATCGGTTTGTGGCAGTGTTTATAGATGATATCCTAATCTACTCTAGAGATGAAACCGAACATGCCGAGCATTTGAGAATGGTGCTAGAAACTTTGCGAGATCAACAGTTGTATGCAAAGTTTAGTAAGTGTGAGTTCTGGATGAAAGAAGTCAGCTTCTTGGGTCATGTTGTTTCAGCGTCATGTATTCGGGTTGATCCGAACAAAATATCAGCTATACTTGATTGGAAGCCACCAAAGAATGTTTTTGAAATTCGAAGCTTTCTGGGACTTGCAGGATACTACAGACGATTCGTTAAAGGTTTTTTTCCTTGATAGCCACACCTTTGACAAAGTTACTTCAGAAAGATGTCAAGTTTGAGTGGTCGGAAAAGTGCCAGAAAAGTTTTGATCAGTTGAAAGCCCTTTTGACCGAAGCTTCAGTGTTAGCTCAGCCTGAATCGGGTAAAGAATTTATTGTTTATAGTGATGCTTGTTTGAATGGTTTGGGTTGCGTTTTGATGCAGGAAGGCAAAGTCATAGCCTACGCTTCGAGACAATTGAAGCCTCACGAAAGAAATTATCCGACTCACGATCTGGAATTAGCGACCATCGTTTCGCGCATTGAAAATTTGGCGTCATTACTTATTTGGTGAGAAATGTCATGTTTACTCGGATCACAAAAGTCCAAGCATTTGATGACTCGTAAAGATCTCGAACTTGAGACAACGCAGATGGTTAGAGTTGTTGAAAGACTATGAATTGGTGATTGACTACCATCGGGAAAAGCTAACGTTGTCGCCGATGCATTAAGTCGAAAATCATTGTTTGCTCTTCAGACGTTGAACGCACATATGGTTATGTCCGTGACGGTTCGATCTTAGCCGAGTTAAAAACAAGACCGATGTTTATTCAAAGCAAATTTGTGATGCAGAAAATTGACAAAGATATGATTGCTAGACGAGTTCGGTGTGAAAATGATGCAGAGTCGAGTTTCAAATTGATGCAAATGATTGTTTGAACTTCAAAGGTGAATTTGTGTTCGAAGAAGGTGGACTTGATTCAGATGATTTTAAACGAGGCTCATAATAGTCGATTATCGATACATCCGGTAGCACAAAAATGTATAATGATTTGAAACAGTCGTTTTGGTGGCCAGGCATGAAATGGGATATATCTGAATTTGTTTCAAAGTGCTTAATTTGTCAGCAAGTAAAAGCAGAGCATCAAGTGCCTTCTGGGTTACTTCAGCCAATCATGATACCTGAATGGAAATGGGATAGAATCACAATGGATTTTGTATCCGGTTTACCTACGACACCGAGCAAGAAAGACGCAGTCTGGGTTATAGTGGATAGACTGACCAAATCAGCTCACTTTGTACCGGTTCGTACAGACTATTCGCTCGATAAACTTACTGAGTTGTACGTATCTCAAATTGTGAGATTACATGGTGTGCCAAGTTCCATTGTTTCAGACAGAGACTCGAGATTCACATCACGGTTTTGGAAGAAGTTGCAAGATGCTTGAGGTACTAAACTCCACTTTAGTACAGCCTTTCATCCGCAGACAGGCAGTCAGTCTAAACGAACCATTTAGATACTTGAGGATATGTTGAGATGTTGCATCCTTAATTTTGAAAGTACGTGGGAAAGATACTTACCTTTGGTTGAATTTGCTTATAATAACAGTTTTCAATCTAGTATCAAAATGGCACCTTACGAAGCTTTATATGGCCGCAAGTGTCGTACACCATTGTACTGGACCGAGCTCAGTGAAAATAAGTTACACGGGGTTGATTTGATTAAAGAAACGGAATAGAAAGTGGCTATAATCAGAGATAGTTTGAAAGCTGCCTCGGATCGTCAAAAGTCCTACGCTGATTTGAAATGTAAAGACATTGAGTTTCAGGTCGGAGACCGGTATTCTTGAAAGTTTCTCCATGGAAAAAGGTACTCCAATTTGGTCGGAAAGGCAAACTAAGTCCGAGATTCATCTGACCGCATGCGAGATCATCGAACGATTGGGCCGTTGCTTATAGATTGAAGTTGCCCTCTCGAATTAGAAAAGATACACAATGTATTTCACGCTTCGATGCTTTCGTAGATATAGATCGAGATCCGTCACATGTGATCACTCCGTCTCGAGATTGAAATCGATCCGATATGACGTATGAGGAAGAACCGATCCGTATTTTAGCTAGAGAAATGAAAGAGTTGAGAAATAAGAGAATTCCATTAGTGAAAGTACTATGGAATCGGCACGGAGTTGAAGAGGCTACGTGGGAGCCTGAGGATTCAATGAGGCAACAATATCTGACTTTGTTTAACGGTAAGATTTTCGGGGACGAAAATCCCTAAGGGGGGAGAGTTGTAACAATCCGAATTTGACCCTAATCGGAACGGTGGTTTCGGGACCGCGAATTCGAGTTCGAAAAATATTTAAATATTATATTTTGTGCCTATTAGATGTGAATTAATGTGTGTGAAAGTTTCGTAGGAAAATTTAATCGTTTGCGTGTTTAATTTAGAAAAAGGACTTAATTGCAAAAAAGATAAAAGTTGCAAACTAAAGTGAAATGCACTAATTTGAGTGTGGCTTTTTAACATGAGGTGTTAAAAGGGCAATTAGCCCATTCTAAGAGTAAGTGGACGGCTAAAGTCCAATTTGCCATTATGTTATGTTTAAAAATATTATTAATTATAAGGTTAAATAGGTAAATTATTAAACATCATAATATATGTTAATTAAAAACATGAAATAAAAGTTTGTCTTCATCATTTGGATACCGAAATAAGAAAAGAAAAGCTTAGGTTAAAACCTTGAGCATTCGGTCATGGTGGAAGCTTGATTTAAAGGTTAGTTTGACTTCGGTTTTTGTTAATTTTGACGTTTTTGAGATCGTTGCTCCGAACGGTAGCTTACCCATGTTGAAATTTTTGAATCTAAGCATGCTTGATATTTGGCCATTGATGTGTTCATGTAGTTTTTGATGTTTGATGATTTTATTTTAAAGATATGTTAAAGATTAGTATATTTTGTATTGGAAATTTTGGTGAATTTGAATATTTTTGAGCTAAATTTTAATGTGTTTAGATCAAGAACAAAGAAAAACGGATTTGGATCGGGGAAAGGCGAAGGTTATCAAATAGCCGGTCTGTGTCGTCCGTCGATAGCCGAGGTAAGTCCCTAAGCAAATATACATCAAAGAATTATTTATGAATATAATAAATGATAAAATTTGAATATTTTAAGCATAAATATATGAAATGGCCGAATGTAGGGGTATGATATTGGATTGAGTTTTATTTGTTGAAAGTAATGTGTAATAGATATGCTCGGTTGTTATGTGAAAGTGATAAGCATTACATTGGTTGTTTGAGATGCTAGTGTTGAGAAATGTGCATTGAACAATTTATTATGTTGTTATTTCGGGCTTCGAGCCTAGCAGACCTTGTGCCGGTGATTTAATTTGGGCTTACAGCCTAGCAGGCTTAATGCCGGTGTTTATACTTCGGACCTTTGGTCTAGCAGGCTTAATGCCGGTGGGTAATTCGGGCTTGAATGCCTAGCAGGCTAAATGTCGGTGATACGCTATAAACGAAGAATTCGAGAATGAAATGAGGTATGGCATATTAAATGATATGTGTTAGAAGCTCGGTAAGAGTTGGCTTATTGTATTAGTAAGAAATGAAGTAGCTCAGTTCATTACCATTTTACTTAAGTATGGTGTAATGAAGTGAATGATTCATTAAGTATTTTATTTAGTGATAATGATCTTATCATTACACTGTATGAACATTTAATATGTGTGAAGTTGAGATATGTATATATAACACATGGAAGATCTCGGTTATAATGAAAAGATGAATGGTAAAAGTGTTTGAAAGTATTTGTAATTGATTTTGTTTGACTCAAAATATATGAATAAACATAATACTCAATGATTTGTTGGTATATGCGTTTATGATAACCAAGTGCTAATGTTTAGGTCAAAGTATTACTAGTATTGGCTAAGCATAATTTACATGTTGGAATGATTATATTCAATGCCGAAAGCATGGAGATTAATATTTTTAAATGTACGCTTATTGCATTAATATTTGCTTGAGACTTACTAAGCTAGTAAGCTTACTTTGTGTGTTTTAATGTGTTGTTTTATAGATTTTGGGTCACTACGGGCTCGGAGGATCTTGGAGAAGTCAACCACACTATCAACTCTTTTGGTACTTATAAATCTAGTTTGATTCGAAAAGGCATGAATAAGCTAGGCTATGTTGTTCATTAATGGTATTTAATCTTGTATATATATGTATAGCCTTGAAATGGCTATTACTCTTGGCTAAACTTTACTTATGTGTTAGATAGATTGGTTTGTATAATTGTTCTTGGTTATGTGCTTCTTGTTATGTTTTAAGTTTAGCTTGAAAGCATATATTATGACATTTATATTGAGAAGTTTAGTTATGAGTCGATGATGATAGTGAAAAGGTTTATGCATGAATAATTGAAGTTGAGCATTGGAGTGTTTATTTGAGATCCGAGCATGTGGTCAAAGAATTGATTATACTTATGCAATTCCGCTAGATATATTAGCTCATGTGTTTGGTAGGTTAATAGTATTTCTTTATGACCTTAGTATTCAATGTGGCTTTGATTAAATAAATTCAAAAAAAAAAAAAGGGGACTACGTTGTGTATTGTATGTATGTATATTCGGCCAAGTCTATGTGCTATAGTCAAACGTAGTTAACATGCTCAAAGAACTAATTAGTTGGGCTTATGTTCGAATATGGAAATGTGCATAACTATGATATATATACATTTATATATATAAATGGCTGGTGAGATTGTTTAAATTTTACTGAGTGCAAGAAACTACCAAACTCGATTTGTGTTAGGTAATAAACATGAAATGTCATAAATGGGACCTTGTATATTCGGCCAAATGCTTAAGTATGTAAGTGATGTGTAATAAGTTGCATGTATTCGATTATGTGGAATTAGGTTAAAGCTATAAGAATTCGGTCTTAATAGGGTGTAATTATGTGATGACATTTTGATCATGCTTATATGTTTTTATATATATATACTTATTGGATACAAATGATTCAATGGTTGTGTATTATATAAATATTGAAAATAGGACAATTAAGGTTTATAGAATTATAGTATTAATATGTAATAGTAATGTGTACATTGAGTAACCAATCATGTTCATCAGTAACTATATTACTTATTTGCATGTCTTAGTTTATTATTATTTGCATGTTTTACACTTAAGTGATTATTTGTATATGATTGTATCTCTTGTTAAGCATGTTTGATTAAGAATGATTGACTGAATAGGGGTTTTGGCTTTTCTGGTAATGCCCATAACCCTAATCCGGCGACGGACTCGGGTTAGGGGTGTTACACCAAGAACAAAGCTATTTGCTGAGCTCTTCTCACCCTTATAGCTTACACAACATGCACTCATACAACACATCCATAATCAACTCAAATTGAAGTGCAATCTCACATAGAAAACTACATCTTTCTTTCATATAATGTAATAGCCAACAACCGTGGCATTATACAAAATACACTATCCATCTAAAGGCCAACACATCTTAGCCATTTACACCAAAAATTCACTAATTTGTCTAGTCCCTATACATGCCATATACAAAACATTGAGTCTAATGTACCGAGTGTCTTGATAGTGTGGGCGATCTTCCAATTGATCCTCGTATCTCGATTCAACACTTTTACTCTATAAGACAAGGGAAAAGAAAGAGAGTAAGCTTTGAGCTTAGTAAGTTTACACATAAACAATTAAGCAACATAGTATAAGCTAAGCAACAATTAGCATTATACTAACATAAGTAATTCACAACTATGCTTACTCTTTCTATCCCTTACCACATTTCCAACACATCATGAGTCACTTAGTCATAACTATTGACATACACCCCTGCATTCAACATCACATTTACACAATATACAACACATCATTATTCTCGATAATACATCCACACAGCTAATCCACACAGCTAATCTACTCACTATCACATCCACACAACAAATCTCTCGGTGGTTCCGCACTAAGCCCACCCCATTCAATTAGTAAGGTAGTATCGCACTTAGCCTACCAACAAGGTATTCATAGCAGTCTCGCACATAGCCCACTAAATAACATACCTAACGATAGCATCGCACATAGCCAGCTCATCGTTAATATGCATTAGGATGGTATCGCACTTAGCCCACCTTTTTGCATTATCACAACACATTCACAAATCTACTTACTTAATCATTCATCCATCCATTTCACTTGAACCACATAGGTTCTCAATCATTCTCAACCATGCTATACACTATTTAGCATTAACAATTTGTAAGTATGAATGCATTGTTTATGCATAGACTTACCTCGATACTTAAAAGTATTGAGACTTGCAATTTAGTCCACCACCTTGCTTTTGCCTCGGTTTCGATCCGGGCTTCGTCTTTCTTGATTAGCAAGCTTGAAAAATTTGAAGAACCCTAACAATGGCTCTTGAAATTTTCGGCAGCCTTGGGGAAGAAGATGAATGAATTTTGTCATCTTTTCTCCTATTTTAATCACTTATTTGATAAATGACCAAAATGCCCTTTTTGATAAACTTTCTATTTTAACTCATCCATGCCCAATTTTGTCCAAATATTAGAATTTAGATAAATTGCTATTTAAGGACCTCTAATTAATAATCTAAAGTTATTTCACACATATAGCTTCTAGAAACACACATTTTGCAACTTTTGTAATTTAGTCCTTTTTGACAATTCAACCGCAATTTCACAAAATTGCTTCATGAAACTTTCACACTAGCATGCATACAAGGCATAAACCTCAAAAACTCATTTATAACCCTCGAATTTGTGGTCACGCACCACTATTCTGACTAGGCCCTAAACCGGGATGTTACAGTTCTAAAAGTAGTTTTTGGCACATCTGATTCTTTAACCCGTAGCTGATAATAGCCCGATCTCAAATATATCTTAGAAAACACTGTAGCTCCTTTCAACTGATCAAACAAATCATCGATTCGCGGTAGAAGATATTTATTTTTTATCGTCACTTTGTTCAACTGTCGGTAATCAATAAACATCCTCATAGTTCCATCTTTCTTTTTCACAAACAACACAGGAGCACCCCAGGGCGAGAAACTTGGTCGTGCAAATCCTCTATCTGTCAACTCTTGCAACTGAGACTTCAACTCTTTCAATTCTGTTGGGGCCATTCTATACGGAGCTATTGAGATAGGAGTTGTTCCC
This sequence comes from Gossypium sturtianum, assembly GCA_025698515.1. Taxonomy (NCBI): domain Eukaryota; kingdom Viridiplantae; phylum Streptophyta; class Magnoliopsida; order Malvales; family Malvaceae; genus Gossypium; species Gossypium sturtianum. The sequence goes on from CM046955.1 coordinate 91,553,639, forward strand.
GGCACTAAGTTAATACCAAACTCGACTTCTCGTATCGGAGGTAATCCCGGTAATTCTTCAGGAAACACATCTGGGAACTCGCAAGCTACAGGCACAGATTCAACTTTCTTTTCAGTCACTTTTGTATCTATCACATATGCAAGATAGGCTTCGCAACCCTTTTTCACATAATTCAAAGCTTTCATCGAAGATACAACAACCGGTAACCCATTCAAATCACTGGATTTAATTCGAACTATCTCACCATTCTGACTTCTCAAGTCAATACTCTTTCGTTTACAATTCACAATAGCATTATGCAAAGTGAGCCAATCCATACCCAAAATTATATCAAATTCATCAAATGGTAGCAGCATCAAATTAGCCGGAAAACAAATATCTCGAAACATCAACGGACAGTTCTTGCATACTTTATCAACCAGAACACACTTGCCTAAGGGGTTCGATACTCTAATTACAAATTCAATAGACTCAGCAAGCAGAGTATGACTAGATACTAGATTCACACACACATATGAATGAGTAGATCCTGGATCTATCAATACAATCACATCAGTATCAAACAGAGTAAAAGTACAAGTTATGACGTCTAGAGATGTCGCTTCTTCACAAGCGCGGATAGCATAAGCTCGGGCAGGTGCTCTCACCTCAGATCTCACAGCTGTATCTGTTGTCCCTCTCTGGCTACCACTCACATTTCTGGTATTTTTGGGTGGTCTAACCCTAGCCATCATATTACTCGGCCTCGCACTCTGAACATTGTCTTTCTCAGCTAACTCTGGGCAATCTCGAATGAAGTGATCTCGTGATCCACATTTATAGAAAACTCTGTTATTATACTTGCCCCAGCATTCTCCAACATGTCGTCTCCCACACTGTCTACACTCAGGCCTGTTGCTTTTGACACTTCCAAAATTTGATTCAATCGGAATTTGAGTTCTTGGACCAACACTTTGTCTCACACGTTCTCTACTCGAATGTCCAAACGAAACATTTGAACGATTGCTTGCATCTTTGAATCTCTTTGATGGAGGTTGATACGACTTGCTCATCGATCTTTTTCTTTCATCTCTAGCTTCGGATTCTGCTTTCTTCTTTTCTTTGCTCGGTTCTTGACTTTGCGTGCTCTTTCAACTAACACTACAAATTCATTCAAATCAAGTATTCCAACCAACAATTTAATGTCTTCATTCAGCCCTTCAATGAAACGTTTACACATAGTAGCTTCGGTCGAAACACATTCTCGTGCATACTGACTTAATCTCACAAACTCTTGTTCATATTCAGTAACTGACATACGGCCCTGTTTCAGCTCTAGGAACTCTTTACGTTTCTGATTTATGAATCGTTGACTGATGTATTGCTTCCTGAATTCAACTTGAAAGAAATCCCAGGTGATTCTCTCTTTCGGAACCACAGATATCAACGTTTTCCACCAATTATATGTCGTATCTCTCAATAATGAAATAGCACATTTCAAGCATTCATCAGGAGTCAATGACATCTAATCAAATACTCGAATTGTATTCTTGAGCCAAAACTCAGCTCGTTCAGCATCATCATCAACTGTAGCTCTAAACTCTTCAGCCCCATACTTTTGAATTTTATCCACAGGAGGTTTACTCAATCGGATTGGATCTGTCACTTGTGGCACTACAGGTACTTGTGGGGTGGAGGTTGTTGAGTAGCCGGATTTGTTCGAACGAACTCCAAAAACCACTCACTCATCATTCAGAAGAAGGCTTGCTTAGCCTCTCCCTCTTGGCTACTAGCAATCGGCCTAGATTCAGCCGGCGCTGTCCCTTGAGCGGGAGCAGGCGTATTACTCTCAACATCATCAGCAACTGCTCATTCGGGATCCATTTACTATACGAAAATACATTTTTAACTGTCAGGATTCATCACACTATCGCAATTATATATATGGCATGTATAGCTAGACTCACACGCGCTACGTTAGTCCTAGAATTAACTAAACCGTAGCTCTGATACTAATAAAATGTAACACTCCTAACCCGTAACCGTCGCCGATCTAGGGTTAAGAAGCATTACCGATCAATCCAAAACATTTACTAACATTTTACAACACAAAGTCTATCATCGTCCAAACATTACAAAATATATACATATAGTCCCTTAATGAGGTCTACGAGACCTTAAACACGTGTTAGAAAGAGGTTGGGACTAAAACGAACACATACAAAATTTTCTAAAAATCAAACATTTTTCCAAGCAACAGAGGTCACACGCCCGTGTGGGTAGGCCGTGTGCCTCACACGGCCTCAGACACACCCGTGTGCCCAAGCCGTGGCAAAACAGGGCATACATATTGACTTGTCCACACGGCCTGAGACACACCCGTGTGCCTCACCCGTGGTCGACACTGACTTGCACCACACGGCCAGTCACATGCCCGTGTGTCCAGCCCGTGGTCGAGTCTGACTTGGTTTAAAATATAACCACGAAGGACACAGTCGAGCCACACGCCCGTGTGCTCAATCGTGTGGGCAATTATAGGCCATTTGCAAGGCCAAACTTGCCACCCACACTTAAGATCACCTACAAGCATCATACCATATACATTTATACCTCAAATGGCAACCAAAACATACCAATATATGCACCAAATAATCATCAACCACACCATTTACTTCCATGCTCAAATTCATCTCAAATAAGTCCATCTAAAATATCAATTTCACATCCCAAAACTCATAATCTATTCAACATTCATTCCTTACCAATTCTATCATGAAACATACCATTTCTATCTTACTAATTTATGTAATAATGATCACTCACATAGAGTATATACATACACTTATAAGTCATTCTTTTCATATGTTCAAAACATATACCAACCATCAAACTACCAAGCCAAATCACATGGCAAGGCTTATACACTTCAAAACATGCCATAATCACTAGCCTATACATGCCATATACCAAATATATACAGCTTCCAAAAGTACTAAAATAGATAGCCGATAGTGTGATTGAGTCACTGATGATCCCCAAATCCGAGCTAGCTTTAAAGAATATGTAAAATAGAGAAACTGTAACAGCCCGATTTAGGGCCTAGTCAGAATAGTGGTGCGAGACCACAAATTCGAGTTAGTAAAATTGAGTTTTTAAGGTTTAAGAGATGTTTGCATGATAGTATGAAAGTTTCATGTAGAAATTTTATGAAATTGTTATTGAATGGTCCATTACGACTAAATTGCAAAAGTTGCAAAATTTGAGATTCTAGAAGCTTTTAGTATGAAATAGCTTTGGAATATTAATTAGAAGTCCTTAAATAGCAATTTTCCCAAATTATAATTTTTGGAAAAAAATGGACATGAGTTAGAAATTTTGAAAGTTTAGTGAGAAGGGCATTTTGGTCATTTATCAATTAAATGATTAAAAAGGGAAAAAGATGACAAAAATCTTATTCATTTTCTTCCCCTTGTGCCGAAAATTTGAGAGACTCCATAGCTAGGGTTCTTTAATTTTTGAAGCTTGCTAGTAAGTGCATCCTAGCCCCGTTTTTAATATTCTTCGTATTTTTAGAGTCCTCGTATTATGAATTAGCTATTTATAGCTATAAGTTGAGCTAGAATTCATGTTTATAAATCTACCCATGTATGACATGCTTGTAAAATGATGTTTTATGAAAGATTATGAGAGTTTTATGTTAGATAAACATCTTTTCCTAAATGAATTTCATGAAAAATGCTAGTAAGGACTAGTTTGTAAAAGTTGTGAAATTTGTCATACATGATAGAAATAGTGAGAATTGATTGTTGCTATAGTTAAGAGAATGAATCAGCTAAGCATGAAGTTCACGAAAGTTGAATAAAAATCACTTTACGAGCCTTGGGGCAAAAGTGTAATTATGAGAAAGTTTAGGGGCAAAATGGTAATTTTGTCGAAGTATGAGTTAAGAGTCAATTTAGTCAATGTGTGTATTAAATGAGCTAAATTATTATTATAGATCAAGAAAAACGAAGCCCGGATCGAAACCGAGGCAAGAACAAAGTCGAGGACTAAATTGTATTTCTACATACATTTTGTACATTGAGGTAAGTTTGTATGATTTCTGTAGGGCCCAAAATTTACCCGGGCCCATTATAAAACCATAAAATACAAAAACCAATTAATAAAAATAAATCCAAACAGTCCATTAATAGTTCAATGTCCATTATACAAAACCTTCAGCCCAAATATTTTAAACAGATCTAAATCTGGCAGAGAGGCCAAACCATAAACCTAACCCTTAACCCATTTACAGACCCACTAAACCAACCCCAACCCAATTTTAGAATTGGCCCAAATGGCCCAATACGTTTGACGCTCTAGAAACCCTAGGAGGGCTTCCAGAATGTTCCAGCGCCGCCTCAGCTTCCCTCGCGCGTGCCTCCACGCGCACGACCGTTCGTATCCCCACATGCCCCACACACTCCACCCACGTGCAAGCCTTCACGGTAGCGCCGCCCGCATCGCCTCCGGTAGCATCAGTGTCGTACGACCTCCGCATCTTGGCCACGTCTGTACCTGCAAACAAATAGCAAAAAACGACAGCAAATATAGAAAACAAAAAAGAAAACTTTTGTATTTTTTGATTTTATTTTCAAATCGTCTATATAAAGAGCCGAAGAAATCACTATAGAGCGTTACGATTTTTTTGAACACAGATATATAAAAAACAGAGGTATATTTCAGATTTTTGTAGTCTATTTTGCTTCAAATATATTATACATATATATAGAAATACGAAAAAGCTTAAATTTTCACCTTTTGTGACGATCGGGATCGAGAATCCGAAACATTTCTGGGTTGCTTTTCGATTTTAGTGAAGGGTTCAGATTTTCGTTTCTTCTAGATCTCGTGCTTAGGCGCTGAAGGGTTGAAAGGTGACTCTTGGGTCTCTCGACCACCGCGCGACGACTACGATGGTGGCAGAGTACGGCGGCTTCGGTGGCGACGGGCTAGGTCGAGCCCAGCAGAGTTTTTCGAGAGAATTTTCTTTGTTTTTTAAGACAAGTGTTAAAATGTTTTTTTAAAAACTGATTTTTAGTATTTAAGGGAAAACCATACGACGTCGTTTTGGAGTAGCAATTCAATGCCCGATGTAACATCCCAAAAACGGGGCTATTTGGAAATAAATTATTTTTCTTATGTATGAACTGCTGTGTCATTATTTATGGAATAATAATGGTCAATTTAAGGCTTTGTGTTGGCTCGATTTGGTAGGAAATTTTAGTTTTTAACTTTTAAAAGAAGGGAGCCTTGGTAAGTGGTGTTATAAGAATAAATGTGGGTATTTTTAACACTAAAAAGGCCTTGGTAAAGTGGCAAAAAGAAGCCCACTTAAGAGCTACATGTGACGCCACCAAGGAGCAAGGGAGAGCTTGTGTTCGAGTCACGGAAATCCCCTTTTGTTTTTGTTTTTATTTGGACGGCACAAGGAGAGTTTTTCTCCCTTCAAACTCTTCTATTAGGTATAATTATTAAAAGATATTATTAACTAGATATTATGGGAATAATCTAAAAAGGGTGGCAAGAGAAAAAGTAGGCATGTGTTAATTCAAATTCTTTTGAATTATTTCAAGTTAGTGGCCAAGAGAGAAATAAGGAGTTGGCCGAATGTGGGACTCCTTGTTGAAGAGGAGTGGACGGCTAGGAGACTGAGTATAGGGGGAGAAGAGTGCCCAAGTTTCTTTGGTTTCTTTTCCTATTAGCCGAATTCTCCCAAAAGTCTCCCATTCACTATTTTCTCTTCTCCATCCTCTCCAAACCGAAAGCACATCCCCTAGAACCTCTCTTTTCTTTTCCCAACCTCTTTAGCCGAAACTCCACATGCAAACTCCCTTTTCTTTATTTCTTTGTTAACCGAACCTCTACTCCTTGTTGCCGAAACTCCAACACCCTTGTCTCTCCATTATTTACCTCTTGGCCGAATATTCAAGCAAGGGTAATCTTCTCAAAACTCATCTCCAATCGGTTCATAAGGTAGGTAGGTATGGCCGAATGCCATCTTTCTTCTCCTCTGGGTTTTGTCGATTTCTATTAGGGGGAATAGGTGCCGATTTCGGCAATAGTTAAGTCTTCTAAACAAGTGGTAACCGATTCTTGTTAGGTACTCGTGGAAGTGAAGCGATCGATTGGGCCCGATCTCTAGTACTCGGTTTGTGGTACGTAACGGTGAGATCTACTTTAATGGTCGGGTTGATATTCGTTTTAGCCAGAAGGCTACTAACTTTTGAGTGCCGATTCATGAAATCGAAGCGATTTGGGAGTTGGGTGTTGCGGTTGGTGTCCAAAAGTGTGAAGGTGAGATTTCGGGTTCACAAGGAACCCCTCCCAATAATTTGATTTGGCCGAATAGGCCCTAAGACTAATCCCATAGTTGGCCGAATATAGGTACAGTGAGATCTAGGGTGGCCAATGTTTCTTTTTGGGATTTAGACTTCTCATCAACATCAGGTGTGTACATACACACTTATAATAGTTAATTAAGTGTATTAAGTGTATGTTATGTGTAAATCTGCTCTATGTAGATATGGCAATAGTACCTTAATGGTACAAGCAAGGATCCTGGTAAGTCTCTATTGTATGAGATTGATAATAATGCTTTTGGGAAGCATGGATTATTTGATACATGTGATATATGTATGTTCGTTATTAAGCGCTTGACATGGGTTGATGAGAGGAGGGGGCGGTGATATCGTGGTCGACGAGCACCGGTGCTTTGGTAGCACATCGTGACTATATGTCACCAGAGGTTTGGTACCTCCAGAGGTTTGGTACCTCATAGCGACTGCCCCCGTGGTTAACACCACCGTGGGTTGGCCCCACTTGAGATATGGGGGAAATGCGCGGTGATTTGGTATCACACGATGGGTTGGCCCCATCATCCGATTTGTGTCTACGGACACCAGTGCTTTGGTAGCACACCGTGACTATATGTCACCAGTGGTTTGGCACCACCAGTGTTTTGGTAACACATCGTGACTACGGTCACCAGTGGTTTGGTACCACATGGGGTAGACAAAGGTGTTTGGTTGGCTAGGTTGGGTACACGATACTCGCTTAATTAATCAAGTTATATGTTGTGTATGAACCGTGGTATTAACCGGGGAAGGGTTACATATCGAGTCTTGGTGACTCACCTTCTCCTTTAACATTTTTCGGGTGACTCGTAGATGGCGGTGGAGGAGCGGTTGGACTCGAGGTGGCCATGCAGTGGATTTAAATTTATAAGAACTTTATATTTGCTTATTTTTACTATTGGTTGTAATAAGGCCTCCATAAACTCTATTTGTGTTTTTCTTTATGTGGGATGTTTACTTAAAATTATATCATCAAATTGAATTAAATCGCATGTTTTCTTAAGTTAACACGAAAAAGTTTATTCGTGCCATCGGGCACACTTGGAACCGGTATAATAATTGGACTTAATTAAATTTCCCAAACTAAATTCAAGTATTACTTTGGCAAGATAACCAAAGATGAGAAGTTTTCTATAAAACTTAAATGGGTTCGAAATGGTGTCACAAGGTTTTTCTCCGTGACAAGTCAAATTCGGTCGTAGTGTTTGGGCCGGGTTTGGGTTGTTACAGAATTGGTATCAGAGCCCAGTTCAAAGCTCGACTGTGGGGGCCCAAGGCCCAAAAATGTTTTAAAAGGCCTTTTGAATGATTTTTGGTTTTGAACAGCATGGCCCGAGTCTCCGGCACCGATCCGCCCAGGTAAGTACATCTAAACCTTTCGGTGAATTATATTCTGTAGAAGGGTAGGAAGCATGGAACGTAGATAGACTTATAGGACTTGGACCCTAAGGCTAGATTACTCAAACACAACGAAGCATAAGACTTAAAGAACTAAACCAACCTATGACCTAGTCAATGAGCTTAGGGTGTGGTAACCCCTGACGCATGTCTAGGATTGGATCCCGGAAGAGCTTGGTATTTAAGCGGTCCTCGTGACTCACCTCCCTCTTCGCAGCATCCCACAGTGCGTAGCTTCGGTTCACCCTAACTCGAAGGCTCGGTGGTGTGGTAACCCTCGTGCGCATGTCTAGAAAGGTTCAGTGAGAGCTTGGTATTTAAGCGGTCCGCGTGACCCACCTCCTCTTCACTTGAATTCTCGCCTGGTGCGTAGCTTTGGTTCACCACGACTGCAGAAGGCTCTGTCATAGGCTAAAAACAATAATTAAAACCCAAAAGGGAATTAGCCTTGTTTTTTCAAAATAGAACGAGATAACAAGCCCTAATGTTTTCAAAACTTATCCAATAACCCTCTCAAACCCTAGAACACTTAGTATACAATGTTTTCTCGGAAAACTTGACTTGTGGAAAATTACGAAATACCTTAGGAGTAAAATTACCAAAATGCCACGACCCATAAAATATGGATTCGACGGTTTTGCCCAAAAATTTCAACTATTTTACAAATATTCAACAACTTAGCTTTGGAAATCATCAGTAAAATATCTTGGTTCGGAAAATTACGAAAAATACCCTGTAGGGAAAAAGACGAAAATACCCTCGGGTTAGAAATGGGCAGAAATGTCCGATGAGTGAATAGGTATGGAAAGTATTAAGGAATGGATGCATGGACTTCTTTGTGTGAACTAGGATAGGAAACTGAAACATTGTTTGCTCGAAAGAATCCCTGATTAAACCTTATCCATAAAATTTCTTCGCGAGTAATAAAGTGAAACAAATGCTAACGCATAAAATTTTTCTTAATCAGATTAAAAGCGCGGTAGATAGAATGAGTTCTAGAGGACGTGGACGCCGTGGACGTGGTAGGGGTAGGATGACGGTGTCTGAACCCGTCAGGTCAGGACAAGGTTCGGAAAATGAGGTACCACTAGCACCATACCGAATGGCACCAAAGGAATTGGTGGAGCTAAAGGCTCAAATTCAGGAGCTCTTGGATAGAGGGTTTATACGACCAAGTATATCTCCGTGGGGAGCACCTGTGTTGTTTGTCAAGAAGAAGGACGGTTCTATGCGGATGTGCATCGACTACCGTCAGTTGAACAAGTTAACGATCAAGAACAAGTATCCGTTGCCTCGGATTGACGACTTGTTTGATCAACTGAAGGGTGCCTCGGTGTTTTCGAAGATAGACCTTAGGTCAGGATATCATCAACTTAAGGTAAAGGAGGCTGATGTTCACAAAACGGCATTCCGAACTCGGTATGGGCATTTTGAGTTTTTGGTAATGCCATTCGGGTTGACCAATGCACCGGCAGCATTCATGGACTTGATGAACAGAGTATTCCAAAGAAGATTTTGGACCGATTCGTCGTGGTGTTCATAGACGACATATTGGTTTATTCAAAGACAGAAGAGGAGCATGATAAGCATTTACGAATAGTTCTGCAAATATTGAGGGGGAAGCAGTTGTATGCCAAATTCAGTAAGTGTGAATTTTGGCTTAGGGAAGTGGCTTTCTTAGGTCATGTGGTATCAGCTGAAGGAATTAGGGTAGACCCTCGCAAGATTGAAGCAAGATTGGAGCGGAAACCACCTAGGACGGTGGTGAAATACGAAGTTTCTGGGTTTAGCAGATACTATCGGAGATTCGTGGAAGGATTCTCTCTAATAGCGTGCCAGTTAACTAAGTTGCTAAGGAAAGGTGTCCCATTTGTATGGACGGAAAAGCAAAGCAAGAAAGCTTTGATAAGTTAAGGAAGATTTTGACTAAGCTCGGTTTTGGTACACCAAGCAGAAAGTTATTTCTGATTTATTGTGATGTGTCTCACACCGGTTTGGGATGTGTGTTGATGCAGGATGGGAAGGTAGTAGCCTATGCATCCCGTCAGTTAAGATCGCATGAGGTTAACTACCCAACGCACGACTTGGAGTTAGCAGCGGTTGTCTTTGCACTGAAGATATGGAGACATTACCTGTATGGGGAGAAGTCGATGGTCTACACGGATCACAAAAGCTTGAGATATCTTACGACTCGAAGGATCCGAATCGAGATGGGCGTCGATGGATTGAACTACTAAAGGACTATGATTGTTCAATCGAGTACCATCCGGGTAAGGCTAATGTGGTAGCTGACGCATTGAGCCGGAAGGTGGTGACGAACTTAAGAGCAATGTTCGCTCGGTTAAGTCTGTATGATGATGGGAGTCTTTTGGCAGAACTTCAAGTAAAGCCGACTTGGATTGAAGAGATTAAAGAAAAGCAGTTAATAGATGAAAGCTTGAGCGCTAAGAGAGTACAAGTTCAAGACGGTGGTTTGGAAGGATCTGATCTGTCTAGTGATGGAGTGCTTTGTTTTCAGGACAGTATGTATGCCAAAGGATCTGAAATTGAGGCGAAAAATTCTCCGAGATGCACATCGCAGCCATACGCTATGCATCCTGGGGAAGCAAGATGTATGGAGATTTGCGGAAAAGCTTGATTTTGGTGGCACAGGTTGAAGCGTGAGATAACGGAGTTCGTAGGAAAGTGTCGACGTGTCGTGAGTTAAGGTCGAACATCACCACCATCGGGACTACTTCAACCGATAAAGATCCTCAATGGAAATGGGAGAGGATCACCATGGATTTTGTTAGTGGGCTACCCCTTACGCCCACTAAGAAGGATGCAGTTTGGGTAATTGTGGATCGCTTAACTAAATCAGCTCACTTCATGCCGGTGAGAATGGATTACTCTCTCCAGAAGCTAGCAAAGCTGTATGTGGGTGAAATAGTGAGGTTGCATGGCGTGCCAGTGTCGATTATCTCGGATAGAGATCCCAGATTTACGTCAAGGTTTTGGAAAGCGTTGCATCAAGCTTTGGGTACACGGTTAGATTTCAGTACGGCTTTCCATCCACAGTCTGACGGACAGTCGGAAAGGGTGATACAGATTTTAGAAGACATGTTAAGAGGCTGTGTCTTGGATTTTAGTGGTAGTTGGGAGGAGTACCTACCATTAGCGGAATTCGCCTATAACAATAGTTATCAAGCGAGTAATCCAAATGGCTCCATACGAGGCTCTATATGGACGGAAGTGTCGTACTCCTACATGTTGGACAGAGTTGGGAGAAAGACAAGTTCTAGGTCCAGAGTTGGTAACCGAGACGGAAGACAAAGTCAAGGTGATTCGGTCTCGTCTCAAGGAAGCATCGGATAGGCAGAAGTCTTATGCCGATCTCAAACGCAAGGGAGTGGAGTATGCTGTGGGAGACAAAGTTTTTCTGAAAGTGTCGCCTTGGAAAAAGGTGTTGAGATTTGGACGGAAAGGGAAGTTAAGCCCAAGGTTCATTGGGCCATATACTGTTGTGAAGCGAGTGGGACCGGTAGCTTATCAACTAGAGCTGCCGGCAGAACTGAGTCAGATTCATAACGTATTTCATGTGTCAATGCTGAGACGGTATCGGTCAGATCCTTCGCACGTTGTGCCAGTAGCAGAGATTGAGGTGAACACGGATTTATCTTTTGAAGAAGAACCGGTTCAGATTGTAGACCGAGATGTGAAAGTTCTACGTAGGAAGGCAGTGCCTTTAGTAAAAGTGTTATGGCGGAACCACGGAGTGGAGGAAGCTACGTGGGAGGCCGAGGAGGTGATGCGGCAGCAATACCCCCATCTCTTTTGATCAAGGAATTTCGAGGACGAAATTTATTTTAAGGGGGGTAGAACTGTAACATCCCAAAAACGGGGCTATTTGGAAATAAATTATTTTTCTTATGTATGAACTGCTGTGTCATTATTTATGGAATAATAATGGTCAATTTAAGGCTTTGTGTTGGCTCGATTTGGTAGGAAATTTTAGTTTTTAACTTTTAAAAGAAGGGAGCCTTGGTAAGTGGTGTTATAAGAATAAATGTGGGTATTTTTAACACTAAAAAGGCCTTGGTAAAGTGGCAAAAAGAAGCCCACTTAAGAGCTACATGTGACGCCACCAAGGAGCAAGGGAGAGCTTGTGTTCGAGTCACGGAAATCCCCTTTTGTTTTTGTTTTTATTTGGACGGCACAAGGAGAGTTTTTCTCCCTTCAAACTCTTCTATTAGGTATAATTATTAAAAGATATTATTAACTAGATATTATGGGAATAATCTAAAAAGGGTGGCAAGAGAAAAAGTAGGCATGTGTTAATTCAAATTCTTTTGAATTATTTCAAGTTAGTGGCCAAGAGAGAAATAAGGAGTTGGCCGAATGTGGGACTCCTTGTTGAAGAGGAGTGGGACGGCTAGGAGACTGAGTAGTATAGGGGAGAAGAGTGCCCAAGTTTCTTTGGTTTCTTTTCCTATTAGCCGAATTCTCCCAAAAGTCTCCCATTCACTATTTTCTCTTCTCCATCCTCTCCAAACCGAAAGCACATCCCCTAGAACCTCTCTTTTCTTTTCCCAACCTCTTTAGCCGAAACTCCACATGCAAACTCCCTTTTCTTTATTTCTTTGTTAACCGAACCTCTACTCCTTGTTGCCGAAACTCCAACACCCTTGTCTCTCCATTATTTACCTCTTGGCCGAATATTCAAGCAAGGGTAATCTTCTCAAAACTCATCTCCAATCGGTTCATAAGGTAGGTAGGTATGGCGAATGCCATCTTTCTTCTCCTCCGGGTTTTGTCGATTTCTATTAGGGGAATAGGTGCCGATTTGGCAATAGTTAAGTCTTCTAAACAAGTGGTAACCGATTCTTGTTAGGTACTCAGGGAAGTGAAGCAGTCGATTCGGGCCCGATCTCTAGTACTCGGTTTGTGGTACGTAACGGTGAGATCTACTTTAATGGTCAGTTGATATTCGTTTTAGCCAAGGCTACTAACTTTTGAGTGCCGATTCATGAAATCGAAGCGATTTGGGGAGTTGGGTGTTGCGGTTGGTGTCCAAAAGTGTGAAGGTGAGATTTCGGGTTCACAAGGAACCCCTCCCAATAATTTGATTTGGCCGAATAGGCCCTAAGACTAATCCCATAGTTGGCCGAATATAGGTACAGTGAGATCTAGGGTGGCCAACGTTTCTTTCGGGATTTAGACTTCTCATCAACATCAGTGTGTACATACACACTTATAATAGTTAATTAAGTGTATTAAGTGTATGTTATGTGTAAATCGCTTCTATGTAGATATGGCAATAGTACCTTAATGGTACAAGCAAGGATCTGGTAAGTCTCTATTGTATGAGATTGATAATAATGCTTTTGGGAAGCATGGATTATTTGATACATGTGATATATGTATGTTCTGTTATTAATCGCTTGACATGGGTTGATGAGAGGAGGGGCGGTGATATCGTCTTGACGAGCACCGGTGTTTTGGTAGCACTGCTCGTGACTATATGTCACCAGAGGTTTGGTACCTCCAGAGGTTTGGTACCTCATAGCGACTGTCCTCGTGGTTAACACCACCGTGGGTTGGCCCCACTTGAGATATGGGATCGTCACGGTGATTTGGTATCACACGATGGGTTGGCCCCATCATCCGATTTGTGTCTACGGACACTAGTGCTTTGGTAGCACACCGTGACTATATGTCACCCGGTGGTTTGGCACCACCGGTGTTTTGGTAACACATCGTGACTACGGTCACCGTGGTTTGGTACCACATGGGGTAGACAAAGGTGTTTGGTTGGCTAGGTTGGGTACACGATACTCTGCTTAATTAACTGTTATATGTTGTGTATGAACCGTGGTATTAACCGGGGGAAGGGTTACATACTGAGTCTTGGTGACTCACCTTCTCCTTTAACATTTTTCAGGTGACTCGTAGATGGCGGTGGAGGAGCCGGTTGGACTCGAGGTGGCCATGCAGTGGATTTAAATTTATAAGAACTTTATATTTGCTTATTTTTACTATTGGTTGTAATAAGGCCTCCATAAACTCTATTTGTGTTTTTCTTTATGTGGGATGTTTACTTAAAATTATATCATCAAATTGAATTAAATCGCATGTTTTCTTAAGTTAACACGAAAAAGTTTATTCGTGCCATCGGGCACACTTGGAACCGGTATAATAATTGGACTTAATTAAATTTCCCAAACTAAATTCAAGTATTACTTTGGCAAGATAACCAAAGATGAGAAGTTTTCTATAAAACTTAAATGGGTTCGAAATGGTGTCACAAGGTTTTTCTCCGTGACAAGTCAAATTCGGTCGTAGTGTTTGGGCCGGGTTTGGGTTGTTACACCCGAAACGGCGTCGTTCAGAGGCCATAACCCGTGCGAGTGACCCGACCCAAGGGAAGGATCCGCGTGTTTTTGACTAAGGGGTTTATTGCGCCCTTAGTCCTTTCGCATTTTTAGTTTTCTTTAATTAATTTTTTTTCTTTTTTATTTTAATTTTGTCCAATAATTTTGTGCAGTTTTAATTTAGTCCTCGTTTAAATGCTGCGTTTAACAACTTGGGTAAATTGCGCTTTCAGTCCCTTTTAATTCACGCGCCTTGCGTTCTAGCCCTTTTGCGATTTCTTTTAATTTATTGCTTTTTAGCTCTCTAATTTTGCTCTGGTTTCAATATAATCCTTTAATTATTTTATTATATTATTTGCTTACTTTTAATTATTCGCTTATTTTTTATTACTCCTTTTTAAATTAACATTAAATATTTTATTTTAAATGGCTATAGATATTATTTATTTTTCTACGTTATTTTCATTATTTATATATATATATTTTAAATTAAGTGTTCATTTGTTTGTTGTTGCATGGATTATATTGCTTAATTTGTAACCATTAATTACTTGTGATTCATTACAGTAATATTTTGTGTATATTATTTTGCTCCATTTTCTTCAATAATTAATAGAGAAATTGTATATTGTGTAATTACTGCCATTATATGATTTATATTTCTTAATCATTGGTTGGTTGTTGTGACGTATTAGTGTAGTATTTGATGTATGGATTAATATCTTACTTTGTATATTATTATTCCATCGTATTTCATTAAAAGTCGGGTTTAATGTCGTTTAAGTTTAAACATCATTCCATTCAAAGATTTTTAAAAATAAAACAATGCTCGTGTTTGGAAGTTTCGAGAAGATCGTGCCCTAACTTACTGAGTTTCGATTTTTCTCGTTAAATCCTAGCAACCGAGTTCCCTTTCCGTGTTTTTAAATAAAAAAAATTTAAATAAAAACTTATTTTCGGGGATTTGAGACGTGGCATCCTAACTTACTGGATGTGACGTTTTATCATCTCGAGGTAAGAATTTCTAAAACAAAGGTAATATTTCGTATTTGGGAATTTTGAGAAATTGTGCCCTAACTTATTGGGTTCCAATTTTTCATAAAGCCCAAATAACCGAATACCCTTTTCAAATTTTATCATACGGGTTTTAAAAATCAAAGATAAATTTAATTTATAGAATATAAGATGTTGTGCCCTAACTTACTGAGTATGACATTTTATTTCTTCGAAATAAGAAGTTTTGGCACCCAATATAATTCAGTCCAAACGTGTCTTAAGTAAATAGATCGTAATCTAGAATCTTTTCAAATTTTCGGCATTAAGACATTAAATAATCAATTAGGTACCAATTTTGGGCGCTACGAGGGTACTAACCCTTCCTCGTACGTAACCGACTCCCGAACCTGTTTTCTCGAGTTTTTGTAGACCAAAATATGTTTTAATAAACCAAAGTTTTATTAAAGTTTTTAATTTCAAGGTGATCCGATCACACTTCGAAAAAAGGTTGGTGGCGACTCCATTTCTATTTGTCATTTTAAAGTCGATCCCCGTTTTTTTTTTAAAACAGTAAAAATGGTTTCGACAATTTCTAAGCTTTATGATTAATATCATTGAATTGCTTAGTATGAGGTAGAATATATCTTAATTCCATGAGATTTTTGATGCTATGTTAAACAAAGAAATCAATGAGATTAAGTATGAGAAAATCCCGATTGAAGTTGAATTACTTAGGATACTCGATCTATCACACGAGACAAGGAAGTCCATATAAGACCAAGCCAAGGCATGACATCGGCAATCAAGCAAGTTATCATGTAAGACCAAGACAAGTCTTGGCATTGAAGAGTTATTATGAGATGAAGACCCATATAAGCCCAAGCCGAGGCATGGCATTGGTGAGTCTCCATGTAAAGATGTCATGTAAGTCCAAGACAAGTCTTGGCATTGAAAAGCTATCATGAGGTAGAGATCCCATGTAAGTCCAAGCCAAGGCATGGCATTGGTGAGTAACAAGGAAGATTTCATGTAAGTCCAAGCCAAGGCTCGGCATTGACCCGTTCATGAGTAAAGATACCAAGTAAGACCATGTCAAGACATGGCAATGGTAAGTTCCCAATGGAACACACAAGGAAGACTTCGTGTAAGTCCATGTCAAGACATGGCATCGATACCAAGTTGAGAGATCCCATGTAAGACCATATCTAGGATATGGCTTTGGCATCGAGATATATGTGAGATGAGATTCAGTATCCTCGGTTATTCATAGTAATTCATCGGGCAAAAGAGTAAAGAATAAATGAGAAAGCAAGAAAGTTAAGCAAGTAAAGCTATCATCAAAGTATGCTAGTCAAAGTTAACTAAGGGTATTATTCATGTTATGAATGATGAAGTTAAGATTATGCTTACCTTAACAAAGTATGCTAATCTATATGATTAAGTGATACAGGTACCTTGTTTACCTTAGAAGCACGAGACTAGTAAGTACCATGATATGTGTAAGAATCATTAAGAGTAAGTAAGCTCAAGCATGTGAACTTAGCAATGCCTTTGCTTATGATGAATGAGTATGTTAAGTATATATATATATACGTTGTTATATGCATTACATGCAAACTTACTAAGCGAAATGCTTACGTCTTTAATTCTTTCTTTTCATGTAGTCCCGCCAAGCTAATCTCGTGGATCATCGTCATCGGAGCTCGGAGCACACTATCAATCGCCATTTTGGTATAGCCAAGTTGTTTATATTAAGTATGGCATGTATAGGAAGCATTTCATTTTGAGTTATGTTTTAGAATTAGCCAAAGTGTTGGCTATCAAGCTTAGTATTCTTTTTGTATATGGCCAAAGAGATGGGTCATGAATGATTAAGTATGTATGTTTTTATCTATCAATGAAGTATGCATCCTTGTTCATGTTAGATGTAATACTTGAGTTATTGAATTGATTATTGGATTGATCTTGATCTCAGGGTGGCAATTGGCTTGGAAAACAGCCTCTAGGTGCCCACACGGATAGACACACAGGCGTGTGTCTAGGCCGTGTGTCCCCTGCACATTAGTATTTTAAGTCAGAATAGACCATGGGCTAATCACACGGCCGTATGTTTAGGCCGTGTGTGACACACGGTTAGCACATGGGCGTGTGCCCTGGCCGTGTGAAGTCTACACCTTGCACTTGTAATTTGAATTGCCACACGGCTGAAGTACACGGGCGTGTGTATGGACCGTGTGGATAAGTCAGAATACCAAATTTTAGCACACGGGCCAAAGCCACGGGCATGTCAAGGCCGTGTGATATTAGTCAGTGTCGACCACGGGTGGAAGACACGGGCATGTTTTAGGGGTACACGGGCGTGTCCCAAGTCACATGGGCGTGTGACCCCTGTTTCGAGGAAAAGTTCCCGATTGAGTTCCAAAAGTTTCCGGATAGATGTTTAAGGCCTCGTAGGCCCATGAAACGTATGTTTTGATTAAGAAAGAGAAGTTTCTGTTTCGAAACAAAATTTTACAGCCCGTATGTATATGTTTACTTAAGTTCAAGTATGGTAATATCTCGTATTCAGTCTCAGTCTAGGACTTGGGTATGGGGTGTTACAGAAACACTTCACATAGTAAGCTCTAAAGCTTAGTAAGTTCGTCATATAATACTATTAACTCAATAATTCAATTACAATATACAAACTAAACCATCACATAGATCAATCCACAAATATACACCATATCGTCCATAGCTAATATGCTCACTCAACCTTCCATATATTCATTTACAAAATCATCAATCACATAGGTTTCGCACATACCTTTGCCAACACTTAGTTAACGATCAATTTTGTTACTCAATGCTCGATATCACATTTCGATCAATCTTCATTTTTCCTTCGAATTAATCGCACACTTAGTGCCAATTTCATAGCCGAGGCTTAAATATCATCGTACACTTAGTGCATTTACATTAAACCGAATTTATCTCGGTATCGCACACACAGTGTCAATCAATAAAGCCGAGGCTTCCATTACTTCGCACACACAGTGGTATTCATCTCTGTCCCGATTCTAATTACGCACACTTAGTGCCACATTTCTCAATTCCACATATAGCATTTCTAATTCAATATTCACATATTCATTTATTTCAAAGTCACATAATTTCATTTCACACATGCCTAGCCGAATTCTCCTTATGTTCATACAAGCCCACATATTTTGTTTATTTCACATTTTAATCCTTCAATTTACACTTTTCTCAATTTAGCCCAAATTACTCAAATCCACCAAAAATTCAAAGACAAAATATATTAATCTATCACATATCTTTCATATTTCATCACCAACCATCACAAATCTCAAGCATTCATCAATGGCATATTACAAAATCACCATCAAATTCTAAAATTAAAGCATGGGCTTGAGAGAACACGAAGCAACGATCACAAAAACATAGAAATCATCAAAAACCGAGTTAAAAACGCATACCAATTGAAGCTTTCAAGTGCCGAACCCCTAACTCTCTTTTTCTTTTCTTTTCTTGCTAATTTTCAGCCAAGGATGATGATAAAATGGCCATCTTTTTGTTTTATTTAAATTATATTAACATAAATATCAAATACCAATTTTTGCCTTTTTAATTTCATTTAAAATCCACTAACTTAAGGCTTTTATGTCCATCCATTTATCTTATGGAATAATAACAACATAAGGACTCACATTTTAATAAGCCATGCCAAATTAGCACTTTAACAATCAGCACACAGCTTTTGCATTTTATACGATTAAGTCCTTTTTGCAAATTAAGCACACAATCGATAAAATTTTCACACAGAAATTTCACACATGCTTAATCACATACTGTAAACACCAAAAATAATATTAAAATATTTTTCTGACCTTATATTTGTGGTCTTGAAACCACTGTTCCGACTAGGGTCTAAACCGGGTTGTTACATAGATTGAGTAGAAATTGAAATGGTAGCTTGGTTAATGAATGAAATGAATTGAACAGGTACTTGGAAATTAGTGCATTGAAATGTACTTGTGATATGGGACTTAACCTTGATTGCAAATGTTTATGCTTAAGGTCTATAAGCCTTTTGTAACATCCCTTACCCGTCTTCAAGCCGGGACAGGGTTCGAGGCATTACCTAACTAATCTTGCTTAAACATCTCTAATAGGGTTACAAAGTCTAGTTTAAACCCATCACTTACTTATACTTGGCCTAAGAGGCCCTAAACATACTTTCTAGAGGTATCGAGACTATTCCGGGGACATTTACACGTTCGAGAAACTTTTCAACAAAATAGGGGTTACACGCCCGTGTGAGTCTAGGGACACGCCCGTGTGCCCCTAAGACATGCCCGTGTCTACCATCCGTGGTCAAAACTGACTAATTTCACACGGCCTTGACACGCCCGTGGCCTTGGCCCATGTGCCAAACCTTGGCATTCTGACTAATCCATACGGCCCACACACACGCCCGTGTGTTTCAACCGTGTGGCGATTTAAATTCCAAGTGCATGGTGCAGACTTCACACGGCCTGGGCACACGCCCATGTGCTAGCTGTGCCGCTCACACGGTCTAGACACACGCCCGTGTGTCTACCCATGTGGAAAATTAGAAGGCTATCTACCAAGCCCTTTGCCACCCTACATTGTAAACATACATACTCCAATTCCATTCAACGTAATTCATGACCCAAAGACACATCTAAATACTCAATTCAGCATTCATACACAAGGGCATACACTTCAAGAAAATCGCTTTCATTAAACAAAAGAATTTGCCAAGTATTTGCCTAACTTAAGGCCATTTACAAAATGACTTTAGTAACATACATAGCCACCACTTTGGCTAACAATTACAACTTAACAAAATACTCGAGTCCTATACATGCCATACTCAAAATAAGTATAAATTGTTATACCAAAGTGATGTCGATAGTGTGATTTTTGAACTCCTACATCCACGATCCTCGAGTTATCTTGGCAATACTACAAGGAAGAAGGGCAATGAAAGGGGTAAGCATAAAGCTTAGTAAGTTTGCATGAATATAAATAGCAACAATAAGCTCATAAAATAATCCATCCATGATATTAACTAACCATACACAAGTCATAGGCATCTTTCCATACTTACTCACAATTGCCCTTATTTAGCACATACCATGCCACATGTCGTAAACGTTTCTTCGTGACTCATTCACGAGTACCTGTATTCACTCATTCATATAACTTTAGTTCAAATCTCATTACTACTTCTAAACTCATCTACTTATCCCTTTAATCACTAGGGATAGTCAAAGACGTATATTCGACGTCGTTCATGTAAAGACGAAGCCAATGCCACATCCCCGAGGTGGTCTTACATGGAGTTACTTCTAAATGCCAATGCCATATCCCGGATATGGTCTTATATGGACTTTCACATCAATTATCGATGCCACATCCCGAATGTGGTCTTAACGAGTTTCTTATTCTTTTTCGAAGCCATATCCCGGATATGGTCTTATACGGGATCTTAACTCAGTGCCGAGGCAATGTCCCGAACATGGTCTTATACGAGACTTTATCTGATTCACATCTCGATGATAGCAATCCCATATTCATTATAGTCCACTAGGACTTCAACATCATACTTAACATCAATTTTTCATTTCAATGAAGTATCATACATCAATGTGATACCAATCATTTTCAATTATGCTAACATAAATATTTCATTACTCACATACAAACTTACCTCGATTTCAAAATGAGCTAGCTCGACGATTTAGTCCGAGACTTTGTTCTTTCCCCGATCGAGGCGGATCCTCGATTCTTCTTGCTCTATAATAAAAATTTAGCTCATTTTAATCATCTCATTAATAAAGCATTTCAATAATCATGCTTAGGCAAAATTACTATTTTGCCCCTAGACTTTGGCAAATTGGCCATTTTGCCCCTAGGCTCGGAAATAAATTCTAATCACATTTCTACCTTCAACAAGCCTAGGTGAACATTTAATACTCTTATAGCTATCATCAAAACTCAACATTTCACATATTTACTACAATTTTGTAACCTTTTCATCAAGGTCCAAATTAGGTGTTTTCAAGACAACACCTTTCACAAAAGTTGTTCATCCAACAATTAAGACTCATTTTCTTCCATAAAAATGCAGAAAATAGCAATGAAAGCTCATGGTAAAACTCTAAACTTTGCATCATATTGCACAATAGTCCTCTTATTTGAAAGCTTAAGTTCTAGGGGTCTTAAAAGTACAATTATCATAAAGAAAAATCATCAAAATCACTTACTAGAATGGAGGAGAGCTTGCTGAAAATTGTGAGCTTTCAAACCCCTATTTTGCTTGCAAATTTTGGTGGAGAAAGATGGAGAGAAAGATGATATTTTCTCTTTCTTTATTCTAATATTAAACTAGTCAAACAAGTCACCAACTATCAACTACTTTGACCATTTTTTTGTCCATCTTTGTCTCCTATGCTAGTCCATGGCCGGCCAAGCATATATTGGGGGTCTAATTGCCTTTTAAAGACCTCCAATTTACATTCTAAGGCTATTTGGTACCTTTATCTTATAGAATGGAACTTTCGCACTTTATGCGATTTAGTCCTTTTTCGCAATTAAATGTGAAATCGCTAAAATTAAAGCACCAAAATTCTCATGCATATATCCTATCATGCTCCGACTCATAATATAACATGAAAATAAATTTCTCAAGTCTCAGATTAGTGACCCCGAGATCATTATTCCGGCTAGCCCCTAAATCGGGCTGTTACACCTTTGATATCTATAATGTACATAAGTGTTTGTAATAAAAGTGAAATGGCATGTTTCAATGTGGTATGGCATAGGTAAAGATTGGTAATTAAATGGCTTGGTTGGTATATGGTTCATGACATTGAAATGTTTAAATCTAATTGATGAATAGGTATTGAATATTTGATATGAAGTTGAATTTGTATGTTTGAACTTATTTGGCATGTTTTGGTAGGTTTTGAGTCAAATGGAAATGGAATTTAGGTGTACATATTGAATGCTTGTAATTAGAAGTTATGAAATAAGTACCAAAATGTGCATTTTTTCAAAAATAGGGGCAACATCGCAACGTCACCATTACAGTGAGTGACATCGTGACAAGCATATGTATGTAGTCACAACGTGATATACTGTGATGGCCACGTTGTGGCAAGAACATGACGAAGTCATGACGTTGATCGATACATTTTAAAATCCTTACATTTTGGCCTTAATTCGAAAGTGAACTGATATAAGAGCATTCTTAAGCCTGTGTAAGTCCTGTTATTAGTTATATACTGCATTATATGCCTATCTTGCTTGTATTTACGTGTATAATATCATAAATTGAATGTTTATTTGATAATTGATACTTTGGTATCTAAAGTAGCATCCTGTAGATTGAACCCAACAATCGGATCAGGCAATGGGTGTTACACACATCTTTTTGAATATTATTGAGTTCGATTACTCTTTAAAAGTTGCAAGGAGAAAATCTTAACTTCTTTTCTTTGCCTCCTAAAGTTGTTTATTTTTTTATTGCAAGTGTATAATGGTAAGGTTTAAATTTCCTTGACCAACTTTTCTTGTTTAAGTATTTTTTATTTTAACCTCTGATAATGGTACGCACACATAGTATCGAAGAGGAGAATAATAAACTTTAGGCAAGACATAGATGTCATATTTGTAAAAAAAATATCAACATGGACATGTTTCCAATGTTGTTCAACCTTCTATTGTTCATGGACTTGTCAAGAAAGACATTGGCACAAAACACATAGCAAGTTTTGTGAGCTTAAACAACTTATGGAAAAGTAAAGAGAACGAGCTAGCAAGTGCATATGGTGTAATGCGAAGGATAACAAGGACTCTAAATGTCCAACAAATTCAACGTTCTATATTTTTGATTCAATGATAGGATTCATATGATCCTTGCAAGTCGAGGTATGTAAGTATGACACAAAGCCTATTAAGTCTTCTTCTACTGCTATCATAAACGATGATGATATGAATGAACAAGAAACTTTGAGTGAAACCATTTGTGAAGACAGTAAGTATGATTTTGTGTCTATTGTTGAGTCTATATCTAGCATTGAACCTTGTTTCAAAGATGATGTCAAAGAAATTGATAGTAATAGTGGGAATTGTGATGATAGTGCACTTTGCGAACCAGAAAAAGTTAATTGTGCAAATTGTTTCCTAAAGTCTAGAAATTTTGATGAGTTAGACCTTTATTGTCCTCCTAAAGATTCGTATTCTGATGAATTCAATTTTTAAAAAGTTTTTCAAGGTTTAAAGGGAAGTGAGAATGATTCATGTAAAAAGACTGAGACAAAAAAGACCTTGAGCGATAAAAGTCAATTTGATGGTCCAACTTTGCTGAGTTAAAATTCCTACGATGTAAAATTAGAGAATTCAATTCACATTGAAAAAAAGGATGCAAAGAAAGAGAGAACTTATCCAAAATATAGGAATCATTATGTTTTCACTAACCTTAACTTGAATTTATGTAGTGGACTTGTTTCATTCTTTTAGGAATTTGTTGGTCCTTTGAAAGGAGCTGTAACACCCCTTACCCGTATTCAACTCCGAAACCGGGTATGAGGCATTGCCAGACTTGACTTGCTTGAGCATTCGACTTTGGACTATAAAACTCGTCCTAATTTAAAACTTTTTCATTTACAATCGTAACTTCCATATCATGGGTCTACAAGACCCTTTTTATATTCTCGGGATGCTGAGGGACCAAACTGAAACTTTTACACACTTTAAAAATTTTGACATAAAATTTGACCACACGCCCGTGTGAAGAGTGGGACACGCCCATGTGACATATCACACACCCGTGTTCCATGCCCTTGTAGAATTATTTTCTTTTCAAACCTACAGGGGTTTTCACACGGCCGGACACACGCCCGTGTTCTTGGCCCGTGTGCTCCACACGGCCTAGACACGCTTGTGTCCTCGCCCGTGTGTAAAAACCTGAGTATTCTGTTTGTGAGATCAGCAACCCATTTATGGGCACATGGCCTAGGCACACGCCCGTGTGTCTAGCCCGTGGTCGACACTGACTTGCAACACTAACATGCAGGGGACACATGGCCAAGTCACATGCCCATGGGACCGACCGTGTGTCACACACATTCTAGACACACGCCCGTGTGTCTACCCATGTGGACCAATTCAAGGCTATTTTCCAAGCCATTTAGCCACCCTCACTTGCACACATTCACACATCATCACAATACATTTTCAATCATCAATTATAACTCTTGAATTATTACATTTGAATCATGAAAATCAAATCTTCATCCCATATACGAGGGAGAACTATTACTAGTACAATTACAAACGACTTGAGCCATCATCTATGGCTATATACAATCGAACCATAAACTCTTTTAGGCCAACACATTTGGCTACTTTAACTATGACTTAATTAAACCAAAATAAGATCCCTATACATGCCATATCTCAAGAATACTTGAATCTCATACCCAAGTGTCTGTTCTATAGTGTGAAAGCATCTCCGGCAGTTTCCAACCCGAGCTAGTTAAGATAACCTATAAGAGATGGGAAAGAAAAAGGAGTAAGCAATAACGCTTAGTAAGTTCATATGCAAATGACAAGCAACTATTGACATTTATTTATTACCCTCAACCACAAGGTAATATAATGAGATTTACACTTAAGGTAATAGTTACTCATTCAATCATTCATAATGCTTACTCATTCTAAACTTTCACCTGTCACAAACTCATTTCGTAAAACATTGTTCATCTTTACTTGCATTTATACCCTGCATTTATCACCACAAAGCCACATGCAAATTACACTTAGCAAGTTTCTCGATATCGCCCCGGAATAATAATAAATACTCGATGGTTTCGCACATAGCCCACCATTCAATAATTAATAAGGTGGTATCGCATTACGACCCACCATTGATAATATGGCGATGGTATCGCACACACGACCCATCGCTAACAATTAATAAGGTGGTATCGCACATAGCCCACCATTTAATAATTAATAAGGTGGTGTCGCACACAACCAACCATTATCACACATTCACGGATATTTATCCACGTACATTTTCCTATTTCAAATGTTCATCCGGGAATATCCTCACACACTATCATTCTTAAATAGATTTCTACAATAATCATTCGCATTCACAAAATGCATTTATAAAAATAACATATGCAATCAGGGTGCATCGTTAACACATAACTCACCATGGTTTCCTCATATACTGAATTCACCTCAAATGAGTTCTAGGCACATACCTGTACCTCCCATAGTATAACCTCATACTTTCTCATTTTCAACATACCTGTTGAATTATTCAAATGCTAAAGAACACTCTTAAATTTCATACATATTGTAACAACCCAAACCCGGCCCAAACACTACGACCAAATCTGAGTTATTACGAGGTAAAACCTTGTGATCGCTTTTTCGAAAAACATTTAATTTTCTATTGAAAACTCCTCGTTTCGGTTGTTTTGTTAAGCTAACCTTAGATCAAGTTTGGGATTTTAATTAAGCCCAATTATCTTATTAGTTTCAAGTGTACCGAATTGCACGATTAAACTTTTACGTGTTAACTTGAGAAAACATGTGATTTAATTCAATTTAATGATATAGTCTTGAGTAATTAACCAACATAAAAAAAAAAAATATAAAACGCAACTATAGTTTATGGAGGCCTTATTACAACCCAAAATAAAATTTATCAAATATAAAGTTACGTAAAGTAAAGTCCTTTGCATGGCCGCCTCGAGTCCCACCGCATCCTCAACCGCCACCTACGAGTCACTGAAAAATGTTAAAGGAGAAGGTGAGTCACCAAGACTCAGATATGTAACCCTTCCCGGTTAATACAACATTTCATACACAACATATAACAAATTAATTAAGCAAGTATCATGCACCCAACCTAGCCAACCAAACACCTTTGTCTACCCCACGTGGTACCAAACCACCTTTGGTGACCGTAGTCACGATGTGTTACCAAAACACTGGTGGTGCCAAACCACTTTGGTGACATATAGTCACAATGTGCTACTAAAGCACCGGTGTCCGTAGACACAAATCGGGTGATGGGGCCAACCCATCGTGTGATACCAAATCACCGCGCACGATCCCATATCTCAAGTGGGGCCAACCCACGGTGGTGTTAACCACAGGGGACAAGTCGCTATGAGGTACCAAACCTCTGAGGTACCAAACCTCACGGTGACATATAGTCACAAAGCAGTGCTACCAAAGCACCGGTGCTCACAAAGACACGAATACACCGCCCTCCACTCAATCAACCCACATAGTCAACGGTCACATATAGATCTATCATATGTATTATCACAAAGATGCTTCCCAAAAGCATAAAATAGCAATCATATGCACAGTACTTACCAAAGTTACCCCATATACCGTTATGGTATTCAAGCCATTGCTACACACATCAAGTTAGCAATCACATTACTTAGCATAAATAACAAGTTAAATGGTGTGTATGTACTTTGTCACCAACAAGGAGTCTAATTCCGAAAAGAGAAGTCGGCCACACTCAAGTCTTTGCCCCTACATTCGGCCAACTCTCAAGGTTAGTGATATGGCCCATTCGGCCAAACCAAACAATTTAAAGGGGTCATACTTTGTACCCGAATCCTTACCCAATCGCTTCGAGTACTAGTCCTAGCGTCCGATTGCGAATGCGGTTTACAAACCACACTTGGTCAATTAACAACACTAATAACCATAGCCTTCGGCTTTTAAACACCAATATAAGCCTTACCTATACTCACCAAATTCCGTTTGTCAGCGGATGCAAGATCTGATCTCATTGCTTTGAGATCCCGAAGTCCTTGGTGAAATCGGCTTCAATAGAAAGGTTAGCCAACCATTAGTACTTGCCAACTTTCGGCTTTTCCTTTAACTCAAATCGGCATAACCTCAAAGATACGGGAAATTGACATTCGGCTATAGCCCTTTCTTACCTTCTTCAAACCGATTGAAAACCAACTTCCGAAGAGCCTTCCACTTCCTTTAGTATTCGGCCAACAATGTCGCCAAGGAGGAGTGTGAGATTCGGTTCTTAAAAGGGTGTATTCGGCTATTGGAGGAAGGAAAATAGTGGGGATGAGAGGGAGAGAAGTTTCGGCTAAATGGGTTTGGGAGGTTGGAAGAAAAAAAAAAAGAAGATTGAGAGGAGGAGGGCTAGGGTTTTCTGCAAGTAGAAAAATGAAGAAAAAACAAAGAATGATGCTAGGTTGCTCTTTTTATAGGCATTCGCCCCCCCTCCTATCAAGCTTGCCGTCCATCCTAAGCAACAAGGAGTTCAACTCAAGCCGCCCACTCCTCTTCATCAAAGAGTCCCACAATCGGCCATCACCTACTAGCCTTGCCGTCCACCAAGGAGTTCAAAATTCGCCACTACCTAAAATTTCTCTTGGCCACACATTTGGACTAATTCAAAAATAATTTGAACTAGCCACCAACTATTTTTCCTCTGCCAATTATCTCAACTTAAACTAATAATAATCCTCAATAATATCCAACTAATAATCTATTTTAATCTTAATAATATCCCACATATTATCCTTAGAATTTTAAGGGAATTAAAGCTCATATTATCTTAAAAAAAAGAATTTAAAGAGAGCAAAACTCTCCCTATGTGCCGTCCAACAATAATGCAAAAAGAGGGGAATTCGTGACTCGAACCAAGGCTCTCCTTGTTCCCCCTTGTGGCGTCACATGTAGCTCTTAAGTGGGCTTACTTTGCCACTTATCCAAGGCCTATTTTGTGTTAAAAATACCCACATTTATTCTTATAACACACTCCTGCTAAGGCTTCCTGCCTTTAAAGTTAAGAACTAAAATTTCTACCAAAATGAGACAACCCAAGGCCTTAATTTAAACTCTCTTATTCCATAAATAATATTCGAAGAGTTCATACATAAGAAAATAATGAAATTTCAAATAACCCCGCTTTTGGGATGTTACAGTTCTACTTCTTAAAATAAATTTCGTCCCCGAAATTCCTTAACTAGAAAAGGTGGGGGTATTGTTGCCTCATTACATCCTCGGGTTCCCACGTAGCTTCCTCTATACCATGGTTCCGCCACAAAGCACCTTCACCAAGGGCACCGACTTCCTACGTAGAACTTTCTCATCTCGGTCTAAGATCCGAATGGCTCCTCTTCAAAAGATAAATCTGGATTCACCTCGATTTACGCATCGGCACAACGTGCGAAGGATCCGACCGATACCGTCTCAACATTGATACATGGAATACGTCATGAATCGACTTAGTTCGCCGGCAACTCTAGCCGATAAGCCACTTTGGTCCTATTCGCTTCATAATAAAGATATGGCCCAATGAACCTTGGGCTCAACTTCCCTTTCCGTCCAAATCTCAACACCTTTTTCCAAGGTGACACTTTTCGTAAAGACTTTGTCTCCCACAAAGATACTCCATTTCCTTGCGTTTGAGATCGGCATAAGACTTCGCCTATCCGATGCTTCCTTGAGACGTGACCGAATCACCTTGACTTTGTCTTCCGTCTCGGTTACGATTCTGGGCCCATAACTTGTCGTTCTCCCAACTCCGCCCAACATGTAGGAGTACGGCACTTTCGTCCATATAGGGCTTCGTATGGAGCCATTTGAATACTCGCTTGATAATCGTTGTTATAAGCGAATTCCGCTAATGGTAGGTACTCCTCCCAACTACCACTAAAATCCAAGACACGTGACCTCTTAACATGTCTTCTAAAATCAGTATCACCCTTTCCGATCGTCCGTCGATTGTGGATGGAAAGCCGTACTGAAATCTAACCGTGTACCCAAAGCTTGATGCAACGCTTTCCAAAACCTCGACGTGAATCTGGGATCCCTATCCGAGATAATCGACACTGGCACACCATGTAATCGACTATCTCACCACATATAACCTTGCTAGCTTACGGAGTGAGTAATCCATTCTCACCCAGGCATGAAGTGAGCCGACTTAGTTAGGCGATCCACAATTACCCAAATCGCATCCTTCTTAGTGGGCGTAAGGGTAGCCCACTAACAAAATCCATGGTGATCCTCTCCCATTTCCATTGAGGGATCTTTATCGGTTGAAGTAGTCCCGATGGTGACTGATGTTCAGCCTTAACCTGCTGACACGTCAGACACTTTCCTACAAACTCCGTTATCTCACGCTTCAACCCCGGCCACCAAAACTGTTTCCGTAAGTCTCCATACATTTTGCTTCCTCCAGGATGCATAGCGTATGGGCTGCTATGTGCATCTTGGAGAATTTTCTGCCTTAAATCTGGATCCTTTGGCATACATACACGTCCTTGAAAACAAAGCACTCCATCACTAGGCGATCAGTATCCTTCCAAACCACCGTCTTGAACTTGTACTCTCTTAGCGCTCAAGCCTTCATCCATTAACTGCTTTTCTTTAATCTCCTCAATCCAAGTCGGCTTTACTTGAAGTTCAGCCAAAAGACTCCCATCGTCATATAGACTTAACCGAGCGAACATCGCTCTTAAGTCCGTCACCACCTTCCGGCTCAATGCGTCAGCTACCACATTAGCCTTACCGGATGGTATTCGATTGAACGATCGTAATCCTTTAGTAGTTCAATCCATCGACGCTGTCTCGATTCAGATCTTCTCGAGTCGGGAAGATACCTCAAGCTTTTGTGATCCGTGTAGACCATCGACTTCTCTCCATACGTGTAATGTCTCCATATCTTCAGAGCGAAGACGACCATTGCTAACTCTAAGTCGTGAGTTGGGTAGTTAACCTCATGCGATCTTAATTGACGGGATGCATAGGCTACTACCTTCCCATCTTGCATCAACACACACCCAAGCCGGTGTGAGATGCATCACAATAAATCGTGAATAGGTTTCCGCTTGAGTTGCACCAAAACCGGAGCTTCCGTCAAAATCTTCCTTAGCTTATCAAAACTTTCTTGCTGCTTTTCCGTCCATACAAATGGGACACCCTTCCTTAGCAGCTTAGTCAACGGCGCTGCTATTAGAGAGAATCCTTCCACAAATCTCCGATAGTATCCTGCTAAACCCAGAAAACTCCGTATTTCAGCCACCGTCCTAGGTGGTTTCCACTCCAATACTGCCTCAACCTTGCGAGGGTCTACTCTAATTCCTTCAGCTGACACTACATGCCCTAAGAAAGCCACCTCCTTCAGCCAAAATTCGCACTTACTGAATTTGGCATATAACTGCTTCTCCCTCAATACTTGCAGAACTATCCGTAAATGCTTGTCATGCTCCTCTTCTGTCTTTGAGTAAACCAATATGTCGTCTATGAATACCACGACGAATCTGGTCCAAATCATCTTTGGAATACTCTGTTCATCAAGTCCATGAATGCCGTGGCGCATTAGTCAACCCAAATGGCATCACCAAGAACTCAAAATGCCCATACCGAGTTCGAATGCCGTTTTGTGAACATCGACCTCCTTTACCTTAAGTTGATGATAACGACCTAAGGTCTATCTTCGAGAACACCGAGGCACCTTCGAGTTGATCGAACAAGTCGTCAATCCGAGGCAACGGATACTTGTTCTTGATCGTCAACTTATTTAATCGACGGTAGTCGATGCACATCCGCATAGAACCGTCCTTCTTCTTGACAAACAACACAGCGCCCCACTGAGATATACTTGGTCGTATGAATCCTCTATCCAAGAGCTCCCGAATTTGAGCCTTTAGCTCCACCAATTCCTTTGGTGCCATTCGGTATGGTGCTATGGACACAGTGCCGTTCTGTAGCAAGTCTATACCGAATTCGATTCTCGATCCGGAGGCAAACCCGGAAGTTCTTCTGGGAACACATCAGCAAATTCCCCAACCGTTCGGACCTTTTCAACTTCCAACTCCTTAGCTTCCAAAGCATAGATTTGAACCAAATACGCCTCACAACCCTTCTTGACCATCTTTTCAGCCTTTAGGGCGGACACTACGTTGGATAGATAATTCCTCCTATCCCCTATCATCACTACTTCATCACCTTCCGCCGTCTTAAGAACCATGCGCTTGACCGCGCAGTCCAACCTTGCTTGGTACTTAACCAACCAATCCATACCGAGGATCAAATCGAACTCTCCAAATGGTAGTTCCATTAGATCGGCTACAAATACTACCCCTTGAAGTTCTGAAGGGCGCCTCTATAGAGTTTATCTACGACTACGGAGTGACCTAAGGGGCTAACTACGGTCATCTCCCTAGAAGCGCTTTTGAGTCTAGGTCCATAGTTCCTACCACACTACTAGCAATGTACGAGTGCGTCGAGCCCACATCAATCAATGCAACATAAGGAAAACCAAAAATTAGAAACGTACCGGTTATGACATCCGGTGCGTCACCTTCCTCGCGACACCTCGCTGCGTAAACCAAGCCAGGCTGCCTAGCCTCTGTGTTGCCGGAACCTCTGCCTTGAGTTCCACGACCTCGGTTAGTACCGTTGTTTCCTCTACCATTACCACGACCCCTCTGTGGTCCCACATTTCTATCTTGTGCACGGTTCTGCCCTTCTGGCTGCTTCTTAGCTAGCTTTTGGGGACAATCTCTAACGCGATGCTCCAAAGATCCACACTCAAAGCATCCTTTGTCACCAGCCCAACATCCTCCCCAATGGGTCTTTCCACAGCGATTGCACTGAGTCGGCCTTTGATTAGCAGTTGCGGGCCTTGCTGCCTGATTGGGCCCACTTGGCCTAGCCTTTTTCTGAGTACTACCGCTTGATCCAGTTGACCCAAAACTTCTCTTTTGATTGTTCTTACTATAGTTCTGCCTCACAGCCTCCTTGATTCCCTCGGCTACCTTAGCCTTCTCCACTAGGGATGAGAACTCACGAACCTGCTGTGGGGCAATCAGCAACCTTAAATCATCTCGGAGTCCATCCTCAAAGCGGACACAGCGCTCATGTTCAGTAGCCACGATGCCTCTCGCATATCTACTCAGCCTTAAAAATTCCGCCTCATATTCCGACACGGACTTAGTTCCTTGAACTAATCCCAGAAAAGCCTTTCTCTGCGCGTCAGTGTAGCTAATGCCCACATACTTTTTCTGGTAGGCGGTTCTGAAATACTCCCAAGTCAGATCGTCTGCTGTAGCCCCATCTCGAACCGTAAGCCACCACTGATACGCTTCATCCTTTAGAAGCGACACTGCTCCTTTCAGCTTCTCTTCTTCAGTCAGGTCAAGGTCATCCATGATCCTCTCAGTTGACTCTAGCCAGTATTCCGCTGCACTGGGTGCCACTCCTGACACACCTCGGAATACCTCCGCTCCGTTAGATCGGAGTCGCTCGGGGACAGATTTCCGAGCTCCAACATTTCCACCAGCCCTTCACCACCATCTCCAAGACTCGCAGAACACGACTTGCGAGCACCGACTCGCCACCTGGCTCCGCTCCCTCCTCACTCTAAAAGTAGGAGGTGGGGTGGCGGTGGTACCTCATTCTCTCGAACCTTGTCCCGACTGACGGGTTCGGACACCGTCATCCTACCCCTACCACGCCCACGGCGGCCCACGTCCTCTAGAACTCATTCTATCTACCGCGCTTTTAATCTGATTAAGAAAAATTTTATGCGTTAGCATTTGTTTCACTTTATTACTCGCGAAGAAGTTTTATGGATGAGGTTTAATCAGAGATTCTTTCGAGCAAGCAATGTCTCAGTTTCCTATCCTAGTTCACACAAAAGTTCATGCATCCATTCCTTAATACTTTCCATACCTATTCACTCATCTGGACATTTCGCCCATTTCTAACCTGTGGGGTATTTGCGTCTTTTTCCTACAGGGGTATTTTCGTAATTTTTTCCAGAACCAAGATATTTTACTGATGATTTCCAAGGCTTATTGAATGTTTTATAAAATAGTTGAAATTTTTAGGCAAAATCATTGAATCAATATTTTAGGGGTCAGGGGCATTTTGGTAATTTTACTCCTAGGGGTATTTCGGTAATTTTCACAAGTCAAGCTTTCCGAGAAAACATGGTATACCTAGTGTTCTAGGGTTTAAGAGGGTTATTGGACAAGTTTTGAAAACATTAGGGCTTGTTGTTTCCTTCTTTTTCGAAAACATGGCTGATTCCCTTTTTCGGGTTTTAATCATTGTGTTTAGCCTATGACCGAGCCCTCCCGGTCGGGGTGAACCAAAGCTACGCACCTGTGCGTAATTCAAGTGAAGAGGAGGTGGGTCACGCGGACCGCTTAAATACCAAGCTCTCACTGAACCTTTCTAGACATGCGCACAGAGGTTACCACACCACTGAGCCCTCTGAGTTAGGGTGAACCGAAGCTACGCACTGCAGGATACTGCGAAGAGGAGGTGAGTCACGAGGACCGCTTAAATACCAAGCTCTTCGGATCCAATCCTAGACATGCATCTGGGGTTACCACACCCTAGCTCGTTGACTAAGTCATAGGTTGGTTTAGTTCTTTAAGTCTTATGCTTCGTTGTGTTTGAGTAATCTAACCCTAGGGTCCAAGTCCTATAAGTCTATCTACGTTCCATGCTTCCTACCCTTCTACGAATATATTTCACGTAAAGGTTTAGATGTACTTACAGGCGGATCGGTCTGCAGGAGACTCGGGCCATGCCGCTTAAAAACCCAGAAATCATACCATAAGGCCTACCAAAAACATTTTTGGGCTTTGGGCCCACACACCAGCTTTGAACTGGGCTCGATACCAGTCTCAGAACAACCCAAACCGGCCCAAACACTACGACCAAATCGAGTTATTACGAGGTAAAACCTTGTGATCGCTTTTTCGAAAAACATTTAATTTTCTATTGAAAACTCCTCGTTTCGGTTGTTTTGTTAAGCTAACCTTAGATCAAGTTTGGGATTTTAATTAAGCCCAATTATCTTATTAGTTTCAAGTGTACCCGACGGCACGATTAAACTTTTACGTGTTAACTTGAGAAAACATGTGATTTAATTCAATTTAATGATATAGTCTTGAGTAATTAACCAACATAAAAAAAAAAATATAAAACGCAACTATAGTTTATGGAGGCCTTATTACAACCCAAAATAAAATTTATCAAATATAAAGTTCTGTAAAGTAAAGTCCTTTGCATGGCCGCCTCGAGTCCCACCGGCTCCTCAACCGCCACCTACGAGTCACCTGAAAAATGTTAAAGGAGAAGGTGAGTCACCAAGACTCAGTATGTAACCCTTCCCCCGGTTAATACAACATTTCATACACAACATATAACAAATTAATTAAGCAAGTATCATGCACCCAACCTAGCCAACCAAACACCTTTGTCTACCCCACGTGGTACCAAACCACTGGTGACCGTAGTCACGATGTGTTACCAAAACACTGGTGGTGCCAAACCACTGGTGACATATAGTCACAATGTGCTACCAAAGCACTGGTGTCCGTAGACACAAATCGGGTGATGGGGCCAACCCATCGTGTGATACCAAATCACCGCGCACGATCCCATATCTCAAGTGGGGCCAACCCACGGTGGTGTTAACCACAGGGACAAGTCGCTATGAGGTACCAAACCTCGGAGGTACCAAACCTCTGGTGACATATAGTCACGAGTGTGCTACCAAAGCACCGGTGCTCGTCAAAGACGAATAATACACCCCCTCCACTCAATCAACCCACATAGTCAACAAATCACATATAGATCTATCATATGTATTATCACAGCATGCTTCCCAAAAGCATAAAATAGCAATCATATGCACAGGTACTTACCAGGTTACCCCATATACCGTTATGGTATTCAAGCCATTGCTACACACATCAAGTTAGCAATCACATTACTTAGCATAAATAACAAGTTAAATGGTGTGTATGTACACACCTGTCACCAACAAGGAGTCTAATTCCGAAAAGAGAAGTCGGCCACACTCAAGTCTTTGCCCCTACATTCGGCCAACTCTCAAGGTTAGTGATATGGCCCATTCGGCCAAACCAAACAATTTAAAGGGGTCATACTTTGTACCCGAATCCTTACCCAATCGCTTCGAGTACTAGTCCTAGCGTCCGATTGCGAATCTGGTTTACAAACCACACTTGGTCAATTAACAACACTAATAACCATAGCCTTCGGCTTTTAAACACCAATATAAGCCTTACCTATACTCACCAAATTCCGTTTGTCAGCGGATGCAAGATCTGATCTCATTGCTTTGAGATCCCGAAGTCCTTGGTGAAATCGGCTTCAATAGAAAGGTTAGCCAACCATTAGTACTTGCCAACTTTCGGCTTTTCCTTTAACTCAAATCGGCATAACCTCAAAGATACGGGAAATTGACATTCGGCTATAGCCCTTTCTTACCTTCTTCAAACCGATTGAAAACCAACTTCCGAAGAGCCTTCCACTTCCTTTAGTATTCGGCCAACAATGCTGCCAAGGAGGAGTGTGAGATTCGGTTCTTAAAAGGGGGTGTATTCGGCTATTGGAGGAAGGAAAATAGTGGGGATGAGAGGGAGAGAAGTTTCGGCTAAATGGGTTTGGGAGGTTGGAAGAAAAAAAATAAAAGAAGATTGAGAGGAGGAGGGCTAGGGTTTTCGGCAAGTAGAAAAATGAAGAAAAAAAACAAAGAATGATGCTAGGTTGCTCTTTTTATAGGCATTCGGCCCCCCCCTCCTATCAAGCTTGCCGTCCATCCTAAGCAACAAGGAGTTCAACTCCAAGCCGTCCACTCCTCTTCATCAAAGAGTCCCACAATCGGCCATCACCTACTAGCCTTGCCGTCCACCAAGGAGTTCAAAATTCGGCCACTACCTAAAATTTCTCTTGGCCACACATTTGGACTAATTCAAAAATAATTTGAACTAGCCACCAACTATTTTTCCTCTGCCAATTATCTCAACTTAAACTAATAATAATCCTCAATAATATCCAACTAATAATCTATTTTAATCTTAATAATATCCCACATATTATCCTTAGAATTTTAAGGAATTAAAGCTCATATTATCTTAAAAAAGAATTTAAAGAGAGCAAAACTCTCCTATGTGCCGTCCAACAATAATGCAAAAGAGGGGAATTCGTGACTCGAACCAAGGCTCTCCTTGTTCCCCTTGTGGCGTCACATGTAGCTCTTAAGTGGGCTTACTTTGCCACTTATCCAAGGCCTATTTTGTGTTAAAAATACCCACATTTATTCTTATAACACACTCCTCGCTAAGGCTTCCCCGCCTTTAAAGTTAAGAACTAAAATTTCTACCAAAATGAGACAACCCAAGGCCTTAATTTAAACTCTCTTATTCCATAAATAATATTCAGTAGTTCATACATAAGAAAATAATGAAATTTCAAATAACCCCGTTTTTGGGATGTTACACATATAGTACCAAATCAACATCATACCCCCGATAGGGTCTTACATGAAATATCATATCGATGCCATGTCCCTGACATGGTCTTATACGAAATCTCACACCGAGGCCATATTCCAAATATGGTCTTACACGGGACCTTAATTATCATAGTATCATGCTATTTGCATTCCCTCTATTCTTAGATTCAATTGAAGACTTTCAATTCTTGACATCTCGTCAAGACGTATTTAATATATTCATAGAGTCAATATACAATTCATACATCATCGAAATATTAAATACTTCACTATAGTTGAATTATTATCACACGAACTTACCTCGATATCGAAAAGGGCAAAAAGGGACCTAATTGTCCATATTTTTCTTTTCTCCCGTTCTAGGTCCGAATCTCATTTTCTTTTATCTAGAACAACAAAATTTACTCATTTAATCATTTTATGATCATATTACAACATAATCTCTACTTAGGAAAAAATGACCATTTTGCCCTTGTACTATGGCAAAATTATGATTTTGCCCTTAGGCTCGTAAATCATTTTTCATCACATTTTATTATTAAACAAGCCTAGTTGAACATTTATTTCTCTTACAACTACTCACAAATCCAACTATTTCATGCATTTATTACTAAATTACAACATTTACAACTTAGTCACATTTAGGTGTTTTCATGATAACACCTTTCACAAAAGTTGTTTCTCATCTCCCTAACATTCGTTTTCTTCCATAAAAACTCAGCAAACAACATAAAATCTCTCATGGCAAGTCCCTAGACTTTCAACCATCTAGCAATTTAGTCCCCTCATTAGCTAGCTTAAGCTTTGGGGGTTCCAAAAGTACAAAAGTTATCAACTAAAACCATCAAAAACACTTACTTGTAAGGATGAAAGCTTGGTTGAAAATTTTCAAGCTCCCATGGCTGTTTTTCTTGAGAAATTTCGGTGGAGAGAAGGGAAAGAAAAGATGATATCTTTTCTTCTCTTTATTTTATTATAAAAATAAAATTTTATCACCAATTTCACCTAACAATATGACAAAGTCAATTCTTTGTCCCCTATGGGCGGCCACCTCTTAAAATAAGGCCTAATTTCAGATTAGGGACATCCAGTTAATATTCCTTACCTATTTGGCACCTCTAGCAAATAAAATAGAACTTTCGCACTTTATGCGATTTAGTCCTTTTTCGCGATTAAGCATGAAATCGCTAAAATTAAAACACCAAAATTTCCATGCTCCTTTATAAACATGCTATAACCCATAAAATAAAATTAAAATAATTTGTCTGACCCGGAATTAGTGATCCCGAGACCACTTTTCTGACTAGCCCCTAAATCAGGCTGTTACAATTCTCCCCCCTTAGGGATTTTCGTCCCAAAAATCTTACCAGAAGATGTTACTTTCAACATTCAAGAACGTTTCCACCAACCTTTTAAAATCTCAAGTCGATGTACCCTCAAACTTCTTTCTTGCCAAAGACCTTTAAGCCGTAGGATACCAAGTTGAAGCACAACTTTCAAACTTAAATTACCCTTCCTTTAGGGCACATATACTCAGTAATCTGACAAATGTGAACTCTACACAAGCTAAAATGATCATTCAGATCATATTGAATAATTCACTACAATCCGGATGATATCCCTCTCATTGGGAAATCAGGTCGATCCAAATTCGAAATCTATAGTATTTTATCGCACTTTCCCCCTAGAATCTTCACCGACTGTAATAGTCCTGACTTTGAACACTCTGAAAATTCAAGTTTTACCGATCGACTACTTCTAAACATAAACTCAATCATATCGTGAGGTGTACTCAATTGTCAAAACATTTATTCTTAAATGAGTAAACATGCCACTACTGAGCCTCATACCAAAACTTCTGCATAAGTTCTGGATTTATCAACCTGCAAATTCCATCTCAAGATAACAATAATAACGGAAATCTTATCCGACCTGAATTTTAACATCTGAAACAAACTCATTCGGAGCTTATTTCAAATACCATTCACTATCACTCTTTTGAACTTCTCCGTTTCACAGGGAAAACTCGCTTTAGCCATTAACATTGCTAAAACTAGGATACTATCAGCCTAGGTCAATCGAGTAACTAACTCGCATTGATTAAACGGGGGTTTTCCATCCAGATATCTGTACTATGCCAACTATCCGAGAAGTATTTCAATAACTATACATACTCTTGTAATAGTTCAAGCCATTTTCACTGTCTCTCATTCAAATTTTTCTGCAGCATTAGATACTATAGCTCATCAGGATTTAGAAAGCACATGACGTTTTTCCACAAATCATATTATAACATCAATTTCACAACACAGACACAAAAGTGATCGTCTCTGGATCACCAATCTAACAATTCTTTTCGACGTAATTCTAACCACCCAAAGATGTAAACTACCTCTTTACACTCACTGTATTAAAACACCTTTCAATTTATTCATTAGCGCATCATTAAATATCATAAACTCTTTTCTCGATTCAAACTGAACTCAATACTAGAACTTTGTGTAATAGTACCTTCAATAGCTTTCAACTTTATCACCCCGGTTAGAAAATTTCAATAAGCATATCTCTATATTATGCTCCCTAGAATCTAATTTCCTCATTCAGACCATCCATCTCCTACTAGCGAATACAATGAATTTATTCTCTTTGTTGAAGCATGCGTAAGTATACACATAGCTCAAATCATATCTCAATAAGTCAATCTACTCTTTTCTCCATACCGAGAATACAGTTCAAACACACAATCCTTTGAATTTCTCTTGTTATGCTAATCGAAGACCTTTACTATCGCCTTAGTTCAAGGTAACAGGGATATCTCAATTGAATGCATTAACTCTATTCGGCTTACCCTAAAAATCCATCGCACAAATTGAAACTTGTGATTTCACTTCTTATACTTTTGTCGATATTAACATCTTATACGAAAATCAGATATATTCATATACTAGAATTATCACCTTTCTAAGATCAAACTAAAAGCATAATCATGGTCGATATAACTATCACAACCTGAAGAACACACTTTAAAGATAACCATGATCAGCAGAAACATAAGGGTAGTCTCACATAAAAAATTTATTACCAACTTCATCCTCAAAATACCAAAATAGAATTACGAGGAGATAAAGGAATGTCGATTTCAATCAACCAAATCGACAACCGTTTTGTCTGATTTGACAATCAGCTAACATTCTCACGCGATCATAATTTCATAAAAATGAACAACCACATAACCCCTGAAGGGAAATAGATATCTATACAGAATACTCAAAGAGATCATTATAATCTATTCAACCATGATTGTCATAATCAACCACTTTTACAGCTCGAATATTACTTCTCTGGCCATTTCCGTCATCATGAACCCCTTTTATTATTCCTTTCGCTAATGAACATCAGTTCGGAAAGATCTCGTTAAGTACACACCTCAGGCTTCCTACTCAATTGAGTCAATTAGCCGAGGCCAACTTTCTCTTTGCTCGTAACATTGCATAATCAGTGCAATCTTTAAAACATTCAGACATTCTTCCCAAAACTGTTCTCACCTTCCAACTACCTTTATCTCTATATACATTACTAATTGTTTCGCCACTGAGCTCTTTTATTTCATACTCATGAACTTGTTTGACTTGACTCTTGTAAAAAAAAAATCTCATTATAAATCAACAGTGGTAAAGGGGTGAGGTCGTAAAGCATCTAACTTGACTCTCATGACTACACACATAAATCATATTATTTAACATTCATCATTAATGAAATATCATCGTAATTGCACAACTCGCTCCAAGCAAGTTTTCACCCTTACTCATGTTACAAATGTTTCTATCATTCATAATTTCGAACAGTGACTTTACTAACGCAGGCTCCATAGTAATATCTATTCAAGTACTCAACATTTAACTCTGATTTCTCTTACCATCACTTATCAAATTAGAGGACGTCTTACGAGTTTGAGTACATCGTTTACTTGATTACCATAGTCCAACTATGGTCTTACTCGTATCACAATATCGTAGCCCAGTTATAATCTTACATGTCATCACGATGCCATAGCCTCGCTATGGTCTTACACGAAATCTCATACCGATACCAATGCCATATCCCAGATACGGTCTTACATGGAAACATATGTCGGTGCCGAGGCCATATCCTAGATATGGTCTTACACGATTTCATACCGAAGCCAGGTCCCAGACGTGGTCTTACACGGAATCGATATTCGATGCCGACGCCATATCCCAGATATGGTCTTACACGAGGTCATATATCGATGCCAATGCCATGTCCCAGACATGGTCTTATATGGGATCACATATACGGCCATGGTCCAACCATGGTCTTATTCATCAATTTATCATTGAACGACCGCAGTTCATCATCTCCTGCGTTCTACTTAATTTAACTACCCGGTTTAACTCCCCGCACTATAATATTTGTGGCTTCATAACAGAGTCATAAAACAAAACATTATACATTCTCTATTATAACAGTTGCACATGAGATTCAACTATGTGGACATATTGATCATACATCATTCAAACAGTTGTACATACACACATATCCCGTTCACTGGGTAAGTTTACTCACCATATTCACTTAATCAAATATGTTGAGCATATAACACTGTATGCATGTCGAACCAATATAGATAAGCTTATCACCATATAACTTTCATTTCATTCATCAACCTAGGATGATCTCATTTCACACCTTACCACACACATGTCATGAACTTCTATTCATACCTTTCTGAATTCATCACATCATAAACACATTTCAATTGTCTCGTTATCGATTTCAACATTATCGAAAACAGCTCGGTTGGAAATCATCTTTGTCTTAACAAAGCAATTTCGCTAGAGCCGGGAGATATCACACTATCATGAGTAGTAATATGGCATGTATAACTAAACTCTCATACGCTATGTTAGTCTGGTAATCGACTAAACCATAGCTCTGATACCATTAAAAGTAACACCCCTTACCCGTATTCAACTCCGAAACTGGGCATGAGGCATTACCGGACTTGACTTGCTTGAGCATTCGACTTTGGACTATAAAATTCGTCCCAATTTAAAACTGTTTCATTTACAATCGTAACGTCCCTATCATGGGTCTACAAGACCCTTTTTATATTCTCGGGATGCTGAGGGACCAAACCGAAACTTTTACACACTTTAAAAATTTTGACATAAAATTTGACCATACGCCCGTGTGAAGAGTGGGACACGCCCGTGTGACATATCACACACTCGTGTTCCATGCCCGTGTAGAATTATTTTCTTTTCAAACCTACAGGGGTTTTCACACGGCCGGACACACGCCCGTGTTCTTGGCCCGTGTGCTCCACACGGCCTAGACACGCCCGTGTCCTCACCCGTGTGTAAAAACCTGAGTATTCTATTTGTGACGTCAGCAACCCATTTATGGGCACACGGCCTAGGCACACGCCCGTGTGTCTAGCCCGTGGTCGACACTGACTTGCAACACTAACATGCAGAGGACACACGGCCAAGTCACATGCCCATGGGACCGACCGTGTGTCACACACGGTCTAGACACACGCCCGTGTGTCTACCCGTGTGGACCAATTCAAGGCTATTTTCCAAGCCATTTAGCCACCCTCACTTGCACACATTCACACATCACCACAATACATTTTCAATCATCAATTATAACTCTTGAATTATCATATTTGAATCATGAAAATCAAATCTTCATCCC
Organism: Gossypium sturtianum; assembly: GCA_025698515.1. Lineage (NCBI taxonomy): Eukaryota > Viridiplantae > Streptophyta > Magnoliopsida > Malvales > Malvaceae > Gossypium > Gossypium sturtianum. The sequence continues at coordinate 91,595,872 of CM046955.1, forward strand.
ATATACGAGGGAGAACTATTACTAGTACAATTACAAACGACTTGAACCATCATCTATGGCTATATACAATCGAACCATAAACTCTTTTAGGCCAACACATTTGGCTACTTTAACTATGACTTAATTAAACCAAAATAAGATCCCTATACATCCCATATCTCGAGAATACTTGAATCTCATACCCAAGTGTCTGTTCGATAGTGTGAAAGCATCTCCGGCGGTTTCCAACCCGAGCTAGTTAAGTTAACCTATAAGAGATGGGAAAGAAAGAGGAGTAAGCAATAACGCTTAGTAAGTTCATATGCAAATGACAAGCAACTATTGACATTTATTTATTACCCTCAACCACAAGGTAATATAATGAGATTTACACTTAAGGTAATAGTTACCCATTCAATCATTCATAATGATTACTCATTCTAAACTTTCACCTGTCACAAACTCATTTCGTAAAACATTGTTCATCTTTACTTGCATTTATACCCTGCATTTATCACCACAAAGCCACATGCAAATTACACTTAGCCAAGTTTCTCGATATCGCCCCAGAATAATAATAAATACTCGATGGTTTCGCACATAGCCCACCATTCAATAATTAATAAGGTGGTATCGCACACAGCCCACCATTGATAATATTGGCGATGGTATCGCACACAGCCCATCGCTAACAATTAATAAGGTGGTATCGCACATAGCCCACCATTTAATAATTAATAAGGTGGTGTCGCACACAGCCCACCATTATCACACATTCACGGATATTTATCCACGTACATTTTCCTATTTCAAATGTTCATCCGGGAATATCCTCACACACTATCATTCTTAAATAGATTTCTACAATAATCATTCGCACTCACAAAATGCATTTATAAATATAACATATGCAATCAGGGTGCATCGTTAACACATAACTCACCATGGTTTCCTTATATACCGAATTCACCTCAAATGAGTTCTAGGCACATACCTGTACCTCCCATAGTAACCTCATACTTTCTCATTTTCAACATACCTGGTGAATTATTCAAATGCTAAAGAACACTCTTAAATTTCATACATATAGTACCAAATCAACATCATACCCCCGATAGGGTCTTACATGAAATATCATATCGATGCCATGTCCCTGACATGGTCTTATACGAAATCTCACACTAAGGCCATATTCCAAATATGGTCTTACACGGGACCTTAATTATCATAGTATCATGCTATTTGCATTCCCTCTATTCTTAGATTCAATTGAAGACTTTCAATTCTTGACATCTCGTCAAGACGTATTTAATATATTCATAGAGGCAATATACAATTCATACATCATCGAAATATTAAATACTTCACTATAGTTGAATTATTAGCACACGAACTTACCTCGATATCGAAAAGGGCAAAAAGGGACCTAATTGTCCATATTTTTCTTTTCTCCCGTTCTAGGTCCGAATCTCGTTTTCTTTGATCTAGAACAACAAAATTTACTCATTTAATCATTTTATGATCATATTACAACATAATCTCTACTTAGGCAAAAATGACCATTTTGCCCTTGTACTATGGCAAAATTACGATTTTGCCCCTAGGCTCGTAAATCATTTTTCATCACATTTTCTTATTAAAAAATCCTAGCTGAATATTTATTTCTCTTACAACTACTCAAAAATCCAACTATTTCATGCATTTATTACCAAATTACAACATTTACAACTTAGTCCCATTTAGGTGTTTTCATGATAACACCTTTCACAAAAGTTGTTTCTCATCTCCCTAACATTCATTTTCTTCCATAAAAACTCAGCAAACAACATAAACTCTCTCATGGCAAGTCCCTATACTTTCAACCATTTAGCAATTTAATCCCCTCATTAGCTAGCTTAAGCTTTGGGGGTTCCAAAAGTACAAAAATTATCAACTAAAACCATCAAAATCACTTTCTTGTAAGGAAGAAAGCTTGGATGAAAATTTTCAAGCTCCAATGGCTGTTTTTCTTAAGAAATTTCGGTGGAGAGAAGGGAAAGAAAAGATGATATCTTTTATTCTCTTTATTTTATTATAAAAATAAAATTTTATCACTAATTTCACCTAACAATATGACAAAGTCAATTCTTTGTCCCCTATGGCCGTCCACCTCTTAAAATAAGGCCTAATTGCACATTAGGGACATCCAATTAATATTCCTTAGCTATTTGACACCTCTAGCAAATAAAATAGAACTTTCGCACTTTATGCAATTTAGTCCTTTTTCGCGATTAAGCATGAAATCGCTAAAATTAAAACACCAAAGTTTTCATGCTCCTTTATAAACATGCTATAACCCATAAAATAAAATTAAAATAATTTTCTCTGACTCCGGATTAGTGATCCCGAGACCACTGTTCCGACTAGCCCCTAAATCAAGTTGTTACAAGAGCTCAATTAATTTGTTCCACCTATGATAAAGATTCTTTCTTATTCAACCAAAGAAAAGATAAGTTAACGAATCTTTTCAATGAAGGGGAATTATACATGCACGGATGGGGTGAAATTTATTAAATTCCATTCACTGAAGTTGCCAAATTTCAAGCTCAGAAAATGAATCGACAAGAGATGACTTTTTGGATGGGATCTAAGAATTTTTGGGTTGAGATGTCTCATAGCCTTCAAATATCTCTCTCTTAGCTTCGAAATGCACTTTGAATAACTTGATTTTGAGTTCGAGAGCTCAAGTTATGCTCATTTTAGTGAAGATTGCGCGAACAAAATTTCTAGACAAGATTATTACAGAATTACGAGTTTTGGGTTTTTAATTCGAGTTTAAATCATACTGGGTTCGATTTCTATGCTTAATTTTTATTATATATGAGTCTAATATTGTATTTATTAAGTTTTATTATTTTATTATTTATTTATTTCAAAATTTGGATTTTTAAAAAAAAAGTATTTTAAGTTATTTAGGAGTTTTATGTTTCTTAATCAATAAGAAAATTTAGTTTAAAACTACTTCTTGTTTAGATTAATTAGAGTTTCAGTATATGTGAGAGTTTTATTTAAATGTACTTAGCTAACTTATATAAAGGCCTCTTCATTGTTCATTAGATACACAATTGTTTTTGTTCATTAATAAAATTTTCAATTCTAAGAGTTAGTTCCTTTGTGCAAGATTGCTTTCTTGTGATTTTTAGAAGCAATTTTCTTCTTAATTTTCTTTAAGGAGTCGTGGGAATTCATTATTCATCCTTCAATTTGCTAAGGATTAATTTTTTGGAGGGTTGATTAAAGTTATTAATTGAGTTTGTTGGGGTTTATATCTAAAAGGGTTCAATTGAACATTTATTATCTATCCATCAGTTTATTCGATCCATTTTTCACTTTTTATTCTATCGTTTATTTATTTATTTTATTATTTTAAATAATTATTCTTTATTTGTAAATTTCTTATTTTAGTTATTTTTTTTGTTTTACTTGTTTTCCTAAATTTATTTAGTTTTTTCTTTTCAAGTGAGATCCGAATTTTTATTTTTCGATTTGAACAACTTGAATACGATCTTTTTCTGCTGCCCTTTATCAGAGTATTAAAATCAAAACAAAGACTTAATTCTGGATAACTCTCCCTAGGGTAATGGTAATTGGAGTACTTCACCAAAAATATTTCATTGTAAAGACTTTAAACTATACGAAAATCTGATCATAAATTGAAACATTTTATACACAGAATGAATCGTTAAGAGGTCTAGCCAACATAAGCTCTAAGAGGTATAGCCCGAAGAAAAACAATAGTTGCTATGCCAACTGCCAAAAATGAAACTACGGCAGAAAGAGTCAATGGACTCCAATAAAGGCGTGGAACATCCATAAGAGGAGATCCAAGCCACCTCATCCTAGAAAAATGACAACAATAGTCAAACCTAGGTCATTATTTTGCAAAAAGGGCTAGGGAAAATAAGCAAAAAGGGAGAGGGAGACGAGAGACAAAAACAAGGGTATCGGAAATAGATGATTGGTAATCAACCGATCAAGTTACAGTTTGGTTTTATGTTTCCAAGAGGCTAGATAGTTTTTCGAAAGCAATTTTGCGATATTTTTGCTTTCAACTTATTTTTAGCATATTTTTATATTTTTTTAACAATATTGGACACTTGATAGAATTTTTAGATTCTATAAGCAAGGTTGGACAATAACAAGTGTACTATAGAGTATAATAAAATATTAAAATAAATAAATAAGAGGAATGAGACACAAGGCAAAACAATTTTTTAAGTATATTTGTGGAATTAAAAAACTTAACAGACGGTGTATCAAAATTTTTTTTTATATCATAGTTTTCAAAAGGATTAATATAATTTTAACACTGAACTTAATAATTAAGTTTACTTTGGTTTTGTCAAAAAAAAAAAAAAAGAGTTTACTTTAGTACTTGTACTTTTGTTTATTCACTTTGATAATTTAACTTAACAACTAGATCTATTTTTATCTCTAAACTTGAAAAATACAAAAGTTTATTGATGTAATATTATGGGATTGCGTCAAATCATCACTTATATGTTTAAAAAAATTATTTAAATTTTCATATGATAACGTAATATAATCTCAAATTGTCGTATTCAATATTTTAATAATCGAACCGATGGTTGAACTAGTCAGACCACCGATTCTCGATTTAACCAATTTGATCAATTCGAACATCAAATCAACAAAAAATAATTAATTAATTAATTAAGAATTCATAAAAATCTAAATAATAATAAAAATAAAATTATTAAACCAGTTCAACTATCAATTTTTATCTTGATTTTCGATTTTCGATTTTTACCAATTTCAAACAATTTTCAAGTCAATTTGTTGAACTCCTTTGTTTGGACAATTACATCGATGAATTCTCAATCCATCCAATCCTACTCTAATAACACTAATCACATTATTAGAAATCTTGACAAAATTCAAATTCATAAGTCAAAATAAATTTAGTTGTCAAGTTGAAGGACCAAAGTAGACAAAAAAAAATACAAATACCGAAATAGACCTAATTGTTAAGGTCAAAAATTATATTATCCCTTTCTAAAATTACAAATATTACCAAGATTAGTTTCGTCGTAGAAATTTTAAACAATAAAGTCAAGCGTAGAAACGGAGACGAAGTTATAGGTAAAAGGTTTGCATACGAATACGATAGGCATCCTTGCACGAAAGTAACTTAAGTTTCCATCAAATATTCAAGTTGAATTAGCTGGTCATCAACAGATTATTTTGATGCAACAAAATATCTTGTTGCAAATAATAAATATCCACAGAAATGCTAAAGGTCCAAATCTGAACAAACACAAAATAAATAAATAAAATAAAATAACTAGATGAAATACAATCATGCTCAAGCCCTTCAAGTTGAAACCTAAAGAGGCTTAGAATAATATATATTAAGGAAACAAAAATAGACGGTGAACTGGATTTACAAAAATTCCAATTCTACCCACACTAGACTAGAAATAAGGACAAATTCCCGGACTCACTAATACAACCGGGCTCACCTCTCCGATCCAAAATTTTCAACATCAATCAATCTTCTATAGAAAGACCAACATAAAAGAAGCGAAGCAAAGCAAAATTTAATGAAATAAAATTAAAAAGATGAAAAAGGTACTGACCAGACCTCATTTCCAAGCCTTCTCATCCTCCTTTCCAGGAGCAAACCTTGGCAGATTCAAAAGTGTATCGACACGAGATACTCCTTCAAGGGCAGACCATTCTAACCCTAATTCTGAATTCACTTCTTCCTGCTTAAACTTCGAGGAATCTTCTTCTTTGACAGTTCGCACAGTTCCAGACCAGTTGAGACTGGTTAAGACATTGAGACTATCGACATTCTCAGTCTCATTGTTAATGTGATCCATTGAAGTTAGCTGCACTTTTGCCTTGGCATTGGAAGCATAAGATAAATTGCTTAAGTTAGAATCAAGGAAGAGGCAAACAACAGCACAGTCATCAACTTTTGAAGTCGGATATTTGTATCTCCATGCTCGAACTGCTGTTTGAACCAAGGTTCGAGCAGCAGACGAACAAGCTGGGGCAGATGCTATAATATCTATCACTTCTTTGTTTGAAAGAACATCCCAAATCTGCAAGATATTGAAGCAAACCTTAGATCTTGAGATAAGGGATCAAATGTCAGTATTTTGAATAAGAATCCATGTTGGCTCCTTTACCCCGTCTGTCGCCAAGACAATAAATTCATCCTCCTCTGATAGGCATCTATAAGATATTTCGGGCACGGAGATCAGACCAAAATCCTTGAGGCAAAAGTCTCCAAAAGCCCGTGCCATGGCAAGGCCAGGTGCATCATTGTTTGGCAGCCAAACTCTGGCAACTGTAGGTTCATCATGAAGAGCAAAGACACGACCTTTACAATTTCGAATTCTCTCCGCCTCCGCTGTAAAGTTTAAAAAAAAAAAAGTATTTAACATGACCTTGATGTTAAAAGTATAAAAATAGGTAATAGAAGAAAGCAATCAGATTAGAACAGGAAATTAAATTTTGCTTTTATTCTCTGTTGAAGGTCAAAGGCAGTATATACAAGCAATTTGAACCAACAATCCTAACCAACAGTTTTGATCTTCACCAGACTCCTTTACGATCATATGCAACTGGTTTAGAAGCTGAAACATATTCTTAGAACTTCTAAGATATTTCAGCCACACATTGCCTAACAACTTGAACCAATTTTATGATGCATGTATACGTAAAAAGTGAAATGATTACCTAAAATATGTCAACAAACATATAGGAGAGAATTTTCTAGGCTGGCAAGCCAATTAAGACTACAATTATTATTACATTATGTCAGCTGCTGAAATCTTCTCTCAACAGCTTCCAGTAATGAGTAATGACAACTGTATTGAGAATGGACAAGGAAAACATAAAGAAAACCGAGGAAATATCAGATAGACAGCAGGGGGACCTTCCGTTGCAGTCATGATGCAGTAGACACAAGAAATGCTATGGAAGGCCCGAAACAATTATTTTATGTGCTGATAAGCATAAGATGAACAATACAAATAGCATTTTGTATTGCCACAATTACACTTTTTTTCTCCTTTCCTAACAATAAAAAATAAAACCTACAGATAGGTTCACTCAGGGCAGTATACAGAAGGAATCTCAAATGATAGAGAAGACAAAACTTAGCATAAAAAGTCCAAATCATCAAAAGTTCCAAAATGAGAATCACTATTTCTTTTACCTATCATAAGTTTTAGTCTGAAACTCAGCACAAAACAATAAAATAAAGAGCATGAATATAGTTGCACATATGGATGCAGTTCGGATAGACTAAAACAGACAAAAACACCTGGAAGATTTGGTTTGAGATCAACAGTCAACTGAACTGCTTTAAGTGAATTGTCTTTGTCCCTTGTGGCCAGGACAGCTCTGGAGTCCCCAACATTTCCAACAACAAGATATGGACCCTATACAAATAGCAAAGAGAATTACAATGAAACATACCATAACATTGTTTTTAAAATAATGCTTTTAAAAGTTGCAGCTGCTTACCTGTTTGACCAAAGTTACAGCTGTTGTCCCACTACAGAAGCAATCAATATTAGTATGCAATCTAAGTTCCCTATCCATCACCTTAAAAGCCTTCAGAAAAGACTCTTTAAGGGTCTTAAAGATCTCTGGGTTCTTTTCTGTTACATCAAGATCTACAGAGGCCCTAGACTCCTCATCAGCAGATATAAGAGCAGTTTCTTCAGAGTTCACACTTCCTGCAGTGTTCAAACTGATCTCTCTGAGAACATCCTCACTGGATATATTAACTTCCCAGTGAGCACTCAGTTTTAAGGGAAGATGGTCCCTCACTTTCTTTGCTACCATATGACCATAGGGACCATGGCCATCAAATACACCACAGAAAACTGTATCTGTTCTAGAACCAAAATTCTGGAAACAACAGCCATAGATGGTGAGAAATGGAATGTGATAATGCAGAAGAACAATATTAGTAACCATATTATCAGTATGTAATACAAGGATCAAGGAGCCTTTTTTCCATTAAATGCATTACATGTTCCAGGTAAAAAAAATTTCAATGTCTTGGCCTTCTTCACCAGCAGATGCCCAACTGCAGAAAAGAGTTAAAAACCTTCTGGCATTATCCAGTCTAAAGGCCTTACCATAATCAATGTTTACCCTCCTATAAACAACAACAAAAACATTTCCCCAGTATAGGGTCAGGTACATGGATTATAATGCACCACCATACTCTATCTTTGACCATACTGTCAATAAGCTTAGTAAAATTCATGTTTTTTCTAGTTTTCAGTCATATCATTTTTGGCCTTTCTCTCCCTCTGTTGACATTGGAGTCCTCTCCATCAAGAAAATAAAGATAACTACCCTAAAATGATTTCCAAGGTGTGTTAAACATAGAGTACCCAAACAGAGACATGTAGAAAGTTCAAACTAGAAAAACAATGATAGAATTTCACCACCACGGAAGTATCACTGCATATAGAAACTAAATGATTAAATAATATCCTAAAAGAAAGTGGAGAAGTCGCGGTCAATTAATATGAAAATGTTCCTTTCCCTCTAATTTTACATTACTTTCAAGTTGTTTTTGTAAGTTTTATGTTACTGCAGTACCAGCGAGTGAAAAGCAACCAGAGAAAAAGGGAAAGTTTTTTCATCCAGTAAATATTACACTCCTATCATAAGATATATTGATTGTTTCAAAGCTACCAAGAAAACAAGACACAAAATCAAATACATTAAACCACAATTGGTTGACCAGTTTGATAGAAACAGGATTCATGTGAAAATGGATAAAAGGAGCTAACCTCCCAAACAATCATGGCATCTTGGTTGGTTCCTTTCTTGCCTTGTTGAGTATATAGAGAAGCAACACCACTGGAGCCATTCAAGAACAACCTCCCTGGAATCCTATGCAATTGTTCTTCCTTTCTGAAGTCAACAGACCCTGGTTTCTTCCTTGAATTCCTCTTCTTCCGGTAGTCAAAAGCTGGATGAGGGGACAAAGGCGATCCAGAGAGAGGACTCCTGCTTTCAGCAGAAAAGCAGGACCCCATTTGGAGGGCCCTGATAATGCTTAATATGCACTCCAGAACAGCTAGACAGCCACAACCCCTGTTTTCAGTAGATGGATCCGCAAGAACTTGCTTACTTTAAGAAACTTTTCCAACTTCTAGATAGCTAATGTGCAGATTAATCTACCAATATCCTTCAATCGTAGAATTCCTTTTCACCAAATCTAATCAATTCCTTCCGAATTCATTGCCAAGAATCATATTACCAATTCACATTGCCTTGATTGGTTCTTCAATCTCTTAAATTTCTCATCTGAAAACAACCCTTTTGAAATCACAGCCTTGCAATAACTATTCCTTTGGAGTTTCATTTCAAATCACTTGAATAATTTACCTTAAATAAAAATTGCCCAATACACTTTGCCACTTCCAATCTAACGATCAGACCACTCCATGAATACAATTCTTAAACTGCTTCCAACAAAAAAAAAGACACTCAGAATTAACTAACAAAGCCCAAAAAATGGAAATTCTTGGTTTCAACTTTCTAAAGCCTTCTAATCTATAAAAGAATAAAAGTAAACCTTTGGTTGATACAAATAATTCATAAAAAGAATCAGGAAAAAGAAAAGCTGCAAAGGCATATATATCGTAGAAAAAGGAGATCTATAGATGCGAATCCACGGGAAAGAAGAAAAAACCGAACCATTAATTCTACATATAAAAACTCCACCAGAAAGCAACACCCTTTTCAATGAACAATGCCAAAAGTTGTTGAGAGTCCTGTAATTCCAAAAAGAAACCACCCAAAAGTGCAAACCTTTTCAGCAGAAAAGATGAGAAAAGGGAGAGCACGGGGTTAGTGAAAATGGATAAATGGAAACTTGAGGACAAACGTACGACTAGAGGCGTTGATGGGTCGAGTCGGGTCGAGTCAGGTCGGGTCGGGTCAAGTTTAACTAAGTTTGTTAGATATTAGTTCGGCATAAAAAATAGGCCTAAAATTTTATTTAAATTTAACTCAGATAAAAATATTAAAACTCGAGCTTGATCTGTCCGTATTAATTGTTGTTTTTATATAATTTTTAAATATATATAATACATTAAAAATACTAAAAATATTAAAATAAATATTTTCTAACAAATTAAAAATAAATTTTAAAAAATATGTATAGTTAAATAACACTAAGATAGATGCAACTTAACAAGCAAATACCTCTAAAATAATAACAAAATTAATAATAACACAAGTGTTACACAATATCCAAATAATAACAACAAAATAATAGTAAGATAATAGTAGAATGGTAGCAAAATAGGGAAAAAAACAAAAAAAAAGCATTAAAACAACAAAAAATAGCAGATTTTTTTGTCCTTTTGTGAATTTGAGTCGAGCTTGGGCCAAAAATACCTTACTCGAGGCCTGACCTATTTTTTAAACGGGCCTTACTTTTTTGCCCAAGTCCATTTTTCAGGCCTATATTTTTGTCCAAACCCTCCTACTTTTTGAGCAGGCCTTCAAGTCAGGCCGGGTGGCCTGGCTTATGAGCAGGTCTACTTAAGACTAATTTACCAATAAAAGTTAAAAAAAAAAGAAAAGAAAAGGAAATAGGCTAATTATTGAAAAGTGCTTCCAACCAGAAGCATTTTTAGGTGACTTGTAGGAAAAGCGCTTCCAGCTAAAGCGTTGTTAGTGTGTTGCATGGAAAATGCTTCCGGCTGGAAGCGTTTCTGCTAAGTCACCTGAAAACGCTTCTAGCTAGAAGCGCTTGTCCCCCAACGGTCCAAATTAAACGGCTACTTTTCCAACGGTTATTTAATTAGTCGTTGCCCCCCTCCCCCAAATGGTAAAAAAAATTCAACTATAAAACTCCCTATTTCATTTTTTTTTTTTTTTGCAATTCAATCTCAACTCTCTCACATTCTCAATTCTCTCTCAAATTCCTCTCAATACCCACTTAAATCCACTAATGTTTTTTTTGCTCTCTCAATTTTATTTATTTTATTATTTAAATTATCTTAATATTTTCTTAAATTATTTTTCTAATACAAATTATTTGGGTTTTTTTTCAAAATTATCAATGGCAAATTCTCTAATTTGTCATGATAAGAACCACATTTTCGTCGATCAATTAAAAATGGTAAGAATATTTCTTTTTATATTTTAATGTTCTATAATTTTTATATTTTTTGTTATATTTGAATTTAAATTTTGTATTTTTTTTCCTTTAATAGGCGGAAGATTGAATTTTACAATCCAACATTCGTAATTTACCCGCTACTCCATCACCCTTGATCGAACCATACTTAAGAGAAGTTGGTTTTTCGTAGGTGGCCCTTGTAGGTAGGGGGTGTAAGTTGGACCCAACACTCTTAAGCGCATTGGTGGAAAGGTGGAGGCCCGAGATGCACATTCTCCATATTTCATGTGGCGAGTGTACTATAACTCTGGAGGACGTGCAGTTAAGGCTTGGGTTACAAGTGGATGGGCATGTAGTGATCGGGTTGGAAAGTCGTATGCGACGAAGTTTTAAGAATAGTTTCGAAGACAATTTTTGGAGGTCGGATAGAAATGGCTTGGTTAAGAAGAATTTTCGGTGAGCTCGATAAGGATTCGACAGAAGTCAAAAGAGATAACACGCTCAGGCTTACATCATCATGATAACCAGGGGTATCCTAATGTCAGATAAGTCACGAAATCTGGTCCATTTAAGGTGGCTGCTGAAACTTGTCAACTTTAAAGAAGCGGATGAACTCAGTTGGGGGTCTGCCGTGTTGGTAACCTTGTATCGGGAGATATGTCGGGCGACTCAACTACGAAAAGTTAAAATTGATGGTTGCATGCTACTACTGTAGTCATGGGCGCGGTATCAGTTGCCATTTTTACTTCTTGAAGCAAACTATCCTTTCACGTTCCCACTCATAACAAGGTAAAATTAATTAGATAATCTATTTATCGTGATAAAATAATTTAAAGTTTAAACTATTCTGTTAACAAATTATTTCGATAAGTGGAATCATGGGCCGAGTTACATGAGACTATTGAAGGAGTTGCGAGATATACGACTTCTGTTAGACCAATGATTTGAAGTGGAGGTAAGTATTTTTTTTAAAATTTGAATTATTTTATTACGATATTGATTTGATATTTAATAGTATATAAGTAACTAATTTTTTTATTATTTTAATATAGTTTGTATGGACACCATACGAGGATTCAGTAATTTGAGAATGCAATTGTAACGACCTGAAAGTCAGTGGTGCCAAAAAGTTTGGTTTCGAGACCCCGTTCCCGTAAACCGGGCTTGTAAAGATTTTTATTAAATATTTGCAGAGTTATGCTAGAAACTAATTGAATCTCGGATAGGAAATTTTGGTCGAATTAGTTTTAAATTAAGGTATAGGGACTTAATTGCTTAAGTAATAAAAATGTAATTATTATTAAATTATAATATAATTCATAACCAAAGAACTTAAAAAGCAATTATACCCTTGTTGCTTAAATAAGTGGTCGGTCATGGCATAAATATATGTATATAATATATATGTATAACGTTAAGTATAATATATATATATATATATGTGATGTTAATACTATTATAATAAAAATAAAAATAAAGCAAAGATGTTTAATAGATAGTGGAAAGGAAGAGAAAACATGATAATCAAAAAAAAAAAAAAGTCATTTTCTTTAATGTTTTTTTCTTGACCGAAAAACATCATAGGAGGGGGAGAACTCAAACTTTTGTTGTTGAATGCCTTGCATGTAAGTATTTTATGCCTTCGTTTTTAATGGATTTTACATTTTTAGAACCCTTGGAGCTAGACCAAGCTAGTTGGGGGACTAAATTAATAAATTAAGTATCGGGACTGATTTTTGGGACTGTTGATGGTGCTAGAAATGTTGGTTGAGTTTTTTAATTTTAATGGTTTGAAAAAGGTTTACCTTGTGTAGTGATTTTTGCTTGTGTTAGCTTTCAAGGATTTAAATGTGATAAATTGAAAATAACATGGTTTAAATTAAAGAATTGCTGCTGTTTAGGGAATTGTTTTGGGGACCTTATAATTTTGGTTAGTTACATATTGAATTTAAAAATGCTAATTGACTAAATGTGAAGAAAGGATTAAATTAAATAAGATTGAATTGTTGAGGGTAAATGTGTGAAAATTTTATTATTAAGATAAATTGTTTAAGTTGAATTGTTGTGATTATGAGCTAGTTAATTAAATTGAATTATTATACTTAGATCAAGAAACGAGTAGAGCGATTGTTAATTAAGGGAAAGAGAAAGTCGTCGAGTAATAGACATCGATCATCAAAAGCAACGTAACTTTTTGGTAAGTTCGTAGTCCCTGACTCAAACTATTTATTTTAATTAATTAGTCAATTGTATGTAATATTGAATTATATCTTTTAATATAATTGATTAAATTTATTGAATGGAGTATTATGGAATAATATGAAAATGAGTATGAAAAAGATTAAGAATGTCCTTTTGGTTATTGTTGTGATTGATTAGATTATGAATGGTGGTATTAAGGACTTTATATAAGATGAACAAATCGTTGTCGGTTAATCCGACTAGCGTTGGGCGCAAAAATCTTGTCGATTACTCGACTAGTGCTGGACACACTTATCGTTGGCTTATCCAACTAGCGTTGGGCGCAAAACATCGTCGATTATTCGACTAGTTCTGGGCACACTTATCGTTGGCTTATCCAACTAGCATTGGGCGCAAAACATTGTCAATTATTCGACTAGTGCTGGGCACACTTATCGTTGGTATATCCAACTAGCGCTGGGTGCAAAGAGATTATTTTGGCTTGTCCGTTAGGCACTGGGTGCCAACAACAGGTAAATTTTATAATGATGAAATGTAAGAGAACCATTGAGAAAGTTCGATGTAAGTGTGGATGTTATGAGGTATATTTGGAAAACTCATAATATGCTAATGTAAATTTGTGAGATAATGATTATTTTATGTTATGGAGCTTACAATTATGATTACCTAACTTATGTGTAAATGTTTGAAGTAATAAACATTTGAACAACACTTAAGTAATTCTTTTGTGTGTAGGTTAAGTACATAGTTAGATTATTGACTCGACATCTTATGAGAATCCCGTAATCAATGTATACATTTCATTTGAACACTTACCATTTCATTTCCTTTTCATACCCATTAAACCATCTAGAATTTCATCGGATAATCGGGAAAGTTCACATGAAGTGTGCCTCTACATATCCATAACCTTTTGTAATAGCCCGTTTTTGGTCAAATCGGAACAGTGGATTTGGGACCACAAATCTGAGGTTAAAATATTTATTTTATTATTTTATTAAAGTTTACAGCATGATAGAATTATTGTGTGAAAGTTCCGTAAAGAAATTTTACTGTTTGAATGCTTAATTCGGTAAAAAGGACTAAATCGCGTAAAGTGTAAAAGTGGAGTTCTATTAGCTAAAAGTATCTAATAGCTATAGAACCTTAAAGTAAAGGTCCTTATGTTGTAATTAGACCATTATTAGTATGAGTGGACTTATATGGACATATTATTAGGTGTTTAAATGGTTTATAATAAGGTTATTAATGTAATTTGGTATTAAATGATGAATTAAATTAAAGAAAAAACAAGATATCATCTTGTTTCTTCTTTATCTAGCCGAATTTAGGAAACTAAAACACCATTAAAAGAGTTTCAAAGGTTCGACCATCAATCTTTAAGCATGTAAGTCCATTTTTGCTCGGTTTTTAATGATTTTTACGTTTTTGAGATCGTTGCTTCGTATTCTAGCTAGCCCGTACCTTAGATTTTGAAATTGTTAAAGATTTATCATGTTTCCATTGTTGAATGCTTGAGTAATTTGATGAATTTTGATAGATTTGGAAGGTTTAATGTTAGATTAATAGTTTTTGTAAAGTGATTTTTGACAAAAATATCAAAAAGGGATTAATTTGTGAAATTGTAAAATTATGTGGGTAAAAGTGTGAATAAATAAAAGATATGGGCTGCTAGGGACTCCATTAAAATTTGGCTGGCATAGTTAAAGGTCTAATTGCATGAATTTGCATTTTTACGAGCTAAGGACTAAATTGTAAAAATGTCAAAATAGTAGGGGAAAAAGTGTAATCTTGCCATAAGGTGATTTTTCGACTATATTGAATAGATCGAATACTGAATGTGTTAATTTTGAAATATATATAGATCAAGATAAACCGAGATCGGAATTAGATCGGGGAAAAAGAAAAGTGGACGAATAGCCGATATTTGTTATCCGAGCGATACAAAGTAAGTTCGTATAATTAGAATCGAACTTTTAAATATTTGTAATTATTTGAAATGAATGTATGTAATTGAGTAAATAATCCACTTGAAATTTAAATGCCTTATTGATATGGTTTGATGGTTACCGAGCCCCGTTTGAACCGTAGGAATTCGTAGGATACGAGTGACATGTCACTAGGGTTACCGTTTAGGTTGAGATCCTGCATGTGTTGCGGACTCACCGCAACTCGTATGAGCTATCGATATATCACCGTAAGAGCTTCATCGTTATCACTCGTCGAGCTTCTCGCAGTTTCACTCAATAGAGCTATCGTCCATCGGCTCGGGAGGAGCTTACTGATCATAGCTCGAAAGAGCGAAAATGATAATGAATTGACGGATTACTAATTTATATGTTATGTATATCACCTGAGTATCCCTCGATATTCTAATAGGTTCAATGGGCATAAATTCTGTTATTGATTATGTGAAAAAGATATGTGTTATATGGATGAAGTAATCGTTTATCTGAATGAGTTATCATTCAAGTTATCGAATGAATTACTGTTTATATGATTGAGAATGAAATGTTATAAATGATGTACATGATATATGTGAATTTGACATGATACAATGTATTGAGTATTGAATTGAGATAGTGGATGATTACATGCATTTATATGACTAACTTGTTGATGAATGCTTGTGTTTAGGCATTTGGCAAGTGAACTTTGTTTAATTGTTTGATTATGTATAATGGTAAGTTAAATTTTGAATTATACGGGCTTACTAAGATTTAAAGCTTACTCTGTTTCTTTTCCATGTTTAATAGAGGTTCGATAGCTCGCTCAATCCGAATAAAGTCAGAGTTACGCATCACACTATCCAGTTGTTGTTTGGTACTTTTGAACTCTTGGATATTTGTAAATATGGCATGTATAGGCTAGTTATAAAGATGATAGTTATGGTTACTTGAGATAGTGATTTTGGTACATGTTGTGGTATAAGTTAAAGCCATGTGATTTGGCTTAACTTGGTGTAATGTTTTGGTTGTGTATAAGTGTTCAAATATGGTATGTTTTGGCAAGTAGTAGATGGAATGGAAATATGCAAATGTTGTCTTGATTTGTAATAGGCATATGAATGGAAAATGCATGATATAAATTAGGTATTTGAATACTATGTTGAATTGGTATAAAATGTGTATGAAATGTTGTGGATTGGCTGCCTATTGGGTTATAAAATGTTGCAATCTATGCTTGTGCATGCATGTATAAATAGGGTGGCAAGATGGCTTTGCAAATAGCCTATTTTTGTGCACACGGGCAGAGACACAGGCGTGTGTCTCAGTCGTGTGCGACACACGGTCATGTTACACGGCCATGTGTCCCCTAGTGTTGATATTAGAACCAAGTCAATATGCTCCACACGGTCTCACACACGGGCGTGTGACTGGCCGTGTGGTACAAGTCAATATACCCCCTAATTGGCACATGGCCTAGCACACGAGCGTGTGACTTGGCCGTGTTACATAAGTCAGTATACCCTACAGTTTTGGCATGGCCTGGCACACGGGCGTGTGTGGCCAATTCGAAGGGCACACGGGCTAGACACAAGGGCGTGTGGCTGGTCGTGTGACCCAAGTCAGTATGTACCCCCTGTTTTCACACGGCCGGAGACACGGGCGTGTCTGGTGGCCGTGTGAGACACACGGCTTGGTCACACGGGCGTGTGTCCTCTGTATTGAGAAAAATTTCAAAGTTTTGTGGAAGTTTTTAAGTTTTCAGTTTAGTCCCGAACCGCTCCTAAAGCATGTTTAAGGCCTCGTAGGCTATTGTAAGGGACAAATTGAGTGACGATTGTATGAAATAGTTGAATGTATGAGAAAAGTACTGTTATATATGTTAGAAGTCCGGCAATGCTTCATAACCCTATTCTGGCGTTGAATACGGGTGAGGGGTGTTACACCTTTTCTTTACATTATTGCTCACACGAGCTGTGAAATAGGCCTACTCACACGAGCTGTGAAATGGGCCTACTTACACGAGTTGTGAAATGGGCCTGCTCACACGAGTTGTGGGTCAGAATGTAAGCTACACAATGCTGCTCACATGAGCTGTGGAGTATCTGCAACAAATACAGTACCTCAGCCATCGGTAGGACATTCAAGACCAACACCCGAAATATGAAATCCCTAATGAAATGTCATTTGTATCCTACGAATTCTTAATGTTCAACCGGGACTCAATAACCGTCATAGCATTGATTTGTTTATACATTGATCAATTCACATTATAAATAACATAATAACATATTATTTGAAATAGCTTTAATTCGATAACCAATTATATGAACTTACCTTGACGACTAGGGCGTAGAAGTTAAATCGAGCTATTTTGAAGCTTTTGCTTTGCCTTGATCTAGGTCTGAACATGGTCTATCTTGATCTAAATAGAAAATTTCAATCCCTTTAAAACTTATAGTATTAAATTTAATCCACAGTTCATATTTATGCAAAATTACTATTTTACCCCTAAAATTTTAATTTTTTCACAATTTAGTCCTTAGACTAATAACTTAAAATTTAACCATTTTAATCAAAATCCATGTTAACTAAACATGCAAGGGACCTTGAAACAACCCATATTTGTCATCATTTCACAATAAAACCCTAGAATTTATGCATTTAACAAATTAATCCCTAATTCCAAATTTAATCAAAAATCACTACTACTAGTTGTTTGTACAAAAAAATTTGAAGTGTTACATATGTAGAAATGCATTAAACCCATTTGCAAGAACCACTTGCAAATAGAGGTTGAAGTAATGGAGAGCCTTAGGCTTGGGCATTGTCTTGGGCATGGTGAAGGGCTTGATCTAGTTGTTCTTATTTCTCCCATGATCAGTTTGCTTGTCATGTTATCAAGAGATTATCTCGAGTATCATAAATTTTTTTCAGATTTACTCCCATCGAAACAACAAAGCTTCAATATATATAAGAAATTAAGTACATGCGCTTCCAACTTGTAAAAGATAAAATATTATCATTAAGGTTTTCTCATATCAATCACCATTAGAGCATGGATAATATTAAGATAAGAAAATATAAAGATTATCCAAGTCTTGAGTTGATTGCATATCTCATGGAAAAAACACACTTCATATATTCTAATATATCCATATTTTCCTTCCAGTTAACAAAAATTAGGTCTAATTTGTTGCACAATCTCCTAAAAACTCCAACCAAAATTATAAACACAAAATAGACAAAAACTTGCACCAATGAATAATGACATATCAGCTCAAAATTTTAACAGAGTTAAGGTCTTGGGAAATATTGAGACACAAAATTTCAAATATTACATTGAATTTTTTTGGTATAGATTTTGATACGGCCAAGCCCCGAGACTCATCAAGGACTGACAAGGAACCTTTGGAGCTGCCCTTAGGACCGAAAACTCGAGCTCGAGCCAAAAGATTCAAAGAGGCTATTTCGGCTCTAGCTGATCGAGTATGGGGAGAGAATGTTGCTGGGCTCATTGAATGAACGTGGACAAGTCACCCGAGCAAGCCTTGCAACCTTTTACAAGCCCATCTTGTTCATTCATAGCCCATTGAGCTCAACTCTAGGTCTTTTTTAACATAGCAATATTTTGTTGCTGGAAATAAGGATTTCAATCCATTTTAGTTATTTTAGTTTGTGTCTTTAATTATGTCATAGTTTGAACATCATTAATATGAGTCTTTAATTATGTCATAGTTTGAACATCATTAATATGTGTTCTGCATTTAATAAAGTCATGCATTATGTAACTTTCATGTTAGTTAAGTTTGCAACATTAAATTAAGTCATGTATTAAGTAACTCATTTGTTCATTTAGTTTACATCTTAATTAAATTATGCATTTAAACATCTTATTTGTTTGTATTAGAGTATTATTTAATTTGGCTGTTACTTTTTAATGCATAAGTTATAGTGTGTTTAATTTTTCTTAAATAAAATTAATTGTGTGTTCAATTTTTGTTGTAGGAAAGTTCAAAGGCTGGACACATATTTTAAAGCTACAATAGGGTTGTTCGTTTGCTAAGAAGAATCAAATGCTGTCACATTCAAATGGCTGTTCAGTTTTTGGCATAAAAGAGTGTGCGCTTGGTCACTTAATTGCTGGTGCATAAAGGGAACGTTCTTGTTGGATATTGAAGCACTCAAAGCTCATTATGGTGGCTTTTCAAATGGACCAAGAGTGTCTCTTCAAGTCTGATCAGTTTTTGGAGTTTTTTTTTCCTTCATTATGACGCCATTAAAAGAGGAAGTTACACAAGCTTTATGATTTGGTTACAAGGAAGTTCAAGGGACATCAACTAAGCACAATAAGAACACATTAAGTCTTCATTAATGGATAGAGTCATGCCTTTTCATCTACGCCAGGATCAAATGAAGAGACATGACCATGGGATTTCCTACATGAGTTAAAAACAAAATTAAAGCTTGTAATAACCTTAGTTAATTGCTGAAGGTGAAAGGTAACAAATAGGCATTCGAATAGTCATAATAGTGCCTATAAATAGATTGTAAGAAGACATTATTTTGGTGAAGAAAACTTTGATACTTTTATGAATTTTTACATCTTTGTGAGTTTAATTCAACTCTCATTATTCTTCTAAGACTCAAGCTGAGTTATCTAGCATTGCTAGTGGCGTCCAACTTATTTTCTTTGTGAACTTATCACTCTTTGAGTGTGGCGTTCAACCCCGATACCTTTGGTTCCTATCTCCTCATAAATAGTGGGTCAAGGTCCTTTTTAACTATCAACCTTTCCACCTTAAGAGTCAATATAAGATTCGGGTTAATACTCTTTATAGTATTGGTTCTTTCTTGGACCTTAAGCCTTTTCCATCCATCCGAATTATTCCTTTCAAAGTTATCTTATTTTTCTTTGTTTAACCGAAACATTCACTTAAACTATTCCAAAACACTTAAAAACCATCTTTTCTTTAGCCTACACTTAGCCGAATTCACTCAACTCCAAATTGAACGAAACTTCTCTATTTTACGATCGGGCAACACTACGACTTGAAATCAACTCACGAGACGAGATCGTATCATTTGGTATCAGAGCTAGCAAAATCAAGGAATACGGACGTTCATAGCAGCCCCGGAGTAAGTGCTTGAAAAAAAGTTTCGAAAATTTTTTTCTGTAAAAAAAAGAAAAGAAAGAATATATATGTTCAGCTTATTAGTAGTACAAAAAAAAGTTGAAATTATAAAAAAAAAAGGTTGTTTATTTTCTCCCGATCATCAAATTTCATTTCTGTCCAAAACAATCCATTTCGCCACACTTATGAACCCATATTTTTTCTTTCAGCCCACCTAACACCTACACCAATTTTTTATCCTTTGCAACCCTTTGAAGCCGACCCCTAAGCTTGCTTCTAAGTCTAAACGAGTCTTCTACGAACTGCGAGAGGAGAATCGAGTGGTAAAAGGCACAAGAGTTGTGAGATCATTAGAGTGATTGAAAAAGCTAGTCTTGAGTGCAAACACGAGTGGAGTGTCATCTTTGCTTTTCTTTGTGAGTGAACGTGAGGTTTTGTGGTGAGGATTTAAATTTTCATGTCTCGAAGCCCGGAACAAAATGTGGAGGAGGGTGGTGGTCTTCATCCTGTTCGAAATGTTGCAACTAGAGGAGGAGTGCCCGATTTAACACTCCAAACCCTTATGTGTCAAATGGAGCGCATGTTTGATAGAAAGTTTGAGCCCTTCCAAGAGCGTTTGGAACGTGTCGAAGAACGGGGTCAGCATGAGAGAACTCCCCAAAGTCCAATAAGGGAGCGAGGCCGACCGAGGCTCAATCAAGATGATTTATACAATCCAAGCGATTTAGAGAGTGACCAAGGGTCGAATCGAAGCGATAGACGATGCGGACAAAGAAATCGAGGCCCTCAAGAGCGAGAACGAGTTGATGATGACTTGAAGAATATCAAATTGTCTATTCCACCATTCCAAGGTAAATCCGACCCAGAGGCATATCTTGAATGGGAAAAGAAAATAGAATTGGTCTTCGAGTACCACAATTACTCGGAGAGCATGGAGGTGAAGCTAGCAGTGATCGAGTTCTCTGATTATGCCATGATCTGGTGGGATCAACTCACAACGAGTCAGAGAAAAAACAGAGAACGACCGATATCCACTTGCGACGAAATGAAGGCTGCTATGCGCAAGCGTTTCATTCCCTCTTATTACCACCGAGAGCTATATCAAAAGCTCCAAAACCTTACTCAAGGCAATAGGAGTGCGGAGGACTATTTTAAAGAAATGGAGATCGCAATGATCCGTGCTGATGTTGAAGAAGATCGAGAGGCGACCATGGCACGATTCCTAGCTGGACTCAATCGCGATATAGAAAACGTGGTGGAGCTCCAACATTACATCGAAGTGGTCAACATGGTGCACATGGCCATAAAGGTTGAGAAGCAATTGAAAAGAAAAGGTACTATTCGATTCTACACTAATCCCTCTACTATTTCAAAGTGGGGACAAGGCACAAGCAAGAAAGAGTCAACTAGTCGTGACAAAGATCAAGTGGTGCCTGCAAAGTCTAACAAACCTATTGGCGACTCAAGCAAAGGCAAGGCTGAAGCTTTTCCAAACCGAACAAGAGACATAAAATGTTTTAAATGCCTTGGGAGAGGACATATCGCCAACCAATGTCCAAACCGAAGCAACATGGTGGTTCGAGCCAATGGCGAAATCGAGTCGGAGGAGGAAAATAAAGATGAACCTGACGCAACCACCGACGAAGAGGAGGAACTCGAATATGCTATTGGTGGTGAAATACTTGTCATCAAAAAGAGTTTAATCCTTCAAAGCGTGGAGAACGAGCAACAACGTGAAAATATTTTTCACACACGGTGCCACGTACAAAGCAAAGTGTGTAGCGTTATTGTTGATGGTGGGAGTTGCACCAACGTTGCCATCACTTTGATGGTTGAAATATTAGGCCTTCCAACAACTAAGCATCCACATCCGTACAAGCTCTAATGGCTTAATAACGGTGGCGAGTTGAAGGTGACTAAACAAGTCTTGGTTGCATTTTCAATCGGAAAGTACAACGATGAAGCCCTTTGTGATGTTGTGCCCATGCATGTCGGACACTTTCTGTTGGGACGACCTCGGCAATTTGATCGGAGGGTCATCCACGACTACTACACAAATCGTTACACTTTCAAACATTTGGGGAAAAATGTAACTTTGGCTCCATTGACGCCAAAGCAAGTTTATGAAGACTAATTAAAATTAAAAAAATTCTGTTGATCAAGTGAAAGAAAAAGAAAAGAGTGAGAATGAAAAAGAAAAGTAAGTTGAAAAAAAAGAGGGAAAATGAGAGAAAAGAGCAAAGAAAGTGAAAAAAAAGTGAGATAAGAAAAAGATGAAAAAGAAGAAAAAGAGATAGAAAAACTAAACGTGTATGCAAAAGAGAGAGAGTTTCAAAAATCCTACTTGATGAAACAGCCGATTCTTGTGCTCATGTACAAGGAAATTTTTTTGAACACTAATGACTTGGTTGAAAATCTCCCTTCTTCTGTTGTTTTTCTTTTGCAGGATTTCGAGGATGTGTTCCCGGATGAAGTCCCTAGTGGGTTGCCGCCCATTCTAGGGATCGAATGCCAAATCGACTTCATACCCGGAGCCATCATTCCTAATCGCCTGGCATATCGTAGTAACCCCAAAGAAACCAAAGAGCTGCAACGACAAGTAAATGAGCTTATGGAAAAGGGGTACATCCGCGAAAGCCTTAGCCCTTGCACCGTACCTGTGTTATTGGTGCCAAAGAAAGACGGAACTTGGGCGTATGTGCGTGGACTGCCGAGCGGTGAACAAGATAACGATTAAGTATCGACATCCAATACCGCGTTTAGATGACATGCTTGATGAGTTGAGTGGTACTCAATTATTTTCTAAAATTGACCTTAAAACGGATATCACCAGATTCGAATGCGTGAAGGTGACGAGTGGAAGATCGCTTTTAAAACTAAATACGGTTTGTATGAATGGTTGGTCATGCCATTTGGCTTAACCAACGCACCTAGTACATTTATGCGTCTTATGAATTATGTTTTGCGAGCGTTTATTGGTAAGTTTTGTGTTGTATATTTTGATGACATCTTAATTTATAACAAGTCTTTAGATGAACATGTGTTACATTTGAAATCTGTTTTGGAGGTTCTTCGAAAGTAGACCTTGTGATGCGATCCCGGTCGCATCATGTTTCGATACACCTCGACGACATCGAAATTAGCCCAAGCACGAGGGGCCCAAGTGCAAAATGAAGTTTTTAATTTCAGTTTGTTAATTTGGTTGCTGGAAAATAAGGACTTTGATTCATTTATTTTAGTTACTTTAGTTATTTTAGTTTGTGTCTTTAATTATGTCATAGTTTGAACATCATTAGTATGAGTCTTTAATTATGTCATAGTTTGAACATCATTAATATGTGTTCTGCATTTAATAAAGTCATGCATTATGTTACTCTCATGTTAGTTAAGTTTGCATCATAAATTATGACATGCATTATGTAACTCCCATGTTAGTTAAAGTTTGCACCATTAAATTAAGTCATGCATTAAGTAACTCATTTGTTCATTTAGTTTACATCTTAAACCATGCATTTAAGCATCTTAGTTGTTAAATATGTTTGAGTTTGTTTATATAAGTATGTTATTTAATTTGGCTGTTACTTTTTACTATAGAAATTAAAGTGTGTTTATTTTCATTTTAAATAATGTGATTTGAGCTGCATGTTTATTAATAAATTTGTGTATGAGTGTTTATAATGTGCTGATTCTTATGAGTGTCTTTAATGCTTAATTATCTACCTTGTAGGTGACTATTCATATGGCTAATTGACTTTTCAAGTTTGGACATTTTTCAAGCCTTCAAAGATCATCATGGTGGCTGTTCAAATGGTCCAAGAGTGTCTCTTCAAATCTGTTCAGTTTAAAGCATTCAAAGCTAGTTAAGGAGCCAATTAAAGAGATGAATGCACAAGTCTTTTGACATTCAGTTTAAGGGAGATGAAGGGACACCAAATAGCACATTAAGGGTTCATTAAGTCATCAATAAAGTGAAGAGACATGCCTTTTCATCTACACCAGAATCAAGTGAAGAGACATAACTATTAGCTTCCCTACATGAGTTTAAAATGAAATTAATGCATGTAATAACCTTAGTTAATTGTTGAAGATAAAATGTTTCACATAGGCATTCGAATAGTCATAATAATGCCTATAAATAGTTTGTAAGAAAAAATTGTTTTGGTTAGACAACTTTTGCTCAATTTATGAATTATTTGATACTTGTGAGAATTCAAATCTCCTTGTTTCTCTCTAGGACTGATCTGACTTATCAAGCTAAGTCTTATGGCGTCATTTGCATCCTTGTTTATCAAACTTATCACTTCTAAGTGTGGCCTTCAACATACCTCTGGTTCCTATCTAGCTAGATAGTGGGTCAAGGTTTCTTTGCTATATTCCCAACCATTTTCACCTAAGAGCTGTTTAAGACTCGGGTCAACAATTTCCTATATTGTTGGTTCTATCTTAGCCCTTAACCGATCCTCATCCATCTTTCATCTAAACCATCTTTGTTACCTTTGTTTGAACCTATTTTTCAACCTCTTCCAATTTATTTCAAAAACAATCCAAGCCTTACTTAATTTCACGATCGGGCAATCTAAACGACTTGAATCAACACCGAATCGAGCTCGTATCACTTGTATGCGAACCTTAAGAAGTGTACATTTTCTACTAACAAATTTATCTTCTTAGGTTTTGTAGTTAGTTCGGACGGACTCGAGGTGGACCAAGAAAAGGTGAAGGCAATCCGAGAGTGGCCTAGACCGACGAGCATAAGCCAAGTGAGGAGCTTCCATTGCTTGGAAAGCTTTTATAGGCGTTTCATTCCTAACTTCAACACCTTGGCCGCACCGTTGACGAGTGTGATTAAGAAGACTTCATCTTTTCAATGGAATGAGGAACAAGAGAAAGCATTCAATTCTATTAAGGACCATCTAACTAATGCTCCTTTGCTTGTTTTGCCTGACTTTTCTAAAACTTTTGAAATTGAATATGATGCATCAGGTGTAGGGATCAGAGCTGTTCTAACTCAAGATGAGAGGCCCGCTGCCTACTTTAGTGAGAAATTAAATTGAGCCACGTTGAACTACTCGACCTACGACAAGGAAATGTACGCGTAAATTTGGGCCTTAAAGACTTGGCAGCACTATTGTGGCCCAAGGAGTTCGTAATTCATTCTGACCATGAGGCGTTGAAGCACCTCAAGGGCCAAAACAAACTAAACAAGCGACATGCCAAGTGGGTAGAATTTTTAGAATCTTTTTCGTATGTCATAAAGTACAAGAAAGGTAAGGAAAATATCGTTGCTGATGCTTTATCGAGGAGGTATACACTCTTGTCTTATTTAGATTCAAAACTGCTTGGATTTGTGTTTTTAAAAGATTTGTATGTTTTTAATGCTGATTTTGGTGAGTTGTATGCTTCTTGTGAAAATGTTGCTGTTGATAAGTTTTACAGGTACGATGGTTTCGTTTTTCGAAAAGGAAAGCTTTGTATCCCAAAAAGTTCCATTCGGGATTTATTAGTGAACGAGGCACATAGTGGATGCCTCATGGGCCATTTTGGCATGGGCAAGACATTGGCAATGCTTCAAGAGCATTTCTTTTGGCCAAGGATGAAAATGGATGTTGAGAGAGTTTGTGCTCGATGCGTGGCATGCAAGAAAGCAAAATCGAAGATCAAGCCACATGGTTTATACATGCCTTTACCAGTACTCGAGGAGCCATAGGTCGACATTTCCATGGATTTTGTCCTGGGTTTACCTAGGACTAAAACCGGAAAGGATTCAATTTTTGTTGTTGTTGATAGATTTTCTAAAATGTCTCATTTTATAGCTTGCATAAAAACTGATGATGCTGTTTATATTGCCAATTTGTTCTTTAGGGAAGTCGTTAAATTGCATGGAATCCCGAGGACAATTGTTCCCGACCGAGACACAAAATTCCTTATTCATTTTCGGAGGTCATTGTGGGGAAAGCTTGGAACCAAGCTGCTATTTTTGACAACTTGTCACCCGCAAACGGATGGCCAAACGGAGGTGGTGAATCGCGTTCTGTCCACTTTGTTGCGAGCTATCATACGAAAGAACTTGAAGTCGTTGGTGGAGTGTTTACTGCTCATCGAATTCGCTTATAATAGAGCAATTCATTCAGCAACTAAACACTCACCATTTGAAATTGTTTATGGTTTTAATCCATTAACTCCATTAGATTTAATTCCTTTGCCTAATGATCAACTTGTTCATGTAGATGCTAAGCGGAAGGCTAAGTACGTGAAGCAGATACACCAAAAAGTGAGGGCCAATATCGAGGCAAGAACTGAAAACTACATGCATAAGGCAAACAAAGGTAGAAAGCGAGTTGTGTTTGAACCCAGAGATTGGGTTTGGGTTCACATGAGGAAGGAACGTTTCTCAGCTTAACGAAGGTCAAAGTGATTGCCACGAGGAGATGGTCCATTCCAAGTGCTGGAACGGATTAATGAGAACTCTTACAAGCTCGACCTTCCAGGTGAGTATAACATCAGCGCAAGTTTTAATGTATCTGATTTATCTCCCTATGATGTAGGCAACGATTTGGGGACAAATCGCCTTGAAGAGGGAGGATGATACGGCCAAGCCCCGAGACTCATCAAGGACTAACAAGGAACCTTTGGAGCTACCCTTAGGACCAATAACTCGAGCTTGAGCCAAAAGATTCAAAGAGGCTGTTTCGGCTCTAGCTGATCGAGTATGGGGAGAGAATGTTGCTGGGCTCATTGAACGAACGTGGACAAGTCATCCGAGCAAGCCTTGCAACCTTCTACAAGCCTTGCAACCTTCTACAAGCCCATCTTATTCATTCATAGCCCATTGAGCTCAACTCCAGCTCGTTTTTAACTTAGCAATATTTTGTTGCTGGAAAGAAGGATTTCAATCTATTTTAGTTATTTTAGTTTGTATCTTTAATTATGTAATAGTTTGAACATCATTAATATGAGTCTTTAATTATGTCATAGTTTGAACATCATTAATATGTGTTCTGCATTTACTAAAGTCATGCATTATGTAACTTTCATGTTAGTTAAGTTTGCATCATTAAATTAAGTCATGCATTAAGTAACTCATTTGTTCATTTAGTTTAAATCTTAATTAAATTATGCATTTAAACATCTTATTTGTTTGTATTAGAGTGCTATTTAATTTGGTTGTTACTTTTTAATGCATAAGCTATATAGTGTGTTTAATTTTTCTTAAATAAAATTAATTGTGTGTTCAATTTTTGTTGTAGGAAAGTTCAAAAGGCTGGACACATATTTCAAAGCTACAATAGGGCTGTTCGTTTGCTAAGAAGAATCAAATGCTGTTACATTCAAATGGCTGTTCAGTTTTGGCATAAAAGAGTGTGCATTTGGTCACTTAATTGCTGGTGCATAAAGGGAATGTTTTTGTTGAATATTGAAGCACTCAAAGCTCATTATGGTGGCTTGTCAAATGGACCAAGAGTGTCTCTTCAAGTCTGATCAGTTTTTGGAGTTTTTTTTTCCTTCATTATGACGCCATTAAAAGAGGAAGTTACACAAGCTTTATGATTCGGTTACAAGGAAGTTGAATGGACATCAACTAAGCACAATAAGAACACATTAAGTCTTCATTAATGGATAGAGTCATGCCTTTTCATCTACACTAGGATCAAATGAAGAGACATGACCATTGGATTTCCTACATGAGTTAAAAACGAAATTAAAGCTTGTAATAACCTTAGTTAATTGCTGAAGGTGAAAGGTCACAAATAGGCATTCGAATAGTCATAATATTGTAAGAAGACATTATTTTGGTGAAGAAAACTTTTGATACTTTTATGAATTTTTACATCTTTGTGAGTTTAATTCAACTCTCATTGTTCTTCTAAGACTCAAGCTGACTTATCTAGTATTGCTAGTGGCGTCTAACTTGTTTTCTTTGTGAACTTATCACTCTTTGAGTGTGGCGTTCAACCCCGATACCTTTGGTTCCTATCTCCTCATAGATAGTGGGTCAAGGTCCTTTTTAACTATCAACCTTTCCACCTTAAGAGTCAAATAAGATTAGGGTCAATACTCCTTATAGTATTGGTTCTTTCTTGGACCTTAAGCCTTTTCCATCCATCCGAATTATTTCTTTCAAAGTTATCTTATTTTTCTTTGTTTAACCGAAACATTGACTTAAACTATTCCAAAAAACTTAAAAACCATCTTTGCTTTAGCCTACACTTACCCGAATTCACTTAACTCCAAATTGAACGAAACTTCTCTATTTTACGATCGGACAACACTACGACTCGAAATTGACTCACGAGACGAGATCGTATCAGATTTCATATTACTCAAAAAAAAAAAAAGGAAAAAGAATGACATGAAACTGTTCGGAATATGTGGGCTGGCTGGGAATCAAAAACATTTTTTTAAGTGAAATGAAAATGGTCCGTTGAAACCATGTAGCAAAAGAGATGATTACAATTTGCAAGTCTAAAAAGTGGATCCCACTTTGAACCGTCGACACTCTTCCACGGCCATCACCGGTCTTCTTTTCCTTCCATAAATTTATTTATTTCAAACCACACACCCACTTTGAACCGTCGACACTCTTCCACGGCCATCACCGGTCTTCTTTTCCTTCCATAAATTTATTTATTTCAAACCACACACCCAAAAAGTAATTTCCAAGAAAATAAAAATAATAAATCTTTTTTCTTCTTTAACAAGTACAAGAGGAAAGGAGATTCACAAATTATTCTTAGGAGGAGAATGTATTCTCTCTCTTTGTCATAACAGCCGTAGCATCTTTCGTCAACAACTCTTTCCTTCCCAGGTTCTTCAGCTGTTTCTTTCATTTTCATGTTTATTCTCTATTTACATGTCATTTGAGCTGAACTGTTTTTAATTTTTTTTGTTGATTGTTGGATATTTTCAGCGTTTTTCTGTCTGTGCTTCTTTTTAATCTGCCGTTGTTTAACGTTAATGGGTCATCTTTCATTTTCCTTAAAAGAGGACTTCTTTCTTCTGTTTTTATTTTTATTTTTATTTTATTATGATTGAGATTTTTAATTTGACAAAGTTGTTTTAATTATTCGCCTTTATGTTTGGTAATAAAGAATCACTTTAGGGTTTTCTTCGTGCAGCGTTCTTACAATAGCTTGGTCTTTTTAGTAAATTGTTTTAGGGTTTATCTGGATGGCTGATGGGAGAATTGGATGTATCTTAACGAAAGTTTGAATCTTTGTTCTCTAATCTCAATCTTTTCTTTCGATTCAGCAGAGTTCACAGGGATTTGAAGCGTAAATAAGATCTTATTAAGATATAGTTTGGGGGTTGTAGATATTGCTACCCGTTTTGTTTAAACATGGTGATGGTAGAGTCGATTGCAACAACTTCACTTCTTGGACACCGCCCTTTATGTGGAAGATTTTCCGCTAGGGATGTCTCCTGCAAACAAAAATCTTTGAGTAACTGCCTGTCTCCTTTCAAAGAATTTATTGGCAAAACGATTGTTGTTCCTCCTTCGCCAAGATTGAGAGTGGAAAGGTTAGTTAATTCATCCATCAAGGCGCTTGCAATGGAGCTGACAAAAAAGGTTTATGCATATGAAGGAAAAGCACCAAGAAACTGGAGTTATCTACTTGATACTAGTGTAGAGCGAAAGCCTCGCTTATGGTCGCCGGAGAACAGAGCTGATAATCCTTCTTTACACAATCCCTTGCTTCGACAAGAAAGGATGGGCTGTGGTTGGTTAGGCGCTTTATTTGAATGGGAAGGAGTTATAATTGAAGAAAATCCTCAGCTTGAGAAGCAAGCCTGGCTGGCTCTTGCTGAGGAAGAAGGAAAATCTCCTCCCCCTGCCTTTATCCTCAGAAGAATAGAAGGGATGAAAAATGAGCAAGCAATTTCTGAAGTTTTGTGCTGGTCAAGAGATCCAGCACAATTGAGAAGAATGGCTGCTAGGAGGGAAGAAGTTTACCAAGCTCTGCAAGGTGGGATATATAGATTACGTAATGGTTCCCAAGAGTTTCTAAATGCCTTGACGCGTTACAAAAATACCAATGGCATTGGTATCTACCCGGCCAAGAAAAGTTCTTGAGACTGCCATTCGAGCCATTGGGATGGAAGGGTTCTTCAGCGTCATTGTTGCAGCAGAAGATGTTTACCGGGGAAAACCAGATCCTGAAATGTTTGTTTATGCTGCACAGCTTCTGAAATTTATACCTGAGCGCTGCATTGTGTTTGGGAACTCTAATCAGACAGTTGAAGCTGCTCATGATGCATGGATGAAGTGTGTGACGATTGCTAGCAAGCATCCAGTATATGAGCTTGGGGCTGCAGACTTGGTGGTGAACCATTTAGATGAGCTCTCAATTGTTGACCTGAAGAACCTTGCTGATATAGAGTTGGCTGAATTTGGTTCCAGGGAGCCTGAGTCAGAGTTGGAGATAGAGGAAGAAGAGTCTCGGCCATCTACCTCAATAGCAATAGATGATATTTTCTGGTAACTTCAAAAGAATTTTACATTCATATGGTTCCTGGTGATAAGCTTTCCCAGTGGACCCGATGTGTATAACAAAAAAAAGAAAAAAAAAAAGGGGGGAAATGTGGTCTGCGTTGGACTACTTTTAACATGGCAGTGTATGTACTAGTAGTTGTATGATGTATATGCTGTACTTAACTGACTCGTTGTTCCATGCTTCATTGTGTATAGCTGCTTGCTTTAGTTATTCTGCATTTGTTATCTTAACTGGTTACTTCCGCAGATTATGACATGGGGGTTGCTTTGGTTTTCAGAATTTGCTGGATGCTTATGTTTCCCTTTAACTTGATCAAAAGCCATTCAGTTTCTTGTTTTTGGACATTTTGACTCTTTATCTTATGGGTGGACTCAGGTTGAGGTCGCTCTTTCTGCTTGTTCATTCTTTAAATTTTGATATAACGAGGAGGCATGGGTGGTATCTTGGCAGGTGATTACGGTCAAGCTTGAGTTGCATCAATAGCCTGGGTTTGAGATAGCCGCTCCTTCCTACCTGTATGATAATTGCTGAAATAAATGATTGACTTGCGATCAGTTTTATATTTAATATTAAAATAGCTTTTTTTCTTATAGCTTTTAATATTTAACTAGTATTCCCGAATAGTTACTGAATATAAATCGAGTTGGGTTTTAGCAAGGTTGTAACTGCCAACGATCTCGAAGGCTTATTCTTGCATTTATCTCTCCGTGGTGTCTATTAGTAGTAATTTATGTTACAGGAATCTCGTATAAATTTGCAAATCGAATTTATGTTTATGAGAAATCAAAGTTATCTATAAGAAAACTAAATTGAGAAGGAAGGTTTTGAGGTCTTGTGATTAAATTGTATTATTTGTATGTATTTTTTTTTTATATTAGGAATGATTTCGAGATCTATGAGGAACTTTTGAAGCCAAGATTTTTTATTTTTTATTTTGCATTAGAAGCAATCATATATTTGGCTTCTATAGTGGAGTCTACGGTCCAACTTTGCTCGACATTTCTCTACATTATTACTATGCAACTTAGGACAAAAACCTTAGGACATAAACACAACTTAATGTTGATTTTTTTTAATCTCCACATGATTGAAAGTCCGAATCAATATATCCAATGAGAGTTAAATCCCTTTTTAAATATACTAGCATATATAATCTCTCGTTCTATGTAAATACTCGAGTATATGCTTAATTGTTTGTCAGTATCTTGTATCAAGATTCGCTTGATATTGACTCACCAATCTTACTGCAAAACAAATATCCCGATGTATGTATAATATTGCAAACATGAGACTTAGTACTACTGAACATAAGAAAATTTCCTCACTCTTTTTTTTTCTTTTGCTGTCTCGAGACTATCATCGAAAGAAAGATGAAAGCTTGATATTGGAGATTGTGTACCCTTTTTGAATTATTTATAGCAAAACGTTCTAATATATTATCTATGTATGAAACTTGTGATAAAGCCAACATTTTTGTAACACCCCTCATCCGTCTTCGTCGCTAGAATCGGGTTACGGGATGCTACAATAATAAACAGAACATGAACATGTGAGTATAAATCAAAGATTCATCAAAACATTCGTTACATCTCAATCATTCAAATAAAACATGTTTTGCATACAAGTTCGAGCTTAAATCGAGCTTACGCAAGCTCTAAAATCAATTCAGAACCAAACAGGGAGTAATTTGAAACTTTACACAAAAGAAAGGTAAAGTGCAAAACAGGGGTCACACTGCCGTGTAGCCAGGTCGTGTAGCAGACCGAAATCGTGTAGCATTGAGTCACACGACCCTGTATCCAATTCGTGTGTCTCATTGAGGCCGTGTGGGTCAAAGTGTAAAATTTCCAACAAAAATCACATGGTCGTGTGGCTGGGCCATGTAATTAATTGTCACCGTGTAACAAATTGGCACACCAAAACTAAAGTATTCATGCACACCAAAACTAAAGTATTCACACAATTGTGTGGCCGACCCGTGTGAAAATCTGAAACCGTATCAACCTAATGCTTCCTAAATACCAGTGGCACACGACCGTGTCACTAACCCGTTTATGACACACGACTGTGTGGTCAACCATGTGACCCAAAACATGCCTTTATATACTTAGATTAAAACCTACCATTAATGGCAACCACAAATGCACATTTTATCAACTTGAAACCTTGATCAAACACCTCAATGCCACAACCAAAACATATCACAAAAACATCCTAGTAGTGTGATCTGTTGCAATTTGTTGTAGTAGATTAAATTAATTTATGTACTTAATGAGCTTGTAGGAGAGCAATTTAGTTATGTTTTTGTTTAGTTTTCATTTTTATTCATTCGATAATAAAATGATCAATTTTGACTATTTATGTGACCTTGTGGGCCAAGAGAGGTGATACGATCCCGCCTCGGTGATGATTCGAGTCGTATTAGTTGCCCGATCGTAAAATTAAGTAAGTTTTAGAGTTTTCAAGATTTGGTTCGGAAATGGGAAAGATAGGATAGAAACATAGAAGTTTTAAGTTGGTTTAAGTGATAAAACAAAGATTCGGCTAGGGCTTAAGAATGAACCAATATTATAAATTAATATTGACCCCAGTCTTATACAAGCTTTAGGCTGAATCAATGGAAAAATGATAGGATAGTTGAGGGAACCTTGACCCACTATCTATGTAAAGATAGGAACCGAAGGTATAGGTGAACGCCACACTCCGAATGGAAGTGATAAGTTTGAAACAAGACAGAAATGACGCCACAAGATTTCTTGATAAGTCAGTTCAGTCGAAGGAGAACTATGAGAGTTGAACACTCACAAGTTTGAATAAAATTCATCAATTGATCCAAAGTTTTTTTCACAAAATGTAATGGGCTAAATATTTATAGCTAGAAACCTAGGCTAGCTATATGGTCACAAAAGGAACTAAATAGGCACTTTAAATTCAGCTTAATGAGCTGAAGTTTCTTGGAAACTTCTTGGTAGCTTCTTTGAAGGTTCCAGCAGCTTTGAGGATGTCAATGGATGGTCTCTTGGTGTTTCCAATCAGCTGAATTATTGACATTAAACAAGAAGTTGAAATGAGCTGAATTGTCTTAATTAGATTCGGCCAAAAGGAATGAATGAAGTTTAATGTGCAGCCTTGATTATTTGGAGAGTCATGAACTTAAATGAGCAACTTGGGCAATTTAATGGCCTCCCAAATGTTTCAGCCGAATGTTGGTTGCATCAGACATGCATCACCTTAATTGAAGCTTTAATTGCGTCTCGAAAAATGAATGGCCAATAGCCGAATGAGCAGCCTCCAAACTTGCTAGCTGAAAGGATTATTGTAGGCAATTATTGGCCTTTGATCTCCACGAAAAAGGCACCTAGGAAACTCAAATAGCAGCTTGGATCATTTAATTCGGCTCCTTGTACATTGAGCTGCATGAATGGTCACCTAAAAAAAAGAGAAGTCAGCAGCTCTTTAATGCCGTCCCATGCCATTAAACCTAGCTGATTTAGCTGCACATTAAATTCGGTCATGCTTGCTTTCTTTAACACCTGCACATGCGTGAAAAGGAGAATTGTTAGCTGCTATTATTTAATGTCGTCCCATGCATAAAAATGAAGAAGTCAGCAGCTCCTTTGCATTTAAACCGTCCCATGCTTGCATTAAATTCTTCCATGCATGTGCTGCAACAAATAAATTCAACCAAGTTACTTTCAAGACAAATTAAATTCGGCTGCAGCATGAAGCAAATTAAATCAGCTCAAATTCAAGACAAATTAAATTTGGCTGCAGCATGAAATACTATAAATGCAGCTAAGACAAATTAAATCATGTGTTAACTAAGACATATTTAATTTGTCTCAAACTTAGACACCTTAAATAAGCTATTAACATGCATTAACTAAGATATATTGAATACTTAAATTAAAAAATGTCCAGAATTTAGACATATTAAAAAAAAATGAAATTAATTATTTGAGCTGAACTTTAACTAATTAACTAACTCAATTAAATTAATTTATTCCAGGAACTAAAATGCATATAATTAAATAAATTCGAATCAAGCTCAATGAGCTCGCATCAAATCGAATTGAGCTCCATTGAGCTGGAACGAGCTAGATCAGTTGGGGAAAAACTAAGATTGAGCTTGTTGAGCTGAAATTGGGCTTCATTTTGCACTTAGGCCCCTCGAGCTTAGGCCACTCTCGATGGCGTCGAGTTGTGTCGTAACATGATGCGACCGGGTTCGCATCAAGAGGCCTAAAGGTAGACTGACATGTCCAGTGAGTGTGTAGGACATTATTCGGAGGCACGAAGTGATGCGATCCCGGTCGCATCATGTTTCGACACAACTCGCCGACCTTAGAATTGGCCGAAACTTGAAGGGCCCAAGTGCAAGATGAAACATCTCATAGACCTGATTGATTATTGGGCCAATGTTTTAAGGACTTTTTAATTTAATATAGTTTTATTTAAATTAATAAGTTTGCATATTTTTAATTTTAGATTTGCACTTTGTGTGTTCTGCATTTAATAAAGTTATGCATTATGTAACTCCCATGTTAGTTTAAGTCTGCATCATTAAATTAAGTCTTGCATTAAGTAACTCATTTGTTCATTTAGTTTGCATTTCAAACCATGCATTTAAGCATCTTAGTTTAATAAATGAGTTGCTGGACATTTATTCAACTCATCTTAGTTTAATTAATAAGCGCTTTTGTTGAACTTTATTTAATAAGTGTTGCTCTTAATTAATCTAGTTACTAGGATTATTTATTGATGCATGAGTTTAAGTTTATTTATTTATGCTTCTTTAATTAACTAGTTGCTGGAATAATTGATGAATAAGTTTTAGTTCATTTATTGAAGTTAAGTGTTTAATGTGTTTGAGTTTAATTAGTGTTTAATTGTGTTTAATAAGCTCATTTTAATGTGTTTATTGCATGAGTCTTTTCAAGTCATAACTGATTTACAATTCAAGGTGTTACAAATTAAATAAAGTGGTACATTCAAGTCATTTTTGGTTACAAGCAAGGGGCTGTTACAAAGAAGGTTTAACACATCATTTAAAAGAGTTTAAAGAGTGGATTATTGCTTCTTTAAATTGAAGCAAGCTTTTCAATTACCAACCGTTTTTCTTTGCTTCAAAAGAATTAATTCAAGCATTCAAAACACCATTAAGGTGCTGGTGACTATTCAGCTAACCAAAGGACATTTCAAGAGTCACTTTTCAAGCATTCAAGGTCAATTATGCAGCTGAATTGAAGTGAATTAAATGGTGGAGTTATTTGGTTCAAGAATTCCAAGAGACTTGAGCTTTATTTGACTTTTAAGATGAATACTTGTGACCATTCAGCTAGCCTTTTCTAGCCTTATAAATATGTGTGTAATCAGCCTTTTGAAGGAACTTTTGGCAAAACTTTGAATGAACATTTGTTCAAGAGTGAGTTATCTCCTCTCTATTTTTAAATTTAGAGTTTGGATTGACTTATCTAGCGTGCTAGTGGCGTCAACCGAACTCCTTCCGAACTTATCACCAACCTGGTGTGGCGTTTCGTCCATCTTTTTATACCTTCGGTTCTTACTCGCTAAGTAAACTGGTCGAGGTCCATCAACTATTTCCATCCTTCACCTTAAGCCATATAAGTCCGGGCGATACTCATTTGTAGTATCGAATCGATCTTGTGCTTAAATTCGATTTTTCCACATCCACCACTTATCTGACTTATCTATCCTTTATTTCTTTATCATTAAACCGGACCTACATATTTCCAAACCCTCCGTTCATTCCCAAAACCACTTTGTTAGCTTCCGCATATCATCACCAAACTTGCGATTTCAATGCCCCGAACATTCTCCTTGTCGACGATCGGGAAAACTAGTGAAATGACTCAAATCTCTCGGGCTGGATCAAATCATTTGGTATCAGAGCTACTAAAACGAGGAGTGCCTACGTTCATGAAGATTCCGAGTAGGTTCGTATTGAAAAAAAAACAAAAAACAAATTCGAAATTAAAAAAAATCATCAAGTTGTATTTTTTTTCTTTGAAAGCAGCATATTATTGTAATTGAAGTGAAAAAAAAAACATAAATTCAAAAAAAAAACGAGTTTAAAAAAAAAGAGAAAATTGTGAAAGTTTTGCTTTGTTTTTCATCACCTTCTATTTCTATTTTTCCCGATCATCACAACGTCCATTCTACCATTTCTTCTACCCCCAACGCCACACATACCAAAATTTCTTTTTGTTTTTATCCTACCTTACACC
This sequence comes from Gossypium sturtianum, assembly GCA_025698515.1. Taxonomy (NCBI): domain Eukaryota; kingdom Viridiplantae; phylum Streptophyta; class Magnoliopsida; order Malvales; family Malvaceae; genus Gossypium; species Gossypium sturtianum. Next base: position 91,633,054 of record CM046955.1, read on the forward strand.
CGACGTTATCCTTTGTTACCGTTTTGAAGCCGACCCTCTAAGCCGCAAATAGGTCTAAACGAGACAAAATACGAAATCACGAGAGCGAGAAGAGCGGTAAAAGTCAAGAGATATTGAGATCATTCGAGAGAAAGAAAAAGCCTATTAAACGAGCGTAAACACGAGCGGAGTAAAAAATCATCTATTTTCTTTCCGAGTGAATTTGTGAGGTTTTTGTAGTAAGGTAATCATTTTCTGCTTTTGTTTTTAACATTTCTTCTTTTCAGTAAATAATCATGTCTCGAGACGAGATTTCAGCGTTTGATTTTCAATACTTGCTGAAAGAAATGGAGAATATTCTCGACCGAAAGATTAAGCCCATTTAAGACAAGCAAGCATCTCGAGCAATAACCCGACGGAAGCAAACTCCACCGAGTCGAGAAACGGAGTTAAGTTCATCACGACGACATTATTTGAAAAGAGATTCTTATCGGGATTCTTATTTAACAAGTCCTACGAGACCAAGAAAAGAAAGTTTTGAGTTTGAGATTTTTCGAGAAAGTACGAGTTATTCGTCGTATGCTTCAAAGACATCACGCACGAAGGATCATTCTCGAAGAATTGATCGAAAAACCGACGAGAATACTTTCTCTTTCTTTGAGCCAAGCAATTATCTTTTTGATTCTTTTGTAACATCCTCACGTTGTAATAAAATAGAAAAAGAAGAAAAATAAAAAGAAAAAGAAAAAGAAAGTGAAAAAGAAAAAGAAATTGAAAAAGAAGAACAAGAAAAAGAAATTGAAAAAAAGAATGAAAATGAGAAAGAAAATGAGAGTGAGAAAAAGGAAGACGAGATTGAGATTGAACAAAAGTGTGAGGAAAAAGAGAAAATTGAAAGGGAAAAAGAAACGAGAGAAAAAGAGGCAAGCGAACAAGAAAAAGTGAGGAATTTGTTTACTAACCCTAATGAGACTTTTTCTCGTGTTGTTTCTTTCTAGGTTCCTGAAAATTCGATTAGCAAGTTCCATCTTAATTACCTTCCCGATGAGAGGCAATTTCAATTGATCGAACATGGTAAGGAAGGTAAGTGCTCTAAAGCATTTCAGTCTCCTCCAACATATTCGGATGCTTGTGATTATGTGGATGATATCGTCAATTTTCATTCTTCGATTAATTTTGATGTTTTAAATGATGGTAAGACAAGTTTTTCTAACAAAAATCATTGTGTTGCAAAGTGTGAAGGTGGAGTAACATTTATTCGGCAAATGCAAAACTCGGTTAGGTATGACAATGAATTTTCATGTAAAAATCTCAATTTGTCTGATTGTGGTAATTATGTGACTTATTTATTGCCCCATTTGAAATCCTCGAGTTTTTGCATGTAACAGCCCGATTTTAACCCTAATCGAAATAGTGGTTTCGGGACCACAAATCCGAGTCCAAAAAAATATTTTAATTATGTGTTTATTATGTGTGAATTTGCTTGTGTTAATGTTTCATGTTTTAATTTCGTTGTTTGAGTGTCCGATTAAATAAAATGGCTTAATTGCGTAAAATGAAAATTTGATGGTTAAATATGAAAGTACCTAATTGTTGTTGTCTTTATACTTTGGAGACTTTATGAAGCAATTAGGCCATTATTAAGGTTAGTGGGCGGCAAATGACAAAATAACCTTAATGTTTTTATAATTTATATGTTTAAATAAAAGGTTAAATAGGTAAAAGAATAAATATTATATGTTATAATAAAAAACATTAAAATGGCATATTCTTCATCTTTCTTTGAACCGAAACAAAAAGAAAAGAAAAAGGAATAAGAAAGCTAGGTATTTGGCTCTCATTCAAGCAAATTGAGGTATGTTTCGGTTTCGGTTTTTGATAATTTTTACGTTTTTGAGATCGTTGCTTCGTATACTTTAAAACCCATGCTTGAATTTTTGAAATTGATGATGATTTTGTGTTATGCCATTGATGGTAGTTTGTGATTTTTGTTGTTTGATGATAGAATATGGAAGATATGTTTTAAATTAACAAGTTTTGTCTTAGGATTTTTGATAATTTTGAGTAATTTGGACTAAATTGTAAAAATAAATTTTTGAGGGACTAAAATGTGAAAAAAATGAAATATATGGACTTGTATAATGCTTGTGAATATTCGGCCTAATCATAGTATGTGTGAATTTTGTGTAATTTGTGTTTTATGTAATAGGGACTAAATTGGAAAAAGTGTGAAATATCAGGGGCAAAATGGTAATTTGCCCATTTATGTGTTTTTGGATTGAATTGAGTGAATATGTGGTTAAATTATTTAAATTTGAATTTATTTAGATCAAGAATAAAAGAAAACGAAATTAGATTGGGGGAAGTCAAAAGTAGTCGAGTAGTTGATTTCGTCCGTCGATATCCGAGGTAAGTCAATAAGCATTTAAATGTTGTTATATTTATGAATATATATTGCTATGTGATAACTTGAATTATTTGATTAAAATTATGCCTTAGCCGAATGTGAAATAGAGAATTGACTATGTTCCGAGTTTGATTCGATCGAGATCCAATGTCCGAAAGCCCCGTACGAATCCTAGGAATAGTTAGGATACATATGTCATGACATAGGATATTCGATATGTGTTATCATGTAAGACCACGTCTGGGACGTTGGCATCGACTTGTGTTTACGTGTAAGACCATGTCTGGGACATTGGCATCGTATTTGATTCGTGTAAGACTCTGTCTGGGACAGTGGCATCGATATGTGATTACATGTAAGACCACGTCTAGGATGCTGGCATTGTACGAGCTTTCTACTATCCACGTATCCTTTTTAATTTCGAACGGTTCAACGGGCATTTTTAAGTGAAGATTCAATGTGAAAATTGAATTAAAAGGGCTCAGGTATGTATTTAAACTGTGCTATGAAATAAGGTAAGTTGTTTGTTTATTTAATCAAATAAATGCTAAAGTATTAATTATAATCTATGCATAAGCATACTAATTATGTATATTCGGCCAAATGTGTTTTATGTGATCTTAACAATGAAAATGATATATGTTCAGGTGAATTTGTACAAATAGCATATGATATGAGTATACAAGATTTAAATGATAAGCTTATATTTGTGGATATGTATATTTTGTATTGTTAACTTGGTGTTAAATATGTAATAGTTGATATTTAGTTTGCTTATGACTTACTACGCTTAAATAGCTTACTCTGTGTATTTTTGTCTATAATAGCTTACTCTGTGTATTTTTGTCTATCTCTGTTTTATAGATTTTGGATTCAAGTTATGAGCTTGGGGATCGTCAGAAAAGCCTAACACACTATCGACTGTATCTTCAGTATTTTACTAAGTCAATATGGGTTTATGGCATGTATAGTATAGATGGAGTATATTTGATTTTGGAATTTATATGTATATAAGCCATGCGAAAATGGCTTGGTCATTTTGTTAAGGTTTGGTTTTAAATGTTCTTGGTTAAGTGTTTGTGTGGTTGATTTCTATGCTTGAGATTGATGATAATTGATTATGGTAATTTAGATATATTGGTATGTTTTGTTAATGATTTGTTTAAGTTTGGTCATGGACTGTATATGTATGTGATTTTTTTAAATGGGGTATACTTAGAGTTAAGTCTTGAAATGTGAGTTAAATAATGAATACATTCGAAGTAGATTGTATGAAATTAATATGGTTGGTCGAATAGGTATATGTGATTACTTGAATGGTTTGATATGTGTATATTATGGCATATTAACTAGTTAATGAATTGATTGAATTTATGGTAATTGTTTGTACTCTAGTTGATTTTAATGGATTGATTATATGTGCGTACATTTGTGTTAATGAAGTAGATATATATATTGGCATATATTTGATGTAAGAAATGCAATGACATATGCTGGAATATGTATTAAGTATATAAATGCCATTAACATTAGAGTTATGTGGTTCGGACCTTTATATGTATTAGGTACATGTAATATGGTTTTGTTGCTATTATTAATTTGAATTTGTGGTTTTATAAAAGTTGTTAATATGTTTGAGATATGAAGCATAGTTTGCAAATGTATTATAAGTAAAGGAAGTATGTATAATGGATAATTTAAGGTGAGTAATGTATCGGTCTAATAGTTCATGAGATGGTTGACTAATTGTGTGGTTTAATTTAGTTAATGACTTTATACAATGAATATGTTATAATTGAATTATGCAAATTTATTGTAAGTTATGTTACATGATTTGTTTAGTTAATATGTATTTATGAAGAGGTAAAGAGTAGTATATTTTATGTATAAATTGATAAGACATATGATCGAATGTTAATATGTATGCACATGGTGTTTATAATGTAATTGAGTTATCTTATTATTTTGATAATTTAAAAGCATGAATGAAGTTTATAGAAGATTTGAATAGTGTAACTAGGATTATTTGTTTGATATGAGTTTGGTTAATTTTTGAGATATGAAATGTATTTGTTTGATGATTTATAATGTAAGTTTATTGTTTAAACAGACATATGATTTAATTATATGAATATGTCATGTGCGCATATGCAAATGCTTTGGAGTGGTGTTTTGTCTGGTAACACCTCGTAACCCTATTTCGGCGACGGATGTGGGTTAGGGGTGTTACATTGCAAATCTGTTTTGAAGCATGTAAAGAGGTTTGAATGTTTGTTACTGTGGACGCAAAACTCCTATTGGTTTAGCGTGTTTGATTTAACGAAATCGTTGCTACATTTTGGCATAAGTAATCAAACTCGCGTTTTTAAACCCGAAATTTGTTTTGGTTCATTTTGTGGGCTAAACCAGCATCTTAAATTTCGTACGACTAATCCATTTTTGATTGATGCTTGGTTATTGACTCAAGGAACGAAACTTAATAGTTGTGATCATGATTTAAAATCGTTCCTTGAATAATTTTTGTGGATGTACATGAGATAAATATTCCTACCTGAAAAGGTACGTTCGACTTATGTTTTTGATCCAGGAATCGAATCATATGTGAATAACAATTCGAAAAGTTCTTTTGAGTCCATTATCCATGGTGATACTAACTTCTCTTATCTTTGTGAAGGTGACCCTTTTAAAAACGCGAATTGCCTTTGCGTTAATCCGGGTAAAGGGTTTCGACTACACTACCTTCCCGAGGAAAGAAGGTTTTTGATGGCTAAGAGAGGTACTGTCCAATACGATTTTCGGTCACTTGTTTCTAAAGGTGAGCAAGGTAAGATTCTATTATTCCTTAAACCACCTCAATAAACTCAAATTGATGATCTTGCTCACGACTTGAATTTTGAAAAGGTAAAGTACTTTGATGGTGTTAATTGCCATTCTTTGATTGGTGAAAGAATGTTTGTTTTGAATGATGACATCAAGACTTTCGATTGTGGAAAATGTGATGCGTTTGTTGGAAAATCCATATTTAAACTTCTTTTGCCAAGATTTCTCCATATTCCTGATTTTGATCGGAATGTGTGTTTTATGAATTGTTATGAGACGTTGATTTGTTTGAACCATGCCCAACTCAAGGTGTTTGAGCGATGCACTTTTGATTTCCAAGAATATATCTTCATAGTACTTTGTGGTTCTGGTTTGTTTCCATTGAAGAACATTTTGATTCATTATGAGAAGGTGAGATCAACTTCTATTTTTGATCCCGGTATCGGTTTAAGCATTCCAAGTTTGGATGAGTTGTCAAAAAGTTATTTTCTGTTCAAATTCAAAGTGTCACTAATTTATTCCATTATTGTGTTGGTGACAATTTGAAATGGTATCCTACTCAAGAAGGAGGGCTCATGAACAAAGGTGTTTGTGACGATGAAAATTTTTTCGCGAGCAAATGGCCCGATATGAGGACGAATTGTAACATCCCAGTTTAGGGCCTAGTCGGAATAGTGGTGCGAGACCACAAATCTGAGGGTTATAAATGAGTTTTTGAGGTTTATGCCTTGTATGCATGCTAGTGTGAAAGTTTCATGAAGCAATTTTGTGAAATTGGGGTTGAATTGTCCAAAAGGACTAAATTGCAAAAGTTGCAAAATATGTGTTTCTAGAAGCTATATGTGTGAAATAGCTTTAGATTTTTAATTAGAGGTCCTTAAATAGCAATTTATCCAAATTCTAATATTTGGACAAAAATGGGCATGGATGAGTTAAAATTTGAAGTTTATCAAAAAGGGCATTTTGGTCATTTAGTTATTAAATGATTAAATAGGTAAAAAGATGACAAAAATTCACTCATCTTCTCCCCCAAGCTGTCGAAAATTCCAATAGCCATTGTTTGGGCTCTTTCAATTTTTCAAGCTTGCTAGTAAGTGCACCTAAGCCCGGTTTTTTATATTCTTCGTATTTTTGAAGTCCTAGTAGCATAAGTAAGCTATTTTTAGCTATTTGGTGAGCTATTATGGATGTTCAAAAATGTATATATGTATGAAATGCATGTATTTTTTTGTTTTATGGAAGATTATGAAAGCTTGATGTAGTAGAAACATCTTTTGTTAAGTGATTTTCCATGAAAATGCATGTAGGGACTTGATTGTGAAAATCTTAAGTTTGGTCATACATGTGTGTTTTAGTGAGAATTGATGATATCTTTAGTTGAATAAGTGGTTCGGCTAAGCATGAAAGACTAGAAAGTTGAATAAAAATCACTTTACGAGCCTTTGGGACTAAAGTGTAAATATGAGAAAGTTTAGGGGCAAAATAGTAATTTTGCTAAAGTATGAGATGTGGGTCAATTTAGTCAGTGTATGTATTGAATAAGCTGATTTATTCATTATAGATCAAGAAAGACAAAGCCAGGATCGAAACTGAGGCAAAAGCAAGGTGGTGGACTAAATTGCAAGTCTCAATACTTTTGAGTATCGAGGTAAGTCTATGCATAAACAATGCATTCATACTTACAATTTGTTGATGATAGCTAGTGTGTAGCTTGTTCGAGATTGCTTGAGAACCTATGTGGTCCAAGTAGAATGAATGTAGTAGAGTTGTGAATGGATGTTTAATTGAGTAAGTAGACATGTGAATGTGTAGTGATAATGCTAGATGGTAGGCTAAGTGCGATACCATCCTAATGCATATTGACGATGAGCTGGCTATGTGCGATGCTATCGTGAGGTATATCATTTAGTGGGCTAAGTGAGAAACCCCTATGATTACCTTTGTGGTAGGCTAAGTGCGATACCACCTTATTAATCGATTGTGGTGTGCTAAGTGCGAAACCACCGAGACATTTGCTGTGTGGGTTAACTGTGTGGATTAGCCATGTGATTGCATTGTTGAGTAAAATAGCTGTGTGGATGTATTATTAAGTTAATTAGCTCTGTGGATGAATTATTGAGAAATAATGATGTGTTGTATATTGTGTAAATGTGACATTGAATGCAGGGGCGCATTTCGATGGTTATGAGTATGTGACTCATGATGTGTTGGAAGTGTGGTAAGGGTTAGAAAGAGTAAGTATAGTTGTTCATTACCTTTGGTAGTATAATGCTAATTGTTGTTTAGCTTATACTATGATGCTTAATTGTTTATGTGTAAACTTACTAAGCTCAAAGCTTACTCCTTTTCTTTTCCCTTGTCTTATAGAGTAAAAGTGTTGAATCAAGATACGAGGATCAATTGGAAGATCGCCCACACTATCAGCACACTTTGGTACATGAGACTTAATGTTTTGTATATGGCATGTATAGGGACTAGACAAGTTAGTGAATTTTGTTGTAAATGGCTAAGATGTGTTGGCCTTTAGATGGATAGCTTATTTTGTATAATGCCATGGTTGTTGGCTATTACATTATATGAAAGAAAGATGTAGTTTTCTATGTGAGATTACACTTCAATTTGAGTTGATTATGATTGTGTTAGATGAGTGTATGTTGTGTATGCTAGAGGGGTGAAAAGAACTTGGCACATAGCTTTGTTCTTGTCCATGTGGATAGACACACGGGCGTGTGTCTAGGCCATGTGTGTGACACGGCTGACAGCCACACAGGCGTGTGACCCAGCCGTGTGTCCCCTGCATGTTAGTATTTGAAATCAGAATAGACCACAGACTAGCCACACGGGCGTGTGTCTAGGGCGTGTGGGATTAATCAGCATTGGCCATGGGCTAGCCACACGGGCGTGTGTCTAGACTCTAGGCCGTGTTAAAGTAGTCAGTGTGCACCACGGGTGGTAAGCACGGGCGTGTGCCTTAGCCGTGGGGCATTGGCGAGAATCGTTGGGTTTTTAGGCACGGTTTGGGGACATGGGCGTGTGTGTCCATGCACGGGCGTGTCTAATCTTGCACGGGCGTGTGAGACCTGTATAAAGAGAAAAATTTTAAGATTGGAAAAAATTTCGGTTTAGTCTCGAGAGCCCTCGTGTGTATGAGTGAGGCCTCGTAAGTCGAGAATGAGATTGTTGAGATGACTTCAGAGAGTAGTTACGACGAGCCTAAGTGGCGATCAAGTGGTTTGAGTTCGTGCGCCTCGGGCCCGATTCTGGCGTAGAACCCGGGTAAGGGGTGTTGCACAAATCGTCTTCAAGAGGGAGGGTATGATTCGATCCCGGTCGCATCATGTTTCGACACAACTCGCCGACCTTAGAATTGGCCTAAACTTGAAGGGCCCAAGTGCAAGATGAAACATCTCATAGACCTGATTGATTATTGGGCCAATGTTTTAAGGACTTTTTAATTTAATATAGTTTTATTTAAATTAATAAGTTTGCATATTTTTAATTTTAGATTTGCACTTTGTGTGTTCTGCATTTAATAAAGTTATGCATTATGTAACTCCCATGTTAGTTTAAGTCTGCATCATTAAATTAAGTCTTTCATTAAGTAACTCATTTGTTCATTTAGTTTGCATTTCAAACCATGCATTTAAGCATCTTAGTTTAATAAATGAGTTGCTGGACATTTATTCAACTCATCTTAGTTTAATTAATAAGCGTTTTTGTTGAACTTTATTTAATAAGTGTTGCTCTTAATTAATCTAGTTACTAGGATTATTTATTGATGCATGAGTTTAAGTTTATTTATTTATGCTTCTTTAATTAACTAGTTGCTGGAATAATTGATGAATAAATTTTAGTTCATTTATTGAAGTTAAGTGTTTAATGTGTTTGAGTTTAATTAGTGTTTAATTGTGTTTAATAAGCTCATTTTAATATGTTTATTGCAGGAGTCTTTTCAAGTCATAACAGTTACAATTCAAGGTCATTACAAATTAAATAAAGTGTTTATTCAAGTCATTTTTGGTTACAAGCAAAGGGCTTTTACAAAGAAGGTTTAACACATCATTTAAAAGAGTTTAAAGAGTGGATTATTGCTTCTTTAAATTCAGCAGTAAGCTTTTCAACTACTAACCGTTTTTGCTGCTTCAAAAGAATTAATTCAAGCATTCAAAACACCATTAAGGTGCTGGTGACTATTCAGCTAACAAAAGGACATTTCAAGAGTCACTTTTCAAGCATTCAAGGTCAGTTATGCAGCTAAATTGAAGTGAATTAAATGGTGGAGTTATTTGGTTCAAGAACTCCAAGAGACTTGATCTTTATTTCAGCTTTTAAGATGAATACTTGTGACCATTCAGCTAGCCTTTTTCTAGCCTTATAAATATGTGTGTAATCAGCCTTTTGAAGGAACTTTTGGCAAAACTTTGAATGAACATTTGTTCAAGAGTGAGTTATCTCCTCTCTATTTTCATACGAGTTTTGAATTGACTTATCTAGCGTGCTAGTGGCGTCAACCGAACTCCTTCCGAACTTATCACCAACCTGGTGTGGCGTTCGTCCATCTTTTTATACCTTCGGTTCTTACTTCGCTAAGTAACGGGTCGAGGTCCATCAACTGTTTCCATCCTTCACCTTAAGCCATATAAGTCCCGGGGTGATACTCGCTATAGTATCGAATCGATCTTGTGCTTAAATTCGATTTTTCCATATCCACCACTTATCCGACTTATCTATCCTTTATTTCTTTATCATTAAACCGAACCTAAATATTTCCAAACCCTCCATTCATTCCCAAAACCACTTTGTTAGCTTCCGCATATCATCACCAAACTTGCGATTTCAACCCCCGAACATTCTCCTTGTCGACGATCGGGAAAACTAGTGAAACGACTCGAATCACTCGGGCCGTATCACATCACGAAGTTAGTAGACTGCCTACGAAGTTGCAACAAGGGGCTACGATGTCGCAACACATCAAAAGAAGTATAAAATGAGTAGACTACCTTCAGTGTCACGACACAGCCATAGGGTGTCGCAACATATTCCTGATGACACGGCCAAGCTAGTAGACTGCCACTCGTGTCGCGACACAGGCCAGAGGGTGTCGCGACACTAACGTGACGAGGATAATTAACAAGTGAAGGGTGTTTCTATCTGCACAACAAACTTTAATAAAGATTAGTTAGCTGAATTAGGTCAAGGACTAATGGCCAACCCTAGGCCTATAAATAAGATTGCTTTGCATAGTTTATAGATAGTTTTTACTTAGTTCAATTTTCTGTTTCCTATTTAGTTTTATTTATACTTGTAATTTAGGTTTATTTTCAATTGTAATTATAGTTTAATTTTTATTTCGTTCTTCACAGAAGTCAGATTGTGGATCCACCAAACTATTCGATGAATTACCATTCCTGCCGCTATTAACATATCAGGATTTTTTTCATCTTTTTTCTTAATTTGTTTTTAATGTTTAATTTTTAACCAAGTTCATGATGTGTGTCAGATCCATGAGGAACTAATCTGGTAACGGGAGATTAACAAGTGGATGTGGGATTAATTAGCTTCTATGTAGGGTTTCTTAGCGGATCAACTGGTTGGGATAGGAAGAACTTAAAACCCTAGGCTTGACGGCCTTAGGAAGTCTTATTGGTGGGAATGAACCCAAAATTCATATTGCCTATCCGTGAAAACTTTACCTCAATCCGGTCTAGACTATGAGGTCGAGAGATAAGTAGTTCTTGTGGACTCATTAGGTTAGTGGAAGGCCGAGAGGCCCTGCTAGGTTAATGACTATTTGATTGGATAGAACCCGAAATAGGATTTAATTATGAACACTTAAACGAGTTAGTCTTCTATCGTTTAGATCTGATTAAATCTATAATTTGTTTTCCCAGTTTTTTTTGTTCTTTTATTAGTTTAATAAAATAGCTTCTATCACTACCCTAGGATTCATCGTAATATAGTTTAATTAAAATACTAACTAGACCTATTAACATATAAATTAGGATTAGTTTAGTCTCACCTCCCTTGGGTACGATCCTCAGAGTACTTCCATACTTCGTTGTATACCTATATTACAACCTAACTCGTATACTTGTAGAAACCGCCTAACGGTTATATTTGGTCACAATATTCAGACTCTAGACGTTAGTATGTCCGGAGGCGGTCAAGTTGTTGGCATCGTTGTCAGGGAGGCAACACAACTGAATTGATTTTAATTTTTGCGTTTAATAGGATAGTTATGAAATTTTTAAATTATAGATACGATTTGTACTTCCTTTTATTTTTATTCATTTAATTTTCTAACTTCTTTCTTTTACTTTGTTGATTTCAATGTATGACTCGGAGTAGGGGCACACCTATAGAGCTAACCACTGATCTTGAAAAAAATACTACGTAGAAATCATCGACAGCAATAATAGCAACAGTTGCAAAATAACCCACCTGCTGTGGTTGATCCACTACGCGATAATCTGCTCTTCGACAAACCTAACTTACCAGATCTACCACCACCACCACCACCACAATTACCGATAACACCACCAATGGCTCAAGAGGAACGCACGCTGAGAGACTATGCGCTACCAACCCTCGATGCAATTCAATGTAGTATCACAAGACTGACTATTACAACCAATAATTTTGAAATCAAGCCGGACATGATCCAAATGATTTATAATAACCTACAGTTCAGAGGAACTATGACGGAGGACTCAAATTAGCACTTAAAATAGTTTCTCCAACTTTGTGATATTTTACAATTTAACGAGGTCACCGATGACGTTATTCGTCTTCAGTTGTTCCCCTTTTCCTTAATAGATAACTCTTTCTCTTGGTTAGATTCGCAAGCACCAGGATCCATAATGACATGGAATGAACTTACGAAAAAGTTCTTATACAAGTTCTTTCCTATTAGCAAAATGGTCCAACTAGGGAAAGAGATCGCAACGTTTAAACAACTGGAAAGAAAAAGTTTTCATGAAGCATGAGAGCGATTTAAGTCGTTGATTCAAAGATGCCCTCATCATGGTTTACCTGAATGGTTGAGGTTAAAAATGTTCTATAATGGGCTAAATGTACACTTAAGGTTAGTACTAGATGGAGCTGCAGAAGGAGCCCTAATGAAGCACACATATGAAGACGATTAGGCATAGAAAACATAAAAGGGAGACCAAATTAACTTAGAAGCATCCTGTAGTGCAATAATTACAAAGTACATTCCCCTAAAATTAATAGACCCAGGGAGTTTCACAATTTCGATAGTGATAGGTGTAACACCCCTTACCCGTGCCCGAAGCCGGGACCGGGGTTGAGGCATTACCTAATTAATCTCACTTGACATCTTGAAATGGGCTATAAAATTTTGTTTAAACTCGTCACTTGCACGTACTCGGCCTAAGAGGCCCCAAACATACCTCCGAGAGGTATCTAAACTATTCTGGGAGTTTTTACGAGCTCGGGAACTTTTCAACAAAACAGGGGCCACACGCCCGTGTTGGTCTAGGGACACGCCCGTGTGCCCCTAAGACATGTCTGTGTCATCCACCCGTGGTCCACTTCGACCAACTTCACACGGCCTAGACACGCCCGTGTCTTCCACCCGTGGTCAATTCTGACTAACTTCACACGGTCTAGACACGCCCGTGTCTTCTACCTATGGTCGATTTAAATTCCACAATTAATGTGCAGACTTCACACGGCCTGGGCACACGCCCGTGTCCCTAGCCCGTGGAGCACACTGACTTGCAAACCTAGTATGCAAGGGGACACACGGTCAATTCACACGCCCATAGGGCTAACCGTGTGTCACACACGGTATAGACACACGCCCGTGTGTCTATTCATGTGGACAATTAGATGGCTATCTACCAAGCCTTTTGCCACCCCACATTGCACACATGCAAATACCAATCTATCTCAACACAATTCACAACCCAAAGGCATATCCAAGTACTCAATTCAACAACCATACACGAGGGCATACACTTCAAAACAAAAATCACTTTCTTTAATCATAAAAATTTGCCAAGTATCGGCCTAACTTAATAGACCATTACAAAAGGAGGTTTTGATGCCTTACAAAGCTAACACTTTGGCCAACAATTATGACCTAACAAAATACTCGAGTCCTATACATGCCATACTCAAAATAAGTCTAAATTGTTATACCAAACTGGTGTCGATAGTGTGATTTTTGAACTCCTACGTCCTCGATCCTCGAGTTATCATGGCAATACTACAAGGAAAAAGAGCAATGAAAAGGGTAAGCATAAAGCTTAGTAAGTTTGCATGGATATGAATAGCAACAATAAGCTCATAATATAATCCATTGATGACATTAACTAACTATACACAAGTCATAGGCTTCTTGCCATACTTACTCATAATTGCCCTTATTTAGCACATACCGTACCACATATCGTAATAATTTCTTCGTACTCGTTCACGAGTACCTGTATTCACTCATTCATATGACTTTAGTACAAATCTCATTTCTACTTCTAAACCCATCTACTTATCCCTTTAATCACTAGGGATAGTCAAGGACGCCATATTTAACATCGTTCATGTAGGGACGTAGCCAATGCCACATCCCCGAGGTGGTCTTACATGGAGTTACTTCTAAACGCCAATGCCATATCCCGAATATGGTCTTATATGGACTTTCACATTAAGTATCGATGCCGTATCCCAGATATGGTCTTATACGATTTTCATATTCATTATCGAAGCCATATCCCGGATATGGTCTTATACGGGATCTCAATTCAGTGCCAAGGCCATGTCCCGGACATGGTCTTATACGGGACCTTATCTATTTCATATCTCGATGATAGCATTTTCATATTCACATGGTCCACTAGGACTTCAACATCTCATTCAACATCAATTTAATGGAGTGTCATGCATCAATATGATATCAAGCATTCTCAATTATGCTAACATAAATGTTGTATTAATCACATACAAACTTACCTCGATTTCAAAATGAGCTAGCTCGACGGTTTAGTCTGAGACTTTATTCTTTCCCCGATCGAGGCAGATTCTCAGTTCTTCTTGCTCTATAATAGCAATTTAGCTCAGTTTAGTCATCTCATTAATAAAAGCATTTCAATAATCATGCTTAGATAAAATTACTATTTTGCCCCTAGACTTTGGCAAAATGACCATTTTACCCCTAGGCTCGGAAATAAGTTCTAATCAAATTTGTACCTTTAATGAGCCTAGGTGAACATTTATTTCTCTTATGGCTATCATCAAAATCCAACATTTCACATATTTACTACCAATTTTAAAACCTTTACAAAAATGTTCATTTAGGTGTTTTCATGGCAACACCTTTCACAAAAGTTGTTCATCTAACAACTAAGACTCATTTTCTTCCATAAAAATGCAGCAAATCACATACAAGCTCTCATGGCAAAACTCTAAACTTTTCACCATATTGCAAGATAGTCCCCTCATTAGAAAGCTTAAGCTTTAGGGGTTCCAAATGTACAATTTTTATCAAGAAATGATCACTAATGCACTTACTTGCAAGGAGAGAAGCTTGCTGGAATTTTTGAGCTTTAAAACCCCTTAGTTTTCTTTGTCGGTTGTGGTGGAGAAGAAGAGAGAAAAGATGATATCTTTTCCTTTCCTTATTTTATTAATACAAGTCAAATTATCCACCTAACTTCAACAACTTTGACCAATTTTGACTCCTATTGTCCCCTATGGCCGGCCAACCATTAGCAAAGGGCTAATTGCCCTTTAAAGACCTCAAATTAATATTCTATGGCTATTAGGCACCTTTAGCTCATAAATGGAACTTTCGCACTTTATGCGATTTAGTCCTTTTTCGCGATTAAGCATGAAATCGCTAAAATTAAGGCACCAAAATTTCATACACTTATACTATCATGCTTTGACTCATAATATAACCTGAAAATGAATTTCTCAAATCTCAGATTAGTGGTCCCGAGATCACTGTTCCGGCTAGCCCCTAAATCGAAGTACATTATAATTCTCCCTCTTAAGGATTTTCGTCTCCGAAAATCTTACCAGTGAAAAGGTTGGTGTATTGGTTTCTCATCGTTTCCTCGGGCTCCCATGTAGCCTCTTCTATTCCGTGCCTTTGCCATAAAACTTTCACCAGGGCTATGCTTTTGTTTCTCAACTGTTTGACCTCTCACGCTAAAATCTTAACCGGCTCTTCACCATAAGTCAAGTACGGTTGTATCTCTACCTCTGTTGGTACAATGACATGTGAAGGATCTGAACGGTACCGGTGCAACATGGATACGTGAAAGATGTCATGAATCTTTTCTAGTTCAGCTAGCAAGGCCAACCGATAAGCTACCGGTCCTATCCTCTTGGTAATCTCATAAGGTCCGATAAAGCGCGGACTTAGTTTGCCCTTTCGGCCAAATCTGAGGACTTTCCTCCAAGGTGATACTTTCAAGAACACTTTATCACTGACTTTGAATTCTATCTCTTTCCTTTTCAAATCTGAATAGGACTTCTGCCTATCTGAGGCGACTTTCAGATAATCACGTATCACTTTTACTTTTTCATCAGATTCCTTAACCAGATCGACCCCGTGTATCTGTTTCTCTCTGAGTTCTGACCAATACAAGGGCGTGTGACACTTACGCCCATACAATGCCTCATAAGGCGCCATCTTCAAACTTGACTGAAAACTGTTGTTGTAGGCAAATTCCACCAACGGTAAGTATTTCTCCCAACTACCTTGGAATTCTAAAACGCAATATCAAAGCATGTCCTCAAGTATCTGGATTACCCTCTTCGACTGTCCGTCGGTTTGTGGATGGAAAGCTGTACTGAAATTTAATTTCGTGCCCAAGGCTTCTTGCAACTTTTTCCAAAACCGTGACGTGAATCTCGGATCTCTATCCGAAATGATCGACAACGGTACACCATGGAGTCTTACTATCTCTGACATGTAAAAGTCTACCAATTTATCAAGCGAATAGTCGACTCATACTGGTATAAAATGGGCTAACTTTGTGAGTCTATCAACCACTACCCATACTGCATCTTTCTTCTTTGGAGTCAACGGTAAGCCCGTCACGAAGTTCATGGTGATACGGTCCCATTTCCACTCAGGAACCATAATGGGTGAAGTAAACTGAAGGTACTTGATGTTCATTTTCACTTGGCGACAAATCGGACATTTCGATACAAACTCGAAAATATCTTTCTTCATACCAAGCCACCAATACCATTTCTTCAAATCATTGTACATCTTCGTGCTGCCTGGGTGCACATTCAAACATCCGCTATGCGCTTCATGCAAGATTTTGCGAATAAGCTCGTCATTTCGGGTACATGCAGACCCTATCTCGAAATGTCGACATCCATCAAGATTTACTCGAAAGTCCGATTCAACATTCGACTCACATAAAACTCTCTTGGTTTGCAAACTGCTATCATCTTTCTGAGCTTCACAAATCTCTTGGAGAAACAATGATTTAGCCTTGAATTTGGCTAAAATGGAACCATCACCCAACAAGATCATCTGAGTGTTCTTGGCTCTTAGTGCAAACAATGATTTTCTACTTAGAGCATCGGCGACTACGTTCGCCTTCCCCGGATGGTAGTCAATCACCAATTCATAATCCTTAATCAGTTCTAACCACCTTTGTTGCCTCAAATTCAATTCTTTTTGAGTCATCAAGTACTTTAGGCTCTTGTGGTCGGTGAAAATCCGACACCTTTCACCATATAAATGATGTCTCCAAATTTTTAATGCAAACACAATTGCGGCCAACTCTAAATCATGAGTCGGGTAGTTCTTCTCGTGCGGCTTCAATTGCCTAGAGGCGTATGCAATCACCTTACCCTCATGCATAAGTACACAACCCAATCCATTCAGGGATGCATCACTGTAAACCACAAATTCTCTCCCCAATTCAGGTTGCACCAAAACAGGAGCCTCAGTCAACAGTGTCTTCAATTTCTCAAAACTCTGTTGGCACTCTTTTGTCCAAACAAACTTCACATCTTTCTGCAAAAGTCTCGTCATCAGGGTAGCTATCATGGAAAACCCCTTGACAAAACGCCTATAATAGCCACTAGGCCTAGAAAACTCCTTACTTACGCGCTCCTCGGCGGTTTCCAACCAATAATCAGAAATCTTACTCTGGTCTACTCTAATTCCATCTCCGAGACAATGTGCCCCTAAAATCCCACTTCCTTGAGCCAAAATTCACTCTTCGAATTTGGCATACGCTTTCTCTTCTTTTAGAACTTGCAACTGCACTCAAGTGTTCGGCGTGTTCGTTCTCATCTCGAGAGTAGATCAATATGTCGTCGATGAAGACCACGACAAATTTATCCAAGTATGGTCGAAAAACGCGATTCATCAAATCCATGAAGATCGCAAGGGCATTCGTTAGACCAAAAGGCATGACCAAAAATTCATAGTGGCCATACCTAGTCCTAAATGCGGTTTTCGGCACATCCGAGTCCTTGACTCTCAGCTGATAGTACCCTGACCTCAAATCTATCTTGGAAAACACCGTGGCTCCCTTCAATTGATCGAATAGATCATCGATCCTCGGCAACAGGTACTTGTTCTTCACAGTTACCTTGTTGAGTTGCCGATAATCTACGCATAGTCTCATAGAACCATCTTTCTTCTTCACGAATAAAATGGGAGCACCCCACGGAGAAAAACTCGGCCCGCGCAAAACCTTTATCCGTCACTCTTGTAATCGTTTCTTTTAGCTCATTTAACTCGGTTGGAGCCATTCTATAGGGAGCAATAGAAATAGGGGCAGTACCCGGAGCTAACTCAATCCCAAATTTGATCTCTCTAATCGGGGGTAGTCCTGGTAACTCTTCCGGGAAAACATCTAGGTACTTACATACCATGGGTACCGACTCAATTCTCAAATCAGTCTCTTTCGTGTTCAACACAAAGGCAAGGTAAGCCTCGCACCCTTTCTCAAATACTTTTAAGTTGTGGGGTTGACATCACTCATGGTAGCCTATCCGCTTATCCGATTCAACACGAATAAGATTACCATTTTCATCTCTCAACTCAATATGCTTCTTCCCACAATTCACAACTACTCCATGAGTAACTAACCAATCCATCCCAAGGATGACATCAAACTCATCAAATGGTAATAACATAAGGTCGACCGGGAAACAATGACCCTTAATCATCAAAGGGCAACCTTTACAAACTCTATCAACCAATACACACTTGCCTAGGGAATTAGACACTCTTATTATGAATTCAGTAAACTCTACGGGCATGCTCATGCTGGAGACTAATTTCATGCATATGTATGAGTGGGTGGATCCCAGATTAATTAAAGCTATAACACGAGTATTATGGAGAGAAAAGGTACCCGTGATTACGTCGGGGGAAGATGCCTCTTCACGAGCACGAATGGCATATGTCCTCGCTGGTGCTCTACCCTCGACTCTAGCAGCTTGCTCTCTAGATGGATTCTTGCTACCCATTTCATTTCTCGGGTTTCTCAGTGGTCTTCATGTAACACCCCTAACCCGTGTCCGTCGACGGATCAGGGTTAAGAGTGTTACCCGACGCATCGTAAAACAATTACAGAAAATTTCATACAATCATATGTCAATTACAATCATAATGTCCCTTAAGTAAGTCATCGAGACCTTAAACATGCTTATAAACCGAGTCGGGACTAAACCGAAACACATACAAAATTTCATGGAAATTTAAAACTTTTCTAAGTTTCAGGGATTACACGCCCGTGTAGGCAAGCTGTGTGCCTCCCACGGCTGCTGGACACCCCCGTGTGTCCTCCCCGTGGTTGAATCTGACTTCACATCCACGGCCACCAAGCACGCCCGTGTGCCTTGGCCGTGGTCAAATCTAACTTCCCATCCACGGCCACCAAGCACGCCCATGTGCCTTGGCCGTGGTTGAATCTGTCTTTACACCCACGGTCACTCATCACCCCGTGTGCTAAGGCCGTGTACTCTTAGGCCATATACTGACCTTCTCACACGACTACTAGACACGCCCATGTGTCTTAGCCGTGTGCTATTAGGCTAGCTACTGACTTAGCCCCACGGTCACTAGGCACGCCCGTGTGCCACAACCGTGTGACATTATAGGCCATTTGCAAGGCCAAATTGCCACCCACATAGGTCATATCTACAAGTTATGTTTACCAACTCATTTCATTCTCAAATGACACACAAAAACATACTAAATTAACCATTCAATCTAGACATTCAATACCAATTCCAAACATACTAAAATACAAGGTTTAAACTCATCTCGTCACAAACATAGTTCATTCATTCACTTAATCAAAACTTGACCATATTATGCCTCAACTAACCATACCAAAACATACTTCATATATCACATTCTTTCAAGCAAATTCCGAACATCATAACTAGCCAAATCACATGGCTAAATTCATATAACAAACTTATACCAAATGCTAGCCTATACATGCCATATCTAGCTTTATACATTTCCAAAATGTACCAAAATAGGTTTAGTAGTGTGATGACGATCCTCGATGGTCCCCGAGCCTTGATAGCTTTGACGATCTATAAAACAGAGAAAACACACACACAAAGTAAGCTTTCAAAAGCTTAGTAAGCCATATATAAATAAACTTAGCATATAGACATTCAAAACATATAATCAATCTAAATTCACTAATGGCTCAATTGCATCATCATAATTCTTCTTAATACATTCACTTAGACCATTAATCTTTCAAACTTGCATATCACTACATACTTAATTAGTTCATAGCATTTCAATCCATATAACACACTTATATTCTCAGATTCAAATACATAATTCATTTAGGTAAGTTTAAGAAAATACTTACCTTTTTATACACACAAAGTGTACTTATTGAACATACCTGAAACAAATATACAATTTATATATTCATTCATTTCGTGAACTTGACCATTGAACCGTTTGTAATCTAATAGAACACATAAAGTGCCCGGAATAGTTATACAATGCCAACGTCCCAGACGTGGTCTTAAATGTAATTAGATATCGATGCCACTATCCCAGATAGGGTCTTATACGAATTAATACGATGCCGATGTCCCAGACATGGTTTTACACGTATAGTTCATATCGATGCCAACGTCCCAGACGTGGTCTTAAATGTAATCGAGATATCGATGCCATCGTCCCGCAGACGGTCTTATACGAATTAATACGATGCCGATGTCCCAGACATGGTCTTACACGTATAGTTCATATCGATGCCAACGTCCCAGACATGGTCTTAAATGTAATCAGATATCGATGCCACTGTCCCAAATAGGGTCTTATACGAATTAATACGATGTCGATGTCCCAGACATGGTCTTACACGTATAGTTCATATTGATGCGAACATCCCAGACGTGGTCTTACACGTAACGCTCATGTCGATGCCTACGTCCCAGACGAGGTCTTACACGAAATTTCAAATCAATGCCAACGTCCCAGACGTGGTCTTACATGATAAAACAGAACAGATACCTATGTATTCCTAAGTTCATACGAAACTTCTCAGACTTATCACTATATCGACCTTATCCCGAAATTCATATACATAGCATCTCATAAGCATTCATTATCATTTATAGTCATGTAAATAAGCTCAATTCAATACAATTACATTTATTTGCAATATGACTTACCTCAGATTCGATTTATCGGGAATGGAAACGGCTACTCGATTACTTTCACTTTCCCCCGATCTAAGTTCATTTTCCTCGGTTCTTGATCTAAACATATTCAGAATTAAATCTTTTATTCACTAATTCATTCAATTCAATCCAAAGACATACATTTAGGGGTATTTGCAAATTAACCCTCACATTTGCATAATTTATCAATTTAGTCCATTTTTCTCAAAACATCAAACTCAAAAAATTTGTTCACACACATGCTTAGCCGAATCTCCCTAGGGACTATATAAGTCCATATTTCTCATTTAGTCCTCAAAAATAATATTTTTACAATTTAGCCCTATTTAGCTAAATTCATCAAAAAATCAAGAACATAACATGTTCATCTAACTCAAATCTTTCATTTAACAACTAAACTCATCTCAAAACTCAACATATCAACAATGGAATCTCACACAAACATCATCAATTCACAAAATTAATACATGGGTTTTGTAGCTCTCAAAGCAACAATTGCAAAAACGTAGAAATTATCAAAAACTGAAGTCAAAACTTACCTTAATTAAGCTCAAACCTAGCCGAAACCTTGTTTTCATCTTCTTTTCTTTTTCTTTTTGATATTCGGTCAAAGATAAAGTAATATGGCTTTCTTTTTCTTTTAATGCTTTGTTTTATAATAATAACTTAATAAATAAATATAATATAAAGTTTAACTTATAAAATATCATATAAAAACATATTATAAAACCATGTTGCCGTCCACTAGCCATATTTTGGCCAAATTGCAACATAAAACCCTTACAATCCAAAGCCACATCAATTAAACCACTTAATCAAATGAAAAGCCATTTTTAAACTTTATGCGATTTAATCCTTTTGTCAAATTAAACACACAAACGAACAAATTAGCTTACGAAAATTTAACACATGTTTAGTCACATATCAACGGCACATAAAATAATATTAAAATATTATACGGACTCGGATTTGTGGTCCTGAAACCACTGTTCTGACTAGGGTGTAAACCGAACTGTTACAATTCTCCCCCCTTAGGGATTTTCGTCCCCGAAAATCTTACCGTTAAACAAAGTCAGATATTGCTGTCTGAATGAATCTTCGGCTTCCACATAGCCTCTTCTATTCCATGTCGACTCCACAATACTTTTACTAACAGAATTCTCTTGTTTCTTAATTCTTTTACTTCACGAGCTAAGATACGGATCGATTTCTCTTCGTATGACATATCAGATCGAATTTCAATTTCAGATGGAGTAATCATATGTGACGGATTGGATCGATATTTAAGGAGCATCGAGACATGAAACACATTGTGGATCTTTTCTAATTCAGAGGGCAACCTTAATCTATATGCAACAGGCCCGACACGTTCAATAATCTCATACGGTCCGATAAACCTCGGACTCAATTGGCCTTTACATCCGAATCGGAGTACCTTTTTCCACGGAGACACTTTCAAAAATACTTTTTCGCCGATCTCAAATTCTATATATATATATTTTTCGTTTTAAGTTCGCATAAGACTTCTGACGATCAGATGCTGCTTTCAAACAATTCTCGGATCAGTTTCACTTTCTGTTCTGAATCTTTTATCAAATCAACTCCATGTAGCTTATTTTCACTGAGCTCGGTCTAATACAGAGGTGTACGACATTTACATCCGTACAGAGCTTCATATGGTGCCATTTTGATGCTTGACCAAAAACTATTATTGTATGCAAATTCAATCAACTACTGCATCGTTCTTACGCACGTGCCATCAAACTCAAGAATGCAACATCTTAATATATCTTCAAGAATCTGAATAATCCGCTCAGATTGACCATCTGTTTGTGGATGAAAAACTATACTGAAATGTAACTTCGTGCCTAAAGCTTCTTGAGATTTCTTCCAGAATCGTGATGTAAACCTCGAGTCTCTATCTGATGCAATAGTTAGTGGTACTCTGTGCAATCTTACAATCTCAGAAATGCAACGCTCAGCTAATCTATCAATTGAGTAATCAGATTATACCGGAATAAAATGACCAGATTTCGTCAATATATCAATTACGACCCAAATTGCATTTTTCTTTCTCAGAGTCAGGGGCAAACCAGAGACAAAGTCCATTGTCACTTTATCCCATTTCCACTTGGGAATCAGAATCGATTATAACAAACCAGATGGAACTTGATGTTCAACTTTAACTTGCTGACATATTAAACATTTCAACACAAAATCAGAAATATATCGTTTCATACCAGACCGCCAATAGTGTTGCTTCAAATCATGATACATTTTAGTACCTTCCAGATGAATAGATAAGAAACTATTATGAGCCTCACTTAGAATTGGCTGTAACTACTCAGAGTTTCTTGGTGCACAGATACGATCTCTAAATCTCAAACAATCATCAACAACACGAAATTCAGAATCAGAATTCGAATCACATTGAGCTCGTTTTGCTATTATTACAATATCAGCTTTCTGACATCACATATCTATTATAAACTTTTATAGAACTTTTCAATATACACTCTCTATTTCGAAATAACAAATAAACATCGATATCACATCTGTGATTCTGAATTAGAAATCAATTTATGTTAAACTCCTTTTTAACTTATAATTTGCTGACTCACTTCTGAATTTCACGACTTCACTAAATAATCATTTATTCATTGCCAAAACAAAATATTCCAAACCATAATCATTTTCCTCATATAAGAATCACTTATAGACTTAAAAGTTTTTTGACAATTGAAGCTAGCCTTGTTGTACCAAGTTCAGACCTTTCATTCATTAACACAAGGATAAAGATCGTAATCTCTTTATTAACCTCAGACTAAACCAAAAGTGATATTTTGGTCAAAATTATTTTCGTGCAGAAGAAAACTTCAATAATCAGACTAACTTTAATTTATCACAGCGTTTCCCAGATAGAATCGTTCCTATAAATATAATTCAGTATCAAGTCTTCAAGAAAATGAATTCTTCTTCCTGACTATTCCTCAATTCACACATGTACATTCAAAATTTGTTTCCAGACATATGGATAGATTCAGTCTAATTTAACCATTCAAATCATTTAACTCAATCCGAACTGTTTCATCAATTTGACATCTCAAATCTATAATCTTTCTTTTACAATTTACAACAGCAGCATGTAGTATCAACCAGTCCATACCCAAACTTATGTCAGACTCATCATATGGTAATAGCATCAGGTTAGTAGGAAAACAGATATCTCGAAACATTAATGGGCAGTTCTTGCATATTTTGTTAACTAGGACACTTTTACTTAGGGTTTCGATATTTTTACAACAAATTCAGTAGACTCTACAGACGAAGTCTTACTGATTACTAGATTCAGGTATATATACGAATGAGTTGAGCCAAAGTCTATCAATGAAATCACAAAAGTGTCATAAAGAGTAAATGTACCCGTAATAATATCTGAAGATGAAGCTTCCTCACAAGCTCGAATAGCATACGCTCTAGTTGGCTCTCTAAATTTAGATTTTGCAACAGTATCCCTCGTAGACCTCTAACTACTACTGACATTTCTTGTATTTCGAGAAGGTCTATCTCTCTCTGAGGCGTTATCCGATCTCAGATTCCGAGTAGTCTCTTGTTCAACAGACTCTGGACAGTCTCGAATAAAATGATTTAACGATCCACATCTGAAGCAAGCTTGATTATTCAATCTATAATTTCCTGGATGTCTTTTACCACAACGCTTACACTTAAGTCCCTCGGATCTGGCATTTCCAACACTCACCATCTTTGGGCAATCTCGAATGAAATGATTTCGTGATCCACATTTATAACAAACTCTATTATTATACTTGCCCCAACATTTTCCCACATGTCATCTTCCACACTGTCTACACTCAGGTTTGTTGCTTTTAGTACTTCCATCATTTGATTCAATTGGAGCTTGAGTTCTACAGCCAACATTTGGTCTCACACGATCTCTATTAGCATGTCCAAATGAAGCATTTGATCTATTGTTTGCATCTCTATATTTCTTCGTTAAAGGTTGAGAAAAAGTACT
The DNA here is from genome assembly GCA_025698515.1 of Gossypium sturtianum. NCBI lineage: Eukaryota > Viridiplantae > Streptophyta > Magnoliopsida > Malvales > Malvaceae > Gossypium > Gossypium sturtianum. The sequence goes on from CM046955.1 coordinate 91,657,968, forward strand.
CACCAATCTTTTTCTTTCATTACGAGTTTCAGAATTGACTTTCTCGGTGTTATCATCATTGGTGGCTCGGAACTCTTCAGCCCTATACTTGTGAATCTTGTCAACCGGAGGCTTATTCAATGATTTATACCCATCACCGAGGCACAACCGAGGTTTGAGGGATTAACCGGGCGGGGTTGTGAAACGATCGGGTTATTCTTTACGAATTGAGTGAACTATTCATCGATCATTTGGAAGAAAGCTTATTTAGCTTCTTCCCTTGACCGTTAGTAGCCGATCTCGGATCGAGAGAGCACTTTGTCCCTTTGCACGGAGTAGGCGCATTACTTTCTCACGTCATCGCCACGGCTCTTTCGGGATCCATTACTATACGAAATCACATTTTATACATCGTGATTCATCACACTATCACAATTCAGAATTATGGCATGTATAGCTAGACTCTGACATGCTACGTTAGTTCATGCACACGGGGTGACGGGTGACCGTGGGTGTGAAGACAGATTCAACCACGGCCAAGGCACATGGGCGTGCTTGGTGGCTGTGGAGGTGAGGTCAGATTCAACCATGACCAAGGCACATGGGCGTGCTTGGTGGCCGTAGATGTGAGGTCAGTTTCGACCACGGCCAAGGCACACAGGCGTGCTTGGTGGTCGTGGAGGTGAAGTCAGTTTTGACTACGGGCAGGACACACGGGGGTGTCTAGTAGTCGTGGGAGGCACACGACTTACCTACACGGGCGTGTAACCCCTGAAACTTAGAAAAGTTTTAAATTTCTGTGAAATTTCGTATGTGTTCTGGTTTAGTCCCGACCCTATTTATAAGCATGCTTTAAGTCTCGATGACTTACTTAAGGGACAATATGAATGTAATTTATGAGTTCTTGATGAATTATCTGTTAAAGTTTTTCGATCTGTCCGGTAACGCTCTTAACCCTAGTCCGGTGTCAGACACAGGTTAGGGGTGTTACATTTGGTTGGTATCAGAGCTACGGTTTAGCCGATTCTCAGACTAACGTAGCGTGTCAGAGTCTAGCTATACATGCCATATTTCTGAATTGTGATAGTGTGATGAATCCTGACGTATAAATGTGATTTCTGTATAGTAATGGATCCCGAAAGAGCCGTAGCTGACGACGTAGAAAGCAATGCGCCTGTTCCCGTGCAAGGGACAGCGCCCTCTGATCCGAGACCGGCTACTAGCGGTCAAGGGGAAGAAGCTAAAGAAGCTTTCTTCCAGATGATGAGTGAATGGTTCACTCAATTTGTAAGGAATAACCCGACTGTTTCACAACCCTCGCCCCCGGTTAATCCCCCTCAGACATCAGTTGTGCCTACGGTGATGGGTATAAATCTGTTGAACAAGCCTCCGATTGATATGATCCGCAAGTATGGGGCTGAAGAGTTCTGGGCTACTAATGATGATAATGATGAGAAGGCAGAGTTTTGGTTAGAAAACACAATCTGGGTATTCGATGAGATGTCTTTGACTCAGGAAGAATGCATAAAGTGTGTTGTATCTTTGCTTAGAGATGCAGCGTACCAATGGTGGAAAACTCTGATATCTGTTATTCTGAAAGAAAGACTGACATGGGACTTCTTTCAGAGCGAGTTCCGGAAGAAGTATATCAGTGAGAGATTCGTAGATCAGAAATGGAAGGAATTTCTGGAACTAAAACAAGGCCGAATGACTGTTTCAGAATATGAACGAGAGTTTGTGAGACTGAGTCAGTATGCTCAAGAATGTGTATCATCTGAAGCTATAATGTGCAAAAGGTTCGAAGATGGGCTTAATGAAGACATCTGTTTACTAGTCGGGATTTTAGAGATAAAAGAGTTTGTTGTACTCGTTGACTGAGTGTGCAAAGCTGAGGCACTCGGTAAAGATAAAAGAAAAGCCGAGTCTGAAGCTCGAGATATGAGAAAGAGATTTTAGAGTAAATCATTTTAGTCTACTCCGAAAAGATTCAGAGATAATCAAAGTCGTTTCAAAGATAATGTTGGTCATTCGAATAGAAATCAAACTAGACCGCAAATGAGTTCTAAAACTCCAGCAACTTCAGTGGCTAGCGTTGGTAATGCTCGATCTGAGAGACCTGAATGTAAATATTGTAGAAAAAGGCATCCGAGAAGCTGTAGATTAAATGACAGAGCTTGCTTTAGATGTGGATCACTTGATCATTTTATCTGTGATTGCCCTGAGTCTGTCGAGCCTGAGATTGTTCAGAATCTGAGATCTGATAATGCACCTGTGAGAGGTAGACCTTCAAGAATGTAAGAAATGTTAGTGGTAGTCGAGAGAACTACGAGAGAGAGGCGTATGCGAGATCCGAAGCTAGGAGCGCCTGCGAGCGTATGCTATCCGAGCTCGTAAGGAAGCTTCATCACCTGATGTTATAACGGGTACTTTTACACTTTATGATACTTCTGTGATTGCATTGATAGACCCTGGTTCTACGCATTCATATATATGCATGAATTTAGTATTCAGTAAGACTTTGCCTGTAGAGTCTACTGAGTTTATTATAAAAGTATCGAACCCTTTAGGTAAAAGTGTCCTGGTTGACAAAGTATGCAAGAACTGTCCATTAATGTTTCGAGATATTTGTTTCCCTGTTGATTTGATGCTTTTGCCATTTGATGAGTTTGATATCATTCTGGGTATGGACTGGTTATTTTCGCATGATGCTATTGTGGATTGTAAAAGAAAGACTATTGATTTAAGATGTCCGAATGATGAAATTGTACGGATTGAATCTAATGATTTGAATGGTTTGTCTACTGTGATATCGGTGTTAAAAGCTTAAAAGTATGTGAAAAAGGGATATGAAGCATATTTTGCTTATGTAATTGACTCAAAAGTATCTGAAAGCAAAGTTGAGTCAGTGCCTATTGTTTGTGAGTTTTCTGATGTATTCCCAGAAGAGTTACCGGGTTTGCCTCCGATTTGTGAAGTTGAGTTTGGTATTGAGTTGTTACCTGGTACTACACCTATTTCGATAGCTCCGTATAGAATGGCACTAACAGAATTGAAAGAGTTAAAGTCGTAGTTGCAAGAATTAACTGATAGAGGGTTTGCTAGACTGAGTTTCTCGCCTTGGGGTGATCCTGTTCTGTTTGTGAAAAAGAAAGATGGCACGATGAGGATGTGTATCGATTACTGTCATTTGAATAAACTGACGATAAAGAATAAATATCCGTTGCCTAGGATTGATGATTTATTCGACCAGTTAAAAGGAGCTACTGTATTTTCTAAGATTGATCTGAGATCGGGGTATTACCAGTTGAGAGTTAAATATTCAGATATTCTAAAGACTGCTTTCAGAACGAGGTATGGGCATAATGAGTTTTTAGTTATGCCATTTGGACTAACCAATGCTCCAGCTATTTTTATGGATCTGATGAACATAATTTTTAGACCGTACCTAGATCGATTTGTTGTGGTGTTCATAGATGATATTTTGATTTATTCACAGGATGAATCGGAGCATGCTGAACATCTGAGGATTGTGTTGCAAACTCTGAGAGAAAAGCAATTGTATGCAAAATTCAGCAAATGTGAATTCTAGTTACACGAGGTTAGTTTTCTAGGGCATATTGTGTCAGCTTCTGGGATTCGAGTTGATCCGATCAAGATTTCTGCTATTCTGGATTGGAAACCTCCGAGGAACGTGTCTGAAGCCCGTAGCTTTCTGGGCCTAGCTGGTTATTATCATCGATTTGTGAAAGGATTTTCAGTGATAGCTACTCCGTTGACAAAACTACTACAGAAAGATGTTAGATTTGAATGGTCTGATAGATGTCAGAAAAGTTTTGATCAGTTGAAAACTTTGTTAACAGAAGCTCTGGTGTTAGTACAGCCAGAATCGGGCAAAGAATTTGTGATTTACAGTGATGCTTCATTAAACGGTTTGGGATGTGTTTTGATGTAGGAAGGCAAAGTTGTAGCTTATGCCTCAAGACAATTGAAGCCTCATGAAAAGAACTATCCGACACACGACCTCGAGTTAGCTACGATTGTGTTTGCACTTAAGATCTGGCGCCATTATCTGTATGGTGAGAAATGTCAAGTGTTTTCATATCATAAAAGTCTAAAATTTTTGATGACTCAGAAAGATTTGAATCGTGATGTAGAAGATGTCTAGAGTCATAAAAGATTATGAACTTGTGATAGATTATCATCCAGGTAAAGCAAACGTTGTTCTTTGATGCATTGAGTAGAAAATCATTGTTTGCACTACGTGCTTTGAATGCTCAGTTAGATTTATCTGATGATAGTTCTGTGATGGCTGAATTAAAAGCTAAACCGTTGTTTATACAAACAGATTTGTGATGCTAAATCGATAATGAGTTATTAGCAAACGAGCTCGTGTGGTTCGAATTCTCGAATCTGAATTTCAAGTTGTTGATGATTGTTTGAGATTTCGAGATCGATATCGTGTTCCAAGAAATCTGGAATTGATTCGATTGATTTTGAGTGAAGCTCATAACAATTGTCTATCTGTTCATCAGGAAGTACTAAGATGTACCATGATCGAAGCAACACTATTGGTGGTCGGTATGAAACGGGACGTTTCGACTTTGTTTCGAAATGTTTAATCATCGCAAGTGAAATTTGAACATCAAGTTTAAATCAGGTTGCTACAACCGATTTTGATTCCTGAGTGGAAATGGGATAGAGTAATGATGGACTTTGTTTCTGGATTGCCTCAGACTCCGAGAAAGAAAGATGCGATATGGGTCGTAGTTGATCGATTGACGAAATCTGCCCATTTTATTCCGGTAAGATCTGACTATTCACTTGATAGATTAGCCGAGCTTTATGTTTCTGAGATTGTTAGACTGCACGGGGTGCCCATATCCATTGTGTCAGATAGAGATCCGAGGTTTACATCGAGATTCTCGGAAGAAAGCGCAAGAAGCTTTAGGCACTAAAGCGCATTTCAAGATGACTTTTCATCCGCAAACAGATGGTCAATCCGAGCGGATTATTCAGATTCTCGAAGATATGTTAAGATGCTGTATACTTGATTTTAATGGTTCATGGGAACAGTATCTGCCTTTGATTGAATTTGCATACAATAACAGTTTTCAGTTGAGCATCAAATGGCACCATATGAAGCTCTGTATGGACGTAAATGTCGTACCCCCCTGTATTGGACTGAGCTCAGTGAAAAGAAGTTACTTGGAGTCAATTTGATAAAAGACTCAGAATAGAAAGTGAAACTGATCCGAGATTGTTTAAAAGCAGCATCTGATCGTCAGAAGTCGTATGCGGACTTGAAACGAAAAGATATAGAATTTGAGATTGGTGACAAAGTATTTCTGAAGGTGTCACTGTGGAAGAAAGTACTCTGTTTCGGACGTAAAGGCAAGTTGATTCTGAGGTTCATCGGACCGTATAAGATCATTGAGCGAGTTGGACCTGTCGCATATCGATTGTTGTTGCCTCCCGAGCTAGAAAAGATCCATAATGTATTCCATGTTTCGATGCTCCGTAGATATCGATCCGATCCGTCACATGTGATTGCCTCATCTGAAATTGAAATTCGATCTGATATGACATATGAAGAGGACCCGATTCTTATCTTAGCTGGTGAAGTAAAAGAGTTGAGAAACAAGAAAATTTTGTTAGTGAAAATATTATGGAATCGGCACGGAATTGAAGAGGCTACGTGGGAGCCGGAAGATTCAATGAAATAGCAATATCCGAATCTGTTTAACGGTAATATTTTCGGGGACGAAAATCCCTAAGGGGGAGAATTGTAACAGTCCGATTTACACCCTAGTCAGAATAGTGGTTTTGGGACCACAAATCCGAGTCCGTATAATATTTTAATATTATATTCTGTGCCGTTGATATGTGATTAAGTATGTGGTAAATTTTCGTAAGCTAAATTGTCTGTTTGTGTGTTTAATTTTGAGTAAAGGATTAAATTGCATAAAGTTTAAAAGTGACTTTTCATTTGATTAATGATCAAATTGAGATGGCTTTATTATAGTGAAGTCCTTAAAGGGCAAATAGCCCATTTTTATTTATAGTGGATGGTAACATGGTTTTATAACATGTTTTTATATGTTATTTTATAAGTTAAAAGTTATATTATATTTATTTTATAAGTTATAATTATATTATAATAAAAGAAACATGAAAGTGGAGCTCATTCTTTCATTCTCCATCTAATATAGCAAGGAAAGGAAAGAAGAAAATGTTCTTTTGATTTTCGGCACTTGTAAGCTTAAATTAAGGTATGTTTTGAGTCAGTTTTCGATAATTTCTACGTTTTTGCAATCATTGCTTTGAGAGCTACAAAGCCCATGTATTAATTTTGTGAATTGATGATGTTTGTGTAATGTGCCATTGTTGATATGTTGAGCTTTGTGATGATTTATGGTGTTAAATGAAAGATTTAAGCTAGATGAACAAACTTTGTTCTTGAATTATTGATGAATTTAGCTAATTAGGGCTAAATGGAGAAAATATTATTTTTGAGGACTAAATTGCAAATTTGATGGAAAATATGGGCTTGTATGAGATGTATATATATTCGGCTAAGCTTAGATGTGTAATAATTTTGTGAATTTGATGTTTTGAGAAAAATGGACTAAATTGATAAATTATGCAAATGTGAGGGCTAATTTGCAAATAGCCCTAAATGTGTGCCCTTGGATTGAATTGAATGAATTATTGAATAAAAGGGTTAATTTTGAATATGTTTAGATCAAGAACCGAGGAAAACGGATTTAGATCGCGGGAAAGCGATTGTAAACGAGTAGCCGTTTTCATTCCGATAGATCGAATCCGAGGTAAGTCATTATGCAAATAAACGTACTTGTATGAAATTGAAATTGTTCATATGACTAATGTTGATAATGGATGCTTATGAGAGGTTATGTATATGAATTCCGAGATAAGTTCGATATAGTGAATAAGTCCGAGAAGTACCGTACGAACCTAGGAATAAATAGGATTAGCTATGTCATGACATAGGTTTCTGTTCTGTTTTATCATGTAAGACCACGTCTGGGACGTTGGCGTTGATTTGAGATTTCGTGTAAGACCTCGTCTGGGACATAGGCATCGACATGAGTATTACGTGTAAGACCACGTCTGGGACTTTGGCATCGATATAATCTTTATGTGTAAGACCATGTCTGGGACATTGGCATCATATTTATTCGTGTAAGACCCTGTCTGGGACAGTGGCATCGATATCCGATTACATGTAAGACCTTGTCTGGGACGTTGGCATTGTACGACCATTCTGAGCTTTCTGAGTATCCTACTAGATTCCTATCGGTTCAACAGGCAAGTCTGTAATACGAATTGCAAATCCGAACTTTGATAAATTAAGTGAATGAATATCCGTTTCAGGTACGTTGCTTATATACTAATTGTGTATATAAGGTAAGTATCTATGTGAGCATATTATGATGTTATGTATATGGAATTGATGATACGATATGTAAAGTCTTGACTAGATGAACTATATGCATATACGGTAAGTTATGGATAAGCATATGAGCTTGAGAAAGAAATAGGTGATTTTTGTCATGAGAATCATATTTGTCATCTTATTAAATTGGTTATGTGCAATCCATGCTAAGTTTGTTTGCATATTGACTTACTAAGCTTTTGGAAAGCTTACTCTGTGTGTCTTTTCTCTGTTTTATAGGTCGTCAAAGCTACTAAAGGCTCGGGACCGTCAAGGATCGTCATCAGACTACTAAACTCATTTTGGTACACTTTGGAAATGTATAAAGTTAGATATGGCATGTATAGGCTAGTGTTTTGGTATAAGTTGATGTATAGACTTGGTCATGAGATGTGACTAGTTATTGGTTCATATTTTGCCTTGATGAATGTGGTATGTGTAGTTGTTTTGGTATGGATTGATGCTCATGAAATGGTCAAGTTTTTGCGTAGGTAAATGAATGAAATATGCTTTAGTCATATATATGTTTTATCTTGAAAGTTGATTTGAATGAAATGAGTAATGAATGTGTAACACTCCAAACCCGGCCTAAACGTTACGATCAGATCTGGTATGTTACAGGGTGAAGAAAAAACTAATTTTTTTTATGGATTTAGGAAAATACCGTAAGTTTGAAAACTTTTCGTTTGAGGTGAAGTCTTGAAAATAGTGGTATGTAGATTAAGAAAAATTCCCAATTTATGATAGTCGAACATTCGTTATACTTGTTGGCACTTTAAGGAAAAATGATTATTTTATGTTGCTCGTATTTTGAAAACTCCATTTTTACTAGTGATTAAATTGTCATAGCATCGAATTTGAAAAAAACAAATAAGAACAAAAACCAAAGATTAACTTAGAAAGGCCTTATTACATAACAAAAATCCCCAATTAAAAAAAAATAAAATAAAGTAAAACAGTAATCAAGTTTACGAAAAAAAATTTATGGCCTCCACGAGTCCGCCTCGGCTCCCACATCCACGATCTACTGATTACCTGAAAGGTTAAGCACGGGGTGAGTCACCGAGACTCAGTGTGTAAATCCCCTATAACACATAAATGGCTCGAGGCCCACAATTGCATATTGGGCTTTGGCCCACTCAAGATGACATAGAAATTAATGTATGCATCATGTCCCAGCCCAGCCTAATTTTTCCATCCTCTACACGCCAACCCGTACCAGCCTATCACACCGTGGGGATTTCTACAATCAACCCTCCATCCGCTACACGCCTCATACGTGGCTTAGCCACCGATCACTATGTGACCAAAGATAATATACCGTGGCTTAGCCACCGATCACTATGTGACCAAAATAATATAACGTGACTTAGCCACCGATCACCATGTGACCAAATAATCAGGCACTTCCCCTTCATATCATATCCATATCCCATGCATAATACACATGTCATAATGAATGAAACATGCTATCAACATAGTAAAATATTACCACATACATCCTTACACACAAGGAAAATGATATAGTCACGTACCTGGCATCCCTAGCCTTACCCACAAAGGTATTACGACTGTCTACACAGCCTTTTCCGGCTTTTCAGCTCATACAATTAATATTACAGTTAAAATAAAGTGTACGAGGTTTTACACACCTGATAACACGAAAAATAATACTCCCTACGTCGACACTATCGATAGCAGAAACGACTGCTATCTGCCTACTACTCTGTTCTGAAGCCGGTCCACAACCCGGTGGCCAATCTCGAACAGCAGACACCTCACGCTTCTTGAACTTAGGGGCTGGGACTACGGGTCCAACCCCTTCCTTTGCTTGGCTAGCGTTTGAGTCCATGAAAAAGATCTTGGTCAATAGATCGGATTAAAGCATTGAACAGAACCAAATAAGAATATATGCTCAAAACGTAAAGAACCCTTACCTAGATCGACAAATCCCAGAGATTATAAGACTTGGATTAAGGCACCGATTGAATACCTAAGTTGACTAAAACCGAACGCCCCTTAACACCCTTCAATCACAGATCAGATGCCGAAAGAGCGCGAAGACAAAGCCCCTCCTTCAATCGGTCAAGAATCATAAGACAAGATTAATACCTACGGTATCCAAAAGGAGAGAAAAGAGAATTGAAATGAAAAGGGAATACCTACCACGATCAAAGAGAATCTGATTTACAAAGTTGTGAAACAGAGTGACGGCACTCCTCTAAACAAAGAACGAAAGATGAAGGTGAGCACTCAAGGAAGATTCGGCCAAGAAGAAATATAGAAAGAATAAGAACAATGGATGCTTCGGCTTTGGAAAAAAAACCTGTGAGAAGGTGAGGAATATGTTTCAGCAAATGAAGAACAAGAAGAGAGGCTTAAGAGATTTGGCTAAAGCAAGATGAAATCAAAGAGATGAATGGGAGTAATGGAGGATTCGGTCAAGAAGAAGAAAAGAAGAATGAGGTTTCAGCTTTAGGTAACACAAATGAGAAGAAATAAATGAGAAGTAGAGAGGATAATAGGAGTTTCGGCTAAACAAAGAAAAGGTTCCGAAGTTGTCAAAAAGAAGAACACCAAATGCCGAAAGGGAAAAGAGCTCTCAAACTCGGCTACTAGACACCTCCAAAATAATTCGACACCTACAACCCAAAATCAAAAATGCACCTTTGAGAACTAAAATGCCTATGACCATAATTGCAATTCGGCACACCCTAAACAAGCTAGAACCGATTCCTACACTCCCCCCAAGCATTCAAAATTCGGCCACTACCTTCACCACATGCTAATCCCTTACTTTTCTCCTTAATTCACTCCTGATCACTCATTCGAAATAGTTTGAATGATTCAAACTCCTCTTTCTTCTCTAAGCCACATATTTGAATTATTTGACTCAATCAACTCTCCCCTCTTGAAGTATCCTAGCCGAACTCGACCTCTGCGCCCCTTGACGCCAAAAAGAATTCCAAAATGAGCACCATGCGACTTGAACCTGCTCCCTCTCTGCTCCCTTGTGGCGTCACCTACCTGAACCTTAAGTGGCGCCTCCTAGCCTCTTTCCCCATCGAATTTCTTGTGTCTTCAAACACAAGTAATATCCCTTAAGTCCTATCCCAGCTAGCTCTCCACTAAAGTGCCCAAACAGAGAATTTTGGCCAAGGCTTCGACTTAACCCCGAGCCTTTCCTGGACCCCTAAACACCCTAAACTAACACATTAAGCATAGCATACACACAGGAGTACATCAAATGCAAAGCCCCCCAATTCAGGATGCTACAGTTCTACCCCCTTAAAGAAATTTCGGCCTCGAAATTACCTGATCAAAAAAGATGAGGGTATTGCTGCCGCATCGCTTCCTCCGGTTTCCATGTAGCCTCCTCAGAACCGTGGTTTCACCATAAAACCTTAACCAACGGAACCGTCTTCCTTCGCAACACCCTGACATCACGATCCAAGATCTGCACTGGTTCTTCTTCAAAGGATAGGTAAGGCCTTACTTCGATTTCTTCTACTGGCACAACATGAGATGGATCCGACCGGTAGCGTCTTAGCATCGAAACGTGAAACACATCGTGAATCTGACTCAACTCTGAAGGTAGCTCGAGCTGATAAGCTACTGGTCCCACACGTTGCAACACACGATAAGGCCCGATGAATCTGGGGCTTAGCTTGCCCTTTCGCCCAAATCTTAGAACCTTCTTCCACGGTGAAACCTTTAAGAAGACCCGGTCACCCACTGCAAATTCTATGTCCTTACGCTTCAGATCCGCATAAGACTTCTATCTATTAGAAGCTTCCTTTAATCGAGCCTAAATTAACTTAACCTTCTCCTCCGTCTTTGTAACCAATTCTGGACCCACAATCCGATGTTCCCCCAATTCTGTCCAACAGGTAGGAGTACGACACTTCCGCCCATACAATGCTTCATAGGGCGCCATTTGAATACTAGACTGGTAGCTTTTGTTGTACGTGAACTCGCCAGCGGTAAGAACTCTTCCCAACTACCTCAAGTCTATGACATGACCTCTCAACATATCTTCCAAGATCTGAATTACCTCTCCGAGTATGCGCCGATCGTGGATGAAATGATTTGAAATCTAACTTTGTACCCAACGCTTGATGCAACGCCTTCCAAAATCTCAACGTAAACCTAGGGTCTCTGTCTGAAATGATAGACACTGGTACCCCGTGCAACCTCACGATCTCTGCTACATACAACTTAGCCAATTTCTGTAGAGAGTAGTCGACACGAACTTGTATGAAATGAGCAGATTTCGTCAATCGATCAACAATTACCCATACCGAATCCTTCCTAGCAGGTGTGAGAGGTAGCCCACTAACAAAGTCCATTGTGATCCTCTCCCATTTCCACTGTGGAATCTTCACCGGCTGCAGCAACCCCGAAGGTACCTGATGTTTGACTTTTACCCGTTGGCACGTCAAATACTTACTCACAAATTCGGTTACCTCTTGCTTCAGACCTGGCCACAAAAACTATTCTCGCAAATCCCGATACATCTTACTTCCTCCAGGATGCATAGCGTATGGGCTGCTATGCACTTCGTGTAAAATCTTACGCCTCAACTCAGGATCCTTTGGCATGCAAGTCTTTCCTCGAAAACATACTACGCCATCACTATTCACATTGAAATCTGTTGCCTCGTTATCTGTTCCTAACTGAAACTTCGACTTTAACAACTCATCAGCCCACTGCTTCTCTTTAATCTGACTAACCCAAGAAGGTTTCACTTGAAGTTCCGCTAATAGACTTCCATCATCGTATAAACTGAGGTGAGCAAACATTGCTCTCAAGTCAGAGATTACCCTACGACTTAGTGCATCCGCCACTACGTTAGCTTTACCCGTATGGTATTCGATCGAGCAATCATAATCCTTTAACAACTCGATCCACCTCCTCTGCCTTAAATTCAACTCTTTCTGGGTGAGAAGGTATTTTAGGCTCTTGTGATCTGTATAAATGACAGACTTCTCCCCATATAGATAATGCCTCCAACTCTTCAGCGCAAACACAACTGCTGCCAATTCCAAATCATGTGTGGGATAATTCAACTCATGCGGTCTCAATTGCCGAGACGCATATGCTACCACTTTCCCATCCTGCATCAGCACACATCCAAAACCTGTGTACGACGCATCACAATAAACCGCAAACTCTTTCCCAGCCTCAGGCTGTATCAACACTGGAGCCTCTGTCAAAATCCTTTTCAACCTTTCAAAACTCTCCTGTTGCTTATTAGACCAAACAAACGGAACCCCTTTCCGCAACAACTTGGTTAATGGTGTCGCAATCAAAGAGAACCCTTCAACAAACCTTCTATAATACCCAGCCAGACCAAGAAAACTCCTGATTTCTACCACTGACTTAGGTGGCTTCCAATCCAACACCGCCTCAATCTTCCGAGGATCAACCCTAATCCCCTCGGCAGACACTACATGGCCCAAAAGGTAACTTCCTTAGCGAACTCACACTTACCGAACTTGGCGAACAGCGCTTCTCCTTCGAGAATTTGCAAAACCATTTCGAAGATGCGAATCATGCTCCTCCTCAGGCTTTGAATAAACCAGGATATCGTTTATAAACATCACGACGAATCGATCCAGATAGGGTTAGAAAACTCGGTTCATCATGTCTATAAACGCTGCTGGTGCATTGGTCAACCCGAACGGCATCACTAGGAATTCGTAATGACCATAGCGAGTTCTGAAAGTCGTCTTATGAATATCCACTTCCTTGACCTTAAGTCGATGATATCTCGACCTCAAATCTATCTTTGAGAAGCGAAGACTTCTCAAGCGATCGAACAAGTCGTCGATCCTCGCAAGCGGTATTTGTTCTTGATTGTCAACTTGTTCAACTGATGGTAGTCAATGCACATACGCATTGATCCATCCTTCTTCTTAACGAATAGCACCGGCGCTCCCCAAGGTGATACACTCGATCGGATAAAACCTCGATCCAACAGTTCTTGAATCTGCGCTTTCAGTTCCACCATTGATACGCCTCATCCCGCAGAAGAGACACAACTCCTTTCAACTTCTCCTCCACCGTAAAATCAAGATCATCCATGATACGCTCTACTGCTTCTAGCCAATACTCAGCTACATTCAGAGCTACACTAGATACGCCCCTAAACAACTCTGCTCCATTGGCTCGAAGTCGTTCAGACACAGATTTCTGAGCCCCAGATCCTATGCTCGCTCCAGCAACCCTCTCCAAGACCCGTAACATCGCCTGAGACACCACATCATCCCCGCCCGTTTGATCCTAAAGATCCGCTCAAGAAAGATCGGCATCTCATTTCCTGACCCATGTTCTGACTCTGAGGGTTTAGACCCAACACCTCGGCCTCTACCAGGGCCGCGTACAGCATGTCCACGTCCCCTAGTACTCATGGCTACCGATACGCGTTTATCTGATTAAAAGTTTTATGAATTAGCACTTTCTTCCACTATTTTATACCGAGCAATCTTTTGAGGAGTAATATTAATAGTAGTTCTCGCGAGTTCGTAGCTATATCTAAAGGATTCAGTTTCTAAAGTCTGAATCTTCTAATGCTAGTAACCACATTCATTCAATCAAATAAGCATTTCATGCATACATCACCAAAAGTTAGAACACTTACCTTCCTGGAGCGGGTGCCGGTAGACTCGGACGCCATATCTCAAATAAAACAGTTCCTCCAATTAACATGCACACCAACTTTATAAAACACTGTTGAACCCATTTTACAGCCCGAGTTTTGTAACCTGGCTCTGATACCAAAATTGTAACACCCCAAACCCGGCCTAAACGTTACGACCAGATCTGGTATGTTACAGGGTGAAGAAAAAACTAATTTTTTATGGATTTAGGAAAATACCGTAAGTTTAAAAACTTTTCGTTTGAGGTGAAGTCTTGAAAATAGTGGTATGTAGATTAAGAAAAATTCCCAATTTATGATAGTCGAACATTCGTTATACTTGTTGACACTTTAAGGAAAAATGATTATTTTATGTTGCTCGTATTTTGAAAACTCCATTTCCACTTAGTGATTAAATTGTCATAGCATCGAATTTGAAATAAACAAATAAGAACAAAAACCAAAGATTAACTTAGAAAGGCCTTATTACATAACAAAAATCCCCAATTAAATAAAATAAAATAAAGTAAAGCAGTAATCAAGTTTACAAAAAAAAACTTTATGGCCTCCACGAGTCCGCCTCGGCTCCCACATCCACGATCTACTGATTACCTGAAAGGTTAAGCATGGGGTGAGTCATCGAGACTCAGTGGGTAAATCCCCTATAACACATAAACGGCTCGAGGCCCACAATCGCATATTGGGCTTTGGCCCACTCAAGATGACATAGAAATTAATGTATGCATCATGTCCCAGCCCAGCCTAATTTTTCCATCCTCTACACGCCAACCCGTATCAGCCTATCACACCGTGGGGATTTCTACAATCAATCCTCCATCCGCTACACGCCTAATACGTGGCTTAGCCATCGATCACTATGTGACCAAAGATAATATAACATGGCTTAGCCATCGATCACTATGTGACCAAAATAATATAACGTGGCTTAGCCACCGATCACCATGTGACCAAATAATCAGGCACTTCCCCTTCATATCATATCCATATCCCATGCATAATACACATGTCATAATGAATGCAACATGCTATCAACACGAGTAAAATATTACCACATACATCCTTACACACAAGGAAAATGATATAGTCACGCACTGGCATCCCTAGCCTTACCCACAAGGGTATTACGATTTGTCTACCACGACCTTTTTAGGCTTTTCACTCATACAATTAATATTACGGTTAAAATAAAGTGTGCGAGGTTTTACACACTTGATAACACGCAAAATAATACTCTCTACGTCGACACTATCGATAGCGCGAAATGACCGCCATCCGCCTACTACTCTGTTCTAAAGCCTATCCACAACCCGGTGGCCAATCTCGAACAGCAGACACCGTGCGCTTCTTGAACTTAGGGGCTGGGACTACGGGTCCAACCCCTTCCTTTGCTTGGCTAGCTTTTGAGTCCAGGAAACATATCTTAGTCAATAGACCAGATTAAAGCAGTGAACAGAACCAAATAAGATTATATGCTCAAAACGTAAAGATCCCTTACCTATATCAACAAATCCCAGAGATTATAAGACTTGGATTAAGGCACCGATTGAATACCTAAGTCGACTAAAACCGAATGTCCCTTAACACGCTTCAATCATAGATCAGATGCCGAAAGAATGCAAAGACAAAGCCCCTCATTCAATCGGTCAAGAATCATAAGACAAGATTAATACCTACGGTATCTAAAAGGAGAGAAAAGAGAATTGAAAAGAAAAGGGAATACCTACCACGATCAAAGAGAATCCGATTGACAAAGTTGTGAAACAGACTGACGGCACTCCTCTAAAGAAAGAACGAAAGATGAAGGTGAGCACTCAAGAAAGATTCGGCCAAGAAGAAATATAGAAAGAATAAGAACAATGGATGCTTCGGCTTTGGAAAAAAAACCTGTGAGAAGGTGATGAATATGTTTCGGCAAATGAAGAATAAGAAGAGAGGCTTAAGAGATTTGGCTAAAGCAAGATGAAATCAAAGAGATGAATGGGAGTAATGGAGGATTCGGTCAAGAAGAAGAAAAGAAGAATGAGGTTTCGGCTTTAGGTAACACAAATGAGAAGAAAGAAATGAGAAGTAGAGAGGATGATAGGAGTTTCAACTAAACAAAGAAAAGGTTCCGAAGTTGTCAAAAAGAAGAACACCAAATGCCGAAAGTGAAAAGAGCTCTCAAACTCGGCTACTAGACACCTCCAAAATAATTCGGCACCTACAACCCAAAATCGAAAATGCACCTTTGAGAACTAAAATGCCTATGACCATAATTGCAATTCGGCACACCCTAAACAAGCTAGAACCGATTCCTACACTCCCCCCCAAGCATTCAAAATTCGGCCACTACCTCCACCACATGCTAATCCCTTACTTTTCTCCTTAATTCACTCCTGATCACTCATTCGAAATAGTTTGAATGATTCAAACTCCTCTTTCTTCTCTAAGCCACATATTTGAATTATTTGACTCAATCAACTCTCCCCTCTTGAAGTATCCTAGTCGAACTCCACCTCTGCTCCCCTTGACGCCAAAAAGAATTCCAAAATAAGCACCATGCGACTTGAACCTGCTCCCTCTCTGCTCTCTTGTGGCGTCACCTACCTGAACCTTAAGTGGCGCCTCCTAGCCTCTTTCCCACTGAATTTCTTATGTCTTCAAACACAAGTAATATCCCTTAAGTCCTATCCCAGCTAGCTCTCCACTAAAGTGCCCAAACAGAGAAGGCTTCGACTTAACCCCGAGCCTTTCCTGGACCCCTCAACACCCTAAACTAACACATTAAGCATAGCATACACACAGGAGTACATCAAATGCAAAGCCCCCCAATTCAGGATGTTACAGTTCTACCCCCTTAAAGAAATTTCGGCCTCGAAATTACCTGATCAAAAGAGATGAGGGTATTACTGCCGCATCGCTTCCTCCGGTTCCCATGTAGCCTCCTCAGAACTGTGGTTTCGCCATAAAACCTTAACCAACGGAACCGTCTTCCTTCGCAACACCCTGACATCACGATCTAAGATCTGCACTGGTTCTTCTTCAAAGGATAGGTCAGGCCTTACTTCGATTTCTTCTACTGGCACAACATGAGATGGATCTGACCGATAGCGTCTTAGCATCAAAACGTGAAACACATCGTGAATCTGACTCAACTCTGAAGGTAGCTCGAGCTGATAAGCTACTGGTCCCACACGTTGCAACACACGATAAGGCCTGATGAATCTGTGGCTTAGCTTGCCCTTTCACCCAAATCTTAGAACCTTCTTCCACGGTGAAACCTTTAAGAAGACCCGGTCACCCACTGCAAATTTTATGTCCTTACGCTTCAGATCCACATAAGACTTCTGTCTATCAGAAGCTTCCTTTAATCGAGCCTGAATTAACTTAACCTTCTCCTCCGTCTTTGTAACCAATTCTGGACCCACAATCCGACGTTCCCCCAATTCTGTCCAACAGGTAGGAGTACGACACTTTCGCCCATACAATGCTTCATAGGGCGCCATTTGAATACTAGACTGGTAGCTGTTATTGTACGTGAACTCTGCCAACGGTAAGAACTCTTCCCAACTACCTCTGAAGTCTATGACACAGCCTCTCAACATATCTTCCAAGATCTCAATTACCCTCTCCGACTGTCCGTCAGACTGTGGATGAAATGCTGTGCTGAAATCTAACTTTGTACCCAATGCTTGATGCAACGCCTTCAAAAATCTCGACGTAAACCTAGGGTCTCTGTCTGAAATGATAGACACTGGTACCCCGTGCAACCTCACGATCTCTGCTACATACAACTTAGCCAATTTCTGTAGAGAGTAGTCGACACGAACTAGTATGAAATGAGCAGATTTCGTCAATCCATCAACAATTACCCATATCGAATCCTTCCTAGCAGGTGTGAGTGGTAGCCCACTAACAAAGTCCATTGTGATCCTCTCCCATTTCCACTGTGGAATCTTCACCATTTGCAAAGAACCCAGAAGGTACCGATGTTCCGCTTTTACTGTTGGCACGCCAAATACTTACTCACAAATTCGGTTACCTCTTGCTTGGACACTGCCACCAAAATTGTTCTCAAAAACTCGATACATCTTACTTCCTCCGGGATGCATAGCGTATATGGGTGCTATGCGCTTCTGTAAATCTTACACCTCAACTCAGGATCCTTTGGCATGCAAGTCTTTCCTCGAAAACATACTACGCCATCACTATTCACATTAAAATCATTGCCTCGTTATCTATTCCTAACTGAAACTTCGACTTTAACAACTCATCAGCCCACTGCTTCTCTTTAATCTGACTGACCCAAGAAGGTTTCACTTAAAGTTCCGCTAATAGACTTCCATCATCGTATAAACTGAGGTGAGCAAACATTGCTCTCAAGTCAGAGATTACCCTACGACTTAGTGCATCCGCCACCACGTTAGCTTTACCCGGATGGTATTTGATCGTGCAATCATAATCCTTTAACAACTCGATCCACCTCCTCTGCCTTAAATTCAACTCCTTCTAGGTCAGAAGGTATTTTAGGCTCTTGTGATCTGTATAAATGACAGACTTCTCCCCATATAGATAATGCCTCCAACTCTTCAGCGCAAACACAACTGCTGCCAATTCCAAATCATGCGTGGGATAATTCAACTCATGCGGTCTCAACTGCCGAGACGTATATGCTACCACTTTCCCATCCTGCATCAGCACACATCCCAAACCTGTGTGCGATGCATCACAATAAACCGTAAACTCTTTCCCAGCCTCAGGCTGTATCAACACTGGAGCCTCTGTTACAGTCCTTTTTAACCTTTCAAAACTCTCCTGTTGCTTATCAGACCAGACAAACGGAACCCCTTTCCGCAACAACTTGGTTAATGGTGCCGCAATCAAAGAGAACCCTTCAACAAACCTTCTATAATACCCAACCAGACCAAGAAAACTCCTAATTTCTTCCACCGACTTAGGTGGCTTCCAATCCGACACCGCCTCAATCTTCTGAGGATCAACCCTAATCCCCTCAGCGGACACTACATTGCCCAAAAGGGTAACTTCCCTTAGCCAGAACTCACACTTACTGAACTTGGCGAACAACTGCTTCTCCCTCAGAATTTGTAAAACCGCTCGAAGATGCGAATCATGCTCCTCCTCAAACTTTGAATAAACCAGGATATCGTCTATAAACACCACGACGAATTGATCCAGATAGGGTTCGAAAACTCGGTTCATCATGTCCATAAATGCTGCTGGTGCATTGGTCAACCCGAACGGCATTACCAGGAATTCGCAATGACTATAGCGAGTTCTGAAAGCCGTCTAATGAATATCCGCTTCCTTGACCTTAAGCTGATGATATCCTGACCTCAAATCTATCTTTGAGAAAACTGAAGCCCCCCTCAACTGATCGAACAAGTCGTCCGTCCTCGGCAACGGGTATTTGTTCTTGATCGTCAACTTGTTCAACTGACGGTAGTCAATGCACATACGCATTGATCCATCCTTCTTCTTAACGAGTAGCACCGGCGCTCCCCAAGGTGATACACTCGATCAGATAAAACCCCAATCCAACAGTTCTTGAATCTACGCTTTCAGTTCCACTAACTCCTTCGGCGCCATTCTATATGGGGCAATAGACACTGGCGCTGTTCCTGAAAGAAGATTAATACCGAACTCCACTTCGTGATCCGGAGGTAATCCCGGAAGCTCTTCTGGGAAAACATCAGAAAATTCCTTCACCGTTCTAACATCCCCAACAGTTAGTTCCTTGGCTTCTAGATGCCAAACAAAAGTTAAGAATGCCTCACATCCTTTCCTCACCATTCTTTCCGCCCTTAAGGCAGATACTACATTTAACAAATAGTTCCTCCTTTCACCTATCACTAAAACTTCGTCATCCTCAGGAGTTCTTAACACCATACGCTTAGCTGCACAATCCAAATTCGCTCGATACTTCACCAACCAGTCCATGCCTAAGATCAAATCGAACTCCCCAAACGGCAGTTCCATCAGATCAGCCGAAAAAACTACCCCTTGAACTTCTAGAGGTACATCCCTATAAAGTTTGTTCACCACTATAGATTTTCCTAACGGGCTAATTACAGTCATCTTCTTAGAAGCAATCACAGAGTCTATGCTTAAAGTTCCAGATACCACCCTAGTGACATAAGAATGTGTCGACCCAATGTCAATCAATGCAGAAAAAGGTAATCCAAAAATTAAGAACGTACCGGTTATGACATCCGGTGCATCACCCTCCCCTCGGCGTCTAGCTGCATAGACTAACCCCGGCTGTCTCGCATTAGTGCTCCCTACACCTCTGCCTGGTGTTCTACGGCCCCGACCGAAACCATTACCTCCTCTGGCTGGACCACGCCCTCTCTTCAGTTGCTGACCACCTCTACCCGGCTGAGCATAACCCTGACTTACCGGCCCTGCACTGCCCTAACAATCCAAAATTCCTTTTATTTCTACCTCTATCTCTATCCCGATTCTAGTTTTTGGACCGCTTCACTTCCTCGTCTATCATAGCCTTTTCCACTAGAACAATAAATTCCCTCTCTCGTTGTGGAGCAATCAGCACTCGCAAATCATCCCTCAGACCATCTTCAAACCGAACACAACGCTCATGGTCTGTGGCCACTATCCCCCGGGCATAACGACTAAGATGTAAGAATTCCGCCTCATACTCAACCACTGATTTATTTCCCTGAACCAAATTCAGAAATGCCCTACGCTGCGCATCCACATAACTCGATCCGATGTACTTACTCTGGAATGCCGACCTGAAGAAATCCCAGGTAATACGGTCAGCCACTGAACCATCCCTGACTGTCAGCCACCATTGATACGCCTCATCCCGCAGAAGAGACACAACTCCTTTCAACTTCTCCTCCACCATAAAATCAAGATCATCCATGATACGCTCTACTACTTCTAGCCAATACTCACCTACATTCAGAGCTACACTAGATACGCCCCTAAACAATTCTGCTCCATTGGCTCGAAGTCGTTCAGACACAGATTTTTGAGCCCCAGATCCTATCCTCGCTCCAGCAACCCTCTCCAAGACCCGTAACATCGACTGAGACACCGCATCATCCCCACCCGTTTGATCCTGAAGATCTGCTTCCCCAGCTGGCGGTACTGGCATCTCATTTCCTGACCCATGTTCTGACTCCGAGGGTTCAGACCCAACACCTCGGCCTCTACCACGGCCGCGTACAGCACGTCCACGTCCCCTAGTACTCATGGCTACCGATACGTGTTTATCTGATTAAATTTTTTATGAATTATCACTTTCTTCCACTGTTTTATACCGAGCAATCTTATGAGGAGTAGTATTGATAGTAGCTCTCACGAGTTCGTAGCTATATCTAAAGGATTCAGTTTCTAAAGTCTGAATCTTCTAATGCTAGTAACCACATTAATTCAATCAAATAAGCATTTCATGCATACATCACCAAAAGTTAGAACACTTACCTGCGTGGAGGCGGTGTGAGTGAGACTTCGGACGCCATATCTCAAATAAAATAGTTCCTCCAATTAACATGCACACCAACTTTATAAAACACTGTTGAACCCATTTCACAGCCCGAGTTTTGCAACCTGGCTCTGATACCAAAATTGTAACACCCTAAACCTGGCCTAAACATTACGACCAGATCTGGTATGTTACAGGGTGAAGAAAAAACTAATTTTTTTTATGGATTTAGGAAAATACTGTAAGTTTGAAAACTTTTCGTTTGAGGTGAAGTCTTGAAAATAGTGGTATGTAGATTAAGAAAAATTCCCAATTTATGATAGTCGAACATTCGTTATACTTGTTGGCACTTTAAGGAAAAATGATTATTTTATGTTGCTCGTATTTTGAAAACTCCATTTCCACTTAGTGATTAAATTGTCATAGCATCGAATTTGAAATAAACAAATAAGAACAAAAACCAAAGATTAACTTAGAAAGGCCTTATTACATAACAAAAATCCCCAATTAAAAAAAACAAAATAAAGTAAAGCAGTAATCAAGTTTATGAAAAAAAAACTTTATGGCCTCCATGAGTCCGCCTCGGCTTCCACATCCACGATCTACTGATTACCTGAAAGGTTAAGCACAGGGTGAGTCACCGAGACTCAGTGTGTAAATCCCCTATAACACATAAACGGCTCGAGGCCCACAATCGCATATTGGGCTTTGGCCCACTCAAGATGACATAGAAATTAATGTATGCATCATGTCCCAGCCCAGCCTAATTTTTCCATCCTCTACACGCCAACCCGTACTAGCCTATCACACCGTGGGGATTTCTACAATCAACCCTCCATCCGCTAAACGCCTCATACGTGGCTTAGCCACCGATCACTATGTGACCAAAGATAATATAACGTGGCTTAGCCACCGATCACTATGTGACGAAAAAAATATAACGTGGCTTAGCCACCGATCACCATGTGACCAAATAATCAGGCACTTCCCCTTCATATCATATCCATATCCCATGCATAATACACATGTCATAATGAATGCAACATGCTATCAACACAGTAAAATATTACCACATACATCCTTACACACAAGGAAAACGATATAGTCACGTGCACTGCATCCCTAGCCTTACCCACAAGGGTATTACGATTATCTACACGACCTTTTCCTCGCTTTTCGGCTCATACAATTAATATTACGGTTAAAATAAAGTGTACGAGGTTTTACACACTTGATAACACGCAAAATAATACTCTCTACGTCGACACTATCGATAGCAGAAATGACTGTTATCTGCCTACTACTCTGTTCTGAAGCTGGTCCACAACCCGGTGGCCAATCTTGAACAGCAGACACCGCGCGCTTCTTGAACTTAGGGGCTGGGACTACGGGTCCAACCCCTTCTTTTGCTTGGCTAGCGTTTGAGTCCATGAAAAACATCTTGGTCAATAGACCGGATTAAAGCATTTAACAGAACCAAATAAGAATATATGCTCAAAACATAAAGATCCCTTACCTAGATCGACAAATCCCAGAGATTATAAGACTTGGATTAAGGCACCGATTGAATACCTAAGTCGACTAAAATCGAACACCCCTTAACACCCTTCAATCACAGATCAGATGCCGAAAGAACGCGAAGACAAAGCCCCTCCTTCAATCGGTCAAGAATCATAAGACAAGATTAATACCTACGGTATCCAAAAGGAGAGAAAAGAGAATTGAAATGAAAAGGGAATACCTACCACGATCAAAGAGAATCTGATTTACAAAGTTGTGAAATAGAGCGACGGCACTCCTCTAAACAAAGAACGAAAGATGAAGGTGAGCACTCAAGGAAGATTCGACCAAGAAGAAATATAGAAAGAATAAGAATAATGGATGCTTCGGCTTTGGAAAAAAAAACTTATGAGAAGGTGAGGAATATGTTTCGGCAAATGAAGAACAAGAAGAGAGGCTTAAGAGATTTGGCTAAAGCAAGATGAAATCAAAGAGATGAATGGAAGTAATGGAGGATTCGGTCAAGAAGAAGAAAAGAAGAATGAGGTTTCGACTTTAGGTAACACAAATGAGAAGAAAGAAATGAGAAGTAGAGAGGATGATAGGAGTTTCGGCTAAACAAAGAAAAGGTTCCGAAGTTGTCAAAAAGAAGAACACCAAATGCCGAAAGGGAAAAGAGCTCTCAAACTCGGCTACTAGACACCTCCAAAATAATTCGGCACCTACAACCCAAAACTGAAAATGCACCTTTGAGAACTAAAATGCCTATGACCATAATTGCAATTCGGCACACCCTAAACAAGCTAGAACCGATTCCTACACTCCCCCCAAGCATTCAAAATTCGGCCACTACCTTCACAATATGCTAATCCCTTACTTTTCTCCTTAATTCACTCATGATCACTCATTCAAAATAGTTTGAATGATTCAAACTCCTCTTTCTTCTCTAAGCCACATATTTGAATTATTTAACTCAATCAACTCTCCCCTCTTGAAGTATCCTAGCCGAACTCCACCTCTGCGTCCCTTGACGCCAAAAAGAATTCCAAAATGAGCACCATGCGACTTGAACCTGCTCCCTCTCTGCTCCCTTGTGGCGTCACCTACCTGAACCTTAAGTGGCGCCTCCTAGCCTCTTTCCCATTGAATTTCTTGTGTCTTCAAACACAAGTAATATCCCTTAAGTCCTATCCCAGCTAGCTCTCCACTAAAGTGCCCAAACAGAGAATTTTGGCCAAGGCTTCGACTTAACCCCGAGCCTTTCCTAGACCCCTAAACACCCTAAACTAACACATTAAGCATAGCATACACACATGAGTACATCAAATGCAAAGCCCCCCAATTCAGGATGTTACAGTTCTACCCCCTTAAAGAAATTTCAGCCTCGAAATTACCTGATCAAAAGAGATGAGGGTATTGCTGCCGCATCGCTTCTTCCGGTTCCTATGTAGCCTCCTCAGAATCGTGGTTTCTCCATAAAACCTTAACCAACGGAACCATCTTCCTTCGCAACACCCTGACATCACGATCCAAGATCTGCACTGGTTCTTCTTCAAAGGATAGGTTAGGCCTTACTTCAATTTCTTCTACTGGCACAACATGAGATGGATCTGACCGGTAGCGTCTTAGCATCGAAACGTGAAACACATCGTGAATCTGACTCAACTCTGAAGGTAACTCGAGCTGATAAGCTACTGGTCCCACACGTTTCAACACACGATAAGGCCCAATGAATCTGGGGCTTAGCTTGCCCTTTCGCCCGAATCTTAGAACATTCTTCCACGGTGAAACCTTTAAGAAGACCCGGTCACCCACTGCAAATTCTATGTCCTTAAGCTTCAGTTCCGCATAAGACTTCTGTCTATCAGAAGCTTCCTTTAGTCGAGCCCGAATTAACTTAACCTTCTCCTCCGTCTCTGTAACCAATTCTGGACCCATAATCCGACGTTCCCCCAATTCTGTCCAACAGGTAGGAGTACGACACTTCCGCCCATACAATGCTTCATAGGGCGCCATTTGAATACTAGACTGGTAGCTGTTGTTGTACGCGAACTCTGCCAACGGTAAGAACTCTTCCCAACTACCTCTGAAGTCTATGACACAGCCTCTCAACATATCTTCTAAGATCTAAATTACCCTCTCCGACTGTCCGTCAGACTGTGGATAAAACATTGTGCTGAAATCTAACTTTTTACCCAACGCTTGATGCAACGCCTTCCAAAATCTCGACGTAAACCTAGGGTCTCTGTCTGAAATGATAGACACTGGTGCCCCGTGCAACCTCACGATCTCTGCTACATACAACTTAGCCAATTTCTGTAGAGAGTAGTCGACATGAACTGGTATGAAATGAGTAGATTTCGTCAATCGATCAACAATTACCCATGCCGAATCCTTCCTAGCAGGTGTGAGAGGTAGCCCACTAACAAAGTCCATTGTGATCCTCTCCCATTTCCACTGTGGAATCTTCACCGGCTGCAGCAACCCCGAAGGTACCTGATGTTCCGCTTTTACCTTTTGGCACGTCAAATACTTACTCACAAATTCGGTTACCTCTTGCTTTAGACCTGGCCACCAAAACTGTTCTCGCAAATCTCGATACATTTTACTTCCTCCAGGATGCATAGCGTATGGGCTGCTATGCGCTTCTTGTAAAATCATACGCCTCAACTCAGGATCCTTTGGCATGCAAGTCTTTCCTCGAAAACATACTACTCCATCACTATTCACACTAAAATTTGTTGCCTCGTTATATGTTCCTAACTGAAACTTTGACTTTAACAACTCATCAGCCCACTGCTTCTCTTTAATCTGACTAACCCAAGAAGGTTTCACTTGAAGTTTCGCTAATAGACTTCAATCATCGTATAAACTGAGGTGAGCAAACATTGCTCTCAAGTCAGAGATTACCCTACGACTTAGTGCATCCGCCACCACGTTAGCTTTACCCGGATGGTATTCGATCGAGCAATCATAATCCTTTAACAACTCGATCCACCTCCTCTACCTTAAATTCAACTCCTTCTAGGTGAGAAGGTATTTTAGGCTCTTGTGATCTGTATAAATGACGGACTTCTCCCCATACAGATAATGCCTCCAACTCTTCAGCGCAAACACAACTGCTGCCAATTCCAAATCATGCGTGGGATAATTCAACTCATGCGGTCTCAACTGCCGAGACACATATGCTACCACTTTCCCATCCTGCATCAGCACACATCCCAAACCTGTGTGCGACGCATCACAATAAACCGCAAACTCTTTCCCAGCCTCAGGCTGTATCAACACTGGAGCCTCTGTCAAAATCCTTTTCAACCTTTCAAAACTCTCCTGTTGCTTATCATACCAAACAAATGGAACCCCTTTCCGCAACAACTTGGTTAATGGTGCCGCAATCAAAGAGAACCCTTCAACAAACCTTCTATAATACCCAGCCAGACCAAGAAAACTCCTGATTTCTTCCACCGACTTAGGTGGCTTCCAATCCAACACCGCCTCAATCTTCTGGGGATCAACCATAATCCCCTCAGTAGACACTACATTGCCCAAAAAGGTAACTTCCCTTAGCCAGAACTCACACTTACTGAACTTGGCGAACAACTGCTTCTCCCTCAGATTTGCAAAACCGCTCGAAGATACGAATCATGCTCCTCCTCAAACTTTGAATAAACCAGGATATCATCTATAAACACCACGACGAATCGATCCAGATAGGGTTGGAAAACCCGGCTCATCATGTCCATAAACGCTGCTGGTGCATTGGTCAACCCGAACAGCATCACCAGGAATTCGCAATGACCATAGCGAGTTCTGAAAGTCGTCTTATGAATATCCGCTTCCTTGACCTTAAGCTGATGATATCCTGACCTCAAATCTATCTTTGAGAAAACTGAAGCCCCCCTCAACTGATCGAATAAGTCGTCGATCCTCGGCAACGGGTATTTGTTCTTGATCGTCAACTTGTTCAACTGACGGTAGTCAATGCACATATGCATTGATCCATCCTTCTTCTTAACGAATAGCACCAGGGCTCCAAAAGGTGATACACTCGGTCGGATAAAACCCCAATCCAACAGTTCTTGAATCTACGCTTTCAGTTCCACAAACTCCTTCGGCGCCATTCAATATGGGGCAATAGACACTGGCGTTGTTCCTGGAAGAAGATTAATACCGAACTCCACTTCGCGATCTAGAGGTAATCTCGGAAGCTCTTCTGGGAAAACATCAGAAAATTCCTTCACCGTTCTAACATCCCCAACAGTTAGTTCCTTGGCTTCTAGAGCCCAAACAAAAGTTAAGAATGCCTCACATCCTTTCCTCACCATTCTTTCCGCCCTTAAGGCAGACACTACATTTGACAAATAGTTCCTCCTTTCACCTATCACTAAAACTTCGTCATCCTCAGGAGTTCTTAACACCATACGCTTGGCTGCACAATCCAAATTCGCTCGATACTTCACCAACTAGTCCATGCCTAAGATCAAATCGAACTCCCAAACGGCTAGTTCCATCGGATCAGCCGAAAAAACTACCCCTTGAACTTCTAGAGGTACATCCCTATAAAGTTTGTTCACCACTATAGATTGTCCTAACGGGCTAATTACAGTCATCTCCCTAGAAGTAATCACAGAGTCTATGCTTAAAGTTCCAGATACCACCCTAGCGACATAAGAATGTGTCCACCCAATGTCAATCAATGCAAAAAAAAGGCAATCCAAAAATTAAGAACGTACCGGTTATGACATCCGGTGAATCACCCTTCCCTCGGTGTCTAGCTGCATAGACTAACCCCGGCTGTCTCGCATCAGTGCTCCCTACACCTCTGCCTGGTGTTCCACGACCCCGACCGAAACCATTACCTCCTTTGGCTGGACCACGCCCTCTCTGCAGTTGCTGACCACCTCTACCCGGCTGAGCATACCCCTGACTTACCGGCCCTGCACTGCCCCGACAATCCAAAATTCCTTTTATTTCTACCTCTATCTCTATCCCGATTCTAGTTTTCGCACCGCTTCACTTCCTGGCTATCTTAGCCTTTTCCACTAGAACAACAAATTCCCTTTCTCGTTGTGGAGCAATCAGCACTCGCAAATCATCCCTCAGACCATCTTCAAACGAACACAACGCTCATGGTCTGTGGCCACTATCCCCCGGGCATAACGACTAAGATGTAAGAATTCTGCCTCATACTCAGCCACCGATTTATTTCCCTGAACTAAATTCAGAAATGCCCTACGCTGCGCATCCACATAACTCGATCCGATGTACTTACTCTGGAATGCCGACCTAAAAAAATCTCAGGTAATGCGGTCAGCCACTGAACCATCCCTGACTGTCAGCCACCATTGATACGCCTCATCCCGCAGAAGAGACACAACTCCTTTCAATTTCTCGTCCACCGTAAAATCAAGATCATCCATGATACGCTCTACTGCTTCTAGCCAATACTCAGCTACATTCGGAGCTACACTAGATATGTCCCTAAACAACTCTACTCTATTGGCTCAAAGTCGTTCAGACACAGATTTTCGAGCCCCAGATCCTATCCTCGCTCCAGCAACCCTCTCCAAGACCCGTAACATCACCTGAGACACCGCATCATCCCCGCCTTTGATCCTCGAAGATCGCTT
Source organism: Gossypium sturtianum (assembly GCA_025698515.1). Lineage (NCBI taxonomy): Eukaryota > Viridiplantae > Streptophyta > Magnoliopsida > Malvales > Malvaceae > Gossypium > Gossypium sturtianum. The sequence goes on from CM046955.1 coordinate 91,686,644, forward strand.
CGCATGGTGGCGATCGGCATCTCATTTCCTGACCCATGTTCTGACTCCGAGGGTTCAGACCCAACACCTCAGCCTCTACCACGGCCGCGTACAGCATGTCCACGTCCCCTAGTACTCATGGCTATCGATACGTGTTTATTTGATTAAAATTTTTATGAATTATCACTTTCTTCCACTGTTTTATACCGAGCAATCTTATGAGGAGTAGTATTAATAGTAGTTCTCGCGAGTTCGTAGCTATATCTAAAGGATTCAGTTTCTAAAGTCTGAATCTTCTAATGCTAGTAACCACATTCATTCAATCAAATAATCATTTCATGCATACATCACCAAAAGTTAGAACACTTACCTGCGTGCAGCGGGTGTCGGTAGACTCGGACGTCATATCTCAAATAAAATAGTTCCTCCAATTAACATGCACACCAACTTTATAAAACATTGTTGAACCCATTTCACAGCCCGAGTTTTGCAACCTGGCTCTGATACCAAAATTGTAACACCTCAAACCCGACCTAAACGTTACGACCAGATCTGGTATGTTACAGGGTGAAGAAAAAACTAATTTTTTTATGGATTTAGGAAAATACCGTAAGTTTGAAAACTTTTCGTTTGAAGTGAAGTCTTGAAAATAGTGGTATGTAGATTAAGAAAAATTCCCAATTTATGATAGTCGAACATTCGTTATACTTGTTGGCACTTTAAGGAAAAATGATTATTTTATGTTGCTCGTATTTTGAAAACTCCATTTCCACTTAGTGATTAAATTGTCATAGCATCGAATTTGAAATAAACAAATAAGAACAAAAACCAAAGATTAACTTAGAAAGGCCTTATTACATAACAAAAATCCCCAATTAATTAAAATAAAATAAAGTAAAGCAGTAGTCAAGTTTATGAAAAAAAACTTTATGGCCTCCATGAGTCCGCCTCGGCTCCCACATCCACGATCTACTGATTACCTGAAAGGTTAAGCACAGGGTGAGTCACCGAGACTCAGTGTGTAAATCCCCTATAACACGTAAACGGCTCGAGGCCCACAATCGCATATTGGGCTTTGGCCCACTCAAGATGACATAGAAATTAATGTATGCATCATGTCCCATTGACCTAATTTTTCCATCCTCTACACGCCAACCCGTATTTCACCTATCACACCGTGAGATTTACGCAATCAACCCTCCATCCGTTACGCCTCATACATGGCTTAGCCACCGATCACTATGTGACCAAAGATAATATAACGTGGCTTAGCCACCGATCACTATGTGACCAAAATAATATAACGTGGCTTAGCCACCGATCACCATGTGACCAAATAATCAGGCACTTCCCCTTCATATCATATCCATATCCCATGCATGATACACATGTCATAATGAATGCAACATGCTATCAACACAGTAAAATATTACCACATACATCCTTACACACAAGGAAAATGATATAGTCACGTACCTGGTATCCCTAGCCTTACCCACAAGGGCATTACGACTGTCTACACAGCCCTTTTCGGCTTTTCAGCTCATAAAATTAATATTACAGTTAAAATAAAGTGTACGACGTTTTACACACCTGATAACACACAAAATAATACTCTCTACTGCCGTCGACACTATCGATAGCGTAAATGATCGCTATCGCCTACTACTGTTCGAAGCCGATCCATAACCGGTGGCAAATCTCGAATAGCGAGACATGACTCGCGCTTCTTGAACTTAGGGTCGGGACTACGAGTCCAACCCCTTCCTTTGCTTGGCTAGCGTTTGAGTCCATGAAAAAGATCTTGGTCAATAGACCGGTTTAAAGCATTGAACAGAACCAAATAAGAATATATGCTCAAAACGTAAAGATCCCTTACCTAGATTGACAAATCCCGAAGATTATAAGACTTGGATTAAGGCACCGATTGAATACCTAAGTCGACTAAAACTGAACGTCCCTTAACACCCTTCAATCACAGATCAGATGCCGAAAGAACGCGAAGACAAAGCCCCTCCTTCAATCGGTCAAGAATCATAAGACAAGATTAATACCTACGGTATCCAAAAGAAGAGAAAAGAGAATTGAAACGAAAAGGGAATACCTACCACAATCAAAGAGAATCTGATTGACAAAGTTGTGAAACAGAGTGACGGCACTCCTCTAAACAGAGAATGAAAGATGAAGGTGAGCACTCAAGGAAGATTCGGCCAAGAAGAAATATAGAAAGAATAAGAACAATGGATGCTTCGGCTTTGGAAAAAAACCTGTGAGAAGGTGAGGAATATGTTTCGGCAAATGAAGAACAAGAAGAGAGGCTTAAGAGATTTGGCTAAAGCAAGAAGAAATCAAAGAGATGAATGGGAGTAATGGAGGATTCGGTCAAGAAGAAGAAAAGAAGAATGAGGTTTCAGCTTTAGGTAACACAAATGAGAAGAAAGAAATGAGAAGTAGAGAGGATGATAGGAGTTTCGACTAAACAAAGAAAAGGTTCCGAAGTTGTCAAAAAGAAGAACACCAAATGCCGAAAGGGAAAAGAGCTCTCAAACTTGGCTACTAGACACCTCCAAAATAATTCGGCACCTACAACCCAAAATCAAAAATGCACCTTTGAGAACTAAAATGCCAATGACCATAATTGTAATTCGGCACACCCTAAACAAGCTAGAACCGATTCCTACACTCCCCCCAAGCATTCAAAATTCGGCTACTACCTTCACCACATGCTAATCCCCTACTTTTCTCCTTAATTCACTCCTGATCACTCATTCAAAATAGTTTGAATGATTCAAACTCCTCTTTCTTCCCTAAGCCACATATTTGAATTATTTGACTCAATCAACTCTCCCCTCTTGAAGTATCCTAGCCGAACTCCACCTCTGCTCCCCTTGACGCAAAAAAGAATTCCAAAATGAGCACCATGCGACTTGAACCTACTCCCTCTTTGCTCCCTTGTGGCGTCACCTACCTGAACCTTAAGTGGCGCCTCCTAGACTCTTTCCCACTGAATTTCTTGTGTCTTCAAACACAAGTAATATCCCTTAAGTCCTATCCCAGCTAGCTCTCCACTAAAATGCCCAAACAGAGAATTTTGGCCAAGGCTTTGACTTAACCCCGAGCCTTTCCTGGACCCCTAAACACCCTAAACTAACACATTAAGAATAGCATACACACAGGAGTACATCAAATGCAAAGCCCCCTAATTCAGGATGTTACAGAATGTATAGAATGAATGGTTAATTTAGTATGTTTTTGGCTGCCTTATATGCGTGATATGTGATGGTAATTGTTGATTGTAGGCATGAACTAAATGGTGGCATTTTGGCCTTGCAAATGGCCTATAATGTCACACGGTTGTGGCACACGGGCGTGCTTGGTGACTGTGGGGCTAAGTGTAACAACCCAAACCCGGCCCAAACACTACGACCAAATCTGAGTTATTACGAGGTAAAACCTTGTGATCGCTTTTTCGAAAAACATTTAATTTTCTATTGAAAACTCCTCGTTTCGGTTGTTTTGTTAAGCTAACCTTAGATCAAGTTTGGGATTTTAATTAAGCCCAATTATCTTATTAGTTTCAAGTGTACCCGACGGCACGATTAAACTTTTACGTGTTAACTTGAGAAAACATGTGATTTAATTCAATTTAATGATATAGTCTTGAGTAATTAACCAACATAAAAAAATAAAAGCGCAACTATAGTTTATGGAGGCCTTATTACAACCCAAAATAAAATTTATCAAATATAAAGTTACGTAAAGTAAAGTCCTTTGCATGGCGCCTCGAGTCCCACCGCTCCTCAACCGCCATCTACGAGTCACACGAAAAATATTAAAGGAGAAGGTGAGTCACCAAGACTCGATATGTAACCCTTCCCCCGGTTAATACAACATTTCATACACAACATATAACAAATTAATTAAGCAAGTATCATGCACCCAACCTAGCCAACCAAACACCTTTGTCTACCCCACGTGGTACCAAACCACTTGGTGACCGTAGTCACGATGTGTTACCAAAACACTGGTGGTGCTAAACCTTTGGTGACATATAGTCACAATGTGCTACCAAAGCACCGTGTGTCGTAGACACAAATCGGGTGATGGGGCCAACCCATCGTGTGATACCAAATCACCGTGACGATCCCATATCTCAAGTGGGGCCAACCCACGGTGGTGTTAACCACAGGGACAAGTCGCTATGAGGTACCAAACCTCTGGAGGTACCAAACCTCTGGTGACATATAGTCACAGTGTGCTACCAAAGCACCGGTGCTCGTCAAAGACGAATACACCTGCCCCCTCCACTCAATCAACCCACATAGTCAACAAATCACATATAGATCTATCATATGTATTATCACAAACATGCTTCCCAAAAGCATAAAATAGCAATCATATGCACAGGTACTTACCAGGTTACCCCTTATACCGTTATGGTATTCAAGCCATTGCTACACACATCAAGTTAGCAATCACATTACTTAGCATAATTAACAAGTTAAATGGTGTGTATGTACACACCTGTCACCACGAATAATCCAAATCCCTAATGAAGAAATCGGCCACCCAGATCCACTAGCCCCTATATTCGGCCAAACATGGGAGTTAGTACCCCAAAGGCCTATTCGGCCAAATCCAAAATTTAAGAGGGTTCTCTTTTTGAACCCCATTCCTTACCCGAGTGCCTTTGAACCCAAGTCACTATACTCTGAATGACTTACTTCCCTGAAATCGGCAACTATTAGTAGCCACTTAATAGCCTTTGGCTTTTCCTTAATCATTAGAAGAATAACTTTCATAAGTAGGCACTTACCACCACTTACCCAAATCTGAATGACAGAGACTAAAGTCTTGAACCGATTATCTCCCAATCCCGGAACACCTGAACAGAATCGGTTTTAGAGTAGGAAGTTAATATCCTAGCAACAAGTGCCGAAATCGGTTCCTATCTCCTTAGAAAATCGACAAGAACAAAGGGGTTAATAACAAAGCATTCGGCTTTTACCACTTACCCTCCTTATGAATCGGTTGGAGAAGAAACTCGAGGAGATTACCTTTGTTATGCTATTCGGCCACAAGCACACCAAGTGAGGACAAGAAATCAATTGACTATGGCTAGGGAATAGGTTCGGTTGGAGAGGAAGAAGAATGAAGAGAAAAGAGGAGTAGAGAGTTTCGGCCAAAAGAGATTCCTAATGGGAGAAGAGGATTTCGGTTTGGCAATAATGTGAGAAAGGAGAGAGTAGGTGTTTTGGTCAGAGATCGAAAGCAAAAGAAGAGAAAGAGGGTGATGTAGAAATCGGTTTTGGGGAAAAAAAAGAGTGAAAGAAAGAAAATGGATTAGGTGATTGCTAGCCGAAAATTAAGAAGAAGAGACTTAGCAAATTCGGCACTAACCCTCCCCTCTTTCACTTGCCGTCCAACCTTGGCAATAAGGAGTCCAACTCCTAGCCAACTCCCCTTCACCAAGGAGTCCCACATTCGGCCATCACCTACTAGCCTTGCCGTCCACCCTTACTCCACCAAGGAGTTCAAAATTCGGCCACTACCTAAAATTTCTCTTGGCCACACATTTGGACTAATTCAAAAATAATTTGAACTAGCCACCAACTATTTTTCCTCTGCCAATTATCTCAACTTAATCTAATAATAATCCTCAATAATTTCCCACTAATAATCTATTTTAATCTTAATAATATCCCACATATTATCCTTAGAATTTTAAGGGAATTAAAGCTCATATTATCTTAAAAAAAAAGAATTTAAAGAGAGCAAAACTCTCCCTATGTGCCGTCCAACAATAATGCAAAAAGAGGGGAATTCGTGACTCGAACCAGGGCTCTCCTTGTTCCCCCTTGTGGCGTCACATGTAGCTCTTAAGTGGGCTTACTTTGCCACTTATCCAAGGCCTATTTAGTGTTAAAAATACCCACATTTATTCTTATAACACACTCCTGCTAAGGCTTCCTGCCTTTAAAGTTAAGAACTAAAATTTCTACCAAAATGAGACAACCCAAGGCCTTAATTTAAACTCTCTTATTCCATAAATAATATTGATAGTTCATACATAAGAAAATAATGAAATTTCAAATAACCCCGTTTTTGGGATGTTCTGAGTTCTACCCCCTTAAAATAAATTTCGTCCCGAAATTCCTTAACTAGAAAAGGTGGGGTATTGCGCCTCATTACATCCTCGGGTTCCCACGTAGCTTCCTCTATACCATGGTTCCGCCACAAAGACACCTTCACCAAGGGCAATCGACTTCCTACGTAGAACTTTCTCATCTCGGTCTAAGATCCGAACGGCTCCTCTTCAAAAGATAAATCTGGATTCACCTCGATTTACGCTCGGCACAACGTGCGAAGGATCCGACCGATACCGTCTCAACATTGATACATGGAATACGTCATGAATCTGACTTAGTTCTGCCGGCAACTCTAGCTGATAAGCCACTGGTCCTATTCGCTTCATAACAGTATATGGCCCAATGAACCTTGGGCTCAACTTCCCTTTCCGTCCAAATCTCAACACCTTTTTCCAAGGTGACACTTTCGAGAAAGACTTTGTCTCCCACAAAGATACTCCATTTCCTTGCGTTTGAGATCGGCATAAGACTTCTGCCTATCCGATGCTTCCTTGAGACGTGACCGAATCACCTTGACTTTGTCTTCCGTCTCGGTTACCAGTTCTGGACCCATAACTTGTCGTTCTCCCAATTCCGTCCAACACGTAGGAGTACGACACTTCCGTCCATATAGGGCTTCGTATGGAGCCGTTTGAATACTCGCTTGATAACTGTTGTTATAAGCGAATTCCGCTAATGGTAGGTACTCCTCCCAACTACCACTAAAATCCAAGACCATGACCTCTTAACATGTCTTCTAAAATCAGTATCACCCTTTCCGATTGTCAGTCGATTGTGGATGGAAAGCCGTACTGAAATCTAACCGTGTACCCAAAGCTTGATGCAACGCTTTCCAAAACCTCGACGTGAATCTGGGACCCCTATCCGAGATAATCGACACTGGCACGCCATGCAACCTTACTATTTCACCGACATACAGCTTTGCTAGCTTCTGGAGAGAGTAATCCATTCTCACCGGCATGAAGTGGTGACTTAGTTAGGCGATCCACAATTACCCAAACTGCATCCTTCTTAGTGGGCGTAAGGGGTAGCCCACTAACAAAATCCATTGTGATCCTCTCCCATTTCCATTGAGGGATCTTTATCGGTTGAAGTAGTCCCGATGGTGACTGATGTTCAGCCTTAACCTGCTGACACGTCAGACACTTTCCTACAAACTCCGTTATCTCACGCTTCAACCCCGGCCACCAAAACTGTTTCCGCAAGTCTCCATACATTTTGCTTCCTCCAGGATGCATAGCGTATGGGCTGCTATGTGCATCTTGGAGAATTTTCTGCCTTAAATCTGGATCCTTTGGCATACATACCCGTCCTTGAAAATAAAGCGCCCCTTCACTAGTCATACTGTACCCTTCCAAACCACCGTCTTGAACTTGTACTCTCTTAGCGCTCAAGCCTTCATCCATTAACTGCTTTTCTTTAATCTTCTCAATCCAAGTCGGCTTTACTTGAAGTTCAGCCAAAAGACTCCCATCGTCATATAGACTCAACCGAGCGAACATTGCTCTCAAGTCCGTCACCACCTTCCGGCTCAATGCGTCAGCTACCACATTAGCCTTACCCGGATGGTATTCGATTGAACAGTCGTAATCCTTTAGTAGTTCAATCCATCGACGCTCTCTCGATTCGAGATCCTTACGAGTCGGAAGATACCTCAAGCTTTTGTGATCGTGTAGACCATCGACTTCTCTCCATACGGTAATGTCTCCATATCTTCAGAGCTTAAGACGACCATTTGCTAACTCTAAGTCGTGAGTTGGGTAGTTAACCTCATGCGATCTTAATTGACGGGATGCATAGGCTACTACCTTCCCATCTTGCATCAACACACACCCCAAGCCGGTGTGAGATGCATCACAATAAAGCGTGAATAGCTTTCACGCCTGAGTTGCACCAAACCGGAGCTTCAGTCAAAATCTTCCTTAGCTTATCAAAACTTTCTTGCTTTGCTTTTCCGTCCATACAAATGGGACACCCTTCCTTAGTGACTTAGTCAACGGCGTTGCTATTAGAGAGAATCCTTCCACAAATCTCCGATAGTATCTGCTAAACCAGAAAACTCCGTATTTCAACCACCGCCCTAGGTGGTTTCCACTCCAATCTCGCCTCAACCTTGCGAGGGTCTACTCTAATTCTTCTTGGTGACACTACATGCCCTAAGAAAGCCACCTCCTTCACCAAAATTCGCACTCATCGAATTTGGCATATAATCGCTTCTCCTCAATACTTGCGAACTATCCGTAAATGCTTGTCATGTTCCTCTTCTGTCTTTGAGTAAACCAATATGTCGTCTATGAATACCACGACGAATGGTCCAAATATCTTTGGAATACTCTGTTCATCAAGTCCATGAATGCCATGGCGCATTAGTCAACCCAAATGGCATCACCAAGAACTCAAAATGCCCATACCGAGTTCGGAATGCCGTTTTGTGAACATCGACCTCCTTTACCTTAAGTTGATGATAACGACCTAAGGTCTATCTTCGAGAACACCGAGGCACCCTTGGTTGATCGAACAAGTCGTCAATCCGAGGCAACGGATACTTGTTCTTGATCGTCAACTTATTCAAGCGACGGTAGTCGATGCACATCCGCATAGAACCGTCCCTTCTTCTTGACAAACAAACACAGCGCTCCCCACGGAGATATACTTGGTCGTATAAATCCTCTATCCAAGAGCTCACGAATTTGAGCCTTTAGCTCCACCAATTCCTTTGGTGCCATTCGGTATGGTGCTATGGACACACAGTGCCGTTCGGTGTAGCAAGTCTATACGAATTCGACTTCTCGATCCGGAGGCAAACCGGAAGTTCTTGGGAACACATCAACAAATTCCCCAACCGTTCGGACCTTTTCAACTTCCAACTCCTTAGCTTCCAAAGCATAGATTTGAACCAAATACGCCTCACAACCCTTCTTGACCATCTTTTGACCTTTAGGCGGACACTACGTTGGATAGATAATTCCTCCTATCTCCTATCATAACTACTTCATCACCTTCCGCTGCCTTAAGAACCATGCGCTGGTCGCAGTCCATCCCCCTGCTTGGTACTTAACCAACCAATCCATACCAAGGATCAAATCGAACTCTCCCAATGGTAGTTCCATTAGATCGGCTACAAATACTACCCCTTGAAGTTCTAGGGGTACGCCTCTATAGAGTTTATCTACGACTACGGAGTGACCTAAGGGGCTAACTACAGTCATCTCCCTAGAAGCAGTTTCAGAGTCTAGGTCCATAGTTCCTACCACACTACTAGCAATGTACGAGTGCGTCGAGCCCACATCAATCAATGCAACATAAGGAAAACCAAAAATTAGAAACGTACCGGTTATGACATCCGGTGCGTCACCTTCCTCGCGACACCTCGCTGCGTAAACCAAGCCAGGCTGCCTAGCCTCTGTGTTGCCGGAACCTCTGCCTTGAGTTCCACGACCTCGGTTAGTACCGTTGTTTCCTCTACCATTACCACGACCCCTCTGTGGTCCCACATTTCTATCTTGTGCACGGTTCTGCCCTTCTGGCTGCTTCTTAGCTAGCTTTTGGGGACAATCTCTAACGCGATGCTCCAAAGATCCACACTCAAAGCATCCTTTGTCACCAGCCCAACATCCTCCCCAATGGGTCTTTCCACAGCGATTGCACTGAGTCGGCCTTTGATTAGCAGTTGCGGGCCTTGCTGCCTGATTGGGCCCACTTGGCCTAGCCTTTTTCTGAGTACTACCGCTTGACCCAGTTGACCCAAAACTTCTCTTTTGATTGTTCTTACTATAGTTACGCCTCACGACCTCCTTGATTCCCTCGGCTACCTTAGCCTTCTCCACTAGGGATGAGAACTCACGAAACTCTTTGTGGGGCAATCAAAGCAACCTTAAATCATCTCGAGTCCATCCTCAAAGCGGGACACAGCGCTCATGTTCGAGAGCCACGATGCCTCTCGCATATCTACTCGGCCTTAAAAATTCCGCCTCATATTCGACACGGACTTAGTTCCTTGAACTAATCCCCGAAAAGCCTTTCTCTGCTGGCGTCGGTGTAGCTAATGCCCACATACTTTTTACGGTAGGCGGTTCGAAATACTCCCAAGTCGGATCGTCTGCTGTAGCCCCATCTCGAACCGTAAGCCACCGCGACACGCTTCATCCTTTAGAAGCGACAACTTTCCTCCTTCGACTTCTCTTCTTGATCAGTCAAGGTCATCCATGATCCTCTCGGTTGACTCTAGCCATGATTCCATTGACCTTGGGTGCCACTCCGACACACCTCGGAATACCTCCGCTCCGTTAGATCGGAGTCGCTCGGGGACAGATTTCCGAGCTCCAACATTTCCACCAGCCCCGACCACCATCTCCAAGACTCGCAAACCACGACTTGCGATACCGACTCGCCACGCCAGTGCGCTCCGGCCTCGACTCTAAAAGTAGGAGGTGGTGGTGGCGGTACCTCATTCTCGAACCTTGTCCACGACTGGACGGGTTGGACACCGTCATCCTACCCCTACCACGCCCACGGCGCCCACGTCCTCTAGAACTCATTCTATCTACCGTGCTTTTAATCGATTAAGAAAATTTTATGCGTTAGCATTTGTTTCACTTTATTACTCATGAAGAAGTTTTATGGGTGAGGTTTAATCAGAGATTCTTTCGAGCAAGCAATGTCTCAGTTTCCTATCCTAGTTCACACAAAAGTTCATGCATCCATTCCTTAATACTTTCCATACCTATTCACTCATCGGACATTTCGCCCATTTCTAACCTGTGTGGGTATTTTCGTCTTTTTCCTCTGAGGGTATTTGGTAATTTTCACAAGTCAAGCTTTCCGAGAAAACATGGTATACCTAGTGTTCTAGGGTTTAAGAGAGGTTATTGGACAAGTTTTGAAAACATTAGGGCTTGTTGTTTCCTTCTTTTCCGAAAACATGGCTGATTCCCTTTTTCGGGTTTTAATCATTGTGTTTAGCCTATGACCGAGCCCTCCTGGTCAGGGTGAACCAAAGCTACGCACTGTGCAGAATTCAAGTGAAGAGGAGGTGGGTCACGCGGACCGCTTAAATACCAAGCTCTCACCTTGAACCTTTCTAGACATGCGCGCACAGAGGTTACCACACCACCGAGCCTTTCGAGTTAGGGTGAACCGAAGCTACGCACGGTAGGATACTGCGAAGAGGAGGTGAGTCACGAGGACCGCTTAAATACCAAGCTCTTCCGGATCAATCCTAGACATGCGTACAGGGGTTACCACACCCTAGCTCGTTGACTAAGTCATAGGTTGGTTTAGTTCTTTAAGTCTTATGCTTCGTTGTGTTTGAGTAATCTAACCCTAGGGTCCAAGTCCTATAAGTCTATCTACGTTCCATGCTTCCTACCCTTCTACAAAATATATTTCACACAAAGGTTTAGATGTACTTACCTGGGCGGATCGGTGCCGGAGACTCGGGCCATGCTGCTTAAAAACCCAGAAATCATACCATAAGGCCTACCAAAAACATTTTTGGGCTTTGGGCCCCCACAGCCGAGCTTTGAACTGGGCTCTGATACCAATTCTGTAACAACCCAAACCCGGCCCAAACACTACGACCAAATCTGAGTTATTACGAGGTAAAACCTTGTGATCGCTTTTTCGAAAAACATTTAATTTTCTATTGAAAACTCCTCGTTTCGGTTGTTTTGTTAAGCTAACCTTAGATCAAGTTTGGGATTTTAATTAAGCCCAATTATCTTATTAGTTTCAAGTGTACCCGACGGCACGATTAAACTTTTACGTGTTAACTTGAGAAAACATGTGATTTAATTCAATTTAATGATATAGTCTTGAGTAATGAACCAACATAAAAAAATAAAAGCGCAACTATAGTTTATGGAGGCCTTATTACAACCCAAAATAAAATTTATCAAATATAAAGTTCTGTAAAGTAAAGTCCTTTGCATGGCGCCTCGAGTCCCACCGCTCCTCAACCGCCATCTACGAGTCACTGAAAAATATTAAAGGAGAAGGTGAGTCACCAAGACTCGAAAGATGTAACCCTTCCCCGGTTAATACAACATTTCATACACAACATATAACAAATTAATTAAGCAAGTATCATGCACCCAACCTAGCCAACCAAACACCTTTGTCTACCCCACGTGGTACCAAACCACTGGTGACCGTAGTCACGATGTGTTACCAAAACACTGGTGGTGCCAAACCACTGGTGACATATAGTCACAATGTGCTACCAAAGCACTTTGGTGTCCGTGAGACACAAATCGGGTGATGGGGCCAACCCATCGTGTGATACCAAATCACCGGCAGACGATCCCATATCTCAAGTGGGGCCAACCCACGGTGGTGTTAACCACGAGGGGACAAGTCGCTATGAGGTACCAAACCTCCGGAGGTACCAAACCTCACGGTGACATATAGTCACGAGTGTGCTACCAAAGCACCGGTGCTCGTCAGCACGAATACACTGCCCCCTCCACTCAATCAACCCACATAGTCAACAGTCACATATAGATCTATCATATGTATTATCACAGCATGCTTCCCAAAAGCATAAAATAGCAATCATATGCACAGGTACTTACCAGGTTACCCCTTATACCGTTATGGTATTCAAGCCATTGCTACACACATCAAGTTAGCAATCACATTACTTAGCATAATTAACAAGTTAAATGGTGTGTATGTACACACCTGTCACCACGAATAATCCAAATCCCTAATGAAGAAATCGGCCACCCAGATCCACTAGCCCCTATATTCGGCCAAACATGGGAGTTAGTATTCCCAAAGGCCTATTCGGCCAAATCCAAAATTTAAGAGGGTTTCTTTTTGAACCCCATTCCTTACCCGAGTGCCTTTGAACCCAAGTCACTATACTCTGAATGACTTACTTCCACGAAATCGGCAACTATTAGTAGCCACTTAATAGCCTTTGGCTTTTCCTTAATCATTAGAAGAATAACTTTCATAAGTAGGCACTTACCACCACTTACCCAAATCTGAATGACAGAGACTAAAGTCTTGAACCGATTATCTCCCAATCCCGGAACACGAAGCAGAATCGGTTTTAGAGTAGGAAGTTAATATCCTAGCAACAAGTGCCGAAATCGGTTCCTATCTCCTTAGAAAATCGACAAGAACAAAGGGGTTAATAACAAAGCATTCGGCTTTTACCACTTACCCTCCTTATGAATCGGTTGGAGAAGAAACTCGAGGAGATTACCTTTGTTATGCTATTCGGCCACAAGCACACCAAGTGAGGACAAGAAATCAATTGACTATGGCTAGGGAATAGGTTCGGTTGGAGAGGAAGAAGAATGAAGAGAAAAGAGGAGTAGAGAGTTTGGCCAAAAGAGATTCCTAATGGGAGAAGAGGATTTGGTTTGGCAATAATGTGAGAAAGGAGAGAGTAGGTGTTTTGGTCGAGAGATCAAAGCAAAAGAAGAGAAAGAGGGTGATGTAGAAATCGGTTTTGGGGAAAAAAAGAGTGAAAGAAAGAAAATGGATTAGGTGATTGCTAGCAGAAAATTAAGAAGAAGAGACTTAGCAAATTCGGCACTAACCCTCCCCTCTTTCACTTGCCGTCAACCTTGGCAATAAGGAGTCCAACTCTAGCCAACTCCCCTTCACCAAGGAGTCCCACATTCGGCCATCACCTACTAGCCTTGCCGCCCACCCTTACTCCACCAAGGAGTTCAAAATTCGCCACTACCTAAAATTTCTCTTGGCCACACATTTGGACTAATCAAAAATAATTTGAACTAGCCACCAACTATTTTTCCTCCGCCAATTATCTCAACTTAATCTAATAATAATCCTCAATAATTTCCCACTAATAATCTATTTTAATCTTAATAATATCCCACATATTATCCTTAGAATTTTAAGGAATTAAAGCTCATATTATCTTAAAAAAAGAATTTAAAGAGAGCAAAACTCTCCTATGTGCCGTCCAACAATAATGCAAAAGAGGGGAATTCGTGACTCGAACAGTGGCTCTCCTTGTTCCCCCTTGTGGCGTCACATGTAGCTCTTAAGTGGGCTTACTTTGCCACTTATCCAAGGCCTATTTAGTGTTAAAAATACCCACATTTATTCTTATAACACACTCCTGCTAAGGCTTCACGCCTTTAAAGTTAAGAACTAAAATTTCTACCAAAATGAGACAACCCAAGGCCTTAATTTAAACTCTCTTATTCCATAAATAATATTCAGTAGTTCATACATAAGAAAATAATGAAATTTCAAATAACCCCGTTTTTGGGATGTTACACTAAGTCAGTAGCTAGCCTAATAGCACACGGCCAAGACACATGGGCGTGTCTAGTAGCCGTGTGAGAAAGTCAGTATATGGCCTAAGAGTACACGGCCTTAGCACACAGGGTGACGGGTGACCGTGGGTGTAAAGATAGATTCAACCATGGCCAAGGCACATGGGCGTGCTTGGTGGCCGTGGAGGTGAGGTCAGTTTCGACCACGAGCAGGACACACGGGGGTGTCTAGCAGCCGTGGGAGGCACACGGCTTGCCTACACGGGCGTGTAACCCCTGAAACTTAGAAAAGTTTTAAATTTCTGTGAAATTTCGTATGTGTTCCGGTTTAGTCCCAACCCTATTTATAAGCATGCTTTAAGTCTCGATGACTTACTTAAGGGACAATATGAATGTAATTGATGAGTTCTTGATGAATTGTCTGTTAAAGTTTTCCGATCTATCTGGTAACGCTCTTAACCCTAGTCCAGCGTCAAACACGGGTTAGGGGTGTTACATTACCTCTCGAAACTTTCCCTTGCGTCCAAATCTCAATACTTTCTTCTACAATGAAACCTTTAGGAAGACTTGATCCCCAACACTGAACTCAATATCCCTCTACTTCAGGTCGGCGTAAGACTTCTTTCGATTAGATCTGCTCTCAACTGATCCTGAATTAGCTTCACCACATTCTCAGTTTATTGCACCAAATCTGGACCCAACACCTTATTTTCCCCCAACTCACTCCAACAGAAAGGTGTAATATAATGCTTCATAAGAAGACATTTGAATGCTCGATTGAAAACTATTATTGTACACAAACTCAGCCAATGACAAGTGTTCCTCCCAACTGCCACAATTGTCCATCAGATTGCCCATCATATTGTGGGTGAAAAGCTATGCTAAAATTCAATAATGTCCCTAAAGCCTTATGCAACTTTTTCCAAAATTGGGATGTGAACTGAGGGTCCCGATCGGATATAATGGACAATGGTACACCATAAAGCCTCATAATCTCTGATATGTACAACCTTGCCAACCTATGTAGAGATTAGCTAGTACGAATAGGTAGAAAATGGGTTATCTTGGTCAGTCGAACCACTGTAACCCAAACTGAATCTTTCTTAGTAGGCGTCAAAGGCAACCCACTAACAAAGTCCATGGTCACACGCTCTCATTTCCATTGAGGGATCTGTATAGGTTGTAACAAACCCAAAGGAAATTGGTGCTCAGCCTTAACCTGTTGGCACGTCAAACACTTACTCAAAAATTTTGTCACATCCTGCTTAAACCCTGGCCACCAATATGACTCTCTCAACTCGGGAGATCTTGTTCCCTGCAGGATGCATAGCATATGGGCTACTATGCACTTCTTGAAGTATAGTCTACATTAACTCTCAATCATCAGGCACACAGTAACTCCCACAGAAACACAGAACTCCTACAAAATTAAGGCTAAATTTGATAGTCTTACCTTCCTCAACCTATCTGAGACAAGTTGCGAAAGAATCATCATCAAATTGCTTCAATCGAATCTCATCCACTAAGGTAGGCCTTACTTGCAATTCTGCGAGCAAACCCCCATCATTAGTCAGACTCAGCTTTGCGAACATCGTCCTCAAATTGGTCATTGACTTCTTACTCAGCGCATTAGCAACAACATTCATCTTACTAGGATGGTACTTAATGGTACAATCGTAGTCTTTCAGCAGCTCAATCTACCTACTTTGTCTCATGTTCAACTCCTTTTGGGTAAGGAGATACTTTAGACTCTTGTGATCAGTGTAGATGATACACTTCTCACCATAAAGGTAATGCCTCCAAATCTTGAAGGCAAAAACTACAACAGCAAGTTCAAGGTCATGGGTTGGATAATTTTATTCGTGATGCTTAAGCTGTCTTGAGGCATAGGCCACAACTTTACCATCTTACATCAAGACACATCCAAGACCGGTATGAGACGCACCACTGTACACTACATAACCCTTCCTAGACTCTGGCTGAATCAGAACAAGCGCTTGGGTCAATGTGGATTTAGGTTTATCAAAACTCTCTTGCTGCTCTTCAATCCACTTAAAAGGGGCCCTTTTCTCAACAACTTGGTCAATGGAGCCGCAATGAAAGAAAAACCTTCCATAAAAATTTTATAATAACCGACCTAACCTAAGAAACTTTGAATCTCATTAATTTCTTAGGTTGTTTCCAGTCTAGGATTGCCTCTATTTTTTTCGAATCGACATGGATACCCTCAAACAATACCATGTGTCCCAGAAACATCACTTTGTGGAGCGAAAACTCACACTTACTTAGCTTAGCATACAATTGCTTCTCTTAAAGAATCAGTAGAACCACCTTCATGGTGCATTAAACCTAGATTAGTTTGACTACTTTTTGCCATCCAACATCCTATTCTCCTCCCCATTTCCACTCATTTTTTCTATTTTGTTTAGCTTTCAACCTCCCCCTTTTCCCTTTCTTTTACTTTTTCCTCCACCCTTTCTAGTTGTGCACAGCCAATACCTCATCCCTGAACCACCATCATCCATCGCTCCCCTCTCCCTTTTTCTCCAAATATCGCCCTAAACGTTGCCTCTTCCACCGTGACAACCACCGCGCGCCATCGCAGTTTATCTTTTCTCCTCTACCTTTTCTCTTTTCTTTTCTTCTCTACCCTTTGTTAGTGTCCAAACCCCTTTCACTATTTTTTTCACTACACCCTCTGTCAACCACCACCCTTCTTGTCACTGAACCACCGTTGTTGTCGCCATATCTCAACCGCCGGAGGTTGAAATTTCTCCCTTTTTTTCCTTTTTCTTCTTAATCATCCAACTTTCTCTATTGATCTAAATTAAACCATTCATTTCAATGTTTCTTTCTTTTTAGATTCATTGGTATAGTGATATCTGATAGATCCCTCGACTCCTTCGTTCTACATCAAGACAAATTATTGACCTCATTGTGTTAACCAAGTAGTGTAAGTATAAGAGTAATATTCCTCTTCCCTTTACTTCCTTTCTTAAATGAATGGTGTAGTGGTTATTGAGATTTATTTCTCCTCATGTATTAATGCTTAATTCTTATGTTATTGAATTGCCTATCAATAATCCAGGAAATCCTTAGTGTTTGAGACGAAATTGTTGATCCGAGTGTTAGATCGTGAGGTGAGAAGTAAAGTGGTGAGACTTAAGTTATTTTATGTATGATGCTCATGGAAAATACTAACTTTTATTCATTGTTGATTTTATTAGATAAGTCTTTTGGGGCTAGATCTAAGTGAGAGCGTTCATAGGGAGTGTTTGCATCGGATCTACAAATCAGGTGTGGGATTTAACATTAAATATATTAAGACTATTATGATTAATTGATTTAAATATTGCTATTAAATTTATGTTGTTTGATGAGGATACTATATGTATTCATAAAGTGAGATAAGCAATCTAGATGGATTTTTATCAATTATTTGTCCTAAATTGTATATTTGTGAAAAGTATGAATATGTATATGTAACGCCCCGAATTTGGGCCTAGAAGGAAATAGGTCTTGAACGACGGAACACATAAAAATTTGCGTGTGCAAGGAAATGATAAATTGCTTGTTTGCTATAATGGCTAAGTGATTTGGGTGTGTATGGGAGTGTCTGAGAAGTCCTGGGTTCAAACCTGGGCTTTAGCAAAATTTTTTCTTTTTACTCTTAAGTGAATCTTGGCCTTAGCTTGAAGGCTTTATAAATATTTTTGGTGAAATCATGACACAAGGAGTCTGCTGGTAAAGGTGGAAAGTGGCGTGTGGGGTGTACTATGGGGT
Organism: Gossypium sturtianum; assembly: GCA_025698515.1. NCBI lineage: Eukaryota > Viridiplantae > Streptophyta > Magnoliopsida > Malvales > Malvaceae > Gossypium > Gossypium sturtianum. The sequence continues at coordinate 91,704,816 of CM046955.1, forward strand.
CTGAGGTTCAAATCCTGGGATAAGTGATAAACCGTAATATGTTCATATTTCAAACCCACATTTAGCAAACTTTTGGATGATTTATTCCCTGAATTGTGGAATTTGGTGCTTCTAATCCTTTAATTTTATGTTTTATACTTAGGAAAGCATCGGAGGATGAAAAGAATGAGAAACGGGCAAAAAATGGACCAATTGGGCCAAAGTAAAAAATCAACACGGCCTGGGGTTTCACCACACGGCCGTGCCCCTTTAGCAGGCTCGACCACGGCCTGGATTTGAATCACACGGGCGTGTTGTATGGGCGTGTCCCTGTCATGGCAAAGAGGAATTTTACTCGGATTAGGATACTTAGAGGCGAAGAAACACATTCTGAAGCCTATATAAACACTCTAAGTATAACCTAAAAGGGGCTTTTTGTCAGGGGGCATCCAGCTAGGCCAAGGAGCCAAGCCAGAGAGGTCAGAATTGTGGGATTTACTCGAAGAAAGCCAGTTGATTCATCTCAAGAAGCCGAAATCATACTCAAGACGGAGGATCTCTCATTCAATTCCTTCAGGGGGTTTTAGGGTTTTCTTATGTTTTGTTTTATCTTTTCTTCTGAGATGTATTCTTTTACGATTATGAACTAAACTCCTCAGATACCTGAGGGGGATGAAACCTAAGACAGATCTTGTTATTGTTTTTTGAACTATATGATAAATACTTGATTTGCTCTTAATTATGTGTTCTTAATTCTTGTTTTGATATTTCAGGATATTGATTCAAGTATTGATGTGCTTAGGTAGAGGAGGAATAGATCCTGCCTAAGAGTAGTTCTAGCATAATTAAGCGGAGTTGATCACAACCCTATAGATAGGATGACAAAAATCTGCCGGATTAGGGTCAAACCTAATATGGGAGTCCATAAATCGAGTTAATGCAATTCTAGGGGTTTTAATTAGAAAGAGATTTCAATTAATCAACCTAGGGTTAGCGTTAGTAGCCTCGAGAGAGGTATTAATATAAATTAGGGAATCCTACGGATCAAGTCAAGTGAATAAATTGTCTGGTTCAGAGTTAAATAACAAGTGAAGTCTAGGTGGATTCCTCCTTGGGTATTGTCTTAAACAATTGGTTTTTCCCACAAATATTTCCCCAATTCATTCTCTTCGTCTTAGCGTCTTTAGCTTAGTAGTTAGTTAATTTTAGTATAAATAACAATTCCCTTAATTCTAAGGCTAAATAATAAAAAGAAAGTCAGTATTAGTACTTTTGGTTCCTTTGGGTTCGACAATCCGGTCTTGCCACTAAGCTATACTACTGTTCGATAGGTGCACTTGCCTCAATCGTGGTGATAGTTAGTTTCTAGGCTAGATCATTCATTATATAAATATTAAGACTATCGATACACACGATCAAGTTTTTGGCGCCGTTGCCGGGGAACCAAAATATTAAGAACTCTCAATTTTTATTACTTTAGCCATTTTTAATTTCTGCAATTTACTTTTATTTTGTTTTTGACATTGCTAATTTTCTTTCTTTTATTTGTTCCTTGCAGGTACCTCTAGTTTATGACTAGAAGGAACCCGACAGGACCCTTAATTTACGACAGTGATAATGAGGGTACCGTTCGCAAAAATCGTAGAGAAATAAGGCGAAGCTTAAATTACATAGAAGAAGAGAAAGAAGACGAAACCAATACTACCGAAGAGATGGCTGATAACAATCCGCTACCACCTATAGTTGTCACAAACCCGATGGATCAAAATCCTGCTCCTCGTACTATGTATGATTATGCTAAGCCTAGTTTAGTTGGTACTGAATCAAGTATTGTTAGACCTACTATTGCTGCAAATAATTTCGAATTGAAACCTAACACTATACAGATGATACAACAGTTTGTTTAGTTTGATGGTTTGCAGGATGAGGATCCTAACACACACTTAGCAAATTTTCTTTAATTCTGTGATACCTTTAAAATAAATGGCGTTTCTAATGATGCCATTCGTTTTCGGTTATTTCCCTTTTCTTTGAGGAATGAAGCCAAACAGTGGTTGAATTCTCTTCTACGAGGGTCAATCACTACATGGGATCAAATGATCGAGAAATTTTTATTAAAATATTTTTTGCCGGCTAAAAAGGCTAAGTTAAGGAATGATATCTCTTCTTTTGTGCAGATGGATTTAGAGACACTTTATGATGAATGGGAGAGATACACAGATCTATTGAGAAGGTGCCCACACCATGGATTACCCTTGTGGCTACAAGTCTAAACCTTTTATAATGGTGTAAACCCTTCAACCAGGCAGATGATTGATTCAGCCGTCGGCGGAACCTTGAATAACAAAACACCTGAGGCTGCCTACGAGTTTATTGAAGAGATGTCACTGAATAATTATCAGTGGCAAGTCACAAGTACAAGGCCAACAAAAGCCGCTAGTGTTTTCAACCTCGATGCAGTAACCATGCTATCAAATCAGGTAGAGATTTTAACTAAAAGATTGATGGCTTATGTGGTTCTTCGCAGGTACATCCAATAATGCAGTGTGATATGAATGGAGGAGGGATGAGCAATACAGAATATCCACCCTACAACCCGAGTGCTGAAAACGAGCAATTCCAATATATGGGTAACAATTTCAAATCTCAAAATAACCCTTATAGTAATACTTATAATCCAGGTTGGAGGAACCACCCCAATTTTTCATGGGGTGGTCAAGGAAATCAAAGACAACAACCCCCTCCAAACTTCCAACAACAGTCTTACCCACAGGAAAAGAAGCCGAACCTTAAGGAGATGCTGACAAAATTCATAGCGGTGTCAGAAACACGTTTCCAAAACACCGAAACAACACTTAAAAATCAACAAGCATCGATTCAAGGGATCGAGAACCAGTTAGGGCAACTTGCTAAGCTGATTTCCGAATGACCACAAGGAAGCCTACCAAGCAACACTGAGACTAACCCGAAGGAGCAAATTCAAGCCATAATAGCTCATGATGGTGTAGGGTTAGATGAGCCTAATTTAAGGCAAGAGAATGTGGTAGAAAAAGGTAAAGCTGAGGAAAGTCATGATAAGCCAAAATCAGTAATTAAGGAGTACCAACCTCGTATACCATACCCCGATGCGATGAAGAAGGACAACACAGACGAAAAATTTAGTAAATTTCTTAAAATTTTAAAGAAATTACATATTAACTTACTGTTTCTCGAAGCTCTTTCGCAGATGCCAGATTCAAGGAAATTTTTAAAAGAGCTTTTGACAAATAAACGGAGGTTAGACGAGGCATCGCATGTGGAGCTAAATGCAGTGTGCTCAGCGATTCTACAAAACAAACTACCAAAGAAATTAAAAGATCCAGGGAGTTTTACGATTCCTTGTTTAATTGGTAGTTTATCCATTGATAATGCTTTAGCAGATCTAGGGGCGAGCATCAATGTTATGCCTTATAAAATTTTTAAACAGCTAGGTCTAGGGAAACCCAAACAAACTAGGATGAGCATTCAATTAGCTGATAAAACTATTAGAATTCCTAGGGGTATAATTGAAGATGTACTCGTGCAAATTGATAAATTCATATTCCCAGTAGACTTTGTTGTTTTAGACATGGATGAAGACAACACGATCCCTTTAATTTTAGGAAGACCCTTTTTAGAAACTGCTAGAACTAAAATTGACATTGATACATGTGAACTCATACTTTGTGTAGGTGACGAGACAGTCACTCTCCAGGCTCTTGACTCGACTAGAACATCAAGTAATCAAGGTGAGAAAATTAATTCAATTGATAACCAATTTGTTCAACCTTACTCACAGGAAGCACCACGGAACTACACAACTGAGCCAGGTCCTAGACCTCATGCAAATAAGGAAATAACTCATGAGGAACGAAGGCTTCAGATCGATGAACTAGACGAGTGGAAGACACATTTTAAAGAGAAATTAGGAATACATGCAGCAGAACCAATGCCATTCCATGGGACAAACAAATTTAAGATCGGAGATCAGGTATTATTAGATAAAACAGACCCTCGAATATCTCCTCCAGACCTTAATACAAATGAAGAAATATCTTTTAAGGTAATCAATGTTTTCCCATACGGAACAGTCGAGGTAAGTAATCCTATTTTTGGCACTTTTAAAGTAAGCGCTACTAGACTCGAGTTATATCATGATAGTCGAACTGATAGCATGAAAGAGGATGTTCAACTCTTCAAACCACCCTGATTATATGAATGAGAGGTGAGTCTAGCTTAAGACTTTAAACAAGCGCTTCTCGGGAGGCAACCCGAGCACTAACTCCGTTTATTTTTTACATTTATTTCTACTTTTATTTCTCCTTGTTAGCATCTATCTATTAACTAACCAAAGTGCAGATTTCCATACCACACGGCCCTGCACACGGTCGTGGCCGTGGCCGTGTAGACACCACAGATTTTCGTACTGACATGGCAGAGGTTTTACAAGCCGATGACGAAAGATCCCCAGATCACGGATGGTTATAAACTACCACGACCGTGCGATATGGCCGAGGCCGACACTGAGAAAGATACACGGGCTCCAACTACATACCACGGCTGTGCGATACAGCCGTGGTCGACACTGTTTTATCAAACATGGGCGTGGTGACCACGAAACGGGCATGGGAGAAATGAACGAAGCACAACACGGCTGGGCGACATGACCGTGTGACTCAACACGCCTATAGTACACGGGCGTGGGGATGTACCAGATTTGAAACCTCTATTTAAAACACCCCTTTGTTCCCTTTCTCACCCATTCCCTTTACACTCTTCCCCCTTTCCATTTTCTCTCATTCTCCTGCCCCAAAATTCTCCGTTTTAACATTATCCATGTCAAAGAAATGGAAGAATCCGAGCACAGTCTCCATGTGGAAGATTGATCTTCATAAGTTCATGCCGGCCGCTTCATTCACTCGGCAAGCCGAGGACATTTGAGGCCACTTAGTTTTTCTTTTTCTTCTCTCTTCTCCTTTATTTTCCTTCTATTTAGTTTGCTTGTGCTTAAATAATTCTATTTTATTTTAGTTTCTTGGTTTTAGGTTCTAAAGGTCGCTTGGGAATCACACACCTGACCTTAGAAATCACACCCACCTCGCCAAACATCTAACGATAAGGACTTTTCAGTCCATTAATCTTCTCTTTTAATTTTATTTTACTTTTTTATTTTTCTTTCTCTTATATTTCTTTTCTTTAAATAAATAATTAGTATATTTTGAATTGTTCTTATTATTTCCTGGCTTTTTCTTCACGAGCTACCCAATTTCTTCATCTAGCACAGCAATTGTGGGCGGCCACCATACCACCAGAAACACCTCCTCCAACTCGGCCCGAATTCCCCTCGTTTATTTCCTTGGACTCCACCCAAAATTTAGGAAGTTTCACTCTCCTCCTTACCTTATGATTTTCTTACTACATTGTGGATATCTATCTTTGTACATTGAGGGCAATGTCAATCTTAAGTGTGGGGGGTGAATCTTAAAAGTGCCTAACTTTCTGCATTATTCTCAAATCCCTAATTAGGCCTTGTTCTTAAATAATTTTCTCATATTACGATTAAAATGAAATTTCCTTTAATTTATGATTTTTATTGATATGTTTTGGATTAAGTCATAGTTAATTGTACATTGATGATTTAAACTTTAAGATAGTAGAGAATCAAGCATGATAAGTCTATTTTTTTTAGAATTAAAAATTTGCTAGGTTGTTGACCTAAATTTAATTAATACCTTGAAGTTTGAAATTTGCGAGGTTGACATCAAAAACCCATAATTTTTTTGTGAGATTTTGAGCCTTTTAGAGCATATTCTTTTTCTTGCTCACTTTATTGATTATGAGTGTGTCAACATTGATTTGTTATTCTAGAACTTGCTTCGATTATACATGTCGAGACCACACCTTTGATTTGATATACAGAGATGACAAAGGCACTTAAGTTTTAACCCACTTACTCCACTAAAAGCCTACCCTCACAATTAACCCCTAGTGAACCCCTTTAATCATAACAACTCTTTTATTGACTCACCCATTAATATTAACCCAAAACCCATCCTGTATTTGTTATCACCATTCTTTGACTCCCTTTTTGTCGAGATTTGATTTTGAGCAGTTGCCTAATTATGTTCTATATTTTAGTTGTTAAAGTTCTTTCCTATTACTTGATTTGTTCTTAAAAAAATGTTAGAAAATCTATTCATCATCAGTTCTATGTTCTATGAGCTTAAAACAGTTAAACTCACATCTTTAAAAGAAGCTCGTGCTATTAATATTACAAGTTTTCAATTGATGTAATTAATCATTATCAGTTCGTTGTTTCTAGTTAGGTAATTTGTCAAGTCAATCTCGATTCTAACCCTCTAATTCAGCCTTTATCCACACCTTTAACCCAAGCCCCGTTACAACCCTTTTTAAAGACCTTTTGATTTGTGTATTGTGTATCATCTCATATTATAGTGGTGGAGATTTGATTTTCATGCAAACCTATGGGATTAACTTTTCATGTTTGACTTACGAGTGCTTTATCCTGAACCTTAAACACTTTGAGTGATTTGAGTGAATCTTTAGTGAGGATGTCAACCCTTGTCGATTTTGAATTAGAGGTAGTTATTGAGATGAGGAGAAACACCTATGATTTCATGCTACAAAAATGTATGACTTAGATTGTTTGAATCTTTAGAAATCTTTGAGTTAAATCATCCATGCATGAATTATCTATGAATTATGACGAGACATTGTTAATGAGAATCATGAACTGAGGAAAGTTAGTTCTTAATTGTGAGTTGAGAATTTTGGTTGAGGACAAGCAAAAGCTTAAGTGTGGGGGTATTTGATAAACCGTAATATGTTCATATTTCAAACCCACATTTAGCATACTTTTGGATGATTTATTCCCTGAATTGTGGAATTTGGTGCTTATAATCCTTTAATTTTATATTTTATACTTAGGAAAGCATCGGAGGATGAAAAGAATGAGAAACGGGCCAAAAACGGACCAATTAGGCCAAAGTAAGAAATCAACACGGCCTGGGGTTTCACCACATGACCGTGCCCTTTAGCAGGCTCGACCATGGCCTGGATTCAAATCACACGGGCGTGTTGCACGGGCGTGTCCCTGCCGTGGCAAAGAGGAATTTCACTCGGATTAGGATACTTAGAGGTAAAGAAACACATTCCGAAGCCTATATAAACACCCTAAGTATAACCTAAAAGGGGCTTTTTGTCAGGGGGCGTCCAGCTAGGCCAAAGAGCCAAGCCAGAGAGGTCAGAATTGTGGGATTTACTCAAAGAAAGCCAGTTGATTCATCTCAAGAAGCCGAAATCATACTCAAGATAGAGGATCTCTCCTTCAATTCCTTTAGGGCGTTTTAGGGTTTTCTTATGTTTTGTTTTATCTTTTCTTCTGAGATGTATTCTTTTATGATTATGAACTAAACTCCTCAGATACCTGAAGGGGATGAAACCTAAGACGGATCTTGTTATTATTTTCTGAACTATATGATAAATACTTGATTTGTTCTTAATTATGTGTTCTTAATTCTTGTTTTGATATTTCAGGATATTGATTCAAGTATTGATGTGCTTAGGCAGAGGAGGAATAGACCCTGCCTAAGAGTAGATCTAGCATAGTTAAGCGGAGTTGATCGCAACCCTAGAGATAGGATGATGAAAATCTATCAGATTAGGGTCAAACCTAATATGGGAGTCCATAAATCGAGTTAATACAATTCTAGGGGTTTTAATTGGAAAGAGATTTCAATTAATAAACTTAGGGTTAGACGTTAGTAGCCTTGAGAGAGGTATTAATATAAATTAGGGAATCCTACGGATCAAGTCAAGTGAATAAATCGTCTGGTTTAGAGTTAAATAACAAATGAAGTCTAGGTGGATTCCTCCTTGGGTATTGTCTTAACCAATTGGTTTTTCCCACAAATATTTCCCCAATTCATTTTCTTCGTCTTAGCGTCTTTAGCTTAGTAGTTAGTTAGTTTTAGTATAAATAACAATTCCCTTAATTCTTAGGCTAAATAATAAAAAGAAAGTCAGTATTAGTACTTTTGGTTCCTTTGGGTTCGACAATCCGATCTTGCCACTAAGCTATACTACTGTTTGATAGGTGCACTTGCCTCAATCGTGGTGATAGTTAGTTTCTAGGCTAGATCATTCATTATATAAATATTAAGACTATCAATACACACGATCAATAAGCAATGGAGTGTTTATTTTGCTGCCTAAGCTGGGAAGGTAGAAGAGTTGGACTGAAACACTGCTGAAGAGGTGTTTGAATTGGTCTTGGAAGGAATTGTAGAGCAAATCAAGGAGTAGATTGGGGAGAAAATCAAGGATTTTCGAAAGTGGGAGGTTGGTAGAGTGTGTGGCCGATTGGGACTCTAAGACTTAGTGGATTTCGACTAAGGGGGGAAATAGGGAGCATTTTCGACACTAAACACTCCTTTGTTTCGGTTTTGTGGGTTTTGAGAGTTGAATTGCCGATTTCTCTTGCTGACTGCTTAGTTTCCCATTTGTTTTTTCATTTTGGGTTTTACGTTTTAGCTATTGAAGTGACCAAAACTACTTCTACTCTCTCCCTTTTTCCACAAACTGCCGAATAGGTATCTTTCATTGTGGTTTCTTTTTCCTTTCTTTGCCGATCCTCTACTCTCCTACCAGTGCACTTCTCTTCTCTTCCCCTCCACTCTTATATTTTTCTCTAAAGGTCGAACCTTTCCTTTCCCCTTCTTTAACTTTTGCTCATCGTTTAATCTAGGCTGGCTGAATATTGCAGTTGTTAACCTCTCTCTGCGTCGGGTTACTGCAACAGTTCTCACAATCGAGTCTTCCTCGAGGAGTGGTGAAGTGTGAACCGTTTGGAGGAGTCACACTTTCATTCTCAAGCGTCCGGTAAGGTAATAAGGTTACCTCATGTTTTGGGGGGTTGGCCGAATAGGCCCTACCACTTACTAATCGATTCTTGACTATACTTTAGGAAGGCAGCGAAGGCGTGTGATCATTTTTGAACAGTGATCGTTGAGGGATTAAGGTCACCCTCATTCAAACAAGGTAAGACGGGTTTCGGATTAAGTGTTATTAAGAGGGTGTTACCCTATCAATTAAGGACTAACATTGGATCTCGATGATTCTAGGTTGGGTGCTCGTAGATCTTGGAACGACTCCGTAAAAAGGGGTGTAATCACACTATCTCCGCTTTGAATCGACAAAAGCCGAAAAGCCAAAACTTTGGCATTTGAGGCCTCACGAGCGTGCAATCTCTCGTGTGGAAAAATTGAGCCTACAACCGTGGGCAGTAGACTGAAGAGGCCACCACGAGTGTTCTCGTGCACTTTGGCCGTTATGGGCTTCGTTGGTCCGAAATGGGCCGTGTGGGCCCAATGGGCTTGTAGGCCCCACACGGATGAAATTTACGAAAAGTAGTAGAAACTAGATTGGGCTATGTAGATCATATAGCCATGATTGAATTTGGGCCAAATGGGCCACACGAGCGTGTGGCCCATTTGGGCCAAATATTGGGCTTTGAGCCCATTCACACTGTTTCGACCAAATGGATTATCTATGTCGCTCGAGGCGACTGTAGGCCCTCGAAAAGGTCGTTAACTGTACCTAGACCCCAAGGTAGGTAAAATGATCGTAATGCCCCTGTAGGGTAAAATGACCGTAATACCTCTGTAGGGTAAAATGACCATAATACCCTTGTAGGGTAAAATGACCGTAATGCCCCTGTAGGGTAAAATGATCGTAATACCCCTGTAGGGTAAAATGACTGTGATGCCCCTATAGGTAAAATGACTGTAATACCTCTATTAGGTGAATTGACCGATATACCCCAAAAGGGTAAAATGACTATTTTGCCCCTCGGGGATAAATGATTGATTTGTCTGCGATGTGAATGATTGATTTGTTCGTGATTTGTATGACTGATTCTGAACATGGCATTTTGCATACACGGCATACTGCATGGGGTTGGGATACTGTTATGGAGGAAGTACTGTACTGGTGGCTCTACCACAATCACTGTTACTAGTGGCTTTGCCACATATCGTTCTTGGCGGCTTTTGCTGCGATCGTTCTTTGGCGACTTTCTTTGTGATGCTACTGATGGCTTCGTGCCAATCATATTACCGTTACTGATGGCTGTGTGTCGATCATACCACTGCTACTGATGGCTCTGTGCCGATCATATTACCGTTACTGATGGCTGTGTGCCGGTCATATTACAACTACTGATAGCTTTGTGCCAATCATATTACTGTACTCATGGCGTTGTGCCATTCTTTTTATGGCTTGTAGCCATTCTATTTATTACTGGCAACTTTGCTACGATACTGATTAGTGCCGCAACCAGTGCTAATATTGGTGTGATGGCTGGGGGGGTCAATTTTATCCTCACATGGTGTGTTGGTTGGTACGGGTGGTGTGTTGGCTAGATTGAGATGGGTTGCGTGATTGCGTTGTTGCATTTCTGTTACTGATACTGTCACTGTATTGGGCTTAGGCCCACATGTATTCTGTTCTTGATTCTGATACTGTAATGGGCTAAGCCCACACTGCACTGTTACTGAATAGGGCCAAGGCCCAGACTGTTACTGCATATATTACTGACTGAATGATAGGGGATTACACACTGAATTTTCATAGAATTTGTGTGAGGTACTCATTTTTTATTTTTGTTTTAACCTTTCCTTCTATTATATAAAAAAAATTTCTCGAGAAGAATTTTCTGCGTTCAAATTTCAATATTTGTTGAACGAAATGGAAAGTATGCTCGACCGAAAAATTTCATCAAGTCGGAGAATGGAGTCGAGATCATCACGGCAACACACGTCCAAAGACTATTCGAGAAGAGACTCTTATCAAGACTCCTATTCCACAAGGCATACGAGACAATGAGAAGCAAACTTCGAGTTTGAGACTTTTCGAAGTGACGAACAAGAAAGTACGAGTTATTCATCGTATACCTCAAAGAAGTCCCTCTCGGAGAAACATTCTCGAAGAAATGATCGAGAAGCCTACGAGAATACTTTCTCTTTCTTCGAGCCAAATACTTATTATTTTGATTCTTTTGTAACATCCTTGTGTTGTAATAAAATCAAAAAAGAAGTTGAAAAAGAGAGAAATCAAAAAAGAAATCGAGAAAAGAAAAAGAGAAGTGAGAGAAAAAGAAAATGAAGAAAAGAAAATTGAAAAAGAAATTGAGATTGAGAAAGAGTGTGAAAAAGAAACAAAAGAAAAAAATGAGCGAGAACAAGCGAGTGATATTTCAACTAACCCATATGAAATTTGTTCTTGTTTTGTTGTTTCTTTTCAGGTTTTCGAGAAGTCGAGTGACGAGTATCAACTTCAATACCTTCCTGAAGAAAGACGTTTCCGTATGATCAACAAAGGTAAGGTTGAAGTTGAGAACAAACCACACGAAATCGAGGGTAAGTGCGGTAAGACTCACATAGCACTTGAACTTTCACTACCCTCCTTGAATGTTGGAAATTTTTTTGTCGATAACTTCATCTTTAGAAAAGCTACGTGCCTTGATATGGTTTATTTTCCTTAATTAAAATTGATGTTTTAAATAATGGCAAGGAAAATTTTGTTAATCAAAATCTTTGCGATGACAAGTTTGAAGATGAAGTCGTGTTTAATCGGCAACTGCAAAACTCGATTCTGCGAGACAATGAATTTTCACTTAAGCATCTCAAATTATTCGATTTTGGTAATTATGTGAATCATTTACTACTTTGCTTGAAATCATCGAGTTTTTGCAAAAAAATTTTGAAGAATGTCAAAAGTTTTGATTGTTTGTTTCTGTGGATGCCAAAATCCTTTTAGATTGACATGTTTGATTTAATGAAACTGTTGCTACACTTTGGTATAAATAATCAAAATCAAGTTTTTAAACCGAGAATATGTTTTGATTCGTTTTACGGGAAAATCAAGCATCAACGATTGTGTACGAAAAATTTCTATCTGTTTGATACTTGGTTTTTAAATGAGGTAACGAAGTTTGACCAATTTGACTTCAATTTAAATTTGTGCCTTAAACAATTTATGTGGTTGTACATGAAGTTCACATATCGTTTGGAAAAGGCTAACTCAACCACGAAGCTACGACTAGACTATATTCCCGAGGAGAGAAGATTTGTGGTCACCAAACAAGGTAAAATTGATCTATGGTTCCGTACTTCTAAAGGTAAGACTCTTGAAACTTTTGAAACATTTTTGGTCTCCTCGGATGGTGACAAACATTGTGTTGATGAATTGGTTTTTGAAAGATACTTAGATCGTGATGTGGTTAACTATTTTGTTTCATTTGAACATGATCTATTTGTCTTGATTATTGATAAAAAGATTCTTGTTTTTGATAATTGTCAAGATGCATTTGTGAGTGAAACTTTTCATTTACCTATTTTTGATGATTATGTCTACCTTTTGACCCATTACTCGCATGCCAATCATGATTTGAGGAATCAATTTAAGTTGTATGCCTGTCTTGAAAACTATTTAATTATGTTTCGAACATTTGACGAGGCATTGGCGAGTGAATTAGTTTGTTTGCATTACTTTTTGCTAACTCATAGTTATTCTTTTCAGGTGATTTGATTACCATCCATCCCATTCGACCGAGGAAAGCTGAGTAAAAGGAACTATGTTCTAGAGAACCAACAGCTCGATTCGAGGACGAATCACTTTGAAGAGGGGGGATGATGTAAACCAACCCAGGGCAACCAACGTTTTGCAATCCAATGATCGTACGATGCCCGAAGGAACAAAGACTCAAGCTCGGATCAAAGGAAACAAGTTTCCATGGAGCTGTTCTGCACTTTGGTGCATGTTCAACTCAGCCCAGAATAGTTCATTTGAGCTTATTTCAGCTCATTGGGCTGTTTAATTAACTTTGCTTAATTTTAAAGCTTGAATAAATTTAACTTTTTATTTTTATTTATTTTACTACAGCAAGTTAATGTGTCTTAATGTTTTAATTAGGCTGAATTTATGTTGTCTCAATTTAATTAAATTTGTCTAATTTTACTACAGGTTTTTAATGTGTCTTGGTACAGCCGAATATTAAGTGTGTCCTAAGTAGTTGTATTTAATTTGTCTAGAGTGTCCATTATTGTGTCCTAGATATGTACTTAATTTTATTCAGCTGAATCTAAGTGAATTAATGTGTTTTTCTTATTCATATAGGTGCAGCCGAATTTAACAAGGCCATTTAAAGAGATTCATGCACCTAGGTGCAATGTATGTGGCTGGTACATTGGACGCATGAAGCAATGTATGTTCAGCTGATTCTACATTTAATTGCTGGTCACTTTTGGCTTCCCCAAGCAACTATTCGGCTAAGAAGCTTCCAGCCGTCAAGCTTCCAAAATTCCTTTCACATTGCTGTCCACATTGGAGACTATTTGGTTCAGCATGTTCACACCTTATGGACTTTTCATGGCTGGCTGTTCAAACTCAAGTAGGCTGCTCAATTCCCCCTTAAATGCTGGTCACTTTCAGCCACAAGGGATCAATTTAAGAGCTTAATTAAGGCATGGGACGAACCTAGCTGCTGCCATGAATTTGCAAGAAGCTTCAAATGCATTCCACCTTCTAGAAACCGTCCAAAGAGCTTCCATTCAGCTGATCTAGCTACAGCAACTTAATAGTTTAATTCTGAAATTTTCTAGCCTAATCTAGCATAATTTTTGCTTAGTAATTAAGTAAATGTTTAGGCCATTCGGCTACCTAGCTTAGGTTATAAATAGCTTGTTGTTTCATTTTGTAAAAAAAGATTTTTGGACCCTCAATGAATTGCTGCAGGATTTGTGAGAAAACTTTTCTCTCAATTTTCGTTCGAGACCCGACCGACTTATCTAGTTTCTAGTGGTGCCAGTCTGAGTCTTCTTTATCCGAACTTATCACTCCTTAAACCTGAGTGTGGCGTTCATTCTATCTCTATCTTTCACCTTAACCGTATAAGAATCGGAGTGACACTTTTTAGTGTTGAATCGCTCTTGGTTAAGTTCCTTATTCCATCGTCACCAAACTATCGTGTTATCCATTTTTAAAACCTAGCCAACGATTATCTTTCTTTACCTATCCTAATTCATTTCTTTCTAAACCGAAACCTTCACCATCCACATTCCTTTATTACTTTAGCCGAACCTATTATTCTTGATCTTCGAACTTGTTTCCATTATTCTTAAACCTCCATTCCTAACTTAAACTAAAATATTAAAAGAAATTCATTTCAAAGCTTCCGCAAATTTATCTATCTATCCATTATTTCCCGAAGACGAATCCTCTCCTCGTATACGATCGGGCACCTAAAGCGACTCGTGTCATTCGTGAACCCAAGGGCGCATCAACTTTATTAAATGTAGAACACATAATGCATGTCATAATTAAAAGATGTAGATCAATAATGCAAGACATTAATTAAAGATGCATTTAATAAATAAGACATAATTAAAGACTAATATTATATAATAACTAAAGTAACTAAAATAAATAAACCAAAGTCCTTATTCCAGCAACCAAATTAACAAACTAAAATTAAAAGCTTCATTTTACACTTGGGTCCCTCGAGTTTGGGCCAATCTCGGTGGCATCGAGTTGTGTCGTAACATGATGCGGCCGGGATCGCATCAGAGTGTTTACTTTCTTTTGAGTGGGATTGTGAGACTTTTGTAGTAAGGATCAAAATACTATGTCTCAAAGTTTCAAAAGGATTGTTGATGATGGTAATGTTTTGTCCGACCTAACATATCAAGCACTTATTCACGAGGTGGGTCGAATGTGATGTGAGACGGCTCGGGTTGATTCAAATCATTCACGAGTTTTCCCGATCGTCTACGAGGAGTGGTTGGGGCTTCGGGAAACAGAAGAAATTTGACTAAGTATGCGGAAGCTTTCGAAGGGTTTTTCTTTCAAAATTGTTTAAGTTAGGAATGGAGGTTCAGTTAGCAATGGAAACAAGATAGAAGGCTAATTTGGTAGGCTCGGTTTAGCAATTAATAGATTAAAGGAAAAAAAGGGTTCGGGATAAATGATGGATGTGGATAGCGATCTTAAACATCAAACCAATCACCAACCTCCTTATTCCTCCATAACCGAACCTTCCTATTTCGAATAACTTTTCTTCTTTTGAGCCTAACTTTGTCACCCTTAACTACACTTAATCTAATATCCAACATCTTTCCAAACCCGAATGGTACTTCCTCGTTTAAATGATCGGGCAACCATACGACTCGGATTAATCGACGGCCTGGGTTCGCATCATTTGGTATCAGAGCTAGAAAACGAGGAGCTCCGACGATCATCGCAACCCCGAAGTAGGATCGTATTAAAAAAAATTTGAAAAAAATTCAAGTTGTATTCGAAGTTGCTTGTATATATATATACGAAAATTTAAAAAAATCGACTAAAATAAAAGTGTGCAATTTTGAAAGTTCTTGTTTTGTTTTCATCTATTCTGTTTCCCGATCTTCAAAGTCCTTCTATCATTATTTCACCCTTCCCAAACACCACCATCCTTAACATTTTATTTTTCTTCAGCCTACCCCGTACCGACCAATTTATCCCTTGTTAATCCCTTGAAGCTGACCCTCTAATCTAGTAGATTTAGTCACCCAGAGTTTTATACGAAATCACGAGAGAAGAAACTAGCAGAAAAAGGCACGAGTGTGAGAGCACAATACAGTGAAGGTAAAAGCCAAATAGAGTGCAAACACGAGTGTGAGTGTCATTATTTCTTTTCTTTCCGAGTGATTTGTGAGAATTTTGTAGTGAGGACTTTATTTCTATTTTACATAACAATTTTCCTTTTTAGCAATAATAATCATGTCTCGCGAAGAATTTACCTAATCGGAATATCAATATTTGGTGCAAGAAATGCATAGAATGGTGAATACTAAGTTTGACAAATTGCACAAAAGATTAGACCGTGTGATGAAAAGAGACCAACGGGAACGATTGTCATCAAGTAAGAAAGCAGATTCGAGAACATCACAAAGATACATATCCAACGTCTACTCGAGAAGAGACTCCGATCGAGATTCCTTTTCATCAAGGAATTCGAGACAAAGAGAAGTCGGTTTTGATTTTGAATCCTTCCGAGAAGTTGTGCGAGATGAAAGGTACACTTCTTCAAAAACTCCAAAGAAAACATCCACGGAGAGATCTTCACGAAGGATTGTTCGTGAATCATATGTAAATGATTTTTCTTCTTTTGAACAAAATGATTATTCTACTAAATCTTTTGTGTCCTCTTGTAAAAGGAAAATGAGAAAAGAAAAAGACGAAAAGCAAAAAGAGGTCAAAAGAAAAGAGAGGCAAGAAAAGATTATGAGAGAAAATGTGAGGATCTTGAATGAAATCGAGAAAAGAAACAAAGAAATGAAAGAAAAAGAGTTTGATCAAAAGAAAAGAGTGGAAAAAGAAATTGAGGGAAAAGAAACGAGTGTTTCCAAAGAAAAAGATTCGAGTGGAAAAGATGTTAGTGAGCAAGCGAGGATTGTTTCCACTAATCCACCTGTTAGTTTTTCTTGTGATATCTCTTCCCAGGTTTTTGAAAATCCGTGTGACCAATTCCAGCTTCAATACCTTCCCAACGAGCGGCGATTTTGATTGTACAAGAAAGGTAAGCGAGGTAAGGTGATACGGGCACGCCCAGGGCACCCACAAAATTCAAAGCTCGAAGTGCCGTGGAGCTCTTGTGCATCTTGGTGCACTTTCAAATTGAGCCGAATTAGCTCATTCTAGCTCGATTTGAGCTCACTCGAGCTCGCCCCAGCTCATTGAGCTGATTGCCTAAAATTTAATGCTTTAAATAAATTAAGTCTTTTATTTATTAATTTTCCTACAGCCCATTAATGTGTCTAAATATTTTATTTAGTGTTTAAATTAATTTATCTTGGCCTAAATTAATTTTTTTACATTTTATTACATGTTTTTAAGTTGTTTAAAACATAAATTAAATGTGCAGTTTTTTTTCACTAAAATATGGGCTGCCGAAATTCAATGTGTCCTAAAGGTGTCTTTAAGATGTCGAAAACGTCCATTATTGACCCCATAGCATGTTTTTAGTTTTGGTCAACTTATTTGGCTTGAATTAATGAAAGATTCATGCTAATAAAGGACCAGCCAAATTTAACTCATTCTTGCTACTTTTCAGCCGAATTTATTGAGACACTAATGCTTACTTGTCTCGTGAATTGCAGCAAAAAAATTATGGAGCCTTTCACTCTCCCCATGGACGAAATTAATGTTCAGCATGCAACTAAGGAGCATTTCGTGGAAACCAAAGAAGCATGTTGGCCGAAATTAATGAGCTGCTGGTTGGGACGGCACTAAGGGTGTTAGCATGCTAGGAACATCATTTATTGTGATGTTGGACCTTGGTTGGGGCGGCAATTAAAGACCATTGAATCTGATTCCTTTTCCTCAAGCAAAGTGGCGAATTAATAGATGGTGCATTAACTTGCTTTGCATGGCCGAATTAAATGGGGTGTTTGGCATGCAAGAACGGCATTTAAATGCTAAATTATTGCTTCCTTGTGTCTTTTTTGTGAACATAAAAGGACAAAGCTGCTGATGACATCTCGTGAATCACAAAGGGATTTAAGGTGCCTTTTTCGTGAATATAAAAGGGACAATGCATTGTTTTGCTTTCCCATGCGTGTACAGCCATTTAATAGGCTGTTGGAGATGTTGGAGCATGCACAACATTTAATAGGCTGATTGGCGTTCTCCAAGGTGCCTTTTTGATGTTTTCAAGCAACCATTCGGCCACCAAAGGGACAACAAAATTAAAAGAGTTACTGGTTGTTTCTCCATGCGTGAACATCTATTCAAGGATGTATTAATGTTATGTTTAGCATGCTTGGGACGGTAGCTATTAAATGAGGTGATTGTTCAGATTTCAAAGCTCTTTTTTGTGAACAACAAAGGGCTGCAAGTTGGCCGAATTTAATGATATGTTGGAATACATACAAGGTATGGACGACAACATCATTAATTGACATGTTGGGCATGCAAATAGCTTGTTGGCCGAATTCATGGTCTAGCATTTAATGAAGATGCATGCAAGGAGGAGGTTCACGTATGGAAGGATGCTCATATTCGGCCAAGGGTCACACCTCTTCAAGGATGGCCATTTCTCTTCTTCAAGGCAGCAATTAAACGCCATTTAAAGCCCAACAACCGAATGAAGACATTTCTAAACAAGTTCAGCCAAATTTTTGCCAAGGATTTCAATGGTCTTCTTTCTAGATTTTTCTAGTCATTTCTAGTTGAAAGTTACTTTGCCTTTAAGCTATATGGATGACTATTCGGCTAGCCCTTTCATAAGCCTATAAATACTTATTATTTTGCATTTTGTAAAGTAAGTAAAATTTATATGAAACATATATGAACATTTGTTCACTGAGTGAGATTATCTCCTCTTCACTTTCGTACGAGTTTCGATCCCGACTTATCAAGCTTGCTTGTGGCGTCCAACGATTCTCTTTCATTTAGCTACACCATTGGTTCTTATCAATCTTGATAACGGGTCTTTGGTCCATATCGATTTCCATATTATCACCTTAAACATTATATAACCCAGGGTGACACTGAAATAGTGTTGAATCGATTCTTTGTTTAAGTTCTTTAATCCATTTCCACCAAACTATCATCTATCTATTTTATTCATCCTCCACCATCTTCTTTCCATAATCATTTTCGAACCTATCCTATCATTTATCTAAAACCATTCCCTTCATTTTCCATCCTTCATTCCTAACTTAACCCATTTCTTAAAACCAATTCACTTAAAGCTTTCGCAACTCTTCCATAGTTTCTCAATATTACCGAGGGCTTGATTTACTCCTCGTAGACGATTGGGCACTTGCATACATTTCGACTCTTCCCGAGGCGGACTGTATCATAAGAACTCTATGATTATTGAGTCACGATCATTTGGTTTAAAAACTGCTAATAAAGGTTTTGATGACTTAATTTCTGAAATGTCACTATATTTTGACTTGGTTAGTCGCTGTCCACTTATTGATGTTAATGACCTTGTTTCAAAAAGATCAATGAAAAGTTTGTCTTATGACATATCTTATCCTTCTGTTGGATTGGTTCAGCCTATGCAAATCTTGTATGTGTGTGATAAAATTTTTCCACATAAAAATTTTGATGTGTTGGACTGTGATGGATTTGAACATTTGAACAGTCGTATGCTCACAACTCCTTTGTTTGACATACATGATAAAAGGTTTTCACCCAAAATGCTTACTTTGTTGGATTGTGTCCATCAAAAGAAAACTTTAAATTTTTGTGCAAAGTTTCCATGTTTTGATCCGCCTAATCGATTGAGTTTTGTGAAGTATGAATGATTGCATGTTCGTCTGCCTAAACTTTATTTGATCTAATTTTGTGATTTATTTGAGAAAATGAAATTCTTGCTATATTTTGGGATAAGTGATAAAAATCGAGTGTTTAAGCCTGGAGCTAGCCACTTTAAGTTGATACCAAGAAAAGGTAAGTACCGTAATCTCATTGTAAATAAATTTGTTGTACCTTTTCATCCGTTACGAATTTTATCTTCATTTCTGGAAATAAATCTTGTGGTTAGTTTACAAAATCAAAATCAAATTTTTGATTCTGGAAATTTTGTTTTTAATCCCGGAATCGGTTTATGCTATCCACCTGTGGATAACATCTCATCATGTCCTTTTAAGTACATTATCCATGGTGACATTGACATCTTCCATCTTTGTGGAAATTACATTTTGAAGGGTGCGAGTTACTTCTTTGATTTTCACCTTTCGAGTTTATTCGAGTTCAAAATATCGATTACATTACCTTGCTAAGGAGCGAAGGTTTGTTTTGCGCAAACAAGGTAAAATTGAACTTTCATCATGTAACTTCCAAGATAATCAAGGTAAGTCAATAATATCTTTGTTTTGTTTGAAAGATGAAGAAATCGGTGTTGTTGATGATGACTTTGTGAAAAGTGGCCATAATATTCATCCTGCTACTGTAAGTCCATTCAACCGAATACGGCAAGATGAAGTTGTTCAAATCAAAAAGCCAAGTGAATATGTCCTTTGTTTTGACCCATTTGGAATGTTGTGGTTGAAACAAGGAATGCATTCTTGTTTGCTAAATTGTGTGATTAATCATTCCTTGCTTCCATTCTGTTCAAATGTTCATATTAATTGCTTATCAAAATTGTGCGATAATATGAAGCATTCATGTTAGGAACGAATAAAATTTTTGCCATATGATCTTTGGACTGAATTTTATATGTGTTATTTGAATTTGAGTTCGTCGCACTTTTCGTTGTCAAACTTGGTGAGTAAATTCAGAAATGTTTGTGAGATAACCTTTGTCCCATTTGACCGAGGAAAGCCGCACGAGAGAAAATATTTTCCAGCGGACAAACGGCTCAACTTGAGGACAAGTCGCCCTCAAGAGGGGGGAATGATACGAACCCGCCCCGCGAACTACTTTGGCCAAGCTTACCCAGCCGAGTATTGCACTGTTGGCAAGCTGATCCTAGTTCATTTCCAGCTCCCCGAGCTCCGTCCAACTCAATTCAGTTTATTATCGGGATAATTTTTGTTTGACTCAGCTCATTGGAGCTCAACTCGGTTTGACGCAAGCTTGTTGAGCTTGATTTGAAATTATTTAATTTCCATGCATTCTAATTTGCTGAAATAATTAAGTTAGTTTATTTAGTTAGCTTAAATAAATTAAGCTCATTTTAAATAGTTGTCAAATAGTTAATTAAATGTGTTTAATAAGAAGCTTATTTAATTAATCTAGTTACTAGGATAATTTAATGGAGCATGAGTTTAAGTTTGTTTAAATTCTGCTTCTATAATTAAACTAGTTGCTGCATTAATTGATGTCTTTACTTTTAGTTCATTAATTGAAGTCAAGTGTTTAATATGTTTGAGTTTAATTAGTGTTTAATTGTGTTTAATAAGTTCATTTTAATGTGTTTATTGCAGGTGTCTCTTCAGCTCACAACCGTTACATTTCAAGGTTGTTACAACTTAATTGAAGTGACTTTTTAGTTATTTTTTGGTTACAAATGAAGTGGCTGTTACAAGGGATGTTTAATACATCAGTTAAGGATTTTTAAGGAGCATTTTAACTCCTCTTAAAGTTGGCAGCAACCTCTTTCACCTACCAGCAGTTTTTGCTCATTTAAAGATGAAAACAAGCATTCAAAACACCATTTAGTTGCTGGTGACTTTTCGGCTAGTCAAGGGACAACTCAAGAGACATTTTAAGCATTCAAGGATGATCATTTAAGCTGAATTTAAGTGAATTCAAGCATGGAGTAAATTGTTACAAGAATATCAAGAGTCTTGAGTTTAATTTCAGTTTTAATTAGCACATTAAGATGTGACCTTTCAGCTAGTTTTTCTATCCTTATAAATATGTGTAACCAGCCATTTTGGAGGGACTTTTTTTAACTTAATGAATTACTGCCAAATTAGTGAGAAATTCTTCTCTCAAATTTCGTCCAAAGACTCCATTGACTTATCTAACTAGTTAGTGGCGTCAACCCATTTTTGTTCGACCGAACTTATCACGATTTCGTGTGGCATTCGACACCCAAATATACCGAGGTTCCTATCTTCTTTAGATAGTGGATCGAGGTTTCCCATTCTTCTTTCGTAAACCACTTAAGGACCTATAAGTTTCGGGTCAGTCTTCAATCGAAGTGTTGGTTCACTCTTGTTCTTAAGAACCCGTTATCAAACCAATCACTAACCTCCTTATTCCTCCATAACCGAACCTTCCTATTTCAAGTAACTTTTCTTGTTTTAAGACTAACTTTGTCACCCTTAACTACACTTAATCTAATATACAACATCTTTCCAAACCCGAACGATACTTCCTCGTTTAAACGATCAGGCAACCATATGACTCGGATTAATCGATGGCCCGGGTTCACATCATTTGGCATCAGAGCTAGAAAACGAGGAGCTTCGACGATCATTGCAACCTCGAAGTAGGTGGTTCGTATTAAAAAAAATTCAAAAATAAAATAAAATTTCAAGTTGTATTCGAAGTTGCTTGTATTTCATTCTATTGTATTTGAAGTGAAAAATATATATATACGAAAATTAAAAAAAAATCGAGTAAAAAAAAGTGTGCAGTTTTGAAAGTTCTTGTTTTGTTTTCATCTATTCTGTTTCCCGATCTTCAAAGTCCTTCAATCATTATTTCACCCTTCCCAAACGCCACCATCCTCAACATTTTATTTTTCTTCAGCCTACCCCGTACCGACCAATTTATCCCTTGTTAATCCCTTGCAGCCGACCCTCTAATCTAGTAGATTTAGTCACCCCGAGTTTTATACGAAATCACGAGAGAAGAAACGAGCAGAAAAAGGCACGAGTGTGAGAGCACAATACAGTGAAGGTAAAAGCCAAATAGAGGGCAAACACGAGTGTGAGTGTCATTATTTCTTTTCTTCCCGAGTGACTTGTGAGAATTTTATAGTGAGGACTTTATTTCTATTTTACTTAACAATTTTCTTTTTCAGCAATAACAATCATGTCTCGCGAAGAATTTACCGAATCAGAATACCAATATTTGGTGCAAGAAATGCAAAGAATGGTGAATACTAAGTTTGACAAATTGCACAAAAGATTAGACCGTGTGGAGAAAAGAGACCAACGAGAACGAATGTCATCAAGTCAGAAAATGGATTCGAGAACATCACGGAGATACATATCTAACGTCTACTCGAGAAGAGACTCTGATCGAGATTCCTTTTCATAAAGGAATTCGAGACAAAGAGAAGTCGATTTTGATTTTGAATCCTTCCGAGAAGTTGTGCGAGATGAAAGATACACTTCTTCAAGAACTTCAAAGAAAACATCCACGGAGAGATCTTCACGAAGGATTGTTCGTGAATCATATGTAAATGATTTGTCTTCTTTTGAACAAAATGATTATTCTCCTGAATCTTTTGTGTCCTCTAGTAAAAGGAAAATGAGAAAAGAAAAAGACGAAAAGCAAAAAGATGTCAAAAGAAAAGAGAGGCAAGAAAAGATTATGAGAGAAAATGAGAGGATCTTGAATGAAATCAAGAAAAGAAACAAAGAAATGAAAGAAAAAGAGTTTGATCAAAAGAAAAGAGTGGAAAAAGAAATTGAGGGAAAATAAACGAGTGTTTCCAAAGAAAAAGATTCGAGTGGAAAAGATGTTAGTGAGCAAGCGAGGATTGCTCCCACTAACCCACCTGTTAGTTTTTCTTGTGATATCTCTTCCCAGGTTTTTGAAAATCCGTGTGACCAATTCCAGCTTCAATACCTTCCCAACAAGCGGCGATTTTGATTGTACAAGAAAGGTAAGCGAGGTAAGGACTCTATGATTATCGAGTCACGATCATTTGGTTAAAAAACTGCTAATAAAGGTTTTGATGACTTAATTTCTGAAAGGTCACCATATTTTGACTTGGTTAGTCGCTGTCCACTTATTGATGTTAATGACCTTGTTTCAAAAAGATCCATGAAAAGTTTGTCTTATGACATATCTTATCCTTCTGTTGGATTTGTTCAGCCTATGCAAATCTTGTATGTGTGTGATAAAATTTTTCCACATAAAAATTTTGATGTGTTGGACTGTGATGGATTTGAACATTTGAACAGTCGTATGCTCACAACTCCTTTGTTTGACATACATGATAAAAGGTTTTCACCCAAAATGCTTACTTTGTTGGATTGTGTCCATCAAAAGAAAACTTTAAATTTTTGTGCGAAGTTTCCATGTTTTGATCCGCCTAATCGATTGAGTTTTGTAAAGTATGAATGATTGCATGTTCGTCTGCCTAAACTTTCTTTGATATACTTTTGTGATTTATTTGAGAAAATGAAATTTTTGCTATATTTTGGGATAAGTGATCAAAATCGAGTGTTTAAGCCTGGAGCTAGCCACTTTAAGTTGATACCAAGAAAAGGTAAGTACCGTAATCTCATTGTAAATAAATTTGTTGTACCTTTTCATCAATTATTTAATTTTATCTTCATTTAGGAAATAAATCTTGTGGTTAGTTTACAAAATCAAAATCAAATTTTTGATTCGGAAATTTTGTTTTTAATCCGGAATCGGTTTATGCTATCACACTGTGAATAACATCTCATCATGTCCTTTTAAGTACATTATCCATGGTGACATTGACATCTTCCATCTTTGTGGAAATTACATTTTGAAGGGTGCGAGTTACTTCTTTGATTTTTCACCTTTTCAGGTTTATTCGAGTTCAAAATATCGATTACATTACCTTGCTAAGGAGCGAAGGTTTGTTTTGCACAAACAAGGTAAAATTGAACTTTCATCATGTAACTTCCAAGATAATCAAGGTAAGTCAATAATATCTTTGTTTTGTTTGAAAGATGAAGAAATCGGTGTTGTTGATGATGACTTTGTGAAAAGTGGCCATAATATTCATCCTGCTACTGTAAGTCCATTCAACCGAATACGGCAAGATGAGGTTGTTCAAATCAAAAATCCAAGTGAATATGTCCTTTGTTTTGACCCATTTGGAATGTTGTGGTTGAAACGAGGAATGCATTCTTGTTTGCTAAATTGTGTGATTAATCATTCCTTGCTTCCATTCTGTTCAATTGTTCATATTAATGGCATATCGAAATTGTGCGATAATATGAAGTATTCATGTTAGGAACGAATAATTTTTTTTTCCATATGATCTTTGGACTGAATTTTATATGTGTTATTTGAATTTGAGTTCGTCGCACTTTTCATTGTCAAATTTGGTGAGTAAATTCAGAAAAGTTTGTGAGATAACCTTTGTCCCATTTGACCGAGGAAAGCCGTGCGAGAGAAAATATTTTCCAGCGGACAAACGGCTTGACTTGAGGACAAGTCGCCCTTAAGAGGGGGGGAATGATACGAACCCGCCCGCGAACTACTTTGGCCAAGCTTACCAAAGTAGTATTGCATTTGTTGCCAAGTGATCCTAGTTCATTTCAGCTCCCGAGCTCAGTCCAACTCAATTCGGTTTATTATCGGGATAATTTTTGTTTGAATCACTCATTGGAGCTCAACTCGGTTTGTATAAGCTTGTTGAGCTTGATTTGAAATTATTTAATTTCCATGCATTCTAATTTCTTTGAAATAATTATGTTAGTTTATTTAGTTAGCTTAAATAAACTAAGCTCATTTTAAATAGTTAGTTTATTTAGTTAGCTTAAATAAATTAAGCTCATTTTAAATAGTTGTCAAATAGTTAATTAAATGTGTTTAATAAGAAGCTTATTTAATTAATCTAGTTATTAGGATAATTTAATGGAGCATGAGTTTAAGTTTGTTTAAATTCTGCTTCTATAATTAAACTAGTTGCTGCATTAATTGATGTCTTTACTTTTAGTTCATTAATTGAAGTCAAGTGTTTAATGTGTTTGAGTTTAATTAGTGTTTAATAAGTTCATTTTAATGTGTTTATTGCAGGTGTCTCTGACACTCACAAGATTACATTTCAAAGTCATTACAACTTAATTGAAGTGACTTTTTAGTTGTTTTTTGGTTACAAATGAAGTGGCTGTTACAAGGGATGTTTAATACATCAATTAAGGATTTTTATGGAGCATTTTAACTCCTCTTAAAGTCGGCAGCAACCTCTTTCACCTACCAGCAGTTTTTGCTCATTTAAAGATGAAAACAAGCATTCAAAACACCAATTAGTTGCTGGTGACTTTTCGGGTAGCCAAAGGACAACTCAAGAGACATTTTAAGAATTCAAGCATGATCATTTAAGCTGAATTAAAGTGAATTCAAGCATGGAGTAAATTGTTACAAGAATATCAAGAGTCTTGAGTTTAATTTCAGTTTTAATTAGCACATTAAGATGTGAACTTTCAGCTAGTTTTTCTATCCTTATAAATATGTGTAACCAACCATTTTGGAGGGACTTTTTCTTTAACTTAATGAATTGCTGCCAAATTAGTGAGAAATTCTTCTCTCAAATTTCGTCCAAAGACTCCATTGACTTATCTTACTAGTTAGTGGCGTCAACCCATTTTTGTTCGACCGAACTTATCACGATTCTGTGTGGTGTTCGACACCCAAATATATCGAGGTTCCTATCTTCTTTAGATAATGGGTCGAGGTTTCCCATTCTTCTTTCATAAACCACTTAAGCACCTATAAGTTTCGGGTCAGTCTTCAATCGAAGTGTTGGTTCACTCTTGTTCTTAAGAACCCGTTATCAAACCAATCACCAACCTCCTTATTCCTTCATAACTGAACCTTCCTATTTCGAATAACTTTTCTTCTTTTAAGCCTAACTTTGTCACCCTTAACTACACTTAATCTAATATCCAACATCTTTTCAAACTCGAACGGTACTTCCTCGTTTAAACGGTCGGGCAACCATACGACTCAGATTAATCGATGGCCCGGGTTCAGATCATTTGGTATCAGACCTAGAAAACGAGGAGCTCCGACGATCATCGCAACCCCGAAGTAGGTTCGTATTAAAAAAAATTCAAAAAAAAATTCAAGTTGTATTCGAAGTTGCTTGTATTTCATTCTGTTGTATTTGAAGTGAAAAAATATATATATATATATACGAAAATAAAAAAAAATTGAGTAAAAACAAAGTGTGCAGTTTTGAAAGTTCTTGTTTTGTTTTCATCTATTCTGTTTCCCGATCTTCAAAGTCCTTCTATCATTATTTCACCCTTCCCAAACGCCACCATCCTCAACATTTTATTTTTCTTCAGCCTACCCTGTACCGACCAATTTATCCCTTGTTAATCCCTTGAAGCCGACCCTCTAATCTAGTAGATTTAGTCACCCCGAGTTTTATACAAAATCACAAGAGAAGAAACGAGCAGAAAAAGGCACGAGTGTGAGAGCACAATTGTAATGCCCCGAATTCGGGCCTAGTAGATTTGGGCCTATTGGGTTGTAACGCCCAAAAAATTATGAAACTTTAAATTTCTGTGCACTGAGGTTGGTATGTATGAGTAGCACTTAGAATATTAATTTTAAGGTATTATCGGGATTATTTGAAGTCTTAGAGATAGGAGAGACCATAGTGAAAAAATTATTTTTCTTGCTTAGTGGACCCTAGTCTCAGGCATGAGGTCTCTTAAGTAGATTAAGAGAAAATAGGACACAAAAGAGCTTGTGGCAAGGAGGCAAGTGGCGTCACTTGGGAGCTATGAGGTGGCGTGTGTGAAAGCTAAAGAGGTCCAAGGTTCGAGCAGGAGGGGTGCATTTTGGAGTGTTTTATTTTGCATAGGTGGACGGCAAGAGTTGTGTGGATTTTGAACTCTTTCCGTGGAGAGTTTGAAGTAAGTAGGATTGATGGTTGTGGAGGAGATTTTGGATAAGATAAAGGTATTATCGGAGAGAAAAGTTAGGAGATGGGGAGTAAGGATGTAACACCCCTTACCCGGGTTCTACGGTAGGAACAGGGCCCGAGGCGTTACCGAACTCAAACCACTTGATCGCCACTTAGGCTCGTCGTAACTACTCTGAAGTCATCTCAACAACCTCATTCTCGACTTATGAGACCTCACTCATACACACGAGGGCTCTCGAGACTAAACCGGAACTTTTTCCAATCTTAAAATTTTTCTCTTTTATACAGATCTCACATGCCCGTGCAAATTAGACACGCCCGTGCATGGACACACACGCCCATGTCCCCAAATCGTGCCTGAAAACCCAGCATTCTGCCAATGCACCACGGCCAAGGCACACGCCCGTGCTTACCACCCGTGGTGCACACTGACTACCTTAACACGGCCTAGAGTCTAGACACATGCCCGTGTGGCTAGCCCATGGCCAACACTCATTAGTCCCACACGCCCTAGGCACACACCCGTGTGACTAGTCCGTGGTCTATTCTGACTTCAAATACTAACATGCAGGGGGCACACGACTGAGTCACACGCCCGTGGGCTGGCCGTGTGTCACACATGGCCTAGACACACACCCGTGTGTCTATCCACATGGACAAGAATAAAGCTATGTGCCAAGTTCTTTTCACCCCTCTAGCATACACAACATATACTCATCTAACACAATCATAATCAACTCAAATTGAATTGCAATCTCACATAGATAACTATAACTTTTCATATAACATATAATAGCCAACAACTATGGCATTATACAAAATAAGCTATCCATCTAAAGGCCAACACATATTAGCCATTTACAACAAAATTCACTAACTTGTCTAGCCCCTATACATGCCATATACAAAACATTGAGTCTCATGTACCAGAGTGTGCTGATAGTGTGGGCGATCTTCCAATTGATCCTCGTATCTCGGTTCAACACTTTTACTCTATAAGACAAGGGAAAAGAAGAGGAGTAAGCTTTGAGCTTAGTAAGTTTACACATAAACAATTAAGCATCATAGTATAAGCTAAACAACAATTAGCATTATACTACCAAAGGTAATGAACAACTATGCTTACTCTTTCTAACCCTTACCACATTTCCAACACATCATGAGTCACATACTCATAACCATCGAAATGCACCCCTGCATTCAATGTCACATTTACACAATATACAACACATCATTATTTCTCAATAACTCATCCACACAGCTAATTAACTTAATAATGCATCCACACAGCTTCTTTACTCAATAATGCAATCACATGGCTAATCCACACAGTTAACCCACACAGCAAATGTCTTGGTGGTTTCGCACTTAGCACACCACAGTCGATTAATAAGATAGTATCGCACTTAGCCTACCACAAAGGTAATCATAGGGGTTTCTCACTTAGCCCACTAAACGATATACCTAATGATAGCATCGCACATAGCCAGCTCATCGTCAATATGCATTAGGATGGTATCACACTTAGCCTGCCATCTAGCATTATCACTACACATTCACATGTCTACTTACTCAAATAAACATCCATTCACAATTCTACTACATTCATTCTACTTGAACCACATAGGTTCTCAATCAATCTCGAACAAGCTACAAACTAGCTATCATCAACAAATTGTAAGTACGAATGCATTGTTTATGCATAGACTTACCTCGGTACTCAAAAGTATTGAGACTTGCAATTTAGTCCACCACCTTGCTTTTGCCTCGATTTCGATCCGGGCATCGTCTTTCTTGATCTATAATGAATAAATCAGCTTATTCAATACATACATTGACTAAATTGACCCACATCTCATACTTTAGCAAAATTACTATTTTGCCCCTAAACTTTCTCATATTTACACTTTAGCCCCAAAGGCTCGTAAAGTGATTTTTATTCAACTTTCTAGACTTTCATGCTTAGTCAAACCACTTATTCAACTAAAGCTATCGTCAATTTTCACTAAAACACACATGTATGACCAAACTTAAGATTTTCACAATCAAGTCCCTACATGCATTTCCATGGAAAATCACTTAACAAAAGATGTTTATACTACATCAAGCTTTCATAATCTTCCATAAAACAACAAAATACATGCATGTCATACATGACCACATTTTTGAACATCCTTCATAGCTCATCAAATAGCAAAAAATAGCTTACTCATGCTACCGGGACTTCAAAAATACAAAGAATATAAAAAACGAGGCTAGATGCACTTACTAGCAAGCTTGAAAAATTGAAGAACCCTAGCTATGGCTTCCTTCAAATTTTCGGCAATGAGGGGAAGAAGATGAGCATGATTTTGTCAACTTTTCTCCTTTTTAATCACTTATTTGTTAAATGACCAAAATGCCCTTTTTGATAAACTTTCTATTTTAACTCATCCATGCCCATTTTTCTCTAAAAACTAAAAATTGGGAAAATTGCTCATTAAGGACCTCTAATTAATAATCTAAAGCTATTTCACACATATAGCTTCGAGAAACATACATTTTGCAACTTTTGCAATTTAGTCCTTTTGGACAATTCAACCACAATTTCACAAAATTGCTTCATGAAACTTTCACACTAGCATGCATACATAGCATAAACCTCAAAAACTCATTCATAAACCTCAGATTTGTGGTCTCGTACCACTATTCCGACTAGTCCCTAAACCGGGATGTTACAACTCTCTCCCCTTTAGAGATTTTTGCCCCCGAAAATCTTACAAGTAAAGAGGTTTGGATGTTGCTCTCTCATAGCTTCTTCCATTTCCCACATAGCCTCTTCCACACCATGTTTCTGCCATAACACTTTCACTAGTGCTATGCCCTTATTTCTCAACTATTTCACTTCTCGGGCCAAGATCTTAATTGGCTCTTCATCATAAGACATATCCGGTCTTATCTCAATTTTCGTCGAAGGAATCACATGTGAAGGATCGGAGCGATACCGTCGCAACATCGACACATGGAACACATTATGAATCTTTTCCAACTCTACCGACAAAACCAACCGGTACGCTACAGGCCCAATTCTCTCTGTAATCTCATACGGCCCTATGAATCTTGGACTCAATTTCCCTTTTCGTTCAAATCTCATAACCTTTTTCCACGGGGACACTTTCAAAAACACTTTGTCGCCCACTTTAAACTCAATTTCTTTTCTTTTCAAATTCGCGTACGACTTCTGCCGGTCCGAAGCAGCTCTCAAACTATTACGGATTACTTTCACCTTCTCTTCGGTTTCCTTCACTAAATCGACCCCAAGGATCCGCTTCTCATTAAGCTCGGTCCAATACAAAAGAGTCCGACACTTACGACTATACAAAGCCTCATACGGTGCCATCTGTATACTCGACTGATAACTATTGTTGTAGGTGAATTCGACCAAAGGTAGATATCTCTCTCAACTACCTTCGAATTCTAACACACAGCATCGAAGCATATCTTCAAGAACTTGAATCACTCTTTTAGACTTCGGTTTGCAGATGGAACGTAGTACTGAAATTCAATCTCGTACCCATGGCCTCTTGCAACTTCTTCCAAAATCTCGAAGTAAACCTCGGATCTCTATCCGATATAATAGACACTGAGCACACCATGCAACCTCACTATCTCGCCACATACAACTCGGCTAACTTGTCCGGTTTATAATCAACACGCATCGAATAAAGTGAGTCGACTTCAAATCAATCTATCCACAACAACCCACACAAGATCTCTCTTTCTGAGTCATCAGCAAACCGTTACAAAATCCATGGTAATTCGATCCCACTTCCATTCGGGTACCATTACTGGCTGAAGTAATCCCGAAGGCACTTGATGCTCAGCCTTCACCTGTTGGCAAATCAGACACTTTGTCACAAACTCTCGAAATATCTCTTTTCATACCCGCCCACCAATACAACTTCCTCAAGTCGTTGTACATTTTTGTCTTGCCGGATGTCTTGACAAACATCCACCGTGGGCCTCATGCAAAACCTTTTGAATCAACTCCTCATCTTTAGGAACACAAATTACGTCACGATACATC
Organism: Gossypium sturtianum; assembly: GCA_025698515.1. NCBI lineage: Eukaryota > Viridiplantae > Streptophyta > Magnoliopsida > Malvales > Malvaceae > Gossypium > Gossypium sturtianum. The sequence continues at coordinate 91,736,219 of CM046955.1, forward strand.
GGACAACCATTCAAATCCACTCAAAACCGTAATCACTTTCGATCCGTGACTTAGCTATCTTAGCTTGCATCTCATGTCATTTCTCCGAGCCTCACATATTTGTTGAACAAATAGCGGCTTAGCTCTCAATTCTGCCAAAATAGCACCATCGTCAGACAATGCTAAACTCGTGCTCATAGCTCTAAGAGCATACAAGGATTTCCTGCTCAGGGCATCCGCAACCACATTCGATTTTCCCAGGTGGTAGTCAATGACTAACTCATAGTCTTTCAACAACTCAAGCCACCGTCTCTGTCTCAGATTCAGATCCTTCTAATCCATCAAATACTTTAAACTCTTGTGATCCGTAAAGATTCGACACTTCTCACCATACAAGTAATATCACCAAATCTTTAACGCAAAAATAATCGCAGCTAACTACAAATCATGAGTCGGATAATTCTTCTTGTGCGGTTTTAGCTGCCTCGAGGCGTAAGCGACTACCTTACCCTCTTGCATCAACATGCAATCGAGACCACTAAACGACGCATCACTGTAAACCACGAACTCCTTTCTCGATTCTGGTTGAACCAAAACTGGCGCCTCAGTCAATAATGTCTTCAGTCTCTCAAAACTCTGTTGACATGTCTCAGTCAATTCAAACTTGACATCTTTGTGCAATAGTTTCGTCATCGGGGTAGTAATCACAGAGAACCCTTTTACGAAACTTTTGTAATATCCTGCTAATCCCAAGAAGCTTCTAACTTCTGATACGTTCCTCGGTGGTTTCCAATCCACACCAGTCAATATCTTACTCGGGTCAACTCTGACACCATCACCTGACACAATGTGCCCTAGGAATCCGACTTCTCGGAGCCAAAACTCACTCTTGCTAAACTTAGCATACAATTGCTTATCTCTCAAAGTTTGCAAGACAATTCTCAAATGCTCTTCGTGATCATTCTCATCTCGAGAATAGATCAATATATCGTCAATAAAGATAACCACAAACTTGTCCACATACGGTCTGAAAACACGGTTCATCAAATCCATAAAAATCGCAGGTGCATACGTCAAACCAAACGGCATAACCAAAAACTCGTAATGGCTATACCTTGTCTGAAATGCAGTTTTCAACACATCTTGCTCTTTCACTCTGAGCTGATAGTAACCAAACCTCAAGTCTATCTTGGAGAACACTGTAGCTCCCTTCAGTTGATCAAAAAGATCATCAATCCCTGGTAAAGGATACTTATTCTTAACCGTTGTTAAGCTATCTATAGTCTATATCTTAATCGTTGTTAAGCTGTCTATAGTCTATACACAATCTCATAGACCCATCTTTCTTCTTCACAAACAATACCGGAGCACCCCACGGCGAGTAGCTCGGTCTTGCAAAACCCTTATCTGTCAACTCTTGCAACTGAACCTTCAGTTCCTTCAACTCGACAGGTGCCATTCTATATGGAGTAATTGAAATAGGTGTCGCTCCCGGAACCAACTCAAATCCAAACTCGACCTCTCACACTGAAGGTAATCCGGGTAACTCTTCCGAAAATACGTCTGGATACTCACATACCACCGGCACTATTTCAAACTCTACTCCAACCTCTCGAGTATTCAAAACAAAAGCAAGATAGGACTCACATCCTTTTCTCAAACATTTCTCAGCCACTAGGGAAGAAATCATCACTAGTAGACTATCCGATCCACCTGATTCAACCCGAACCACATCTCCACTCTCACATTTCAATTCAATAAACTTACTACCACAGTTCACTAAGACATTATGGGTAGTCAGCCAATCCATGCCTAGGATTAAATTAAACTCATCAAACGGCAACAACATTAGGTTTGCCGGAAAACAAAGATTCTCAATCAATAAAGGACAATTCTTACACACTCTGTCCACTAACACATGTTTTC